>OX402550.1:0-2400000 GCA_948098915.1 Lampropteryx suffumata | reverse complement strand
GCTTTGCTTCCATATTTATAATGCGTACAGCCAAGGATTTTAATGCTTTGCCGAAAGCGTCATCCATCTTTCCGGAAAACTAAAGTCTCTTCTAGTCTCGAGTAAATAGGTGTAAAAAAATGCCGGACATTTGACAGAGCATCATCATAGAACCCGCAACCTTCTATGTCTCAGCCGGTCTTGGCCCACTGCACTACAGAGTTAGATAAATAAAACGAAACTCTAAATAGTAGTTTAGAGAGTTCAATATGAGTCAGTAAATTCGTCATTCGGTAAACGAATGCATATTAGGTGACCCCTACAAAGTTATGAAACAAAAACATAAAAACAAACTGTGTTTAGGGATACCACTTCTATATGTAAAGTGGGTTTGATTTTTTAAATATTTTACTACCCCCATATTAAGCTTTGAAATGACCATATCTGATAAGATAGAAAGAAAAGAAAGATGTTTTACAAAATAATTGAATAAATAATGATAATGATTTGTATAAAAAAAAACAAAAGGGCCTATACATTTTTTTGCTAGCATAGCAAAAAAATGTATAGGACGTATCGTCGACAACGTATCGTCAGGGGCGCTTATCGATACGGGTATGATAACAAGATAAGCGCTAGCGATCGTCAAATAAACTTAAATTGACCGAGAAGCTCGCTCTAAATCAGCTGATTTACAGCGACTCGATTGAGGAACTGTAAAAAACGTAATCAGCTGTAGTTAAAATATTCGCATATCGGAGCTACCAGCTATCTTCACAGACCAAATTCCCCTAGGATACAAAGAAATCAAAAATTACAAAGACAAAAAACTATAGTAGGTATACCTAAGTTGTTGTCCCAATAGGATACTCGAGTAAAAAAACATACCGACTTAATAATACAACAGTTTCTCTCGAACACACAAAGAAGCCTTTACAAGAGGAACTCTATATAAAGGATGTTTGAAAAATAACAACACGAACGAAGTTGCTGGCGTTTGTAACTGTTTGAAACCGTGTCTAAATTGGTTCCCGACCGAGTAATACACAATAGCTCAGGTCAGGGCGGAGAGCACTAGTTATCTAGTTTTTGAGTCGCTAACTAGTCCATTACATAATCTAGTTTTAGTTTCTGTCCAGTGTCTAGTTTAGTTTCTCTGAATAAGAACGCCAAAAATGGGCATATGATTAAATAAACGCGGTTGTTATAAGAGGTTTTTTATAACGTTTTTTATAAATCCATAGCAAAAGTATTGTTGAGCATATCTAAAATACATCCGAGAAAAATTTACTGTCATGCATGTCATTGACCTTTTTAAATTTTCAAAATAGTTAATTTTCTGAACATCCATTTTCTGCCGCCATTTTGAGCATGTCATATCGAAGATTTTAATTTTTTCTTCGCGACTCAAAGGGGTTGGTTTTAAAAACTGAAAGATGGACGCGGAAAAGCAATAACGTGTCACAACGATCCACAAAAAAACTGACGGTCAGGTTAGTTTATACAAAAGGTTCTAAACATTAAAGAAATCGCTCTGCTTCACTAATATACATTGTAATTTTTTTGTGGGTTGGCACATTATTGCATATCATCATCCAGATATCTTTCTAGTCACACTATACTAACTCATAAGTACACATTATCCTGTTCTGCAAATTCCTGCTCTAGATTCGAAATTTTGTGTGTATGTTTCGATATTTCGATGTCGATACGAGAGCTTCAAGTTCGCTCGTATTTGAGACGTCAAGGCTAAACAGATTTTAAGGAATTTTAGCATTGCTGTAGTTTGTAACCTGAATTAGCATATCCCTACTAATATTATAAATGTGAAAGTAACTCTGACTATAACTCTGTCAATAACTCTGTCTGTGTCTGTCACGTTTTCACGCCTAAACCGCTAAACCGATTAAGATAAATTTTGGTATAGAGATAGATGGGACCTGTGAGAAGGATATAAGCTACTTTTTATGTAGGTACCACGCGTGCGAAGCTACGGGCAGCAGCTAGTAGGCTATGTTTATAGGTACTTTACGTGCGTAGCGGTGGACAGAAGCTATAAATCCGAACATTTGTGCGTGTGTCCGTGTGATAGTTGGTTACTTCTTCATGCTCAAACGGCTAGACTGATTTGGATGAAATTTTTATAAATATAAATGTGAATCTGGAATATAATACAACCTATCTCCTTAGAAAATGTTATCCAGATCCGTTCAGCCGTTTAGCTGTGAAAACGTAACTAGCATATACTCCTTTGAGTTTATAGTACAAGATATGGATATATTTGTTACCAACTTTTACACAGTAACTACTGAACTGATTTGTAAATAAGTTTACAAGTAGGTATATAATATATATCCAAGAGTAGGAAATATCCTAGGTAAGTACTTCTTACGAACTTGTAACTCCATTTGATGTGAAGAGTCAAAGTTTCTACGCGTTGGATTCCACTAATGGAATCTTGTAGAAATATACAAAAAGAGCGTATTAGAAAACCTAAATTAAACGATCCTTCGATAGCTCAACGTGTATTTTATATTATTGTATATCATTCTTTAAATTTCCGTCAATAAATTTTACTCAAAATTGTGGCAACTATACATAGCAATGGTATGTATTTTCAATGTTTTGCCTTCTTCTTCCTCGTTTGAAATTGTAAAGTAATTGTTAGTTTTATAATTTAATTATAAAATAATTTCAATAATATTAAATAACCATCATCTTCTAATATTAACGTCTTTTAACTTGTAACTTACACTAATAATTAAAAAGCAAGCTAATTACAACATTACCCGTTAAACTTTTTTCAGAATTTCATATTTGAATGTTTTCTGATAAAAAAATCTCGATTTGAGAAATGCTGTGAATATGCGTCAAAATCATTAGATCAAGGAGTTCCTTAAGTAGACAAGTAAGTAGGTATCAACTCAATTCAATTAATCTATAATGAATTTTAACAAAAAGCTGAACCCGGATTCCTAACCCTGAATATCAAATAACTAATACCAATTACAACTCTAATTGCGATACATTAAATTATTGTCATCGATGCGTTCCGTTCATACTTTAATTCATACATGTTCAAGGTCAAACCCATGGTCTGTTCAACTGAAAAAAAATCCTATAAAGCTGTTGTCTGTGATCACCAATGCAATGCCTCAATGGTAATACATGAGCTGTTTGTCGTTGTAAAGTTCCAAAGGGTATCTTCAAAGCCCAATGTATGATCAACTGACAAGTATGCATAATGCTATTGCCTGAGATCGCCAATAAAATGCTTTAAGTTGTTTATTGTTGAAGAGTTCTTTAAAGTATCTTCAAAGTCCATTGCCAAGCCAGTTAACCACTGGAACTGGAAATACTATAATAATAGGTATTCCCTTACCATATTTACCAAAGTAATTAATAATTTGCGATTAATTTATTCTTATGTGTTGAAGAGTGTCGGATACAGATTATGTTTTCATTCATCAGATCCTTAATACCTAAACCGAAATGGTCCTATTATTTCGGAAGTTTCTTTTTTTACAAAAATTAAGAAAATCGGCTAATAATTGGAGGAGATATGAAACATACATACATATAAAAAAAAACTTAACCTCCGCCTTTTATTAGAAGATGGTTAAAAAGTAGTTTTTGACATGTTGAGCTAATTTACATAAGAGCTAATTTATTTTTGACGACCTCTGTGACGCAGTGGGCCAAGACCCGGCCCAGCACCCATAACACAAGCTCTGCTTACTTTGGGGCCAGATGATGTTGTGTGAAATGTCCGGCATTATTATTATTATTATTATTATATTATTGAGCTAATTTACACCCTACAAATGAGTGATTTTCTTTACAATTGAGGGTTGTTTGTTATATAGCTGCGCGCCTTCTTTTGTATTCAATCCGAATAGCGTACTTTTAATCATTCAAACCAGTGCTCGCTTCCGGGTTCTAACCGTACAAAGCTACAAGCAAACTAGTTAGCAACGAAACCCGGCTCTGTTTACCTAGGCACAGTACTCTAGTCGGTACGTGTGATCCAGTTATTGAGATGTTGCTAACAGAGTTATTAGATACCTTCTAAATATATCTCAAACGGTAGTTCGAGAAACGTATACAAGTTTGCGAATTAGGAACCACTTATATAATAGTCCACTGCACCACAGAGGTCGTCAATAGATAATATCTATCTGTGGCTGAGATGCAGAAGGTAGCGGGTTCGATTCCTGCCGCGAGACAAATTTACAAACATTTGTCTCGCGGCAGGAAAGATCTGTAAGTATTTGTCTCGGGTCAGGGTGTTTCTATGTATAATATGTACATATGAGTGAAAATTTTTTTTAAAGTACCTATGTAAGTAGGTATGTAAGTGTATCAGTCATGTCGTACCTATAAAACAAGCACTGCTTACTTTGGGGCCAGATGTCGCTGTGTGTAATGTCGGCAATATTTATTTATTGATTGCATAAATGCGATTCGTGATCAAATTAAAATAAATAAACATTTGTGCACACAACACGATCTAGTGCCAAACAATAACTAGTATTATGATATTACCAGACGACTGATATACCTATGATACCTTCACACCACAGAACACAGGACAAGTTAATTTTTATTTTCAGCCAGTATCTTTTTGATTCAATGCACACATTTTGTATTAAACTTAATGGGAGACATGAAACCTCTGTGGTAAATTTATATATAATTAAAAAACAGTGCATTAATGAAAAACTGTGCAGCCATGAGAGTTCATATAACATTTCTTCAAAGAACCAAAACAAAGCAAAAAATACGTCTTTTGTAATCGGTTTTGTAGTGATTAATTAAACTACGTAGTTGAAAAAAAAAACATTTATTTCATAAACCAGCACACACATACAATCAATGGTAATAATATTACATAATGGTAACAATATTAAGCATATAATTATAAACTAGTTATTTAAACTGAGAAAGAGGGTAGACCCTTTTGTCTGCCAATAACATCCACCCGCAAAGACTTCAGTTTATCTCGTGATCATGGCGCATGCAACTGTGCCGAAATATCGAGAAGCAGAAAAACTCATATATCATGGTAAATATCCCGGTTTGAGTGAAAATTTTGTGCAAAACCATGATAGTTTTAAAAGTTATATAGTTATTTAAAGTTAAAAGTTCGTATGTTGCAGAATTTTAAAAGGGTCATAGCTCAGCGATAATATTGCTTAAGAAGCAAACACTGATTTTCAGCTTATACCCTCGAGATGACGAGCCGAAATCGAGCGCAATTTATTTATTAATTAGTACGAATATGTCAATAACACTAATTAAAAAAGAACAATACTAGAAACCTTATATGAAAATACAAATAAAAATATTAACTGGTTGTAAAGTAAGCATCTATCTACACACTCAAACAGACTTCTCACAGAACCTCAGACATTCAGATAGAATCACCTTCCATCCGTCCGCAAACACATCACATTCTGGGTTCTCTCAAGAGGGCATTTAGTGCAGAAAGAGTACAACACTAACTGTATTCGAGTGTGTTATCATATAACTTACACACACTCGAATTGAGTGTCTACCTTATCTGTGGATCGTCTATTTTATTTACAATATCGTTGATATTTAAAAGACAGGTTGCTCGATAATTTAAAAGCCAAATAGAAGAATACTTCCGGACAAAAACAAAACACATTTTGTAAACAAAACACATCGCTGTTTATATCCAATGAAAAGCAAAGTTCATGGTTGACGAAGATCCTATTAATATATTAGAAGCGATTGTTTATGTGGATGTTTATGGCTGGCCTGTCGGCTCAGTTGGAAGTAGCTCAGTTAGTAGTAGCTCAGTTGGTAGTAGCTCTGCCTTCAACGCTCTAGCTTGGGGGTTCGATTCCATTCCAGGACAAAAACTTGTGTCATGAACAATAAGTGTTTTTTATTTGTCTGGGTGTTATAAAGTATCAAAAGTATGTAATTAAAAAACACTTAACTAGCCATACAGAAGTTGCATTCAGATGTGTAACATCTCAGCGCGCTTTTTGCTCAAATCCAATAGCGCGTGCTTCTCCGGCTTCATGTTACACACTTCCGTCCCTTTTCGCGAAATCACTCGCACCGATTCAATAGAAAGCTAATTTATTAATTTTGATCATTGCTTTTGAAATTTCCATTTTAAGTTTTGACCTATTATTATTTGTGCATATTATATCAGAATTATCTACATCAATTGCCAATTTTATAATATCACAAGTTATTTCAAATAGGTATTTATAATGGCATTATATTTTGTTTTAATGATATTAATATGTTATAATTAATTCGTATGAATTTAATATATTCACGTGTCTGTTCTCGGGCGAGATTTGCAGTTTGACTATTCATAGTTGTGACAAATGTATTTGTACCATGTCTTTTGTGAATAAATTTGTGATTTCAAGAGAGCGAGAAACTAGATGTTACATATCGACGCTTGAAAGGCAATAATTACCAAGCGACATTTTGGCAATATTGAGTTTTATGTATCATTGAAATCAGAAAAAAAATCTGCGTCGATTGTTCCTACTCTCATGCCGCTAGGACGAAGTTTGTTGTCGCTTGGTAACTCAAAAAAAAAACGAATTTTCTTAGTTTTCGGCTTCCAAGCGACTATAATTTTACCGATTTATGAATAAATTTTACTTAGTATGTATTCGATTTTTACTTTTTACACTTAGTAATTTTTGCTTAGACTCGAAATAATGCTTTTAAACATAAAGTTTTTTTTGCGGTACCTAGGGTATAAAGATTACATAAGAAATTTTACCTGATTATTTTTTTTTCTCGTAATTTAAGGCTTTTTAACACACCTTAATGATGTATCCATTTACATTTAGTACTTTTACCTAAATACAATGGACTTAAAAACATAAAGTAGTAATATTTACCTGCCTAAAATGGATAATATTTTGTCGTTTGGTAATTTTTTATCTACCGTTTTTTTTACTGTTTCTGTTACTTAGATAACTATTTCTGAAATTAAATTTGTATAAAACTGAGCTTATCCCTGATGCACGTATTTTGTTTTGTCGCTTATCCGCACTCTAAAGCAGATTTTTAGTGGCTGTTGGTAACAAAATAATGATTTAGGCTTCATCGAACTGTCGCATAGGCAATCCGCGCACTCAAGCGCATCAGACTTAGTGCTTCATAGCGTAGCTTGAAGTGTAGTAGGTAAGTGCAATGTAAATATTTAATGTGTTAGGTTATTTATAATGCGCATTTTATATTGATTTAAATTTGTTGTTTAAGATTCATAATTAATCGAAATAAGCGAGTAGATAACATCATTAAGCGAGCTATGTCAAACGCCTGTGGATAGTAAGGACTTGACCTTGGTAATGTAACTGCTTAGTTAAATAATTAAATCATTTATTCTTTCAATCGTAATTAATAGACACAACTAATAATAAAATCGTAATTTCTAGTGGCCAAGATATCGAGGATACACTCGTACTTACAATAATAAAGATGAAAGTCAGTTAGAAAAAGTTCGCAAAAACTTGATTTTAATGAACCGGTATGTTTTTACACTTAGTAAACAAATAAGTCAATGTGTAATAGGTATATATTATTATTTTTATTATAGTTTTTATTATATTTCAAGGTGATACACTTTCATAGGAAGGCCATTCAATAATATCCGATGCATGTACTTCTGAGACTCTTACTGCTGGCAATAACTCTGAGAAAACTGGCCCAATAAATGGTGATCAACTGATAGATGAAATTCGTTGTGGCTCATTTTGTCCTATTCTGAAATTTGTACCTGCAGATCTATCTGAGGAACAGAATACAGTCCCAGCAGATGATTATTCTGTAGTCCAAATTGGCATACCAGAAAATAACCCAGATAAATAACTTACAAACATGGAGGTTGATTTGACTATACCGGAAACTTTTACTGCATGTAACGCCCAAAAAGAAACAGCTAAAAACACTGAAGATGGGTAGACTACACCAGAAATATATACTGTAAGCAACATCGAAGTAAGTGCCAATTCTTCAAGTTCTACCATTGTGGGATGCTCTGAATCTATCGGATCAAAAACAATAAATCCACAGAGAGGTAAACATAAATGCACAACTAATGTACATTGATTATAAATATGATTATACAGTTAAAAATGATTACTCAACTTGTATCGATTGTGAAGAAATTACAGAAATTACAGATTTTTTTTCCAAAAAAAAAACTTTGAAATGCTCTGGTGTAAAGTTGCCAATATGTCGCTTAGTAATTATTGCCTTTCAAGCGTCGATATAGAAAATATATAAGTATTATATTACGATAAAGAAATAATCCCGAACATTTCACACAGCATCATCTGGCCCCAATGTAAGCAGAGCTTGTGTTATGGGTACCACACGCCTGATATACTACTTATGTAGTATATCAGGCGTGTGGTACTGATATGACTGATATGTGGTACTGATATGACTATGCCTCGGGCAGTGTACGAAGTAGACGTGTCGCAAGTATTTTTTTATTCTAAATATAAAAGTACCAAGCTAATTTACGCTCATAAAGTTGTCAAGTCAAAAGTGAAATTCAATTGAACTTTTCAAGTTATACTTATGCTTTTTTCACTCTGAGTTCAACGCGTCGCTCGGAACTATTCGGAATCAACGACGACAAGAACAAAGATCATGAGTGTACAACGTTCACCGACTGGAAGTGGCTTAGGTGCCGGACGAAGTGGTTCACAACCAAATCTGGTAAGTGGAGAACCATTCATAAATACTGAGGTGTCCAGACCCATTTTGCGCAACAAGGGCAAAAAAACCGATGACGATAGTCTTATCACAGTTGAATTGACTGAAATCCGAAAACAAATGTCACAAATGATGAACATGATGACGACACTTACCAGTAACCAAAAAGAATTTATGGAAAAAGTCTCTGGAGATATCAAAACCAGCAGTATTACTGAAGAACAGAATGCTATTAAATTTGATTTGTTAAAATTAAAAACTTCAAGCACAGAGGCGACGAAATATATAGCAAAACTACAAGCAGAAGTTACACAACTCACAAATTCTACTCCTTCACCATCCTCCACTACAGCAACGCTTGAAACTATGATGATCAAAATCATCAAGGCGAACGCGAAACAAGGAACAAAAATTTAATCATTATTGGAGTTCCAGAACAAGTTTCTGACGATAAGGAAAAAAGAGTTAATTTAGACAAAACCGAATACTGAGAATCACGAGACTTGTAAATCAAGAGTGCACCGAACCAGTTTTTATCGTCCGGATAGGAAAATATGCTACAAATCTCAGATTGCAGTGTTATTTATTGCGGAACAAAAAACACTTAAAGTCGGACGTGATCAAGATTTTTTTCTGATCAAACACCTCAACAGCAACCTTATTTGAGAAACCTAAAGGAACAACTGAAAATATTGCGGAACAAAAACAACTTAAACTCGGATGTGATCAAGATTTTTTTCTGATCAAACACCTCAACAGCAAACGTATTTGAGAAACCTAAAGGAACAACTGAAAATATTGCGGAACAAAAACAACTTAAAATCACTAAACATCACTAAAAAAAACTAGAAAATGTCTAAGTGACGATGGGAAATAATATAGTAACTACAAATAATTATTTAATATAAATTACAAACGTTTGATATCAACTGGCTACAAACTATGCAGATATGACACCGAATAAAAAAAGACTAAAATTGATATATGCCAACGTGAGAAGCATTAAAAAATATGGTACATTTGATTAGCTATAAAATGCGCCATATAATCCTTCAAAGCCATTATACACATCATTGTTTTGACTGAAACATGGATTCAAACAGACGAAGTGGCTAGAAAGTTCCAAATACCAGAGTATTTTCATTACTTTAACCATAGAAATGAGAAAAAAAGAGGAGGCGAGGTATCAACATTTGTTCATAATCGCCTAAAACATAGCTTTATTGAAAAATAATGCCAAAACTATAACCACTACCTCGATCCATATCGAGAAATACTCCCTTGATATTGGTGCTGTGTACCAGTCAACTAGAAAAACCCGGCCTGAATGATTTTATAGACATATACTCATCACAGCTACACAAAAGGAAAAGAGGAGTCGTATTAGCTGATTTTAATATTAACCTACTAGAAAGAAAACCTGCTACTTCACATGAAATGATATGTTACATGAAATTTAGGTACAGAGTAATTAACAAGGTTGAAAAAGACTACTGTACTAGAGAAACAGCTTTTAACAAATCTATTAACAAGCAATTACTACAAGAAAGCATTTGATAACTGCACAAAAAAATCATAATAAAATGTGGAGGCATAAAAATGACCTGTCGAATAACAAAACAAGGGAGGCTGCTTCAAACGCCAAGTTCCAAGCAAACTTCAAACGCAAGATGGACTTATTGTTAATGATATTCTTGATACTTGTGAAATCTTTAATTGCTTCTTCTCCAACGGTGGCTTGACCTTAGCTGTTCAAATCGCAAAGACATACAACAGTAATCCAAATGTACGCAGTGCCACAAGCTCAACTGTAACCACCGCAAACCTTTTGGAAAACCTACCATTTACAAACAGACGAAATAGCAAAAAGTAATAAACAATTTAAAGATAAAGATAAAGATAAAGATTATTTATTTGCATAAACATGTGTAGATAGGATGATAAATTAATAGTATGTCACAACATGTTTTACCGATTTCGGTGTGCAAACCGAGAGAATGGCATGCTCTAGTGTAAACACTGAATCAAATAACATATGAAATATTAGTATAATGTCAAGCAATAAAATTAAACAATACAATTACATAGGAAATTAAAATTTGTCATTTATAAATTCGTTAGTATTATAATATAATAGCATTTTTCAATTAGTAATTTTTTTAATTTATTTTTAAACTCATTACCACAAAGTTTCTGGTAGCTTTTTGGTATTTTATTATAAATTATTGGTGCCATACAGACTATACTTTTATGTAACAATGCAGTTTTGGATCCAAATAAACAGAGATTATCCTCACGTCTGTTTCGTTTTACATTGTTGGACATTAGTGGAAACAGGTGGGGATTATTTCTCACAAACAATGCTACCTCAAGTATATACAAGGACGGAAGCGTAAGAATTTTGTGTTTCAAGAAGAATGGTCTGCAACTATCTGTCACACGTATTTTAAACATAGCTCGTAGACAACGTTTTTGCGTTTTAAAAACAGTTTCTTTATCTGTCGAATTACCCCAGAAAATAATTCCGTACCTGAGTACTTATTCTACTGTTGTCGATGTCCAAAGTCCAAAGTTCACTTTTTTATTGTAAACACAATACCGTCAACTGACGTTTTTGTGCATATTCACATTCAATGTTTATTCACTTACTGTTCTGATTCTGATTAGTCGTACTGATATTGTAGTCACAAGTTATTATTATCGTTCAGAATAGATAACCATTAAATTTTTAAGAGGTTTTATCTACTTTTTACACAAATATGCTGGTTCACAATGGCACTTAGATTATTCTTGTTTTGTTCTGCTTTTTACAGCTGAATCATCTCACAAACACTTGTACCGTAAATTCACTCAGTTTAACACATAATATATACTTTTTTGACGAAAAATTCGCGTTTTAGATATTTTTAATTTATATATTTACACAGAGCTAATGTTTACATCTACGGCAACGCCATCTCTCTCCCATTTAAATTTAAATAATAACACTAGTTCTGGCATAGACTGCATTAATACAAAAGTCATTAAATCCGAGAAAAGTTTGATACTACATGAACTGTTCATGTTGCATAAACAAATATTTGGAGCAAGGTTTTTTCCTGATAGTCTTAAAGTTGCAAAATGGACACCTATATTCAAATCCGGTGAAAAAACTGATCCAGGAAACTATCAATCTATTTTAGTATTGCCTATTTTTTCAAAAGTTTTGGAAAAAATACTATACAATCGACTTAAAGCTTTCCTAAATTCTAAGAACTTTCTTTATGAGAAACAGTATGGGTTTAGACCCAAGTCTTATACACTCTCTGCGTCAATAGACATTGTCACTATAATAAAGATTAATATTAACAGGAAAAACAAAGTGCTAGGCGTTTTCATAGATCTAAAAAAAGCGTTCGATACTGTCAGCCATAACCTATTAATAAACAAACTAAGTGGAGTTGGCATTAAATTGGCATTACTCGAAATGTTTAGATCACACCTGTCAAATCGTTAACAGGTAGTAAAAAATGGGTCAACACAGAGTCAGCCTAGAGTTATAACGTATGGTGTGTCACAGGGCTCAATTCTGGAACCCCTTTGTTTCTCATATTCGTAAACAGTATCCATGAAGTTAGATTGAGAGGCGAAGTAACTGGATATGCCGATGATACTAGTTTATTTTACTTTGAAAAATCGATCGAGTAAATAATCAAGCATTAAAATAGAGTACATCAAGAGAGATGGGTTTCAGCAAAATATAGTAATAGTATAATATAAATGACATTATTGATAAGAATGCATGGCCTCATGTCGCTCTGCCCTCAGACAGTTAACCAACACACTTGAAAAGTATAAACTCTCTTGTATTAGTATTTCGTAATTAAGGTAGTTATAAGATGGATCATGTAAAAAAGCGCTAGGACCAAGACGAGTTTCTTGCCAGTTCTTCTCGGGCTTGGGTTAGGATGAATTGGCACCTAAACTTACATAGTATGTATGTTTCAAAGTGATCCTTGTGATTGTATGGAATAAAGTATCTTTTGACTTTGACTTTGACTTTGAAATATCTAGGCCTTATTTTGGACAGTAAAATGACGTGTAAACCGCACCTACAAAAAATCAAATCAAAATTATCATCATTCACAGGATCCTTCCGAGGATTTGTACGCTGCCTGCCACACCAGGTTCGATACACAGTATACAACTCTCTCGTTAAACCTCACATTGACTACCTAATTGAAATATGGGGAGCAGCTGCTAAAACCAACATAGACATATTACAAGTAGCTCAAAATAAACTAATTCAAAAAATATTTAATTACGATTACTATACTCTACTACTTAAATCTTTAAAGAAACAAAAATAATTAATATTTCCCAATCCTATCTATACTATAACTGCATTCTGATTCGAAAAATACTAACTATAGACATACATATACAAATCTCTTTTACTAAAAAGCAACAAATACAGAAAATAAGGCTGCGTAATACAAACGATATTAAACTACATGCACCACGAACAAAATATGGCAAAAAAAGCATTATTTACGAAAGAGCACTTCTCTACAATAAATTACCAAAAGACTTAAAACAAGTAAAATTAATGACCACCCTTAAAAAAATACTAAAACATTATGTAACGAATACTTTGATACAACAACCGTTGCATTCCATGCCACTTCCAGGTGAGCTTACTCTGTGTAACTTGCCAAGCTGAGCGCTGTGCGTTGAGCGAACAAACGGAGTAAACAATATTGTCATTGAATTTTTAATAGTTTTGTTTTTATTAGATAGTTAGAGACATAGAATTTACGATACGCAAATGTCCCTCTCCCTTTGAGTGGCGAGCCTAAATTTAGACTTTTAAATACAATTCCCGCGCTAGAACTTTCGGGCCAGTTGCGAGTCAACGAAGTTTTCACTACCGGGTAAAATGTACCAGTAACGAGTCAACGGGTTAATTTAAGTTAATTTTAGTTTTTCTCATGTACTTAAGTGAATTTTATTCTTATAAGAAAATAAATATCTAAATCCTAACCAGTGAACTTCTGCGTCTCAGCCAAACCTTAGGCAACTGCGCCACAGACGTGGTCAAAAAAACTAAGATTTGCATAAAACCTAGTATAAAGATGAATACTGGAATGCTCTTGTTATCTACGTGTGCGGATAAAACTAGACAAAAGCCAATATAAACCAAATTGGGTTCAACAAAGTATATAAATACCTATCTTCCCACTCCACGCGTCCAATAAATCTAACAAAAATCCGGAGAGCTCTCTTGAAACTTGTGAAATAAAAGTTATATTGTTCGCCAAAAACGAGCTTCTCGAATCGCCATCAAAAACAACGTCCGTACGCATACAATGTTAGTGCAATCAAATTTCCGATCGGTTTTCTCTTGAACATGACAATGTCAGTCAATCATGGCTGATTGAGTACTTCGAATGGACTCCATCATCAGGGCATTTACTCTGCAAACTGATTTCGATATATCGGATTGAAATGTCAAATTCATTTACTGGCATCTAGACCCACTAGCATGTAAGAAGGTAACTCAAAGTGGTCCTCGTGATTTGAGAGACGTTTTTAAGGAAGTTTAGATTTGATTTGTTAAATTCAAACTATCGTGTTAGTGATGGCAGAAAATAAAACAGTCTTTCACTTTTAACTTCATATTAAATCTTCGCTACTTTTTTACATCATTTTCATGCTTCTCTAGCTTCAACCGACAACTGAACTTGTGCACGAGCAACTTCGAACCACCTGCGCTCTTACCGGAACAACATAAATTGAGCGATTCTCCGGAAGTTGTTCGTGTACATTTGTATTTATTTTAACAATTTTCCATCTAAATTAAACTTTAAAATAATAAGAAATAATAATAATAAATAGCACATTGCACGAGCAACGACGAGCTACCTGCATTCTATTCTGGAACACAATAAAATATAAATTTAGTGATTTCGCAGGAAGTTAGCTCGGAAGTTGCTTGTGTAAATTAATAATAAAGGTAAACCAGTAGGTACTTAACCTAATCATATAATGGTTTCTATGGTTTCTAACAATCGTATCGTCTGTTGTGGAGGACTATGACATCGATTGTCAAAAGTAATGTCAGTCGTTTCATCTTTCAAATTAAGTTGAAACGATGTCGATAAGAGTAAGGTTTTGCACGATTATTGTCCCGATATATCGTTTATCTATTTCAAGAGTAGCCCCACTCAATATTTGATTATAATGTAATGCTGGGTATAATCATTTATAAACACTATCCCAATTCTAACAATCCCTAAAACACATTTACAAGCTTAAGGATCAGTATACCATAAGTACACTAGTGGTCTAGTGGTAGTGGTCGGAGCTTCGAATCCAGTCGTGTAGCAATGGATTTTGCTGATCGAAATATTAATGTACAGTATACCGTACACTCAAAGAAGTTCGAAGACATGTGACCAAGTGCATGAAATAAGCCTCTGAGGCGCACGTTAATCTATTCATCACACTGGTTCGAAATAACTAGTGACACGATATTAAAAAGAAGAACTGATGAGTGTAATCTCTACCATGCCTCAACTGCCCGTTCTCTGCATAGAACAGTATTCACTATGTTTTTAAATTAACTCTCATCTGTTATGTTATGCTTGTTACGAACAAAACTGTTTACATTACAATGGTATTCATTCTCGTTAGTGATTTTTAATCTTGATAAATAAAGATAATGGTTTTTATTTGTAGCTACAATCACCCACATACATAAAGCAACCAAAGAAAAAGAATTAATTAGAAGTAGATATAAACGAAAACAATGCAAAAAGAGAGAAAAAACTAACAGCAAAACATTTAAATCTAATTAAAGTAATTTATTAGGTATTATAGGTTTGTAACAGTTGTTTTGTGATACATTTTAGAACAGCCATAATCAGCGTTATCCGCATGCAACATTTTATTGTACATTATTTTCCAATGAATTAGGTAGGAAAATTTAATTAATGTAAGTCAATGTTCTACAATAATATTGTTAAATGTTATTTTTTTTATCATTTAAATAACTATAGGTAGAATAATAAGCCTTTTCTATTTGACTGGCCTGTCAGCTTAGTTGGTAGTAGCTCTGCCTTCTGCACTGTAGGTTGAGGGTTCGATTCACACAAATGTCCCAATAAACATTTGTGTGAAGAACATTGGTGTTAGGTCTGTGTCTGGGTGTTATAAAGTATCATAAGTATGTATTGAAAAATATATAAGTATTCTATCAGTCATCTAGTCACCATAAAAAGGTCCATATAACTTTTTACAAAAACAGATAATTCAAATATATACAGACAAGGCAATGTTAAAATGTTCAGTTGAGTGAAGTAAGGTTGCAGCTCTCAGTATTTTGTAGTTTGTATATGGCTCTGACACATTTATAATATTTAGAAGCTGCTATTTTGAAGTAGAATTGCACCAAAATATAGGTAATGCCAAATCGTAAAGCAGATTCAACAAATCCATGGTAAGCTGTAATCACAGCTGCCTCATGAACTACTTTGCGGAGCATACACATTGCATTAGAGAATAGATATTTTTTTTACATAGGTTTTACATTTACAAAGGTGTCTCATCCATGTGTGTGTTGCATCCAGACAGATTCCTCGTCGTACAAAACACAATGCAACATAAAACCACAGTACAACATTATGTGAACACGCACAATGAAGACTTCCGAAGTCAGTAGGGATAAGAATGACTATTGGTCAGGTTTCAATTCAATACCATTTAGTCAGAAAAACATTAAAAAAAAAATAATTTGCCTGACCTACGAGTATAACTCAAAATCTTGTTAAAACCTTACTAACTGTTATAGTTATCCTCGTAATTTAATCATATATCCAACTACTATGAAAACAATTTTGTAAAAGTTACTCTATTACGTATTACGTAGATGGATCAGGAGCCGGATTTTGAGTAGGGACGGACAGACAAACAAACAAACAGACAGACAGACAGACAGACAGATAGACAGAAAAACAGATAGATAGATAAAGAGACAGACAGACAGAAGATCGACAGACAAACAGGTAGATAGATAAACAGACAGACAGATAGACAGACAGCTAGACAGACAGATAGACAGACAGATAGACAGACAGACAGATAGATAGAGAGACGGACAAATAGACACACAGACTGATAAACAAAAAGACAAACATAGCGAGACTATATGGGTTCCTTGCCGACTTTGGCACCCTTAAAACATTAAACACATTCTCAATCAACTTCAATGAGCTAAGTAGGTCAATCGAAGTTCAGTAGTCAATAGAAGAAAATTACTTGATACCTAAGAAGTGCCACCTGGTGATCTAACTACGATACAAATCGCCTCATAGTAGTATCATCGAAGCTAATTTTATCGATAGTGCCAGAGAGAAAACGTTTAGCATACCTATAGAACTACTCTGGTAGCAAGCAGTTGTGACACGAGGGATAAACGAAAATACTTACAGTTAAATCATTCTGAACCCACACACACCCGCTTTACAATCGCGGCCGAAACAATGCTCTGAAAATCAATTACTAGAGGTTTTTACAAAAGCCAGCCCTAACCACGACAACGTAGAGTCCTGAATCCTCCCGCATCGCCGATCCCAGATGGCAGTGAGCGTTAAATTTAGTTTCCATAGAGCTTGTCCAACGCTTTGTTGGATTAGATAACAGAGTGCAGGTAAAACGGTTTGCGGATCAAGTAATATGTCTGATGCTGAGAGGTTTAAAGCTATGTTTAAACTAACGCTGAAGTTTCTGATAGAGCCAAGACAAGATCAACTTTCTGCTGGCGTGCGCGCAGACACGCTTCAGTCTCGCGACTTATCGACTATTGACATTGAAATCAACCTGTTTTATGACTTTCAACTACGTTCCTACCGGGTGTTCATCGACACGACTCGATTTCTTTCTCAGTTGTTCCGTTCTTAATTATTGTGCTTACTCAGACGTGCAATTGCCGACGCCAGGCTCACGCCCACCGAAGCGTGACTCAAGATAACTTGTCCGAAAAATAGATCCTTAATTTATTCCTAATTATATTTACTGGATTCTATTTCACTGTTCACTAATTCGCCTAATTATTTACACATGTTTCTCCGTATTTTGATGGTGTCTCCAATAAAATACGGCAGAAGGAACATGCTTAAATTTTAAATTCTTCGTTAAATTATTGAGCTTAATATTATAAGCCATTGAAATTAAAATACTCCTGGACATACCGAAAATTAAGATTATCTTTGAATTAGATTATTTAACCCAAAAAAAACATTAGCTAGCGTCTATCAATAATCTCTTCATTTTCCCCGACTTCAACCTTTGAATTGGACAAGTCGATGGTCAAGTCGCGTCGGTTTAGACGGACTTTATAAACGGTTTAGAACTTAAATTGAATTGTCTGGACTAGATTATAGAGTGAGCCGTGATCGTTTCACTTTGCTCGTGGATTCGTTTTACGCTCGAGATTCTAAAGACTTTGATGATGTCTTCTTAAATTTAAATTGTAAAACGAGTTATGGAGTCTATCTCTTCAAGTCAAGAGTAAATAGGTATCTTCTAGACCTGCGCGCCCCGTCGTCAGCCACATCGTTGCTTTACATCAGGCGAGTTCGTGGTCAAACGTAGGTAGGTGTAGTAAGCTTTTAGTACAATTACAGTCCGCTCGAGGTGTAGCTGAAGACTCTTAAAAGCTTACACAGCCGTTTAAATACATTCACCTAGCCGATGATTGAGCGATCTGTACTTGTATTTAGATAAGTGACCAATTGACGACCTCAGTGACGCAGTGGTCTAAGGTCCTGCTGAGACGCCGATGGTTGCGGGTTTGATTCCCGCCGCGGGACAAATGTTTGTATGATCTGCAAGTATTTGTGTCGGGTCTGGGTGTTATATATGGATAATATGTATGTATTTACAAAAACAAGTACGGATATAAGTAATATATCCGTCATGTGGTACTTTGGGGTCAGATGATGCTGTGTGAAATTTCCGGCATTATTATTTATAGTTCATAGGAAACATATCGAAAGACGTAGGTATATATCTATTTTGAAAGAATTATCTAATTTAATGTATACTTACTGTAGAGGATGGGTAGGATTATAATACCGTGTCCTGATTTACAGCAGCAGGTAGTTGGGGATGCTGGCGAAATTCTATTAATACAATTTTAAAACTAGGTACGACGTACATCGCTTACACTTTCGTAACCATCCGATTTGAAATAAAATGTAGCTTTAGCTTCATCTCAGGGAAAATACGAATAGACTCTGTAAAATGTGATATCAATTTGTATAAGTGCTTGCAAAGTTTTGAAACAACTCAAATAAATGTCTGTCAATAGGTGTCGTTTGGATCCACGTCCCCGGCTCTAAGTGACAGGTCCGAGTTCCCGCTGTTCTGCAGAACCGTGGCTCCGGACTCTTCGCACAACCTGGCCAGGATCGCTTTTATCAGGTAAGAGGAATCCCTGGACCTCCCATGCACTCGGCTGAGACGCAGAAGGTTGCAGGTTTAATTCCTGCCGCGGGACAAAGAGTTTGAATTATCTGCAAGTATTTGTCTCGAGTTTAGGTGTTTCTATGTATAATAATAATGTATGTATTTACATATATATATATATATATATATATATATATATATATATATAGGGTCTTTCATTAAACGTGTCCTATCTTTAAATTTAAATAAAACAAAGTTTGTGTGATATATTATCGAAATTATTTATTTATTTGAAAGATGTAGTGATGCCATTATGTGTGGAATATGACATCATTCAAATGTCCGCCACGGCTTCTCTGGGTGGAGCGCATGCGAGATATCCAATTTTCCATGACTTTTGCGCATAAATCAGGCTGAATTTGACTTATGGCATAGGTTATGTTGGCTTTGAGGGCCGCTGTGACTTGTGGTTTATTCACATAGACCTGCGACTTAAGAAAACCCCACAAGAAAAAGTCTAGAGTCTAGAGTCACAAGATCTCGGTGGCCAGTTCACATCAGCTCCACGTGAGATGACCATGCCCTCAAATCTCTCATACAGAATATTCAATGTGGCATTCCCAAGTCACGATGCAAAATTCGCCAAGTTGTGGTCTGTGAAAGGCCGAGTTCTTGGGAGCGACGCGAAATCGACTGCCTCGGATTCTCCTGCACACTCTCACGGACAGCGGCGATGTTTTCGGCAGACCTTGCGTTTCATTGACGTACGGGTGTTGGTCGATCATTTACCGAACCAGTGGACTCAAATTTATCCACCACACGACGAATAGTCTTCTCGGTAGGACGATTATGGCGACCGTAAAATGGGCGAAGCGCGCGGTGCGTTGCCCGAACAGAACACTCATTTTGATAAAACAATTTTATCATTTGCACGTGTTGTTGAATACTATAGCTATCCATGATGATTTGGCAAAACAGAATGAATAAATTACAACCAATTTGACAGATGTAGCTTCAACAAGATGACCGCTACCAACTGTCAAAGTTCGGACGTGCCTATTGGAAGACTCTATATATTTATATATATATATATATATATATATATATATATATATATACATATAAGTAGTATATCAGTCATGTGGTACCCATAACACAAGCTCTGCTTACTTTGGGGCCAGATGATGTTGTGTGAAATGTCCGGCATTATTATATTAGAGTAAATAGGTGTATTCTAGGCCTTCGGCCGCATCGCAGCTTACCACCAGGCGAGATCGTGTTCAAACGAAAGTCCATTTATAAAATAATTATGTGGTAGTACGTAATAAGTACTTAATACAATGGTCAGATACTTAACCATACATTTTCTAACTGTACATATATACATTGATATTGATATACTATTACCTACTCTTGAATACTCACTTGTAACGAGTTTCATACGAAAGATATATTTCATTCTTCTAAGCTCATCACAACATGTTCTTTAAACTTTCTGCAGACAGTTTGGCTGGGACACCGTCACAGCATTCTCTCAGAACGAGGAAGTCTACTCACTGGCAGTCAACGAGCTGGTCACACAGCTGGAGGCAGCTAACATCACGTGCGCTGCTTCTATCACTTTCGCGGAGACGGACTTCAAGGAACAGCTGCAACTGCTGAAGGTAACCATCTTATTTACAATAATGGGGTCAGTCCATCGCTTCCATGGTTCAGAAGTAACAGGTAGATTGGAACAGATAGACGTTTTTGTTCAAATTCTGTAGTGTAAAACTACATGTCTTTTAAATTCAGTTTCTTCTTGCACAGGCTTTTAAAAGAAAGAAGAAAGATAATGCTTAATTTTTCTAACTGCCCTGTTTTAAAAATCCATAAAGTGTACCACATCAAGACAAATTGTCCCCATAAACAACCCATCGCCTGTAAGCCAATCCACTACGCGATCGTTTCAACGTACATTGGAACCATCAATACTTATAAGAAGTATGAGTTCCACTTACGTATGGATTTACAATATATAATACTAATATCGATGACCATATTATTTTTATAAATTTGAGTGCCTCTATACATCTATATATAAAGGCACTCAAGTCTGTCTTTCTGTTTGTTACCTTTCACGGTTAAACGGATGAATGGATCTAGATTTTTAAAGGAGAGAGATTGTATCTTGGGCCGGAAATAGGCTCTTTTTTAACCGACATCAAAAAAAGGAGACAGTTTTCTTTTTAATTTTTAAAACGTAATTTATGTAGAAAACACGCGTGCGAAGCCGCAGGCAGCTACTAGTTATCTATATTCTGTTAAATACAAAGATTGTGAAGCGCTAGTTCAATGAGATGACTGGCGCAGGTCTGCTGGTAGCCTCAGCCAAGTTACAACTACAATGGAGTACCTTTGGAGTGATTTTGATCTGACATCAGCTTTTTATTTACTTTGCCCTAAATTTATTCAAATTCAAACATTCAAAATCAGAGTCATGCTTGTATCCTAATTAATTCAGTTCATAAAGTCCTTGATTTGACACCTTAATGATCAGAACTAAGTTTCTTGTTATCTAGGTTGTTGTTTAAAACAGCGATACAGTTCAACTCAACATAGAAGTTACATGAGCATATTAACATGAGATATTAACACCGCCATTTATGAACCGATTTAAAAAAAAATAGGATTTAGGATGTTTTAGGATTTTTCAAAATAACCCTCATAAATAGGATGAAAAGGGGTGAAACTGAATGAAACTTTTTAATGTGTGTTGCGATTTGCTTGTAACTTGACAAGAATAATAATATAATATAAACTCGATGGTTTCTCGTACAAACGCGCGGGTGAAGTCGCGGGAATCCCAGCTAGTGATAAAATAACAAGTCTGTTACAAAATAAAGTAGCCGAAAAACCAAAACAGCAAGTAACTTATTTATTTATGCAAATGATGAACAAACGAACGGCCCGCGTGTAAACAAAGGTAAAACACGATGCTTGTAAAATGTTGAACAACAAACTTCTTTATTTATAGATGCTGCGGAAGATTTTGTTTATCCGCGGTTTATCCTTATTAAGCTGATAACAGGCGTATTATAACACATCAGCGTAAAAATGTCAATAAACTTTGTAACCGACATCAAAAATAAGGACCTCAATTCGATTGTTGATATCATATATAACGGAGATATGAGTTATAACATGATTAAAAAAACGTGTGCGTCTCGGGACATCGCAGGTTCCTCAAAACTATAAAACTACATTAATTTATTCATTTAATACTACTATTTATTCATTTATTCATTAATCTGTACATTTAAATATTGACATTTGTTTTACAGCGTAATTATTAATACTTATATAAGAACTATTTAAAAGAAATTGTTGAAATTATAGACATGTTCGCACTTGTATTAGGTTAAATCTGTAGTAATTACGTTTTAAAAACTAAAAAGAAAACCGACTTCATTGAATGAAATTTATAATACATTTTTTAGTGGAAAGTAGATGTATTTTGTATATATATGATATGGGTAGGCACTGCTTCAATGCAAACAAATAAACGCACTGCTCCAACGACTGCAGCAAGGTATCGGAGTAAACGAAAACATCATCGATGTATAAAATTTTTAGATTTTTGTAGATTTTTTAGCTCGACAGATTATTTAAATGGGACCACCTGGAAAGTATACCCTTTCAAACACAAAAATAATGTTTCAAATCGGTTCAGGCGTTTTCGAGTAATTGGTGAACATACATAAAAAAAACAGTTTCGACGAATTGAGAATACCTCCTTTTTGTTGAAGTCGATTAAAAATAGATAAATAAGTGGTGAATAAATCCTCCTCCCTCGTGTCGTGTTCCTCATTGCTGAGGGCCGTGACCTCCGCGAATCATTCCTTGGACGATCGCTTTCCACTTGCTTCTGTCTTCGGCAGTGTGTAGGCTAAATAAATAAATAAATAATATTTCATTTATGACATTCATGAAGAAGTCTAACAACAGTAAAGACCCCCTTATCTAAGGCTTCTCCGCTAACAATGGCTGCTCGAGTTTTGAATAATCAGACAATACAGACAATTGCAATTTATTTATCGTGAAAGTTATCATTTCTTACAACAACCATTCCAGTCTTTTAAGTAGGTAAAAATAAATGATTAATCACAGTCAAGTCGAACAATTCAGGTCAATGATAAATAATATTTAAAGCTTTTGAATGCTTAATATTTTTTATGCTTTATTGTTGTTTTGAGAAGCTGTAGTTTTTCTTTTGTGGCGTCAAAATAATAGCCGTAATTTCTGAACAAAACACAATATAACTATTAAGCAGAAATAACTATCAATCAACTATCACTATATTGACGACCTCTGTGGCGCAGTGGACTACGGTCGAGCTGAGACACAAAAGGTTGCGGGTGCGATTCATGCCGGACAAATGTTTGTATAATCTGCAAGTGTTTGTCTCGTTTCTACAAAAAAACAAATAAGTAGTGTATCAGTCATGTGTTACCCATAACACAAGCTCTGCTTACTTTGGGACCAGGTGATGATGTGTGAAATGTCCAGCATTATTTATTTATTTATTATTTACATCAAGCGGAAGACTTTCCCCAGGAGTAGGACAAGATGGGCTAATTGTAATTTTATTAAAATAGGTTATGTAACAAAATGCGTACCAAAACCTAATGATTATCTGCTAAGAAACCGGTTTACGAAACAATAATAATTTTAGGTAAAGCTATAAATACTAAAAAACAGATAATAGTAGGTACGTCATGATAAATCATATCATAACAGCCTTTATGGAGTCCACTGCTGAATATAGGCCTCCCCAATAGATTTCCAGGAAGAACGATTTTGAGCCCTCTCCATCCACAGACTTCCTGCGATCTTTACAATGTCGTCAGTCCATCGGGTGAGGGGTCGTCTTACGCTTCGATTTCCTGTCCTTGGTCGCCATTCGAGAACTTTTATTCCCCAACGGTTATCAGTTCTGCGAGCTATATGGCCTGCCCATTGCCACTTCAACTTGCAGATTTTGAGTGCTATGTCGGTGACTTTGGTTCTTCTACGTATTTCCTCGTTGCGGATTTTATTACGTAGTGATACACCCAACATAGCTCTCTCCATTGCACGTTGCGCGACTCTGAGCTTGTGTATGAGGCCAATAGTTAGCGAGCAAGTCTCAGTTCCATAATAACTTAGAAATAAGTTTAAATAAATTAATATTATGACAGTGCCTTGTCAGTATATATACGAAAATTAAATGTTTGTGCACAAAAATGTTCATTTATATATATATAAAATATATATAAAAAAATGCTATAATCATAATATTAACACTAGAAATAAAGATAAACTCGCTGTTCCCACTGTTAGGCTCGCTAAAGTTAATAATTCTTTTATAGGGCAATGTGTACGCTTCTATAACAAGGTCCCAAGTGACGTGTTAGATTTGTCGATTGGCAAATTTAATAACGTAATAAAACAGAAACTGTCTATTTAAGCATATTATAAAATATCTGATTATTTAGATAACAAAAAAGCTTGGGATGAATCTGCTCCAACTCGACTCGTCATCCGTAACAAAATTGTCAAGGATCATACAAAAAAGTGTTAAGACCAGACACGTTTCTTGACGGATTCTTCTTGAACTGGGGTTAGGAGGAACCAGCACCTAGATTCACTAGCATGTAAGAAGACGATTCAAAGTGGTCCTTGGGATTTTATTGAATTAAGTTATTTTGAATTTCTTATGTCATCACTGGCAACACGTCAACGGTCTATAAGTACGTATGTATTATATAAAATTATTACAGAACTTATAGAACAGTACAGGCTGTTCAACTATGGAACGCATTGCCTGAGGCTATTAGATGAGCCAAATAACATGATTGTTGTAAGCTATGGTCAGAGAACACTTTTTGTCCTGCCGTTAACTGTTTGATTATTTATGTAATTATGGATTTAGGTATGTTTATGCATGTATTGGTTTATTTAGTTTATGTTGTAAGGTTGTATTTAATATATTGTAATGTATGTATCTATATCTTCTATATAATAAAATTAAATTGCTGCTCGTTAGTCTCGCTAAAACTCGAGAACGGCTGGAATGATGGCTAATTTTGGTGTTGAAATGTTTGTCGTAGTCCAGGGAAGGTTTAAACGGTGAGAAAATTTGTGGCATTGCAACGCAAGCCGGGTACAGCTAGTGTATTATAAATTCGAAAGTGTCTCTGCCTGTTTGTTACGTTTTAACGGGTAATCAGCTGAGCGGGTCTTTATGAAATTTGATAAGATGTATTGCATTTGGGGGAAGAACATAGGCTACTTTTTGACTAAAAAATAAATAAATTGTACTACAAAAATAAAAATAAAAATAAAGGCTCCAAGCATACGCGTACGAAGTCGCGGGTCGCGGGAATAATTTGGTATAAGTATTGACGTATCTATTTTTCTTATCCTCTCAATTTGTATGTAGAATAGAATAGAATAGAAAATACTTTATCGCACACCACAAATACATTAGACTATTATAAGAAACTATGTTTAGCTACACGGTAGTACAATGGACGGTCTTATCGCTAGAAAGCAATCTCTGCCAGACACCCTTAGGATGGATAGAAATCAATATAGCTGAAATATGGGGTGATGAAAATATTATAAGCTATTTAAGATAAAATAATATGTACATACATAATTACAGGATAACAAATAGTGAAATACATAATATTATAACAATAAATAAATAATATTAACTACAATATAAACTAAATAAACGAATACTTATATACATACAATACATATATATATATAAATATATATATAGATATATATACCTAAATAACGTAAAGAAACAAGCAATAGTTAACAACAGGACAAATAGTGTTCTCTGAGCTTTAAAAATAGTTTGTGATTTGGCGCGTCTAACAGCATCTGGCAGTGCGTTCCACAGTTGAGCAGCCTGTACTGTGAAAGAATTAGCATAGTATGAGGAAGTGTGGACAGGTGTCGCGAGTAGGAGAGTATCAGAGGAGCGCAAAGAACGTGAGTGGGAGAGATGTAGAAATTGGAAACGTTCTTTGAGATAGGACGGTGTTGTTGGATTAAAAAAGATATTATATAAATAGTTCAGAGCGTGCAGATTCCGACGAAAACGAATTGGTAACCAATTGAGCTTTTTTCGGAATTCGGAGACATGGTCATATTTGCGCAGCCCAAATATAAATCTAATGGACAGATTTTGAAGGCGCTCAAGTTTGTTAAGTTGCTTTTCAGTCAAATCTAAGTAGCAGGCATCAGCATAGTCTAATATTGGAAGAAGGAGTGACTGTGCAAGCGAAATTTTAGTGGTAATCGGAAGGAAGTTACGCAGTCTCCGAATAGAACCGGCTGAGGCAAGTTTTTCGGCTGACTTCAGTTAGCTGTTGTTCCCATGACAGATTTCTGTCCATGAGAACACCTAAATTTTTTAGCGTCTCACTCTGCTGTATGTGAACTCCATCAAAAATAATATGTGGAAGGCTAGACCAGTCAATTTTGGACACCATCCGTGAACCCCCAATGACAATCGCTTGGGTTTTCGTGGGATTAATTTTCAGACCGTAAGCTGTACTCCAACCCAAAATACGATTTAGATCCTGATAGATACATGTTATAGCACCAGGCAACAACGCCACAGGAGCTTGCGTGTAGATTTGTAGATCGTCTGCATAGAGGTGGTACGATGAAGTTAAATGTTGAGAGATTGAGTTTATGAAAAGGTCAAAGAGAAGAGGTGATAAAACGACGCCCTGAGGAACGCCAGCTGAAATGTTGCACCATGATGAGTCATCGTCAGTCATTGTCATCGATTCGTATACGTTGCCGACGCCCATACAGGTAACTACGAAACCATTCAATCACTGTTGGAGATATGTTAAGAGAGCGGAGGAGACCTAGAAGAATGTCAAAGTCAACATTGTTAAAAGCATTGCTAAAATCTAGTAAAGACAGGACAGTTACTTTACCATTATCCATACCATCACGTACATCATCAGTTATCTTAACTTATGCTGACATAGTACTGTGACCAGAACGGAAACCGGATTGGAAGGGATTAAGGAGATTGTTTCTGGTTATGAGTTGCTGGTGTACAGATTTTGCAATGTTTGTGCTTTTGTGTTTCCATCAAAGTTGGAAGACGAAGTGAAGTGCTGATTTAATGAATCTAGGTTAAAATGTTGGGGGATTTTATCAAGCTGTCGTGATTTTCCAATTCCTAATGACCTGAGAAATTTCCAGACCTTTGCAGGGTCGGAATCCTCAACGGAGTTGTGAATATAACGGCGTTGTGCGTCTCTACACGCTCTATTGCAGCGATTCCTACAATCAATGTATTTGTCTTTGTTGTTTTGAGCTTAGCCTTCGCTACTAACTTTTTGTGCATTAAAGTTCTGATGTCTGATGTTATCCATGGTGCTGGTAAGTGCTTTAACTTAATTGGTCAAACTGGCGCATGTTTGTCGAATAATTGAGTAATCACAAAGTTAAATATTGCTACTTTACTATCAATAGAAGATTCGTCAATAAGTTGAAACCAGTCAATAGCGTCCGCATCGTTTTGCAGTTTATCCAAATCTATGCCACTAAAATTTCGCTGCAGAATTATTTTGGGCTTGTCTTTTTTTATGTACACATTATTTTCATTATAAATATCTTAGTATTATTATCATCACCATTATTCAGCTACATTCAGTTCAATCCATCCCAAGGTTATCAGGCGGAGATCGCTACATAGCGATAAGACCGCCAATTGTACTACCGACTAGCAAAACATTGTTATTTTTTCTACTTGTCCAATGTGTGTGCAATAAGGTAAATCCTATCATCTATCTATTTCACTTTCAAAACTGTATTTTTAATAAACATCGCAGACCACGGATCAAACTCACCCTGATGAACATTCTCTAGATGAATCGAAACAGTGTCTCCTTCATCGACAAAATAATATAAATAAATAATCCCGGACATTTCACACAACATCATCTGGCCCCAAAGTAAGCAGAGCTTGTGTTATGGGTACATGACTGATATACTACTTATATACTTTTTTTTTTTTAAATACATACGTAAATAAAACCCGTGCTTATAAAAATGTATAGTCCTTGTTATTTGAAGCGTTTATGAATACGAGGGTTGGAATACATTAACTTGAGTACCAAATGTACCTAATACGCAACCAATTTATTATAAAGAATATACCAACTCGTAATAACATGGAACCTCCCGCCTACACTCATCAAGGAGACACTTAACACAACATAGCCCACTCGCTTTAAAAGTATGAACTGTTCACACAGTATTGTGCTCTTGCACAAACGATGACGCTGTTATACAAATTCATTTATTTACCAAGAAGAAAAATACAGTGTTAACAAATAATTACGTTTTAAAACGTAAAAAACCCGACTTCTTTGAATAAAAATTTAAGTCGATATAAAAATCGAGCCCATTTAAAATGTCATCCCCTATTTATTCTCTCTTGGGGTATGTTTTTATTTTAAGCTTTTAAGTACCTACTCTCATCATTTATCTAAATTCGTAAAAACAACTGAAAAGTACACAGGAAAGCAAAATACGTAATTTCGTTTACTTAGCTGGCATATTTTTTCCAGCTATTTGGATTTTCAAACTACAGAACCGATTTTCATGAAATTTCTACGGAACTAATAGGAATCAATTCTTTTACATAAAAGATGATTTTTTCAAATCGGTTTATAAACACGCAGTTATGAGGTAACAAACATAAAAAAATAAAACTGAATTAAGAACATCCTCCTTTTTTTATGTTGGTTAAAAATACTAATGGGTTCTTGCACGAGGACAAGCCTGTATTACGGATTTATACATAGTAATAGTAAAAATGAGATATACAGATACTTGAGCTTCTTGCTTTGACTAAGTTCGGAGTACAAAAAATATTTCTATGCCATAATGTTGGCCGTTGGACTTATACGAAGGTATAAGGCTTATTAAGTAGCTCTAAGCTTAGCTTAGTGGCCTTAGTCTAAAGAAAAGTGCAATAAAAAGTCGGCAAGTGCTACGCTGTTGTAGGCGCTACGACAAGTGCTACCTTTTGTTGGTGCTACGTCAAGTGCTACGCTGTCGTAGGAGCTACGTAAATTTTCGTAGAACTAGAAATAACCTAACTAAATAACTAGAAATAATAATTAAATCCAGCGCTATTTCCGTGCCCGGAAGTAGCACATGCTGAGATGGAACCTTTTTAGCCACACTTAAATGTTGTTCGGTTCGCGGAAAGGGCTATTTTTTATGCATAGTTTCATAATTTGGTTTTTGTTTGTTTTAATGTGTTTGTATCAATTTCCCCTTGGAGCTTAGTTTAAGTCTGTTTTCCGCTCTTGTGTTTTTGTTTGTTTTGGTGTTTGCTGAATAAAGTTTTTCTTTCTTTCTTTCTCCTTTCTAAATACTTGGAAAATGTATAGTACATTTTGTTTTCTCTTTATTATATTCTATGGACATGTTTTGGTTCTTCTTTTGATCATGTCACAGTTATTTCTAATCAGTGTGGTAAAAGGGTTAAAGAGTGCGCCTCAGAGACTCCTTGCGTGCACTTGGCACATGTGTTCGAACTCTGTAGGTTCTACGACTTGCCGGTATTTTCACGATCGATGTTTTCCTTCATCGTTTGAGAGTACAGGTAAAGCGCACATACATTTTTGAACAGAAAAGCCATTGGTTTTTGTGACTGGATTCACCATGATGAACCCATGATCTTAGAATCGGAAGGCGGGGCCACTAGACCACCAGTGCTCACACATGCTTTGGTTAATTCCGCTATTACCAGATTTTTTAAAATAAAAAAAAATAGGTAGGTATTGGTGGTTATTGCTGTTAGGTTTGTTGATTACAAAATAAAAAAGGTAATAAAACAGAAACTGTCTATTAAAGCATATTATAAAATATCAGATTATTTAGATACCAAAAAAGCTTGTGATGAAACTGTTCCTACTAAGTTCGGCATCCGTAACAAAATTGGCAAGGATAATACAAAAAAGTGTTAAGACCAGACGAGTTTCTTGCCGGATTCTTCTTGAATTGGGGTTTGGAGGAACCGGCACCTTGATTCACTAGCATGGTAGAAGACTATTTAAAGTGGTCCTTGTGATTTTATTGTATAAAGAATGTTTTGACTGTTGACTTTTGAATGATACTTCTATACCACCTAGACACAGCACAATAGTATAATTATAAATAAATAACTTTTATTATATGACGATCTCTGTCGCAATAGGCTAAGGCCCGGCCAAGACGCAGCAGTTTGTAGGTTCGAATCAATCCGTGGGACAAATGTTTGAAAGTATAATATGTGTGTATTTACAAAAAAACATATATGTATATATAACACAAGCTCTGCTTACATTGGGATCAGATGCTGAGTAAAATGCCTTGCATTATTTATTTAATTTTTGTCCAGTAAATTAATCAGAGACATCAACATAACCCATATAAACAATAAAATAACAAAAAAGAGATATGATAATTTAAACTAATCTAACTAGCGCTGTGGGTTAGAGTGAGAGAGGAAGAGCCTGCCTACCGCAGCCGTACGCGTGAGAGAAAGGGAAGCCAGTCAGACTGTCGCCGTAACGCGTTACGTAGCAGTTTACCCTCCCATAAGAAGTTATCATTTCATAATCATACTATTTGCTAGCTCTAGTTCCCCAACAAACATCTATGTTCATCACACAAATATTTGTCTTGCGGGGAAGATCCAATCCACTGCGCAGCAGCCAAAGTAACTAACAACTGAACGGTGTGGCTTTGTCTGCGGGCTGTACACTATAGAGTATATAATATATATATTACAAGGATGTTGGAGATTGCTACGAACCATATATTTTCGCTCCAAGCTTCACTCAACGTCTCAAACATTGTGCCAACGTCTCCGTCGTTAAGTTGAAAACTTTAGATTGGTTTTAAGATGTTAAATAGCGAGCCTGGCAAGTTCGTAATGGTTTTACGTTCATAACGAATGGTGAGGAGACGTGTTTAGTATCAATCAATTAGAATATTTTATACTAGCTTCTGCCCTCGGCTTCGTACGCGTGGTGTCTATATACATAGTAGCAATAGGATACAATTTATTTCTATCAAATTAGATTCAAATATATATCAAATTAGAAAGAAAAAGAAAGAATTAACAGACAGATAGAGACACTTTCGAATATATAATAACTGCTGCTGTCCGCGGGTTTACTCGCGTGGTATCTATATAAAAAGTATCCTATGTCAGTCTCCTAGATACAACCTATCTGTTTTCCGTAACACGGCAGAGAGAAAGGCAGAGACACTATCGAATGTATATATTAATATGAAAGTATGGATATGGATTAAATGGATTATTCTGTTAATTAACTAAATAACTACTAGATGGCAGCACACAAATAAATAAATCGTTGCGTTTTTTAATTTCTATATATAGATATTAGATACATCCCGCGGTATTTAACCTTTTTCACTTTCAAAACATTCGTGAATTGTACTAGTGAGTTGTAGGCTCTTGGTTCCAACGGAAGCTCAGCGTTGTGTTGCTACAACACAACTAATGCTGAGTTGGACGCCAATTGTGATAGAATATGTATCTCCTAGCATTAGATGGTCAATGCTGGAGATATACATTTCTGAAATACCTAAAAAGTGTATGTACTTGTTTTGTTGTTTTAGTTAAGTTGTTTTCTTTTTAAAATAAGTAAATATGTATTTTTACTTTACTTACTTTATTTTACTTTTACTTTTACATTATTTACGCTCTTCAGTCTCTATTATTATGTAGTGTACAGTACTTTTAATATCGCAAATATCTTTCTTTTTTCTTCTTTATATATTTCTTTCCCACTAATATTATAAATCTCATAATCATACATTTTGATAAACACGGGTTTTACTCACGTATTATTTTGTCGATGGAGGCACCGACACTGTTTCGATTCAGCTAGAGAATCTTCATCAGCGTGAGTATGATCCGCGGTCCGTGATTTGCCGCGAGCGTTCACGGTTCGCACTGTATTCAGTGCTGTTCAGTTCAACGAACGGACCGCGGATCAAACTCACCCTTATGAAGATTCTCTAGAGGCACCAAGAGCCTAGAGCGCAATCACGGATGTCTCCTAACAATATAATTACATACATAAAATAATAACATATACTTATATAAACTACTAGCGACCCGCCCCGGTTTCGCACGGGTGCAATGCTTATACTAAATATACTACAGAATATCTAATGTGATTACCTCTAAAACTAACAGTGTTTCTCTACTATATTATGCATGTATTATACATAATAAACATTCCTCTTGAATCACTCTATCTGTTAGAAAAAACCGCATCAAAATGCGTTGCGTAGTTTTAAAGATCTAAGCATACATAGGGACAGACAGACAGCGGGAAGCGACTTTGTTCTATACTATGTAGTGATAGAGATAAAGTTTATCTAGTGTAAAAGAAGAAGAGTATAGGAAAAACTCAGTCTCGACTGAGACAAGCTGTAATAGAGAGATGTAGCTTAGGCACACAAGACCAGTACTCATGTACTCATGTGTATACACAAAACAAACAGCCAAACACTTTAAATGATGAACGTCCTTTACATGTTTGAGCTTTTAATTTCACCCTTAAAAGCACCGAGACGTAGCGAAATTGAAAATAATTATTATTCTGAACTTACCACAATGGCTCGACACGGGCCGTAAGACAAACCGAAACCGGAATAACTCGGGATGTTTGGTTAGATTAGAACTAGTAATTTACTGCTAACACCTCGGGCTAGTTGGTAGTAGCTCTGCCTTCTGTGCTGTAATGGTTTAATTAGCATACCTTCCGCCTATTCAATTATATTCTATTAGTGTAGGCTGCAAGTTAAAACGACGTCAACTTAAGGAGAAGATGATGATTATCGTTATGTTATACCTAATCATTTCTGTATTGTGGATATCTTATATAATACCAAGTTTTGTGCTATGATTTTCATCATTATCATCATTATAACAGCCTTTATGAAGTCCACTGCTGAACATAGGCCTCCCCAATAGATTTCCAGCAAGAACGATTATGAGCCCTCTCTATCAACTGACTTCCTGTGATCTTTACAATGTCGTCAGTCCATCGGATGGGGGTCATCCTATGCTTCGTTTTTCTGTCCTTGATCACCATTCGTGAATATGATTTTATATGTTTATTATTATACCTATTATGTATTTATTCATTTATATCAGTTTATATTTAGTTTATTTAAAAATTGTGTAAGTATAGAATTATATTTACCGAAACACCACACCAACATGCTCTGTTTATTTATAGTCCAATCCATCCAAAGGTTGCCTGGCAGAGATCGCTGTTAGCGACAAGGCCGTCCACTGTATTGCCTTTTATTGTAAAATAATTGTTTTGTATTTTTCTGTGTGGTAACAATAAAGAGTTATCTATCTATTTATCTATCTAATTTTATTGTAATTAATTAATAAAACCAACAGTTACTTTAGAAACAATTCGAAATGAGGAATTAGGAGGCTAAATATAAAAAATACAAACTATATTTCTTTTATAACTATTATTTCTAACAATTCTAATAAATTTCTAATAACTAACAATGATCGAGCAGAATTATTTTACCGCACTAAAAAACGGTAAAAATTGATATTTTTTTGCCATTCAAGAGTTATTTTGCTGTGGCACCGTCTTAGTGAATATTTTAATTATAGGGACATCTTAACATTATTAATATTAATTTAAAAAAAAAGTCAGTCATAATCTGGTCACCATAACACAAGCTATACTTAGTTTGGGGCTAGATGGTGTTGTGTGCGTTGTTTACAATATTTATTTATTATAAACCAATGTGGTGAGTGGATTAAAATGCGTATCAAAGGCACCTTTTGTGCACTTACCACGTCTTTGAACGTCGTCTTTTTAGGTTCTACGATATGCTGGTTTCCACAGGATGTTTTCTTTCCCATATTAGGTACGAAGGTACATGTACATTAGCATAGATGGTGAGCAAATTCGTAGAGAAGTAACGCGTCAGAGATAATTACGCTGTAGAACGAGAGGCAATATGTAGGTGTATGTAATGTTTGGCGCTAAGCGCTTGTGCGAGCTGATATGCACTTTCTTGAGACGTACCAAGAGTCGCTATTTATATAACTGTTTCCTATAGAGTTCGTCTTTTGTACAAAGTTTTCTGTAGTATTATGTTGTGTAGTATCGGTGGAGTGGTAGACAAATATACAAACATAATCATATTAAAACAATAACTAACTGTTACCATACGTGAACAAAGTACCAACTTCTATTTTTAACTGACTTAAAAAAAAAATGAGGAGTTTCTCAATTCGGTTGTAATTTTTTATGTTGTCACCTCATTACTTTGTTATTTACGAATCGATTTGAAAAATATTTTTTATGTGAAAGAATATATTCCGATTCGTCATCAAAATAGCTGGAAAAAATGTGTCATCCAAGTAAACGAAATTTCGTATTTTATATAAATTAAGTCTATTTTCATTTTATTTTTAATAACGTATTAATTTTCCCATCTGTATTTGTTTCGTAGTATTTCTGTTCGCTGCCGAACACTTTATAAATGATCCTCTAGACCATTAGGCCACAGACAGATAAACGAAATTCCCGTTAAATAATACCGTAATGTTTTCCAGGAGCTGGATACCCGAATAATTATAGGAAGCTTTTCACAAGAGATGATACCGAAGATATTCTGTGAGGTAAGTTTTACTGTCTATTTTATAATCAGTAATTACACTCGTGGCGTTAAGGTTACTTGAAATAATAAAAATAATAATGCCGGACATTTCACACAGCATCATCTGGCCCCAAAGTAAGCAGAGCTTGTGTTATGGGTAGCACATGACTGATATACTACTTATTTAGGTAGTATATCGGTTTAGTAGTCGTTGTTTTTTTTTATGTAAATACAAACATATTATACATAGAAATACCCAGACCCGAGACAAATACTTGCAGATCATACAAACATTTGTCCCGCGGCGGGAATCGAACCCGCAACTTTTTGTGTCTCAGCCGGACCTTAGCCCACTGCGCCACAGAGGTCGTCGAAATATATTGTCAAATATATTGTCAAATCTATACTTAAGAAACTATTTAGAAATCTGAGTGCATATACAAGATATGTGTCGTTAAAGTAAAACAAAATGATATATATCAACTTTATTTTGACACACACACACATACAGATTAAAATAACATAAAATAGCAGGTACACAATGAAAGGACAATAACATAAATATAAAATATAAAATTGGAGTATGTGTACCCTGCACCAACCCAGTCTGTGTTTGCCAAAAAGACCCAGTCTCAGCTCTATACTACTTCACATATTGCAAAATAATAACAATAATAATAATGATGCTGGACATTTCACACAGCATTATCTGGCCTCAAAGTAAGCAGAGCTTGTGTTATGGGTACCACATGACTGATATACTACTTATATAATGTTTTTTTTTTGTATATACATACATATTATACAAAGAAACACCCAGACCTGAGACAAATACTTGCAGATCATACAAACATTTGTCCCACGGCGGGAATCGAACCCGCAACCTTCTGCGTCTCAGCCGGACCATAGCGAAATAGCGCTGGTTTTCAGGCTGCGCCGAACAAGGAGGGTGACGTCATACCGGGACAAAACAAACACAAAATATATACAAGTATAATATAAAAAAGTATGGTCTATTTTTGCCATAATGAGATACTATATTTTTTTAACTTGCTTTACTAGAGCTTAAAACATTTCGTCCAAAATGTTTTGTACGTAATACTAAGGATTCACGTACGCAATATCCCTTTCAATACCACCTGCAATCACCATTGAGTGACCGCGCTAAACCCGTCTTAACTTAGTTGCAAGTCGCGCTTCAATAGCCATTTAGAACAAACTTTCCTCGTTGTTAAAAAGTTACCTATTCAATTTCTTCGAAGTTTTAAGCAGAACTTTCATTTATAACATTGTAGAAACTTAGGGTCATTGTAAGAAGTTTGGAGAGAAAATTTCTTATAATATTTTTAAGTTACAATATTAATATCGGTGTGATACAGTGATTGAATTCTAGTCCATGCCGTAAAGATCAGACAATTTTTTCAGTAGTTAAATATTGGGATATTGGGATAAATAAAGAATGCTGGACTTTTCACAAATCATCATCTACTATTTATATACATATTTTTGTAGATAGGTACATGCGTATTATATACATATAGAAACACCCGGACCCGAGACTCATGCTTGCAGATTATACAAACATTTGTCCCGCGGCGGGAATCGAACTCGCGTTCTGCATCTCAGCCGAACCCATCGTCCGTCGTCGAACGTCGATATTGCTATAGCCTCACCCTAACTTGAGTCTAAAATGTTGTTTTATTACTTTTAAAACTATCATGGATTTAAACATTATTTTACTCAAAACGGGTATTTACCATGATATGCGCCATGATCAGGAGATACACATAGTGTATCATGGCGCATGCAACTATACCGAAATATCGGGAAACAGAAAAACTCGCATATCATGGTAAATATACCGTTTTGAGTGCAAATTATGATATATTATTTTTAATTAGTGCATCTGCCTCGCATTACATATCTTTAATAATATATATATAAGTAAATAAATAAATAAATAAATGTGTGTGTTCACTCTTGGGATTTGAGAATGGTTTAGATTTACAATTAGATAACTTTTCTTTTTTAAACGCGCGGACGACGTTGCGAAGCTAGACTCAATGTATATCATTTTGTTTTTGACAAATCTAGTTAAGGTTTCCTGTAAAAACTGAAAACTGTAACTTTGACATTATATGAAAATCTGAGACCATCTGAGCCAGCTCAGTGCCACAGCGGTCACCCGTCCATCTACTGACCACACACAGCGTCACTTTAACTTCGTAGATCTGATAAAAGCAACTAAATAAGTCACGCCTGTAACGGTTAACGAGACGGGCCCAATAAAAGGGTGTCGTTCCTCATTTTAGCTTTATTTCAGGCTTTTAAACTTGGCATGTTCGGGGCAGAATACGCATGGCTTGTGGCTGGCATGCCGCCGAGGATACGAGGACCAGCGCCATGCACGAGATCGCAGTTGGGACGAGCGTTGGAAGGTCTGGTGACTGTCACTGCGCATCGGGGGATCGTGGGAGATGACACATCCTTTTCCGGAATGGTGAGCATCTTGTAATCTACCCTCATAATTAATTTAGGTGTTACTAAGTAATTACAATTTATGTACAAAAACAATATATTAACAATAATTATGTTAATGTTCTGTATGTTTTAAATTATTATGATAAATATGGCTTTAATTTGTACATATACTTAGGAAGGCTTAAATAAATGAAATGGAATTGAATTGAATCCTACTAATATTATAAATGCGAAAGTTTGTATGTATGTTTGTTATTTTTTCACGCAAAAACTACTGAATGTATTTTAATGAAACTTTACAATAATATAGTTTATACATCAGAATAACACATAGGCTATAATTTATAAAGATATTGTGTGAATATTCCAAAATATAACGATAAGTGTCATGTATATAGGAAAAAATCTGCCATCTGCGAGCTATTCTGGCGTGCGCTGCAAAAACCGTTAGAATTACGTGCAGACGAAGTCGCGGGCACCAGCTAGTATGAAATATTCAAAGAAATTATTTTTCTCACAATAGTTCACTTTCAAAACATTCGTGAGTTGTACTATACATTTTGATAAACACGGGCACCGTGGAGGCACCGACACTGTTTCGATTCATCTAGAGAATCTTCATCAGGGTGAGTTTGATCCGCGCTCCGTGAGTTGCCGCTCGAGTTCACGATTCCCTGGGTGGAAATATAACTCACAACGCAGGAGGTAGTACAACTACCAACTGCATTTTGAGTCCAGATATTGATGATTGATTTTTTATTTTAATATTCACATATTCTCATTCCTATTCCACTTGTTGCATATGTTACATAGTTTGCCTTTGAAAGGGCACTCGAATTTGCAAGTTTAAACTAGATTCAGTATCCCCAAATGTTGCCAACTAGCGTGTAACGTGCCGAATGTAAGTGTGACTGTAGGCACTTGTACAATAAACTAGGACCGGCGTATTACAGCCGTTATTCTTGGCAGCACGTACCATGATTATTAAACTTTCTTCTATAAAAGAATCAATAAACAGTATGACATTCTACACGCTTAAGACGGTACCCGCAGTAAATAAATAAATAAATAATGCTGGACATTTCACACAGCATCATCTGGCCCCAAAGTAAACAGAGCTTGTGTTATGGGTACGACATTATCGATATACGACTTATATACTTTTTTTGAAGTGATAACTTCTTATTGGAAGGTATAACGAATCGTTACGTAACGCGTTACGGCGCCAGTCGGTCTGGCTTCTCTTTCTGTCACGCATACGGTAGTGGTAGGCAGGCTTCTCCTCTCTAACTCTAACCCACAGCGCTAGTTTGATTAGTTTAAGATATCACTTCTGTAAGGCGTCCCGAGACGCACACGTTTTTTTTGTAAATACATACATATTGTACATAGAAACACCCAGACCCAAGACAAACACTTGCAGATCATAAAAACATTTGTTTCGCGGCGGGAATCAAACCCGCAACCTTCTGCGTCTTAGTCGGACCCTGGCCCACTGCGCCACAGAGGATTCGTTCTTACTTACCCAATGTCATTTATGTCATCTCGTAGGGGAGAAATCGTTTTTACAGAGCAGCAGACAGCATATATGAGTGTCAGAGTTTGACTATTTCTCCGCTACATTATAGATTTTCGTTTTTGTTTTTCGAGAATGTTTTGAGAAACCTAGGTTAAGGCTGGCTTAGTAAATTCCAATTAGTTTCAAACTTATCTGGGGCATGGAATCGCTTTAAATGATTATAAACTTCTGTACGTAGCTTCGCTCGTGTGATAAACAAAGCTAAAATAATATAAATAAAATAAATTTTGCTGGACATTTTACACAACCGTATCTAGCCCCGAACTGCAAAACATGTACAATGTGAACTAGATGATTGATCTATTTATATAGTACCAGTTGAGCTATCTTATAATGGGTTTGAATGAGTTCGTAGATATATAATAAATATTGGTGGACAATGCACACTAAGCACATCTAGTATTATTGTGACCAGATGACTGATACAATACTAACATATATTTTAATTATTGTTTATGATACAATCATAGTATCATAAAAATAAATTTAATACCTTAAATATCCTTGTTGTTGTAGTTTCTTAAATACTTAAATACCCACTGAACAAACTCCTAAGTTCATCACACAAATATTTATGCTAGGAGGGAATCGAACCCTCAACCTACAGCGCAGGAGGCAGAGCTACTACCAACTGAGCTGGCAGGTCAGTCAACTATTTCACATGTGTTTAATTCTGTACATTTCTGTAATTAATTTAAATATGACTATGTACTATAGTCGTATTTACTTACAAATACATACATAATATATTTTATAACACCCAGACACAATAAAAATTGATTTGCCCTGGATGAATATCGAACCTACAGAGCAGAAGGCAGAGGAACTACCAACTCAACTAAGAAGCCATTCAAAGTTGCGCTTAGATTATGCACTTCCGTAAATTAAAGGAATTAGAGTTTAAACTATATAGATTCAGTAACATTCATTTATACAATTTTAGACGAACGAGGTATTCCATCGAGAGATGGAGGCGTCAGGGGTGACAGTCAGCCCTTACGCTCCGCAGACTTACGACGCTGTCTGGGCCATCGCACTGGCTCTGGCAAAGGCGGAACAGCTCTGGAGAAACGCGGACCTGACAGAACCGAACGGCACGTTACACAAAGGTAAAGTAGTCTGTATGATTCTGCGACCACGACCACACGCCACCTGACTTTTAAAATTGAGACCGACGGCAGTAGGACTTGTATTTCGAAGTGAAAAAAATGCTTGTATGTAAAGTCGGTTTACGGACGATAATTTTACGTGATAACGTCATTAGAAAACATTGATGAAGAATTGCATACTTTTAACCTATTAAGCTGCGTCACGCTTAGGCCGATCGTCCCTCTATCGCTTGTTCCGCGCTCTCGCTTGCACGTGAAGATCGGAAAGTGAAAATGTTTCGTACGTTCATCGATTTATAAGACGTTATCACGTCAAAAAACGGAAAAGAACATAAGTCTAAATTTATTCGTTTTATCCGTGTTATTTCAAGTTTTATTGGTAATCTTTGCAAAATTTTGATTAATTGTGTCTTCTTAGCAAAGTGTAGACATTTTAATTTTAAGTATTTTAATTTTAAGTGGTTTGTACGATGTCGAAACCAAGAAAACTTTAGACGGTCATTCTGCGATGACTGATGATGAATAGACAAATGCCGATCGACTACGACATTGTGACGATATTAAAACAAAACCACTTGACATTGGCAAGATTGTCATCAAGAGAAATGCCAATATAGGAAGAAGATAAATAAAAACGTTGAAGGGGATTCTTCATTTGTCATGAAGTAACATGGCTCTGCCAATTTAATATTTTTAATTGTTTTATTGCATGTTTTATTCAGTAATCTTAGCGGAATTTAAATTAATAAATTGTGACTACATAGGACAAGGTATGGACAATTGAATTATATGTGTATTATGGTACAATGTGATGTAAACAACGAGGAATGCCAAGAAAATTCTAGACGGCCATTCCGCGATGACGTTTAGAATTGACAATTGCCCATCGACTAGGACTTTACTAACAAACAAATTGACTATAAACATATATAAGCACTTGACACTGGCAAAATTTACGTTATTATTTCACATGCCATTAATAAGAAGAAGAAGAAGAACTTTGGAAGTACTTGGATCTATAGCACATTATAAAGAAAGAAAAGAAAGAAAAATTATTTATTCAAACCACCAATATGACCTACTATAATAATATTATAAATGTGAATATAAGTTTGTTTGTTACGCTTTCACGCGAAAACTACTTAACCGATCATCATGAAACTTTGTACACATATTCTTGAAGGTATTAGAAGTAACATAGGATACATTTTATGAAAAAAAAATATTTTTTACGAAAGATAAAAAAAATATCTGACTGTTTCCACGCCAAAGCCGCTGAACCGATTTAAATTATCCTTCCTTCCTTTCCTTCCTTTTTACCTAATTTTGTTTAGTACTCATTGTTATTATTGATGTGTATGTGTGCTTATTCAGTAAATAAATAAATGTCTAAAAATGTCTATGTCTAACCTAAATTGTTAGGCTACCCCACAAATTATCACAATCAAAGTCAATCAAAACTTTGTGAACCATTTAAGTAAGAATGTAAATCAGAGAGAACATATACGATATGGGGAGGTATCTAGCACGTAATACCATCCTGAAACCGTATTAGATTAATCGTTTAGGCCGAGGGATAGACCTTGTACCCTATTAACAGAACAATTGGGCCCCAAAGTTAGGGCTAGTGCGATCATGAGGTTTCGTTAAGGGTTTGTGGGACACTACGAATTTAAATGCGGTTAATGAATGAATAAATTAAATGCCAGCGATGATTTATCTCATTGACTCACCGTGGGGTGAATCATAGCTGATGGAAAGATTTAGTCGTACGAGAGATGCGGGATCAATATCTGCTGAAAAACAAGGACCTTACTTCTTCTTATTTTCTTCGTTAATGGCCTGTGACATACTCATGTCAATTCTGCCAATGTCAAGTGTTTATAGTTTATAGTCAGTTTGTTTGTTATAAGTCTTAGTCGATGGTCAGTTGTCAATTGTAGACGACACGCGGAATGGCGTCTAGAATTTTCTTGGGACTCCTCGTCGATCAAATCACACTGCACCACAATACACATGCAATCCAATTATCCATACCCGCCCCGCAGCCACAATTTATCCATTAAAATTCCGCCAAGATTACTGAATAAAACATGCAATAAAACGGGTAAAAAATATTAAATTAGCAGAGCATGTTGCTCCATGAAATAACAGACGAAGAATCAAGGACCTTACTTATAAACGTCTATCAACTTCTTCTTATTTTTTAATGGCACGTGTCATAATGGATTTGTCAATGTCAAGTGTTTAGATTGTTTATAGTAAGACGTCACAAGGTCGCATATTATTGTTCATCGTTTGTTATTTTATAAAAGAAGTGTATTTTTTTATAAATTTATTATACGGATTGTTTTTGCTCGAAACACAAAACTTTTATTCCAATTATTCACACTCGAGTCAATAACTCTAGCTTTATTTGATTTAAATCACCAAAATTACAAATAAAACCCCTAATAAATAAGAGTGCAACGTTTATTCTACAAAACCGAAAAAAAAATCGCCACTCAACAAAAACACTGCCCTGTCACTATTTTAAACATCGTCTAGCAAAAAGAGATGGCACTATTTTAAACAGTTATTAACTATACATTTTGATAAACACGGCAAGAGAGAGAGAGAGATTATAAGTAAGACCGACCTTACCTTTACATGATCTGCCTGCAAGTGATAAATCCGGCAGACAAGCATAATGTTGCGATTGTCCTTTGCATAATATGAAGGAAAATTGCGAGAAAACCCCGAAAAAAACAAAATTCAAGTGTATATCGGCCATTAGTATTTTGTTTCAGCTAGCTAGCGAACAAGCATACAACCCACCTGAAAGTTTTTAAAAAGAGCTTTCCTAAAAGCGCTGATTGGCTTGCAACCTATCGCATTGTATATTTGTCTTTGTTTCAAGGGGCTCCACTCTACGGTCTTGGGAACTTCGACTACGACAGAAAAGACATGGCTGAGGAGTTTCTGAATCAGTTCGCCAACTTGAGTTTCTTGGGAGTATCGGTGAATACATTTGTATAATATTACACGTGGCGTGTAAGCTAGGTGCCTTACAAGACACACGTGCGCTTAGAATTATATTATCATAATTTATGGAGATACGCTTATATTGAGTCTGGTCTATTATATTATAGGTATTTTATATACTAGCTGTTACGGACGGCTTTGCCCGTACGTAGAATCATGTTATTCCAGGTCTCTATTTATAGTTTTTGGTACAAAGATCGTTAACTTACACATTTTGTAATTTGAGACCTTAACTGTATCTGTATCTTTTAAATAAATATGGAAGAACGAGACCTTTTAACACAAGCATCTCAACCCTTCTGAAATAGTTAAAAATGTTACAGAAGATCTAATTTTATTAAAAATATTCAACCATGGATATGAAATGTTAAAACTGTCACAGAAGATTTAATTTTTAACCAAAAGTCGGTCAAAAAGGAGGAGGTTCTCAATTCGCCGGAATATTTTTTTTTAATATATGTTCACTGGTTACTTAAAGACGCCTGAACCGATTTGGAAAATTATTTTTTGTTTTAAAGGGTCACTTCCCAGTTGGTTCCATATAAATTTTATCTAAATCAGTCGTGCGGTTTTTAAACTATCATCAAAAATCGAAAAATTGTAAACATCGATGTTATTTTCATTACGTGCAGTGCGTCTAGCTAGTCTACCCATATAATATATAAACAAAATACATGTACTTTCCACAAAAAAATTCAAAACAAAATAATTTTATGATCTCAAATTGTATCCAATGAAGTCGGTTTTTTTTTTAGTTTTTAAAACGTAATTATACAAAAATATTCGAACCATGGATAATCAATTATGGGCTCTCCATTGCTGTGGAGTTCGTTGATAACATAGTCAAAGCTGGACGAAAAAGTTACTCCAGCATCACATAGTAGTATATCGTTCAGAAGTGGCATTCTCAAAGATGTAAAATAGGCGACGAAACTTTAAGTTTTCTTTATTTTACGAGGATGCAACGCAGAATCACTAAACAGTGACGGGTAAAGGCAACCGTGGAACGATCATAATGTCGATTATGGAGCCCTTAATACAATCAATGTCTATCAGTTCGATTAGCATTAATTCATGGTTTTGTGTTACATACATTTTGTTTCGATCTCTGTTTATATGACAGCATGTGTTACAATAATAATAAATATTGCTAAACAATGCACACAACACCATCTAGTCCCAAACTAAGCGTATCTTGTATTATGGTGAGAAGTTGAATGATAGAATACTTATATATTTTTAAATACATATTTAAGATACTTTATAACACCCAAACAGAGACAAACACTTATGTTCTTCACAAAAATATTTATCCTGGGAGAGAATCGAACCCTCAACCTACAGCGCAGAAGGCAGAGCTACTACTAATAACTGAGCTGATAGGCCAGTCAATCAACCAACATAAACCATTCGTAATACCAATTCATCAATAATGACTAGAAGCTGTTAGTATCAATGTTTTCAAAGTATTATATAAACGCCGGCACCCGGCAGGTGTGTGAACACCTAGACTATATCTACTGCTATCTCTGCAACTGATTGAGTTGCAGAGATAGCAGTATCTCTAGGTGTTCACATCAGACAGAAGTCGATGGAGACAAATTATTGACAAATGCAATAGAAGTCAAGATTTTCATCAATGAAGGAACCTGAGTTGGAAAATATTACATTATTAAGATAACCTCTGTGCATTCAATTTCAGGGTCCAGTGTCGTTCAACGGAGCGGATAGAATAGGCACCTCAGCGTTCTACCAAATTCAAGGTATTTTGTCTCCATAATTGAGATCTGAACGAAGCAATTAATAATTCAGAACTTGATCGATTTGCTCAATGACGGAGTAATTGGCCAATTATCCACTGGACCATTGGTAATAAATTTCTAAGTCACTTTTAGAGTAAGTTTCCAACAAGGCTGAGAGAACAGATGTTTAAAATGAACTAATAGAACCGTCTTATCTTGGTAAGTACGAAGACCAGTGGCTCTGTGAGCTGTAGACCTCGCGAACATTTTTCGAAATGACTGAAATATAACATTTTTTACGTTTTCAAACCAATATCTCCGCCATTTTAAAAAAAAAGCTAAAATCGAAATAAACAAAAAATCTATATAGTTATAGAACCTGCTCATAAAATTTGTCTGACTTGTAGAGGAGAACATCCGGACAGTCGCAGGACATACGAAAGCATTTTCGCCTAAGCTGAAACGGAGAAACAAAAAGAATGAATTATTTATATGACAACACCGAGCAGAACGAAAACAGGAACAACGTTAACATATATTGCTTATAGTGCAGACAGGTAGGTAAATAATGAAAAAAAACAAGAACAGGTTACCAAGTACCTATCAACTAACTACCTTTATTAGTAGAACATATACCCAACTAGTCTCGCTCTGTGTAAGCAGCCTAACAGGTCCTGAAATCAGCATAATGCTGCCTTACATGATATAGGATACCACGCAAAACAGCGATAGGTTTCAGTTATACTACTACTTCTTGTATTAATAACAAGCTTCTGCCCCCGGCTTCGCACGCATAGTACATACATAAAAAGTAGCCTACTTGTCCGTTCCTAAGATACAATCTATATCCATACCAAATTTGATTGATGCAAAAAAAAAGTTCTGTTGGTCTGATCGCTACCAAACTCTATAGTCTATAGGAGTCTATAGGGAACATACATAAACATATCGCCTTTTATTTATATATAGATAATATTAATGTTTATTTTCCCCAAAATTACAATCTAATACAGATATAACAGAGGGTTCTGCACTAGGTCCAGCCTGTATAACGGAAATCTAGATTCAAAAACAAAACGTTATACAATGAGAAACATAATACTAAAAAATGTTACATATCAATAAAACATTTAATAACATTTTAGGCTAAAGTTTGAGGGAAGCTACATGCTACAATAATAATATTATTATTGTAGCTTGCAACTGTATTATAGCAATCCAGTACCTCAATTCTGTTGGCGCCAACCTAACTAATTTTAGCTAAAATTAGGTTTAAAAGTGTCAAATGAAAATTGGTATTCTGCTGTTACCAACTTATCCTAATTTAATTAAGCGTTCCTAATTTAGTTAAATGGTACCAACCGAATTGGTTTTACAAATGCTATGACTAACTAAAATATATCTTAGACAATTCCTAATTTTAGAAATGAACCAACCGAATTGCTACCATTATATAGGTACTGGATCGCTTTAATAATAACGATAAATTTTGATACGACTCGCCCGGTCGAAGTAGACAACAAACATCGGTTCTTTTTGAACCTTTTTAGCTTTTAAAACATGGAAGAAACCTGGTTGTTAAGCAACTAACAACTTCAAAGACTGGCCTGTCTGCTCAGTTGGTAGCTCTGCCTTCTGCGCTGTAGGTTGAGGGTTCGATTCCCTCCTAGGATAAACATTTGTGTCATGAACACAGGTGTTTGTTCTGTGTCTGGGTGTTATAAGGTATCATAACGTATGTATTTAAAAATATATAAGTATTCTATCAGTCATCTAGACACTATAATACAAGTTACGCTTAGTTTGGGACTAGATGGTATGTTGCATTGTTTATATTTATTTAATTATGAACCTATATTACGCCTACACTTGGTAGTGTAGTCAGTGGACTAAAGTTATATTAACGAAATAAAATATAGATGGTACAAGCTGACTACGTTCGCTGAAATCACACCTTATTCAAGTCAAAATGTTCTAACGAGCAGTGTCCGTCGTATGACGGTCTTATAACATGATTTTCAACTTTATTTCAAAGACTTACGTTATATTATTTAGTTTTCCGAAATATTACAATCGCTAAATTGAAAAACGGAGCGCAGGTGTTCCCTTGAAGGAGACGAGCATTTTTATTCATCCTCATTTCTTTAGTTTTCTGTGCGAGTTTTAACATTTTTTTAGCGTATTACGTATTTTACGAGATTATATTCATTTTACCAGCTTTTTACAGCTAGCATTTTAAATTGGGAAGAGGAAAAGCTTGTACAATAAGGAAGGGTGCGATAATTTAATATAGAAGGGTCTATATAAAATTAGTGGTTGGCAGAACAATGATTTTACGTTGAAGATGATTACTATTTCGTTTACTAAGTCTGTGTTGAAGATATCCCTCTTAGCAATAAGATCGCCTATTAGTCTTTATTACTCTTATTCTTATGGTGTCACTTGTTATTTTGAACCAGTGTGATGATAGGATTAAAGTGCGCCTCAGAGACACTTTTTACTTGAAATAAATATGAATAATAAAATGTTTTTATAGAAAACATATTATGGAACATCAATACGATGAAACAACAATTACCAACTTACAAATTACGAAATACTAAGAAGCAGATTTCATGATTTCATGCACTTTGGAAATTCGAAAAAATATTCCCTACTTTCTCTTGGTCATATGACTCGAAATTATAATCATACTATCTATTTACTGCTCATCACTATCCTTTGTGCAAATCTATCCCTATCTCACACTTCATCATATCAGCCTTTATGAAGTCTGGACATAGGCGTCCCCAATAGATTTCCAGGAAGAACTGCGCTTCGTTTTCCTGTCCTTGGTCGCCATTCGAGAACTTTTTCTCCCCAACGGTTATCATTTCTGCGAGCTATATGGCCTGCCCATTGCCACTTCAACTTGCAAATTTTGAGTGCTATGTCGGGGACTTACGGATTTCCTCATTGCGGATTTTATCACGTAGTGAAACACCCAACATAGCTCTCGCCATTGCACGTTGCGCGACTCTGACACACTTAATTACGTGTATTTTAGCCGCGCCCTGACTGACGAGTTAGTGCCGCTTACTAGTGTATCCTTAATGGATTTTCATTACAAACGTTCGGGTTTGCTGCGACAGCTGAAACGTGGTCGCGAGCTACGTTATTGCATCATAACCGCAACGTCGCGTCGGGTCATACGCGATAAATATCCGTTAATGAATACCATGTTCATTCTGATCGCGATCTGAAAATACTATGACTCTTAGCTGGGTTGGTAGTAGCTCTGCCTTCTGCGCTATATATTATGGGTTCGATTCCTTTCCAGGACAAAAATTTGTGTGATGAACATAGATGTTTGTTCAACGTTATAAAGTATCATAAGTATATATTTAAAATATCTAAATATTCTTTCAGTCATCTGGTCACCACAATACAAGCTATTGTATTTGCTATATTGTAAGGATTGTCAAACAATAATTATTTACTAGTGGCTCTGTAAACAGCTCACTGAGCTACTAGTAAAAAAATGTTGCACATAAATATATTTAAAATATTGAAATATTGAAAGAAATATTGAAAACATCGCTAACATTTTTCGAAATGACTGATATATAACTTTTTTTACGTACGTTCAACCCCCATATCTCCGCCATTTTGAAAAATGTCCAAAAACTGAATCGACAAAAAAACCTATATAGATAGTTATAGAACCTGCTCACATATTTTCACGATAATCGGTTGAGAAATGCGACCTGAGGAGAATATTCGGACAGACGCCGGCCGGACAGACAGACATACGAAGGCAATTTTGCCTAAGCTGAAACGGAGACACTTGTTCGCGCTTCGCGCTCGCTCGGTCAATTAGGTTGATGACATGTGTTTTTTGCAGGTGGTCGCCCAAAAACAGTAGCACTGTATATCCACGGTCGGGAAATGTCGTGCCCAGATTGCGTGCGGCCACAATGGAGTGGAGGCGTGCCGGCCGCACGTCGCGTGCTCGTGCTACGGGTCGACTCGGTGTGGGCGCCAGCACGGCTGGCTGTGGTAACCCTAGCAGCCGCTGGCGTGGCACTAGCGCTGGCCTTTCTGCTGTTCAACTTGCATTACAGCAAGAGAAGGTAATCCACCATGTATTAACACATTAGCGGGACATTTCACACAGCATCATCTAATCCCAAAGTAAGCAGAGCTACATTATTGGAACCACATGACTGATACTACTTATATCCTTTGTAAATATATACATACTACTTTTAAACTATTGTGGTTTTGAACATAATTTTCACTCAAAACGGGATATTTTCAATGATGAGTTTTTCTGCTTCCCCATATTCGTATTTCGGCACAGTTGCATGCGCCATGATCACGAGATAAATAGAATCGGGAAATGGAAAAACTCGCATATCATGATAAATATCCACTTTTGAGTGAAAATTTCTATACATACATTAGAACAAAATTTTAAATCACCCAGACCCGAGACAAATATTTGCAGATCATATAAACATTGACAGGACTGACCTGTCAGCTCAGTTGGTAGTTCTGCCTTCTGCGCTGTAGGTTGAGGGTTCGATTTCCTCCCAGGATAAACATTTGTGTGAAGAACATAGGTGTTTGTTCTGTGTCTGGGTGTTATAAATTAATAGGTCTTTACCTATGAAATTGCCGTTCTTCAGTACTAGTCATTTCAAATAGAAAAAAAGTTTGTAATTGTTTTGTATTCTAAATTCAAATTAATTTTGTTTTAAAAATATGACATTCTTTTTACAAACTCAGTCTTTTGTTTATTGATTAGCGTTGTATTTTCATTGCATTTGAACATTTTTCGTCATAATGGATACTTTAAAAATTCGTGTAATTATGGAATACGAGTTCCGTCGTTGAATATGAGTTTCGTCGTGTTCGTACCAACGCGACACAAACGGCACGTAACATCAAAAACGTTTACGGAGAGAACTGTACAAACGAACGCACAACCCTTTATTGGTTTTCCCGGTTCCGTTCTGGAAATTTTGACTTGAAAAACGAAGCTCGTGGTCGTCCGTAGACTTTGGTCAACAATGATGAATTAAAGGCGATTGTGGAAGCTGACGAAACTCAATCTACAGCTGAGCTAGCAGCAGCTTTTGATGTTAGCATCAAAACAATTTTGATCCATTTGCGACAAATAGGCAAGGTAAAAAAACTTGATAGATGGGTGCCCCACGAACTTAACGATCGCCAGCGCAACGTACGCGTCGAGACCTGCCTCGCGCTGCTCAATAGGCAAAGAAATGAAGGAATTTTGAACTGAATTGTTACGTGCGATGAAAAATGGATTCTGTTCGACAATCGAAAGCGCTCAGCAAGTTGGTTAGATCCTGGTTCAGCACCAAAGCGCATTGCTTTGCACCTAAATCAACCTAACCATAAATGACCCCAAAAAGGTGATGGTCACTGTTTGGTGGTCTAGTGCGGGTGTGATTCACCACAGCTTTTTACAAAACGGCATGAGCATTACTGCAGATGTGTACTGTGAACAACTGGAGACAATGATGTAAATGATGAAATGATGGAGAAGCTTGCACATCGGCAACCAGCTTTGGTCAATCGGTCGTCCCCACTGCTCCTTCACGACAACGCGCGACCCCATACTGCACAACAGACAGTCTCCAAGCTGCAAGAGCTGGGGTTGAAAGCTCTCCTTCATCCGCCATACTCACCAGACCTTGCACCTACCGACTATTACTTGTTCCAAAATTTAGACAACTTTTTAGTGGGTACAAAATTCAATTCCCGAGAGGCAGTACAAAAAGCCTTTGAAGAGTTTGTTGCCTCCCGTCCAGCTGATGTTTACAAGAAGGGCATCAATAAACTGCCAATGCGTTGGCAAAGATGCGTCGATTGCAGGGGTGATTACTTTGAATAACAGAAATAAAAGTTTAATAAAATAAGTACTTTCACTTATTCCATACAAAACGGCAATTTCATAGGTAAAGACCTAATATGTTATAAGTACTCTATCAGTCATCTAGTCTCCAGAATAAAAGTTAAAGTTGCATAGATTGGGACTAGATGGTGTATTGTGCATTGTTCAGCAATATATAATATTTTTTTATCTATTTATCCTGCGGCGGGAATTGAACCCGCAACCTTCTGTCTCAGGCGGGGTTTCGCCCACTGCGTCATGACGTCGTCGTAATATGATAACAGGTCATAAAAGTTTTGAATATTTCTAATTTTGCTCTAGGTATAAAAATACTAGTGATGCTATAAATAAAATAATAATGTAGGTAAGAACTTCATTAACTTTTATTTTTTGCAGTTTTATGAGCTTACAGTACCAGTTTAAATGCAATTCTCGCATTACCTATCTGGAAAGATGATAGCTATCTAAATACAATGGTGCGGTGTTCCTATCTGTAAAGATATCTGTAAAGAATCTCCTTCTTCTTCTTCTTTGTTAATGGCATGTGACATAATAATGTAAATTTTGCCAGTATCAAGTGTTTATATTTATTTATTGTCAATTTGTTTGTTAATCGACATCTAAATCGATGGTCAATTGTCAATTCTAAACGTCATCGCGGAATGACCGTTAAAATTTTCTCGGGATTCCTCGTCGTTCTAATCACATTGTACCATAATACACATATAATTCAATTGTCCATACTTGTCCTATGTTGTCACAATTTATTCATTAAAATTCCGCTAAGATTACTGAATAAAACATGCAATAAAACGGGTAAAAAATATTAAATTAGCAGAGTTATGTTCATGAAATGACAAACGAAGAATCTAATAAAGAATCTTTCCGACACTACTGGCTGTCGTGGCGCTCTCGTGACGCTGTCGTTACGTTGGCGTGGCATTAGCACTAAACTGTGTGCGATTTAAATTGAATTAGAGGAGAAGACGGTAGTCTATTATTAGTGACTCTAGCAGCACGGTCTACGGTTGATCAGAAGGGACGATGCGGTTTTGATTCCCGATCTGTGGGGCGATTATGGAACATTGATACTATCAAAACATTGATACTAATAGCTTTCAGTTACTATTGATGAATTGGTATTACGGATCGCTGCGATTTCTATCGGCTTCTATCTATCGCTAGTTGTGAAGTTGGTGTCCAACTATAACTCGACCAATTTACAAAGTACGATTGTGGTAGAAACCTTAAATGCTAAGTACGCTAAACACTAGCGTACTAAGCATTTAAATATATCGTATATGATTGATTGAAATAATGCTTATTGCTAATCGAAATTGATAGACATTGATGCCGATTGCTAATCGAAACTGATACCTTCTGAACTGATAGACATTGATTGTATCAAGAGTTCCATAATCGCCCTACTGATACCGCATGAGAATTATGTACGAGTATTTGAATAAATAGCCATATGTTTTGGATCTAAAAATGAACGGTTTCAAATAACTTCTTTGAAACAAAAATGTTTCTTCACGTCCAGCCATTTCATAAGTTAAAAAGTTAAAAATAGTATGAACCGACTCTACATAGGAAAGGGAAATACCTACTGTGGAATAGAATGTCGGAGAGTTTCTATCTTTTGTATTTGCGGGGATGATTCCCTCGGGACGGACCGTCAAGATTCCCTAACTCCAACATAAGCCAGCATAAAATCTCCATTACTTTATTGTGGTTTTACGGGATTTCGTAAATAAAGGTTCCTCGTGCAAAATTATGATTGCTTTTTGTCTGACGAGAATTTTCATTCGTCGATAATCTTTCGATGTTTGAATGATTATGATAATTACGTTTTAAAAACTAAATGAAAACTGATTTCATTCCATATAAAAATTTACCGAATTGAGAACCTCCTCCTTTTTTTGAAGTCGGTAAAAAATAACACAATATCAATATATTATGAATAGCAATGGAAGGCCTTTGCCCAGCCGTGGGACTGAGAAATTACTAGCAATAGTTAGTTATGAATAGTTTTATGTTAGTTATTAAAACATAGCCCTTCGCTGAATTTCGTAAAGGCAATCCTACTCATAGGTAGGTAAACATGTTTTCGAGTTTGAATTCAATTACCGCGGCGGTATTTGTGAGATTTGGGTCGTTATCACCAACATAAAGTACTATGTTTTTAATTAGACGCTTCGGTAACATTCGTATTTCCGAATCAATACGATTATGCAACGCATGTTCGGCTCACGACAGCTCTCTGGTGACTGACGAACTGTCACGAGCTGCGGTACGACGCATACGTCACAAAACAATCTAAATCATTATGTCCGAAAATTTAAACAGAACACGAGCATTTGAAATCAACTCAAACGTTTGAGACCTCTCCAAATTTAATGAGGCAAGGGACGGAATTGTAGCCAAGTACCCTTCAAATTTAAATGGCATTTCAATAGGGTAAAGTAAATCATCCATCCGACTGCGCCAATCAAACTTATACATTAATAAACCACACTTTGTTTCAGGTCTATCAAACTATCGTCACCGCGACTGAACAATATGACCCTTATTGGCTGTGTGCTTGTGTATACCGCGGTGGCTTTGCTGGGCATCGACAATAAAACTCTCCCTTCGTACGTCCCGTTCTCAGCGATGTGCACTGTAAGTAAAGGACCACGTCTTCTAAGGTGCTGTTTTTTTTATTCTAGGACAAATATTTGCAAGATTTGCTTAGATGAAGTAAAAATGGTTACATGATTTTAATGGTTGAATTGACTTATGTATCTCTCTGCTCCGCTTTGGTGGGTGCTGGGCTTTAAGTAGAGCTTGTTTTTCAGGGTAGAGTGTATATACTCTCGGCTGGCTTCTCATTGGCTTTCGGATCGATGTTCGCGAAGACTTATCGGGTCCATAGAATATTCATAAGGTAAATATTCTTTAGAACTTAAAGGCTTACGGCAAAAGTTTTTAGTTAGAGCACAGGCTCTTAATCTTAAATTTTGATATAAGATTTTTTCAAATTTTGCAAGTGTTTCTGAATTGCTTAACGTCTAAAATTTATTCTCAACGTGTGCATAAACATTTTAGAATAGTTCCTAAAACGACTCAATTAATCGATCCCGCCACAATCCTCTAGATATGGATGATAATAATAATAATATCTAATAATGACGACCTCTGTGGCGCAGTGGGCTTAGGTCTGGCTGAGACGCAAAATGTTGCGGGTTCAATTCCCGCTGCGGGACAAATGTTTGTATGATCTGCAAGTATTTGTCTCGGGTCTGGGTGTTTCTATGTATAATATGTATGTATTTACAAAAAAAAAGTATATAAGTAGTATACAGTCATGTGGTACCCATAACACAACCTCTGCTTACTATGGGGCCAGATGATGCTGTGTGAAATGTCCGGTATTATTATTTTTATTAATATTATTAATGTATTTAATTATGCATACAAAAATAGTCTAACAATAAGATGAGCTGACATAGGTCAGCTCATCTTATTATGCGCGCGGTGGCGCATAAGCGTCACCACGCTTCCTAGATATTTAGAGGTCCAAACACCAGTATTGTGATAAAACATTGAAAAGATAGACAAATATTTGGTACTATACCGACAATATGCAGACGCATGCACCTCCATTCTGCCCGCAAACGCTTCGCACGAAAATACATGCAAAGCGTTACAAAGGTAGCTTTGTATAAACACAAACACACCATCCATACATTCAACCTTAAAAAGAAAGTCGACACGTGTTTCGCCTCTCCACGAGAAACAATTAATCATCATCAATTCATTTATCTCAATTCTAAAGAACAATTGACTCGTTCCACACTTGCTCTGCAATTGTTCCTTTAGTACCTTTGTACCTTTACGCTTTGTACGGATAAATTACGCACGCTAAGGAGGTGCATTGTGTCTAACTCATTAAAAATAGATTGGCGAAAAAGTAGGAACTAAATATTTGTCTATTGTTCAATGTTTTGTTATGGATTTCCGCAGTGTGCTAGTTTCCTGTTGATTGATACCAAACCCTACACCACCCTAAGGTCAACATCGTGGCCTACATACTTTTGAAAAGCCAGTACCGACAACAATAAGTGATGATTATCATAAAATTGAGTTACAAATTAACTTTTCAGCAACCGCAGTGGCGTGTGTAAGACTAAGTTGCTTCAAGACACCCCTCTCATTTCCCTGGTCTGCGCGCTGTTGGTCATCGATGGACTGATTGTGACGCTATGGACTATGCTGGATCCCATGGAACGGCATCTGAAGAACCTTACAATAGAGATCAGTGCGGAGGATAGAAGTGTTATTTACCAGCCCCAGGTATACCAGATATCCTGTCAAATGTATGTACATTTTGATATACATACATTGTTTCACTTAAGCTTCTCACATCCTACTTAAATAAATGTGACACGTCACATTTATTTAAATTAAAGCGACGACTTACTAATCTTGACGATGTAAACAATGCAATCTCTAAAGTTGTAACATAGTTTAATGTAAACAACTTATTACTTAACGAGAAAAAAACTAAATGCATTCGTTTTATACTGCCCAACGTTAAACAGGTGAAAGCTAATGACAAAATTAAAAACGAAAAGATAGATCTCGTCGACCCCACAGTGTCCTTAGGCATTACTTTAGATAATAAGCTGCAATGGGGCCCGCACATAGATAAATTGTCGAAGAGACTCAGCTCTGCGGCATACGCTGTTAAAAAGATCCGTCATTTTACCGACGTAGATACCACTAGACTCGTTTACTTCAGCTACTTTCATAGCATTATGTCTTATGGCATTCTGTTGTGGGGGAGTGCTGCTGATATTAACACCATATTTGTGTTGCAGAAGAGGGCTATTCGTGCAATTTATAACATGGGCCCCAGAGAATCACTTAGAAATAAGTTTAAAGAAATTAATATTATGACAGTGCCTTGTCAGTATATATACGAAAATTTAATGTATGTGCACAAAAATGTTCATTTAGTTTTAATTTTTATCATAGTATTAACACTAGAAATAAAGATAAACTCGCTGTTCCCACTGTTAGGCTCGCTAAAGTTAATAATTCTTTTATAGGGCAATGTGTACAATTCTATAACAAGGTCCCAAGCAATGTGTTAGATTTGTCGATTGACAAATTTAAAAACGTAATCTAACAGAAACTGTCTATTAAAACATATTATAAAATATCTGATTATTTAGATGACAAAAAAGCTTGGGATGAATCTGCTCCAACTCGACTCGGCATCCGTAACAAAATTGTCAAGGATCATACAAAAAAGTGTTAAGACCAGACAAGTTTCTTGCCGGATTCTTCTTAAACTGGGGTTAGGAGGAACCGGCACCTAGATTCACTAGCATGTAAGCAGACGATTCAAAGTGGTCCTTGTGATTTTATTGGAAAAAGAAATATTGAATTGAATTGAATAAACACGGGCTTTACTCACGTATTATTCTGTCGATGGAGGCACCGACACTGTTTCGATTCAGCTCGAGTTCACGGTTCGCACACTGTTCAGTGCGAACCTAGAACTCGAGCGGCAACGAGCGGACTGCGGATCAAACTCACCCTGATAAAGATTCTAGATGAATCGAAACAGTGGCGGTGCCTCCATCGACAGAAAAATACGTGAGTAAAGCCCGTGTGTATCAAAATGTATAGTACAACTCACGACAGTTTTGAAAGTCAAATGTATGCAGTTCTAAATATAACGTGTTCCATGACTAAAGTTTTTCACAGTAACTTAAAACTCTAATAAGTCTTTCAGCTATATTCCCAGAGAACACGTAGTTACTGAAATAGAACAAGGGTCTTAACCCTAAACGGTTAAGTTTAAGCTTAGTTTTAAAACACAAAATTTAGATACGGGCCTTCAAAGTTACTTAAATGTATGCGAGTTGTGTTTATGTGTGTGTCTTATGCAGGATCCTAGGCTAAAATTGTTAGTCATCTTATGTGCGTCTCAGAGGCTCCTCTCGTCCACTTGGCACATGTCTTTGAACTTTTTAGGTTCTACGACATGTCGGTTTCCTCACTATGTTTTCCTTTGAATGTTGGTGTTGCCGTTGACAGTACAGGTATAGCGCACACAAAATTTTGGAACAGTTAAACCCATTGGTGCACGGTTGGGTTCGAACCCAGGACCTTTGAATCAGAAAGCGGGATCCTTACTACTACTTTCTAGAGCTCTATTGTTACATTACCTACCGTACTGTTGGTAGTAAATCTCGTTATAGGCTGTGGTTTTATCCCCACCCAGGACTAACATTTTTCTAAAGAACAACGATCAGATACCGTACCGAAGCACAAGGGCAGTTAACTTTTGCACTACTACTACTACATCGTATGACTCAGTAGTAGCTTTTGAGCTAAAACAACTTTATTTCCTTCTAGATCGAAGTATGCAAATCACAAAACACGACGGGCTGGCTCTGCGCTCTCTACGTCTACAAAGGCCTCCTCCTCATAGTCGGGGTCTACATGGCCTGGGAGACACGCAACGTCAAGATATCGGCACTTAACGACTCCAAATACATCGGCATCAGCGTTTACTCGGTCGTCATCACCAGTGCTAGCGTGGTGGTGATTGGAACCATCATATCGGAGAGGGCGACGCTCGCGTATATTTCTATAACAAGTTTGATCCTGATTACCACAACGTCGACGCTGTGTTTGCTATTTTTGCCGAAGATTGTGGCTATTAGGAGTAATAGTGAGTATAAGAGAACCTGAAGCACCTTATTTTCTAAATAAGCTTTCAAGCTTCAGTGATAACGAAAGCATTTAGGCAAAGCTGCATTTTAAATAAATGTTATTTTGTCTGGATCAAAATAACTATTCCCCAACGAATTCTACTGGGTCATAGCAACTGGGCAATGCTTTATACACTCGTGAGCAACCGAATCGAATCACCCCTACAAAATTTACAAAGTGTAACTTTTTTCCAAAATGACCTGAGTAATGCATATAGAATATATTTTTTTTTGAAAGCTTGATCTTTAAGCTTCAAAATTACACCATTATTTTGAAAATCTACACAGTATTTTTTTAATTAATCAGTTTTGAATGGAAACACAACAAAAGTGAAGTTAATTTAAGTTAACATAGGGCTAATCAAAATTAAAATAAAACAGAAAATTTATGTTTAATACTCTTCATTTATTTAATCAATATTTGGTGTTGCCTCCTCTAGCTCTAATAACACTTTGAAGGCGGTTTTTCATTGATTTAATAAGTTTTTTAATCAGTTCTTGAGGTAGCCTTTCCCACTCCTCTTCCAGCGCTATCTTTAGCTCTGCGATGCTTGTAGGCGCCGGATTTCTGGCTCGTACCCTCCGTTTGAGTTGGTCCCATACATGCTCAATCGGATTGAGATCAGGACTTAATGCTGGCCAGTCCATGGTCCGAATGCCAACTTCATCCATGAACTGACGAGTGATTCGTGCTGTATGACACCGGGCATTGTCATGCATTAACAGAAAGCCGTCCTCGATGAAGCCTTCATAAGGCAAGACATGATCCAGAAGAATGTCTTCCACATATCGCGCAGCAGTCAGACCGCCTCCTCGGCCTCCACCAGGGATGAAAACGAGCTCCGTTTTTCCTTCCAGCGAAATGCCCGCCCACATCATACACGAACCACCCCCGTAGGACACGGTTTCGGCAAAACAGCACTGCGCAAACCGCTCGCCTGGGCGCCTGTAGACCCGAGCTCTCCTATCACTGCCATGTAGACACACTCTGGTTTCGTCAGTGAACAGGACTGACCGCCATTGCTCAGCACTCCAATTAATGTGTTCGCGAGCAAATTCAAGGCACGCTTGTCGGTGAGCTGTGGTCAATTTTGGGCCTCTGGCAGGCCGTCTTGGAACGAGGTTAGCTTCTTTTAATCTTCTTCTGATTGTCCATTGACTGACAGACACTCCTCGAACTTCTCTCAGCTGCTGCTGGACAGAAACACCGGTAAGATGGCGGTTTCTGAGACTCGTCGAAACGATAAAACGGTCGTCTCTCTCAGATGTTACCCGGCGCCGACTGGTATCTGGCGTCCTGGAGTAAGAACCAGTCTCTTGGAATCTTCTGTACACCCTAAACACAGCAGATTGACTCAGGTTTAGTCGACGAGCGACTTCTCGCTGGCTGAGATCCTGTTGCAGCAAAGCAACAACTTGAGCGGCTATTTCTGGTGTTGTATCCATAGTGGTTGTGAATCGGCGATCGTAACTTGCGTAGGTGTGTTCAGGTCAACGTCTGATGAGCGACTGATAAGTGTGCACTGCTTGCACGGGGGTTTTATAGGGGGTTGGAACGCGCCCGCACAGCTACTGCACAAAGCGCATTTTTGATGCTTGCACTGATACAGCGCTATTTTAAAAAGAACTGAACAAATTTAAATGATAGTAGTGTTATTTTAAAGCCTAAAAATTAAGCTTCCAAAAAATATACTATTTTATATGCATTACTAAAGTCATTTTGGAAAAAAGTTACATTTTGTAAATTTTGTAGGGGTGATTCGATTCGGTTGCTCACGAGTGTAGTTCTGTGATTATAATTATAATGCAAAATGTTTAAATCACATCAGACTTATTTATAAAGTAAGCATCTTTTTATTTCTTAAAGCATCCCTAAGCAGAACCTATGGCTTAGGCCGTCCATAGATAGTCAGTCAGACAATCACCTTACAATTTATATACATGAAGATAATTTGCTTTCAGCGGAAGAAGATCCCGTAATCCAAAGCATGGGTTTAAGACTAGAGTGTAAAACAAGGCGGTTCGTGACTGACGAGACGCAAGAACTTCACTTCCGTATAGAAATCCAGAACAAGGTTTACAAGAGAGAAGTGGCAGCGCTGGACAAAGAGATTGGTCGGTTGGAGCGGCTACTGGCAGAGCCGCTGGAATCTAATAGCGGGTCCAGTGCTTCTATAGCTCTACATCGACGGGTAAGCGCGATATCCAATAATTTTTATAGCATCTGTGCATTAGCATTGCCATTCCACGTGGCAATTCTTCCAGTGTCTTGCGGAAGCTACTCTCAGGTAGGGATCAGAAACAGTTGAGCAATGAATAGATCGTTTTAAACGACCCTTAGATAGCTCAATTGTATACATATATTGTATACTAGCTGTTGCTCGCGAATTCGTCCGCGTGAATATCAGTTATCGCGGTTGGATAAATATTATTACTATGTCCTTCCTTGAGATTTAAGCTTACTCTATACTATATTTCGTCAAAGTCGATTCAGTAGTTTAGCCGTGAAGTCGTTGCAAATAGATAGACAGGCAGAGTTACTGCGCGCGTGAACCCAAACATACCTATTTTGTTGCGGAGTTAATTTAAAATTATGATATCTCCTAAGACTTTGATTGAAATAATGTGATGTCCAGTCCAATTTTGTTCACAATAAAATGTTTGTGATTAATAACATATTTCATTTGGATAAGGTTTAATATAATGTTGATAAAACTCCTTCGCAAATAATCCATTAATTTTGAACAAATTGAACTACTATAAAAAAGGTTATAGTGACCGAATCTTAAAAGATAGACATATATGCTGTTGCTGACATTTTTTAAGAACTTTTAAAGAGGAACAAATCCATCATACATAATTTTTGCGTAACTTAAACCGTTTACGCAGCGCACGCAACGGAAGCTCTCAAAAAGGATTTTTTTTTCCCGTTTTTGCAACATTATCCGTTGATGCTTCGCTATTGGTCGGAGCGTGATGTTATAAAGCCTAAAGCCCTCCTCGATAAATGATATCCAACACAAAAATATTTTTTCAATTCAAACTAGTAGTTCCTGAGATTAGCGCGTTCAAACAAACAAACAAACAAACAAACTTTTCAGCTTTATAATATTAGTATAGATTATACATTTTTTTTTTTATAAAAATTTTTTGGGAGCATAAACAAGTATATACAAGAACATCCGCAGATGAACTGATGAAGAACTGATGAATCGAAACAGTGTCGGTGCCTATATCGACAAAATAATACGTCAGAAAAACCAGTGTTTATCAAAACGTATAGTACAACTCACGAAAGTTTTGAAAGTGAAATGAATATGATAATATATTAATATACGCAAAAACGCACTTTACGAAAAAATTATGAGCGCAATTTCCAGTGATCTCAAACATTGAAGGAAAACAGCGTAAGGAAACTGGAATTTTAGAAACAAAAAAATCTGAAGCTGTGTTTCATTGGTTAGTATACCTACCTTCAAGCGATGATGGGCTTGACGTAGGTACGGAATACTTATTACTGTGCAAAGCGTGAGCATGGGCCAAATATATTGTTTTTTTGTGCCTCTGACTACCCCTCTAAGAACTCTGAAACACTCTAAGGTGTTTACCAAGTTCAAGGAATACAGTCGCGAGTAGAATCTTAATTTTTGTGTATTTTTCATCAGCAAAAATAGCTACGTTTTTATTTGGATTGGAACCTATTAAGTTCCTACAAGAAGAACAAATTAATAATCAAGAAAGCGAATTAGGCAAGTGTTGTAGGGCTAAGACACAAAGCAATAAGGACTCATAACTTGCCGCCCGGACGCATAACTTTACTACAAACTTGAATAAACTGCGCCTATCTAACTTAAGGATCAAAAGCTTATGTAGTTACTTAGTTACACAACTGTTTTACGAGTAATGTAGTGGGTAAACTATTCATAAATGTTGAACGCACGTAAAACGAAGTTGAGATAAGTTCAGAATTGAATTTCAGAGAACGTGTGATGTTCATTGCTTAAAGCCGTTCGTGGCATAAACTTTCAGACATTATAAAACTTAGTTCTGTAATCTGCATTATTACTTATTATAGAACACCGGTGGCCATCTCTCGGGACGGAGTCAAAAAGTTGCCTGAAGATCTCTAACTATTTTTGTACTTTTATCGACAGCTGAACGTGACTTTCGAAACGTGGAAGTCACCAACCACAACCAGGCAGTCCACACTTTTTATTTCGCTAATCCAGCTCTTTCGTTCCAGACGGAACTAAACACAGTTGAAGAAGAAGAAGGGCGGGCGAACAGTCAACGCACACCAAGCATCGGCGGCGGCCTGCCAATGCTGCTTCTATCAGTCCTACCACCCGTCATACCCCGAGCGAGCTGGCCGTCCGCAGAAGCCTTCCGCGGCCGTAACTCAGTCAGCTTCAGCTCCCAACCCAAACTCAACTACCGAAGATCACAACCAACAATAGACCTTTACTCCCTCTGTTTAAACAAAAGAGATGAGAACCCAGGTCTTCTCAGCAGATTGAAAAGCTTTTTCGGCAGTAGACCGTCCAGTCGGAAAGCGTCTACCATGTCCATAGCAGACCCAACAGGGCAGAGCATTGCTGCTGCCCTTAAAATGCACGTTGGCATGATCGCTGGGCTGGTTCCGGGGCACAGAAAACACTCCATGGTTCTATCATGCAACACGTTGCACGTTCCACATCCAGAGTTGAAGTTGCGAAGGGAATCTTACGCGAAAAGTGGGCCTATAATTAGGGTGACAGATGAGGAACCTACTTGCTCTAGGTACGTCTCAGAGAGAAGCATATCATCAGGGAATAAGTATATAGCAGAGCCTGAAACCAGGGTAAACTTTGTGCTGCCCGCGACGCATGAAAAACCTATATCTCATCAGAACTCATGCGAGAAATTCAAGGGTTCCCCTAGGTTTCCACACAGGATCTCTCCATCAGCTACAAGCTTGAACACTTTAGATGTTAGGAGAAAAACCAGCGCGGATAGCGTGTTCAGCATAACAGGAAGAGTCTTCGATGAACAGAGAAGGTACAGCCACCAAAATGTCAATCAAGAGCCTAAGAACAAGACTGTTTTGGAAACCAGGTGGAAGTCCACTGAAGACGCGAGACCTGGGCCTTCCAGTGCAAGGGATTGATGACATTGAAATTTTTCGGATAAAGTTTGGGATGCCAAAGTTAGTGCCAAGTGACATTTTGAAAAAATATTTTCTTACTGAATCATACTTTTGTATAATCGTGCTCAACTGTATCTTGGTAAAGATAGAAATAAGATAATGTTTTAGATGAAGTTTATGTAGTCAACATGTATCAAATTTATTCTACCCTGCCTGTAACTAAATTATATAAAATTAATAATACACTTAAAAAACTAAGTAAATAATATGAAAGACAAAACATGAATAACTAGGTTAATGACACAATTATAATTATGTAATTCCTTTGTCCACGGCGAGCCATATAAAACGCCGGAGACTATACTTTTGACTTATATCTTATAACTTCTCAAATAGGTCATTAGTAACAGTTAATTAATAATTTTTTGTTTAAATGTTTAAAACTAAAAGGTAATTTAACACCAGATCAGTTTGTAGTGCAATTTTATATGATAGATGTATATGAGTAGATAAATTTATTAATAAGTAGAAAATACTACAACCTTATTGCGACATAGTCGCATGATGGAAGCAATATTCTAGTCTTACAAAAAACCTAAAGGTCTATTTCATAATGACATATTAACTAATGTGTCGTTTAACTAATCAGTTGCTATTTTTAATCATTGACATTAAAGAAGAAACCATACAGTACAACAGAAAATATTTATATAAAGCAACTCTTGCAATGGCGCAATAGAGTGCATTTCGCACAAGCGCTTAGTGCCTAAAATTATATATACCTATATTATTAATAGTAGGTATCTCTTTTTCTATAGCGTAACTATCTCTTCTTGCCCAGGTTTTAGGCCCGCCTGATGTGCAGATTGGGCCTGGCCTGTCAGTGCTACGATTTAATTAAAAGCCTCGGCATCCTTCGTGTTCCGAATCAGCATGCAACCAATCAGTAAGCAACCGATTATGCAACCAATGCTCGGCCGTCACGTGGCTCGTAACGACTCACTGGCTAAGTATATGGTTATGAAATAGACTAAGTAAATTATTATTATTATTTTCCAGAACATAATAAAATTACACTTAAATATAATATTTCTAGAGTGTGTTAGACACAAATATGTGTGTTTCTGTAAATAACCTACAAGTAAATCCTACAAATATTTTAAATATAAGCTAGTTACTGACCGCAGCATCGCTCGCGTTTAAGGGTGTTAGCACAGCGTCGCTGGAAAACCATAGCGACTAAACCGCAGTAGTTCCGCCATGACTTGGCCGTTGTACGACAAACAAAACATCAGAACTGCCTGTTCTAACGCATCCATTTAACTATGTTCTATCTCATTCCAACATGATTTCGCCGATATGCACACGCTAGGTCAAAAATGGCGAACCGAACACGGAGTAATGGACAAGTTATGGTAGAACTACGGTGTCGCTGTTATGGTTTTGGAGATTGTGCTAAGCGCGTAAACGAGCGAAGCTGTGTACCGTAGCTAGTAATAAATAAGCAATAACATAAGAGTGATTTATTTTTAGAAAACAATGTGTTTGTGTATTTTTCCTCTATATTGTACTATTTAAAGGGTTTATCTCATGGTCTCTTATTAACTAATGTGGTTTGCCGTCTTTATTCAAGACCATACTTTAAGGCCACATTAGCTAATTGTATGATAATGAGATAGATGATAAGTCTATAGCGATCCCAGAGTGTTCAATTTTATTGAGGGATTTTTACTAATAACATCTATAGAAAGAAATAGAATGAAAATGTGTGAACTTATGCAATAAAAGTATTCAAAATTGTCTGAATTGTTTATTACCTATTTTTATTTCTTTTTCAGAATGTCCACTTTATATTCGCATTTTAAAATGTTAACTTATTAGTGGAAACTTTACTGGATTATGGTTTATTTTAATCATCATCATTGGCCTTTGTTTCATCTGTTGAAGATGATTTAGGTAGCGTCAGTAAAGTTACAGAGCAGGTAATTGTAATTATTCGTGGATCCACTCCGGCAAACTGAGGTGGGTGAGGTTTCCTCTCTACTGAGGTCACTCTGCCTGGGATTCTGTTCGATAGCGCAGGCCTTCCCAAGTAACGATCCTAATCTTTCGATCTTGCCGACAGGACCCGGACCCCAGGAGGAAAGACAAGTCAGTACATGCGGTGTCGGTTCGGTTGCAGGTGCAAACAGCTGGCACCGAGCCGGGTTTGTTACAAGTTTTCCTTCTCTATTGCTAGCTCTTCTGTTAGTCAGCAGGGAGACTAAACCCCAATAATTTGAAGAGTATCGCAGTCGACTCCATCATCAGTCTCCAAGCAGCATACATGTAGGATCAGTTCCACGTAGAAATCCTCACTCGAAATGTTATATAGTTCAGCGAAAAATACCAACCCGATTTTACAGTCCGATGTGGGTGCTGAGTTATTTGTGAAAGAATTTTTAAAATCGTTTGAGTAGTTATTTTAGTTTATCCTTTACAAAGAAACAAACGAAAAATTACGTTTTAAAAACTAAAAAGAAAACCAACTTCATTTAATTAAATTTGAGCCCATAAAAATACAACTGAGAACAACAATTGAGAACTTCCTTTTTTTTAAAGGTTAAACAATTTTTTATTTTAAACCTGCATATTTATAGCATTAGTAAGATGATATCTTATAACATTAATACACAGAACAAACATCTATGTTCATAACTTTAAATAGATGGACATACCTATATTTAATACTATTCCGCCAATCTATTCCCAAAAAGTTAGACACGATGTAGACGCATGCACCTCCCTCCCGCCCGCAATTGAAAAGCCATGCAAAGCGATAGTAAAAGGCAAGCACACACAATCCACACATGCAACCTCCAAAAGAAATTCGACACGCGTTTCACCTCTCCACGAGGCATCCTCAGGAACACTTGACTCACTCCGCACCCCGACGAAAAAACACTCTGCTCTGCAGACTTGTTGCTTCGACCAACGTCAGGCTGAGACTGTATGTTCTCTACTCATACTCTATGTTTATGACACAAATGTTTATCCTGGCAATCTTCAACCTACAGCGCAGAAGGCAGTTACGACAAACTGTGTAAGGCCAATCTTTATAACATCAAATAAAACAGACATTTTAGTGATTTATTATTATAATATAAATTATAACATCCAGCAGTCTTAAATACTTGATTTCAAACATTTCCTTTTCAGAATGTCAACTTCATCTTCGAATTTTTTAAGCTTTACTTATTAATCTAAACTTTGCTGGATTATGTTATATTTTAGTGATTTAGTTTTTATGTTTCATTCTGTTTATTTTTCCAAATAAATAAGTAGGTAAACATAAACATAATATTTGTCACTATTGCCGGATTTAATTTTCAAACATCCGTTAGTAGCATCCGTCAGTACATTTTTGTATAAAGGAAACAGTTCTGATTCTCATAGCGAAATCATCTGAAAAATATTAATAAAGGAAAATTGGAACGAAGTACCTTATCGCGGGTTGGCGATGGGACCTTTGCGGGAAAAAAATGTAACGCGTTACGTTACGAAAAACCGTAAAAGAAAGAGAGAATGAAGTGACCAATAACTAGTCTCCTACATATATATATATTAGAACTAGCTATCCCGTTGGCAACTTCGTCCGCGCGTTTTTTTTTTTTAAAGTTATCTAATTGTAAATCTAAACTATTCTCGAATCCATTTGAACACACACAAAAAAAAACATTCAAATCGGTCCAGCCGTTTAGGAGTTCAGTGCAGTTCAGTGTACATCAGTTCAGTGTACATACACACGTACAGTAGAATTATATATATAAAGATGTGTGTGTGTGTATACGGGTGTGTGTGTTGTGTATATATATATTTATGAATATAGTTATTTATTGCATCAATAATCAAGAGAGGGGTAGGTAGAAAGAATGAGAGCCTGGCACGTTAATGATTCTTTATGCCAACCATGCATACGAAAGGGACTTCGTTCCAAACGCGTGTCTCGCGACAAGTAAATTCATTTTTATTTACAGTAATCGAGCATAAACAAATCACTGGTTAGGTACTAGTCAGAGAGGATCAAAGTGCGCCTCAGAGGCTCCTTTCGTGCACTTAGCACGTCTTCAAACTTTTTAGGGTCTACTAGATGTTCTTTGGTATATTTTCAGAGTAAATATTGAGCAAATATATGACAAATCTGTTTTTTGAGACAATATTGAATGTTTCAAACAATGAATATACGTAATACCTACCAAATATGTTGCGAATTCACACTGATAATTGATTATATCAATAAATAATAGCTAAGCTGTTGATTCGAACCCACGACCATAAGATCAGAAGAGGTCACTACCACTACTAGTTTACTAGGTGTCATTTGTACAACCCTTATCCACTATTACTAATCTTGATGTTCGCTACTCTTTCCTCAATAATCCTTCTAATATTAGCATTAACACTTGGTAGGTCGCTGTGCTTTCTCACTGAGGTTTCCATTTTCTGCACTATAGCGATCTCTCGCGGCCAAGACACGAAGTTAGTGACGGAACAGTCTGCGGGTGAGCCGATGCGACCCGTGCGGCCGCATCGGTGGATATAATCGGCCGTGTAAAGTGGAAAGTCGTAGTTTATTATATGTTGCACCTGTAGATAACAAAAAACGATATAACAGATATGAAATAAGTATAATTTACAATGCCGAAGGCTTAATACGTAAAAGTAGGATTAGCGACAGATATATCTGCAAAATGAGTCTTCAAGAGTTCAAAAAATCTTTTATTACGTTTGTTATTATGTATTTTACGTACATACATACAAACACACACACACACACACACACACACACACACACACACACCCACACGTAGTTTGGGCCTCACCAATACTGTAAACTATTGTTGTTCTTTTTTGGCAATAATCTTTATTCTCTTTGTTATGATCTTTAAATATTTGTCCCAGGTCTGGGTGTTTTTCTATGTGTAATATGTATGTATTTACAAAAGTATATAAGTAGTATGTTATTATTTATTATGGAAACTGACCGCTGCCTATACTCGTACTTTTGTGTCGTCCTGTGATTAAAAAGTTTCACTTGATGCTGTTTAAACCATCCTGATAGAAGAATGCCTATTGCTAAAGTAAACTGATAGACATTGATAACAAGAGTTCCATATAGACGAGACGATTTCATAGACGACCTCTGTAGCGCAGTGGGCCAGCGTCCGGCTGAGACGCAGACGGTTGCGGGTCCGATTCCTCCCGCAGGATAAATGTTTCTGCAAGTATTTGTCTTGGGTCTGGATGTTTCTATGTATATTATTTATGTATTTAAATAAAAGTATTTATTATATTTTGGGGCCAGATGAAGCTGTGTGAAATGTCCGACATTATTATAATCACCATTCTGTTGTGAACTCACCCTGGTGGTGTCCAATCCACGAGAAGCTATATCCGTGACGGACAGCACATTAACCTTCCCGTTTCGGAACATTTCAAACCTCCCTATCTTCAAAACCACTGCCATCTGCCCGTTAATGTTGATACATTCAATGTTGTTCTCGTTTAGGAACATGGAGACGAAGTCGCAAGTGGAGGTCTGGTTGGAGAATATCACCACTGGACGTTTTTGGTTTATGTCAGACTGAACCAGTTTGAGGAGCTCGATAGGTTTTTGGGCTTTACCTAGGCGAAGGAATCTGTAATTAGAACAATACAACAACCTATATTGCTAAAATATTATAAAGAAAAACTTAAAGGGTCTATTACGTTATGACCGTGTTTTTTTGACGTGATAACGTCTTATAAATCGATGAACGCCGGCTGCACGCACGAAAAGTTGTCACGTTTCGTCTGAGCCGAGCGTGCAAGCGAGAGCGCGTAACAAGCGATAGAAGCACGACTGGCCTAAGCGTTTGGCTTGTGACGCATTAATAGGTTCAAAGTATGCAATTTTTCATCAATTTTTTCTTATGACTTTATCACGTAAAATTATCGTCCTTTTTTTTATTAATATTAAATTAAAAAACTGTGACAAGGGGGGGTGATGAGTCACATGTATACATTTTCTTCTTATACGAGCAAGACAACATTTCTTCGCTGTTTTCTAGTGGTCCCAGGATTTTGTCCCATTAATGGGACCACAAGGGAGAACTGTTTCTCGTAGTCCCATTATTGTGTAATTACATCCTGTATATAAAACTATGTGGTTACCAAAAGAAACAATAATAATAAACGGGACTCGAAATTATATTTTATCTCAATTTTTCTAAAAAATGTCCCACCGAAATATCACCGTGGATCAACTGTAGTTGGTAATTCATAACGTCCTCATCCCGCCTTACAAATTCTCGTCTCCTTTCTGATGATTTAGAGAATTCTTGTTCTCTATCAACCAGAATGTTTAATAGTCTTAATAAAGATTTCGGATGGCGTTTCTTCATGTCTTTATTTAAAAGCGAATGCCAACATTCCACTACGTTGTTGGTGCGGTGTCTTTCACCATATACGTTCCACTGTGAAATAAATCCTTCATTTTTAAGCCAAGTCCTTTCCATATATTTTGTGAAATTTTTAATTTTGGCAGTGCCGGGACTTTCCTTTTTTATATACTCTACACCATCTGATGTCTGATCTAAGGGTAGTAAAGGTAAAGCAGTGTGTAGACCCACGATGCGCCGTTCCTGTTTTGATTTAATTTTCATTTCTTTGGCCTTCTTCCAGATGCTTTTAGTGAAGTGATAATAGCACTTTTTCAAAATAATGCCCGGAAAAATGGTCATTATTGCATTTGCAGGAGCTACTTCAAAATCTAAGTGAAGTTTTTTTGGCGACCACTCTATTTGTGCTTTAATAATTAGAAATAAAGCGGTGTATGATTCTTCATTTTTGTGCGTCATCAATGCGTAAATAAGCGGAATAACGTGTGTTGTTGATGGTGACTCAGATATATCACCATGAATAGATAAAAGTTGAGTAAATGGAGCTGGACAGCTTTGAAACGTCCCGTCAATAAAAAACTCACCAACTTTCTTGATAGTATTTTTGTTTTCTTCTGAACAAAAAATAATAATACCACAATCTTTGTCGTAGTATTCAGCAAGTACAAATTCTGAGAATTTCGGAGGGATAATCACTTCTTCGATACTTTTAAAGTTAGTACGTTTGCGATAAGTGTACAAAGATGTTTGTACACTTTTAAAGGAAGGTAAAGTTGATACAAAATTAAGACCCTCATTTTCTAATTCCGTCAAACCTTTTTTAAAAATTTGTGTCACTGGTGTGTCTGTTAAGCGCGATTGTTCTTTCATTTTATCTATTGAATCGTCAATTTTATTCTTACTGTAATCCAATTTACATGAATGTGTTTTATTTTTAACTATTTCTTTACCCTGAAACGCAAAAAGGAATAAAATATCAGATACAATCTAAGGCATTCTACCCGACTCTAATTATTTATTTCCATGCGGACGAATTCACGGGTAAAAGCTAGTCATAAATAAAAAACCAAATTTTACCTTGAGAGTTATAGATCCACGGCATTTTATTTTCTTGGCTTGGCTACACTTCCAAACCACATTCCCACTTTTATAAACCATATGCCTATAATATTGTCTCCCATCATATAGTAATACGGTCCCGCCCTTTCTTTTAAGAAACAAAATTTCTTCCATGAGTATATTATTTCGTGTTTACTTATCAACAGAATTCTAAGTATTAACAGAATTTTGATGTATTTAGTGTCAGTCAAGTGTCATTTATTCATCATCTAACACTTCACTACACACTCCAAAAAGTTTATCTATTCTAAGGATTTTGTTATTATAATACCTATATACAGGAGGATAAATACTTTACTGAGCATAGGAATGGGACTACGAGAAACAGTTCTCCCTTGTGGTCCCATTAATGGGACAAAATCCTGGGACCACTAGAAAACAGCGCATTTCTTCAACACTTACTTCTGAGGCACATGAGGCAGCATCCTGTGAATTTTGGAAGTAGTAACTGTCTTCAGGGAATCAGGACTAACAAAGGAGCTGACAGCATCAGGCAACTCATGCGGCATGGTGGCACTAACAAACGTCACTTGGCATCCCTTAGGGGGCACGGTTATGTCTACTTTGTATTGTATCTGAAAGCAATTACATTGCAATGAAATCCAGGAATCTTGGTATTAAATGTGTAGGTAGACATCTCAGACATATATACTTGATACATATTTGTTTTGTGTGGGTGTTATTTAGTATCTTATGTATGTAATAGGTGGGGGAAAAAGATTCTTCGCATTTTTTAAGAAAATTCAAAACATTTTTTAATATAGTTTATTTACATTTAACTAAAGTATGTAGGTACCATTTTGTTCGATAACTTTTTGCCATCTTGTAGGTAGGGACATGATCCCATTGCTATAGAAATTTTGGGACTTTTGATCAAAATACCGCGACAAGGGGTTTTGGCAATCCTCTCGTAATTGTAACCTGACACTGCCTAAAGAATTCTGAAGAGACTGAAACAGGTGGAAATCTGAAGGTGCAAGGTCAGGACTATACGGTGGATGCATCAACACCTCCCAGCCAAACTCTCTTCATTTTTGCTGAGTGGCTAAAGATGTGTGAGGTCTAGCGTTATCATGATGAAAAACCCTTTTGTTGATTAATTCCGGCCGCTTTCTCTCAACTTCTTGCTTTAATCTCATCAGTTGTTCGCAGTAGAGTTCAGAATCGATGGGCCTGCCTGGTGGTAACAACTCATAATGAATAATGCCCTTCCAATCCCACCACACACACAGCATCACCTTGTTGCGAGTTAACCCGGGTTTCGCCACAGTCTGTGAAGCCTGACCGGCCTTTGACCACGACTTTTTTCGCACGTTCTTGTCGTACGTGATCCACTTTTCATCACCAGTTATCAGCTTCTTCAAAAATGGTTCGGTTTCATTACGTCGTAATAAAGAATCACAAATGAGTACACGGTTTATTAGGTTACTTTCAGTGAGCTCGTGAGGTACCCAAATATCGAGCTTTTTTGTGTACCCAGTTTTTTTCAAATGTGCCAAAACTGTTTTGTGGTCAATTCCCAGTTCTTCAGCTACGTCGTAACTACTGATATGCCGATCTTGCTTCACTCTTTCGAAAATGGCATCCATTTTATCCGTAATAGGGCGACCAGAGCGACGTGCATCAAAATTTCCGGATTGAAAACGATTAACCCAAATTTGTGCTACTCTCACAGACACTGCACTAGGTCCATAAACATCGCAAATTTTTTTCGAGGCTTGCGTTGCATTTTTACTTTTTTTGTAGTAAAATTTTAAAATGTATCGAATTTCTTCATTTGATACACTCATGTTGACAGTACGAAAAACAAATAAAAATCACACATTTTCCTAATTTGAATTTGGAATTATGTTCTTTAAAATTTAAACTTTTAATGATACCAAAACCAGCCAGATACAAATAGTATAGCCAACGAGATTTTATTACAAGTTCATACATACTATAATGCGAAAAGACTTTTTCCCCAACCTAATATTTACTAGTACAATTGGTATTTTATTAAATCATATGGTTTCCGTAGTACAAGCATATTGTCAGCAGAAACACCTGGATTCACAAACAATAAATTATTATGAACCTTTTTTAGTTGGGGTTAGATAATTCTGTGTGAAATATCCACCAATATTTATTAATCATATTTATTAATAACCGTGTCTTTGCATGCATTGTACCTTCATAAAACATAGACTATCTAGCTAGACTTTTTAATGCTTATTTGCATATGCATATTATTGGACAATCACGGGTTTTACTCACATATTATTTTGTTGAAGGAGGAACCAACACTGTTCTTCATCAGGGTGAGTTCGATCCGCAGTCTGCTCGTTGCCGCTCGGTCAGAGCAGTGTCGGTGCATCCATCATCAAAATAATACGCGAGTAAAACCCGTTTGTCCAATAATATGCATATGCAAATAAGTTTTGATAGTGAAATATGCATATTTATCCCATTTTCATCAGTTATAGCATATTTTTTTATTGATATTTTATTGATGAGGCACATTTTCTCTACAATTCGAAATATTTCTAGGTAGGACAGTTAAAATTAACAAATGAAATCTTACGTTGTAGCCTTTGTTTATTTAGTATTAATAATGAATTATAAATAAGCTTGAAGCTCAAAGGTTTTATGAATCAATTCAGTTAAAATCTGTCATATTAACTCCACATCACCAGATTTGGTCCTGTGTAAACTAGAGAAATGTTTGAAAAATTGCATATTTTAAGTTTAAAATCTCTAGTTATTATTTTATAGGTAGGTACTTACTGAAAACTTCTTCAACAGATGTGTTAGTTTATCAATAAAACTGTCATCTAACAAAGTGTCCGCCTCATCCAGCACCAGATGATGTACATTTTGAATCTTGTATATACCTGTTGTTACCAGTTTACTATAAGCTCCGAGAGTAGTGACCAGCATGTCACAGTATTCTATTGGAGGGTTTAGCATTTTTTGCTTTGTGTTACCGCCTATGAGAGTGTTTACACTCAAGTTGAGGCTTTGAGCTATGTTCTGAGCCACCTCTCCTATTTGTGCAGCTGAAAATACAATAAGTAATATTATTTTGTGTATAAATCACTGACCAGCTCTGGTGTTAGATTTTATAGGTCTGAAAGCCTGAAAGGCTAACAACATTTTCAAACACAGGGATCAACCATTTGTGGCTTTGGAAGTAATGAATCGCTCAGATTAAAACATTACTGTGGTAACTCATAGGTTCTACTCTGTAGGTTACTTTACTTGTTTTTTTAATGAGTAATTAATACCGAAAATATTACACAGCATTATCTGGTCCCAATGTAATCATACCTTATGTTATGGGTACAATGTTACTGATAGACTTGTCATCCTTTTTTTTTTAATTATATACTTATATATCATACTTAAAAACAACTAGACTCCAGACTTGCAGATCATACAAAAATGTGTCCCATGGCAGGAATGAAACCCACAAAATTCAACATCTCAGCAGGCGCTTGGCCTACTACCCCAGAGGTTGTTATTTTGTGGTTCTGTAGGAACTATTTAGTTAGCTATGCCACAAGTACTTCTAATAATTAAATCAGTGAATAAGCCAGGCAAGAGAGTTAATATGCCACTCGAAGGCCTCTGTAATGGCTGAAAACTGCATAACAATAACAACAGTTTATATGTAATTTATATAAGAACAGGCTCTCAGAAGTGCACTAAGTAATTCATAGGAAGAGATGGTAATTCGTGCACATAAATGCACTAGGACATTATGTGATGCAATCGCTAACAGTCTAGCCGGCTAGCCAACTCAATTGGCCTTGCATTTCATGACATTTCAAACATTAAAATAGATTAATAATGGTTTGAACTCACCTAACTCTCTACTAGGTGTAATTACAACCGCCAAAGGACTGTTAAAATCATCTGGCACACTCGACTTCCATTCCAATAGGTGCTGGAAAATCGGCAACAAATACGCCAGGGTCTTCCCACAGCCCGTCTCCGCAGTCACAACTGTGTTATTACCGGATAAGATGGACGGAACGGCCTTAGTTTGGATAGCAGTTGGAAGTCTGAAGCCTTGCTCCAACATAACCTCAATCAACTGCGGACACAAACCAATTTCCTCAAAAGTCTTCTTATAAACGGGCTCCTCCTCTTTCTTATTAGCATTGCCGTAAACAATAAAGTAGTCATTCTTCGATTTATTGTGTAACCAGCCTTGAGAAGCCAGTTTCATACCATCGAACTTGCTGTAACTTTGCCCTTCGTAGTGGTTCAATTCTGGCCGTTTACAGGATATTATCGGTAATTTCTTTTTGGCCTGCTTTACGCTGTAGTAACGGCAGTAAGATGTGTTTATTATTTGGCGCAGTTTTGACATTTTCGTATTTTTCTCGATTCTATCAAACAATTACAACAAAACAAACACTACTGCAGACAGTGCGAACTCGTCTTTTTATTCTTCGTTAGTGGCATTGGCATATGTCATAATAATGTCAATTTTGCCAGTGTGATGTGTTTGGTATGATGTCACAAAGTCATATCTTGTCGCTCGTCATGGGTTATTTTATATAAAATGGTGTCTTTCATATAAAATTATTACACACATAAATTTTGCTCGAATCACGTTTTTAGTTCAATTATTCATACCCGAGTCAATAACTCATTGACTACATTTATATAAAAACACCAAAATTACTAATAAAACCAGAAATAACACGAGAAAAATATATAAAATAAGAAAGAGCGCAGTGTATGCTTCACAAGACGACCAAAAATAATAACTTCACTTCACTTCTTTTTATTCTGGCATGTCTTGATGACGATTTGCCAATATCTTTGTTTGAAGTTTATGTTTGCTATATTATCGCAATGACGAATGAAGTATAACGTCGATTATGTCGATTATGAACAGATGTACTTACACAGTCCTATATATAGCGAGCGAAGCATGCTCTGATCATCCGCCAAGGCCTGCCTAAGTTGCGAATTGCGAGCCAAGGAGCCGCATTTTTTTTCAATTAACGGATTTCAAGAGATCTTTTTACTCGTGTATCCAAAGTTATCATATTTGACACTAACACATCATAGGTACTATTTTAAATGATTGTTACAAGACCACAATTTTACAGCTAAACCGATTTATTTCATATTTGATATTTAGACCACGTTACCAAACATAGCACGCGAAGCGTATTACGTTACAAAAATTACCAATTAGGTATCTAAAAAAAGCTGGCGAGCGAAGCGACCCATAATTTTAATCAATTATCAAGCGATAACATATTTTAGCTCGTACCTATAACGTTATAAGAAAAAGTAAAGCAGGCCAGCTCCTTAATGTTACTAGCGAGCAATGCGTGCCTCATATACTTTCGTGGCATGCGAAGCAAGCTCATTTATTACACCATCACATCATATTTTACACTGACACATCATATTGATAGTAAATTGATAGCCTTCTCCTACCTGCAACCTTGTCAATCACTACCCACAACTGTATGACTCCAACATCCTGCTGTGATTGTCCTAAGTTGCAAAGGACCGACAACATTAAATACCTTGGAGTAGTCATGGGTCAGGTATGGGTGTTTCTATGTATAATATGTACCTATGTTTTTACAAAAATAAAAAGTATATAAGTAGTAGGTATTATCAGTCATGTGGTACCCATAGCAAAAGTACTGCTTACTTTGGGGCCAGATGATGCTGTGTGAAATGTCCGGCATTATTTATTTATTATTTATTTATATTTAAGGCGTTGAAACATGTAGTAGACCGGAGCACAATCAAGATGGTCTATCTAGCTCTATGTCAAGCAATCTTGGGCTACTGTGTTAGCAAAGACTTATCTTGTCATTGTAGAGAGAGCTCAGAGAGCGATTTTAAAGGTGAGTGCTGGTTTTCCCTACCGCTACCAAGTTGCATGAAAAGTGTGATGTCGTTTCTGTTAGAAAACTCTTTCTACTGCAAGTAGTAGAGTACTCATAACATACATACAACTCAAATCTTGTACAGGACAAAAGAAGAAAGGGCAATGTAGATCGCTCTCAAGTCTTTCGCACAACTTTATTTGTTTCTTGGGGTCGTATATTTATAGTAAAGTGAATGGTATTTTATCTATATATATCCCTTAAGTTGAACAAAATGCAAAACCATATGTTACGAAGTGGTTCCAAAACGCTTTCCTACCAGCAGACTAAAAACCACCGATTCCCAATTTCTTAAATAACTTAATATCCGACTACCTAATTACCAAAAATATACTTCTCACGTTTTTTTTAAACCATTGAACATATTTATGGTTAGATCTTTCTTATACATTTACATGCCACCTTTTCTTATCTGATCACATACCTACACTTACCTACACAAACCCACTCACTCTCACACACACCCTCACAACACTCACAAAAAACTACTTGTAACTACTTACACGTTTTTTATATATTTTTTCTTCTTTCTTTTTACCTACCTACCTATTATTAGTTATGTATACACGGTATTTTTTAGACTATTTAGTTATAGGGTTTTAATGACCATCACAAGTTTTTAACGTGATAACGTCTTATAAATTGATGAACGCCGGCTGCACACACATTAAATTGTCACATTCCGCCTGAGCCGAGCGTGCAAGCGAGAGCGAGGAACAAGCGATAGAAAAGCACGATCGGCCTAAGCGTTCGGCTTGTTCGACGTATCTAAGAAGTTTTAAAAGAATGCAATTTTTCATCAATGTTTTCTTATGACGTTATCACGTAAAATTATCGTCCGTAAACCGACTTTACAGACAACCATATTTTTTCTTTCATTTGATGCTCATTCTCTTACCGTTATCACCAGTGTAAATTCATAATTATGTTCTTAGGATATTATAGGTCATCAATAAATCATCAATAAACATCCGGACACCGCTACCTATAGATTTCATAAATATAATAAATAGCGTATATTTCAACAGGGATCTATACCATACTTAAAAGTAACATTTAAATTTAGAAATCACTTACTTAAATAAATGTATAACTTACTTAGAAATTACCTAGCATACCATACCTATTTACCTAGAAATAACAATTGTATATAGGAATTATCTTGTACCTACATAGCTTATAATAAGAACTTGTCATTATGTAACTTTATACCTACCTATATTGAATATTCGTACCTACTTATGTCAATAACACGCTTTATGCGCCACTACTTCGTTGCACCATGCGATCGCTCTATAAATATTCGCGCATTTCCACGCAACCGTCACTCACCGAAGCGACGTCGCACAGTGCACACGAATCTGGACAACTGAAGAAAGAAGTAGTGTTTTACTGAAACCTCCTTGAAGACCACCCTGAGTAGGCTGGGCGAAGTAGGAATAAAGAAGACCCGGAAAAGGCAGGCTAGAAGAATTCCTATCAACCTAGGTAGGCTAGGTAGGAGGCACCGGATCGTCGAGGAAGAATTCTAAGCAGCTTGTGGCGGTCTCAACCTAATCCGCCACAGTAAATGGTCCATTCGAGCCGGATTTTCAAGAAGGATATCACCAGAACCAGTACTTCGTGTGCCCCACCAGCCAATGCACCTTTGTTGGCACACCCCCAGTGAACGCATCTTGGTTCAAGTAGTACGGAGACTACTGGAACACCGCTGCTGGAGGCGCCGGGTGTTGTTGGACGTGGACACGCGCATCAACGTCGCACAGGTCGTGCCAGGCCGTCACCGTGAAGTGCAACCGTCTACTGGCAGGGTCCCGGCCGATTTGAGGGAGTCGGGTGGCGCTGTCGTGCAGGAAGCCGTCCCTGTGAAGTGCAACCATCCACTGACGTGGGTCAGTGGATACCTGCTGCGGGGAAGGAGCTCGGCCGGCAGATTCACACAGAAGAGGAGCAGCCATAGACAGCGTGCAGGAAGCCGTCCCTGTGAAGTGTAACCATCCACTGACGTGGGTCAGTGGGTACCTGCTGCGGGGAAGGAGCTCGGCCGGCAGAACCACACAGAAGAGGAGCAGCCATAGAATACCCCAGAAGAGGAGCAACCCCAGAAGAGGAGCAGCCCCAGAAGAGTAGCAGCCACAGAAGAGGAGCAGCCACAGAACATCACAGAAGAGGCGGAGGCGGATTGAAGAGAAATACGACAAACGGTCTTGTTTCTTACACGATTATATCGTGGCCACACTACCGCCCCCTAACGGTGTCAACACGGGGTAGTGCTTGGTTTAACGCCGTAAATGCGGAGTAGCGAAACGGGCGAAGCTACCGGTAATTTGCCTTTTTCAAGGCTCTGCATTACCGAACAGTCCGACCGGCGTCGATACGGTGCGTGCGGACTAACTGACCTCCTAGAAGGCACGTCGGACGGTGCGGACTTTCCCCCCGCACCCGAGCACTTTAGTCGCGCATAACACCCTCTGTCGGGCGGTTCCACCTTTCCTATCCTGCACGATCCATCGCTGCTAGTTGTGCCTTTCGAGGCCCTCAAGTGGTACTGTTAGGGTAGTAGGGACCGTAGGGCCTGCAATCAAGTCCCCGCTCAGAAGAGGATGAGTCAACGCAAGACAAGAAGCCAGACCAAGACGCAAGCGGAATCTGAAGAATCTGAATCTGACGACATCTTCAAATACATCGGAATACACCACAAGTACGGAAACTAGTACAATGAGCACAGAGACAAGAAGGGGCAGACACCCCAAGGATAGGTCGGAGGGTACGTTGGTAAATCATAGTACGGATGGATCACGACACTCTAAGAGTTCAAGCAAGAAGAGAGCGGAACTTCAAGCAAAACTGGAATTTCAACAAAAAGAGAAAGAACGGTTAGAAGTCGAAGCCGCCCTAGCAAAAACGAAGCTGGAACTAGTACAGCTAGATGATCAAGACAATGACACTTCAGATTTAAGTGAAATCGACAACGAAGATGTAGTCACCGACTGGGTCGACGAATCCGTCAAACAAAGCAACAACAAACAAAGAAAAAACAAGAAAAACGGCATCGACGATCTCGCCTCCGCAATCATGGAAGCGATCAAAAGCACAAAACCACCAAAATACATTAACGAACTTCACTTCTTCGACGGAAATCCCCGAGAATGGATTTCATTCCGCGCTACTTACAAGGATACCGCAACATACTTTTCCGATTTAGTAAATTTATAAAAAAAAATATAAATTAAAAAAAAATGTTAGCATTCTGCACTCCTTCTCTATATAAACTATAAGTGTGCGAAATTTCATACTCCTCAGTCCGCGCAATTTTCGTAAAAAGGGGTACCAAGTTTTTGCTTCACATATTAATATATAAGAGAGCTTGTTTTATCCGGTAATCTTAGCGAAATGATAAACAATCAACAATAAAAATTGTGACTTCTTATCATAGTCACAGGTGTGAATTATAAGTGTATTAAGTTGCATTGTGATTTGCACGAGGAACGAGGAAATTCTAAACGGTCGTTTTGCGATGACGTATAAAATAGTCAAAAGCGGATCGTTGTGACAATAATATAAAACAATGCAATCACACGTAACATTGGCAAAATTGTCATCAATAGTGATGCCATTATAGAAAGAGAAGAAGAATTTTGAACGGTATCGGTAACTTCTACAAGTGAAATAAAAGTCAAAATCAAAACACTTCACACGTTTTCACAGTTTCACGTTTTCATTCGACACTTTATTCAATACAATCACAAGGTTCACTTTGAACGTCTTACATACTAGGTGAATTTAGATGCCAATTTCGCCAAACCCAAGCTAGAAAACTGAGGGTTACGGCTTTATATAAAGGGGGTTGATTTAATGTATTTTTATCTACCCCATCGTGCATATCGTTGAATATTTCTTTTATAGATATAATGAGGTTTCGTGAACAGTTTTTCGATAGAGAGATTATATTGATAAACAATGAGATAACGTTACTAATAAACGGCTACCTACTTCAAAGTTTATGGTCCAGTGCATAATATACTTTTTGTAAAGATATTACAATCACATTCCTAATCTAAAAAACTCACTGACTGACTTACTGGCTCATCAAGCTATCTCAAGAATTATAAAGCCTAATGGACTTGAAATTTTGTGATGGAATTATTTTTAGTCATACATAAGTGTATAAAACAAGAATGTTTATTTCTAATTTCATTAAAATCAGTTAAGCCGATTTGACGTAACTGAGTGTCATGAATTTTTATCTTATTTGACAGCTTCATCACACTACCCAGCGCGCGTCGTTACAAAACCAAGATCGTAAATGTAACAGAATCATTCCTTTTACCTAAAAATCCCGAGATCGTCAAAACCCTCTGTAATTAAGGCAGCTGACATTCCTGGTGGATATCGGGTGGCTGGAGCAGCCTCCACCCGTCACGCACCCGGCCCAGCTGCGACCTAGTTGCGGAAACCAGTCCACACACTAAGTACCAAGTACCAAGTATCCTATGGAATTATCATCGATATTATACGGATGAAAAAACTAGCGAGAATATTTTGTAATATCGAGTTTTCCTTTAGGAATAACTTAATACAGAACTGAAGAAAATATAATAAATATGGGAGTCGTAGCTTGTTTTATTTAGTATTTTTTTCACGCAAAAAATTTGCTAATTCATACCACATTCATACCGTGTAAGCTGTGTAGTAGTTAATCAAGAGAGCGAAGCGAGCTATGATATAACTGGCAACTTGGGCGATTTGGGTACAAACAAATATACAAATATTTGTTTGTATAACTTTCGAACCGTTGATCCTATCTGCGTGAAATTTAGCAGGTCAACAGAATACAATAGAGAATTAGGCTGGTAACATTTTGACTAAATCGCACAAGGTGTTGTTAAGATATAGTGTTCTAAAAGGGAGAGGAAAAAATAATAGTCATCTGAAAGAGCTTTGTTTGAAAGTTCAAAACAATTTTACGTATAGTTTTTAAGATATAACGCAAAAACTAACCCTTTATTACTTTCATTCGTTATATTCCAACATGAATCAAACTTAACGAATGGGATTCGTTAAGTTTTGATTACATTAATTCGTTCCGTTGATTTCATATTTTTACTCAGATCGATTTTTACTCATTACATCGAGACGAGTTATGATTTAATTTGAAATTTTAGTTTCATTCGTTTCTTTAGTATTTTTTTTTTTATAAAAACATTGTACACAACGTAGATATGTATGTAGGTAATTATGATGACAACCAGCTGATCTGATTGTGCAGCTGGGGTCAATGCTGCTGTGCAATAGAACTACTTACCTAGTAAATAGGCCGATTGAGCTGAAACTTGGTTTACTGTAATTCTCATGTTGTAAATGTAATTGGCAGGTATAGGACCTGGCAAGAATTACAGTGTTATATTAAAGGTGACAGCGAGCTGATCTGATGATGGAATTCAGGGGCTTCATGGATTTTTTATTGAATAACAGTAGGTATAGTAGCAGTAATTACGTTTTAAAAACTAAAAAGAAAACCGAAATCATTTATTTATATTAAATTACGAAATTTCATTTACTTGAATGACATATTTTACTGACCGATTTTGATAAAATTTAATAACATATAGGAAAGTGTAACTTTTCACAAAAAAAGACAAATCAATTCATAATGACGAAGTTATGAGGTAACAAAATAAAAATTATATGTGAACATACGATACAATATACGAATTAAGATCCTTTTTTTTTAAATCGATTAAAAATACCCGTGTTTGGGCCTTATTGAATCAGCTCGCGCTTATCTAATGAAAGCACTCGTTTATTGATACTCGGTTTTTTTTACTTAATAAATAAATAAATAATGTTGGACATTTCACACAGTTTCATCTGGCCCCAAAGTAAGCAGAGCTAGTGTTATGGGTACCACATGACTGATATACTATCTACTTATATCCTTATGTTTTGTGAATACATACATATTATACATAGAAACAGCCAAACCCGAGACAAATAGTTACAGATCATACAAACATTTGTACCGCGGCGGGAATCTAACCCGCAACCTTTTGCGCCTCAGGCAGGCTTTCGCCCACTGCGCCACAGAGGTCGTCAACTTAGGCCCTTACTAAAAAATATTCGAATGACGACACTATACGGACGCCGAGAGATCGCCCGATTCTCGTAGTTCGCCCCGAAGTGAGGGCTAACTACTAGTTAAAATCGAGCGATACCTGTCTGTCGCGGAGCAGAACTCAGTTCCAGTATATATTTTGATGTAAAACATATCGGTTGTGCAACCTATTAAGATTTGTTTTTAGTGAGCACGTTTAATTTCAATTTTTAATATGTAAGTACCTACCTATACCTACGTATAATATACTTACTTATTTATGGTCTAAGCAAATAACCTTTACACGCTTTGACGAGGCTGAAATCGCGTTTTTTTTATCAAAAATAATTAAAATATTTTTTTTATTAAGTTGAACTGCATTTTAACTTTACTCTCTACATTTATTTGAAGATAATGAACATACCTATATGTAATTACTTAAATTAAATTAAGGGCCCGAGATGCAGAATGTTTGTATGATCTGCAAGTATTTGTCTCAGGTCCATGTGTTTATGTATACCTATAATATGTATGTACTTACAAAAAAAGTATATACCATGTAAGTACAGATATCAATCATGTGGTACCCATAACACAAGCTCTGCTTACTTTGGTGCCAGATGATGCTGTGTGAAATGTCTGGCGTTATTATACTACAGAATACAATAATATAAAATACGTTGGAAACAATTTAACTATCTAAGGACCGTTTAAAACGATCTATAGATAACTCAACTGATCCATATCAAGGCAGCGTCTCCTAAACACTGGCGGCATTCTTCTTCTTCTTATCGTGTCACTAGTTATTTCTAACTAGTGTGGTGAAAGGATTAAAGTGCGGCACAGAGGCTCCTTTAGTGCACTTGAGTAAGCATTAATGTAAGCTCGGGACCTTGCCGACAGGACCCGCAGGAAAGACTTTTAAACTTATTTAAGTGTTTCAATTTAAGTCCTCTTTTTGATGAACCTACAAGAGTGACACTAACAACAGCCACTTGTCTACATAACATTTATTGCAGTTGCACACCAGTTCATAAGTGTGTACTAAAACATTTTAGTTCTGACCATTACGGTCACTGCGCCACCTTTTCTTGTGATCGTATAGTTGAAGCTCAGAACTTTACTCACCGACCTATTACAGAGAGCCGCATCAAAACGTTTCAAAGTAGAATTGAACACAAAGTTTCCCTTGTACCATGCATCGATGATCCAAATTATCTTTTCACCACATTGTCTAATTTAATCATTAAAGAACATGCTGATATATTTACAGTAAAAACATGCAAAACAAAAAATTGTGCTAGATTTGTCGACTGAGCTACACCGGGTATTTATAGAAGTAGGAATACATTGTATGAATTATATGCTACCAGAGAGACAATGTTAGATGATCCAGTTTTTATCCTATATGTTAGGAATTACTCAAAAGTCTTCAAAAAAGTTTGTTATGCGGCTAAGTCACTGTTTTTGAGAAAAATAAAACTCAAAAACATAATTCAACAAATAAAATTCAAAAAATAATTCAACAAATAAAATAAAAGCAACTTGGAAATTAATTATTAATGAAACAGGTAAATCAAGGGCTCGCAATATACAGTTCAAATTAAATATAAAGTGTACAGTTTTGACTAAAGAACAGGATGTTGCGAATGCATTTGATAGTTTTTTCTCAGATATACCAAAAATACTGACCAAATCGTTAAACTCTTCAGCCTCCAGAGCTTCCGTTCTATTAGAATCTAGTGTTGCAAAATATAAGAATGAGTTTAGTTTTAGCTACATTAACGAGGCTAGTATTGTAAAAGCATTCAAGTTAATTAATATAAAAAATACAGAAGATCTTTGGGGAATGTCTACAAAGGTGCTGGGTGTCATTATCTTAGATATTGCACCATGTTTAGCTTATATTTTTAATAGATGTATCGACGAGGGAGTTTTTCCCGATCTCATGAAACACAGTAAACTCATTCCTATGTTTAAGTCTGGAAGTGAAAGTGATCTCGCTAATTATAGACCGATATCGATATTACCTGCTTTAAGTAAAATCTTTGAAAAAATAATTCTTAATCAGTTATTATACCACTTTAACGTTAACGGCCTGCTACATAGTAATCAATACGGATTTACTAAAGTTTTATTTGCAGATGATAAAGACTTTGATTCGTCATTAATTTTTAAATTTTATAGAGGTAAAATCAGTATTTGCGATAACGTAAATGAATCCTTATCGTTAGTTCTTAACTGGTTCACTGTAAATAATCTTTTGCTTAATTAAAAAAAAACTAAATGTATCAAATTCACTTTGCCAAATGTTATTCATAGCCCGTCCAACATTGAAATAAATGGAGAGGCAATAAATCTTGTAAATTCCACGATCTTCTTAGGTCTTAATATTGATGCAAAACTACAGTGGGGACCACAAATTGAAACACTTGCTGGTAGGCTTAGTTCCGCTGCATATGCAGTTCGTGCGATACGGTGGCTTACTGATGAAGCTACAGCTAGACTAGTTTATTTCAGTTACTTCCATAGTGTTATGTCATACGGTATCATTCTATGGAGGAAAGCAGCTGATATTGGTAAAATATTTGTAATTAAAAAAAGGGCAATACGTGCCATTTATAAAATGAAACCACGAGAATCTTTGAGAGGAATATTCAAAGAAATTCATATTCTCACAATAGCTTCACGATATATATATGAAAATTAGTTATACACACATAAAAATAGAGATGGGATTCAGCAAAATAGTGACCTTCATAAAATCAACACTAGGAATAGACATAAATTATACATCCCTAGGTTTCGACTAGAATGAGTTAATAAGTCATTTATGGGGAACACGGTGCGCTTCTATAATAAGGTTCCTGAAAATGCCACTAAACTACCTATTAAGAAATTTTAAGCATACATAAAAGGTAGTCTTTTGAAGAAAGCTTATTATAATATAGACAACTATATTATTGATAAGAATGCTTGGTCTCATGTCGCTCTGCCGTCAGACAGTTAACCGACACACTTGAAATGTATAAACTCTCTTGTGTTAGTATTTCGTAGTTAAGGTAGTTATAAGATGGATCATATAAAAGAGCGCTAGAACCAAGACGAGTTTCTTGCCAATTCTTCTCGGGCTTGGGTTAGGATGAATTGGCACCTAAATTCACCTAGTATGTAAGACGTTTCAAAGTGATCCTTGTGATTGTATTGAATAAAGAATCTTTTGACTTTGACTTTGATGAATCAGTACATGCGGTGTCGGTTCGGTTGTAGGTGCATAACGGCTGGCACCGAGCCGGGCTTTTTTCAAGTTTTCAATCTCTATTGCTAGCTATTCTGTTAGTTAGCATTGCGGCAATGGCAATGCTAATACGAGCCAGATAGGAGAAACTAGCTTGTTATAATGACGTCGACTTTAGGAGTTGATGATTCTGGACTATTTAAGGCCGTATTTAATAATTAAATTACATCATAAACAATAACTTCAAAAGCAACTTGAAACGAGGAATTTGTAGGCAAAATATTAAAAGTACCTATATACGATAATACATTTGTTATAATAATTATTCTCTTAATTAATGAGCTGATAGCAACTGAATAGTGTGAAAAAACGCACATGTTGTCCAGTCAAAAGGTAATTTACTGAGAGACTTAAATAGGCTATTTAATGATATAGTCGGACTTCTGGTTTACCTAGGTAGGTACCTACTCTGGCCAAATTGCTTTATTTTGCCCTCAGGTACTTGTACTTACTAATAAGTAGATACTCTGTGCTGTGATCTGGCCCACATTTTAAATTATTTAAGACTAGCTGTCCGCGCGCAGCTTCGCCCGCGTTGAAGAATTGTCCCGGGATAAAAAGAAACCTTTTTTTTGTATTAAAACCTACCGTGGGCCTTAAGGAATATACAAAAAAAAATTGCCGAATTGGTCGAGCCATACTTGAGTTATGCGCTTAGCAACATTCATTTTTATTTATATATATTTACTATACTTTACGACTACTTACGGCTGAAACGCAGAAGGTTGCGAGTTCGATTCCCGCCGCGGGACAAATGTTTGTTTGGCCTGCAAGTATTTGTCTCGGGTCTGGGTGTTTCTATGTATAATAAATAGGTACTTACGTATTTACAAAAAAAGTATATAAGTAGTATATCAATCATGTGGTACCCATAACACAGTCTGCTTATTTTGGGGCCAGATTATGCTGTGTGAAATGTATGGGATAATTTATTTATATATTATTATTATTATTTACTTAGTCGGTCGAATTCAAATTCAATATCAAATGTTTTTATTTAAAACAACAACACAATTTGTTATTATGCGAGCATATTCTATTTTAATCAGCTCTCATTTAATAGCATTATACGGATTCTTCTGCGGATACGAGTTCAGGGTTCAGTTTCCGCTTACGAGTATGTAGATGTAATAGCTATTGTATTACAGACTAATATTAATATTAATATGTATAGAATTTATTTTAAGATCTCACGCAACCATAAAATAAATTAGATGTGATCCGAGCGATTAACAAAGCGTGTTAGCTTTGGTGCTTTTCTGGAAAAAGCAAGGATTAGGTACAATTTGTAGAATACCTATGTGCAGAATTTGTGGAGACGTGCAACCATATTCCATACTAACATCTTATATTATACGTGTGTATGTCTACCTATTCATGGCTAAACGCCAGAACGGATCTTTATCAAATTTAGTAGGTAAGGATAATAATAAGGTAATAGATTGTATCTTCAGAAATGCCAAAGGCTACTTTTATTTAGGTAGGTACCACGCGTGCGAATCCGGGCAGCAGTTAGTGACCAATAATTATTATGTAAGTAGTTTTATGTCTTTGCGTGCGCGTTACATTTCGCTTTATAAGACTTGTTCAAAGGGCAGAAAATCGTTGACCAATAATTACGTAAAGTTTTTTAAACTTACGCGAGCAGAACACATTATTATAAATATTAACGGGTAGTTATCGCGTTTATTTACCTATTTTTCCTGATTTTATTTACCTATTTTTTTTAGTCATCCCGTGACCACGACAGAGTGTAAACCAGTCGAAACGTCGGGAAAAATAGGTAAATAAACGCGATAAATACCCGTTAATATTTATAACAATAATTACGTTTTAAAAACTAAAGAGAAAACCGACTTATTGAATGAAATTTCAGCCTATAATACATTTTTAGTGGAAAGTAGATGTATTTTGTATGTATATAATATGGGTAGGCCAAATAAACGCACTGCTCCAATGAGACAGCGAGGTATTGGAGTAAACGAAAACATCTTAGATGTATACGATTTTTCAGCTCGATTTCGATAAAACTTAAATGGGAGCACCTGGGAAGTATACCCTTTCAAACAAAAAATAATTTTCCAAAGCGGTTCAGGCGTCTTTGAGTAATCGGAGAATATCATAATAAAAAATGCGACGAATTGAGAACCTCCTCCTTTTTGATGAAGTCGGTTAATTAAAACAGGCTCTAACTATCTATGGTGGGCTAAGAGCTGGGGCTAATGATGATGATGGTTTGGTGACCTGCCGTGAACTGATACTGATATAACCGTAAACAGAACTGATAATTTTATTCTCGCTCGCTTGCCTTTTGTGTCAAAATCGTACGGCTTTCGAGCATCGGGACAAAGGTTATAGGTACGTACTTTGATGAAAAGACTCTTTTCATCAAAGGGTAAGAAAATTATCTACGTACTACTGTTGTTGCTTCCTACCCGTAGAGTTATTTCATAAAATTGGGAGTAGCAACACTATTTGCGAAATCAGTCCCTAGTCGTAAAAATGATCTTGGTCTAACCCATATTATATTAAACATAATTACGTTTTAAAATCTAAAAAGAAACCCGACTCCATTGGATACAACTTGAGACCATAAAATTATTTTATTTTGACATTTTTAGTGGAAAATAGATGTATTTTGTTTATATAAAATATGGGTAGGCCAACTAAACGCACTGCTCTGCACTGTACGTAACAAAAATATCATCGATGTATACAATTTTTAGATTTATGATGATAGTTTAAAAACCGCTCGACCGATTTCGATAAAATTTAAATGGGACCACCTGGGAGGTATAAAACAAAAAAAAATCAAATCGGTACAGGCGTCTTTGAGTAATCGGTGAACATACATAAAATTCCGACGAATTGAGAACCTCCTCCTTTTTGATGAGGTTAAAAATACATATACTTTCCACTAAAAATTTCAAAATAAAATAATTTTATGGTCTCAAATTGTATCCAATGGAATCGGTTTTCATTTCAGTTTTTAAAACGTAATTATTACACGGATCATAAATCGTAAATAGCATTTTTAGTAATGTCACTTGCAGCAATATTGTGCGAGTATATATGATATATCATGCAATATGAACATGAATAACCACTTTTTGTGATTAATTTATTGAAGCAGGATAGACTAATCTCAGACTAATGAAATATAGTTATTTATTGACTGTTCTCTCAGCTCTATCGGTATCTAATCGGTACCTAGTAACTCTGCGCTGTAGGCTGTGGAATCGTTTCCCCCCAAGACAAACATTTGTGTGATCTACATAGATGTTTGTTATGTTTTTGTGTGTTATAAAGTAAAATTAATAATAATGCCGGACATTTCACGCAGTATGTATTCTATCAGATGACTGTTAGAATCATATCATATCAGTCATAGATACTTTATTACACCCAGCTACAGAACAACTGAGTTCATCACACAAATGTTTGTTCTGGGAGGGAATCGAACCCGCAACCTCATGTGTCTCAAACGGGCCTTGGACCTTAGCGCCACAGAGGTCGCTGAACTATATAATGTATTCTATCAATCATCTGCTTCCCGTAGTACAAGCTTTGTCTCGTTTTGGGCTAAGTTGTGCTTTGTGAATAGTCCATCAATATGTATTTATTTGATCTTAGACCATAATACTTAGACATAATCTTAAATGTTTCTTGTATTAAATTGTTCCGATCTTCATGTTATCAGAATGATTTACGAAGTACTCTCAACGGCAGAAGTGAAACTCCTTATCCCTCTGCTACGGCTGCTTCAGATGTGGCTGGTGGCTGTGTCTTCGTGGAACCTTCTGAGAGTTCAAGAGTATCCAGCGCAAGCTAACGTCTACGGTAGGCACTTGTAACAAAAGCATAAATAAAAAAAAAGACAAGGGTTCCTCAGTTCCCCATTCTACCTTCATGAGTTTACCAGCCTCGAACTAGATGGCGCTGCTAACATTGTCCGGTTTCTAGAACGCACTATCGTTGCGTTTTGTACAAATAGTGGATTTGTGAAGGATTTGTTGGAGGAAAGGACACACCTGGCGGAGCACCTGATCATCCTGATCAGACAGATATCAAAATTAAGGATTAGAATATAATTAAGTAAGAGTACCTACACTACAAGTAAATTCAAATATTTTTATATTAATATTAATATTTTAAAGTAAATATTTTTATTCAATACTTCAATATTCAATCACAAGGATGAAACGTAAATTGAAACGTACTTATTACATACTAAGTGAATTAAGGTGCTAATTTCGAACCTAAGTCCGAAAAGAACTGGAAAGAAACTCATCCTGGTCCTAGCGCTTTTTGTATGATTAATCTTATAACTAGCTCAACTACGACAAACTAATACAAGATTACAGTAGTAGGTATACATTGCAAATCTGTCAGTTAACTGTCTGAGGGCAGAGCAACATGAGGCCATGACAGGACAGAAACATTCTTATCAATAATATAGTCATTTATATTATAATACGCTTTCTTAATTTTCAAATTTTCAAATTTCAAAATGATTTATTTGGAAACAATAACATGGGTAGTATAATAATATTAATGTTCGATAATAACTACAGTAGTCTACAAGAGTGACTGTGATGCAGCTATTAACGCCCATCTCCAGAGATCTGAGTACAATGTTCCAATTTAACATGATATAAATAATATTTAGATAAATATAGCCAATCAAACAAGAAACCCTTCACATAATGTGTAAGCTTATGTATGTGTTTGTGTTTGTTTGTTTGTGTGTGTGTGTATGTGTGTGTGTGTGTGTGTATGTGTGTGTGTGTATGTAGGGTGTGTAATTATGGTGAGAATGTGTTTCTGTGTGTTAGAGGTATGGTTCTAATTAATTAAATAATTACGCTTACGAACCTAATCGTTCGAAATCATTACCTTGTATAACATCATAAACCTTCTGAATATAACTTATTCTGTCTAAAATAACTACTGTATTACCCTTATCAGCTTTAGAAACCACTAAGCCGTTTTGGACAATTTTGTCTTTCAAAGTTTTATAGATTCGGGCTTCTGATAGCATTGGCAATGTGGTTAAGGACTGAAGGATTGCTTTATTTGTGATGCAACTTGGTATTTAACGGCCTCATCTTTTTTAGCTCTGAAAATTGCCTGAAAAAAAATTTACTGCTAAGGACTCCAACGGTTTTTAGATATAACGGGCTGTATATTGTATTTGAGTCCTTTTTCTAACAGCGAGGATTCAGAAGCTGAAAACTGCACGCTGGTAAGATTTTGAACACGTTGGTGAAATGTATAAGAATAAGCTGTATTCAGAAGGTTATACAAGGTAATGATTTCGAACGATTAGGTTCTGACCCTACTAAGACTTTTACATCAGAGTTAAAGAATATTACAAAAAACACATCTTATGTATCGCCAGACTCGATGAAGTATATTGTTCCGATGAATCCTAGGTCCCCTATGTTGTACGATTTGCCCAAAATACATAAAGATAACATTCTTATACGCCCAATAGTATCGTATATCGGTGCTCCAGCATATAATTTATCAAAACATTTGAACTATTTATTAAAATCGAAATCAAATTTTAATCCCAGATATAGCTTAAAAAATTCTTTGGATCTATTAGATAAGATCAAAAATATCAGTTTGCCTAGCAATGCTAAGTTGGTGTCGTTGGATGTAGAAAGTTTATTTACAAACGTTCCTTATGGGGAGTGTTTGCAGATACTAGAAGGTCATTTTGAAAGACAGCGTATGCACCCAGAAGAGGTAGATGAATTGATATCTTTAGCCAAAGTCTGTATGGAACAGAATTACTTTCGATTCAACAACCAATACTATAAGCAGAAAGAAGGTTTAGCTATGGGATCTCCACTAAGTCCACTCATGGCTGATATTTTCATCTACTATTTTGAAAATAAATTTATTATAGGTCAACCTAATATCTTATATTATTACAGGTATGTCGATGACAATATTATGTGCTGGAACGGTACTCTTGGACAAATCGATATGTTTGTTAATAAAATTAATAGATTACATCCCAAAATTAATTTCAAATTAGAAGTAGAAGTTGATAGTTCCCTCAACTTTTTGGATTTAACTGTTACAAGAATGGGCGAGAAACATGATTTCAAAGTTTATAGGAAACCTACGTATACAGACGTTACTATTCCGGAAACATCTTGTCACCCTCGTCAACATAAACTGGCAGCTTACCGTAGTTTTGTTCATGGATTGATGACAGTACCACTTTCTCAAAAGAGTTATAATACAGAGCTTACCATACTTTATCACATAGCTGAGAGTAACGGCTACAAAAGAAATATAATTGACAGTCTAATTAGTAGTAAACGGTCTAGTATTGTTCATTCTCTTTTGTACCCAGTGCGTCCTGATAGACCAGAAAGATATTTAGGTAGCCTGACCTACTTGGGATCCATTAGTGATAGAATTTCAAACACTTTTTTGAGAAACAAGGTAAGAGTGGCCTTTAAAACCAACAACACTTTAAAACGGATTTGTAATGGAAAAGACAGATTAGAGAACCATAAAAAATCAGGCGTTTATAAATTAATTTGCGATGAATGTAATGGTGTTTATGTAGGTCAAACCGGTCGTAATTTTGAAACTAGGTACAAAGAACATATCGCAGCTTAGAAATAATAGTCCAGAAAGGTCTCATTTTGCCAAACATTTGATAGATTCAGGACATTAATTGATTAATAATAATACTTTTTTACATACCTGCGAAAAAGGTTTTAGAATGTCTGTACTAGAAACTTTAGAAATAACAAGACAGTAGATTTTAGTAGATTTTACACTGTTGAACGAATTAAATACAAGTTTTCCAAAATCACCGCTATTACGTTTGTTTACAACGGCTGGCGCTGATTCATACGGGTGGCGTGGCAGTCCGGTTTGACTGAGTGTATAAATAGTAAAGTTGGAGCGCGACTGGCCCTGTCTCAGTCTGACGTTGGTCGAAGCAACAAGTCTGCAGAACAGTGTTTTTTCGTCGGGGTGCGGAGTGAGTCGGGTGTTTGTTCCTGATGCCTCGTGGAGGGGCGAAACACGTGTCGAATTTCTTTTGGAGGTAACTCTTTAGGAATAGATTGGCGGAATTGTACTAAATATTTGTCCTTCTGTTTAATGTTTTCAATATTAAGATCTAGGAAGATCGTGGAGTCTACAAGATTCATTGCCTCTCCATAAATTTTTGTTTTTATGTATAATATGTATGCATTTACAAAAAAAAATAGTATATAAGTAAGTAATATATCAGTCATTTGGTACCCATAACACCAGCTCTGCTTACTTTGGGGTCAGATGATGCCGTGTGAAATGTCCAGGATTATCTTTTTTTTATTTAATTCATAAAATTACTACATAGGTACATACATAAATAATGTCCCTACGGGGCAGGCTAGGCAAACATTACATTACCTACAGATTTCCTCATGCTACGGATCCTGACAATATAGGTATTAGTTAATTATATATTAAATAATCTGTTGCTCGCGACTTCGTCCACATTTTTTTTATTTTTTTTAAAAGAATTGTAGCTTAAATCCTTCCCCAGGATGCAATTTATCTACTTGCCGTTTCAAACCAATCACCTGACCACCCATTAAAAAATTTCCATACAAACATTCACACTGCATTTTACTCTTTTATGAGGGTCATTTTGAAAATTAAGTTAAGTTATGCATATTAAGTTTCAAGCAAATCGCACCACGCGTTAAAAAGTTTCATTCATTTGTTTCCACCCTTTTCACCCTCTTAGAGGTATAATTTCAAAAAATCCCGCCTTGGTATGTGGTTTTGCTGTAAAAGGAAGCTACCTTCCAAATTTAAGCTTTCTAGCTTCAGCGGTTTCAGCTCGGCGATGATGAATCAGTCAGTCAGTCAGGTTAAGCTCTTTTGTAGGTATAGATTGGTGGACAATGCACACAATACTATCTAACTTCAAACAAAGCATAGCTTGTATTATGGTGACCTGATGACTGATAGAATACTTACAATTGTTTTATTACATACATATGATACCATATAACACTCAGGCAAATAATGTTCATCACACTAATATTTGTCCTAGGAGGGAATCGAAACCTCAACCTATAACGCACAAGGCAGAGCTACTACCGACTGAGCTGACATGCCAGTCCACAGACAAATGTATTAGTGCATCTATGGTTTTTATTATTATATTTTTTCATGCTTCAATTTATTATAATTACTTACCTACTCTACTAGTGCAGGGACCCAAAATGAGTCCAAACGAGAACTCTCCACTTTCCCATGTCCTTTTTTAGTCTCCTGCCAGTTAATGTTATAATTTGACACTAATTGTATCGTTGTAACCTATCGTTATAATAAACCCTATAGTTATTATGAGTATGCTATCAGCACGGACGCTTTCATAGTCGGCGAGCCCACTCTACTACCACACTAAACAAACATGTTTAGTTCAATTTTAAAAACGGGTATCATTTTACACACAATTTTTACCATTCCAATATAATTTTAAATCATAATAAATGAGATAAGTCTGATATAAATAACTACAGATTAGTCTCGTATCTCACGTCTATAAAACATTTATAAAAGTAGTAGAAATCATACGAGACAGCTGGATAAGGAACATACCCTTAGGCAGGCAGGTTTTCGCGGTGGATTGTCTACTACTGATCCCAGTGCCATCAAACATCTCATTGAAAATTCACAGAATATAAGTTACCGTTAATTTAAGCCTTTGTAAGCATTTGACAGCATTACTCATTCATCTATATTAAAAGCGCTAGAAAATCTATATAATAGAACCCTCTTAAATTCAACTCATCCATAGTACTACTGCCATTAAACTACAATCACCCGGAACAATATACGATATAAAAAAGGTGTTAAGCAGGGAGACCCACTGTAGCCTAAGCCTTTCACCAGTACCCTAGAAGAACAAGCTGCTCGTTCAACACATTTGCAGAGTCAGACGTGGATATTGATGTTTTCCATACATCAATAACAACCTAAGCTTAAACGATTATGTTAAAAATGTTCAATAATGTTTAATGTCAGCCCGGCTGAGACGCAGACGGGGTTCGATTTCCGCCGCGTGACAAATGTTTGTATGATCTGCAAGTATTTGTCTCGGGTCTGGGTGTTGTTTAATATGTAAGTAAGTACCTAGTTTAAAAAAAAAAGTATCAGTCATGTGATACCCATAACACAAGGTCTGCTTACTTTGGGCCAGATGATAAAATGTCCGGCATTATTTATTTATCTAACTGTGAGTTTTCTATAAGTTCAAAAAATAAAATAATAAATAATAAAATGACTAGAAAAACCGTACTGCTCTTTAAAAAGATCATTAAAGATAATCAACTCTATTCTATTTGATGACGTGATGTGAGCAACTTCCACAGGTCTAATAGATTGTAAATTTAGTATCCTGTCTGTAACTTCAATGTTATTGCAAGATCATGGTAATTTTGTACTGATGCTGCGTCAACACAACTCCTGGCAGGATAACCAACCTCTCACCAACTTACAGCAGAAGTTTCGTGTTTATACATATTGGAATCGTCTTAATGAATACTGGTTAATTAGAGATGTATATTTTCGTGTCAGGGTATTTATATTTATAATTTACTAGAGACCCGCCCCGGCATCGCACGGGCGCAATGCTTATGATGCAATACTAAATATACTACAGATACATCTATATACAAAGAATAACATAACCTAAGAGATAGACATATACTTACCATCGCAGACTTTTTTGTGGACCTTTTTAAGTTGTACAATACTATTTATAAAATGAAACCACGAGAATCTTTGAGAGAAATATTCAAAGAAATTAATATTCTCACAATAACTTCATAATATATATATGAAAATTTGTTATACACACATAAAAATAGAGATGGGATTCAGCAAAATAGTGACCTTCATAAAATCAACACTAGGAATAAACATAAATTATACATCCCTAGGTTTCGACTAGAAAAAGTTAAGAAGTCATTTATGGGGAACACGGTGCGCTGTACATATAATAAGCTTCCTGAAAATGCTACTTAACTACCTATTAGAAATTTAAAGCATACATTAAAAGTAGTCTTTTGAAGAAAGCTTATTATAATATAGATGACTATATTATTGATAAGAATGCATGGCCTCATGTCGCTCTGCCGTCAGACAGTTAACAGACACACTTGAAATGTACAAACTCTCTTGTATTAGTATTTCGTAGTTAAGGTAGTTATAAGATGGATCATTTAAAAAAGCGCTAGGACCAAGACGAGTTTCTTGCCAATTCTTCTCGAGCTTGGGTTAGGATGAATTGGCACCTAAATTCACCTAGTATGTAAGACGTTTCAAAGTGATCCTTGTGATTGTATTGAATAAATCATCTTTTGACTTTTGACTTGACTTGACTGTAGTATATTTTTTGATCTATCTCGTAGGGTTCAGCCCTAAAAAATGAATTTATTTATGACATCACATTAGAAAACTCTAAAATGATCAATGTTTCTCTACTATATCATGCATGCATTATACATGTAAACCTTCCTCTTGAATCACTCTATCTAATAAAAAAAAGGCATCAAAATCTGTAGCATAGTTTTAAAGATCTAAGCATACATAGGGACAGACAGACAGCTGGAAGCGATTTTGTTTTATACTATGTAATGATAATGATACTCGTTTAATTTCAGATGGTCAGAAGTTCGACTTTATAGTGATTGGCGCAGGATCTGCGGGCTGCGTGCTAGCCAACCGTCTCACCGAGGTGACAGAGTGGTCTGTTCTACTCATTGAAGCAGGCGATGAACCACCAGGAGTCGCCAATGTAAGTCAAAGTCAAAGTCGAAATTTTACTACTTCGTACAAGTCAGTGCTCGACAACATTGACGCAGTCGATACGGTTTTATTCGATACGGGCTTCGTCCGAGGATTATTGTTATATTATTAGTAATTTTGCTGTCTTGCTTTAAATAGAGCTAATACTAGGGGTTATTGGCTCTGGTGCGAATAATTTGAATAAAAGCTTTGTGTTTGTTTGTGATTTAAGAAAATAAATCCTTAGTTATTTTATATGAAAGACACAATTTTATATAAAACTAGCTGTCCCGTTCGCGACTTCGTCGCGAAGATGCGCAAACGCATACAAAAAAATCATTCAAATCGGTCGAGCCGTTTAGGAGTTCAGTGACATACACACGTACAGTAGAATTATATATATAAAGAAGATAACAAATGTCTAACGACAAGATACTACTTTGTGACCTGAGTTTGTGACATAGCTACTTACTATAATTAATATAAACTCTTGTTAGGTATTTGGCAAAATTGATATTATTATGACACATGCCACTAACTAAGAAAATCTTCATCTTCCTGACATTATCCCACTAAGTAAGTCCACTAAGTTGGCACAATAGATTCTACTTTTTTATTCCTCTTTATCATCTGTTATCTCAGTAGTCACTCTTATCTTACACATATCATCTTGTCGCTACTACCTGCCAGTAATTAAGGCCTTCATTGGGGTCCTGATCAAGTAGAAAGTCATGCCTGAGACAGCTTGATCGGGGCACGAGTAAGGGTCCGTAAACCTTCGGGTGTATCCCACTATATCCATTAGGTATTTCTATTGATAGAAATACTGGGACTGATTCTCCCACTATTTCCATTGCTGCGGCGGCAAAAAAACACTGCACGGAACACGGAAATGAGCACCCCGTCATAAGAGGTGATCTTATGACGGCGTGCACATTTACGTGTTACAGTTGACCTCTTTCAGATGTCCGATCAACCGAACCATGAAAAATAGTAACTATATTCTTCTGGCGCTTCGGCGGCCGCTGCCGCGGCACGCTCGCTTTGCTCGCTCGCCTTGCGCGTTGTTTATATACTCTAACATAACCTAACCAACTCGTTTTACCATTTTGCCGCAATAGAAATAATGAGATATAATTTGGAAAAAACGCTAGCCCCACTTTTTGGGTGTATCCATGGAAATAGTGGGATACACCCAAACCATCCTTTTAAATTTTGATGCGTTGTACTTTCATTGTTTCACATAGTTTTTAAGACAACTCACTAACAAAAAATAGACTTAATAATGTTGTCTGATTTATGAATTTAATTGAATTTAGTCCATCCATCTTTTCTTAGGCTTTCTTCTATATCTTATATCCAACCACATTCAAATTCAACACCCTTCTTGTGACATGACTTTCTTCCCTCCGCATGACATGACATACCATCCTTACCTAACGTTAACCTTGTCCACCAATATAACTTTTCCGTTACAAGCGCTAGTTTTAAACTTCCTCTAATATGCTCATTCTGTATTTTGTCTATCCTTGTCACTCCGTACATCCATCTCAATATTCGCATCCCCCTCACACGCAGTCTTCTTTTATTCGTCGTATTGGTTGCCCCACACTTAAATCCATACTAGGGTCCATCAGGTCCATCAGGTATCCATAAGGTACCTAACATTAAAAGTATGCAATTCACATAGTCGCATAACTTTTTACAGAACCCCGGTTTATCGGTGATATTAGCCACGAAGCTGCCAGACTGGGGCCACTATACAGAAAACGACGGCTTCTCCAGTCAGGCTCACAAGACGCAGACGATCCGTAGCATCCGCGGCAAGATGCTCGGCGGATCCAGTGTATCTAATTTCATGTTCTATGTACGAGGAAATAGAGCTGATTATGAGAACTGGGTCGCACAAGGTAACAGCGGCTGGGATTGGAACAACGTCATGTATTACTTCAAAAAAAGCGAACGCCTCAATGATAACATAATATTAAACAGTTATACAGCGGAACTACATAATGACGATGGTAATTTAGGAGTTTCCAGAGCTATGTGGGAGGATGACTCGCTAACTGCCTCGTACTTCCAAGCCTTTGAAGAAAACGGACACGAATACCATGAAGACACGAATGGATACCATCAGAATGGCTATTCACACCCAATGTTTACAATTTACGATGAACTGAGACAAAGCTCAGCACTATCATTCCTTAAACCTATCGCAGAACGATCAAATCTACACCTTTTAAAGAACACCCACGCTAGGAAACTAATATTCGATGAAAGCGGATGTGCTGTAGGAGTCGAGATAAAACTCCCAGATGGTAAAGTTATACATGTAAAAGCCGGTAAAGAAGTAATCCTATCTGCAGGAGCACTCAGTAGTCCTCAACTTCTGATGCTGTCCGGGATAGGACCTAAGGAGCACTTGAAAGAAATTAACATAGAAGTTATCGTCGACTCGCCTAACGTAGGCGGAAACTTGCAGGATCACATGATTGTACCCGTATTGCTAACGGGACGAAAGAATCTGTTATCTATTGCCGATAACGTGGATACATTCAGGAACTTGGACAAGTTTCCTGTGCCTTCGATAATGGGGTTTGCAGCTGTGGATAAGAAGCAAACGTACCCTGACTATCAAGTAACAGCAGTCCCTATGCCAACAGCTGGATTGACTCACATTCTGATGTGCTCTGAGCTAATCAACCTAGACGATAGAATATGCACCGCTATGTCCAAACAGAGCCTAAAAAAGGAGACCCTATTCTCACTGCTAACATATCTACATCCAGAATCGAGAGGTAAAGTTAGACTGAGAAGTGCTGACCCTGAAGAAACGGCTCTTGTCTACACGGGCTACTTCTCAAACTTGAACGATTTAGAAAATTTCGCCGCATTCGTGGAAGACTTCATTAGTGTTGTCAATACGACTACATTGAAAAGTGTAGAGTCGGAAGTTGCTAATATAAGTGTGAAGCAGTGCGAAGGATTACCTTTCGGAAGTCATGAGTATTGGAGGTGTTATGTCTTAAACCTGGCGGGGACGATGTACCATCCGGTGGGGACTTGCGCGATGGGAGTTGAAGGCTGGGGGGTAGTGGACGAGCGATTGAAGGTGCGAGGGATAGAGAAGCTGCGGGTGGTAGATGCCAGTGTGATGCCCACCATTGTCAGCGGGAATACTAACGCACCTGTTATCATGATCGCAGAGAAAGCTGCTGATATGATTAAACTCGATCATGGAATTGATCTTGTTAACAAACCAGTGTAATCCAAAGAGTCTCTGTATTCAAATAACGTGGCTACGCTAAGGTATGACTAGTATATTGGGGACGCTCCCCTTTGGCAGAGATCTGGATCACTTGAGCTATCTATACACCGTTAGAAACGGATTTTATATAGCTCAACGGTTTCATAAATACTGTATATGTATATAATGTTTTCTGTACTTTTCTGCAAATAAAGACAATTGCAAAGATTAGTAATCGATTTATTTTATTTTTTAAATTATAACTAAATCAGTCTAGCAGCTGCAGCGTAACCACATTAGTAAGTTCATGGAAATAAACAAAACAAACACATTAATATGCTTAGTCATTTAATTTATTTACAAAGTATCTCTAGATACGAATTTTACAAAAAGGTTTTACAACCCCGACCTTATTCAGTAGGTAAAGAAATACATTGAATTTGTATATTTGTTACATTTCAAGTTATGACTACAGTTTTATTGAAATAATTATGTAAACCAAATAAACTTATTAATATAACACCTACATAAATTAGTAAACCAAAATACAATGACTTATTATAATCAAGTTCACTTAGAAGCTAGTAGCGAGCTAATAAGGACGGTAATAATTGAAAATCAAAGAAAAATCATAATGCATCAGGTAGTTTATGGGTTGATTACATGTAACGAGTGGCGAGACAGTAACATGATACTAATTCGAGAGAGATGGGCGAGTGGTCAGTGAGTGTTTATGCACTCGGCCGTGCACGTATGAACACTTAGACGTCTAAGTGTTCATACGATAGAGCATTCGGCACCGTCTCGCCGATGGTACTTGTTACGTGTAATCAACCCATTAGTCAATATTCTCTGAAAAAACAGTAGATATGAAGTTTACACTCTTAACGCTGGATGCTTTTACACACTAAAGTTACTTATGCTTAAGCTATGTAACATTAACAAAAAATGAAACCAGTATTAATACATAATTCAGAACTATGTATTATACATAGCCTAATTACAAAATGCTCGAACAATCGGGTCTCAAACCCGCAGGCTCGAATCATGACACCATAAAAGAAATGAAAATTTATGTGGCTTTCATTTAAATCATAAATGTCTTCCAGAAAATACATAAAACATCTTACAATATTTACAAAACACTTATAGTATTTTTGCGTATAAAAGCGACATTATTTTATAGCGAATAATTATAAGAAAGTTAATACATATGTAATAATTAACTAATGCGAGCCTTAAATTAGCAAGGCGTAACTCCATTATTCATAATGATGTCAACATAGCTAAAATGGCGGTGAAATCGGTAATATTTCTTGAACAATTTGGACGAGTCTATGTTATATAAATACCCATACAATATTCATCTATCTACATAATTAGTTGCATTTCAAAACAACAGGATGATTGCAACTGAGATAGGTTATAATTAAAGAATTATTTGTTTTAAACATTAAATTAATAATGGGTTCGTACACTGTTTAAGTAATCATAGTTTTATACTAATAGCTTTGTTAAAACACAGACAGTTAAGTACCCTCTATTAAATGTCAGGTTGAACCTATAATTAACGTGTATTTCATTACCCGGTTCTGTTTCGCGTGAGTCCTGACAATCAATTAAAAAACCGACGGAAAAACTGCAGCTATACTAAACATAGGCTGAATCCGGCTTTTTAATCTCCTTATCGTGCCACTAGTTATTGCCAACCAGTGTGGTGAAAGGATTAAAGTGCGCCTCAGAGGCTCCTTTCGTGCACTGGACACTGTCTTCGAACATTTTAGGTTCAACAACATGGCTTTTGAGAATATAATAATGGCCAATGTTGCAGTTGTAATATTGGTGGTGATTCTCTTGTTTCGCCGTTCTAGCTAAAATATCGTCAAATATGAACGATATTATATTAGCTAGTTCGGCGAAACAACAGAATCACCACCAATATTACAACTGCGCGATTTGAAATCAGTAGCAAGTAAAACCTTCTAGTGTATTATGTCGGACCTTGTGACGAATACAAAAAAAAGAGACGAAACGAAATGTTTATTAGTATGTCCTCTCACTCCCACAATACTAATAGCACAATTAACATAATTAATAATAAGAGTATTAATTATTAAAAATAATCAATAATGAGTTAATGAAATTATTAATAATTAATTAATTAATAATTAGCAATTTCATTAACTAATAATTCATTAATTCATATTAATAGCAGTGAGGAGTGAGGACATGACGAAAGCCGCCATTTTAAATTCGTTTCTTTATTGAAAAAGGTTATACTGAATTTTATGTTAGTATAAAATTTTGAAGTAAATAAATGAAATAAATTACTATTTGACAGATAAGTATAATATACTATTTAAACTTATTGAAATAAGTATTTAAATTTTAACCCCCGACATAAACAAGAGTATGCCCTCAAAGCTCAGTTAGAAGTATAGTCAGTTTGTAAGTTGTGGGTTCGATTTCCCCCATGATAAAAATGTGTCGTACACTAACATAATATGTTTGTTCTGTCTGGATATTTTAAAGTATCATACGTAGTACTACGCATCGTGCTCGGCATCTCAGCGATGTTCGTGTTTCCGAATTAATATGATTACGCAACCAATGTCGAGTTGAGCCACGGCTCGTGATCCAACTTGTTTTCAGAAGGGATTCCAAATTAGTATATCACCTTTAAGTCGCCAAAGATAGAGGCCAAACAGACTTTTAGACTGACACTTGACAGTTTTGATTACAGCGTGATAAGAAACATGGTTTATAATTTTAATTGAGATGCAAGGAAGTTCCTACGATAAATTTATTTTAAATTAACTCGTTGACTCGATTGGATTTAAAGGTTGTGCAGTTTTTATTTCATTTTCCGAATTAATATAACAATTTTTCACCATTAAAAAAAATATTGTAACAGCTCTAGATAAATATCACTATCCAGCGTTCGTATTTCCGATAATAGAATTTGCTGATGCACCATCGAAAAATCATAGTACTGTATTTACGATATAAGTATGTATTTTAAATAAATAATACTGGACATTTCACACAATATAATTTAGTTTGGTCCACGTTCGTAACTAAGATTTCATAACTAGTTACATGACTAAGAGGTTCTCGTTATAAAAATGGAAAAAAGTCTTGTTTAATAACTGGTTATAAAATAGTGAAAAAAAATCTTGATATATAACTAGTTATGAAATCTTAGTTACGAACGTGGACCAAACCCATAATTTAGCCTAAAAGTAAGCAAGCTGTGTTATGGGTATCACATGATATACTACTTATATACTTTTTTGTAAATACATACATATTATACACCCAGACCCCAGATTATATCATTCACTCGGTTCCCATATTACAAGCTATGCTTAGTTTAGGGCTAGATGGTCCTGTGTGAATTCTCCACCAATATTTATTTATTTAAAGCTTTCCATTGCATATCAGTCTGTCTGTCATGTTGCAAAGATTCCTTTGAAAACTTCTTCAATAATACATATTAAAATTATTTAAGAACAACTTATTTAGATCGGGGGTTGAACATAAGAAACAAGTCTTTAATGGCGGTTTTGGGTTTCCTCGCTCGCACAATACTAATACAATATTGTGTGTAAGAACATCAGTAAATCCGCCATTAAAGATTAGATTCTTGAAACAGATTGTATAACCTAACAATAATTGTTTAACAAATTAACAACAATAACAATATTTTTAGATAAAAATAGACAATATCAAAACATTTTTCAAAAAAACTATGATATACACTACTGATTTCGATACTTCATTACAAGAGATATGAAATTGGTTTAACTATAAAGCTACGACTAAGAGGTTCAAACACATTAAGCTAGTGGCGGATTTGTTATTAGATTATTTTTACATTCGGCTGATTTAAATGGCGCCATTTAAATCTTTAAGGGGCGGCAAATTTTGAGATTGTTTATTATAATTTGGGGCGTACCCTCAGCTAATGATCTTTTGTATTAGAGAAATTATATTATTATTATTATTAGTTTAGTAATTATTAATTATAAGATAAATATGTTATGTATTTTGAATTTAATTATGAAACAATGGTAGCAATTCGGTTGGTTCATTTCTAAAATTAGGAATTGTCTAAAATATATTTAGTTAGTCATAGCATTTGTAAAACCTATTCAGTTGGTACCATCTAACTAAATTAGGAACGATTAATAAAATTATATAAAAAGAAATTAGGATAAGTTAGCAACAGCAGAATACCAAGCTTCATTCGACACTTCTAAACCGAATTTTAACTAAAATTAGTTAGGTTGGAGCCAACAGAATTGAGGCCAATGTCTAACAAAACGAAAACATTTAATAATCACCTTCTAAAGTTAACGTCGTTTTGAAAGCTAACACGAATAATGAAAGAATAAACGTATTAATATATTATTCGTACAACTATTAATTTGAAATTTTCCTGATAAAAAATAGCGAACGAGCGCTCAGGGATTTGCTCAGGGAACCGCCTTTAGATGTCTTACAGAAATCAGAAAGATTTATGTAAAACGGTTTTATGATGTCTCGCAGAAATAAATCTAGTCGGGCCGCGAAATGGGTGTTTAATAATATATATTAGTGATCTGGATCAGTTGAGCTATCCATAGATCGTTTTAAACGGTCCTTAGGTAGCTCAACTGTTTCACGTGTTTTATATATATATATAGTACAATATATTTTTGCGGTACTGTTTAATGTACAATGAAAGGGGAGTGGTAAAAGTCAAAGGAAAGATGTTGTAGACTTCTTTCTACGAGACATCATTCCAGACAAGGTACCAGAAACCAGTCAGAAAAACAGCGTAAAATTAAAATTAGGTCCGTAAATTTGCCGCCCCTTAAATCTGCCGCCCTCGACTCAAGTCTACTCAAAAACTGCTGGAAAATCTGCCACTGCTCTATGCGCACGTGTTCGTCTAAATGCATGCATGAAGTGTACTTTGACAAACGACAGCGTCAACTCACATTTAGTGTATCTCTCAATCTTAGTTTTAGATTTCAAGTCGCGATAGACCTTGGCCGGTTTGAAGTGTTTAGTAGAAAATTATAGTTCTTGAACGTGCCGATTCCCTCACTATGTTTTCCATCACCGTTTCGAACTCTTGAGAACTCAAAATATAAGTTATGCTACTAATATTATAGTCGAAATTTGTGTGTATGTTTTTATGTTTGGATATTACATTCACGTAATTGCTCAACCGATTTCAATGAAACATGGTAGATACTTTGGAGAAACTAGTAACTAAAAATTTTAATGTACACATACATGCATACTGACAATTAATATTACCTCTGTTGTATATATTTTGTACAATTTCCATAGGTCTAACGACTAACTTCAGAGCGGTCAAAATCTAACCTAAGTATTGTCCGGCGTGGAAGGTGAGCGCTAGCCACATGAGTGAATAGATGAACAAATGAATAAATGAATGAATGAATGAATGAATGAATGAAGGAATGAATGAAGGAATGAATGAATGAATGAATAAATGAATGAATTAATGAATGGACGAACACATTTTAATACACCACCCAATTCTATTATCTATACGTCTGTACTAATATTATAAAATAGAAAGTGTCTCTGTATGTCCGTTTGTTGGTTAACTTTAACTGTTTTATGAACATAGTTGTTTGTTTTGTCCTGGGTGTTATGTAGTATCATAAGGCTTTACATGTATATAAGTATTATATAAGTCATTTGGTTTTGATAGTACAAAAATTGCTTAATATAAATCTGTGTGCTATGTCCTACAATATTATACATGCGAAAGATTATATGCATGTTTGTATGTTTGTTCAATCACTTCTTAACAGCTGAACAGATTAGGATAAATTTTGGTATATATGTAGTCTGAGATCAGGAACAGCATATAGACTACATTTTATGTACCACGAGCGAAGCTAATGCAGAAGCCTAGTTTTAAATGACGCGTCAGTGCTCATCTTCCATATCGGGCATAATGATATTAGTTGGTATCTAGTGTATTCTTACAAATAGTAAGTAGTTGTATCAACTCGCAGAACTTACCCTGCGCCTCTTGAAGCATGCTCCTGGAATTAATAGGTATTATATATATAGGAATTATTAATATATGGTTCAAAATCAAATCATTCAGAGATCTTTGTTAAATGTAGGCTACCTAAACAGTAAGTTGAAGGTAGTTGGTATATTTCTAGACTTGTCCTCCGCTTTTGATACGGTGGACAATGAGATATTACTTGCTAAACGGAAGTACTACGAAGTGAGAGCTACTTTTTATGCCTGATGAGATTATATTTAAGCGACAGGAAACAATCAATCGAAATTAAAAATGTTGTGAACAGGCAAGAAGTTGTGATGAAATCATAAGTTCAGTATAAAACGTAGAGTCCCACAAGGGTCTATATTAGGGCTCATTTGCTTTGCTTTGGTTTAATTATTGCATACAATTTTCGTAGCGATTTAAATTTTTAATGAAAATTCAATACTGCTCATGTTACTTACTGATAATGTAGCTTTTCTATAAGTGCAATCATTTTTGAAATTCGCTTTTTTGTTTATCCATTACAAAGAAATACACAAAAAATTCAATCTTTACTCATTATAATATTTATTCACATTTAGGTTAATACCAGTTATTTAGGTATCATAAATAAAAAAAACCCATGTTACTATCATAAATTAAGTGTCTTTGTTTTACGTTTTCATGTCTAGAAGGCTGAACGGATTTTAATAAAATTGTATAAAAAGATAGATTGCATCTTGGAATAGAATATGGTCTGCTAATAATACACTAAAAGTATTCACAGTACCTGCATTTTGTGCAAAATATTTTGATACTCGGGTTGTTGACTTTATTGTCCAAACCCAGCTCCCCGAGACTAGACTTAAAGGCACACTCCAGCCGCGCCACATTCTCTATGAACAAGGGTGAGTTCACAGCTACGTTCAGCACTCTGTTGTAATAAGGAAAATGATGAAAACATACGGCCCACCTGATGGTACAAATACTTTCGTATAAGTCAGTGCCTAACCGGACGGACGGAGTTAGTAAGCTGCCCATACGCCAGCCATAGCCAAACAACATGAATATATATATAATATAATATAATATATAATATAATAAATATATATATATAATATAAGTATATATATATATAAGTAAACAAACACCATCTAGCCCCAAACTAAGCATAGCTTGTAATATGGTGACCTACATGAAGAAAAAAAAACGAAATGCTTTCGTTTTATACTGGCCAATGTTAAACAGGTGAAAACAAATGTAAAAATAATAAATAATAGTTTAAAAAAACTACAAAACACGCTTTATATAGAAAACCAAACTAAAAAATAGAAAATAAATTTTAATAAATGTAAGTAAGAAAAAAATGTTTTATTTAAAAAAGAGCGTGGGGTGCATGGTGTCAATAGTTATAAATATTTCATTGACATATATGAGAAGAAGGATTATCATTTCGATAATATCTTAAAAAGCACCCCACGCTTTTTTTTAAATAAAACATTTTTTTCTTAAAGTCAAAGTCAAAGTATATTTATTGCATCATTACATGTTTACAAAGATGTTACAACTTATATAGGTTCAATGTAATCTACCCTTTATGGGCGTGCAATTATTTAAAACTTACAATAATAGAAATAAAATATTATTCTGAAATAATAAAATAATAAGCAAAAATAAGGATAGGAAGAAATAAATATTGCATGTTAAACATTGATACATAGGTCATACTAATAATAAAAAATAATAAAATCAAGAATAATAAAACGGCAATAGAACAAAAAAAAACCACAAAAAAAAAAAAAAATTACATTAAATTAATACACATGTCACATACATTACAATTTTTGGTCAAAGGGAATTAAATAAATCAGGAAATGAATTACTTTGTCATATTATCAATAGAATTATCGGTCATAAACTCATTAATTGTATAATAACATTTATCATTTAATATTACTTTCAACCTTTTCTGAAACAACGAAGTTGGTAATGCTCTCAATGATAGAGGTAACTTATTGTAGATGAATGGAGCCATACTGAAGATACTTTTGCGCATCAGAGCTGTTTTAGAGTTACGGACACAAACTTTATATTCGTCTCGTCGGTTACGAGGAACGACGTCAGACAGCCGACAAAACAGGTGCGGACTGTGCCTGACAAACATAACCGTTTCCAAAATATACAGCGAGGGAACAGATAAAATGTTGTATTTATTAAAGAATGGTTTGCAAGTATCTGTTATTTCAAGATGAAACATTGCTCTAATACATCTTTTTTGGTATTTAAAAACTTTGTCGACGTCAGTCGAGTTCCCCCAAAATATCACACCGTACCTGATATTTGAGGCTATAAGGCCGTGGTATGCAATGAGTAAAGTTTCCTCACTAACTACTGGGGACAGTTTATATAAAACATAGACAAGGCTGTTCATTTTTTTACACAGATTTTCTACATGTAAAATTTTTTGTCAATATTGATTCCTAAAAATTTTGTGGTGTTAACTACCTCAATTGTATTATTTTTATGTTGTATGTCAAGATTGGGTAAACAAGCATTGTCGCGTTGTCTGAAATGAATTATTTTCGTTTTATTTATATTAATTTTCAAATTATTATTATCTAACCATTTTATTATTGATGTCAGTGCTAGATTTATGTCATTTTTATAAGTGTCAATATTATTACAAGTTATAGTCACAGTACTATCGTCTGCAAATAAGGACATTGGTTGTGTGGTGGCTTTAGGCAGATCGTTTATATAAACTATAAAAAGCAGTGGGCCCAGTACACTCCCTTGGGGAACGCCGTACTTTATAATACGTTCCTCAGATACATAGACTTCTTCTATTTTAGTTTTACTATTTATTTTAGTTATTTGAGTTATCTGTTTTCGGTTTTCTAAATAGGATTTTATTAATTGTAGACAATTTCCTCTAATGCCATAGTTTTCAAGTTTTCTCAGCAATATACTGTGTTGGACATAATCGAATGCTTGAGTCATATCACAGAAAATCGAGCATACTGGTGTTTTTTTATCAATATTACTTGTTACACGAAAAAGAAAATCATACAGAGCCATATTAATGGTTTTATTTTCTCTAAACCCTTTTTGTTCGTTACAAATTATTTTATTTGATTCTAAATAATTATTAATTAATTTATAAATGTATTTTTCAAATATCTTTGATATAACTGGTATAAGCGAAATTGGTCTGTAATTTTCCATAAATTCTTTACTTTGTTTTTTATGCAGAGGTTTAATTATCGATACACATCTGGAAACACACCTGCGCTAATACATAAATTAATAATATGGCTAATTGGTGTGCTTACACAATGTGCTACGGCTTTAATTATTTTTGTAGAGATACCATCATACCCAACGCTACTCGTATTGTTGAGCGAATATATTACTTTATCCTTAAAGTCAGTGGATACACATGGTTTTAAAAATATAGAGTCTTTATGACTTGTCATTAATTTGGTTACATTTTTTCCCGAGTTTTTTATTGGACTTATCTTATCAATAAAAAAGTTATTAAACAAATTTGCTATATCTTGACAATTTGTTATCAGTTTGCTGTTTATTTTAATTTTTTCTATAGTATCTTTTGGTATGATCCGTTTTGTGCTATTTATTATACCCCAAGAAGTTTTACTTTTATTTTTTGATGCTTTTATTTTGTAACTGTTTTGAGATTTTTGCGTTAGCTTTACAATTCTTTTAAGTATTTTGGAGTAGTTTTTATATATGTTTTTATTTACTTCTGAGGGTGTTTTCCTAAGTTCCCAAAGAAGTTTTCTTTTTTTCTTACAACAAAGTTTTATACCACGTGAAACCCAAGGTACTGGTTTAGAAGTCTTCACAGTAATTAATTTGTAAGGAAAACAAAGGTCATAGAATAACGTAAACATTTCAATAAATATATTATATGTGACGTTGGGGTCTGTTTCAATATATATTTCAGAAAAGGACATGTTCCCAAGAATCTTGCTGAACTTCTCTATATTGTCAGCTGAATAATCTCGTCTCTTAATACGCCAATACTTTAAACAAGCTAGGTTTTTGATTGGACATTTAATGAGCTGTGATGTGTGATCCGACAATGCAAACTCTATTACCTCAGTTATGCATGGTTTTTTTAAATTATGCGCAAAGTTATCAATACATGTACGGCTCTTCAATCGCGTGGGTTGTTTCAGAGCAAGTGTGAGATCAAAATTTAAAAGTAAGCATTCAAAGTCAAGGGTTACATTATTTCGTTTTAGTATGTCAACGTTAAAGTCACCAGCCACTAGAATATTCTCGTATGATCTCTTTGATAATTAATGTAGAGCTTTTTTAAGGCAATTAATAAATATGTCAAAATTATTTAATTTAGGAGTACGATATACACATAGAATAGCAATGTTATAGTTAGTCAGTACTACTGCACAACATTCAAATATATCGATCACTGAGAAGTCCGATATTTTCTTTAACTCTATCCATTTTTGGTCGTTATGTATGAGGATGCAGGCTCCACCTCTCTTGGTGTCTTTTCGACAGAAAGACGAGGCTAACGTGTAATTAGGTATCATCAAATACTGTTCATCTCCCGCCATGATGGAATGTTCCGTAATGCATAGGATGTCAACTATTTATTATTCATCATGAGTTCTTCTAAGCACACAGTAAGTAAGTCGGACTTGTTAAACAGTCCTGCGATGTTTTGATGGAGTATATATAACATATTATTCAAGAAAAAACTGGTTTTTCATCTGACTATGCTCAACATTTGACAGATCTGTTGTACAAGAATCTCTGTAGGCTATGAATTTCCGAATGGTTTCAATGTAGCGATTCAAATCTTGAAATATAATACGAAGTCCAGTGTTATTTATCGTTCCCGATGAAACATGTTGTAGTCATAGATTAGATGTTTGTTTGTGTCAATTATATAAGCATAGTTAAATGTATGTATGTCTGGTTGCAGTAATTTATTAAAATTATGAATCCGTTGATTTATAGCTTCTTTATTATAACCGTATTGATAGGTCGGTGTACATATAATGACGTTTGTGTGTGTGATTCCCTGTAGTACTTTTCTTAAGTAGTTAATTAACTCTAGATTTTTGTTCGTTTCTAAGAAGTCTTGATCACTGATGAAAATAATACAGTAATCTTCCATGGTAAATTCAGATAGTTTTGTTTGTATTCCTTGTAATGTTCAATTTCCTCAATTTCCTCATGAGCGCTGTTTAATGGTATTTGTAATTGTTGCATCTTATCTGATAGAATTTTTACTTGGTCATAACTATCGACCGACAAGTCAGGAAGGCTACTCGTAGTGCCATCTAGCGCATCAATGCTCAAGTCGATGTCACTTTGGTTAATGTTTAGTTGCGTTTGTGCTCGTCTGTAAGTGATGTTAACAACTGTAGCAACTGCCTCCCAAACCAGCAGTACACCAGCCTACTGTGGTACAGGCTGCAAAGGTTAAGCCTCCGGTTAGACAGCTCGAACCCTGTCTCCAGACCCGGAAGACTGTATTGTACTCTGACAAGATAGGTACTGGCATGGGAGTACTTCTTGGTGGACTAAATAATACAGGCAGTCAAAAATAACTGTTACACAGATGTCTCCATGGACTATTTTACCGACAAAATAAAAAATGATAAATTCTTAGACAAAGACACTACCATGATTGGTCAATTAGGTGAAAGTAGTGGTGTCAAGCGATTAGACTTAATTAAACTAATTGAGACCCTGTTAGAAAAGCTAGATCTTGGGCTAGGGATACTAATTTTATGTGCTTTCCCTTACTCAAAATCATTGAGTGTTAAAGACAATGACAAAATATTCAATTTGAATTTAATACTTTACAATTTGACATGTCGTCATAGTGACATTTTATATTTAGACACTAATAATTTTATTAGTAATTTTTATTTTATAAAAGGTAATGTATACCTTAGTAGACGTAGTAAGTTAATTATTGCTAAATTGTTAGCATTTAATATTTCTGATTCTGTTATTAGAACTATAACACAGTATAATGACGACTCCATAGTTAGTAATAGTACTGAGGGAAAAAATGTAGTAGGGCCAACTGATCAGCATTTAAACTGACCAAGTCGACGATGGGAAAAACAGGCAGCTTACATGTAGTTCACCAAAATATGCAAGGCCTGCCCAGCAAAGTATTAGAATGTGAATTATTTTTAAATCATTTCAGTGTAAATATTATGTGTATCACTTAACATTGGATGGTACAATCTGAGGTACTTCCTTTCTACGAAAATTACAATATTTTCAGCAGCTATAAACGCAAGAGCGCAATACGTGGTGGCTCGTAATTATTGTAAAAAAAAACTTAAAATGCAAGGAGCGTAAGGATATTAGAAATCTTTCTATTGAAAGAATTATTGAGGTGTCGTGTGTCGAGCTGGAGCGGCATGTCGTCGTGAGCGTTTACCGTCCTCCCAATGCTGATTTTGGGTTATATGAATGCACTATGAAAGAAGTATTACAAAAAATAGCTTGTGATAAAATCATAAGATGCACGTCGCTCTGGTCGCCCTACTACGGATAAAATGGATTCCATTTTTTAAAAAGTGGAGCAAGATCGGCATATCAGTAGTTACGACGTAGCTGAAGAACTGGGAATTGACCACAAAACAGTTTTGGCGCATTTGAAAAAAACTGGGTACACAAAAAAGCTCGATATTTGGGTACCTCACGAGCTCACTGAAAGAAACCTAATGAACCGTGTACTCATTTGTGATTCTTTATTACGACGTAATGAAACCGAACCATTTTTGAAGAAGCTGATAACTGGTGATGAAAAGTGGATCACGTACGACAAGAACGTGCGAAAAAGGTCGTGGTCAAAGGCCGGTCAGGCTTCACAGACTGTGGCGAAACCCGGGTTAACTCGCAACAAGGTGATGCTGTGTGTGTGGTGGGATTGGATGGGCATTATTCATTATGAGCTGTTACCACCAGGCAGGACCATCGATTCTGAACTCTACTGCGAACAACTGATGAGATTAAAGCAAGAAGTTGAGAGAAAGCGGCCGGAATTAATCAACAGAAGGGGTGTGGTTTTTCATCATGATAACGCTAGACCTCACACATCTTTAGCCACTCAGAAAAAATTAAGAGAGTTTGGCTGGGAGGTGTTAATGCCGTCCGCCGTCCGCCATCCGCCATCCGCCATCCTGCCATCCGCCGTATAGTCCTGACCTTGCACCTCCAGATTTCCACCTGTTTCGGTCTCTTCAGAATTCTTTAGGCAGTTTCAGGTTAACATCACGAGAGGACTGCCAAAACCACTTGTCGCGATATTTTGATCAGAAGTCCCAAAATTTCTATAGCAATGGGATCATGTCCCTACTTACAAGATGGCAAAAAGTTATCGAAGAAAATGGTACCTACATACTTATGTTTTGAATTTTCTTAAAAAAAGCGAAGAAACTTTTTCCCCAACCTATTATTATAACTATTGTAAGCCATGTCTAAGAACATTGTATTATGTCTAAAGATGAATAAATGAATTGAATAAATACATTGGACTAGTAGAAAAAATTTCAATATTTTGCTAGTCGGTAGTACAATGGGTGGTCTTATCGCTATGTAGCGATCTCTGTCAGACATCCTTGAAAATACTAAATCATCATATCATAATCATCATAACAGCCTTTATAAAGTCCACTGCTGAACATAGGCCTCCCCAATAGATTTCCAGGAAGAACGATTTTGAGCCCTCTCCATCCACCGACTTCCTGCGATCTTTACAATGTCGTCAGTCCACCGGGTCTCGGGTCCATCGGGTCCATCGGGTCCATCGGGTCCATCGGGTCCATCGTCCTACGCTTCGTTTTCCTGTCCTTGGTCGCCATTCGAGAACTTTTATTCCCCAACGGTTATCAGTTCTGCGAGCTATATGGCCTGCCCATTGCCACTTCAACATACAAATTTTGAGCGCTATGTCGGTGACTTTGGTTCTTTGGTGTTTTCGCCATTGATGTTGATACCATGTCTATGCCAGTACAAGAGCTTGAAAATATCCTCCAATGCAGAGGTGAACAGTTTCGGAGAAATAACATCTCCCTGTCTCACCCCTTTATGCAATGGGATTGGATTCGTGCTCTGGTCCTGGAGTCGGATAGACATGGTGGCGTTACTGTACAGACATTTCAACACTTCGATATAGCGATAGTCGATTTGGCACCGCTGGAGTGACCGCAACACTGCCCAGGTTTCGACAGAATCAAAGGCTTTCTCATAGTCCACAAACGCTAAACGAAGTGGCTGGTTATACTCTTCGGTCTTCTGTATAACCTGCCGGAGCGTATGGATGTGGTCTATGGTGTTAAAGCCTTTTCGGAACCCGGCTTGCTCGGGAGGCTGGAAGTCGTCAAACCTACGAGCGAGACGATTAGTAACTACTCTCGAAAACAGCTTATAGATATGGCTCAACAGCGAGATGGGCTTGTAATTCTTTAAGAGGGTGTTATCCCCTTTCTTAAAGAACAGTACCACCACGCTCCTGTTCCACGCCTGTGGCGTAGTTCCCTCGAGGATGACGGAGTTGAACAGCTTCTGGAGGGCCTTAAGTACCGGTGTTCCACCCGCTCTCAGAAGCTCTGTCGTTATTCCGTCTTCCCCCGGTGCCTTGTTGTTCTTAAGCTGCTTGAGAGCCGTTCGAATCTCATATAGGCTGACGTCCGGAATGTCTTCAGTGTAGTGTCGAGTTAGGCGGGCTCTTGCATCGCTATTCGTGCTTGTAGTAGGACTTTGCGATGAGGTGTATAGTTGTCCATAGAACTTCTCGAGCTCTCGTAAAATTTCTGGCTTCGAGGAAACGACACTGCCACTATCGGTCTTCAGCTTCGTCAACAGACTTTGCCCAATAGACAGATCTCTCGCGAACACTTTGGAACCTTGGTGGCGCTCTATTGCGTTCTTAATACTACACGTATTAAAGAGACGCAAATCGCGTCGCATAGGCTTAGAGATCTGTTTATTGAGCGAGCTGTATTTCGACATGTCCACTGAAGACTGCAGTTTCATTTCGCTACGTTCTGCCATGAGTTTAAGAGTGTGCTCAGAGAGTTTTTGGGTTCTACCTTTGCGCTGGGTTTTACAGAACTTTGACCCAACGGCATGGACAATTTCCGAAAGACCGTAATTTATTTCGTCCACGGATCCGCATTCGGCGAGGCATTGGAAGCGATTTTGGAGTTCCAACTGAAAGCTCTTGGGGTTTTGGATTTGGGCAGGACTTGGGCGAAGAGTAGATTTCATCAGACGGGACCTTTCTAGCTTTACGTTAAGATTTAATGAGCCTCTAACCATTCGGTGATCACTGCCGGTTTTGACCCTGTTGATCACTGAGACATCATTAAATATTTGCTTTTTTGTAGTGAAATGATGAAATCTATCTCGCGTTTGTGTCCACCGGGGTGAAGCCACGTCAATTTCCTGGACGACCGCTTCTTGAAAAAGGAGATCATCATAAAGAGTCCCTCCTTTTTCCATGAAGTCGGCCAATCGCTGACCCCGTTGGTTCCGCTGTCCAAATCCAAATTGCCCCAATCTCAGTTCATCGCTATTCCTCACACCTAGCCGCGCGTTGAAGTCCCCCATCACAACCGTAAAGTGTGTTTTCGAGTGTTGCATGGCATTTGAAATATCATCATACATAGTCTCCACTTCATCGTCTGGACGTTTCGAGTGAGGTGCGTACACCTGTATGATCTTAAGCGAATACCGTTTGGTTATTCTGAGTATAAGGTATACCACCCTGCTCGACACGCTTTCGATCTTTACTATGTTGTTAACGAGGGATTTGTGGACGAGAAATTCGACACCGTGCTGAGAAAGTTGATCGCCCTCCCGGTAGTAGAATAAGTTGCCGGAATTTAGGATTATCGGGTCTTCTCCCTCTCTTCGGACTTCTGATAACCCCATAATACCCCAATGCAACTTATTTACTACTTCTTCCAGCTCTATCAACTTCTCGTCGGTCCTCAGTGTGCGTGCGTTGTATGTTAACAGGGCCAGGGGTCGTTGGGATTGGTAGCTGGACCTCTGCCGGAGATTCTTCGCACCCCGTGTTCCGCCGTTACCGTGGCCGTCACCTATGCCAGGAATAGCGCAACTGCCGGGAACTGGGGGCCGTCTCCTAGTTGTGTTCATCATATGGGGGGTTTTGCCATAGTCACCACGCTTGGCAGACGGATTGGTGACCGCAGATTCAGTATTTTGTGCTCGGGGGGTGCTGCTGCCCAATCCCCCGTCGTGTTCCCTTAGTCGCCTTTTACGACATCCACGGGAGGAGATGGAGGGGTCCTATTCTATGCCGGAACCACCACGGTTTCGGCGAATCTTTACATGCACTAATGTTAATGCGTGTATGTTTATTTCAGTTAGTTACTTCTTAACGCTCAAACGGGACTAGACTAGACTATTTTGATTAAAACTTGGCATAGATGCCGTCTATCTTATAAATACACAACATGAATTAATTAAATTTGTTGTCATCTCTTTTATTTGACACTAGCTGTTGCTCGCGACTTCATTCGTATTTTTTTTTAAAGGAATTGTAGCTTAAATCTTTCCCCAGGATGGTTTTTATCTCCTTGCTAAATTTTATTGATAAGTTTCAAACCAATCACACCCAAAGTTTCCATACAAACATTCACGCCTCATTTTACTCCTTTATGAGCATTAATTTGAAAAATCCTGAAACACGTGTCCATTTATTTTGCATTTTAAGTATCCAAACCAAGTTTCTAAGATATCACACCTCCCGTTAAAAAGTTCCCATACAGACTTTGACAACACATTTTACCCCTTTGTTAGGCTAATTTTGAAAAATCCTGAAACACGTGTCATTTATTTGGCATTTTATTTATTCTTATCAAGTTTCAAGCGAATCGCACCACGCGTTAAAAAGTTTCATACATTCGTATTCACCCCTTTTCACCCTCTTAGGGGTTGAATTAAAAAAATCCCGCCTTAGTGGGTGGTTTTGCTGTAAAAGGAAGCTGCCTTCCAAATTTCAGCTTTCCAGCTTCAGCGGAGAGTTAATCTGTCACCTGGAATATAATATAGGCTACGTACCTAGCGAGCAAAGGCAAAGGATTTGATATAATATATAAGAAGATATTAGAGAACAAAGAACTTACGACTCCATAGTATTAGCAAGAGTTGAGATATGATTCCCGAACAGGGACAGTCGACTCGTCAGCACGTCCAGTGAGTCTGAGCCGGGTAGTTTATCTTCTACTGAGTGCTCTACACTTAAAGCACTCGCTAATTTTGCACTGTAAAATTAAACACGTTAATTATAGATAGTAAGATAGATAATATGTATTAATAATATGTATTTATAAAAAAATGTTGACTTACGAATAACTAGAAAACACGGTCCAAACGCCTTCAAAAGCGTTGATAACGGGCGTCTCGCTGTATCTTTCGCTCTCTTCCTTCTCATCTTCGGTCTCGCTCGCACTGTCGTCCTGCAGCCTCTCGACGGTAGACTTGGCGAGCTGCATGTACTCCGGTATTATCTGACAACGTTTAGCCACTTCCAGGCATAGCTCCTTGAAGTTGGACACTTCCGATTGAGTGAGGGCGTTTAAACCTAGAATCAAGTTCAAGTTCAAGTTATTCATCGGTAAAAAAATAAGGTTACATGTCAGTTTCATCATCTACCTATCTATATATTAATACGTGAAGCAAACTTTGTACCCCTTTTTACGAAAATTCCGCGGGCGGAGGAGTATGAAATTTCGCACACTTATATTTTATTAGCTGTTGCTCGCGACTTCGTCCGCATTTTTTTTGAAAGGAATTGTAGCTTGAATCCTTTCCCAGGATCCTTCCCCAGGATGCAATTTAATTCCTTGCCAAATTTTATTGAATTTTATCAAACCAATAAATAAATAAATAAATAATTAAATTTATATTAAATTAAATAATTATTTTGAAAAATCCTGAAACACGTGTCCATTTATTTTGCATTTTAAATATCCAAACCAAGTTTTTAAGAAATCACACCACCCGTTAAAAAGTTCCCATACAAACTTTGACACCCCATTATCCTTTTTATAGGGTTATTTAAAAAAATCCTGAAATATGTGTCCATTTTATTTTATTTTGCATATTATTTTGTCATACAATTTTTAAGCAAATCGCACCACGTGTTTGAAAGTCTCATACATTCGTTTTCACCCCATTTCACCCACTTAGGAGTTGAATTGAAAAGGAGCTTCCTTTTCACCTTCCAAATTTCAGCTTTCTAGCTTCAGCGGTTTCGGCTCAGCGATGATGAATCAGTCAGTCAGTCAAGTTTAGCTCATTTATAGGTTATATTGGTCGAATTTCGACCAGTTGGCAACCGCTAGTAATAGTAGTCAGTGGGCGACCAATAGTAATAGATAGGATAGGTATTGTATTGTACATACACCGACTATTGAATACTCGGTGTATGTACAATGTATTTACTTACCTATCTATTACTATTGTTCGCCCACTGACCACTATAACAATGTACACATACAACGTTCAAATTTACAATATAAAAATGTATGTATAGGTAAAGAAATATATATTTTAAGTCGTTCTAGTCCTAGCGCTTTTTTGCATGTTTCATCTTATAACTACCTTAACTACGAAAAACTAATAGTTACAAGAGAGTTTATACATTTCAAATGTGTCAGTTAACTGTCAGAGGGCAGACGCATCAAACCTGAGCCAGAAGAACATTGATCGACCCCGCCAAAGAACTAACCCTCAATTTACAACGGTTATCGTTCTATTTCAATCCATATACGGCTCCAACTACGGTTCAATAATTACCTAAAAACCTATTCTGTTATTTCCATGACCAAACAAAAGGTAACATGCATCGATCGTTGACGACTTCGTAAACGTAGCGTAAGCTGAGCCGTGGGTCATTAGCAAAATACGAAAACACTTCAAAAGCTGTCATACGGCTGCGGTTCGAATCCAATCGAGCATAACTGAATTAACCCCTTGATAAAATGCTCAAAAACTGGCAATCGTCTTCAGATTAATTTTTGACACTTTTAACCCATTCTATTACCATTTACAACCCCCCTAAAAAAAACATTAGTTCTAAGAATATTTGCTGTGAATATTGTGACCACCGAGACGCAAAAGGTTGCTGGTTTGATTCTCTCCGCACGACATATGTTTGTATAATCTACAAATATTTTTTTGAGGTCTGGGTGTTTACTATGTAAAACATGTATATATATATTTACTAGCTGGTGCCCGCGACTTCGTCTGCGCAGGATTAGTACTTCGTGTAATACTAACGGTTTTTGCAGCGCACGCCAGAACAGCTCGCAGATGGCAGATTTTTTTCCTACTTACTTGACACTTATCGTTATATTTTGGACAATTCACACAATATCTTTATAAATTATAATCTATGTGTTATTCTGACGTATAAACTATATTATTGTAAAGTTTCATTAAAATACATTCAGTAGTTTTTGCGTGAACGAGTAACAAACATACATACAAACTTTTGCATTTATAATATTACTAGGATTGTTCAATACAATATGTATCTTCTAAATAATAATAAAAACAATATATTAGTTGACAATCTACAGAACATCATCCAGCCTCTACAAAGCATATCTTGTACTATAGGAACCAGGTGACTGATACTTAGGACACTTCATAACACGCAGACAAGGAACAAACATCTACGTTACCCACTACGTTCTTACAGCGTGGAAGACAGATCCACTACCAACAGAGTTATAAGGCCTGTCGATCAGGGCGTATATACCTTTGTTTTCAATAACGCCCAGGCTATTCTTCAGGTCCATGATGAGGTACTCTATCCTGGGGAAGACCTCGTTGAAGACGGCGATCCAGTGCTTCAGGAGACATTGCAGCACGTCCAGTAGACTCCAAGGCGGAGGCTTGAATATAACGCGTAGCCAAAGATTGTCGTACTTAGCTCGCATTTCATTCTAGAAACAATACCATATTATTATCATATTTGACGCAGTGCAGTGGCCCAAGGCCCGGCTGAGACGCAGAAAGTTGCGGGTTCGATTCCCGCCATGAGAAAAATGTTTGTAAGATCTGCAAGAATTGATCTCGGGTTTGGGTGTTTCTATGTATAACTAGCTGAACCGTGCCCACTTCGTTGCGGTTACAACTTCACAAAAATATTAGAGTACTAATATCACTATTAAAAAAAGATAGCCATTCAAATAATTGTAATAATTACAGAGATTAACAAACTTACGCATAAATATTGATAGATGTCGCTAGAGGCCACCCGCGGCTTCGCCCACCCCGTTCCCGTTGATTTTCCGGGATAAAAATAGATATATCCTAATCCAAGTTACTAACTATGTTCATTTTAAGTTTCATCCAAATCGGTCTAGCGGTTCTCGAGTTATAAGTGGTGTAACTAACACGACTTTCTTTTATATATAGATACATAATTAATAATCCCGGACATTTCACACAGCATCATCTGGCCCCAAAGTAAGCAGAACTTGTGTTATGGGTACCACATGACTGATATACTACTTACATACTTATTGTTTTAGTAAATACATATTTATTATACATAAAAACACACAGACCTTAGACAAATACTTGCAGACCATACAAACATTTATCCCGCGGCGGGAATTGAATCCGCAACCTTCTGCGTCTCAGCCGGACCTTAGCCGACTGCGCCACAGAGGTAGTCTTATCGCGCCGTTACAAAGCTTTCAAATATCGTCTTTTATACGCAGCGACTTTTAATAATGATTGTGTATCTACATTCTACAGCGTAGAAGGCAGAGCTACGTACTTCTAGAATATTGCTTAATAGTTTAAAGATGGGCTTCTTTAACTTAGCAGCGGACAGAGGCGTAGCCGGTAGCTGGTCATGGGGTTTGAGGATCAGTGCTCGCAGCTGTTTGGTTTCCACTCCATTCGTGGACGCCTTCGTGCAGAGATTCTTATCGTTTGATAAGAGAATCTGAAAAAGTAATGTTTGTATGGTCAAATATTAAATATTAGTACTATACCATACATCCCATAGATTTATATAAATAGATCCGCAATAAATATTTTTACTCGAGGACAATGCTCACAACACCATCGAGCTCCAAATTAAGCATAGCTTGTATTAAGGGACTAGATGACTGATAGAATACATAGATATTATTAAAACACATACTTATGATACTTTATAACACCCCAGACACAGAACAAACACCTAGAGTTCATCACACAAATGTTTACCCTGGGACGGAATCGAACCTTCAACCTACAGCGCCGCGGTAGAGCTTCTACCAACTGAGTTGATAGTCCAGTCAGCTGAGCCAGTCAGTTTGTCAAAGTGGAAACTCGTACTGCCAAAACCCACTAATTCGTTCGAAATTTGCTTGTCTTTTTGCGTTGCTCGCCTTCAACTTTACTTTGCATTCTCTTAAAATAATAACGTTATACTAATGAGCACAATTCGCTTCCTATGAATAGGTAAGCACGGTAAGGCTTCAATATAACTCCTCGCAAGTTACTTTAGGCCCTAAAGTAACTTGAAGCAAGCTCACAAGGAGACCGTAAATTTTAGGGTCTCATTGTGATCTCGCTTCAATCGTTAGATAAGTCCTGTTTTGTGTTCATCTCTTATCTTTTATTTTATAATTACTAGCGACCCACCCCGGCTTCGCACGGGTGCATGCTGATCACTACATAATATAAAATAAAGTCGTTTCCCGCTGTCTGTCTGTCCCTATGTAAGCTTAGATGACTAAAACTATTCAAGGGATTTTGATGCGGTTTATTTTAATAGATAAGGAGTGATTCAAGAGGAAGGTTTATATGTGGTTTCTAATGTGATGTCGTAAATAAACACTGTATTATACATATAAACCTTCATCTTGAATCACTCTATCTATTAAAAAAACCGGCATCAAAATCCGTTGCGTAGTTTTAAAGACCTAAGCATACATAGGGACAGACAGACAGCGGGAAGCGACTTTGTTTTATACTATGTAGTGATGTGAAGGAATTAGTATCGAAGTAAAATTTTAGTATCGAAGTAGAATTTTAATCGGTTCAATAATTAATCTAATTATACTTCAACAACTTACTTATGCAAACGTTGTGGGCAGCAATAAGACGTATATATTATACGAACATCCGGAGATCTCAATTCTGTGCAAAGTTTTAGTATTATACATTCGAAAGTGGATCTGTATGTTTGTTTGTTTGTTTATTAACATTTCATGGTTAAATGGCCGAACATATCTAGATCTAATTAGGTAATTGACGGACATAGGCCACTTTTAATGTAGGTATCATGCATGCGAAGCCGCGGGTAGCATCTGGTATTCAATATAAAGTCCGAATTTCAATGCTTCTCGCAGCTTAGATTTCAGGTTTAAAATTATTTATTTTCTCATAATTTAACTTACATGAGAACACAAAAATATTAGTAAATAAAGGCTTAATCGCAGGTACAGGGTAAACAAAATATTTTAAAACAAAAACTTGACTATTTTACTTAGAAATATTGTTTCATACCACAGAGTTCCCTCTCTCCGCTTGCTGTAGACAGCAGTTTAGAATTTCATCGTCCGGCGACTCACACGGATAGATGTGGGAATTAGCATCGCGTAATGGCTGAACTGTAACATGAAATAATAAAACTAGGTACCTATCTATAAAAATAAAATCATAATAAACATTGTGGATGTTTTACACAACGCCATCTAGCCCTAAACTAAGGAAAGCTTATATTCAATTCAATTCAATTCAATAAATATTTATTCAATAAAATCACAAGGACCACTTTGAATCGTCTTCTTACATGCTAGTGAATCTAGGTGCCGGTTCCTCCTAACCCCAGTTCAAGAAGAATCCGGCACGAAACTTTTCTGGTCTTAACACTTTTTGTATACGATAAGAACTCAATGACTGATAGAATACTTATATATCTCTAAAATCTATCTAATACCTTTAAACAAGCATTTTTTAAATGTATAAATATAATCTGAATCTCGGAAACGGCTCCAACGATTTTCATGAAATTTAGTATGCAGGGGGTTTCGAGGGCGATAAATCGATCTAGCTAGCTTTCATTGTTAGAAACCGTCATATTATCAGTATTGAAGTACAATTTTTTTGAAACTTGTATCTTTCAGACCCATATTTTTTTCGATTCTGTCAGCGAGTATACAAGCATAGATTATGAGACCGCCATTTAAGATCAGTTTCTTTAGTATAAAAAGTTATAGTGTGATGGTAGATACAATAAGATCCGTTTCTTTAGTTTAACAAGTTATAGTGTACATTTTTTAAACACGGGCTTTACTCACGTATTATTTTGCACCGACACTTTCGATCTAGAGAATCTTCATCAGGGTGAGTTTGATCCGCGGTCCTCTCGAAGTCGCTCGAGTTCGAGTTCGTAACGGTAGTACGAACCGTGTCAGTGCCTCCATCGACAAAATAATACGTGAGTAAAGCCCGTGTTTATCAAAATGTATAGTACAACTCACGAATGTTTTGAAAGTTATAGTGTGATGGTAGATACAATAAGATCCGTTATAGTGTGTTATAGTGTGATGGTAGATACAAACCTTTGATCCTGTTATTGTTCTCCGGCAGTGACTTGTACAGATAGTCCATAGCTGGTCTGGCTCTTTTGCAAATAGCTCCGTTTCCGTTGTTGCTGTCTTTCAGTTTGTCCAGCTCGTTGATCACTCGCCACGGTACCAGTAAGGTAGGTTGTTCAGTGTACCCTAAGTATATAAACAAATATAATGTATTTTTTAAAGAAAAAGATTTCGACGAGTTGAGAACCTTCTCCTTTTTATGAAGTCTATTTAAAGAATCATCGAAATAGTAAATATTGATATTGAGTTATTCGTCCATTTGTTGCGCACATACTTAATGCAAATTTAAGACTTTTGGTTTTCTCATGGATGTCATTGTCAGAACTGGACCAAATCGAAATGGGACCACACGGAAAGCACCCAAATAAAAAAAGAATCATCAAAATCGGTTTCCCAGTCGGAAGTTCTAAGGTAACCTCTTCCTTTTTTGAAATCGATTAAAAAGGGGAAGGTTTCAATTCGGTTGTATTTTTTTATGTTTGTTAATTCATAATTCCGTTATTTACAAACCGATTTGAAAATATATTTTTTATTTGAAATATACTTTCCGATTGGTACCATAGAAATTTTATCAAAATCGGTTCATTAGTTTGGTTTCTAAATCAAAATAGCTGAAAAATATTTGTAATCCAAGAAATTTCATATTTTGCTTTTCCTACATTATGTGGGGTCGGCACAACATGTGTTCTTCTTCCACTCTCCTCTATCAGCCGTCATCTCAACACTCACTCCTTTCTTACTCATTTCATCCTTCACACAATCCAACCATCTTTTCTTTGGCCTACCTCTACTCGTAAATCCATCAATGGTTTGATAGTGGCCTCAATTCTGTTGGCACCAACCTAACAAATTTTAGCTAAAATTAGGTTTAGAACTGTCAAATGAAACTTTGGTATTATTAAACCGATATATATTAGACAATTCATAATTTTAGAAATGAACCAACCGAATTGCCTCCAGTATCTGAATTACATAATCACGTTGACCTGACGTTTTGAAAACTGTACAAACCTTCAATGTGTGAATTCATGATATTCTTGATAAAGTCCAATTCGTGAATGAAAATATTAGTATCAACTACTAAGATTACATTTTCTTTCGCAGCAGCAGTACCAGCTCTATTGTTCCCTTCACTTGCACTTTTGGGTTCTGGTATTATTCGTCTTACCTAAAAAAGTGCACAAAATATAAGCTTGAATCAGACGAATCAGATACAGAACTACTTATTGTCAAAAGTACATCGAACTTTTCAACTGTTAATATTACTACATAAATAATACACAACCCCTGACTCAAGTCGCGCAACGTGCACTCAAAATTTACAAGTTGAAGTGGCAATGGGCATTTAGAATGCCTAAAAACGTCGTCAGTTGCGTGCTAGCTGAACAGCCGTTTGACGCAGCCAGCATTCTCTATTGGTCTTAATAAAGTCTGGTAAGCAAAAAATCGGTCCTAACCGATTAACTATGTCAATCAACAGTTTGCAATGTCAGTTTCTGGACGGGTGACTATGGCATTTTCGTCTAAGGACAAGATTCTGCTGGTCCCGGCATTTGAAAAAAATGTTAGGCCATAATGGAGGCTTTTGGGCCGCTCATTACTTCTATCATCAGAGCTAGGTCACATGAAAAATTTAATAGTAACGAAAGTGGGAAGAAAAGAAGTATTACTAGATATGATGGAATGACGTCGTCCAAGAGGACGAAAGATGAAAAAATATAAATAACTTTTTTGAGGATGTCCTCCGAAGCAAGGAAGCGAAACACTGATTATTTTTCTTATTGGCACTAGTTATTTCGAACCTGTGTAAAAGTTTGGTGAGAAAGCGTTAAAGTGCACCTATTTCGGGTACTATTTTGTATGAGGCAATGGAGTTATAGCTACTGTACTGTATGTTTCATACCTCTCTTTGATCAACATCCATAGCTTCCATCACAGTTCCACTATCAGCATCCACACGAGTATCCATTGCTTCACTGCTGAGTCTCTTCCTCAAGCTATCCATTCTGTCTCCAGCTGATTTAAACGTGCTGACAGGTGTTTCAACAGCTCGTAACGTCACAGGCATCTCCGCAAACTTATAAGTACTAGTATTAACCGGGGTATTCGCAGACTTAAATACATTGTACACGCTTGTAGGTGTATCTGTGTTATTTAGCGTTTCCGTTGACTTAAAAATGTTGGCAGGTTCTTCAACTGGGTGCTCTTTTCGGTAGGATAGCTTGGAGTTAATAGCGGATATGAGTTTACTAGCTTCGGAGAACTGGGGCGGAGTTGCTGGATGCTTCATAAATGGGTATTCTGTTGTCTGGTTGTTTATGCCTTCCTCGATATCAGCAAATGCGTCTTTAGGCTTCAGAGCATCTCTGTTGGGTAGTTGGGCTTTCATAGCATATATTATTTTGTTGGCAGTAAAAAATTGTGACGGAGATATAGCAGATTGAGCTGTTTCGTTGGGGGAATGAGATAAAGTGCTTGTCTGCGTTTCATTGGTTAAATTATCTTGTCTTTGTGTTTTTTCCGGTGTGGGTTTACCTGCCTGGGTGTTAGTCCTTTCTTTAACTTCTTCATGTTTAGCATCAGCGTTAAGTTCGGCTCGCAGTAAAGAGAGTCTTGCATTAGCTGTATTTTTAGACGGAGTAGGCTTGGGACTTTGTTCAGTGTCTCTGCTGTTATTAGCCTTTTTACCTTTTTTCGCTGGGCTTGGTGAAGGCCTAGGACTCTGTTTCAATGGACTGCGGTTTCTATCTTCTGATTTCAATCGCTTTGATAATTTAGGTGATTCCTTGATTGAACCTGTGCTTGCTCGCTTTTTAACTGGACTTGCGTAAATAGATTTTTCCGTGGGTTTATCTGAAAATGGAAGTACAAAAACTGAAATGCAAAGCATCCATCTCCTGTTTGGTAGAAAATAAGAACAAATAAAAAACACTTGATAAATAGGCAGTACTGGTGGTGTGGTGGTACTCTAGCCTTTTGATGGTTTTGAGTTTAAACCTGGTCTTGCATCATTTTTAAAATTTAGAAACAAATTAAAAACATAGTTAGAGCATCGAGAACCAGCCATATTTTAAGAACCAGGTGCCAGCTTCTTTCGTTTTTTCCAAAACTATTTGAATTTTGTTAGATCTTAGATAGAATCAATACCCTATTACCTAACCTAACCGGTAATTTATAATCACAGCTATAATTTTCATCAATTATACAAATAAATAAATAAATAAATAAAACAATTATATAAATAAATATAACTATTATATTTTTCTAAATTATTTATTTGGAAATAGTAATTTTGATAATAACTACAGTAGTCTACTTAAAGTATCTGTGATGCTGCTATTAACACCCATCTCCAGAGATTTGAGTAAAATGTTTAAACTTAAGGGTGTTTTAAACTCTTGATAGATTTTCCGTGTCATCAATCGACTGTGCTACGGCATAATACACAGACTTTAAGGTAGAGAGGTCTGCAATATATTTAAGGCTTTTGATATACATGCTGCGTAATAAAAGGAATAAAATGATAGTTATAGTAGGCGACTTTAACATAAATATATTAAAAAAATTCTATGCAACAGACCGATAGAGAAACACTTTTCAAAACAATGATTACCTTATGCATATAGATGAACCTACAGGGTTAAAATCATGTTTAAATTTCATAGCTAGTAATGTAAAATCTGCAATAAGTACGGTTCATAAGCTTGGCCTTTTAGACCACGATACAGGCCAAATGCTTCAATTAGACATTGATGAGAAAAAATTCCCACTGCAAAGTTGGTAGGTATGTATGGAAATGAGACTATAATAAAGACAATGTATGAAGATTTAGGGAGTGTATACGTAATTTGACATGTTGAGCTGAATGTAGAGGCAGAATTCATTAATGCCATCTAATATTTTAATATGATTTATGTACTTCTCTATGAATTGTGTTTTCCACGTACTAAAATCAAATTAAATATAAAGACGAACACTACTACTAAAATCAAAATATGCAAACTACAGTAAATTGCTTAAGAGGCCTATCACAAACATTTGTTCCGAAAGATTAGGTATATTGAAGCACGGCGACAACTCCCTCGAGGTCACGAGTTCACGACACAGCTGTAGACAACGTGTAAACGATTTTGATACTTTTTCTATTATTAAGTTATTTATTTATATTTTGCATACATATTGAGATGTTGTTAATAATGATAAATAACTCAATATTCAGTGTAAGAATTAGAACTGTAATACAGGCATATGTATATATTTTTTTGTGTTATATCTATTTATGTTGCTGTTTACCAGCTGCAGCCCGCGCCTTCGCTCGTGTAGACTGTATATTAGTTAGTATTGTGGTTTTTGTCTGTTGACGTTTTGTATAATAAATAAGTAGGTAAGTGTTTTCATAAAAAAAATATTTAATAAAACAGGTACTTACAATATTATTTCTTTCTACAATACAATATTATTGATTTCTTAGAAACTTGGTTTGGATATTACACGAAATGTATTATGGATATGTCCAGTGGGCATTTTTGGCCTGACATGACGTAAAATGAAATGAAAAAAATATTTCCTTATTAATATTTAAAAATAAATTAGAAAACTATGTGCCTCAGTGGCATCGATCTGGCATTTCGAGAGTCTACTATTTCTGGTTTTATTAATCGACACAGGTCTAACGTCTACGAGCGCTCGCGCAGTACTGTGTTCGAGCGGCCGACGCATCGTAATATATAATTTATTTTGTGAATTTCGCGCAGTTGTAATTACGTTTATTGAAAGTTTTATATAATAATATTTAAAAAAAATATATACAATTTGATTGCTTATGAACTAACGTTTATTCTGGTATAAGTTTTACTCGATAATATTAATGAAGAGGGAGGGAATCGAACCCTCAACCTACAGCGCAGAAGACAGAGCTAGATGCCTAGATAGATGCCTTTGCCAAGATAGAACTCATGCATAATAAATGATGACTGTTAGGTTTGGTACCTATGTACCTACTCTTGAAATGCAATTGTTCAAAAAAATAACTTACCTACCTACCAACATTACACCACAGATAGATATTTTTTTATTAGTAGATAAATAAACTGTAGAACGCGACAAGTCGACAACCCTTAGCGCAAGTTCACACGAGAGTGATTTTTTTCGGCGCGACACCGCCCGCGAGTCGCGTAAGCGCTGCTTGCTCCTTAGAAACTTTTGAATGTACAGTTTATGTCATTCACATAAAATATATACGATGTACTACGAGCTAGATGTACGAGCGCACGCTCAGCATTGCACAGCACAGCATGACGGTGACGGGTAACGGGTGACGGGTGACGGGTGACAGGTGACGGGTGACGGGTGACGGGTGACGGAGAAGGTCACCCGTCACCCGTCCGGGGGAAGGAGAAATTTACAGCTAATTCTGAACATTTTTAGTAGTTTTATAGTTTTGAATTGGATTTTTTTTGTAGATACTTTTTAAATATTTCTGAATTCCGAGGCCGCTAGAAACTCAACTACTATATGAGAGATGTGGTATATTTTTTATTTCATTTTCATAGTACAGACGTTCAATCCACGAGCTTGAAAAAGTGCCTTCGCGCATTTTATTTGCAAACTTGCTATGGAATTTTGCCTTTACATAATTAAAAAACAAAAATATGCAAAAAGCGAGGCCGCTATGAACTATGGTAATAACTATTCTCCACCATACAATAAGTAAAATTTGTCGAAGACTTTCGGTTTCTCTGAACAAGAACGCCTAAAATCGGCGTTTTATTAAAAAATCACGATCGTAATGTAATAAGCCTCTTAAAAAAGTATTGCTGAGTCTTTGAATAATTACTTTGATATTCTAAATAATGACATTAATATACATTCACAGATCACATATATGTTCCTAAATGCTTGTGACAATCTAGAAATACAAAAAATTATAAACTATCATAAAATTACCGATTCCGTAGGGTATGATGGTATGTATATGCGCCAAAATAATTAAAAGTTGTTCAGCAGAAGTCTTAACCTATTTAGTAAATCTATCATTTCAATCAGGTGAATTCCCATTAAAACTTAAATATTCAATTGTTAAATTCAATTGCTATTTTAGAAGGCATAGAAGTAAGAAAATTCAATGACAACAATGAACTTATTGATTCCAGGTCACCTTTTAGACATAACTCCACCTAATGTATATTATACCATGTCTTTTGTAATTAAACATACTGAATACTCAAACAAATTTTAGTTTTTGGCACAGAGAGAGAGTTTTTGGCAGAGAGACAGTGTCAAAAGCTTTGGAGAGATCTATAAATATGCAAATGGATGGTGGTAACAATACTCTTTAGTTCAAGTACATCATCTTACAGTACAAACTGATTATTTTTTAATAATTAATCATCTTCAAATATTTTCAAGAAAGTGGATATAATGATCTGTCCCTTGGCAAAGAACATCTCATACTTAAATGCTACAGAATTGTCAGTAAATTATTTCTAGCTATTGGTGACACCACAAACTCCTCAGTAAATGTTGTAAATATATTTGTAGCAAATGTGGGCAAGAATCTTGCAAATGATCAGAGCTCATGGACCAATAACTCCACCTAAACTCAATGGCCATGCTTAGCACTGACTGTATGGAGAAAGCATGGCACTGACTCAACTGAAACCTCAGCAGTCTTCTGAGATGGAATCTCGCCTTGGTAACTAAAGCCAGGCATGTGTTTGCCCCTTTTCTCAATCATCTTAATCTTTGCCTGACTGCTTATAGACCCATTATAATTATTGACATTGTCTCTGTGCTTCAATGTGCACAAGAGCTCTCTCATATACATTGAGAAATGTACCAGCAGTCAGGCAAAGATTAAGGAGATGATTGAGAAGAGGGACAAGCACATGCTTGGCTTTATGCGCTATGGGAATGTTCTTTAGTAATAGTACACCTAGGCGAGAAAATGCCCAATTCCTATTGAGTGTGTCATTTGAGGCAAAAAAACACATGAGGAAGGAATTGCACTTTCTCCTAAGTGATACATAGTGCTTTATACTACACCAACGAGGAAAATAACATAAAATCTTCACTATCACTCTACGACATTCTGTAGAATTAATAAAATTACCAAACCAAAATTCAAATTTTAAAGAAATTTCCACGCATGCCTTTATTACTTGGGTTCTTTTTTAAAAATATTGTTCAGTAATTAAAAGAGGAATAAATAATTTAGCAGACTTGGAGTAAAATCTTTTTGTCGTTTGACCTATAATGAAAATAACCATAGCTAACGGCTGATCTATTAAGAAATTAAATAAAAATAACATATTAGAAACAGATTTCCATACACTTTTCTCTCCCGCTAAACGCATTAGAAATGAAATTCCATAGACTTCCCGCATTTTAATAGGCCTGAAATGATGTACTTTCTAAGTTATATTTGGAAAAGGAATGGGTAAGTTTCTCAGTAGGTGTGGTATAAGAATATTTAGGTCTGTGCAAAATGTGGGAATTCGTATCAAGTATCAAGTCGGAGTATCAAAAAGAACAAGGTCAGAACATGCCACTGAACATGCCACTTGAGGATATCGTATAAATTCATAAATAAATAAATAATAATGAATGTCAGATATTTTACACAGCATCAGGGGGTAAATCTGATAATTTACAATGATTATCGTTCTATTTCAATCATATACATTTCAGCTCTAATTACGGTTCTATAATTACCTAAAAACCAATTCTGTTGTCTCTATGAACAAACAAAAGAAAACATTTGATTGATAGTTAACAATTTTGTAAATGTAGCATAAGCTGAACTATGTATTATTCATTAGCCGAATATGAAATGTCAAAAGCGGTCATTTGGCTGCAGTTTGATTCTAATTGTGCCAATGAAAATGAACAGTATACAGATTACCCCCAGTAACTAAGTATCTAAGATCTAAGTGACTAGAGATGTAAAGGTACCCTGATTATTACAGCTGTGAGCATGTTTGTTTGTTTTGTTTTTGTAATTAGTTGATTACACATACCTTCTTTAGTTTTCTTACTTGTAGAACTTTGGGTGCAATGCTTATCATATCCATCACTCTTCCTTTTTAAGGACTTCTTAATTTCCTCTTTACTCGGTTTCTCTTTAGATTTATTTTCTTCTTTACTTCTTTTATATTTGTTATTTGCTTCCGGTGACTTGATAGCCTTGAAAAACAGCCCAAAGAATATAATTAGATTCCTAAAAAAATTCGGAAATTTCTGGGCAATTATATTAAAGTCCGTTGTTGAAATACCTGACCCATAATAATAAAGCATAAAAAGCAAAACAACGACGGTAATCAATAATATAAATTGTGGAATTCACCTGAGGTTTGGCCCAGGAAGATTCTCCAGTTTTTCTGTTGAAATAATATTTTCTGTTGGTGTTCTTCTTGGATATGCACAGCTCCCAACCAGCTGGCACATCCGTTTCGTCATTTTTATCAGAATTCATAAGAAAAGTTGCTCATAAAGCTTTTCTTTACAAGAAAAACTGATTTCAAAAACCCAACCAAACCAACAAAACAAAATTATTTCTCCTTTCTCTTTCTTTCTCAGTAAACTAGGGTGGGAAGGACTGTAAAAATGCCTGATGTCTGTCATGCCATGCAATGCATGCGTCGCACGCACCGTACCGTACCACACCACACACACAATACCGCACCCTCGCGGCAGATGCTGCAATCACCTGCGGTCTATATCACAGCAGCCTGCTAAAGGGGTATTCGGATGATCCTGCTTCTAGCAGGATCAGATCATGACATACAAATATACGAAAAATGGCTAGAGTTGACACTAGTAAAGCAAAATCTCGAGATCGACCAAAATAATACAGATAAATTTATTTAATAAACATATCATAATATAATTTATTCCATATTAACTCATTCACTGCCACCACGATTTTCTTGAAGTTTATCGAGATGCCGCCGTATAAAACCGCGGACACGCTAGGCGTGCTCGCGGCATTGCTTGAAAAAATTGATTTTAGTAAGTAAATTTATTATAACGTAGTTTAAGGTTCTCAAACTTTTTTTACTAAAATTCCCATGCATAAATGAACGAAGTTTTATTGTGAACTGTAACATTGGCATTGTTAACAGTGCAAGTACATTTGTTTTAATAATATATTGAGTGACAATCATATTTAAACATATTTTCAGTCTTATATGAGTGAATTCATCTAAATTATTAAACCGATAAAAAGCTTTGAACTGCAGAAAGTTTGTTTACGTTATTTATCTCGTATTATCGTAATGTTGGTTGATTGGCTTTACCTAATTACATAAGTATGAATTAAATTCAAAATATTCAAATGAAATAAATTGATTTCTTATCTTATCTTCAGGAAAAGTTAAATTTGTACCGGAAACGGAAGATATTAATAATGACAAAATTTTTAGCGAGACAAACGAACAGCAATTGATTTTTATATAATAGAGATAATTTTACTGTACGTGTGTATGTCACTGTGTGTGTATGTATAATTATATAAAGATATACATAGGATGTGTACGTTTTTTTTTCATTGATGGCGTATGGAGTTGTATAAGCGACTTCATATAAGTAGTATATCAGTCATGTGGTACCCATAACATAAGCTCTGCTTACTTTGGGGCCAGATGGTGCTGTGTGAAATGTCCGGCATTATTTATTTATTTATTATTTATTCATACATGACACAGTACTGTATCCGGTAAAAACAACGGTCCGATAAATTATGACATTCCGTTTTGTCATCAAATACTGGTTAAAAATCTCATATCGTAAGCTTATAACTCTGAAATTAGCAAAGCGTTTAATAGAATAAAAAAGATTGGGAACCTAAGGGTAGCTTCAGTAAGTGAACACACCTAGCGTGTTCTCGGCACTACAAAATACCTATTTTTCGTAAAAAAAAACTAACTAGTTTTTTTAGGGAACCGCTTCAATATGCCAAAGCCTATCCATTAAAAATGATGCACTAAAAATTTGAACAGAAAATCTGGCCTAGTTTTGGAAATATAACCGAAACATTCAAAACACGCCTGGCGTGTTCTTGGCGTAGAGACTTAGATTAGCCTGAACACGCGAGGCGTGTCAGTGGCAGTGAATGTGTTAATGTACATAGGTACATGTGTAAAATACACATTGGACTACAGCCAATACAAAGCTACCCGAATGCCCAAATGTGGCGCAATGGGCCAAGGACCGCCAAAGACGTAGAAACCTTACGTTTTTACGCCTAAGCCGCAGAACCGAAATTGATGAATTTTTGGTATAGAGATAGATGGGACCTTGGACAAGGACATAGGCTACTTTTTATGTAGGTACCACGCGTGCAAAGCCGCGGGGAGCAGCTAGAATGTATATATGTATATTTTATATAATATATTGTAGTCGAAGAGGTATTCATATTCTATGAGCCCTTATAATTGTATTTTATATGATTTTGTTGCCTGAAATAAAGTTCATATTATTATAACTCAAGTTCTGCTTACATTGGGTCTAGATAATGCTGCTTGAAATGTCTAGCATTATTTATTAATTAAAATTATAATACTAACTAGAAGCATGCATGCATAGCACGCACATCCCATCCCTATTAATAAAATAAAGATTCAATATTGACAAGATTTCTTCTGTCAATATGTTAATTACTTGACGTTGGCATTGACTGTAGCAGGCCGCAGTACGCAGAAAGGTAGATTTCACACGGCATTATCTAGCCTCAATGTTTAAAGTGACTAAAACATAGTAGTAGTTTTAGTACCTTATTCGTCATGGATACCGAGTTTTGGACTTAAAGGAAATTCTAGCCTGAATTGGTTCTAATCATGGTTATCGATAGTACATTTTTTTTATTTTCCCCCAGGTTTGTATGAAGATAAAAACAGCCTTTATGTACCTACCACACCTACTGAGAAACTTGCCCATTCCTTTTCCAAATATAACTTACATCATTTCAGGCCTACTAAAATGCAGGACGGAAAAGTCTATGGAATTTCATTTCTAATGCGTTTAGCGGGAGAGAAAAGTGTATGGAAATCCATTTCTAACATGTTATTTTTATTTAATTTCTTCATAGATCAGCCGGTAGCTATGTTTATTTTCATTATAGGTAAATGACAAAAAGTTTTTTCTTTCAACTAAGTAGTAATGTTATCATTAATCACTACAAAAACAATCACAAAGGACGTATTTTTGCTTAGAACCAAAACAGTGCAGTAATGTTATATGAAATCTCATTATTGCACTGTTTTTTACTTTTTATTTAGATATAAATTTACTACAGAGGTTTAATATCTCCTATTATGTTTGCACTAGATCAAAAAGATACTGGCTAATAATAAAAATCGGCTGAATAAAACCAACTTGGTGATAAAAAACAAATAGCGCGCATTTTGTACCTTTGTAAAACTTTGATTCTTCATATTTTTAGTTTGAGTAGGCATATTTTATCACAGTACCTACCTACATAGATTGGTAGTTAAAAGAAAAGTAAATTACGCACCTTGCTAAAGAGAGTACCTAATTAATGCACTCGTGTTAATTCAGTGAAACACTCGTGCAATAATAACTCACTTTGCGTACGGTGCAACAATCTATTATTGCTCCAAATCCGCCGAATGATTTATTCCTCTTCCCTTTTCCGAACAATATTTAGAAAAAAGAACCCAAGCAATAAAGGCATGCGCGAGAATTTCTTCCAAATTTTAATTTGGGTTTGGTAATTTAATTTAAATTAATTCTACAGAATGTCGAGTGATAAAATTAGTTCTCCTTTTTATTTTCCTCGTAGGTGTAGTATAAAGCACTATGTATCACTCGGGAGAAAGTGCGATTCCTACCTCGTGTGTTTTAAGGCCCGAGGCGCAGCCGAGGGCCTCAAATGACTCGATAGGAATTGGGCACTTTCTCGCCTAGGAGTACAAGGTACAATTATTCTCTGATACATTCTAGAAACATAATACGTAGGTAGGTAGGTACCTAACTAATTGCATTACTTAGTCTAGTACCTACCTACACAATTATTTATAATCATAGTTTTATGTTACAGTTTCCCCAATGGATTGAAAAAAAGGAAATTAATGCCATGTATCGTCGCATGTATCGTGCCATGTATACATCGCATGAGCAAAGCCAAATTAGGCAAACAAAAGTCTCGTCATGATGATGATCATCTAGGTACCTGATTTCACCCGCATGATCGTGTACTATTCGTGATATTATAGATACATATATATACATTACAGGTAGCTCAGGCAGAACCCAATTCCAGTCATTTAGTTCAGCGATATCAGCATCAAATATCGCCACTGTAGTATCACTAGCATACAGAGAGCTTACGACACAGTATGTCAGGCTGACATTAATTCCATACTCATTCCATTTCTATGCAGGCATTGGCGAAATTGTGGTCCCTTCCACAAAGTCCATTAACCAAGTGTTTAATTGAATTGATGTTTCTTATCATCGAAACAAAATATTCCTTACTTACCTGCTCGTGTGTGTGAGACAATAATTAAGACTTTTTGACAATCAGCTGTTTGATAGCAGTCAATGAAAAAAAAAAAAAACAAAACAAAAACAGCTGTTTAGCTACTACAAGCTATAGCTAGTTGCTTGCAGTCAGTCAGTTCATCAGTTGCAGTGTCTAAATGTATTTAGAGCGGATAACCTAAAAAATGTCTTGACCTGTGCAATAAAATGGAGAAAATTGTAAGATTTGGGAAAGTTATAAGAAACAACTGGAAGAAATCAGCCGTAGGCTTTATTGCTTTATGCTATGCTGGTGCTAAAGGCAAAGAAAAATATGAGTAAGTATCTTAGGAAACCTTTCTTGCCTTACGCTATAATGAAAGGCACAATATTTAACCGATGTAAACTTTCCTCAGGATCAACTTACTCATGCGAGCGGCTTGCAAGGAAGCAGTCAAGCATGGAAACATGACAATACCCATGGAGAGGAACCCCACACTCGTCACTGTAATATTGAATCCTGTCGCCAACAAGAGGTCAGCTAAGCAAGATTACGAAAAGTACTGCGAGCCTTTACTTCACTTAGCTGGTTTACAAGTTGATGTTATACAGACAACGGCAGAGGGGAACGCCAAAGAAATTATAGAGAATCTAAAGGGGACCGAGGCTATTATAGTAGCCGGGGGTGATGGAACACTTTCAGAAACTGTAACTGGTCAGTATTTATTCTATAGATATTTACATTCTCCCTCAACACCAATGTAAATTTTTTTGCCAATGTTTTAATTGGCTTTCATCTTCTTCATATAAACAAACAGAAAAACTCCTCACTCCTTACATAAATACTTAAGGATTGTTGCATAAGCTACACACTCATAAGTATTCATCTCAACACACACACCCACTACTATATTGATGGCCCCATCGAATAAACATATAAAGAAAAAACTGTAACTTTACAGGAGCAATTAAAATCGTAAAAAAAAATATTACTCGGTGATTATTATAATATACCTATAAACAATGTATTACCAAATTAAAGGTATCTTCTTTTTTCTAATAAAATATAAAATACCAATATACGGATAGAATTTCAAATATAAAAAAAAAACGTTTTAAATTTTTATTCTAGCTAAAACTTTTCAAGGTTGGTTCGTTTTCAATGTTTTCACTACTATTCGTCGGAAATGTTTAAAGTTCCTAAAAAGTGTAACAAAATATTGACCTGGCTTACTACGGGTATTTTGATTTGGTAATGTAGTTATTAGATAGTTACATAGTTATTCCAGTAATTGGGTTTATAGTTTAAGAGTGCAAAATTGTGTTACTGTTTTATTCATTTAGCTTCTTATTTTACAATATTTTTTTTAAAATGAGTTTGTTTAACTACAAAATACTGAATATTTAAAATATTTTAGAATAACTTGGAACTTACAGTTATAATAAATTATTTTGAGGGATAAAACAATTAGGTACTTAATTATAAAAGCACCTATCTAGTTATGTCGCTTTTTACTGAAATAGCAATAAATAAAACAGAATATTAAGTTTAAAATAAGTCATTTATTGTTAGTCATTTGGTTATTTGCACAAATTTTACTGAAAACATGATAACACTCCAAAAAAATATATATTTTTGATCATAGATAAACCTACGTTTGACCACGAACTCTCTAATGTTAAGCGACGATGTGGTCGACGACGGGGCACGCAGATCTAGAAGATACCTATTTACTCTTGACTTGAAGAAACCCAGATTGTAGTTTTCAGGAAAGACAAGACGACGGCAAAGCATTCCAATCCTTGGCTGTTCGCATTAAAAATGTGGAAGCAAAGCGTTTTGTTTGTAAGAGTGGTAGACTGACAAGGTATGGATGGTATTGAGCGGGACCTCTGCTTGTCCTTTTGTGAAAGGGATATGGTGGAATGAGATCATGCAATTCCTGGGCACATTCTCCGAAATGTATTCTATAAAAGATCGAAAGGCAAGCAACTCTACGCCGGTGCTCGAGACTCTGGAACTTAGTTTCAGCGTTTAGCTGCTCACTTATGCTCTACGCTCTACATCGCTACGCTCAATGCTCTACGCTCGATCGAGTCCAAAGCAGCCAGCTGGTGTTTGGCTGAACCATCCCATAGACGGCAGCAATACTCCATACCCGACCGGACTTGAGCTTTATATAAAGTGGAAAGCTGTCCAGGTGTGAAGTATCGCCTCACCTCGTTGAGGATGCCAAGCTTCATGGCAGCAGTATTGGCCTTGGACTCGATATAAGAGCCAAAATTGAGAGTCCGAGTAAGTGAAACTCCCAAGAGTTTGAGATGATTTTTCTACAGTTACCAGTACATTTCGGAAAACGGGGAACGCCGATAAGAGCAACCTTGCGTTTTAGATGCGTTGAATTTAATTAGATTGGAATCGCCCTAATCGGACACGACCTGGAGAGTTAAATCCAGACGCATAAGCATCTCGTCTTTGTTTTTCTGAATGTCAGTTTTACAGTCGTACGTTGGCAAAGTATCTCTCCAGAACTGTACTGTCGTCTGCATACCCAATGATTCCGGGCATAAGCAGATCGTTTATGTGCAGTAAAAACAGTGTGGCCGAGAGCACTGACCCTTAAGGTACTCCGCATTAATTGCCAATCTATCAGACGAGCAGCCGTCAATAACTTCTCGAATGGATCTTTCCCTCAAAAAGGCAGCAAGCCATGAGCAGAACTGAACTGGCAATCTGTAGGCTGGAAGCTTACCAATAAGATAAACGTGCCAGACCTTTATCAAAGGCTTTTGAGATGTCAAGTGAAACAGCTAATGCTGCACCATATTTCTCTATAGCCTCACTCCAAATGTGCGTGACATATGCAAGAAGATTCTCAGTCGATCGCTTTCGTCGAAAACCGTATTGTCGATCGCTGAGTAGGTCGTCGTCTTCAAGGTATGTAAGGACGTTCGTATTCAGTACACGTCGCGTCGTAGGGAGGTGACCGAAATTGGGCGGAAATTTGATGGATCAGCGCGACTGCCTTTCTTGGGCACAGGTTGCAAGCTTCCAGGATTTTAGGACTATTCCAGTTTTCAAAGATAGGCGAAAAATTATTGTGAGTATGGGAGACAATTCATGGGCACAAGTTTCAACACTACAGCCAAAATGCCATCACTGACCACTTTTTGTTCACGTCAAGACTCCGTAACGTTTTCAGCACTTATTTTTAATGGATGCGAATTTCTTGCATTGTCGCTTCGCATCGAAGAAAGCTAGGTGAGGTTTCGTTAGAGGTGTCTAGTCGTAAAGCTTCAGCAAATGGAGCAGCAAAGAGATTCGCTTTCTCGATTGCATTATGGGCTAGAGATCCATCCGGTTTTAGTAGTGGAGGGAGAGAAGGGCAGCTGAAGTTCGCTTCCACCGACTTGACCAAAGACCAGAATGCTTTGCTGCCAGCTGGATGTGTCGCATGTTCGGATAAAACATGCAGCTTACTTTTCTTGTGCTGACGCTCGCAACAGCAAAGCCACGGATACACGAACTAAGAAGAATTAGCCGTATGGGTATACGGCTAATTCGATTGAAGCGAGCCTTCTGTAACACCTTCTTGAAGGACTTGGTGTCTTGATTAAAGGCTTTCTTCTTAGTTCGTGTATCCGTGGCTTTGCTGTTGCGAGCGTCAGCACAAGAAAAGTAAGCTGCATGTTTTATCGCTTCTGACCTTGTGTGATGTAATGACTCAATGCATCCTCCCCGCTAGGACCTCCATCCTCCAGGACCAGAGCACGAATCTAATCCCATTGCATAAAGGGGTGAGACAGGGAGATTTTATTTCTCTGAAACTGTTCCCTGCATTTGATGATGTTTTCAAGCACTTGTACTGGCATAGACATGGTATCAACATCAATGGCGAACGCATCACTCACCTTCAATTTGCCAACGATATAGTCCTTATGGCAGAATCGCTGGAAGACCTTGGCAAAATGCTTAGCGACCTTAATATCGCCTCCCAACGGGTGGGTCTTAAAATGAACATGAGCAAGACAAAAATCATGTGAAATGCTCATGTTGCACCCGTACCGGTACATGTTGGGAGCGATATAATCGAAGTTGTAGACCATTATGTCTATTTGGGTCAGACGATTCAACTAGGCAAGTCCAACTTCGACAAAGAGGTCAGCCGACGAATCCAACTCGGTTGGGCAGCGTTCGGGAAATTACGGCACATCTTCTCTTCACAGATCAAAGTCTATAATCAGTGCGTGTTGCCAGTGATGACATATGGAACTGAGACTTGGTTGCTAACTATTGGCCTCATACACAAGCTCAGAGTCGCGCAACGTGCTATGGAGAGCGCTATGTTGGTTGTTTCACTACGTGATAAAATCCGCAACGAGGAAATCCGTAGAAGTACCAAAGTCACCGACATAGCACTCAAAATTAAAGTTTAAGTGGCAATGGGCAGGTCATATAGCTCGCAGAATTGATAACCGATTGGGAATAAAAGTTCTCGAATAGCGACCAAGGACAGGAAAACGAAGCGTAGGACGACATTGTAAAGATCGCAGGAAGTCGGTGGATGATGAGGGCCTAAAATCGTTCTTCCTGGAAATCTATTGGGGAGGCATATGTTCAGCAGTGGACTTTAAAGGCTGATATGATGATGATAATGATAATCCCCCCTCGCATTTATCTATTGTCCATCCATGTTTTACGGAATATACCTATCATAATTTTGATAGGCAATAAAATGCTTTTACTAAATCGATATGTAAAAGAAACAAGGAGAAAATGTGTGCAATAAAAATAACACATTTTTATAATACATTTTAGAATTGTAAATAAACTATACACAGTTTCAGGGTATTCATTATGTTTTGGTAAAGTTTGGTAAAATTATTTAGGAAAACGAAGATCAAAAAGTAAAAAGGAATAAAATTATACAGAAAGTTACCTACTATAGGCTTAGTAAACACTTTTACGATTATTATTTTGTTTTCAAATTCCCACGAATAATATTACAAAGTTAGTTTGCAATAAACGAGTGAGAGTAGATGGTGTGCAAAATACATACTTGCAATATTTGTGCGAGATTGGTGTTTTTGTTTTCCGCAGAATTAACATTCACAGTAACGTAAATATAAATTTAATTGATAAATGTTTCTGTAAAAAAATTAGATGTATTTTAAGCCTAAAAATCCAAAAATCCAAAAAAAAATATTTACGGTAAAAGCCTTTACCCGTTTATTTGGTGGGACCGTCGATATCTCATTTTCACGCATTCTCAGTCATTCATAGCACTCTCTTATTAATTTTTGTTTACTTCTATTTTGTTTGTTGTTTTTAACAGAACCTACTCACCACCTCCTGAGGTGGGCATTGAGACTACATTTTGCTCTGTTCATTAGTTTAATTTAGCTCTGAAACATTACTGAAAACAAATACCATACCTACTTTATATAACACTTTCAGGTCTTCTAAGAAGAAATGATGAGGCAAACCGATTTCCTTTAGGCATCCTACCACTAGGTCGTACCAACACAATGGGTAACACTTTATTCCCTGGAGGGAAAGGTATAGATAAAGTAAAACAACTAATTGAAGCATCCATGGCTATTATTAGAGGCAACACAGTACAGAAAGATGTCATGAAGATAGAACCAGTTGTTGATGAAAGTGAAACTCCAACACGACCTATCTATGCCTTAACCTCATTTGAATGGGGAGCGTTCAGAGATACCATGGCAAGAAGAGATAAGTACTGGTTTGTTGGACCTTTACGCGAATATGCCTCGTTCCTTTTCAATGGATACAAAGATACCTTGACATGGAATTGTAGTGGCACTCTCAAATATACACCACCATGCGTTGGCTGCAGCAATTGCATCCAAAAGAAGGCTGAAGTAAAAAGAAAGTGGTCATTTTTCATGCCTATAACTCAGGCAGTGCAGCAGGAAGACTCAAAAGTTTTAAATCCCGAATGTTTGACATCTCAAGAAATTTGTTTCAAAACTTGTGACTTCAAGATCCAGACTCCGAATATTGATTCTAATAATGAACCACCATCTCTGAGCATAGAATTAGGGAAGAACACATATTCTTACGGAGAATTTGTATCAGAAGGCTGGAACCGACTGAAAAATCAAAAAAACTCAGAACCTATTTATGCTAGAACTATTGAATTGATACCACAAGAAAACCAATCAGAAGTAACCATTGAAATAGATAAAGAAGAATTTGAAGTTAAACCTGTAAAAATAACTATTCTACCTAAAGTTATTAAGTTGTTCTGTAATCCAGTATATGTTAATTAGTCTAATTATGATTATTACATACCTTTAGAAAGAGAGAATTGGTAAAGATGTACAAAAATGTGTCATCAATAAGTTAATGGTCCTAATCAATGCAGACAAGTACTGCATAGGAAGGTAGGCACCATGCTAATATCGGGTACCTATCAGAACACCTAGATAGCAAAAAGACTTAGTAGAATTGACTAAGATGCGAAAATGACCTTGTAGCAAAATGTCTGGAAATGTAAATAGTCTGTATGTCTAAAACGACAAGTACATTCAGTCTAGTAAAAATAAAAAAACACTTAAGTTTTGAAAACGTAATTATTTCAAATAAATAAAGAAGCAAATTGGCAAGAATTAAGAATCTTTATTAAAGCGAATATGAGTCTCCAAATATGATTCGCTTTTGATTCGCCTTTACCTTTACCGCTTGAAAAGCATTTTACTGTCCACACTCGTAGTCGCACCTAAAGTGCCTGTTGATAGTATTTGACCATTTTAAAGTGTCGTACATATTATGTATCTTCGCGTTTGTTCGGCATCAATGCAATTAAATACGGCACAATGTTTGTACTCTTAAAACAACTGTAAATGTCTACGTACATGGTATATAGCTAAAGAAATAAATTGGGTAGGTACCTTAAAAGTACCGTCACCGAAAAACATTTTATCTTCATTTGCCATATGCTTGACAGTATTTCGACAAAAATTTGTTAAAAATATAAAATTTGATCATTGTATGTGCCATCTATCTTGACTAAATAATCTATTGAAAGAATCTGACTTGGGACTGACACTGAACATTGACAGCAAAAGAAAGATAATAAAGTTATTTCCTGATTCAAAAAACAGTTACAATTATTTTTGAAGTAACCAATAAACAATAGAGTACTTACTTACTTATAATTCTTGATATAAGTAAACGTAGTTTCCCATCAAAAGATAAGTAATGAGGTTATTCACTTCAACTGTACTGAAGAGCAATCCGGACTTTTTGCTACTAGGACATTTTACTTTATGGACAACTCGAATACTAAGACATTTCACGGTCTTGGCGTTTTGTTAATAATGTCGTTTTGCTACATGGGTATTCTGATAGGTACCCCTAATATCAATGTTGTATGTATGTATATCTCTAACATCAATTAAAAAATATAATTGTACTTTCTGGGTAAATGATAATACGGTATAATAAATAAGATATATAACAATAAAAAACTAACGTAATACAAAAACTATAACAAATTCTGTCTAGCATACTCCCATACAAAAATAGCGGCGGTTACATGAACATTTAGAGATCTAACGAAGCCCTGCTGCGGGATCTCCACGCAATGGTCCATCATAGGCAGGAGGTCGCAAGGAATGCCGTCTTTCTCGTGCCTGCAATAAAATAAAACTTATACGGTATAGGTATATGCAACAACACGGGAACAAGTATAGTGCCTTGAGGCAACCCCTGCGGCGGACCGAACCAGAGCGGTGATTATGTATCAGATTAATAACGAGACTTCTAAAAACTTTAGAACTTTTATTAAGCGTATAAACTCGGTGTTTGAAACAAACAGACAATGGTGGTAATTATTTTAATGGCTAACCTAAGCCGTATTTCTGTAGTTATTGTAGTTTCGCCGAACTTCCTAATATTTCGTAAAATACGAACAATCTTATTTTGTGTGCATAAAAGTCTGAATTAGTGCAAACATAACATGGTCGTTCATATTTTAGATAATCCACGCGAAATTACAGTATCACCAGCAATATCTAATGTTTAGGTTAGCCAAAAGAATTTTTTTTTACCTTACTCATATTAGTTTTTAGAAATATTGTTTACCCCAACAATAATAAGGTCTTCTTTGGAAATTTAAAATGTTGCAGTTTTGAGCCAGATGAGGTTTGTTCAGCAGCCACGACGGAATACCCTTCAGCTTTCTTCCGGTTCAGGTAGTCTTTAAGGGGTTGCCCCAGTCGAATTTCCTCAATATCGATCCATCTTTCTGCAGAAACGCTGAGAAGAGATAAAGGATATAAATTTGTCAAAACATTCAGAAACATTAGCCAAAAATTAACCAATATAAAATGGCATAGTGCTTAAGAACCCTGTGATCCAATTATAGTAAGCTATTGTTTACCGTTACATACAGAAATAACAAAATTATACCTGAGCCCTTGGAATTGTTTATCCTGTAAATTTCTCAAACTGTCTATAACATACGTCTTCACGCCGAAAACTTCACTTGTTCTAGCCATACCACCTAAATTCGGCAGCTTGTCTATCAATGAAGCTACCAATATTAGATCACTTGGGCTTTCTCGCTGAAAAAACATCAGCATTATAATACAAAACAATCTTGTGCAAAATTATAAAGGTTGATTTGACTACTTCATTCACCTTCTTGGTAGACTCGTAAACATTGACATCACTCATATTCTTCCAAGGAATATATTTCTTCTGAAGAGTTCCCATTTTCTCCAATTCTTCGGCAGCTTTACTTTCTGACTGTTTGTTCAATTCAATTTTAACTAGCTCTTCATCTTTTATACGGTGTCGTGTCCATTCCTTTGTGAATGTGTTATCATTTATATTCATAATGTTTCCATTAATTTCATTTAAAATGCGAGTAACGAATTCCAAGTTATCAATTTCGTTGTTATTGCTTTCACATAGTTTCGGTAAAGAATTGTATAGAAAATAAGGCGTTAAGTTACCGATCGCATCGAAGTCGTTTACAAAGTAATCTTCCTTGAGTTTTATAAAGTTTTTATCTTTAGAATTATCAGCTAGAGTCCTATTGATAACTCCAATTGTATAGTCAAATTTGTCATTACTACCTTCATTAATATCATGCAGTTTTGTTGTCAAATATTGTGCGTGCAGTCTTATATTGAACATCTGCCCCATTGTATGAGATAGTAATGTGTCTAGTACAAATTCATATTCATTGTTTGAGCATTGGCCATCAACAATTTTGTGTTTAATCAGCCAATGAATTATAATGAACTGAGACAGAATGGGTACATTTTTAGATTTTAATATATCCATGAGCTGTTCATCTATAGGTTGTTTCTGAAAAATATGAAGACAAAAATTGTACAACTATTTTTATAATCATGAAACAATATTTATAGGCATGTCTTTAGTTTACCTCAGTATAAAAGCAGAGTGTAATATACCATTCCAAGCAAATTCTGACACTTTGCTGGTGTGGTAATTTCCCCAAAAGATGAAGGCACCAATTTAATATTCTCTTTGAATCTGTATTTGGGTTAAGCAGTAAGATAAACACTAAGTGCTGTAGTCCCGTCTGTATTGTCCTATGTATTTGTGAATTCCGGTGATACCTAACTTTATGCTTGAAAATATCGTCTATTTTGTGCATAATAAAGTTAGTAATGATTTCAAGGGTCTCAGAGTCACGAATTCGAGATAGCATTGAAACAGTCACATACTGAATTTCAAAGTTGAAGTGCAAATCAATACTGTAAAGAAAATTACGTTATTAAATTAGCATACTAAAGTACAAAACTTTACTAGAAATTTGTACTGGATACAAAAGCGGCATTGACTTACGCATTCGGTTTGACCCCATATTTTGTGTTTCTCAATATTTCAACTGACAGGTTGTTTGTTATTCTGAAAACATTCAAAAGGCACAAAATATAGTTATATATTTCTAATTATCTTCTTTATAATTCCTTTTAAATTAGCTGTGCTTGCTTGGATGCTTACCTTTGATCTTTCCTAGAAACTGGGCAGTATAGCAACATTTCACCCAGAATGTAGACCAGATGAACATGTCTATTAATATCTTTTCCATTGAACTCTCTAGCTAGATAATATAATGAATTATTCTTAATAGAACCATATTCTATAATCTTAATACAATAGAGAATGACTGTATTGTTAAACTCAGGTTTATCGAGTAAAGCATTGTGTGTTATTAGACACGTAAATTCATCCATGCATGGAGAGTAATTGTGGTTATTAGTCTTCAACTCCTCTATCTCTTTCCACATTTTATTTATAAACTGATTTATGTCAAATGTGACATCTTTGCTTATGGTTAATAAATTTAGAATCTTGTTAATGACTTTGAGAATCCAATAAAGGCACCCATATCCACCACATTCAATGATATCTTCAAGATAATCCAAAATATTTTTCAAATAATACTCTAATTTTAGATCCACATCATTCAATATGGTGTTCACTGTTTCACTATGCTTTTCATAAAATATATTCTTTAATCTTCCAATGCTTTGGGCCTTCTGTATTTCTTTCTTCTCGAATATCCGTGCTAGTTCTAAGAAATCTTTGATATCAAGCATTTCATGCTTAAAGTTGCTAACAAATGATTCATTATTTGAAAGATTATTGATAATAAACATGCTCAAAGCAGCCTTTTCTAATTCTATGTTTGAATCTTTCAGTAGTATCACAGAGCTTTTATAAAGCTGTTTATATATATCTTTGGAGTCTTTGTTTACAATAATATCTGTGCATTTTAAGCAGTTAAACAGTGATTTGGTTTCATCAACAGTTAAAACAGTGTCATTTGTTAATATGCAAAGTATGTACTGCAGTAATACTTTTAATTCCTTTGTTATCACACTAGTAATAGTTTCTTCAGCGGTACCTTTCCCTTCCCTACATTTGCTTAATACATTTAATGTTATCAGAACCTCATTGAAACATTCCAACTTATTTGAGTATTGTCTGCTTATAATATTTTTTATATGTTGAATTTTATCAGTAACAATATCAACATACAAATTCATATCCTCTAAATGTTTGTCAAGATAAAATAATCCAAAATCTATATCTGCCAATGTGTTGGTAACATATTTGTAAAGTTCTTTTTTCTCCTCCTCACTAGTGGTTAGTTTTTTTTCAAGCAATTTTACCAAAGGATTATCAGGATTTTCTTTCTCCTTAGTTTCTACTACCAGTAGAGAAAACACTTTAGCAAACACTTTCCAACCTAGATCTTGACAACACTTTCCAACAAAGTGTGAGATATTGATAAGAATAGCTTTTCTGAGCGCTAAGATATTGCAGGAAGCTTTCATTATTTCAGTCAGGATTTCAGATGCATCTTTATCAGGCGGGAATAAAACATTGATATCTATTTCTGCTAAAGCGTCAGTCAAATGAAACAGTGGCACCGGTGATAAGTTGGCTTGAGGTATAGCTTCAAGAACATGAACTAAAGATATATTATCTTTTAGCATTTCTATTATTTTTCCTTTTAATATCATGATGTCATCGGCATTTTCATAAAAGTTGATGTCACCAAGAGCCTGTACTAAAACTATAGCCTCAATTACACTGTTTACTTTCCTTTTAAGTTTGTGTTCAACACATTTTAGTCTAACCTGACAGTTATCATGTTTAAGACCTAAATTAAAGGCACAATTTACCCAATAGTCATGTATCTCATTGATTTCATCAAGCAGTTGTAGAGATGGTAGCACTATGTTACTCTGTTTTTCTTCCAAGCTGTCTACCAATATGAAGAAATTATTCCATTCCTTTCTAAGCACATCAGTCTTATAGTGTTCCCAAGAAAATAACACGCTATCATCTAATTTTATAGTAATATTTTTTTTTTTACTAGCAATGTAGTCTATAGCTCTTTTTGCAAGGTAAACAGATATTTTTCTGAAAGTAAAGTCACGAGACATCAATCCAAATTGTGTTATACTCCAAAATTCAGTTTGGTATACTATTTCTGACTCAAATTGTAAATCACCTTTGCCATCAACTGCAGGTAAGTAGTAATCTGAAAGGCTGCTGAGTACCTTTAAAGATACTTCAGGGTCCTTGAGTTCTTTGACATAGCTCCAAACATTATCTAAAATGTTAAAGCCCACTATTCCTTTAAACAATTTGGGAACCGTGCTGGTGATGAAATGGATTTTAACTTTCTCATCAGAATGGCCAATAGTCTCTTCTATTGGCATCTCCATGAATAATAACTCTAGTTTTAGCCTGTGTTGTATGACTGTATCCAATACACTATCACACACTTTCCAATACAGTAAAGTTAGTGAATGGTCTTCATCAATAGTAGATTTTGGTTTGTTCGGTAATAAATTGATATTGGGTATAAGCTGCTGCAGTAAGTGCTGTGAGTTACTGACTAAAGTGCTAGAATTCAGATTCAGAACACTAGTTGTGATTTTGCACACATTTTCTACAATTTCTGGGTGTATGTTTTGGATCAATTTCACTACGAAATCAAATTCATCTGTGTTTTCGCAATCAGTTTTGTCCTGCTGATTTATGAGATTCTTGTATTGTATTAGCTGCAACATGTCTGAGAGTTGTTTGTTAGAATGTTTACTCCGACCCATGATAGTTTTCAGTCGGGAATCCACCAGATCTTCGTCTAAATCCAGTAAATCCAGAAACGATAACATTTCTTTCGAGTTATCCATGTTGGTGAAAAAACTAGAGAAACTGAAAGATTGAATATATTATTGTAGATAAGTTATAGGTTAAGTATAGTGATAATTCTAAAAGTGAGTGTTAATCTCAGAGAAGCTCCAATCATGTGTTTACAACATAAATTATTAAGCTTTTAAGCACCTTCTTCTTTCTTTGACAAAAAAACAAAGTACGAATATACAATACAACAAAAAAACAGTTCTTTGTTCACTTCACCAAAGAATATTTTTTTAGAACGACAACAATTATCCTCTTCTTCTTCTTTGTTTATGGCATGTGACTTAATAATGTTAATTTTGCCAGTGTCAAGTGGTTATAATTTGCTTAAAGTCAATTTGTTTGATGACGTCAATGTAATCAATCAGTCAACAAAGTCAACTGACACTAGCTTTGCTTTAATAATAAAATGCCATAAACCTGCAAAAGATTATGTAATTCCACATAATCTTTTGCAGGTTTATGCAAAAGATTATGTGGACACTTCAAGTCAATAATGTATTAAACAATTTTTTTTTGATGATATTTAGACCTACGTTTGACCACGAACCTAGAACTGATGATGTGGCCGGGGGGCCACGCAGGTCTAGAAGATACCTATTTACTCTTGACTTGAAGAGATCCAAATTGTAGTTTTTAGGAAAGACAAGACGACGGCAAAGCATTCCAATCCTTGGCTGTACGCATTATAAATGTGGAAGAAAAGCGCTTTGTTTGTAAGGGTGGTAGACTGACAAGGTATGGATGTTATTGAGCGGTGCGTCTGCTTGTTGTCCTGTTGTGAAAAGGAGATAGTGGAATGAGATCATGCAATTCCTGGGCACATTTTCCGAAATGTATTCCATAAAAGATCGAAAGGCAAGCAACTTTACGCCGGTGCTCGAACTTAGTCTCAGCGTTTAGCTGCTCACCCATCACCCTCAATGCTCTACGCTCAATCGAGTACAAAGCAGCCAGCTCGTGTTTGGCTGAACCATCCCATAGATGACAGCTCCATACCCGACCGGACTTGAGCTTTATATAAAGTGGAAAGCTGTCCAGGTGTGAAGTATCGCCTCACCTCGTTGAGGATGCCAAGCTTCATGGCAGCCGTATTGGCTTTGGACTCGATATAGGAGCCAAAATTGAGAGTCCGAGTGAGTGAAACTCCCAAGAGTTCGAGATGATCTTCTACAGATACCGGTACATTTCGGAAAACGAGGACTTGAAAAAACTCACTTTTTTTCTCCGAAAAAAGACAAGCTTGCGTTTTGGATGTGTTGAATTTAACTAGATTGGCATCGCCCCAACCAGACACGACCTGGAGAGTCAAATCCAGACGCATAAGCATCTCGTCTCTGTATTTCTGAATGTCAGTTTTACTGCCTCGTGCGTTGGCAAAGTATCTCTCCACAACGGTACTGTCGTCTGCATATCCAATAATTCCGATCATAAGGAGATCGTTCATGTGCAGTAAAAAACAGTGTGGCAAAGAGCACTGAACCTTAAGATACACCGGAATTAATTGCTTATCGAGCAACCGTCAACAACTACTCGAATGGATCTTTCTCTCAAGAAGTCAGCAAGCCATGAGCAGAACTGAACTGGCAATCTGTAGGCTGGAAGCTTACCAATAAGGCTAGCGTGCCAGACCCTATGCTTGACCCTGACCCTTCCCAAAGGCCTTTGAGAGTCAAGTGAAACAGCTAATGCTTCACCGTATTTCTCTATGTCCTCACTCCAAATGTGCGTGACATACGCAAGAAGATCTCCAGTAGATCGCTTTGGGCGAAAACCGTATTGTCGATCACTGAGGAGGTCGTTGTCTTCAAGGTATGTAAGGAGCTTCGTATTCAGGACACGTTCCATACATTTGCATAGTAGGGAGGCGACCAAAATTGGGCGGTAATTTGACGGGTCAGCGCGACTGCCTTTCTTGGGCACAGGTTGCACATTAGCAAGCTTCCAGGATTTTGGGATTATGCCAGTTTTCAGAGAGGCGAAAAAGTCTTGTGAGTAGGGAGACAACTCAGGGGCACACTTTTTCAGCAATACAGCCGAAATGCCATCCGGACCATTAGCTTTGTTCACGTCAAGACTCCGTAACGTTTTGAGCACTTCTTTATGATGGATGCGAATTTCCTGCATTGTAGCTTCGCATCGAAGAAGGCACAGAACAGAAAAACGGTAGAAGTAGTAAGTAGGCGGGGCCCGCTCAACACCTAGTAGTAGTAGGTATGCGGAATACCGCGCACTACAAGCTTCGATCACTTCCGTCGTGTTTGAAGTTTGTCAGGGTAAACGTACCTACCTAACTTAAAAAAATCATAAAAAAATATAATATGCTGTATTGTGCTGTTCTGGAGTGCAAAAATGATAGCCAAACCAAAAATTTAACAAAAGGGGGCATATCATATCCCTGGTAAGTATTATTTTATTGTTTTAAAAGGTTTTATTTAAGTTTTGTTTAGAATGCAAAACCGTCAAACAAAAACAGACCGTCAAACAAATCATACCGTTTAAGGTCGCGTTTCTCTTAAACCTTATCTTTCGCTATTCAATTAGGGATGTAACCCTAAAAAATTGAAGAATGTGTTATCGAAAACTTCATCATGTCAATAGTTACCCCTAATTAAATAATATAATAATAATACCGGACGTTTCAAACAACATCATCTGGCCCCAAAGTAAGCAGAGCTTGTGTTATGGGTACCACATGACTGATATACTACTTATATACTTTTTTTTTTGTAAATTCATACATATTATACATAGAAATACCCAGACCCGAGATAAATACTTGCAGATCATACAAACATTTGTCCCGCGGCGGGAATCGAACCCGCAACCTTTTGCGTTTCAGCTGGACCTTAGCCCACTGCGCCACAGAGGTTGTCATATAAAAGGTTTATCTATTCTAGGTCATTGTTTTTTTTGTTTTAATTATGACTTTATTCTAAATGTATTTAAGCCATATGGTGTCCAGTGGTTAGTTAAGATGAAAATAACAGAAGTATTTTGAAGAAATAAACTTCTGGTTTTATTTTTCCCAAGGCACCAAACATAAAAAAAAATGGATTGATGCAACTCGAAAACAAAATTGGTTTCTACAAAAACAAGCACAATTTGCTCAGACCACTTTAAGGACCAAGATTTTGTATTTAAAAAAGTGGAAACAAATACATGGTTGACACCGCTATATAGACTCTAAAAATGTTCTTTTTTTAGGTTATTATATTGTTTATATACATGACGTTTTATTATAATTAATTAAATTCATTTATATTATGATTACGTAAAATCTAAATGTAATGAAACGTATTAAAATTTACAGACACAAAATTTATCAGCAGAACCTTCCTCAACGCCAAAGAAACACAAGCGTGTGATTGTGTTAAAATAAAGAAAAGCTGTTTTATTTGGCCCACCACAAATATAACCTGACGTACCCATCGTATTCGTATTTTGATATCCATCAGTAGGTAGGTATAATAATCGATATCGATACATTCATCTTGTCTCCTTTGGCACATCACTAAGGAAGTAGCTATGTTTAGTGGCCAATCAAATAACAGCCATTGCATTATAAATTATATTTCTTGTTGTTGGAGACTAAAACAAAAATCTTTCGCAAAAGCGTCACCTCTTGGTAAGTAGACTTACATATTAGTACTGTTTAATTTATTACATTTTGAACCATGTTCTGATGGTACTTACTAAGGTTTTATATCAATAACAGTTGTTTTATGGTTTGGTCCTTTTTAACGTTCTTTTTCAGCTGTTTATAACTTTTATTTCTAAGTGTGTTTGTTTCTACACGTGTGAGTTTAGCTACACTGGTTCTCCTTATAAAAAGTCATCATGCTATGTCTATTGTTCTTTCTGTTCTGTGGAAGAAGGCTAGGTGGGGTTTCGTTAGAGGTGTCTAGACGTGAAGCAAGGAGTATGCAATATCCTATAAGACGTGAAGCTTCTGCAAATTGAGCAGCAAAGAGATTTACCTTCTCGATTGTATTTTGGCTAGAGATCAATCCGGTTTAAGGATGATTCACGCTACACCGTGTCGCGACCGGGCCGTGCAACGGCCGGGGCACGGTCAAACATTATGGTATACTTTTTGTATGAAGTGATTCATGCCTGACCGTGGCTCGGCCGTGCCCCGGCCGTGCGCCACCGGGACTTGGCCGGGGCACGGCGTTGAAATGTCGGTGGGTATTGTTTCCTCGCTCCGGCACGGTCCGGCCCCGACACGTTGTAACATGAACATATGCGCCCGGGCGCCCGCAGAGCAGTCAACGTCAAATCTAAGTGAGGTGAGCAGCTCAACAGCAAAATGGACGATGAAAAATTATTAGACTGCTAATCGTTCGATGGGATATATAGGCTTTTGAAATCTATTAATTTTTTTGATTAGGTCTGGTTTTACTTTTTATAAAGTAAATAATTAAAGTATTCTTTAGACATTCGAAAATAACCATAAAACTGGCTCTCGTCATCTAATTACTCTTTGTAAAGTAAAGCAAATTCTCCTTCTGCTTCTCGCTTTCTCCAGGATGGATGTACACCCCATCTTCTTTTAGTAGTTTCGCTTCGTTTTTCCAATACTTCGTCATCGATGGCAACTGCAATAGCTGCCAATTCAAATTGTGAAAATTGCATATTTACTTAAGCGTCAAGTCTATCGACAGATGAAATCACTAGCTGGCAATAACCACATAACACACATATAGTCGTGCAAATAATACACTCAAACAGCCCGGTGTAACATGAATGACTGGCCCGGCCGGCGCACGGTGGACGTGTCCCGGCCGAGGCCCGGACCGGTCGCGACACGGTGTAGCGTGAATCATTTTGAGCTAACTATCTGTTCCAAACATAGATGGGTGACTACAGTGGCTTAAATTTCTCGATAACGACGTGGGCTAGAACGGGCAGTTCGGGGTAAGTATTGTAGTGTAGGTCTGAGGCCTGCCTATGATTGCAGAACATCTTGCCATTGTCAAGTCACGTATCTGTCAGACAATATGTCAGGCAAGGGAAAAATGTCAAAAGTAAAAATGGAAAAAACTTCCAAATTCCACTCAATATTTTTAGTTCCCCACACTTGTTTCTCTTTTATTTTGTAAACCCAAGTTTCTTCTACCAACTACGTAATCAGTGTGTAACGAGTAAATTTTCGCTGTCGTAGATTAGATTTGTTTCGCTGTGGCCTGGTTCCTACGCATTAAACAATGGAAGAAGATAACTCATTGAGTGATGGCGATCATAAAGATTCTTCAGAACCTTTAAGCCCCAAAATGGGTGGTAAAAAAGTAAAGCTGAACGATGGAAGCTCTCTGGAGAGCATACAAGTAACGATTCAAAATTGTCAGCCACCTGATTTTAGCCAAGAAGAAATTGGTAATATTAATTTGCTTATAAAAACTCCTCAATTACTCAAGTATTGTGTTTATTTAAATAAAACGTGTTATTTTAGTTCCTAGCACAACTAGAGATGAGAATGCAGATAGCGGCGTGTCAGCTGGTAAGTCTGAAAGCACAAGTAGTGATGACAAAAGCGCCAGTACCTCGGCAGGCCCTTCCAATGAGATGGTCAACATGTGTGCTTCGGGCAGTCGCGTTAGAGGCATCTTAATAAACGTCAGGCAAACTAGAAACTACAGGAAAAGGAAGACGCCAGATCGTGACACTGACAGCAATGCATCTTCGAGGGATTCGGATGACTTTTCAGCAGCTGAAGATATTACTCCCCCGGTCCTGCCCGATGAGGACAGTCTGACAGCTGACAATGCTGAGCTGCATAGGTTATTGGAACTTTGTAGCACAGATAGTGATGACCATACATATCATTCAAGTAATGCACCTACTTCATCTAGGTAAGATAATGAATTATCATAAATCAAAAGAGTAAACAATGTCTCATCTTCTAATGAATTCTAGCATGTAATAAGTAAATACATTTTGATAAACACTGGTTAAACTCACATTATTTTGTTGATGGAGGCAACAACACTGTTTTGATACAATTAGAGAATTTACAAAATAATTGTAATTTAAATGCAAGTAAAACCTCTTTTTATCCAAGTGTATAGTTAAACTCACAAAAGTTTTAAAAGTGAAATATACTAAGTAATATTCATATATTATTTATTTATGACCTTGTAATCAGTATGTATATGTATTTTATTAATGAAATGTAGTGGCATATAGTATTGTGATGTATTTTTGGCACAGGCTGCCTCCAACAGGTTCCTTTCATCTCTGATGTATTCCTACAGTTTGAACTATCTCATTGTCCCATCACGTCAGAAAAGTCATCTTTGTTTTCTTAGTTTCTTATTATTAACAGTTTATTGATTCGCAACCTTTTGTTATTTCAAACTTCATGATTGGCACATATTCATTGTTTGCACAGTAGTTAGTACAGTCTATAAAAAAATTAATAAAACACCAAAACGTAAATTACATAGCGGAGTCTATGTAATACATACTAAGATCTTATATTACAGCCAAAGCAATGCTTCACGATCCTCGTCATCAAGCCCGTCTGTCAACAATGACTATGAGAGCTATGACAATGAGTCTGATGGGCCGGTTCCCATGCACTCTGGAGAGACAGACACAGATGAGGAGCCCACCACCTGGACTATCCCTGAATGGTCTAATGAAGAACAGCCTGTAGATAGGAGGAAGAAACCGGAAGTGCTTCTAAAGGAGCGTCCAAAGCATAACTATTTAATGTTGAAAGGTAACAAACATATTTATTTATATTATAGTAATATCTTATATCCTCTTCCTTGTGTTGTGTTCCTCATTGCCGTGGGTCGTGGCCTCCGCAAATCATTCTTTGGACGATCGCTTTCCGCTTGCTACAGTCTTCGGCAGTGTGTAGGCTTTCGTGGACGTTCTTGTTGGTAGTGTTTCGGATCTGGTCTGTCCACCGCATCGGATTCCTTCCCCTCGGTCGCCTTCCCTGTATCTTTCCTGTCACCAGGAGCTTTTCTAGGCTGTCGTTCTTCCTTCTGGCCATGTGCCCGAAGAAGTCGATGATCCGTCGGAGGCAGATCTTTGATAGCCTTACGGTGATTCCCACTTCACACAGAATAGACGCATTTGTGCGGTGCGCTGTCCAGGGTACTCTCAGCATTCTCCTCCAGCACCACATTTCGAACGCGTCGATGCGTGTACGATCAGCCTTTTTGAGGGTCCACGTTTCAGCGCCATAGAGGAAAATTGCAAATACTAGGGTCCTCACCAGGCTTATTTTGGTCTTCAGAGAAATTGCTATCCGCCCAGATCCTACTTAGACGGGTCATCGCGCTCTTTGCCATCCCGATCCGCCTCCGCACGTCCGGTTCGCACGAGCCATCGTTACATATGGTAGAGCCCAGGTATATGAAGTTGTCCACATATTGAAGGTTGAGTGTCCCACTAAGCTCCAGCTACTTCGTGCGATCTACCACCATGATTTTGGTCTTGGCTCTGTTTATCAAAAGCCCGAGTTCGCCGCTCACACGTTCCATACGCTCCAGTAGCGCTCCCATCTCCAATTCGTCGGTCGCGACCAGTGTAGGATCATCAGCGAAGCGCAAGTTAGTGATCCTGACGCCTCCAACAGAGACACCGCCTTCCCAATCTTCGATAGCTCGTCAAGCCAGGAGCAGGCCAGGAGCCTTTCTGTTCTCAATCTGTCTCAACACAGATTGATGGCTGCTACTACCTCGGGGAGTAGAATTTCCGGTTCGATATTGAGGCTATCCCAATTGATAGTGTCACCTGGGGAGGTGGTGGTATCCTGATAAAGAACTTACTTAATATAACACAGTATTCGTGTATGTGTTAGCCATCCTTGTCATGCGTGTGATATTTGATGCAGTGCTCCTCGATATCTCTACATATGTTCGCTATGAAACTATTTTTGCAAGAATGCTTCTTGATTACATTGCTTAGTTTAGAGTAGTCTTTCCGCACTTCATCGTTTTGTAGACCCTTAACCTTGATCGCTTTCCTCTGTTCGATATGTTCCCAGGTAGAATTGGTTATCCACATTTTTTTCTTCCGTTCTGCTCTGGCTTTTCTCTCCTTGGAAATAGTGTCGAGAGTGTTGCATATTGTGGATTTAAGCTGGTTCCACGCAGAGATAGCACTGTCTCCAGTAGGGGGATCAACTTTTAGCTTAGTTTCAACCGTGTCACGATGATGAGCTTGCTCAATAGGGTTCAAGGTTCTTGGTCTGATAGCTAGATTTTTCCTCGGAGCCTTTAAGCGAAGATTAAACATAGAGACCAGCAGATTGTGGTCCGACCCACACTCCGCACCTGGATAAATCTTTGTGTGGTGTATGGAGGATCGCCAGCGCTTATTTATGATGATGTAGTCGATCTGGTTACGGTAGCGCGCTCCTGGAGATGTCCATGTGTACAGGCGTCTGGGATTGTGCTGAAAGAAGGTGTTCATGATGCTTAGATTCCTTTCTATGCAGAATTCAAGGAGTCTTTGGCCTCGGTCATTTCTAGCGCCCAAACCATATTTGCCGACGGTAGTCCCAATATGATTGTCCGAGGAGGTGGATCCGACTTTGGCGTTCCAATCACCAAGGATAATAGTGGTGTTGCGGCTAGGTATTCATCAAGGACCACGCTCAGTTTTGCGAGCTGTTAATAGTCTCATCAGTGGTATTTCCGGTTGGGCATACACTTGCACCATGTGTATGGTGGTTGGTCGGGTGTTTAGTTTTAGAGTGATGATCCAGTCCGAGACCGGATTGTATTTGGATACAATTTGTATAAAATTTTATTGTATAGATAAAATTTGTATTTGTATTTGGACATGTTTATTTAAATGAGATGGTACCAATATTGCCACACCCCTCGTGCTTTTATCTTCACATCCAGAGAAGTAGAGAGTGTTACCCTGAGCTGTTGTGATGTCCCTGACCACGCATCTGAGTTTCGCTTAGCTCTAGAATTGAGATGCGACGTCTCTCAAACTCCTTCTCCACAATAGTAAGCTTTCCTGCTTGCAAGAGTCCACGTACATTCCACGTACCAATGCGATGTTAAAGATTAATAGTATGGAAAATTTTCTAACGGCGCCAGTAGCATTTCCTCCTGTCAAGGCCTGGCGCGGTACCCCGTCAGGGGCTTCGGTAACATATTTCACACCAGTCAGCCCGGGTACTGACTGGCGCCGATGGTTAGTCGGGTCATCCAATGTATCAGCTTCCAAAAGTGTACGATTCATAGAGGTTTTCATGGGAGATATCTCGTGGTGGGTTCCCACGTCCTTCCACTGCAGTCTTTCCGAGGTGATTTAGTCCCTCGAGGCTAATGAGGCCTAAATTTGGCCGAGTTACTTTACCGCCGCCTAATGTTCGGCGTTGTCTTTTTACGGCTGGGTTGACGACTTCCATCCAATCCTCATTTTTCATCCGGGCTTGGGACCGGCAATGGCAGAATATCTTTTATACCATCTTTTAAAACTACCATGGTTTTGAATATAATTTACACTTAAAATGGGATATTTACCATGATTTAGTTTTTCTGGTTCCCGATATTTCTGCTCAGTTACAGTTTCAGTTTCTCAGATCACAAGAAAAACTCACATAATAATAAATATCCTGTTTTAGGTTAAAAAAATATATACATGCAATTGTTGAGATATTTCTATGGGAATCATTAACTACACCTACACAACTACACCAGGAATAAAATCTTCACTATCACTCGACGACATTCTGTAGGATTTATAAAATTACCAAACCCAAATTCAAAACTTCGAAGAAATTCGAAGGAATTCGAAGAAATTTCCGCGCATGCCTTTATTACTTGGGTTCTTTTTTCAAAATATTGTTCGGAATTTGGAAGAGGAATAAATCATTTGGCGGACTTGAAGTAAAAACTTTTTGTCGTTTGACCTATAATGAAAATAACCATATCTACCGGCTGATCTATGAAGAAATAAAAAAAAAAATACGTTAAAAATTGATTTCCATACACTTTTCTCTCCCGCTAAACGCGTTAGAAATGAAATTCCATACACTTATCCATCCCGCATTTTAGTAGGCCTGTAATGATGTACTTTCTAAGTTATATTTAGAAAAGGAATGGGCAAGATTCTCAGTAGGTGTGCTATAAATATAATTGATTAATGCTGAAATAGAATACTATACTTATAGTTACTTTAATTTTGAAAACATTAAAATTTGCATGCCAATGTTCTTTGGAGAAATATGTAAACTTACTGTATGACTCAATATCTGTTACCTGCCATATTTCCTGCAAATTAATTATTTCTATTTCTAATAAATACTCAAAAATTATAAAAAAAAATTTGTTAACAAAAATTTCAATATAACCTAAAACTAATTGTTGATAGCTAAAACAGCATTTGTTTTTCAGAGATCATAAACCGTGAAATGGGGCTGACATTTCCCTATGGTAAAACGACCAAGGAGGATGTAATGTTCTCACAGAGGTTCTACGGCTCACTCCACTCTGTATGTCGTATGAAGAAAGTTCACAGCTTAAATAAGCATAGAGGCTGTGTTAATTCTATAAATTTTCACCCTGAGGGTAAGTTTAATACCTGCCGCCACAGTAATCTAGTTTAGAAGCCTTACACCTATACCCTGTTCACGAAGACAAATTAATATGGTCTGCTCTCTCTTGTATGGAAGAGAATAGGTTGCTCTATCATCATGATAAATAAATATTGGTGGACTATGCACACAACACCATCTAGCCCCAAACTAAGCACAGCTTGTATTATGGTGACCAGATGACTGATAGAATACTTATATATTTTTAAATACATACTTATGATACTCATACTTTATAACACCCAAACAACGTCACGCAAAAAGGGACCTGGGGCCTAGTTGCGGGAACCACAACTCCACGTCCACACATCAAGTAACACCCAGACACAGAACTAACACCCAAGTTCAACACACATATGTTTATCCTGGGAAAGAATAAAACTCTCCACCAACATGATCATCGATGTTTAGTCAGTTCAGTTGCTTTCCTCCGTGTCCTAGATACAGTCGTGCATATCATGCGGTCTGTATGTTCAATTAGTGAAAAACATGCCGTATTATCTGTGTGAATGGTTTTATTTAATAAAAATTGACCAAGCGCGTTTCAGACCACGCACCAGTCACAGGCTTCTGATGTCAGTTGGGATAAGAATTACCAGTGGTCCCGAACCAATTTATCACCATCTAGTTCGCAAAATAAGAGGGGGAGGGAGGACGGGGGACGACACAGACCTGTATCAAAAATTACGACCTCAAGCTTAATATTTTTCGAAATAACTGTTTAAAACATAAATTATTATTTAATCCTTAATATAATATTATAAATGCGAAAGTAACTCTGTCTGTTTGTCTCTCTGTCTGTCTCGCTTTCACGCCTAAACTACTGAACCAATTTAAATGAAATTTGGTAGGCAGATAGTTTAAAGCCTGAGAAAGGACATAGGCTACTTTTTAATTGGAAAAAAGTATTGTAAAGAGTTGAAAAGGGGGGTGAAAGATTGTATGAAAGTGTTGTCATTTTCAAAATTAGAAGCATACAATTTAAGGCTATTGATCCCTACTAATATATATATCTATACTAATTTTATAAATGTGAAAGTAACTATGTCTGTCTGTCTGTTTGTTACGTTTTCACGCCTAAACCGCTGAACCGATTTTGAATAATTTTGGTATAGAGATAGATGGAACCTTGGAGAAGGAGATAGACTACTTTTTATGTAGGTACCGAGCGTGCGAAGCCGCAGGCAGCAGCTAGTAAATAAATAAATAATGCCATACAGCATCATCTGGCTCAAAGTAAGCTGAGCTTGTGATATGGGTACCACATGACTGATATACTACATACATACTCTTTATTTTTCTGAAAATACATACATTATTATAGAAACACCCAGACCCGAGACCAATACTTGCAGATCATACAAACATTTGTCCCGCGGGAATCGAACCTGCTATCTTCTGCGTCTCAGTCGGGCCTTGATCCACAAAGGTCGTCGGTAATATAATGTGGGTTATTTATTATTTGTTTGATTATTTATCTATGCCTATTACCTATGACAACCTCTGTGGCGCAATGGGCTAAGGTCCGACTAAGACGCAGAAGGTTGCGGGTTCGATTCCCGCCACGGTACAAATGTTTGTATGCTCTGCAAGTATTTGTCTCGGGTCTGGGTATTTCCTATGTATAAAATGTATGTATTTAGAAAAAAAACACAACTATATAAGTAGTACATTAGTCATGTGGTACCCATAACACAAGCTCTGCTTACTTTGGGGCCGGATGATGTTGTGTGAAATTTCCGGGATTATTATTATTATAATATTATTATTTACCTATGCGCTAGAACCACACTTAATTGTATGCGCATTTTCTCAAAACACCCCTCCACTTTCGCCGTGCGCTTGAAACCCGTGGAGGGTAGTTGTAGCATTGATATATTATGGCCACTCTTCGTAAATGATAAGGTGAGTGCTTCACTCGCCAGATAGGTATACTATGTTTTTCCGAGATAATCTTCTGTTGTCTGAAAGTCCGAAGTCTTAAGATCCAGAGATAAGAAATCGCGAGTCAAGCGTGTTTTCGTACACCATAGCTTATCAAACAAATTTTCAGGTCAGCTTCTAGTGTCGGGGTCAGACGATACAAACATCATCATTTGGGACTGGGCTAGCAATAAACCACTGCAGACCATAAAAACTGGCCACAAATCCAACGTGTTTCAAAGCAAGTTCTTACACCTCAACGCTCAAAGTCAGCTGAACATCGTCACTTGCGCAAGGGACGGCCAGGTAAATATGACAAGGCACAAAAAGTAATTTGATATTTATTATGAATGGTATTTAAATTTTGCACGTGTTACAGTTTCGTCGGACTAACTAAACCTTCGTATCTTCAAAAAATGGAGGAGGTTCTCAATTCGGGGTATTTTTTAAATGTTTGCTACCTCATAACTCCGTCATTTATGAACCAATTTGTAAAAGTATTTTTATTGGAAAATAATAAAATTCCCGATTACTAAACTGATAAAATTTATATGGGACCACCCATATAAATTTTATCAAAATCGGTTTAGTAGTTTGGTTTTTAAATCAATATAGCTGGAAAAAATATGTCATCCAAGTAAAAGGAATTTAGATTTTTTTTATTTTTTTTTGTGACTTTCCAGTGTTGTTTACGAATTATGATAAAAGATTAAATACTAAAAAGCGTAAAATCTAAAGGAGGAGGTTCTCAACTCAGTTGTATATTTAAGGGCTCAAATTTCATTCGCAAAAGGCATTGTGAATTTTTGACCAAAAACTCAACAAATAACATCAAGCAACAACCTTATTCACCAGATGTGGCTCCAGCCGACTTCTTTCATTTTCCTTAACTCGAATTACCACTTTGTGGCAACCGTTTTCATTCGGTAGAAGACATAAAGAAGAGTTTTTTAATGGCACATAAAAATGTTAATCTAATTTGGACATAGCGAATCTGCAATCTGCAATACATGGCCATCAAGTCTAGAGTTGCCAACCGTCCTGTTTTACTAGGAAATGTCCTAATCTATATGACCGTATATCCTCGTAGATAGAATACATAAAATACTTGTAAATCCTATTCCTTACCTTCTAATATTATAAAAGTTAGATTTTTTGGGATGATTGGGAGTGTAAGTCTTGAATCTTTGTTACTCAATAATAAACAGATTCGAATCAAACTTTGTATACTCGTAGATGTCGACCTAGATTGACTGACATTATAGCCTTATTTTTTATGCGTACCAAGCGGGCACAGCCGCGGCCAGTAGCTAATACATACATAAGAAACAATGCCCTCTCACCCAACCAACACCGAGGAAGTTTTTCCCGACCTTATGAAACGCAGTAAACTCATTCCCTTGTCCAGGTCTGGAAGTGAAAAAGATCCTGCTTATATATACTGACTAGCTGTTGCTCGCGACTTCGTCCGCATTTTGAAAGGAATTGTAGCTTAAATCCTTCCCCAGCGGGCCTAGCACGGCACGAGGAGAAATAGTCTTTCCACCTTTTTATCCACCTGTCAGTGGAAATACACGACCACCTGTCCACCACAGGTGGATAAAAACGGGGGAAAGACTATTTCTCCTCGTGCCGTGCTAGGCCCGCTGGATGCAATTTATCTCCTTACCAAATTTTATTGATAAGTTTCAAACCAATGACACCCACTACCACCACCCATTAAAAAGTTTCCATACAAACATTCACACCCCATTTTACTCCTATATGAGTTATGAGAGTTATTTTGAAAAATCCTGAAACACGTGTCCATTTATTGTATCCAAACCAATTTCTAAGAAATCACACCACCCGTTAAAAAGTTCCCATACAAACTTTGACACCCCGTTTTACCCCTTTGTTAAGGTTATTTTAAAAAACCTGAAACACGTGTACATTTATTTATTCATATCAAGTTTCAAGCAAATCGCACGATGCTTTAAAAAGTTTCATACATTCGTTTTCACCCCTTTTCGCCCTTTTAGGGATTGAATTTCGAAAAATCCCGTCTTAGTGAGTGGTTTTGCTGTAAGAGAAAGCTACCTTCTAAATTTCAGCTTTCTAGCTTCAACGGTTTCGGCTCGGCGATGATGAATCAGTCAGTCAGTCAGGTTAAGCTCTTTTATAAGTATAGATATCGATGTTATTGCCCGCGTTAATTAAAATCTTTTAAAAATCATTCTTAATCAATTATCATCTCACTTCGCACAGTAATGAATACGGACTTACTATATAATAGGTTGGGGAAAAAGTTTCTTCGCATTTTTTAAGAAAATTCAAAACATTTTTTAATATAGTTTATTTACATTTAACTAAAGTATGTAGATACCATTTTGTTCGATAACTTTTTGCCATCTTGTAGGTAGGACATGATCCCATTGCTATAGAAATTTTGGGACTTCTGATCAAAATACCGCGACAAGTGGTTTTGGCAGTCCTCTCGTGATGTTAACCTGACACTGCCTAAATAATTCTGAAGAGACCGAAACAGGTGGAAATCTGAAAGTGCAAGGTCAGGACTATACGGCGGATGCATTATCACCTCCCAGCCAAAGTCTCTTAATTTTTGCTGAGTGGCTAAAGATGTGTGAGGTCTAGCGTTATCATGATGAAAAACCACACCCCTTCTGTTGATTAATTCCGGCCGCTTTCTCTCAACTTCTTGCTTTAATCTCATCAGTTGTTCGCAGTAGAGTTCAGAATCGATGGTCCTGCCTGGTGGTAACAGCTCATAATTAATAATGCCCTTCCAATCCCACCACACACACAGTATCACCTTGTTGCGAGTTAACCCGGGTTTTGCCACAGTCTGTGAAGCCTGACCGGCCTTTGACCACAACCTTTTTCGCTCGTTCTTGTCGTACGTGATCCAATTTTCATCACCAGTTATCAGCTTCTTCAAAAATGGTTCGGTTTCATTACTTCGTAATAAAGAATAACAAATGAGTAGACGGTTCATTAGGTTTTTTTCAGTGAGCTCGTGAGGTACCCAAATATCGAGCTTTTTTGTGTACCTAGTTTTTTCAAATGCGCCAAAACTGTTTTGTGGTCAATTCCCAGTTCTTCAGCTACGTCGTAACTACTGATATGCCGATCTTGCTCCACTTTTTCAAAAATGGCATCCATTTTACCCATAATAAGGTGACCAGAGCGACGTGCATCTTTGACATCAAAATTTCCGGATTGAAAACGCTTAAACCAAATTTGTGCTACTCTCACAGACACTGCACTAGGTCCATAAACATCGCAAATTTTTTTCGAGGCTTGCGTTGCATTTTTACCTTTTTGTAGTAAATTTTTAAAATGTATCGAATTTCTTCATTAGATTCACTCATCTTGACAGTACGAAAAAAGAAATAAAAATCACACATTTTCCTAATTTGAATTTGGAATTATGTTCTTTAAAATTTAAACTTTTAATGATACCAAAACCAGCCAGATAAAAATAGTATAGCCAAAGAGATTTTATTACAAGTTCATACATACTATAATGCGAAGAGACTTTTTCTCCAACCTAATATTATACAGTTTGATCAATAGCTGATGCAGATATAGTGTTCTTAATAGGAAACATGGTATTAAAAATGCAACCATCGCGTACAACTAACTGACAGATTTGCAATGCCTATACACACTATTAGGTACATTGTATTAGTTTAATGGTCTTTTTTCGTTGATGAGGTAGGTAGATATAAGATGTGCTAGAACCAAGACGAGATCCGTGTCCAATTCTTAAATTTTTCTGATTTGTGCCCCGAGAAGAATTGAGAAGAATGTTGTTTAATGAACATTTGATAGAAGCTAAGCGACGTTTCTAAGCCAGGCTGGGTAAATCTAGGCAGATAACATGCGTGCGATACCTTCTAGGTTTGCGAACTTCATAGGTAACGGGAGCCGTACATTTGTCTGCTGGCTCAGTTGCATAAATTCAAAAAAACTTGAGTTAGGAACGATCAGCACCTAAATTGACCTAGTGATGTAATACAATACAAAGTTACATATACGAGTGTATATGTAACTTTAAATTCGAAAATAGTTTAGAATGATGTAATTTTGGGTAGGTGCGCCTGATCCAATGTCCCCCGAGCGGCGGGGCGGGGTCGCGGCGGCGCCTGTTCACGCATGCGCGGGCCGCACACAAGCTGCACGTGTGCGCCGCCGAGCCACACGCCGTGCTCTCTGCCGGCGAGGACGGACTCATCATGCACGCCGACGTACGCACCGACCACGCCAACAGGTACACCCTGCCCTAGCTGGGTACAAGCTGCACGTGTGCGCCGCCGAGCCACACGCCGTGCTCTCTGCCGGCGAGGACGGACTCATCATGCACGCCGACGTACGCACCGACCACGCCAACAGGTACACCCTGCCCTAGCTGGGTACAAGCTGCACGTGTGCGCCGCCGAGCCACACGCCGTGCTCTCTGCCGGCGAGGACGGACTCATCATGCACGCCGACGTACGCACCGACCACGCCAACAGGTACACCCTGCCCTAGCTGGGTACAAGCTGCACGTGTGCGCCGCCGAGCCGCACGTGGATAGGTACACCCTGACGTAACTAGGTACACCCTGACGTAGTCAGGGACAACGAACGTAAGGTTAACACACATTGACATAGCTGAATGGTTTTTGGAATTTATTCAAGTTCAAGGTTCGGACAAACCTGCGCGTTAGTGTAACGCGGAATGCGGGAGCGTTTGCAATGCCACTTGCTACGTGCAACATGGTCGCGTAGTTGTGCGCCAATAGCGCGCCATAGATAAATTATGGAGTATGCGTTCGCCGCGCGGTAGACGCTCCCGATTCGCAGTCGGTTTGGTCGCGCAGGTGTGGGTTATGCTTAAACACTCATAAACATCAAATATAATAAAATTTATTACCAGAAAAACGTCTATAGAATGTTCTGTGACAAAACAAATTCTACTGCTACAGCGAGACAAAACATAAAATATGTGACTAAACATCACTGATGTTAATACTAACCTGGTTTTGATTGTCATGTCAAGCTTGTATTAAAATAGTAGATTGTTGCACCTTAGCGAGGTGCGTAGTTTACTTTTCTGTCAACTACCAATCTAGGTACCTACTGTGATAAAATATACCTACTCAAACTAAAAATATGAAGAATCAAAGTTTTACAATGGTACAAAATGCGCGCCATTTGTTTTTTTTTCACCAAAGCGGTTTTATTCAGCCGATTTTTGTTATCAGCCAGTCTCTTTTTGATCTAATGCAAACATTTTATATTAAACTTAATGGGAGATATTAATCCTCTGTGGTAAATTTATATCTAATTAAAAAGTAAAAAACAGTGCAATAATGAGATTTCATATAACATTACTGCACTGTTTTGGTTCTAAGCAAAAATACGTCCTTTGTGATCGGTTTGGTAGTGATTAATGATAACATTACTACGTAGTTGAAAGAAAAAGTATTTTTCAATAGTAGTAAGGTACACATTGACATAACTCGGTACAACCTAACTCAAAACATGTGTTGCGATTATAGAATTCTCATACGAACAAAACATGTTCAACTTTAATTTGTTTTTAATATTAATTGATATTATCTAAGGCCTATGTTGTTTGTAACACTGTCATATGAATATAAACCAAACATAGGTATTATCATTTTTAAAAAGTTAATGGAAACATATCACAGTTTAATGAAATAATGCCCATACATAATACCAACCCAATCTCCTATTGCGAATTGACTCATATAGTAATTAATTTTCATTAAGAAATCCATATTATCATAAGAAATCGTTCTAATTGATAGTTAAATAATAAAAAACATGTGTGCAATTCACACATGGTAGAAGTGAAACCTTCAAAAATTTTAGAACCACGAATATAAGAAACACTGCATAATGCTTCCTATCTCATTTTCTCACACGTTAAACTTTATGAATTTATGTGTCTGTCTCATTTTACTGTCGCTTTTTCGTTTCATCGACTTTTAAATCACAACGATGCTAAAGATGTTTTCACTTCAAAAACTTCTAACACAAATACAGCTTCTATTATTGTTTCACTTTAAAACAGTGTTAGTTCTTTAATTGAGAAAATAATATGTGAATAACCCGTGTTTATCAAAATTATATTATTGTATTAAGACTGGCCTCTCAGTTGATAGTAGCTCTGTCTGCGGTGTAGGTTGTGGATTAAATTCCCTCCCAGGACTAACATTGATGTTGTGTGATCATAGATGTTTGTTCTGTGTCTGGGTGTTATAAAGTACCTTATACCTGGCTCCTATAGAAAAAGATATTTTAGTTTGGGCTAGATGGTTTTGAGTTGATTTTTTACCAATATTTATTTATTTTTCAGATTATTTCAAGTAAAGGATAAAGGCACCCACACAATACCGTTGTACAGCGTGCACGGTCACCCACTAGATACCAATGAGCTCATCGTGGCGGGGCGCGACAAGTTCATACGGATGTACGACAGGCGGAAATGTGTGAGGCCTCTCTCACAGTTCAGTCCTACGTTCTTTGAGAAAAATCAAGTAAGTTATTGTAATGTTTAGGTGATTATTTTGTTCAAACACAGATATCATTCCTCCATTTGCAGTTAAAGACTGTATTCGCTGTAGGCACTCCTAATATTATTCTAAACTAGATGGCCCAACAGACGTAGTCGTTCCTCTTCTTTGTTAATGGCATGTGACATAATAATGTAAATTTTGACAATGTTAAGTGTTTATATTTGTTTATAGTCAATTTGTTTGTTAATAAAGTCCTAGTCGATGGTTAATTGTCAATTCTAAACGTCATCCCGGAATGGCCGTCTATAATTTCCCGGGATTCCTCGTCGTTCAAATCACATTGCACCATAATACACGTATAATTCAATTGTCCATACTTGTCCTATGTACTCACAATTTATTCAATAAATATCCGCTAAGATTACTGAATAAAACATGCAATAAAACGAGTAAAAAATATTAAATTAGCAGAGCTATGTTACCTTATGAAATGACGTTCTCCTGTCTTAACTATAACTAAGCGATCGCGGCAACTGTCAAACGCCATAAGGTTACATTAGAAACGTTAATATTGTCAAAAGCCCTAAGGTTACATTAAGAGTTAATAGTGGCAATTCGGTTGGTTAATTTCTAAAATTAGGAATTGTCTAAAATATATTTTAGTTAGTCATAGCATTTGTAAAACCTATTCGGTTGGTGCCATCTAACCAAATTAGGAACGTTTCATTAAATTATATAAAATTAATTTAAGTTTTTAACAGCAGAATATCAAGTTTCATTTGACACTTCAAACCCTAATTTTAGCTAAAATTAGATCGTTTGTATCTCGGGCAAGGACAACAAATACATTTTATATATATCTAGCGTGGTAGGACTCCACAGCAAGGGTCAGTCTTTGTGGGTCCCTGCAAAGTGCCTGCTATTCTGCTGCCAAGTGTGCAGCATTACTGTGTTTACGTTTGAATGACACTGGAACATATTAAATTACTGGACGAATAGACAAAAATCGAGTGAGCCTTAAAGTAGTCCCATATGATTTTTATTGCCTGGGCAGACCTGGTGCTAGTATTAAGACGTTATGCTGTAGGCTCAGTCATAAAATGGATGGTTGACCGCTAGTATATTTGAGCACGTAGGATGGAACATCATTGCTTACCCTGTCCTATAGCATTATACTAGACCACACATAGTCTTCTAAGTATTTTTTTTTTATTATATATTTGATTCCCATAATACAAGCTATGCTTTGTTTCGGGCTAGATGGTGTTGTGTTGACTGTCCACTAATATTTATTATTATTTTTTATTACGGAATGTAAATAATAATAATAATAATAATACCTGACATTTCACACAACATCATCTGGCCCCAAAGTAAGCAGAGCTTGTGTTATGGGTACCACATGACTGATATACTACTTATATACTTTTTTTTTTGTAAATACTTACATATTATACATAAAACACCCAGACCCGAGACAAATACTTGCAGATCATACAAACATTTGTCCCGTAGCGGGAATCGAACACGCAACCTTTTGCGTCTCAGCCGGACCTAAGCCCACTGCGCCACAGTCGAAATGTTATTGTAACAATCAAAAAAATATTTATATAATAAAATCACAAGGATCACTTAATTGCCTTACAGATTCATCTCAAGCTTTTTTGTCATCTAAATAATCTGTTCTTTTATAAGAAGCTTTATGAAACAGATTCTGTATTATAATGTCGTTTTTTAATTTGCTAGCAAGTCGCTTGGGACCTTGCTATAGAAGCGTACACATTGCCCTATAAAAAAAATACTAACTTAAGCGAGCCTATTTGTGAGTATAGCGAGTTTTGCTGTACGACTACGAGCGACATCTTTTTTAGTAATAATATTATGTTTTTTTTTTTAAGAAATTAACATTTTTTATGAACATACTCGTACATAAGATTTTCATATATATACTGGCAAAGCACGGTCATGATATTTATTTCGTTAAATTTATTTCTAATTGATTCTCTACGTCCTTAAAAAATTTGCAACTTTCGGCAACACAAATATGGTGTTAATATCTGCAGCACTCCCCCACAATAGAATGCTGTAAAACATACTGCTATGACCGTAGCTGAAGTAAACGTATGGATATGACTAGTGAAAGCTGTCGTGCTGATTTCTATACAATTTGATATTTTCCCTAAAACGTTCTCTTTCGCTTTTCGTTAAGGAAAACTAAGGTTTGAAGATCTTGAAGGTCACCTTATGCAATTGTTCCTCAGACAGCGAAAGCAAAGGTGCGACTCTCTCTGACGCACCTGACGTGCGCGGTCTACAACCACGACGGGACGCAGATCCTGGGTTCCTACAACGATGAGGATATCTATCTCTTTGACGTTATTAAGGATGTTTATAACAAGTGAGTATTCATTTTAGGATTCCAAATATAAGGAGCCCTTATTGTTTAAAAAACAATAAACAGATATATTTAGTACTATTCCGCCGATCTATTCCTAATGAATTAGACACGATGCAGACGGATGCTCATCCCGGCCGCAATTAAAAAGCCACGCAAAGCGTTAGTAAAAAAGGTAGCGCGTACCATCCACACATGCAACCTTAAACAGAAATTGGACACGTGGCATCCTCTGGAACAATCGACTCGCTCCGCACTTTAACGGAAAAACAAGAGCAGACTTGCTGCTTCGTCGAGCGCTGGAATGAAATTATATGTTTGTCTGCTTCTTATCAGAGCTCAGACTGTTCATAGGTCCCGCGTTCGAAGCCGCAAGCAACAATTAGTATATAATATGTGTGGTTGCGTTTCAGGCGACAAGAAACAGACGCGTCAATAGACGGCTACTCGAAACGCTACTCGGGACATCGGAACAGCGCGACGTTCAAAGGCGTCTCTTTCTTCGGCCCGAAGAGTGAATTCGTCGTGTCGGGATCTGACTGCTCGCATGTCTACATCTGGAGCACGAAATACGAGTCCATAGTGCAGTGGATGAAAGGAGACGCCAGTGGTGTTGTCAGTATAATTCTATACTATTTTGTGTTCAACTCTAGTGTAACCGTCTGAAAAGCCGATAGGGCAAACATTTGTCCTAGGGATCGAACCCACAATCAACAGGGCAGAAGAGTTACTACTACCTGAGCTGTGTGGCCAGTATTTATACCGTCATATTTATATGTGGTGTTTGTGGCATATTTTACATTGTTCCTGGAAGATTAAGAAGCAGCATTGTGCAAGGTCAGAGTGCTTTTGTGCTTTCAAGGGTCTATCGGTCCTGGATTTTAGGTAACGGAGGTCTACCGGGCTATTAACTGTGTAACTAGAGTTATCCACCGAGACCTGTAGGGCGATTATGGAACTCTAATTACAATCAATGTCTATCAGTAATGATTGAAATTACGCCGAAAACTGATAGTCATTGATTTTAATTAGAGTTCCATAATCGCCCTACTGATTCATCTAAACTTTGTAAACTAATATTATTTGGAGAAAATAATTGTTTTTTTGTAAGTTTATTTATTCATAGAAAAAGTTACAACACCATTACTGATTTTCCAAGGCGATGTTATTACTTACACAAAAAACAATATAATAAATAACTCTAAAATGATAATTTAAGTCCGCCATTTTGTATTTCGCGTAATAACTCAATAATTGAAAATAGTTTATAATAGAAGATTTAATTATATTCCTTCTACACTGCAGCAATGTATAGGTATCCAGGTATCTACCAAGACATTTTTTCAAAACAGCTGTGGTAACTAAAAGAACATCAAAGGTTTGAAAGGCCACGAGCGAGAGGGATAGCATATGTACAAATTAACGGAGAGTGATAGTGTCCAATAAGCTTCTAACATTTTCAAACGAACAAATAAACTTTCTACTAACTTATAAAAGAACCTACCTTCTTGATTCATGAATGATCTTTGTTGTTTTCTGTGCTTTTACAGTTATTATTATACTTACAGATATGTTTAGTACTTTATGAAAATCAGGACAGTTAAATAACTTCTCATAAAAAACTCCTTTTATATAAGTCTGTAGTCAACTCTGGCTACAGCCCAATTTTTGAAAAGCTGGTTCAGACAAACAAATGTTCTGGAAGATAGTGAGGTACACGTAAAACCAGTTAGATTACCTGTAATCTCACCTCACTGTATCAGGATACGGAATCATAATATGATTGGTCTATCAGCTCAGTTGATAGTAGCTCTGCCTTCTGCACCATAGGTTGTGGGCTCGATTACCTCGGAAAAATATTCGTGTGATGAACAAATCAAATAATAATAATAATTTATTTATATTTCTCTCACAAATAGGTGGTTACATAGTATACTTAATGGTAAGGTAATTTTTCATTATACATATTGCATCCTAGTATGTGAGAGAACTGGTGCCTATGGAAGGTAAAAAAAACCTGTGTTACAGGTCACCAGTGCCCCCTCCACTGATTTAGCAAATCAATGGTTAAACATGACTCAGAGCATTTTTGTATAACAAGAAATAAGATGAGCAGACTATAACTAAACATAAACTTAATACTTCTTAAATATTTATAGAAGTTTATAAAAGTAAAAAAATGTTAGAAATAAACAAAAGAATGTGTACGTGTTTCAGAGTGTGTGTGTTTGTTGTGTGAGCGTGTATGTATGAATGTGTGTGTGTGATGTGTGTCTAGAAGTGAGCATGTCAGAAGTGAAGGAAAACACAATGAAGAGATTGTAAAACATATAAAGAGATAAACTTTTTAAGCTAAGGGAGATAGAAGATTTTCTGTCTGTTCATAGGTCATTGTTCATTGTTACTGTTTGTCTTATTATAAAGGTACGGGCCAAGAAAACATGCAAATCGGTGGGATAATCTGGTTTGGTATGTGCGGGAGCGGCAAACCGTGCCCTCTCTTCGCTTGTTTTTCACTATGTTAGGGTCATACTTAGTGAGGGCACAGTTTGAAGTACGAAGTACTGTCTCACTGTGAGTACTTCCCAAAAGTTATACAGATCCGTTGTAGGGAAACGGAATGGAAGACCCCCCCCCCCACCTTCAGTATGGCTCTTTGTGCTCTTTCGAGCTCGATGAGATAAGACTTCGCCGCTCCACCCCATGTTGAAATACAGTATCCCAAAATCGCTTGACCCAGAGTAAGATAAACCATCTTAATACAGCCACGGTCGGCTGTCGGCAATCAAATCAAAGTAATTTATTGCGTAATATGGATTTGTAACAGTTGTTTTGTGATACATTTGGAGCCATAATTAGCGCGGTCAGCGTGCAATATTTATTATACATTATGTTCATATTAATTAGGTAGGTACAAACATGCTTTCAATTTAATTTAATTAATGTAAGTCAATGTTTTAAAATAATAATGTTAAATGTCAACACTTTTATCATTTAAATACTCATAGGTAGAATAATAAGCCTTTTCTAATAATATTTTTTCAGCCTTGCTTTAAACACCACTGGGCTAGAAGTATCTAATAAAAATGAAGGTGGACGATTGTAGCCACGAATAGCCGGAACATAATTGAATAATATAATTACGTTTTAAAAACTAAAAAGAAACCGACTTCATTTAATGAAATTTGTGCCTATAATACATTTTAGTGGAAAGTAGATGTATTTTGTATGTATATAATATGGGTAGGCCAAATAAACGCACCGATTTTTCATAGATTTTTCAGCTCGACCGCTTTTGATAAAATTTATATGGGACCACCTGTGAAGTATACCCTTTCAAACAAAAAAAAGAATTTTCCAAATCGTTTCAGCCGTTTTCGAGTAATCGGTGAACATACTTTTAAAAAAAAGATTCCGACGAATTGAGAACCTCCTCCTTTTTGATAAAGTCGGTTAAAAATTAAACATAATATAAAATAATTGTTTGTTCTAGGGTTATAAAGTATTACGAGTATGTATTAAAAAAATATAAGTACTTTATTAGTCATCGGGTTTCCGTAGTCTCATGCTTATGATATAAGGTGTTGTGTGAATTGACCACCAATATTCAATACTTATTTAATACTAGATGACCCCGTGAACTTCATAATAGATAGATAGATAAATGAACACTTAATTGTATACAAAAAGAACACATTAGAAATAATAGAAATAAAATATAATGGACGGCTTTACCGCTAAAAGCGATCTCTTCCAGTCAACCTTTGTATGGACAGGATAAACAAAAACAGCGATAATACCTAAAATAGATTTGATTTTAAACCACCCCTGAACTTAAAAAAACGGTTATTCAGGCGAGACATTTTTAACGTTTAGCCAGACTACCGCTCAGCAATTAATTTTTATAAAGGACCAGGAGTTATTTAATAAAAAACATACAAACCAAAAACTTTATTTTACCACAATAATCATCTTTAAAATTAACTAAAAAAGAAACGAGGCAACTTTACACAAAAACAAATGGCTCACGTATACCTATCTATCACGAAAACTAGTGTCCCTTGATGTTTACGCATCGAACGCCAACGAGCAAATGACACCGTCGCCCGCGCCCGCTTGCTTTTATAGGCGTGTCATTCCCTATTATTCGTCGTTAAGGACACAGCCAAAAATAGATATATTTAGTAGTAATCTTCCGAATGTCTGACCGCCAAATTGCAAATGCAACTCAAAACTTGATTGGCTGAAAACCAGTTCTGTCATCTAATCAAAAACATATTGTTTCCAGGTGAACTGCATTGAAACTCATCCGAAAAATCCGGTGATGGCCACCAGCGGCCTCGATAGAGACATCAAGATTTGGATGCCGAAGGGAATTGCTGATCCCAACTTAGACGGCTTGGAACGGGTAAACTTTTATTTAGATTCCCTTTATCCATAACTAGCTTCCGTCCATGACTTCTCACGCGTGATATCTACACAAAAAGTAAATAAATAAATAATCCCGGACATTTTCACATATCATCATCTGGCCCCAAACAAACAGAGACAGAGAGAGACACTTGAATTTATGATATTAGTATGGATTATGGTATAGTCTGTTTTTGACGACCTCTGTGGCGCAGTAGGCGAAGATCCGGCTGAGACGCAGAAGGGTTCGATTCCCGCCGCGAGACAAATGTTTGTATAATCTGCAAGTATTTGTCTCGGGTCCGGGTGTTTTTATGCATAATTAAAAGAAATTATATAAGTAGTAATCAGTAATGTGGTATCCACAACACAAGCTCTACTTTGTGGCCAGGTGATGCTGTGTGAAATATCTGGCATTATTTATTATTTACAAAAACATAGCGAAATAAATTTAAGTGCATGATACAACCCTAAGTGAAGTCAGTAGAGTGCAGCTTCTGAAGTCAGTATGGTTAAAAATGACAAGTAGTCACGTCCCAAGCTGATACCGTCTAGATAAAAAATGATTATTGTATTAGGATTTTTGTTAGATTTACAAATCTCTACTATAATATTTGTCAAATACCACTCACTCATCACGAAATCTCAGAAACCACTGGACGTATATTGGAATCAGATTTGGTATGAAGCTTCCTCTAGAGCCGTAGGTGCTCGCTAAGAAAGGTTTTAAAAAAAAACACTCTGGATGATGGTCAAACCGCGAAAACCGCGATTATGCTCTGTAACTTTTCCGAAACATTAATTCGTTCAATTATTATCTTGCTACTTTTTATCTACCACGCGGGCAAAGCTGCGGGAAATAGCTAGTCAGACATAATTCTAGTAAAGAAATCTAGTACTCGCCGTGATAATTATCCTTGAAATTTCATCTCATATCCAACTATTGGGGGATCCAGAGAACACTGACCTCAAAAATTGAGGTTAGGTAATATTTTTTATGAACCTCATCTAACTAATAACTGTATCGGAATTGTATCTGTAAACTGTTTAAGAAACCTCCTAGTGTAGGAATTATCAATGCTGCAAATTATCTAATATTGAACACTATTTCTATAAATTAAATACGTTACTTTGTTTATTACACATCGTCTATTCTGAAATTTGTAGGTACACGTTTAATTCGCATCAAAACCTGAGGTGACAAGGTGACTGAGGAATCGAGCGCGCGGGGCTTCAAGCATTACTTACCATTTTGCTGAGCTAAGCAACGCTGCGATCTCTACGCCTAGTATTTTTAAAATACCTATCTAATGGCAAATGATTTATGTAGCATAACACATTGTAAAATGTTCCCCACCTTTCTTGTAGAGGAGGATCCCTAATAATCGTTTTTTCAAAGTTTATTTAATAACTTTCTAAAGGCTTACGTGTAAATGTTTAAAATTACATCAGGATTCAATTTCTAGTGAGAGCTCGCAGAGGCGGACAGACAGACATATGTACATAGCGAAACTATAATAGGGTTCCTTGTGGATTTCGAGCTCTAAAAAGATCATTGATGTTTTAGCAAACATTTTTTAAAGAATTACTTTTAAAAATAGTTGTATTTTTTTGTTGTGACAGTTTTAGGTTTTTAGATTGAATGGACAGACAAGGGCTAGATGTTGCTGTGTGGATTGTCCACTAATATTTATTATTTCCTTTTTTCGCTTTAGTTTTGAAACTGATTAGATGTAACCTTAGGTTTCATTGTCATCTACAACTCATACCGTCGATAAGATATCCCGTTCATAATGAAAGTTAAGATAAGTATTCTATCATTAATTTAATTCCCAAAGTTTGATGCTAGATGGTGATGTGTGAAATGTCCGCAAATATTTTTTTATTTACTATTTCAGGTGGTGCAAGACAACGGTATCAATCAAATTCGCAGTCCGCTGTTCAACGATTTTTTACCTACACTCTATAGCGCTTGGCGGAATGAAAATCGTACTACGCCGGAGGACGAGAACAGTGTCCCGCCTTACGGACAGAACATAGAGTTCGACGGTAACGTCTGCACCACTTTCTAGTACTGAATGTCTGCTAGTGAATTAGCAAACATTACGTTAACTAGCGATAGATATACAACCCAAAAAATATAGGAACGTTAACAGCCTTATTTATAAAAACTCTCAACTTATACTGGCTAAACACTGCTTCAGATTCGCTCTTCCACTGTTTATCACTTACGAAAAGAGATGGCGCTATTTTAAACAGTGATTTACTTGTAGAGAGACGTTTATAAGTAAGGCAGTAAAAGCATAGCCAGGAGTATAAGCTAAGTAAGCTAATGGCTACGACAAAGTAATGTCTAAGTGCCGTTTATAAGAGGCACACATCATTGAATCCTGTGATTCAAGTTGACTATATTTGATACCACTTTTTGTCACGTTGCTTTTCTGTTCTTTTTAGTGGGTTAGTGAAACGAGCATGTATCATACATTGATACTCACGTATTTAGTCGATGTAGGCAACGACACTGTTTCGATTCATCTAGAGAATCTTCATCAGGGTGAGTTTGAACCGCGCTCCGTGAGTTGCCGCGAGCGTTCACTGTTCTCACAGCGGGTGACGGATCAAACTCACCCTGATGAAGATTCTCTAGATGAATCGAAACAGTGTAGGTGCCTCCATCGACTAAATAATACGTGAGTAAAACCCGTGTTTATCAAAATACAACTGATGACAATTTTGAGAGCACGTATCTGCTATATTATACAATCAGTTATTGCCGGAGTCCTCAATGGTTACATAAATCTCTTAGTATAGATTTGATAAAGAAAATCTACACAAAACGATTTAGATAACCATTTATGTATAATATGTATACATAAATGGTTTTATATGTATAATATGTATGTATTTACAAAAAAATATATATATAAGTAGTATATCAGTCATGTGGTACCCATAACACAAGCTCTGCTGACTTTGGGGCCAGATGATGCTGTATGAAATGTCCGGCATTATTTATTTACTTATTTAAGACCTCGTTGAGTATGTCAGTGACAAATGACTATTATTAATGGATGTTAAATTATCGCATATAAACTAATCGCATGGATAATTGTATGTGTTGGTTAAAAACATGTTTTATTATATACTTATGCCCGAATACTGAAACCAATTTAGCATTGGGAAACAACGTTTGTAGCCTATCTTTTAAAAATTAATGAGAAGACAGTAACGCCATCTATGTAGTTATCAAACATAAGCGGCTTAATCTTCGCGTGGAAATTTCTTAAATAATACTCAACAGAGTCAAAGAATAGTGAAATCGGAAACAGATATGACCCGTCCTACGACTGGAATTTTCAATTTCAAGTAACCTGTATTAACAAATCTAAAGCTAAAATCAAATATAAATTTGACATCGGTAATTACGATCATGTTGCTTCTCAACATAGACCTCCCGCAGGCTCTTCCATAGTTCCCGATCACGGGATTTCCTCGTCCATAATGCTCCGTTGCTTTTATGTCTTCAATATACAAGGTTAGAATGACCAGACGACCACAATAACACTCAGAATTATAACCGATCAACAAATAATAATGTATTATTCAATAAAGTCATTCATATTCATCATTTTGAATCGTCCATATTACCAGAGATCTGAGATGACAGTAATTGCCACTTTAAAGCTTAGTATTCATCAAACAAATATCTTTATGGAAAAATTGTTAAGAAAACTCACCACTCCAGTGTGATTTGACATACGAATTCGGAAGTTTTGGGTTAGTTCAGTCTCTGAATCTTATTCAGTAACATTAATGACCCTATTGTAACATTGAAAAGATTAGATTGTAGATAACATATCCATGTAAACAAAATGTACATCGGCATTGGATATAAGCATTTCCTGTCTTATCGACTAAAGTCAACCCAAAGACCCAAATACATGCATAATTTATTTATATTTAACTTTTTACCATGACACTATTTTTAAATAGTCTCATCATCAATTTGTAGACAGATCCTGAATGTATAGATATGTTCTACTTTGATCTGATATTATTGAATATATACTGATATAGCGCGCAAAAATTCTCAATTATAATGTTATTTCAATAGTGTACAATAACAAAGTCAAAGTCAAAAGATACTTTATTCAATACAATCACAAGGATCACTTTGAAACGTCTTACATACTAGGTGAAAATTAGGTGCCTATTCATTTTAACCCAAGCCCGAGAAGAACACATATATTTTATCCTATAATCAGATCATTAGTCAGCGTGGCGCTTAATTATGCTTTATCCTTGTCATTTTTGAATAGAGAGAAGAACAGATAAAAAACGCGTGCGTCTAGGTGCACCCGACAGAAGTGATAACTTAAACTAATCTAATTAGCGCTGTGGGTTTGAGTGAGAGGAGGTTTACCCTCCCATAAGAAGTTATCGCTTCAAAAAAAAACTAGCGAGCCGTTACAGTAGTCACATATAATGTCTGTCAAAACATCTGGCATCTCATCTTAGTAATAAGCAACCGCGCGCAGGGCAAATTAAATAGCGCTCGCTTCCCCGGCTTCATGTTACATACTTCGGTCCCTTCTCAAGAAATCACTCCTGCAGAATGCAGGAAAGGTAATATATATAAGGAGGAAATATGTTGCACGTTAATTAATTAGCTAGTGTGTGTTTATAAGAATACAAGTACATGTACAAGTTAGTAAGTTTATACCATTGTATAAAATTGTTGTCTGTATTCTAGTCAGGATATATCAACAAATTGACCATGAGACCATAAAAAACTAGTGTCGTGGCAGAAAATGATTAACGTAACTGGGTCATTAGGTAATTTACTATTATAAGCTGCAACTGATGACTGTGATTGATAACCTCTGCTCGGTGCAAATAACATTTTGATATGCGCATGCGACCTTCGTATCTCGAGTGCACTGCAATTATTACGCTAGACACCATCTGTTGCTCATAGATGGCGCTTTTCTGTAATCGCAATACTGTCGAATACATTGCCATTACAAGTGTCTGGCCAGTCTCTGTTAGTAGTAGCTCTGCCTTCTGCGTAGGCTGGGGGTTCGATTCCTTCACAAGATAAACATTTGTGTGATAAACTTAAGTGTTTGTTCTATCTGGGTGTTATAAAGTATCATAAGTATTTAAAAATGTATACTCTATCAGGCATCTGGTCACCATAATACAAGCTTGAGGGTACTTTGAGGGTAGATGGTGTTGCTTTGTTTACCAATATTTATTTATTTGAAAGCTTCTTATCGCTCGTTTACACAGAGGCTGTTTTTACCAGATCCGTTGATACTGGAGGTAATGTTTGTATTGTGTTTGCTGAATTCACTGAACCAATACTGAATACTGTCGTGTGTAAACTCCCTTTTACAACTACATTAGGCCATCGCCTAATAAATAGGTGTCTGATAAAACGGCCTGCCGGGAGTACCGCCGTTTTGATGACGTTCAATTCCCCATACAGTTTTGAAGCATGAAGGGGTCTAATAATTTTGAGTTGGTCTTCTTCTTCGTCTTCGTTAATGGCATGTGTCATAATGATGACAATTTTAGCTATCTCAAGTGGTTAGATTTTTTCTCATTTGTTATCCCCTACTAATCTATACTAATATTATAAATGTGAAAGTAACTCTTTCCGTCTGTTTGTCAAGTTTTCACGCCTAAACCACTGAACCGATTTTGATGAATTTTGGTATAGAGATAGATAGAGATAGATAAGCTACTTTTAATGTAGGTACCACGCGTGCGAAGCCGCGGGCAGCAACTGGTTTTATATAAGCTTTTCGCGTAAACTAATATACGGATTATTTTTGCTCGAATCACAAAGAAACACACATTTTTATTCTAATTATTACACGCGAGTCAATAACTCTAGTTCTATTTCAATAATAACACCTAAATTAATAATAAAATCCGAAATAATTCGAGTAAAATTAATAAAAGTAGAGCGCATTTGCCTCGCAAGACGGCCAAAAATAATCCACTTTGACTTGGTTTCAAATACATTAGTGGGCTTTCGATATTCGGACATAAGACAAAAAAACAACGTCAGAATTGTCGAAGACTGGTAGCTACATCTTATAACGTATTTAGAATCTATGATGATTATAAAATTTCAATGTCCGGCGGTTTACAAATATGTAAACGATTTCTAGCAATATATTATCCATTGATGTAAAAATCTATCAATGGTTTTGTCGACTTATCAAGGCTGGGTCTCATTTAATAATACTCTTGTTCATGTAACTAGTGGTTTTTATATCCTAAATCCTATCTATGTTATAACTTAAGGAATCGCACTCATTCTAATATTGCTGTATGTTATTGTTATTAGCGGTAAGGTATCTAAAACACATTAGCTTGCTTTAATATTTGTATACTAGATTTCTAGTAAATAATGTAAAACTAGGTTCTTGGATATGTGGATATATATAATACAAATTCTATTATCTTTTGTGCACCAAAGTCTGAAAGAATAATTTTTGAATGACTATTTAAATTTATTAAATTTACGTTTTTTAAGCGCCATGTAAATTAATGCTAAATAAAATCTCAAAAAGCCATTCAGTAACAGAACTTAAAAGTAAATTTTTTTTGAACTCTCATTTAAAATGTTACTTTAATTTGGACTTCCGATTGTATAATACGAAATTTGAGCAAGTCCGAAAACAACTGAATTACCATAATTGCCGGAATATTACGGAATTTTTAGACCATTATATATATGATAATATTTAGACATAGCATTGTCCATATTTAGATACAATATATTATTGACTTACCATTTCTAAGTTTACAAATCTGTCGTATCGTGTAGCAATGTAAAGGAGACGAATCTTTCGAACAATCGAATTATAAAGATGTTTTATCAAGAAATTTGTCATATACAGAATGGAGTAAAATAGTCTTGGTTTTCTACTAGAAACTTATCTTATAATAACATAGACTAATATGTTGTTTGAATCTGTCGTCATCTATATTCATTTACATCAAACTGACAAAGACGAACCATACTTTAACATCATGCTAGCTATCATTTAACTATAGAGTGTAAGACTTTACACTGAAGACTGGTATCTCTTTACCAACTCTTTGTACTCGTTCAGTTGAGTCGCTTCGCTCACTCGTTTGTAGTGGAAGCACTTCTGTGAACTTTACACATGCTCATAAAATGTAATGCTTATAAGTATGCTTAAAACAAGCGTGCTCTTCAAACTGACACATTTGCTTTTGTTTAGCATGCTTTTTTTAAGCATACTTCTAAACAAGCGTGCTCAGAATTGAACACATGCTATTTAAGCACGAGCTGGAAGCTTCTGTATTTGACATTCTATAATGTTTTTAATTCGCTGTAAGTAGCAACCCCATAAATCGCACGACTGTCGATTTTTGAGCAAACTCAAAATGAGCATGCTCATTATTAGCAATATTAGCAAACGACACACATGCTACTAAGTAGCAATTGTTCAATAGTAGCATGCTTTCGTGCTAGTAATGAGCATGTGTAACTGTATCTTTACCGTCGCGAGTTAAACGGAGTCCGCATGAAGCTTTGCAGTGAATATATATAGTTATAATCCGTTATTTCAACAGTTTGGTTATTTAATTCGAGATTATAATGTCAATGCGAGTTCAAAACGCAATTTCGACGAAGCTAACCAAGATCAGAGGCTGTGAGTAATATGATTAAAATACTTTAATTGGAAATTTTGTAACATTCAAAGCAAATTTAGTTAAAGTGTATATTTGAAAGATAATTTTTAACTTAGCTTATTGTTGTAGTACTCGACGCGTAGTAATGTCTTATTAAATGTATACTACCAAACGTGGAAAGTAATGTTATCCTGATGTGAACACAGTGCTTATACTATTGTATTAAGGACATTGCTGTAGCGTGTTTTTGTCTGTTAGTATACATTGGTTTTCACTGAAAACGAGATATTTACCATGATATATGAGTTTTATTGCTACCCGATATTTCGGCACAGTTGCATGCGCCATGATCACGAGATACCTAAAGTCTGTATTATGGGTAAGTACCACATGACTGATATACTACTTATATACTTTTTTTTGTAAATACATACATATTATACATAGAAATACCCAGACTCGAGACAAATACTTGCAGATCATACAAACATTTGTCCCGTAGCGGACCTGATCTTAATCGAACCTGCAACCTTCTGCGTCTCAGCCGGACCTTAACCAACTGCACCACAGAGGTCGCCTTATTCGCAGTATGGTATTGTAAAAAGATAGATCGTTTAGCCTGACAATAACATCCACCAGAAACATCATTTTTCTCGTGATAATGGCGCATGCAGCTGTGCCGAAATATCGAGAAGCAGTAAGCGGCTCACTTATTTTATTATTTTAATAATCCCGTTTTGAGTGAAAAATAATGTCAAAATATCCATGATAGTTATTAAAGATATATTTATACACGGCTTTTTCAATTTTCAATTTGACAAATTGAGTTATTTTAATATTCTCTAACTATAGTTTAGTTTGAATGAACTTTGGTTCATTTGTGAGTCGAAGTTACGTGCAGAAAAAAATCCCATGTCATTAAAAAAATCGTGTAAAAAGCGTTACTAGAACTACCGTGAACTGTTTTATTAAGTCGTTGGTAGTAGTAATATTGCCTTCTGTAGGTTGTGGGTTCAATTCCCTTCAAGGCAACCATTTGTATAATTAGTGTTATGAGGTATCTTATGTTTGTATTTAAAAATATTTAAGTATTTATCTAGTTACCATACAAACTTTGCTGAGTTTTGGGCGTAGATGGTGAACTGTGAATACCACCAATATTTATTTATTTATCTAGTTGGCCAAAGCCAGTGGGTGTTATGTAAATAGCCCTAGTAAATAGCTTTGCTTACAAGTTTTTTTTTATTTTACTATAATTATACCTAATAATTGTAATCTGTCTTTTTAATAAACATTAGCTAATGTGGAGATACAATGCGCTGCCAATTTTATTCATTAGACATTGAAATGACATGGACAAACCATACAATATCGGCACAGTAGCTAATTATGTTATAATGAGATGGATAGTTAGTAGTTATGTATGGCATAACATTTGTTTTAGTCTAAGTAGGTAAGTATATTTTATAAAACCGCGTAAATAAATATAATGGAGTTTTCCTTTTTAAGAATTTTTAAATGATGAAAATTTTGTGGTTTTTCTTAAAATACAATTGTAGATAGGTAGGTACCTACCTACCTCATCAAGTAGGTTAGATAGGTAGTTAATTTTCCATCAATGCGATACCTAGGTAGTCTAGGTACCTTCCAAGTGTATTATACATACCTGTTAGTGGTAGCTAGAGCTACCTAACCTAGGTGCATTTTAAAAAGTAAATTTAATTTTAGTTTTATTAAAAAGGTTGAACGAAAGGTAAACCTTGGTACCTACCTACTTACATAGATAAATAATACATTTTTATAAACACGGGCTTTACTCACATATTATTTTGTCGATGGAGGCATCGACAAAACGCTCACGCTCACGGACTGCTAAACAAACGCACCATGTTGAAGATTCTCTAGCTATTATAGATGAATCGAAACAGTGCCGTGCCTCCATCGACATAATAATACGTAAGTAAAGCCCGTGTTTATCGGGCTTTACTCACTTAAATGTAGGTATAGATAGTACAACTCACGAAAGTTTTGAAAGTGAAATAAATAATTTACTTACCTAATATCTGTGTAGGTAAGGTATCTATTGGCGGCAACTCTTAGAAACATGTACTTAAATAAATAATTAATTACCTTTTCTATGGATTATTCTACCCATTACCTATTTAAGTATTTTAATAAACATCGTCAAAAAGTAAATTACCTTCTCAGCTGAAGATAGGTAGGTACCTATAGTAACTTACACGAATTTAACTGGGTATATTAGGCTTTTCATAAACCAGTATCAATAGAACAGAATAAAAAACATAAATAAATGTAGCATGGCACACGTTCAAAACATTTAACCTACATAAAATTCAAATATTTTTGTAACTTCCCGCGTTCTTTTAATAGTTACCAGCGCCATGTAGTGGTGACATTTAGTACTATTTCAAGTGACGCGCCCGGTTTTTAGATGATATTTCACTATTTGCGTCACTTCTTAACAAATTATAGTTCTAAAAAACCTTATGATCACTTTCAACACCTTCTCAAATACATTCTTAGCTTTTGTACTGTTTAATTTCGAAAATAAAAATGCACCTCCTTACCCACATGCTATTTTAAGTTCGTCAATGGCGGACGCACTCGACCAATCACCGAAACTGAGTATAGAAGCGCGCGCCATCTTCATATTCAAACTGGTTGGTCTCACGGCTCGTTCACTCGATCAGTCAGTCTCGCGTCGGATTCGGGCAGTCGCACACCTCAGCTTATTTTCTAGTAATTAACGCCAAAATCAAACAATCATGAGCACCAATGAAAATAACAGTGAAGTGGCTGTCGACAAGGTCGGCGACGAGAAGAAGGCTGACGCTAAAAGTGAATTAAAAGGAGCCAAAAGGGCAGCTGAGGTGAGTGTACTATCAAATTATTCATGATCTATTAATTTAATCACTCGCCATTTTAAATAACGATTATTAGACACAATTATCAAATTTTATAATGTAATTCTCATTGCCATTCTCAAATTATGTCATTTCCACGTGGTACACAAGGTACTGTTATTAGGTACCTAGGTAGGTACAGTTATACATGAGGTGGGTTAAACCGACTGCAACCGGCGTATTTTTGGACGTCATAATCTTACGTGTTTGGAAAATGAAGCCATTGATTAGTTTACTCCACGTTGTCTATCAATCCACAACTATTAAATCTGTTTTTAATTAGCGCGCTAAAAGTGTCTTGATACTTTTTAGCTTTGTTTACTCGTTTGAAATACAGCGGCATGACCTTGGTAGAATAAAAAACATGGCGCGGAAACGTACGCTTTACTCATTGACTCCATAATACCTACCTTAAAAACAGGCTTAACCTCTTAATGCAATGACTCGTGTGTTGGAGTGTTATTGATTTTATTGCGTATCATGGCTATTTTAGACTTTCTCAGGGCACGGTCAACATAGCGTGACGCTAGATAGTTTAAAACATGGCCGGCGCAAATGTCAGTACTCAAGTCTTAAGGTTTGTCACAAACAGCGCGCCAATGTTAGGTTACGCTATTCTACCTAAGTACCTAGATGATTTTCTATCAACACACAAAATAAGTATTATTACATCGAGCTATTCCTCTTGGAATTAGTCACGCTGATACCTACAATGTGCACAGCACAAGTGTTGTTTTATTTTGGCGTCTAAAGCTATACTGAACTAGTCAATGACCCGGCATTATTTGTATGTAGGTGTTTTGTGCGTGTCTATTTCTTTCATTATTAAACTTAGGTACTTTTAAAATATCCACCAGATAAAAAGCTACCTAGCAAAATGTCTTCCAAGCGCTTATAGTGTGTGTCGCATATTCCCTCCATTTTACGTCAAAAAGCATGGCGTAACGGATAGTTTAGGATAAGGTAATGGGTATAACAGTAACCGTAAACTATTAAAATAAATATAAACGATTGGATGCTAATAAATTTATTTTAGAGGTAGCAGTAGATAAACCTACCTTTAAAATATGCGCTTGCTAAAGCTTAACGTAATAGAGTCTATGATACATTGCGATCGGTTGGGTAGCTACGTGCGGTGACCGCGTTCCGAACTACTTTTGTTACGGGAAAAAGGGCCGTATCAACGCTGGCCCCGCGTTATACTTCGCTCTTTCCCCCCTCATAACTAATGATCCACGCATCTTTAACGTTTCGGATCGTTGTCACCTGCTCTTATTATCTTTCTTTTTTCACATTATGTACTTGCAATGTTTTCCCGCAATATCATCGCGATTCATGTTCACACCGCAATCGGATTGCAATTTAAGTTGGCCGATAGCCAGTTATTGTTTGATCTTGAGCGGCGAGATGCGTCGCATATTGTCCGGTACAATGTAAACAAAACACTACCTAAGGGAAAGTTTAAAAGTAACCAATTTAATAGAAGAGTCTTTTTCAGGAAAAAATTACGGAAGCGAAAAAGGCGCGAAAAGAGGAAAATGGCGGCGGCGGAGATGATGAACCACACAGCGACGAAGAGGACTTAGACGGAGAGGTCGAGGGCGAGGGTGACGACGACGATGACGAGGAGGTTGAGGGAGAAGAGGACGAGGAGGTGTTAGGAGAGGGAGAGGACGACGATCTCGAAGGTACGGGTTAGTAAACTGCAGCTAAGCCCTCGACCGTGTCGTGATTCGTACTAGAATAATTGTTTCGACAACACATTACCTTTCAGGTGGACTTATTTTTTTCCTATTTTAATCAACCACATTTCCTGGATAAGTTAAAGGTTTTGTAAGCTTAGTTGTTTTTATGAATAACGATTATGGCGACTTGTGAAATGATTAAAAGCGTTTGTCCATTACAGATGAAGAAGTGGAAGAAGAATTACTGGACGAAGAAGAAGAGGACGCGTAATACGCTAAGTGCCTCTTTATGGACAATGTCACAGTGATGTGTTAGTGTGACGCCCGGACTGGCACGGCCCCGCCTCGCCTCAACTGCAACAAATAGCGACAGCCCCAAGCACTGACAGCAACCAACAGTTGGGAACATGCGGGGCCGGCAGCTCGCACCTTAAACTGGTGCAGTTCTATTTAAATGACAAATTTAACAATAAGTCAAATACAATGCAGATTTTCAATTTTTTACAGTAATTTTAAGTTCGGTACCGAAGCTGTATCTATAATTTCGATTTGGTCGCTCGTCCGCGAGCTTGTAATTAATAAGACTTAGTAGAATGCTGTTGAATTTTGTCATGAAATGTACAAATGTGTTTTCGAAAGTAAACTTTATTCTAAGTGAAAACCCTCTGTATTCTAGGTTTACCTGTGAACCCGTTAAATGGTGAAGTTGTGATATTTTTCGACAATGAACTTGACCCGATTCAAATAGAAATAGGCCAGCGTTGGTGCGCTAAACGCTAATAGGGTAGTAAGCAAAGTCACAAAGCTCAACATTCTTCATTTTCTGTTGTCGATGCGAGTTTGTGTGTACATAATTTAGATTAAGTGGAACCTGTGATTTTTGTAATCAGTAATGTGACATAGTGGTTGTTTCATTCAGGTAATATTCTTATAAGTTTTTTTTAGCTTAACGGTATCGGCTATTATAGTAGGCTAGCTCCGTTCGAAGCTGATTGGAATGACAATGATATAAATCGAATAATTACTTAAATAATGTTACTAGAATGTAGTTTGACTGAGTAAAAGTAAAGCAGTCCAAAAGCTTCGAGCCGAGCAGAGGGGACCTCTGCGACCAGCTACCGTGTCGCCGTCGTCGAGCTGAGTTTGCAATTTATACGTTAGTTTGGAGAAAAACATCACAATTTTGCCATTATCTCGCACACATTGCGCCGGCCGGCGGCCACGCGCTCTCCTAGCGACTGATAAAGAGAGCGCGACGGACGTGTCGCGCCGCGATATCTAACATAAAATTCATAAAACCGACTTGTAACTTTTGTCCATACTGTTAATTAGGATAGAACCTCCAGTTCGGTTATTCCAGAGTTCAGCGGTGTGGAATAAGAGATTCCTAGATTAGAGCATAGTAAGTAGGATGTACGTAATTTTTTACGAAAGGACGCTTAGGGAGCCCCAGGGTGGAGCGGTAGCGGGGGTTCGGAGCGCGTCAGCCGGCCCCCTCCCCGCTCCGCGCCGCCGGCGTGGCCTCGTTCGATTTGCCGCGTGCCGCGACGGCGGCGTGGGTCCCCGCGCCCCGCGGCCCCCGCCCCGCGCCCACCTCGTACCACGCGATGGTAACGCGTTCCGTGCCGTGGAAAACCACTCGTTGTTCGATATACATTGCCGTTCGACTGCATTGTTCGTGTCTCTGCCGGCGATGTATACTCGCTCGCTAGACGCCACAGAGCGTCTCCGGTCTCGAGACAACGACGGCGTCGAATATGCACGATATTTTGATACATCTTGTTGATTGAATTTTCACTGTTAGGTTAACGTAGGTAATTATTTTAAATTTCGACGATGTTAAGTTTAACAGATTAAATCAGTTAAGTACCTATTCGACTTAATAACAAACATAATATTTTGTCTTAAGCATTAGACTGTTCAGCGAGTACCTACGGCTAACGGGCGAGTTCATAGAGTTTGAAGCTGAAAATGCTAGAGACAGTTTTGTTACTCTTTTAGATACCTACCTATCCTATTTTTTCTATGCAATCGTACCATTATTTATAATTTCCACGAATGCTGAGAAATCTCTTGGCTCGATACTCAATCAATCGGAGTTTTTACTTAAATTAGTCTTAATAGGGGCTCAACAATCTGCAGCTATTCTGTAGTCGTGCATAAAGTGTGCCGCCTCGGCGCTAACCAAGTTGTAGGTACCTGGTTGCTTACCTGACGCTCCATCAGAGGATAGCCGCAAGTTTGAAAGCATTTAGTTAATTCTTCCATTGGCCTTCATATACCAAAGGGAAGTATCAAATATACTTGTTTAGAAAATTTTCTGAAATCAATAAATTATTTTGTGAGAATCACTAAGTCCCGCCTTTTTATTTTGAGGTAAGATAGATAGATAGATAGCTGTCGCACATAGTGTAAGAGTACGATGTAGATGATTGACTTGGTAGGATTTTATTTATTTGTGATGTTGACCACTATTGATTTTTTACAAGGACGAAATGTAAATACAACCGATTTAAGTAAAAAGTTATTTTGTTTCTAAGCTTTTATTTTCCCTGTTTCTTAAACTTACCTACTTCGACCATCATGAAATTAATCCTAGTCAACAATACTTCAATATTGGAATTTGTTAGGGCGTGAGTGGGCATAGCCTCGCCGTCTTTTATTATCCGGTGTTCGAGAAAAAACAATCCTAAGTTTTTCATATTACTTCATATTACTAACCTACCCTTTTATCATCGTACCTAAGTATTGAAAACAATTTACGTTACACCCTATGTGATGATCATCCCTTCGAACTTTATTTTAATTTATCGTTCGGCCGGCACTAGTTATAATTTCCCTGCGAAGTGTCAAAGAAAACTACCGCTAATAATTAAGGTTGGAACCTACTTACGAATCAGTAGGTACTTTACCTACTATCGCAGCATAGGTTAGCTTACGCGTGGGAAAAAGATTCTTTGATAGGTAGGTAGGTAAGTAGGTACCTACTTATACAGTCGAACGACATTGTTTGAATGCACCAAGGCGACGAGGCGAGCGATGGATGTAAAGGTACGGTTGGCTAGAAGAGAAAAAACCCCATCACGCAACGCTACCATGTCAGTAAAACGCATGATACTGTACTAACAATCGTTAAACATCTTCGTAACGTAGGTACCTAGGTAACGTAAGTCTAATATTATAGATAGCTGTGTGATATGCAAAGATTCCTATGTAGACAACGACATCTATTGGATATTTATTACTAACATTTTAAGTTACTGCAATAAGCAAGATGGCGCTAGTGGTTCTGAATATCCGGTTTATCAGAGCTGATTTGACTTAATTAAATATAAATAGGTAGGTAGGTACCTATCATGTTCATGAAATCTTTATAAACATTTTACGATCACAAATTGATGTTAATTGAATGTTAACATTAGCCTACACCAAAAATATTACTGTATAGTTAGAAAACCACTCGAAGGTAAGAGAGGTAAAACATTTCCGTAAACTCAAGTTAAATCGTCTAAATTAATAGTATAGTACAAAAGTCCGGCAGATGCAGACAGTTTCATTTCGTATACAAAACGGGCGGACAATGTGGTTTTAGGAACTGTATGAAAACTACTTTATCTACCTACTTATTTATTTGCTATTTAGGTAGACAAGTTAGATGTTGTGATATAATTCGTATATCTAGGAAGCTACGTTAATCTATTGAAAAAGTTAACGAAGTCTTCATCATATTTATTCAATTGGCCTTTAATGTTCCTTCTCGGTCAGATTATTTATTTTATTACAAATAAAACAAGTTTAAAATTTATACAGCAAAATTTTTGAAAATAATATTCCTTACACTGTTTATTATGTATCCTCAGTTTCACTATAATCTGTACAATAATCTTATCTTTACGGGTAATCAAGTTATTTTTTTCCGTTCTAAAAAAACTTGGTTTTAGAATAGTAGAGACAAAATTAAATATAAATTTTATTAAAAAGTTGTGACTAGGTATGTATCAGGTATGTAAGTAATATAATAGATACTATTAATCATAATAGACTGATTTTTGTCTATGAAACTACAAATAAATAATACTTACCTATGGTATCAATCTCTACTCTATGGTAAAAGGGAAATTTCCACGGCATTGGTGGCAATTCGGTTGGTTCATTTCATCATCATCATCTTCCTGCCCTTTTCCTACATTATGTGGGGTCGGCACAACATGTGTTCTTCTTCCATTCTCCTCTATCAGCCGTCATCTCAACACCCACTCCTTTCTTACTCATGTCATCCTTCACACAATCCATCCATCTTTTCTTTGGCCTACCTGTACTCGTAAATCCATCAAAATTCATACCGAGCACTCTCCTAGTTACATGCCATTCTTCCCTTCTCATTACATGCCCATACCATGCTAGCCTGTTGCTCCTCATATTTTCATTCACTGGCGCCACTTTCACACTTCCTCATAGGTACTCATTCCTCACTCTGTCCATTCGCGTCACTCCACACATCCACCTCAGCATTCGCATCTCAGCCACGTGCACCTTTTGTTCATCCGTCCCTTTTGTTGCCCAACACTCAGATCCATACAATACGACTGGTCTTACGATCGTTTTATATATTTTCCCCTTAAGCTTAAGGGGCATACGTGGATCGCAAATTGTTCCTGAGACCTGTCGCCATTTCATCCATCCCGCATTTATTCGACTTCTTACATCCTTCTCTATCTCACCATCATTTTGTACTACTGAACCGAGGTGCCGAAAGTCGGAACAGACTGGTAGGTGTACACCATCTAAGGCAATATGGGCAAAACTGGATGGACCACCGAAGTCGCAGAACATGTGCTCGGTTTTTGTCCTGCTTATCTTCAGTCCGACACTCTCCTATTTGCCCTGCCATTTTCCCAGACTGTTCTGGACCTTGGTTGCGTCTTCTCCGATGAGAACAATGTCGTCGGCAAAAAGCATGCACCCGGGTGCCTCCTCCTGTATGTCCGATGTCAGAGCATCCATTATCAGGAGGAACAAATAAGGGCTTAAAGCCGACCCCTGGTGCAAATCTACAGCCACATTGAACTCACCAGTGACGCCAGCTTCGGACCGAACATGGGTACAAGGTCGACTGTACATGGCCCTTACAAGCTGCAAGTACTTCACAGGCACTCCTTACTCTTTCATTGCCCACCACAGAACCTTTCGGAGAACCCTGTCGTATGCCTTCTCGAGATCTATAAACACCATGTGCAAGTTCCTGTAAGCGCCGGTACTTCTCGCACAGTTGGCGGATGGCAAATATGGCGTCTGTTGTTCCTCTTCCAGGCATAAATCCAAGTTGGTTCTGTGATACCTCACTCTTCTCTCATTCTTCTCGCTATCACTTTTTCCCAAACTTTCATACTATGTGACATGAGCTTAATTCCTCGATAGTTGTTGCAGTCCTGTACATCACCCTTGTTTTTAAAGATGGGCACCAGAGAACTGTTACACCATTCGTCCGGGATCGCTTCTTCTTGCAACAGCTTATTAAAGAATAAGGTCAGCCACTTCCATCCATCCGCTTTCAAAAACGTCCATACTTCCACTGGAATTCCATCAGGGCCAACTGCTTTACCATTCTTCATATCTTGCACGGCTTTCTTGACTTCATCTACACAAATATCTTTCACAACACCTGTATTTACTGGCACTTTTTCTAACACTCCACTCCACGCATTCTCTTCATTCATAAAATTTTCGAAATACCTTTTCCATCTTTCTTTTATGTTCTTATCATTCGTCAAAATCTTTCCCGCTTCGTCTTTAATACATTTTACATGCACAATATCCCTTGCATTCTTTGCTCTTTCTTTGGCTATTCTATACTTTCATAAGTAATATTTTATAAGTCTTTCTGTTCGTTGGGGCTTTCTAATGAGTGGTACAGCTTGTCTTGCACCTTAGCCCTTGCGACAGCGACTAATTTCTTACCCTTCCTTTTACACTCCATGTATACATTTCTTTTCATCTCTTTCAATACATCATCACCACTGTCTACGTTTTTCCATTCTTTAAATGCACACTTTTTATCTTTCAAAACCTTCTGTACTTCATCATTCCACCACCACGTATCCTTATCTATCTTTCCTTTGCCTTTCGTTTCCCCAAACACATCCCTTGCCACATCCCGAATACACGTCGCTATTTCATTCCAACATTCATTCACTGACATATCATCTAAATCCGCCATTTCTATCATTCTATCTACAACTCGTTTCCGAAATTCTTCCGCACAGTCCTTATTTTCCAATTGGTGCCATTTGATTTTGGGAGGGGGCTTCGCCTTGTTCGTCACTTTTTTTATTTTTATTTTACTTCTAAGACCAGTAATCGATGTTGGGAGACCAAGCATTCAGCCGGTACGACTTTACAGTCTTTTACTGAGCTAATATGGTTTCTCTTTAGAAGAAAATAATCTATCTGCGTAGAATGGTTACCGCTTTTGTATGTTATAAGATGCTGGTCTGATTTTTTGAAGAATGTGTTGGCAATAGCCAAAATAAAAAATAAATTTCCTCACTATCAGGTATTTCCATGAAAAATCAAAATGTCAAAATCCTGTCAAAATCCTCCCAAAACTTATCTTTTACAGAATCATCACTTCCGCTCTGAGGTCCATACACACTAACTACGTTAAGCACTACATCTTCTAACAATAACTTAACAACTATCATTCTATCATTCACTCTCTTAACATCCGTAACACACTTTTTCAACTCACTATCCAATACGACGCCAACACCATTCCTCTTTCCATCACTTCCACAATAATAAAATTTATAACCCACTCCAATCTCTCTGGCTTTCGATCCCTTCCACTTCGTTTCTTGCAAACAGGCCACATTTATTCGTCTTCTTTCTAATACATCCGCTAACTCTCTTCCTCTTCCAGTCATCGTACCTACATTCCAACTTGCAAATCTCAGTCTTACATCACGGACTCACGGCCCTGATGCAACAACCCTAGTCCATTTCTCACAGTCGCCGGGTGCTGCGCCTGCGCGTCGCCTCGGGGGTACGCCCTAACATTATCGCGCATTCCATTTAAACTTGAACTCATGATGTAAATGATTTGGCAAAGTATTTTACGACCGGCCGCCTGCCTGAAGTCAACCCTCTTTGGGAATTCTTGTTGTTGTGTCTAGCCGACGATAATAGCTCCTATCGCCGCCCTTAAGGCCATCTCCATGCCTTGCTGCCTTGCCACCGTAGGTGGATTGCTAAATGCCGAGGCAGACTTTGTGCACTATGCGGGGAGCAACCGCCAGACTTGAGTACCGGAGTAGTCAAGCCCCTCTCGACCAGGTTTAGCCCACGAGCCGACGTGGTTTACCGAGGTGTGGCCACTGCATGCATGACAGCTGCTTGGAGCCACTGGTGAGAGTTTGTGGGTATCAACGATTTTAACTATGACTGCTGTTACGGCTTTCTTGCAGAATTAGACGCTGACACCCAATACACCCCTTTGGTTTATTGGTTGGTTCATTTCTAAAATATATTTAGTTAGTCATAGCATTTGTAAAACCTGTTCGGTTGGTACCATCTAACTAAATTAGGAACGCTTAATTAAGTTAGATTAAATAAGATTAGGATAAGTTGGTAGCAGCAGAATACCAAAGGTTAATTTGATGGTTCAAAACCTAATTTTAGCTAAAATTAGTTAGGTTGGTGCCAACAGAATTGAGGCCAGGCCTCAATTCTGTTGGCACATTCTATCGTCCACGGTAGTTAAATTGCATACTCTGTGCAGGGTAGTCACAAACACAAGGCAGGGGACATCGATATATCCGTTCACCGAAAGATGTCTCCTGCCTTGGGATTGGCCTACGGTGATGCCAACAATATATGTAGTATATACCCCACTTGGTGATTGGTGGTTGCCGGCAACATTATCTAAACTTGTATGTACCCACCACAGATTAAAATATTTAACTTGCATATTTTTAAATAATTATACTTACTAATGATGACTAATGATGACACAATTAAATTTTTACTAATGATGACACAATTTAAATTTCAAATTATATATTGATTTATTTTTTTCTGACAGTAATTATGATCGAAAGGAACGATTCTATACTTAATACGGTCACTTGCATAAACGTCATCACCATCTGTCGTATCCGAATCTGTGCTCCTGCCATTACTACCTAGTTCAATTATGAATTTATCAGTAATATTATCCATGCAGTCTTCGCGTTCTGTTATGTCAGTAAATTCTAATTACTCATACTAAAGGCATTGTGTCGGAAGTTGGTATTGGTATCCCTATTTTACTAACTTGTCATGGCAGCCATTTTTATACGATACGCGTAATTAAGTTCCCATACACATTTTAACACCCTTAGTGCATAATTTTAAAATGTTGTTCTTAAAAAGCTTGAATCACACGTATATTTATTTTAGTACACAAACTAAGTTTCAAGCAAAGCGCACCACGAATTAGAATGTCCCTATACAATTATTGTTAACTCCCTATTGCACCCCTTTTTACGGGTTGGTTTGAAAAACCCCTAAATGCGTTTTGTATTTAAAGTTAGGTATACAAACCAAGTTTTAAGTAAAACCACACCACGCGTTAAAAATATTCATATATTTTTTATTTAATTTGTATTGAAGGTAAGTATACAAACCAAATTTCAAGTACTTATAAACAAATATAAAAACTACATTGTACCCCTTTTTTAAGGGTTGCTTTGGAAAACACGTGTCTATTTTTTATAAGGTATACAAACTATGTTTTAAAAAATCACATTACGCGTTAAGTAAAACCTGTACACATTTAAAACCCCTATTCCACCCTTTCTTAAGGGTTGTTTTGAAAAACTTTGAAACATGTGTCTATTTATTTTTAATTTAAGGTATACACCAAGTTTTAAGCACATCGCATCACACGTTTAAAAGTCCTGATACAAATTTTAAGTCCTCATTGCACCCTTAGTCAGGGGTTGTTTAAAGTTAAAAAATATATTAGTCTTTTATCATATATATTAACCATTTATATTAATTGAGCAAAGTAACAGAGTTGTAGGTGCAAGGAAATGAACACGACGTTTCATACCAACGCTATTACCCATTTTTACCCTCCTAGGGGTTGATTTTTGGAAAATCCGTTTTTAGCGAGCGCCTACACACCCCTGAGCCTGAGCCAAAGAATGCTCGTGCCAAATTTCAAATCTGTAACCCTTGTAGTTTTGGAGATTTCTTCATGAGTCAGTGAGTGGACTTCTCCTTTATATAAATATATAGATAAAGCAACCCTTATACTGGGATTTAAATTAAGATATTTTTTTGTAAAACAACAAATATTGTCACTGTAAAAGAGACAAGCCAGTGGTATAAACGTGTTGTTTTGGGTGCATACACTTTCACTAGTAGCGACCGTAGCCTTCGCCTATCGTTACTTGGTACTTAGTGCCTGGACTGATTTCCGCAACTAGGCTGCTGCTGGACCCTTTTTACGTGACAGGTAGAGGCTGTTGCTTCAACCTTCGCCTATCGTTTACCATTAAAGTATTAAATTTTACTAATTTCCGCCAACGGGTTAGCTCGCACGAATTGTATCTACTGTTTGCACCAAATAGGTAGGTATGTAAGGCTTGGTCGCGCACAAATTTACTGCTAACCTACAAAAAACACATCACTAAAATGATCGATTAGGTAAATTAAAATAAAATGAACGCGCACAGACACAGCAAAAGCCAACATATTTTAATTCGGCATAAGACGAGAAACGAATGAATAAAATGACAGGTTTCCGAAATAGTAGGTACATAATAGTAATAGTTTTGAAAATGTCGCGAATATAGCTACAATCCATAATACTCGATATACTATTGTGAACCAAACATTTTAATAATATTACCGTAATTTATGACTTATAATGCTGACGATCGGCAGCGAAACAAAACCTATACCTAGTTGACCTAGAATCATGAAATTTGGCAAGAAGTATGGTCTCACTCACGACACACATGTAATGAAAAAAATCGGGTTGCACTCCCGGAGTGCCGACAGAAGTGAAAACTTATTTTAGCGCGTTAGAGTTTAGTAATAAATCACTTCAAAATCAGTAATTATAGCGACTGCCAATCAAATACCGAACGAACACAGATGATGCAATATTTTTTGTTCAGAATGTAGATAATAAATCAAAGAACCTAACTCAGTAAACTTGTCCATACAAAAGTAGACTCTAAACATGTGAATTAAGGTTTATAATCAAATGGGGCGAGCGCGACAGCCGGCTGCGTCAAATATATCAAAATTCAAAATTCAAAATAACTTTATTCATTACAATCACAAGGACCACTTTGAATCGTCTTCGTACATGCTAGTGAATCTAGGTGCCGGTTCCTCCTAACCCCATTTCAAGAAGAATCCGGCAAGAAACTTGTCTGGTCTTAACACTTTTTTGTATGATCCTTGACAATTTTGTTACGGATGCCGAGTCGAGTTGAAGCAGATTCATCCCAAGCTTTTTTGTCTTCTAAATAATCAGATATTTTATAATATGCTTTAATAGACAGTTTATGTTTAATTACGTTTTTAAATTTGCCAATCGACAAATCTAACACGTCGCTTGGGACCTTGTTATAGAAGCGTACACATTGCCCTATAAAAGACTTATTAACTTTAGCGAGCCTAACAGTGGGAACAGCGAGTTTATCTTTATTTCTAGTGTTAATACTATGATTATCGCAATTTTTTTTGAATAAATGAACATTTTTGTGCACATACATTAAATTTTCGTATATATACTGACAAGGCACTGTCATAATATTCATTTCTTTAAACTTATCTCTAAGTGATTCTCTGCCCATGTTATAAATTGCACGAACAGCCCTCTTCTGCAACACAAATATGGTGGTGGTGGTATCTTCAAATATATCTCAAAATGAGAACCGGTATATATTTTATGGCAAGGAATGGCAAGATTATTTTTGTCTATGCGTTAGCATCATATGTTTGTGGTCACTGGTCTGACCTGCCTGACTGACGCGCGCTTGCTTGTAACTGAAGGATAGGCTCAGGGCTGCCAGAAGTACGATTTTAATCGAATTCGTATTTTGTCCTTTTAACAAATGTACGATCGCCAGACTGTGATTGATTATACAAAATCCAAAGGACATCAGATGAATTTTATTTAACATCTCATTATTATTAAGGGCTTGGCTTTAGTATCTGGATACAGGAATTGGAGGGTGAAAATGCTCAAATCTGGTAGGGTTTTGTTTCTTGATTACATATTTACCACTTTTAACTTGCGGAAATTCTTAGTTTTCGAGAAAATAAAACATTTGTAACCTCAAATCTATCTAAAAAATTGGGGGGGGGGGGGGGGGGGGGGGTGTCCGTCGCCGTCTAAGTTCACTCGCTTTGTTAATTTTTTTGTTTGTAAATTCCAATGCAAACAAGCAGATAATGGAGTAAAGTCACGGCTGGCAGAAGTGAAACATGGAAATTATTTTGTACATGTAATAGGCATAAAAGTACAGATTATGACAGAAACTAAATTTGGCATGATGAAATAATACAGTATTACTAATTTTCTCTAGATAATGATGACAGTTTATTTAATAAACATTTATTTTCTTTATATACAAACATTTTTAATTCAAACATTTCTTTCAAAATCACGGCAACTCTTTTGCAAATTATTGTAGGTAATAGGTCACATAAAACGGTTTTATTAATCCCGGACATTTCAATTTCACACAGCATCATCTGGCCCCAAAGTAAGCAGAGCTTGTGTTATGGGTACCACATGACTGTACACTACTTACATAGTTTTTTTTTTTGTAAATATATGTATATATTATACATAGAAACACCCAGACCCGAGACAAATACTTGCAGATCATACAAACATTTGTCCCGCGGCGGGAATCGAACCCGCAACCTTCTGCGTCTCAGCCGGATCTTAGCCCACTGCGCCACAGAGGTCGTCAAAACAGGTTCTAAAACAGTGCCCACCAATTTTATGCTGTTTGGTGGTTTAGGTAGGTATGTAAATAAAACTTAAACAAGTGTCGGAAGGTTATGTAGGTACTTAAGAGAAGCCTACCTACTTTAATCTTCCTACCTAGGTGAGTCAAGCTGTTTAGTTTGCCTAGAACCCATGCATAATCCCAAATAGTAGGTACGTAATACCTACATACAAGTACCCAACATACTTTAATGATGATTGCTAGGTTTGCACATACCTATGTACCTACTCTTGAAGTGCAAGTGTTCAAAAAATTACATACCTTCCTACCTACATTACGCCACAAATAGATTATTTTTTATTCTTAGATATATATAAGCTGCAGAACGGGACAAGTCGACAACCCTTACGAAATGCTTCGCTCCGGCCCAGACATTGACAGCGCTATATGTAAGAAACGTTTGGCTAATCTTACTAATATTATAAACGTGAAAGTTTGTATGTATGTTTGTTACTCTTTCACGCAGAAACTACTGAATGGATTTTTATGAAACTTTATAATAATATAGCTTATACATCAGAATAACACATCCATACTAATATTATAAATGCGAAAGTATCTCTGTCTGTCTGTTTGTTACGTTTTCACGGCTGAACGGATCTTGATGAGATTTGGTAAGATGTATTGCACTCGGGAGAAGAACTTAGGCTACTCTTTGTCTCAAAAACATCCTTGAAAGGGGTAAAATAGAGGATGTCAGTTTGTTTGGGCAACTCATATTGCATTAAGTTAGGGATCTGAAAATTCATAACTAGGTTATTGGTAAAATATAAAGAAATAATATGTGTTTTAACGGTTTTGCAAAATCATCTCCGAAGGTGGTAAAATAGAGGATTAAACTTATGAGTTCTTTAGATGCACAGAATGCATTCCTTACAAAAATAAAAATATTGGTTCTAAGCATACGCGTACGAAGTCGCGGGTAACAGCTAGCTATACTAAAAGGTATTACTAATCAAATTTATAAAAATTACCCTTGTCCAAGTGACACAGATAGTGATTCATTTCTCTTTCTCTTTAATAATAGTAATTTAAAAAAATAAAAAAATTACTGTAAATTACTGCATTGTAATTTGTAGTTACAAATTTACTGTATTTTTATATTCTGAACACTATAAATTTACAAATCTGATCTGGCAACACTGGTTGTAGTTGTTGTGTACTTGTGTTTAATGTCATCATGGCTAGTAAGAAGGGGGGCGCGGCGTTCTTTCTGTCATATTTTCATTTCGTTGATATGTTATCTATGTTATTCAGTCAGTTAAATCAGTCAGTTTCTTTCAGTTTAGTTTAGTTCAGTACGATTATAGCCACGCTTGAGCGCTAACGTCACTTAGGTTGCGTGTCGGAACCTCTGGAATTTCGTAAATATTTAACTAAAGGTGTAGACGAACAACAAAGCTTTTTAAACTGATTTGAACTTACCTATCAACATTTTAACTAAATAAACGATAATTATAATTTTAGAACGATTATTTTCGAAGACAGTTGTTTAAAATTTTCATAAAATGTTTTTTGGCGCCAATATTTATGTGAGTGAAGTGAAATGAGACTGCTGAGAACATGAAAAATAAATAAAGTTTCTTTTTCAAAGAAAAATATAAAATAAAATTGTGTTTGGTTGTGACTCTGTTGACTGGATCATTGGTTCTTTAATCGGATAGGTAAGATTAGTTTAGTGTGATGTAGGGAGTAACTGTAAGAGAGAAGCAGGTAGGGTAGGCACTTATAATACTTAGCACTTAAATAAGTACATGAAGTATAGGATTGCATGTAGGTACCTACCTACCTACCAATTTATTATTAAAGTATATCTTCTAGCCTCAGATAGGATTACCTAGTCCTACTCGTGCAATGCGGTATAGGTACATTGCAGTCATAATTTTAGACGTAGAGGTAGGTTACCTATTTTGTAGGTAAAATAGGTAACCTCTACGTCTAAAATTATGATTACCTATGCTAAGTAATAGGTAATTCCCATAATTATATCAATACTAGCTGCCTACATAAAAGTAGCCTGTGTCCTTCTCCAATGTCCCATCTATCTCTATACCAAAATTCATCAAAATCGGTTAAGCGGTTTAGGCGTGAAAACGTGACAGACAGACAGACAGAGTTACTTTCAAATGTATTATATTAGTAAGGATTAGGTAGGTATATCAATATTCTTATTAACGGGAGGTAAATATAGGTCCTATAAGTTTTTAGATTTATTTTGTCCTTTTGTGTTAATAAGTACTTATTTTTAGGTAGGTAGGTTATAATAATATAATACTAAAACCCCAGTAATAATAATAAAAATAAATATATAGGTATTTAGGTACATAAGTACCTAGTCCAAGTGCCTACTTTTATTGCTTCTAATAGGCAGTATACTGCCTACGATAGGTAGATTAATAGACCTACGTACCTACGTACCTACCTAGATAGGTAGGTTCTTATCGAAATGGATGATCCCAATTCCTAATAAGAACCTACTTACGTCGAGTCATTAAGTTTGCTTACCGACACAAAGATACCAGTCCTTTGTTGCATCAACAGGTTATTATTGTACTAGTAAGTACGTTGTACTTAGGTTTGTTCCCACTAGTTCTATTGCTTAATGATGGAGCTAGTAATGTCGTTTCCACAGACATACAGAAAGACGGACAGATATGGCGAAACTAGGTACCTACCTATGAGGGTTCCTTTGAACTTCTGAACCCTACAAACCAACCCACAGCTTATTTTGAGCGAGTCACTTTTATTAAAAAAACTGTCAAAAACTCGTTATCAACTGTCTGGTGTGACCAATAGAAAACAATCAAACTTTATCAGTAGAACTAGTTAGACTAGACGGACAAAAAAAATCGGGTTGCACTCCGGGAGTGCCGACAAACTTATTTTGGCGTGTGAATGAACACAGATGATGCAATATTTTTTGTTCAGAATGTAGATAATATATCAAAGAACCTAACTCAGTAAACTTTTCCAAACAAATGTAGACTGTAAACATCTGAATTAAGGTTTATAATCAAATGGGGCGAGCGCGGCCGCCGGCTGCGTCTATATCAAAGAACCTAACTTAGTAAACTTCTCCATACAAAAGTAGACTGTAAACATGTGAATTAAGGTTTATAATCAAATGGGGCGAGCGCGGCAGCCGGCTGCGTCTATATTAAAGAACCTAACTCAGTAAACTTCTCCATACAAAAGTAGACTGTAAACATGTGAATTAAGGTTTATAATCAAATGGGACGAGCGCGGCAGCCGGCTGCGTCTCGGTAACGGTGTCGCGAATCCAGAGGGTTTACCTCATCTAAAAATATGTGTACCACGTTAAAAGAAGTTTTCACTTCAAAAATACTCTTATTAGACGCATTCATTACGAATTACTTCATCAAAACACACAACATTCATAAAATATATTATAAAATACTCAAAACATAAATCGTAATAAGTAGGTACGTAGGAACAATCTATGTTATTTGCAGTCTGAAATGAATATTATATTTAAATGATTCTTCACTTCCTACATTACATAGTATAAATAAATAAATAAATAATGCCGGACATTTAACACAGCATCATCTGGCCCCAAAGTAAGCAGAGCTTGTGTTATGGGTACCACATGACTGATATACTACTTATATACTTTTTTTTAAATACATACATATTATACATACAAACACCCAGACCCGAGACAAAAAGTTGCAGATCATACAGACATTTGTCCCGCGGCGGGAATCGAACCTGCAACCTTCTGTGTCTCAGGCAGGCCTTTACCCACTGCGCCACAGAGGTCGTAATAAAACAAAGTCTCCTCCCGCTGTCTGTCTGTCCCGATGTATGCTTAGATCTTTAAAACTATGCAACGGATTTTGATGCAGTTTTTTTAATAGACAGAGTGATTCAAGAGGAAGGTTTATATGTATAATAAATACATAATATAGTAGAGAAACACTGATCATTTTAGAGGTTTCCAATGTGATGTCGTAAATAAACACATTTTTTTGCGCTTACATTGCAAACGCTGTCCGACCCTACGAGATAGATCAAAATAATGTACTACAGTATTAAACACCCTCAAAAGGTCTACAAAAAAGTCCGCGATGATATATGGTATATCTCTAAGGGATAACCATTCTGTAGTACTTACCTATAATTAGTATCAGCATTGCAACCGTGCGAAGCCGGGGCGAGTCGCTGGTATTTTTAGTTTGGTTTTCTATATAAAGCGTGTTTTTTAGTTTTTTTTTAGTTTTTTTTGAACCATTATTTATTTTTAAATAAATGAACATTTTTGTGAACATACATTAGCTTTTCTTATATGTACTGACAAGGCATAATATTTATTATATTTATTATTATAATATTTGTCATGATAGATCATAGATCATATTTATTTCTTAAATTCTTTTTTATTTAAATTTTTTATATTATAACTACCTGTTGCTCGCGACTTCATCCGCATTTTTTCTAAAGGAATTGTAGCTTAAATCCTTTCCCAGGATTTTTACCTTAAAAGGAAGCTACCTTCCAAATTTCAGCATTCTAGCTTCAGCGGTTTCGGCTCGGCGATGATGAATCACTCAGTCAGTTATGCTCTTCAACTCAATTCGATTCGTATATATTTTATTTTATGTGTGATCGCGGATAACAAGTTTATGAACCGATTTTGACGATTCTTTTTTTTTGTTGGAAAGGAGTTATCCCAAGGGTGGTACCATGATAAGGAAATCAAGATCTGATGATGGCATCCCAGAGAAATCGAGGGGAACTTTCGAAAATCGTAGTGGCGACTAGTGCGTTTGTTTATTTTTTATTAAAGTATTTTAAAGCACTAATATTTAATGAAGGTCTGGAGTCGATCTGATGATGGAGCCGAGTGACAGTCGAGGGAACTACTCAACGATTTACAGCAATTACCTGGAGTTTGGGCTTGATTAATTTGTATTGATGAGAACTGTACACCTAGATGGGTTGTGACTGTCATTAGGGGTCTGATGATGAAGACGAAGGACAGTCAAGGGAACTCCTCAACGTTTTACAGTAGCTACCTTGTGTATATACATGAAGTCGGTTGTCTTTTTGGTTTTTAAAACGTAATTATTTCAAATCTGTTTTTAAATAACAGAGTTTTAAAAAAAATTGAGAACCTTCCCTATTTTAATCGATTTCAAAAAAGGAGGAGGTTCACATTTCGACTGTATTTTATATTAATTACTTTACTGTACTTTATATTAGCTTCACTTGTATGTATGTTTGTATATTTTAAACCGACTCCTTAGGACGCGATTTTGATCCACTTTAAACGGCCAGAATTCAAATTCAAATTTTGCACACCTGTTAAAGACCGATGTCAATGCAATAATTCGAAAAAAAAAAAAAAAAACGATTATCCTAAAGCTAAAAAGTAGTTTAAAAAAACTATTTACTAAAAACTATTTTACTAAAAGTAGTTTAAAAAATAGTTTAAAAAAACTAAAAAAACACGCTTTATATAGAAAACCAAACAAAAAATTTGAAAATAAATTTTAATAAATGTAAGTAAGAAAAAAATTGTTTTATTAAAAAAAAAGCGTGGGGTGCATGGTGTCAATAGTTATAAATATTTCATTGACAGATATGAGAAGAAGGATTATCATTTCGATAATATCTTAAAAAGCACCCCACGCATTTTTTTAAATAAAACATTTTTTTCTTACTTACATTTATTAATATTTATTAGATTTTAAAACGTAATTGTATAGGTATAGATGTAGTATTATTCTGAATATAATTGTTTTAAGAGTTATTATTGTATCAAAAATCAAAAGTCAAAGCTTTATTTATACAATAAAATCGCAAGGACCACTTTGTCATCAATGTCTATGTGTTTAATGTTTTATATTATTACAAGCTAATTGCGACTTCGTCCGCGCTTTTTAAAAAGAAAAAAAAATGCAAATCTAAACCATTCTCGAATCCACATGAACATAAAAAAAAAAACATCAAAATTGGCTCAGCCGTTTAGGAGGAGTTTAATTTAAAACACGCACAGTTGATTTGTATATATAAAGATACATTTTTCATTTCGTTTGCGTAATACATGGTGTATCCATGAGCTTGAAAAATGCCGTTTCGTATATTATTAAAATATACTTTGGAATTTTGGCTTTTTATAAAAAGATAATACAAAATTGAAAAAATCGAGGTCGCTATGAACTATACTAATAATAATAATAACTATCTTACAATAAGTTAACATTTCCAAAGAGTTTCAGTTTCTTTGAATAAGAACGCCGAAGGGTGTTTAATTAAAAAAAACATGCTAATAATGTTATAATAAGACATGCCTCATAAATCCCATGGTCTGTGGGTATAGGGTATAAAACAATAATGTCAGTAGGTAGCTAGTCTTCTTCTTCTTCTTCTTCTTATAGTGTCATTAGTTATTTCTAACCAGTGTGGTGAAGGGATTAAAGAACGCCTTAGAGGCACGCCTAAAGAATGCCTTCTTTCGTGCACTTTGCACCATATCTTCGACCTTTTTCGGTTCTACAACATGCCAGTTTCCGCACGATGTTGGTAGCTGGTAACTAGCACATTTAGCAGACTAGGTAGGTAATCTGTACTGCAATATTGTCCGGTGCAAAGATAACTGTAAATATAGGTGCATGCAAGTGCGTTCTTCGACTGCATCGCATGGCACAATACTCGCCCGCAGTGTGGCTTGCAGCAAGAATTATGAAAGTTTATTAAGTACCTATAACCGTACCTACTGACTAGCTAGTTACTATACTGGAACGGCATTGAGTTGAAAGAAAGTAAAACAAAAATAAAAATTATTATTATATTAATACGTGAAGCAAAAACTTTGTATCCCTTTTTACGAAAATTGCGCGGACGGAGGAGTATAAAATTTCGCACACTTATAGCTTATATAGAGAAGGAGTGAAGAATACAGAATACAGGAGTGCAGATTTTTTTTAATTATGCATAAAAATACGTTAAGTAATTATTAATTAAGTAATTATGGTCGAATTTCGACCAGTGGTTATTAGTGGTTGTAGGTTATACAATCATCGTCTTATAAACTAGGTGAATGTAGGTACCGGTTCCTCCTATCCCCAGTTCAAGAAGAATCCGGCAAGAAACTTGTCTGGTTTCGCTTTTTTGTATGATCTTTGGTGATATATTTATGGATGCCGAGTAGAGTTCAAGCTTTTTTGTTATTGACAGAGCGAAGCGAGTGTCTCCGTTTCAGCTTAGGCAAAAATGCTTTCGTATGTCTGTATGTCCGGCCGGCGTCTGTCCGGATATTCTCCTCTACAGGTCGCATTTCACAACCGATTCTCGTGAAATTTTGTGACCAGGTTTCTATAACTACTTATATAGATTTTTTTGTTGATTCAGTTTTTGGAAATTTTCAAAATGGCAGAATATAAATAAATAAATAAATAATCCCGGACATTTCACACAGCATCATCTGGCCCCAAAGTAAGCAGAGCTTGTGTTATGGGTACCACATGACTGATATATTGCTTATATACTTTTTTTTCGTAAATACATACATATTATACATAGAAACACCCAGACCCGAGACAAATACTTGCGTACTTGCGTTCGTACAACCATTTGTCCCGCGGCGGGAATCGAACCCGCAACCTTCTGCGTCTCAGCCGGGTCTTAGCCCACTGCGCCACAGAGGTCATCGCATATGGCTGTTGTAAACGTAAAAAAAGTTATATTTTAGTCGAAAAATGTTCGCGAGGTCTACAGCTCTCAGAGCCACTAGTTTTATAATATGCTAAAAGAATGTTTTTTCTTAATTACGTTCTTAAATTTGATAATCGACAAAATTCTACAACGTCGCGGGAGATCTTCTTCTAGAAGCGTACACATCACGACATAGTATAAAACAAAGTCGCTTCCCGCTGTCTGTCTGTCCCTATGTATGCTTAGATCTTTAAAACTACGCAACGGATTTTGATCCGGCTTATTTAATAGATAGAGTGATTCAAGAGGTAGGTTTATATGTATAATACATGCATAATATAGTAGCGAAACACTGATAATTTTAGAGGTTAGCGTATATTGGTTCAACGTATTAGAACTACTGAGCTACAGCAATGCGTGGCTGGGTCAGTTAGTAGTTCTTTATAAGATTAACTTACTTTAGCGAGCGTAACTGTGGGGACAGCAAGTTCCTCTTTATTTCTATATCTAGTATATTAGGATTATCGCAATTTTTTAAACAAATCATATTTTGTAGGTATTTATATTTTAATATTTTACGACCTCTGTGGCGCAGTGGACCAAAGCCCGGATGAGAAGCAGAAGGTGCGGGTTCCATTACTGCCGCGGGACAAAGCTTTGTATGATCTGCAAGTATTTGTTTTAGTTTTGGATGTTTCTATGTATAACATGTATGTATTTACAATAAAAAAGTACACAAGTAGTAGGTATATCAATCATGTGGTACCCATAACACAAGCTCTGCTTACTTTGGGGCCAGATGATGCCGAGTGAAATGTCCGGTATTATTTTTTATTATTTTCATATACTGACAAGTCACTATCATGATATTTATTCCCATAAACTTATTTCTGCGTTGTTTAGTGATATGTGTTTCTGCTAAGTATTCAATAGATACAGTACTACAGTATTATATACAGTACAGCGACCCGCCCCGGCTTCGCACGGGTGCAATGCTGATACTAAATATACTACAAAATGTTTTTTTATACAACGTTATCTAAGAGATTAACATAACCTAAGAGATAGAAATATACCATCGTGGTTTTTTTTTGTAGACCTATTCAAGGTGTACAATACTGTAGTACATTATTTTGATCTATCTCGTAGGGTTCAGCCAGCGTTTGCAATGTAAGCGCAAAAAAGTGTTTATTTACGACACCACATTAGAAACCTCTAAAATGAGTGTTTCTCTACTATATTATGCATGTTTTATACATAACAACCTTTCTCTTGAATTACTCTATCTATTAAAAAAAACCGCATCAAAATCCGTTGCATAGTTTTAAAGATCTAAGCATACATCGGGACAGACAGACAGCTGAAAGCGACTTTGTTTTATACTATTCCCGAAGTTTTAATGATATTTCACTAAGATAGATCGCAGAATACCTGCTCGTTTCTGTTGTTCAGTTAAACAAGGGTCGCATAGAAGACTCAAGCCTCGACCAAACCTAGAAAATATCAGAGGTCAGTCCAAGATACACATTCGGACACATATCACGTTCTCGGAAGAGGGCTCGTCAATGACTCCAGTCACACACGACTAGATTATCAATTTGTGTTTGCCCTTGACCAGTGTGATTTCATCTTCTCAGCAAACCTATTAAGATACATCGGAAATGTTAGTTAAGTGCAGTAAAATTGACAGTTGTTTCCTTATCAAATTATAGTACATCTTCTGTGGAGGACTACGACATCGATGTGTACATTACGCTAGCAAAATGTTGACGAATTTCACAGTTTTGAGTATGCAAATAATTAGAGCATTGTTTCGTGTAATTGTGCACGAAATTTTGTGCGTCTACAGAAAAAAAAATTAAGGAACAGATTTTGCTAGGGGAATGTTTTCTACGTTACTACATCAAGATTTTATAGAAATAATGGACGTAGCTTAAGACTAATAAATAGATTGGAAGGCTTGGGGGGCGTCCATTAATTACGAGAGGCATTTTCGAGAATTTTTCGACCCCCCCTCCCCCCTTGGTAAGATATCGTAAGATTTTCCTCAACTCCCTCCCCCCACCCCTAATCTCACGCTAGATTCTTCAAAACTTCTATTTGGGCTGTAAACTTGTTGGACACAACACGTCACACACAATCATTGTACATGTACATGTACATCACACACAATGTAATTGTGTACGATTTTGCACAAACATTCAAATTTGTGCATCCAAGAACATCGAGATATTCATGTTTTTGCTGACTGTGGCGTAATGTCAGTTTACACGAGACAAGTGACAAAACTAGAATTTCCCAAAAATTTTTGAATATTTGAATATATTAGCCACTCCTTGTATTTAAAAATACCATAATCAAATATAACCCGCCAATTATAACGTTTTAAAAACTACAAAGAAAACCGACTTGATTGAATATAAAAAATATCATCGATGTATACAATTTTTAGATATTTGATTTCTTTAAAACCGCTCCCAGACTAAAACCTGGGAAGTATAATTTGAAACAAAAAATTAATTTTCCAAATCGGTTCAGGCGTCTTTTAGTAATCGGTGAAGATACGTTAAAAAAAAGTAAAAAAAAAAGATTCCGACGAATTGAGCACCTAATCCTTTTTTGAAGTCAGTTAATGGCTTTTTAACTGGTTTTTTTACTCGATATCGATTGTCAAAAGTAATGTCGGTCATTCCATCGTTTAAACAAGTCGAAACGATGTAACTCACCCTTAAATACATCGTTTCGACATTTTTTTTCGAGATTATTGACTATATAGTTATTAGTATTATATAGTTTATCGTTTTTCCTAGTATACCTCTGAGGTTCGTTGTCTACTGTTGTTTGAAAAAAAACAGCGAAAGATATAATAGGAATCCAGCATGTCCAGCATGAAGAAGCAAACAATCGAAGGTCATTCAGCAATCTGCATGCTGCAATGTCGTGGGTCGACAACATTGCGGCATTCTCTATCGCTTGAGACTCGGGGGAATAAGGATGCTGGCTGATATTATGCAATAGTGTCAATTCATAAAAAGAGATCTTATAGTAGATTGTTGCACCGAGCGCAAAGTGAGTTATTAATGCACGAGTGTTATGTTGGTGCCCGAGTGCAAGCGAGGGCACTGAATTAACACGAGTGCATTAATTACTCTCTTTAGCAAGGTGCGTAATTTACTTTTCTTTCAACTACTAATCTACCTACTGTGATAAAATATACCTACTCAAATTAAAAATATGAAGAATCAAAGTTTTACAATTATACAAGATGCGCGCCATTTGTTTTTTTTTTCACTAAGTCGGTTTTATTCAGCCGATTTTTATTATCAGCCAGTATCTTTTTGATCGAATGCAAACATATAAATTAAACTTAATGGGAGATATTAAACCTCTATGGTAAATTTATATCTAAATAAAAAGTAAAAAACAGTGCAATAATGAGATTTCATATAACATTACTGCACTGTTTTGTGATCGGTTTTGTAGTGATTAATGATAACATTACAACGTAGTTGAAAGAAAAAATTATTACAATCATTGCTTAGGTACATTATTTAAAGGTAACATGCATTATTGAATGAAAGTGTTTTATTGAAATAATAACGTGATCAAGCTTCTCCGCAAAAATGTTCATGATGTGTTTCATCCATTCCAGTTCGAGGATGACAGTAAAATCGGTTAAAATGTTTAAAAAACGAATATCTTGTCGTTTATATGCAAACTGGGTTCTAAATTCAAATGCTACAATGTTTTATTTATTTTAATATTCTAATAAGGTCTACATAGACGTGAGTAATTCTTAGCAAACATCAAGAAGAAAGATATTTTCTATCTTCTTATGAGCAATGACAAGCTATTTTCATTTTTTATTTACAAAAAACCCAGGAACAGGACGAGTTTCTTGTCAATTCTTCACGTACTTGGGTTAAGAAGAATTGGCTTCTAAATTCACGTAGGTATTAGGTATGTAAGACGTTTCGCAGTGATCCTTGTGATTGTATTGAATGATAATATTTTTGACTCTCACTTGACTTTATGTAGGTGCTCCGTCTAAACTTTAGGTGCTAAAACATTACCCTGATCAAAAATAGAACAATGAAATAATCTGCTGTGTCTGTGTACACTTACAACTTTAAACAATGTCCTAGGAACTAAGTACAACGCCCTCTGAGTAAATGTACCACAAATACTTTCGTATGCGTCATCTCTGGTGACAGTTTCACTTGTAAATCATCTTTCTACCGGAGATAGTTGTTTCACTGATCGCCTTACTTTACAAGTTTTATTGCAGGTATTCAGGCATGGCATTGACCGCGTGGCTGGCGTTCGCATGTCTCTGCACTGCGCACGCGTTGCGTGTTGGTGTCGGCATCGCTGACGTCACTGGCCCACCGGCTGAGATTGGATTTGTAAGTATCGTAAGCAAACTACACGCTGACCTGAATGACCTGACCTGACCACCCTTAAATTCACTTTCAAAACTTTCCTTGTGCATATTTTTGAGCACGGTTTAATTACATATAATTGCCGATGAAGGCATCGATACTGTTCTGATTAGTTTCGCGTACCTTCATCAAAGTTTGTAATACATATAATTTTATGCGAAAACGGAGGACAATAATAAGCATTAAGTTACGTCTTTGTTACCTTTGTACCTCTTTGCATCGCACATCGCACGTGCTCTAAGATCGCAGAGAGGTCACCAATAATAATTAGCGAGGCGCATGTAAGCAGTTCACAGGGTTGATAAAAAGAGTGAATTAAATAACTGTAAGTACACTATGGCAACACGAAATTGATGGTAGTGGCAATATTATAAGGCATTATAAGATGTGAATTATGATAGTGGCAGCACTTAATTTGTTGAGGGTTTGATTCCCTCCCAGGATAAGCATTTGTGTGATGGACATGGGTGTTTGATGTGTCTGGGAGTTATAAAGTATCATAAGTACCTAAGTACTTAATAATTTGTAAGTGTTCTATCAGGCATCTGATCACCATAATACAAGCTATGGTATGGTTTTGGGCTAGATGGTGTTGTGTGCGTTGTTCGTCAATATTTACTTATTTATAATATGCATAAAAACGATAGCTAAGCAACAGTCATGTAATTTTCTAAACTTTCGCGATCGGAATTCATATTGTTTTAATAGTTAACAGGTAGTTATCGCGCATTATCTTTTAATAACATACATTCTTATAATTTACTAGCTGGTGCCCGCGACTTCGTCTGCGCTGGATTAGTACTTCGTGCAATTCTAACGGTTTTTGCAGCGCACGCCAGAATAGCTCACAGATGTCAATTTTTTTCCTACTTGACTTTATCGTTATATTTTGGACAATTCACACAATATCTTTATAAATTTTAGCCTATGTGTTATTCTGATGTATAAGCTATATTATTTTAATTAAAATCTATTCCGTAGTTTTTGCGTGATCGAGTAACAAACGTACATACATTTCGCGTTTATGATATTATTAAGGATATTAGCGTTCAATACCCGGTAACTACTAAAACAAAATCTCACATTATTATTTACTATGGGTATAAAGGTAAAAACTATTAGTAAGAATATGAAAATGAGTGCCCGAAGGCTAAAAAAACTTAAATATAGTCAATTACATTCAATTCATGACTGTTTTATAAAGATAACTTTCAATTATATTTTGATTAAAATATACTCAAACATACCAGTTGCTGACTCTGGGCTAGGTACCTAATTTGTGCTGAGTCGTGGTGAAGGTTCTTATTGATCTCCATGGGTGTAGGTGCTATTTCTGTCTGACCACGAGGGTTTTCGTGTCCTTCTCCACTGCATGTGATTTCTCTGGCACCCGCAACCTACAGCGCAGTACATAGTTTATGTACATAGTATGTGACCACTTAGTACCTACTAGGTACCTATGATTCTACCTAACTACGATAGAGAATCAATTTAGGGCAAATAATTTATTTACCTTTATTTAAAAATCATTAATAGTATGCAGGTGTTTGACAAACGCTCGTCATTATTTATCAGTAGTGGCTACGACGCCAAGGTTAGTTCAGTTACCTATCTAACTAACTAACCAATCGATTTTACCGATTGGTTAGTAACCGATCTTTTTTTTTTGAACTGTTTTTTTAATCGATCGATGTTGATAACATTGGGTTTATTGATATTATTTTCATTTAGTCACTCGGTTCCTTTAACCAGCTCCACTGTCGGATGAGCTATGGGCGAAACACTATAAGAATAAGCATATCATTCAGAAGCACTGTTCCATATGCTAAAGATAAAGACATTGATAATTTTATCGACCCAACTCGATAACCTAATTCGAGTCTTATTAAGTATGCATTTACAAATATTTGTATTCTATCAGTCATCTCGTCACTATAATACAAGTTATGCTTAGTTTGAGGTTAGGTACTGTTGTGTCATTACTCACCTATATGTTTTTATTATTATTTATTATTTCAAGGACCACTGTAGATTGTTGTACATATGGTCAAGTTGGGTGTCGATTACCTCTTACTCTTACTTATCTTGTTATCTATTTAATAAAACTATTCAATGAATACAAGGCGAATTCTAGTACCCTTCTAAATGTCCAGATGCTCTCTCAATGTATTTTAAATTCCCTTGCTATCTAAGCCGTCCTTCCGGCCGCCTGTCACCTTGACCGCGGTCAACCCTACGGTTGAACAACAAATTGTCGAAGCTGTTATCAGAACTAGTGCAGCCGAACTGAGACCGACACGCATCAATAACACGAGAGGGAGTACTTGTAACTGTAACAATAGTTTTAACAAATAAGTGCTCACTATTTAACAAAACAGTGGAAACTTGTTGCTCATCCTCTCATGCTCATGCTCTATTTTGATGACATCATCAACGGTAGGCGGATAGCCGGCTATCGAAACTTAAATTCGTAAAAGCTAAAAAGCAAAATCAAATCAAATATTTGTCGGTCTCAGTGGGTTTAAGCACTTAGTTGAGAGGATTAATGTGCCATTGAATTTTGAATCATGCGCTGCGTTGCGAGTAGCTCGAGATTATTTCGTTATCCATCCTTGACTGTTGGCACATTGAACTGGTTTGACCCTTACCAGCTAAGATCATTTCAACAAATAAAGATTCATAAAATATCAGGCGATAAACAAAACAAAGAATCTCGAATGTATACAATTCTCTTATTGTCTAAACAAATTCTGCTTAGCCACATAATGACACAAAACCCATCGTGTTTTGGTGAAAACTCTTTCTTTAAATTTTAGATGGGCTACGCTCAACTCGAACAAGTAGGCCACGGGATCCATCTTCGCCAGTTCGCCAGAGCATTCGTTCTTGAAGATGACCTGGGTAACAGCAGTCAGAGGATCGTGTTTGTCTCCGTGGATGCCTCTATGATGGGCCATGGTGTTCGAAGAGAGGTAAGGCACAAGTTTTATATCCATGGTGTCCACAGCTGGACTGGAAATGATGGATGAAGAAGGCACAAGTGCTATTTATTTATTTATTAGCACAATTAAACACCAGTAACATTAATAAATTAATTAAATTTTCCAAAAAAATTATAAATATATTAAAAATAAATAAATAAATAAAAAAATTAATATTAAAAATAGAAACTAATTATAAAATAAGAAATCGCAATATGTATCTATAAGTCTATTTATAAATATTTATGAATAACTTATAAAACTATCATGGTTTGGAACATAATACTCACTCAAAACGGGATATTTTCCTAAAATAAACATTATCTCGTGGTCAATGGCAACTGTGCCGAAATATGTAGAAGCAGAAAAACTCACATATCATGGTAAATATCCCTTTTTGAGTGAAAATTTGTTACTAATAAATGAGTATAATTGGACTTTTATTCATAAGTCGCAAAATCTGAGACATACCAACATAATCTTCTACTCATTGGCATATCACAATCCGAGTTCTGGACAAGAAGTCAATTGAGAACTGCGAGGGCGCGGAGAACTGCACGAATCAAAGGCACAGAGAAAAGGCTACGGTTCTACGAGTATGTTATATACATACAAGTTAATGTGTTGTTGAAATCTGTTGCTATCTCTATTCTTTGACATTATAATGACAAGGACAGTATACTTAATCGCCATGTTAGCTAATTATGTGGTTGTAGGATAGATAGTGACTTCTATTGCAAATATAATTGTTATTAAGATGGAGACGAACGAGAACGTACGAGTTTGTATCTTCTACGTTTTGTGACGAGAAGTGCGAGTGCAATGCATCTAGACCAGAGATTTCCAAATCATTTTTCCCAACCAAGAGACCCCTTTTCCAAAATGAATGATACCTCAGATCCCCATAGCCAAATTACTTTAAAAACCCTATCTGTAGTTATTTCCTATTGATACAAAATACTTACCAAAAACTTTGAACTTGGCATCATTTTATTCATCATCATTTAAATCGCGTATATGCGTCAAATACAGAGCAAGTAAAAACGTGCTCGCAAAAAACGCTCGAACACATTATCAGGCGAGTTTTTCATCTTGTACGAACTTGTGCACGCTTAACGACTTGTTGAGTTTTTCATCTGGTACGAACTTGTGCACGCTTATTGACTTGCCGAGTTTTTCATCTTATACGAACTTGTGCACGCTTTTAGACTTGTTGAGTTATTTAAAAGAACAACAATGATACTCCCTGCTAAGTAATTAGTATTTTTTATAACAAGCCTCGTCGACCCCCAAAATCAGTTTTCGTTTATTTTGACCTCTGGGAAACCTTTATGACGCTCAACTGATGCATACTAAGAACTCCTGATGAACTGATGCAGACGACTTCTTCCAGGTACTGAAACGGCTTCAGAAGCGTTACGGAGACATATACAGCGACCACAACGTCATCATCAGCGGAACACATACTCACTCCACTCCGGGAGGATTCCTGATGGACTTTCTCTTCGATCTTCCTATCCTGGGCTTCGTGAAGGAGACTTATTCTGCTTATATTCTAGGAATATACAAGGTGTGTATGGTTTAGGTGTAGAATGGGAATAAATGAAGTCGTGTTGATTGCAGGAGTGTTAGATGTCAATAAGTGCATTTGACTGACCTGTCGTCCTACCTGTTGGTAGTAGCTTTCCCTTCTGCACTGTAGGTTGAGAGCTCGATTCCCTCCCAGGGTACTGACGACCTCTGTGGCGCAGTGGGCGAAAGCCTGCCTGAGGCGCAGAAAGTTGCGGGTTCGATTCCTGCCGAGGGACAAATGTTTGTATGATCTGCAAGTATTTATCTCGGGTCTGGGTGTTTCTATGTATAATATGTATGTATTTACAAAATAAAACGTATATAAGTAGTATATCAGTCATGTGGTACCCATAACACAAGCTCTGCCTACTTTGGGGCCAAATGATGCCGTGTGAAATGTCCGGCATTATTTATTAAAAAAAATATATAATTATTACAAAAATATATTTATTTATTTAAAAAAAAATACATTTTTCTGCGATGAACTTAGGTGTTTGTTCTATGTCGACGCAACGAAGCATGCCCTCACGTGTGTGCTCGTTCAGGTTGCTGTCTCGCTGACATCTTCGTGAACGCCGTCGCGTATCACGCTTTACGTAATTAATTAATTTGCTTGTTTGGCGACTCAAAATGACTTACTAACAATAGTTTAAGATGTTCGTTATTTAGGTTAAATAAAAAAGCTTTATAATTTTTTGCTTTTCAGTTTTTTCGGCGGTTGATTTTTTTTATAATTTTTTTTTATAATTTTTTGTGGCTATAATCTTCTAATTACTACTTGTTTAATTTATGATTACTTTTAATATTTCATATATTAATACGTTACAATCAGTGAATGAAGAATCATCATCCTGTTTTCCTATCCTTATGGTTGGATTTTTTTTCCGAATTGTAATGGAACCAACTTCGGGGATGCCCTTTCCAGTAAAAAAGTATTAATCGGACTATTCTGTAAAATGTTATGCGTGGTCATACATAAAATAAAAATATACGCGTCGACTTGAATAAATAACTACGTTTTTACGTTGATTAAAAATATCATAAGTATGTATTTAAAAATATATAGGTATTCTATCAGTCATCTGGTCACCATAGTACAAGCTAGGCTTAGTTTGGGGCTAGATGGTGTTGTGTGCAAGGTCCTCCAATAACTCAATCTTTAGTTTAGTTTAATTTGTCTTTCCTGTTTTACTTTGTTTTATAGATTAACTTTTTAAAGTGTTTTTTGTTTTTCGTTATTATTTTTTCTGTTTCACTTTGTATTTATTTTGAGTTTACCATATTGTTTTTTTTTTAATGTGTATATTTCTTTCTTTCTTTCTTTCAATATATATTTTGGCAATACAACCAACCATGATACTGTGGTAAGATTTCAGAGAGAGTTTTGCCAGAGAGGAAGCTACTAGTCGCCAAAGTTTCGAGATTTCGTAAATTTTTTTTTTTTTTTAAATATTAATTCGCGTGACTAATATCAGTAATGTTGGATAACACCTTGATTAACGACCTTGCACCGCTCACTTTGTAAGTCGTTGACATCGGGTTAACATAATTGAGTACTACAATCTATTCCAATCTGTTCACCTGGTTGTGTACTTTGGAATTTAGTGCTTGTATTATGGTGACCCAGATGACTGATAGAATACTTGTATATATTTAAATACAATACACATACAATACTTATGATACTTTATAACACCTATACACAGAACTAACACCCATGTTCACACTAATCAAACAAATGTTTGTTCTGGGAGGGAATCGAACCCTCAACCTACAACACACAAGGCAGAGCTACTATGAACTGAGCTGACGGGGCAGTCAAATTCAAATTATCTCGTGATCATGGCGCCTGCAACTGTGCCGAAATATCTGTAAGCAGAAAAACTCATATATCATAGTATCCCGTTTTGAGTAAAAATTATATTCCAAACCATGATATTTTTAGAAGTTAGGTATATCGTTAGGTAATCATCTGACATGTAGGATTATGACACCGATTGTCAAAAGTAATGTCGGTCGTCCTATCGCTCAAAACGAGCCGAAACAATGTACCGCTCAATACCATCCATACCTTGTCAGTCTACCACCCTCACGAACAATTGCTTCCACATTTATAATGCGTCCAGCCAAGGATTGGTATGAAGTCGTCGTCTGTCTTTCCCGAAAACTACAATCTAGGTCTCTTCAAGTCTCGAGTTAAAAGGTGTCTTCTAGACCTGCGTGCCCCATCCTCGGCCACATCGTCACTTAACATCAGGCGAGATCGTGGTCAAACGTAGGTTTATCGATGATAAAAAAAAAACTATAGGGTATTCCACAATAATCGGGCCGATATATCATTCGATTTCAAGAATAGGCCCCTGAATATACTTAAGACTAACGCGTCTTAAACCGTGCGGATTAATCGCTTGCGTTTACTCGGCTGTTGAGATAATAATTACGTTTTAAAAACTAAAAAGAAAATCGACTTTGAATGAAATTTGAGCCTATAATATTTTTTCTGTGGAAAGTTGATGTATTTTGTATATATATAATATGGTTAGGCCAAATAAACGCACCGCTCCAATGAGACAGCGAGGTATCGAAGTACACGAAAACATCATCGATGTATACAATTTTTAGATTTTCGTTGATTTCTCAGCTCGACCGATTTTGATAAAATTTAAATGGGACCTGTAAAGTATACCCTTTCAAACAAAAAAATAATTTTCCAAATCGGTTCAGGCGTTTTCGAGTAATCGGTGAACAGACATAAAAAAAAAAAAGATTCCGACGAATTGAGAACCTCCTCCTTTTTTATGAAGTCGGTTAAAAAGGTCTTAATTGTTTAATATTATTTAATTATTAGGACATGTGTTTTGCAAGCATAATCGTATTCGCGTACAACACCTACTCACGCCTTCTGTCACCAGTTAGCTGACAAACAAACATGAAGACAATGGTGAAGAGGAAGTCGTATAGAAAACATTGACTGGTTGGCATTGAGCCTACATATGTTGTGCTTATTGTGAAAGTATCTGTATTTTAAGACTCATAGGAGCTGAGCTGGAGCTGAGCTGACGTCATAAACGGCATAGCAAATTTATATTGATACCAGCTGTAACCCGCGACTCGTTCACGTATGCTTAGAACCTTTTTTTATTTTTGGAAGTAATGCATTCTGTGCATCTAAAGAACATTTCATAAGTTTAATCCCCTATTTTACCTCCTTCGGAAATTATTTTGTTAAAACGTTGAAACACATATTTCTTTATTTCTTATCAAAAGCCTAAATATGAATTTTCAGAACCCTAACTTAAGGAAATATGAGTTGCCCAAACAAACATTTATTCCCTATTTAACCCTTCTAGATGTTTTTTACGCTTTTCTACAAAAAGTAGCCTATGTTCTTCCTCATGCAATACATCTTACCAAATTTCATCAAGATCCGTTTAGCCGTTTAGCCGTGAAAACGTAACAGATAGACAGACAGAGACACTTTCGAATTTATATTATAAAGTATGGATATTGTTTGTTGAAGACAATATTGTTGAGAATCAATAAGCTCTCATTTTTTCAACATTGTGTTCGTTGGTTCTCAGAGTATAGTCATAGCCCACACGAAGGTGACGAAGGCTCGCATGGAATATGGGGAGGCAGAGTTACTGGACGCCAATATCAACCGGTCGCCCACTTCTTATCTGCGGAACCCACCGGAGGAACGCGCTAAGTAAGTTCAACCTTGGAATTAATGCTTTTGGACTTTACATTTCAAAAAACGCGGGTTATACTCACTAATGGCTCTGTGAGCTGTAAACCCGAACATATTTCTAAATGACTTAAATATAACTTGTTTCCCGTTTTCCAACCCCATATCTCCGCCATTTTCGAAAACTTCCAAAAACTAAATCTAAAAAATAACTATTTAGTTATAGAACCTGCTCACAAAATGCGACCTGTACGGACTGTATGAACCAGTAGAACGGCATAATGTTATATATATTTATTTATATTTAGTTCTGAATTTGCTATAACTTTACTGATCCTCATTAGCCAAGCGCATGTGAGCACACACAGTGAAAGCCAAAAACAGTAGAGATAAGAATGACTAGTGTTCAGCTCCCAAACTAATCAACACCATCTAGTTAACAAAAGAAGAGCTAGCAATAGGAAAGGAAAACTTGAAACAAGCCCGGCTCGGTGCCAGCCGTTATGCAACCGAACCGACACCGCATGTACTGATTCGACTTTCCTGCGGGTCCTGCGGGTCCTGTGGGCCGTGCTAAGTGCACGAAAGGAGCCTCTGAGGCGCACTTTAATCCTTTCACCACACTAGTAAGAAATAACTAGTGACACGATTAGAAGAAGTTAACAAAACAAAAATGTAAAGAGCTTTTTTTTTTTTTAAGGATTTACAAATCAGACTGTCACTCAAAATCTACTAAAGCGTTTCTAGCCATGGTAATTTTCTTTCTTTTCGTGGTAAATTTCATCATATATCCAACGGTATATATATATATATACACCGTTGGATATATAGATGACTATATTATTGATAAGAATGCATGGCCTCATGTCGCTCTGCCGTCAGACAGTTAACCGACACACTTGAAATGTATAAACTCTCTTGTATTAGTATTTCGTAGTTAAGGTAGTTATAAGATGGATCATATAAAAAAGTGATCCTTGTGATTGTATTGAATAAATCATCTTTTGACTTTTGACTTTGGCTTTGGTTTTCAACATTTCGTATCTGTATCGAAAAACTTTTAGAAACCTCCTAGTATCGATATCTATCTAACGATAAACCACACGACAGGACGGGTAGTAAAATAAAAAAAATCACCACTTGTTTACATGTAGGAGAGGTATACATAAAACACTTTCAAAGTGTTTATTTAATAACTTTGCAGGGGCCACTAATACCTACATATTACCGTGCCAAAATCATTATTATTATTTCAAATTCATATACCTATTTGTATTCAATACCACTTTGAAACGTCTTACATACTAGGTGAATTTAGGTGTCAATTCCTCCTAACCCAAGCCCGAGAAGAACTGGCAAGAAACTCGTCCTGGTCTTAGCGCTTTTTGGTATGAGGTATGATCCATTTTATAATAGCTTAACTACGAAGAACTAATACAAGATTACAGTAGTATACATTGCAAATCTGTCAGTTAACTGTCTGAGGGCAGAGCAACATGAGGCCATGCATTCTTATCAGTAATATAGTCATTTATATTATAATAAGTTTTCTTCAAAAAACTATAAACTTACATTAACAATGCCAAGCCTGCCAAGCCAAGCTAACATGTGTGTTCAAAATTTATAATAGGCTATCTGACAACATTAAAGACCCAAATGGCATATTTTTTTGAAAAATTGACAACGTGGCTTATAGACAAATGTTTTTATACAATACTGAATATTTTAATTATCTAAACTGTAACATTATCTTATTAAAATTTTTACCTAATAACTGTTATTAATTAATTTGAAATTACATTGTTTATTTATTACCTCATATTTTATGAATTATAATTATTATAGTCTTCAAATTATTGGGGGTTAGTCCCCGTGCTAACTAACAGAAGAGCTAGCAATAGAGAAAAAAAACTTGAAACAGGCTCGGTGCCAGCCGTTTGCACCTGCAACCGAACCGACACCGCATGTACTGACTCGTCTTTCCTGCTGGTCCTGTCGGCATGCGAGAGAGGTTAGTGTGGGTACCTGGAAAGGCTGCGCTATCAAACAGAATCCCAGGCAGAGTGACGTCAGTGGAGACTTGGAGAGGAAACTTCACCCACCTCAGCTTGCTAGAGTGGATCCATGAATGAAAGTTTTCAATTACAATTAAATGGTCTGTACCTTACTGGCGCCACTTAAATCATCTTCAACAGATGAACGAAGTCTAATGATGATGATTATATTAATACGTGAAGCAAAAACTTTGTAGCCCTTTATAGAAAAATTGCGCGGACGGGATTGAGGAGTATGAAATTTTGCACACTTAGGTATCCTAATATTATATATATAAATACACAACCCTATTATTTTTAAATTTCGAATACTGGCCAAAAATCTTTTATTGTTTTTGAATAAAGAACATTTGAGCTTTCTAAAAATAAAAAATAAATTTACTTAAGTTAATTTTTCAAAATGGAATGGACGCCAAGGGAGGATCGAGTGGCGGTTATCGCGTTGCACCGCAGTGGTTACGCGCCAACAAAGATTTTCAACATTCTTCAAAATTTGAAAATAACATTAAGGTTAGTTCATCGAACCATCAAAATATTCAGTGAACATTCGAGCCTCGAAGATCGTAAAAGGAGGGCACGAAGCACTCAAAACTGGCTGACCACCCGTGAAATCGACTTTATCAGGCACGAAGACTGGCCCTCGTCTAGCCCAGACTTAAATCCACTGGACTACAAAATATGGCAGCATTTAGAGGAGAAAGTCTGCGCTAAGCCTCATCAAAATTTGGAATCTCTCCGTGCATCTCTGGTTAAAGCAGCGGCAGAGATAGACATGAATGTGATGCGTGCTGCAATCGACGACTGGCCGCGTCGGCTAAGAGCCTGTTTTCAAAATCGGTATCGGTGGTAATTTTGAATTATATAAATAAAATTGTATTCTACATTTAATTATCTTTCTTTTCACGTACAACTTTAAAACAATAAACACAATTTATATGATTTATTCAATTAAATGTTTGTGGCAGAATTTATGACCTGACTAGGTATATTATAAATGCGAATATAAGTTTGTTTGTTACGCGAAAACTACTTAACCGATCATCATGAAACTTTGTACACATATTCTTGGAGGTATTAGAAGTAACATAGAATAAAAAAAAAATTACGAAAGATATTTATATGGCAAAACAACGTTTGCCGGGTCAGCTAGTAGTTTATATAGTAAAAGTGCAGAATGCTAATATTTTTTTTTAATAATGCAAAAAAAATACATTAATTATGGTCGAATTTCGACCAGTGGGCGACCACTAGTTCTAATAAATCTCCCAAGAAAATAAACTAAAGTTAAGAACTAGGTTAAGAAAACTTTATAGATAATTTGCATGCCAAAGAATATGGTAGGACATACAATAGACAAATTACTATAAGACCTAATTGTATCACATATGTTCAAGCAAATAAATAATATTTCATTTCACATTTGTTCAATGGTCAGTCTCCAAATACTGCGACATTTTACATTTAAGCAAACCCATTGAACTCGGTCAAGGCAAACCGCACTTATGCATAACAACGTAAAGGTCGTCTACAATTTATAAGTTTGTATGTGAGATAAGGTGCGTCCACATCGGCGAGTGGTATGCATGCAGTTATTGCAGAGGTTTGGTGTACCTGTGGGGCGATTATAGAACTTTGATACTATCAAAACATTGATACTAATAGCTTTCAGTTACTATTGATGAATTGGTATTACGGATCGCTGCGATTTCTATCGGCTTCTATCGCTAGTTACAATGTGAAGTTGGTGTCAAACTATAACTCGACCAATTTACAAAGTACGATTATGGTAGGAACCGTGTTTAGCGTACTAAGCATTTAAATACATCGTATATGATTGATTGAAATAATGCCTATTGCTAATCGAAATTGATAGACATTGATGCCGATTGCTAATCGAAACTGATAAACATTTTTTGTATCAAGAGTTCCATAATCGCCCTACTGATGCCTTATAGTTATACTGCATAACAGATTCATCAAAGAAATTATTTTATAGGCGCACGATTCGCGGAAAAAACAGCGTTAAAATTATATAATAGGTACATCAGAATAGCGCGGCTTAAATCACGCGGATTAATTCGTATTTATAAATAAAATAATAATAATAATGCCGGACATTTCACACAGCGTCATCTAGCCCCAAAGTAAACAGAGTTTGTGTAAATACATACTTATTATAGAGAAACTCCTAGATTCGAGACAAATCATCATACAAACATTTGTCCTGCGGCAGGTCGTCAATAATAATTAAATTAATTAGTATGGATGAATCGGGCTGATAGATAAACTTATATTAACGGCGCGATGACCAATGTGTACGCTCCCTTAGACAGATAGTTTACAACATCTTAATTTTTGTAAATTAGTCATAAACCAACCTACATTTTAATCTGTATACATCTAACGTTGAAAATTTAAAATGTTTAAATTAACGGACCCATTAAATAATAAATTGCGTACTTACTCAGGTACTTAGTACATTATGCAAAGACGTTAACTGTTTACAAAGATTATAAATACTTACGGGTATTTATCGCGTTTATTTACCTATTTTTCCTGATTTTATTTACCTATTTTTTTTGAGTCATCCCGTGACCACGACAGAGTGTAAACCTGTCGAAACGTCGGGAAAAATAGGTAAATAAACGCGATAAATACCCGTAAGTATTTATAATAATGTGTTCTGATCGCGTAAATTTAAAAAACTTTATTTTGTTTACAAAGATATAGAACAAATTACTACTTTTTTTTATCTTTTCGAATGAGAATAGCTTAGCTTAGAGAAGCTTATTTTAAGTAACTTATCGTAAGTATGTTATGTAACTTTTTGTACACCGCCATCTTTTTGTTTTTTGCCTATCCTGTCCACATAAGGGATGTTGCACACGTACCACAACCACACCACATCACAGCGACAAAAAGTGTTGAAGCATTTGATGCGTTTGACGGAAAAATGTGGTCCGTGTAAATTAAACTATCCATTTTCATACAAATCAACGCCCGCCCACGTGTTGTGGTTGTGGTGTGGTTGTGGTACGTGTAACCCCAAAGGTTACTTGGAAGATATCGTTTTTAGCGATAAGGCTTACAACTTTATTGCTAATAAATGTTTTTGTGTTCTCTCTGTCATAAAGCCTTTATCTATTTATCATTGATTGTATACTGGTTGTCATTGTTTATCGAAAAGTTCATGTGCACCAGTCTCAAACGGTGATGGAAAGCATCGTGACGAAACCGGTATGTCGTAGAACGATAAAGGTTTGAAGACATGTGCCAAGTGCATGAAAGGAGCCTCTGAGGCGCACTTTCTTTCCTTTCAACACACTGGTGAAATAACTGGTGACACGAATAGAAGAACAAAAATATAACAATAATTACATTTTAAAACTAAAAAGACAACCGATTTCTTTTTATTTTATTTTATTTATTAAACAAAATCCACAGCTCTTAGTAAACAATATTACTTAATCTAACGCATTTATCCTAAAGCCAATAACGGATTTACATTTTATGTTTATCACCTATAATTTAGAAGACAGTCACTAACCAAACATGTTATTAGTTAATAGAAAATACCTATTAACAATTATACATTATAATTATGTGAGTGTATGAGAGTTGTGTAAAAATGCGAGCGCGTGTGTGTGTGTGTGTGTGTGTGTGAGAGAGAGAGAGAGAAATAGATTACGTGGTATGCATAATATGATAATTACAAATAAAACTGACACAAACTTATACATTTTCACAAAGAATTCTGAGAATTTTACGTTTGAACACCTGCTTGCTACAATAGAAAATATCAATTTGTTTAAATTGTTTGTTGTAGTTTCTATGTAGTCGACTAACAAGTGAGTTTTGGGCGTAATTTGTGCGTATAGGCAAAACAGCAAACAGGTTAGTGTGTCTAGTTCTAATGGTTGGAACACAAAAGCGCAACACTTTAGACAATAACTCCGAGCAGTGGATATAGTTATTGCATACACCATGCAGAAATGACATATCAGTTAGAGTCCTACGGTTTTCGAGAGAAGTGAGGTGATGATAAAAGCACGCTGTCTGATATATAAAAAAGCGAAATATCAACATTTCGTTTCATCCAAGTGGATGACATATTTTTTCAGTTTTTTTGATTTAAAAACCTAACTACTGAACCGATTTTTATGAAATTTATACGGAACCAATTGGCAATATATCCTTTCACATGAAATCATATTTTTTCAAACCGTTACATAAATGACGGAGTTAAGAGGTAACAAACATAAAAAAAAGAAATATGTGTGCAATTCCCACGTGGTAAAAGTGAAACCTTAAAAAATGTTGGCTTCAAGATAATGAGACGAATAAGAATATAAGAAACACTGTATAATGCTAATTTTCACTCAAAACGGGATATTTACCATGATATATGAGTTTTTATGCTTCCCGATATTTCGGCACACTTGCCTCCGCCATGATCACTAGATAAACTCTCAGTTTATCTCGTGATCAACTCTCAGTTTATCTAAAATAAATATCCCGTTTTGAGTGAAAATTATCTTCAAAACCATGATAGTTTTAGTTATACTGTATAATGCTTCCTATCTCATTTTCTCCCACGTTAAATCTTATGAATTTATGTGTCTGTCTCTTTTTACTGTCGCTTTTTCGTTTCATCGACTTTCAAATCACAACGATGCTAAAGAAGTTTTCACTTCAAAATTAATTAGAATCTCCTCCTTTTTTCAAGTCGGTTGAAAAGTAACCTATGATACCTATGATCCTTCCCCAAGATACTTTCTATCTCTGTAGGTACCTAATTTCATCAAGATTCGTTATGCCATGAAAATGTAACAGAGAAGTTTATTGAGTTAGGTTCTTTGATATATTATCTACATTCTGAACAAAAACATAAAAGAATATTAAATGTATTTTAATGTTTCTAATAACTAATAATAATAAAATTCAATTCATAAATAAAATGCAATTCATAAACCCAATAATCCAATAGTATGAATCTAAAAAATGTCTAACGCGTTAAAATAAGTTTTCACTTCTGTCGGCACTCCCGAAGTCCATGTTTTTTTTTCTTCTTTTTTGTGTTACTGGTTCTCTGGTACTTGTGATAAAAGCTTGTTATAAGTTACCAAATAATATTAATAAATAAATATAGATGAACGGTTAGTCCATTGGTCTCAAAATATTTCTCCAATGAGTAATAGGTACATGTCCATGTATTTCTACTACATTATCCAAACTCGCTTAGTTTTCAACAGTTGCGTCGACAATGCCAAGCCGTCTATACCAAGAAAATAATATAAATGAGTACTTGATACATTCTTCATACACTTATCTCAAGAATAGGTACTTACCCAAGATTGGATCGATTGTTGATAAGAATGCATGCCCTCATGTTGCTCTGCCCTCAGACAGTTAACCGACACATTTGAAATGTATACTTAAACTCTCTTGTAGATGTAAGATGTAAGATGGATCATGTAAAAAGCGCTAGGACCAGGACCAGTTTCTTGCCAGTTCTTCTCTGGCTTGGTTTAGGATGAATTGGCACCCAAATTCACTTAGTATGTAAGAAGTTTCAAAGTGATCCTTGTGATTGTATTGAATATCTTTTGACTTCGACATGACTTTGACTAAAGAGATTTTTCAGTTTTGTTTTAAAGAGAAAAAAAGGAAATTTATAAACATTATTTAACACTTTTGTTAGGTACTGATAATCCAAAAAAATATTTTTAAATTGTAGAGCATGTTGGATTGTACCAGTAGTAATACGTGGGCAATGAATGAATAAAACGTTTATTTGGCACACACAAAAAAAACAATCTTAACTAAAACACAAAAACTATTTAAAAATAGGTATACAAATCAGTTAATAATAGTATAAGTGCCAAAAATTCGTCTAGCTCAGCATGTGTTGGATGGAAGCAACTAATGCTTACACTCAACGCTGATTTTCAGCTGTTACCTAAGTTTAGGAGAGTAGCCCCATTTGCCCCGGATTCGCATGGTGAATCCGTCCAGTGGTAAAAACCGTATGAAAATCCGTTCAGACAGAACAGACAGAACAGACAGTAGATGGTATAGATGGTATTGAATCGGATTGGTCCCTGACCACTAGTAATTCTTATCGTTACTAACTTCGGAAGTCTTCTATGTGCGTTGTTACATGCGCTTGAGCCTGTGTGGCGCAGTGGGCCAAGGCCCGGCTGAAACGCAGAAGGTTGCGGGTTTTATTCCCGCCGCGAGTCAAATGTTTGTATGATCTGCAAGTATTTGACTCGGGTCTGGGTCTGAGATAGCTCAACTGATACAGATCACTGCCAGAGGGCAGCGTTCCCAAGACACTAGCGGCATTGGCACGTTAAATGGCAATGATAATACGCTGAGCCAGGCACCCAGCTCTTGGGTCACGCAATGTATCTACCAGACGCCGTGAAATACGGGCCCCATGGGCCCAGGGTCTCGACTCCAACAGGCTCAAATAAGTAGGCCTTTTGCACCTTTTAAGGTCCTCGGCACATTCAGCCGTCGCACCAGCTCTAACGGAAGTCCACGACGATTTATATATTTATTTACGAATCCGACATTTCCAGATACAAATACGATACAGACAAGACCCTGGCACAAGTGCGTTTCCTGACTCCGGAGGATAAGGTCCTCGGAGTTATAAACTGGTTCGCAGTGCATCCGACAAGTATGAACAACACTAACAAGCTGATATCTTCCGATAACGTGGGATACGCCTCTGTTCTCTGCGAGAAGGCACTTAATGGAAATACTACTTTACCTGGGAAGGTCAGTATATTTATACTAATTAGTGGTCGCCCACTGGTCGAAATTCGACCATAATTAATTCATAATTAATGTATTTTTTTGGCATTAATATTAGCATTCTGCACTCTTTCTCTATATAAACTATACCTAATGTATAATATAAACTATCGCCAATGTCAAGTTTAGATAATTGATTCAGGCGTGACTTTGCGGAAATCCATTACAAAACATGAAACAGATGGACAAATATTTATTACAATTCCGCTAATCTATTCCTAAAGAGTTACCTCCAAAAGAAATTCGTGTGTTCCCGACGAAAAAGTGTTTTTTCGTCGGGGTGCGGAGTGAGTCAAGTGTTCCTGAGGATGCCTCGTGGAGAGGCGAAACACGTGTCGAATTTCTTTTGGAGGTAACTCTTTAGGAATAGATTAGCGGAATTGTACTAAATATTTGTCCATCTGTTTCATGTTTTGTAATGTCAAGTTTATTATATCGATTATAGTATGATGTTCATTCTTCGTCTGTCATTTCATGGAGTAGCATAGCTCTGATAATTAAATATTTTTTACCCTTTTTATTGATGTTTTATTCAGTAATCTGAGCGGAATTTGAATTAATAAATTGTGACTACAGGATGGGTATGGATAATTGAATTATATGTTTATTGTGGTGCAATATGATTTGAACGACGAGGAATCCCAAGAAAATTCTAGACGACAGTATGCGTGACGTCAATCGACTAAGACTAATAATAAACTTATGGAACTCCTTACCTTTATCTATTCGCTTATCTAAATCTATTCATATATTTAAAATCAAAGTCCATAACCTTTATCTGTCTTTATCTGGAAACTGCTAACTGGTTGTTAGCTTCTATCACTATAGAAAGTTGTTTGATGGTGGGTATGTATGTCATCTTTCTTTGTGTAATTTTTGTCATTTTTATAGTTATGAATTATAGGCATTTTTATAGTTATTGTTATATTTTGTATTTTTATGTATTAGATTAAGTATAGGTAACTTTTTTTGTACACCGCCGACTTTTTGGTATTTTGTCTATCCTGTCCACCCAAAGGTTGCCTGGAAGAGATCGCTTTTAGCGATAAGGCCGCCCATTGTACAACTGTACTGCTAATCATTATTTTTTTGTATATTCTCTTGTGTACAATAAAGTGTTTATCTATCTATCTATCTAAACTGACTATAAACTATAAACACTTGACATTGGCAAAATTGACATTAGTATGTCACAGGCCATTAACAAAGAAGAAAAAGAATAGTATGATGTCACAAACTCGTATTTTGTCGTTCGTCATTAGTTTATATATAAAATGTATATAGAATTAGCTGTTCCGTTAGCGACTTCGTCCACGTGTTTTAAGAAAGAAATCCATTCTAAACTAAACATTCTCGAATCAACTTGAACAAACACAAAAAAAAACATCAAAATCGGTCCAGCAGTTTAGGAGGAGTTATTTACAAACACACGCACAGAATATTTATATCTGTACTAATATTGTAAAGCTGAAATGTTTGTTTGTTTTGTTGAACGCGCTAATCCCAGGAACTACTGGTTTGAATTGTAACATTCTTTGTGTGTTGGATAGTTCATTTATCGAAGAAGGCTTTATAGGCTTTATAACATCACGCAGCGACCAATAGGAAAAAATATATGATAAAACTCTATTTAAATAAAAACACCCAAATTTCTAATAAAACCGGAAACAACTCGAGATAAATAAATATATGTTTGCTTCGCAAGACGCCCAAAAATAATCTTAATTTCTTTCATATTCTTCCCTATATTTCAATTGTAGCACGTTTCTCAGTCACCAAGGGTTTTCATTCCTATCTTTTGTCATATTGATGTTTCACCACCACTTTTTAGGCCTTTAAAATGCACTTAAACTGCATTTAACTTTTTAAGGTGGACCACCTTAAAAAGTTAAATGCAGTTTAAGTGAAGAAGGAGAAACTTTTTTTTTATATTTAATTAAGTCGGTAGTTTTTTGTTTTTAAACCCTACTTATTTGTCTAGTAATGTCACTTGCTCCAGGATATTGCATACTCTTTGCAGTGCCGTTTGAACATAAACACAGAATTCACAAACTATAGGATGCTAACGCATGAATTGCTTGTAGATTACTGCTTGGATGCAGAATATCTGGCACTGTGCTGGTCAGCCACCAAGACATACTCTCGCTATAGAGTCCTATCACCAAGTATGTATTCCTATTACGATCACTCTCATATTTCCAGGGTACAGTAGTCTGCGCTTTCGCGTCTACAAACCTCGGAGACGTCTCTCCCAACACCAAGGGCCCTCGCTGCGAGTTCTCAGGGAAGCTGTGTGACCAGGAGAAGATGCTCTGTACGCTTCACAAGGAGAAGTGCTTCGCATCTGGCCCTGGACGTGATATGTTCGAGAGCACCAAGATTATTGCTACCAAATTATTTGAAACTGCCATGGTATTTACTTGTAGTATTCTGTAAATTTTATTTATAGAATTAATATACAATAATATAAAAAACATGTGAAGCAGTTGAGCTATCTAAGGACAGTTTAAAACGACCCATAGATAGCTCAACTGATCCAGATCACTGCTAGAGGGCAACGTTTTTTGAAAAATGTCTTGGAAATAGGTGATAAGAGCCAGCTCTTGGGTCATTTAATGTATCTATCAGACGCCGTGAAATATTATTGAAAGCTTAAAAAAAAATTCATTCGTTTTTTTAACCAGTGTGGTGGAAGGATTAAAGTGCGCTTCAGAGGCTGCATTTGACCATAAGCCTCCCCAATAAATTTCCAGAAAGAACGATTTTGAGCCCTCTCCATCCACCAATTTCCCGCGATCTTTACAATGTCATCAGTCCATCGGGTGGGGGGTCGTCCTACGCTTCGTTTTCCTGTCCTTGGTCGCCATTCGAGAACTTTTATTCCCCAACGGTTATCGGTTCTGCGAGCTATATGGCCTGTCCATTGCCACTTCAACTTGCAAATTTTGAGTGCTATGTCAGTGACTTTGGTTCTTCTACGGATTTCCTCGTTGTGGATTTTATCACGTAGTGAAACACCCAACATAGCTCTCTCCATAGCACGTTGCGCGACTCTGAGCTTGTGTATGAGGCCAATAGTTAGCGACCAAGGTTTCAGTTCTATATGTCATCACTGGCATCACGCACTGATTGTAGACTTTCGTCTTGAGGCTCTGCGGTATCTGTGACGAGAAGATGTGCCGTAATTTCCCAAACTTTGCCCATCTGAGTTGGATACTGATATAGCGCAACTTAAAAGACTCCTTAATACAATAGACGCACCCGATTTAGTTAACGATTCACTTCGCCTTTACGTTCCGGATCTTAGAAGTACGAGAAATTATTTTTTTGATGTCCCTCGTAGGCGTACTGTCGCGCGTTCTAATCCACCTCTGCCTCGCTCATCGCGTTAATATGCTACCAACTGGCTACCAACCCAGAATATGATGTGTGTTTACGTATGAATGGAAGAGACTAGTGTTATTGTGCTTGAGGTATTGTGAGAATGGCGGATGATTGGAATCTGACATTATATTATGAAAATTTATATACTTACCTACAATTTTTTTATTGTAATTTTAAAAAACTATGACATATAATTAAAGTTTTTTATCTTTTTAACCAACTTCAAAAAAGGAGGAGGTTCTCAATTCCGTTCTATTTTTTTATTATGTTTTTGTTTGTTACCTCTCTTAACTCCGTCATTTATGAAACGATTTGAAAAAATATTTTTCACGTGAAAGGATATACTTACATACTTACCGATAGGTCCCATAGAAATTTCATCGAAAAATTTGATTCCGCAGTTTGGTTTTTAAGCAAAAAAAGGAGGTTCTCAATTCATTTGTATTTTTATGGGCTCAAATTTCGGTTGAAGTCGGAAAACTAAAATACTAAAGTTAACTACAAACAACAAAAGAAAAATAAAAAGACATGAGTTACAACTAACACACATCATCATTGGTCTTCGTTCATCTGTTGAAGATGTTTTAGGTGGCGTCAGTACAGAGCAGTTAATTATAATTGAAAACTTTCGTTCATGGATCCACTCTAGCAAGCAGAGGTGGGTGAAGTTTCCTCTCCACTGACGTCACTCTGCCTGGGATTCTTTAGCGCAGGCCTTTCCAGGTACCCACACTAACCTCTCGACCTTGCCGACAGGACCCGCAGGAAGGACGAATCAGTACAGTATAACACAAAGTAGATAAGAAATAAGTTAATATATGTATATATATGTACCTACTTGTTACAGGTAGTGTTGAACCGACCTGGAGAAGACCTAACAGGCTCCCTGGCCATCGTGCACCAGTTCGTGAACATGCCCTTACAGGAAGTGTTCCCCTATGACCCTGTTACTGAAACATTTAACTCTGTAAGTATCCTAAGATAGGTGATAAATTTAGTGTAGATTTAAATAAATCGAAGCAAAAGTAATATATAAATAACTATCTGTTGCTCGCGACTTCGTCCGCATTTTCTTGAAAGGAATTGTAGCTTAAATCCTTCCCCAGGATGCAATTTATCTCCTTGCCAAATTTTATTGATAAGATTCAAACCAATCACCTGACCACCCATTAGTTTACATACAAACATTCACACCTCATTTTACCCCTCATTTTACTATTTTATGATGGTTATTTTGAGAAATCTAAGAAAACTACCTCATTTTTACTATTTTATGATGGTTATTTTGAGAAATCCTGAAACACGTGTCCATTTATTTTGCTTTTTAGGTATCCACCAAGTTTCTAAGAAATCACACCACCCGTTAAAAAGTTCCCATACAAACTTTAACACCACATTTTACCCCTTTCTTAGGCTTATTTTGAAAAATCCTGAAACACGTGTCCGTTTATTTTGCATTTTATTTGGTATATGGCTGGCGATGGTATATGGCTATCTCTTAGGGATAACCATTCTGTAGTATAATTAGTATCAGCATTGCACCCGTGCGAAGCCGGGGCGGGTCGCTAGTTCACAATAAACAACGACTTGAAACGTCTTATCTAAGGTCGAAAACTCATACCTATATATTTTTTTTGTGGTTATCAGTAGATACGTACCAACAATCGTATACTCTCGCGCGCTAGATGTATGTCATTTACTTACTTATATTTACTAGTCGTATATAATGAAGTTTATTTTCCTGTTTATTTGTATAATAAGTGCGCTCCTTAATGTACGAAGTGATGACAAAGAACTTGCAAATATAGATACATCAAAACTTGTTAGAATTTTAATACGAAGTGAACGATACATATCGGAAACCGAGCTTCTGCTAAAAGTGAAGGAACCAGACCTTTATAAATGGAGTGTTCATCAGAATCAAGTGCCTTCAAAAAGGGTTTACAGAAAGAATCATAAAAAAAGTGTTCTGGATGTTCCCGACTGCCCGACCGGGTATGGAAGAGCTGATGATAAATCATGCAAGCCTACAGAAATATAAATATATGGGTCATAGCACGGTTTTATATCTTATGAGGTCGTGGCAACAGGTTATAAATGGTTTTATTAAATACTAGCTGTTTCCCGCGGCTTTGCCCGCGTGGTAGATAAAAAAGTAGCAAAATAATTGAACGAATTAATGTTTCGGAAAAATTACAAAGCATAAACGCGGTTTTCGAAGTTTGACCATCATCCAGAGTGTTTTTTTTGAAAACTTTTCTAAGCGAGCACTTACGGCCCTAGAAGAAGCTGCATACCAAATTTCATTCCAATCCGTTCGGTGGTTTCTGAGATGTCGTGATAAATGAGTGAGTGGTATTTGACCAATTTATAGTAGACTAGCCGACCCGGCCACGCGTTGCTGTAGCTCAGTAGTTCTAATACATTGAACCCATATACGCTAACCTTTAAAATTATCAGTGTTTCTCTACTATATTATGTATGTATTACACATATAAACCTTCCTTTTGAATCAGTCTATCTATTTAAAAAAACCGCATTAAAATCCGTTGCGTAGATCTAAGCATACATATACTATGTAGTGAAGATAGAAGATAATTACAATAATAATAATAATAATCCCGGACATTTCACACAGCATCATCAGGCCGCAGAGCTTGTGTTATGGGTACCACATGACTGATAAACTACTTATATACTTTTTTTTTGTAAATACATACATATTATACATAGAAACACCCAGACCCGAGACAAATACTTGCAGATTATACAAACATTTGTCCCGCGGCGGGAATCGAACCCGCAACCTTTTGCGTCTCAGCTGGACCTAAGCCCACTGCGACACAGAGGTCGTCAAATGAAAAATGACGATAATATCACAATATTTCACAGTGTCTGTCTGGTAGATACATCGCGTGACCCAAGAGCTGGCTCCTATCTGGCTCAGGGTATTAGTATTGCCATTTAACGTGGCAACGCCCTCAGTGTCTAGAGGACGAGTGATATAGATCGTTTAAATGGTCCTTAGATAGCTCTACTGCTTCACATGTATTTTATTATCAATAAATATTAAGTACCTGTCTTTTTATGTATGATCTGATCACTTGACTGGCCTGTCAGCTCAGGTCCTAAATTCACCTAGTATGTAAGACGTTTCAAAGTGATCCTTGTGATTGTATTGAATACAAAATATTTGACTTTGACATTGACATTGATCCTCATATATAAATCCTATACACAATATTATAAATTTGAAAATGAACCAATGAACGGCTGAACAAATTTCGATAAAATTTGGTTAGGAGATTGTATCTTAATGACGGACATAGGGTACTTTTTATATAGGGAGAACGCGTGAAAAGCCGCTGGCAGCAATTAGTTATGTATTTAAAAACAGTTTTATGATACTGTATAATATCCAGACATAGAACAAATATGTTCGTCACACAAATGTTTGTCCTTGAAGGGAATCGAACCTTCAACGTACAGCGTAGAATTTAGCTATATATGTTCAAATAGCAGGAACAACGCGTGCGAAGTCGGTAGTAGTGCAGGCAGTAGCTAAATAAGTTGAATTGTGCGTATTACCGATCGATTTCTAGCGGCAATGACCTAAACTAGACCAACGACGTTTCTTTATACGCAGTGAGCGCCATCTTGGTTTTAGATATTTGCAATTTTATTTTATTAGCAAAGCCAATGGCCTATAGTTTATTTGTCATTATAGGAAGCGCTTGTGGTTACAGTAAACTAAGTTGTTTCTAACAGATCAACGAAACAACGGTGCGTCGTACGTCGTGGGTGGGATGGGTGACTGCACTTAAATAAATAACGCCCGACACAGCATCATCTGGTCCCAAAGACCAGATGATGCTGTATGAAATGTCTAGCATTATATTTATTTTATCACAAATTTGACAGTGTCTGTGCGTTTGTCTGTTACCTGCTCAAGGCTAAACGGCGAACGGAACTTAATGAATATAGGCTGGCAATTCTGTTGTTTCGCCAGACTAGCTAAAATTATATAAAATATGGACGACCTTATTTTGCTACCAATAAAGTTCAAATTAGAGTACCCATTTTAAATTACAGTTCTAAAATAAGTTAAAACTATTTTTTGGTTTATTGCTATAATTTATCATTAATTAATTCTTTTATTGAAAATAATGTATAAAGGTGTTGATAAAAACTGCAGAAAATAACCGCAGTTTTAATCAACACCTCCATACATGATGACTAATTTGAGCTAAAACACGTCAGTTATACGTTAATTTAGGAAGTGTCACTAAAAAATGTTATTCTAATTCAGACTTGAATGCAAACAAAATAAGATCGTTTTTGTTTTAAGAAATTTTAGTTATTCTAGCTAGCGAAACAACTGAATTGAGGCCATTGTATCCTGGGGCCAGACATAGTCAAATTTTAATTTAGAAACCACGCGTGCAAATCAGCAGGCAGCTACTAGTCACTAACTAAATTAGAATAGAATAGAAATTGGGTTTTGAAACACAATACACAGATAACACAAAACGAGTTTTATGCGTATCGTCAATACTGCTTTTCGTCATCAACTAATTTTTGCCAAAGGTGCGTTTTGTCAAATACCTTTTAGTCAAAACTGCTTTTCGTCAAAATACCATTTTTGCCAAAGATGCGTGATGTCAAATATTCTTGGTAAAAATAGCATTTCGTCAAAATAGGTATACCTGTATACCTATAGGCAAAACTCCGTAATAGACAAAACTCCGTAATTGTGTTAAAAATTAAAAATAAGTATCGTATCGTATTTATTATATTGAGTCCATCTCAACCTCGTTATTCTTTTTAAACACTTTATAACATTTATCTTATCATTAACGAAATCATTTATTATATTTTTTAAACCTTCGTCATATAGAATGCTTGCTTTGGGTCTCTTTTTTATATCATAATAGACTTCGCTTTTCGCTTTTTCGCAATGAGGACTTTTGATTAACCTTTGTTTGCAGTCGTTTGTGCCAACTTTCTATCATCTTAGTTGTACGGTGACGTTCTGAACTGCAACAGAACTTGTTCACGGTAATCACACCCATCCATTCCCCATTAACATACTCGACAAAGTTGTCTATTCCTGCCACTTCTACACACTAATTCTCCAAGTTCCTGAATTGATAGCCATGCTTCTGGAATTGCCGTGGCGGGTAACAAAGCCATATGTGCTGTCAATCTAGTTATTTTCTTCCCTTCTATGGAGTCACAAAAATTTTGCTTTTTTGAGTTTCTCCAAATAGCTTGTTGAAAGTGGAAGTAGCATCCAATTACATGTGCAGCAGGGAATACTCCTTCAATAGCATTGATAGTTGCTAATTCATAATCGCAACGGTAATGCTTTATCTACATTCCAAATTTGTCTCTAAGAATTAAAAATAGACGGCGATATGTTGTCTCACTTTTGTTCGGCAGCAGGGCATAAACGATTGTAACAAAATTAGAGCACTCATCTGTACTATTGAGATCAACGTGAAGTGTATATAGCTGTTTAAATGGTTTGGCACTTTGAATGTCCAGTCACAAAAAAAATTTTCGCATTTTCCGATATGTTTTTAATTTCATTGCGAAAATTATTATTTTGTCAGTAGTACCATCTTCAGCAATAAGAAAATCATCCGACAATATTTTAAGAATTTCAACATCTTCTAAATTAAGGAATCTAGTTTGTCGTAGGTTAAAAGCTTTCAGTCGTGAACGACGTAGTGAATATTTTTTACTTTTATACGACGGGATAGAAATGCTTTTAGTTTTCTTTTTTAAATTTTCAAACTGCTCCTCAAAAATGTGTTGTATGGGCTCAAAACTCTCTTGTACTTTAACTTTGCATATGTCCATTACCTTATCAATTTCGTTTTGCACAAAATCAGGGAGGCAACTGTGTTTATTGTCACTCAATATGTTTTCGCGATTCTTACACAATGTGACCGAAGCATTACACTGACCACGTTTTGCACATCTCCAAATTGACTTCCCGTTTCCATATTCCATATTAAAGTGATACTTATATCCCCCTCTTACAATAATAGGTTTACCTCTTTTACTTCTGATAAACTCCAGTTCAATCGGCTTGCTGGAGGCAGCCATGTTAGCGAAATTAAATTATACTTGATAGCTCCGTAATAAAATAACCACAGAAAATGCGTTAGCATCCTATAGTTTGTGCACATAAATAAGGCTAATTCCGAGATAATTACAGTCGTATTCATTGTCACGTATACACGTCAATCTACAAGATAATAGAAAAGTAAGTGGCCAGCTACTTATGTCTGTAAAGAGATTTTATACTTGAGTCTGTTTACATTAAGACGAAACGGAAGCATGGCAAATCACTGTCTTTGACCAATAGCTACTTTGACGAAAATTTCTTGACCATACATAACTTTGGCAAAACGAACCTTTGACAAAACGCACCTTTGGCAAAAATGGGTTAATGACGAAAAGCAGTATTGACGATACGCATAAAACTCCACAAAACACTAGACACAACAAAAACAACATCTATATATACACAACATCTACATAATAGAATGTCTTGTTAGTTACACCACTTGTAACTCGAGAACCGCTGGACCGATTTGGATGAAACTCAAAATGAATATAGTTAGTAACTTGGATAAGGATATAGGCCATTTGTTACTATAAATATATACGGGTATTTATCGCGTTTATTTACCTATTTTTCCCGATGTTTCGACAGGTTTACACTCTGTCGTGGTCACGGGATGACTAGGCTATTTGTTATCTCGGAAAAACAACAGGAGCAGGGCGGGCGAAGCTGCCGGTGGCCGCGGTTTTAATAGCGATATTAGTACTCTTATATTTTTTTATTTTAAGTTGTAACCGCCCAATGTAGTGGGCACGGGTCAGCTAGTTATAGATAAAGTCAAACAGAAACAGAATTAAAGAAAAAAACAGTAGGTAATAAATTTTTATAGTTTTGTGCTAATTAGTGTCGTGTCGGTCAAACAGGTCCAGTCTCAGCATAATGCAGCTGGAAGCAGCGCTGGTTTCTTGCTAGTTCTTCTCGGGCTTGAGTTAGGAGGAATTGGCACCTAAATTCACCTAGTATGTAAGACGTGTCAAAGTGATCCTTGTGATTGTATTAAACAAAATATCTTTTGACTTTGACTTGACCCCACAAACGCAAAACAATCCCTATGATATGAAATAAATGATGATCTTTTTTCGCATTCAGAGCAGTAAAGTGCACGGCTGTCTCCCAGCCATGGGGTATTCCTTCGCGGCCGGCACCACCGATGGTCCCGGAGCCTTCGACTTCACCCAGGGAACCACCACCTCCAACCCGCTCTGGAACGCAGTCCGGGATTTCATAGCCGAGCCGACCGATGAGGACGTCAAGTGTCAGGCTCCGAAGCCGATCCTGCTGGCTACGGGACGGGTAAGACCACACCGTAGGTTGTAACACCTGGTATGTAGATTCAGATAATCGATTTAGGGGTGACTTTGCGGATGGATATCCATTACAAAATCTTCCTTCTGCGCTGTAGGTTGAGGGTTCGATTCCCTCCCAGAAAAAACTATCGTGTGAAGAACATAGGTGTTTGTTCCGTGTCTGGGTGTTATAAAGTATCATAAGTATGTTTATAAAAATTATAAGATGCTGAATTTGCACCCATCGGCCTTAGAGTCTGCCTAGCGTTTTAAGATATTCCAAGTATTTACCAATTTTGGACGGATCTGCTAATAAAAAACGATTTCTTTTTATAATTTTAGAAATAATTTTCCAGGCGAAGTTCCCGTACGAGTGGCAGCCGCACATAGTGTCGTGCTCCGTCGCGCGGGTCGGGGGCTTGCTGCTCGTCGCCGTGCCGGGGGAGGTCACCTCCATGGCCGGGAGGCGTCTGCGCAGGTACCGACCCTCCACCTCGCTCCTTCCATACCTCGCATTCTGTTACTTGCTGCTCGTCGCCGTGCCGGGGGAGTTCACCTCCATGGCCGGGAGGCGTCTGCGCAGGTACCGACCCTCCACCTCGCTCCTTCCATACCTCGCATTCTGTTACTTGCTGCTCGTCGCCGTGCCGGGGGAGTTCACCTCCATGGCCGGGAGGCGTCTGCGCAGGTACCGACCCTCCACCTCGCTCCTTCCATACCTCGCATTCTGTTACTTGCTGCTCGTCGCCGTGCCGGGGGAGTTCACCTCCATGGCCGGGAGGCGTCTGCGCAGGTACCGACCCTCCACCTCGCTCCTTCCATACCTCGCATTCTGTTACTTGCTGCTCGTCGCCGTGCCGGGGGAGTTCACCTCCATGGCCGGGAGGCGTCTGCGCAGGTACCGACCCTCCACCTCGCTCCTTCCATACCTCGCATTCTGTTACTTGCTGCTCGTCGCCGTGCCGGGGGAGTTCACCTCCATGGCCGGGAGGCGTCTGCGCAGGTACCGACCCTCCACCTCGCTCCTTCCATACCTCGCATTCTGTTACTTGCTGCTCGTCGCCGTGCCGGGGGAGTTCACCTCCATGGCCGGGAGGCGTCTGCGCAGGTACCGACCCTCCACCTCGCTCCTTCCATACCTCGCATTCTGTTACTTGCTGCTCGTCGCCGTGCCGGGGGAGTTCACCTCCATGGCCGGGAGGCGTCTGCGCAGGTACCGACCCTCCACCTCGCTCCTTCCATACCTCGCATTCTGTTACTTGCTGCTCGTCGCCGTGCCGGGGGAGTTCACCTCCATGGCCGGGAGGCGTCTGCGCAGGTACCGACCCTCCACCTCGCTCCTTCCATACCTCGCATTCTGTTACTTGCTGCTCGTCGCCGTGCCGGGGGAGTTCACCTCCATGGCCGGGAGGCGTCTGCGCAGGTACCGACCCTCCGCCTCGCTCCTTCCATACCTCGCATTCTGTTACTTGCTGCTCGTCGCCGTGCCGGGGGAGTTCACCTCCATGGCCGGGAGGCGTCTGCGCAGGTACCGACCCTCCACCTCGCTCCTTCCATACCTCGCATTCTGTTACTTGCTGCTCGTCGCCGTGCCGGGGGAGTTCACCTCCATGGCCGGGAGGCGTCTGCGCAGGTACCGACCCTCCGCCTCGCTCCTTCCATACCTCGCATTCTGTTACGTGGAGTCGGCACCTAAAGTTCAGCTGGCATGTAACACGATTCAAAGTGTCCTATGATGTCCTTGTGACGACCTCTGTGGCGCAGTGGACTGAGGTCCGGCTGAGACGCGGAAGGCAACCTTCCGCGTCTCAGGTTCGAGGTCTTGGGTTCGATTCCCGCCGCGAGACAAATGTTTGGATGATCTGCGAGTATTTGTCTCGGGTCTGAGTGGTTCTATGTGTAATATGTGTGTATTTACAATAAAAAAGTATATCAGTCGTGTGGTACCCGTAACACAAGCTCTGCTCACTTTGGGGCCAGATGATGTGTGAAACCTTCGGCATTATTTCTTTATTTATTTATTCCCGCCACTGTACTGCCACAGTACTGCCACTGTATATATATATATCCTTCTTTGTGTGTGCAGTGTCGTCGCTAAAGCTGCTCCAGATGCGAAGAGAGTAGTCCTGGCTGGCCTGTCCAATATCTACTCGGACTATATCGCAACTCCGGAGGAGTATCAGGTATATTATATATTATTAACTCTATATATTCACTGACCTCTCGGTTCAGTTGGTAGTAACTGCCTTCAACTGCGCCGTAGGATGTGGGTTCGATCCCCATCTAAAACAAACGTTTGTGTGATGAACAACGATGTTTGTTCTGATTCCATAGTCCGAGTTATTTAGAAAAAAATGTCGTAAAGTCGGTTTACTGAGTTTAATGAGTCATGCCTTTTCGTGCGTGCAGCCGGCGTTCATCGATATATAAGACGTTATCACGTCAAAAATATAAATCAGTATTCTGCAGTCATTTGGTCACTATAATACAAGCTTACTTTTGGGCTAGATGGTGTGTGAATTGTCCACCAATATTACGAGTATGTATTATTTATTATTTTATTTTTTGTGTAGGCGCAGAGATATGAAGCGGCTTCTACCATATTCGGACCGCACACCCTGGACATATATCTGAACAAATACGTGGAACTGACTGAAGCCGTTTTATCTGTAAGTTATTAATTCCATCAAAAACATAACTAAAAAAACAAGTCTCGCGCAACTCAGTTCTTCTACCGTTAAAAGTGGTGAAATTCATGTAATACCAAGATGGTTAATTTGTTCAGTCCCTACTTAAGGGACCTTCTGTCTTAAGTTATTACGAAATAAGCTAACCTAACAACATCTTATAGTGACTATATCAATATTATAAATCTTTGATGTATTAAATAAATAGATTCCCAGGATAAACATTTGTGTGATGAACATAGGTGTTTGTTCTGTGTCTGGGTATAAAGAATCATAAGTATATATTTAAAAATATTTAGGTATTCTATCAGTCATCTAGTCACCATAATACAAGCTATGCTTAGTTTGGGTCTAGTTGGTATTGTGTGTCTAGCAATATTTATTTATTACGTTTTTAAATTTGTTAATCGACAAAATAACACGTCGCTTAGGACTTTGTTATAGAAGCGTATACTTTGTTCCATAAAATACTAATTAACTTTAGCGAGCGTAACTGTGGGAACAGCGAGTCTTTTTTTATCAACCATAGACGTTTGAGCTCGATCTCGCTTGATGTTAAGCGACGATGTGGTTGACGATGGGGCAAGCAGGTCTATATATATATATATATAGACACCTATTAACATGAGATTTAAAGAGACCCATACAGTTTTCACGAAAGACAGATGACGGCAAAGCATTCCAATCCTTGGCTGCACGCATTATAAATGTGGAAACAAAGCGCTTGGGTTGTAGACTGATAAGGTATGGTTGGTACTGACCGGGACGTCTGCTTGTCCTGTTGTGAAAAGCAGATGGTTGAATTAGATCATGTAATTCTTGGGCACATTCTCCGAAATGTATCCTATAAAAGATCAAAAGGCAAGCAACTTTACGGTGGTGCTCGAGACTGGAACTTAGTCTTAGCGTTTAGCCGCTCACCTATCATCGTCAATGCTCTACGCTTTACGCAGGCAAACAGCAGACAAGTAAAACGTTAGCATGTTTGTTTGAGCTGAGTTGTTTGTCCAGGGTGTTGCCCCGGAAGGCGGGCCGACGCCTCCAGACTTCAGCAACCAGTTGATCACGTTGGTGCCCCCGGTGCTGTGGGACGCGGCGCCGTGGAGGAAGGAGTTCGGAGACTGCACGCTGCAGCCCCAGCGACACTACAGCTATGGAGACGTCGTCACTGCTAGCTTTGTAAGTAGATACTCTCTACTCCAGGGTATTTTACTTCGCAACTTCTGGATATACTTCGGTAATCGGTTGGTCTAGCAGGAAGCACTTCAGAGATGGTGAAGGGAAACATAGTCAGAAAACTGACGATCCCATGTATCATATTTTAAATTATATCAATATAGGTACCTATTTGTAGGTAACTCACTGAGGAAATGACACCTGTCATCCCTTCAGATGTTTTTTTACAGAAATACATATTACTTCAATAAGTTTTCTAATTTTACCATCCGCTCTACTCCGTAACGATCAGCTGAGGATCATCAAAGATGACTCAGCACTCGCATCTGACTGTAAAATCGGCCTGGTATTTTTCGTTGAACTGAACACTTTAAGTAAGGATTTCTACGTGGAACTGATCCCAGATGAGTGTTGCTTGGAGACTGATGATGGACACGACTGCGATAGTCTTCAAATTATTGGGGGTTAATCCCCCTGCTGACTAACAGAAGAGCTAGCAACAGAGAAAAAATCTCGATACAAATCCGACTCGGTGCCAGCCGTTATGCACCTGCAACCGAACCGACACCGTATGTGCTGACTCGACATTCCTGATGGTCCTGTCGCCAAGCGAGAGAAGTTAGTATGGGTACCTGGAGAGGCCTGCGCTATCAAACATAATCCCAGGTAGAGGCGTCAGTGGAGAGGAATAAATAAAATAAATAATAAATAATGCCGGACATTTCACACAGCATCATCTGGCCCCAAAGTAAGCAGAGCTTGTGTTATAAAAAATATGATATTATTATCTTTGAAAAGTACAAAATAATATAAAATACATGTAAAATAGTTGACCAGCCATCTAAGGACCGTTTAAAACGAGCTGTTGATAACTCAACTGATCCAGATCACTTCCCCAAGACACTGACGGCGTTGTCACGTTGAATGGCTGGACCACATAAGAGCCAGCTCTTGTGTCACGCGATTTATCTACCAGACGCCGCCGTGAAATAATTTAAAAAACGTGATGGGCTCCTGTTCCCCATGGGCCCAGGGTCTCGACTCACTCTCGATTTATCTTTGAAGTTGTTTATTCCTATCTTTCAACCGTCCGTTCGAGTAGGAGTCTCCAATGTTGTTATCTGGTATGGCAGGTGTCAGGCCACCCCCGGAACAGCATCCGACACGGCCGCTGGTACATGACGGTGGAGAAGTTGGAGAGCGAAGCAGATGATGCCTGGGTGATCTTCGCCACTGATGCTGATTGGGAGACCAAGTTAGTATTCAGCTCATTTAATCATTACATAGTATAAAACAAAGTCGCCTCCCGCTGTCTGCCTGTCCCGATGTATGTATCTTTAAAACTATGCAACGGATTTTGATGCGGCTTTTTTTAATAGATAGAGTAATTCAAGAGGAAGTTTTATATGTATAAAACATGAATAATATAGTAGAGAAACACTGATAATTTTAAAGGTTTCTAATGTGGAGTCGTAAATAAACACATTTTTTTGCGCTTACATTGCAAACGCTGGCTGAACACTACGAGATAGATCAAAATAATGTACTGTAGTATTGTACACCTTAAAAAGGTCTACACAAAAGTCCGCAATATTATATGTCTATCTCTTAGTCTATGTGATTCTCTTAGATAACGTTGTATATAAAGACATTCTGTAGTATATTTAGTATCAGCATTGCACCCGTGCGAAGCCGAGGCGGGTCGCTAGTGACAAATAAATATATCTTTATATATATAAATCTTCTGTGCGTGGGCTTGTAATTAAACTCCTAAACGGCTGGACCGATTTTGATGGCTTTTCTTGTGTGTTCAAGTGGATTCGATAATGGTTTAGATTTACAATTAGATATATTTTTTTAAACGCGGACGATGTCGTGATATGTTCGCACAAGCTATGCTTAGTTTGGGGGTAGATGAAGTTGTGTGGATTGTTCAACAAGTGATCTTTTTTAATGTATCACATGAATGGATAGCATGGCACACCTTTCCTAATTTCAAGTTCTTGGATTTGCCCATATGGTTACAATGTTTTCCGTCATCCATTATCGTAGAGATAAAAATAATAATAACTATGCCGGACATTTTCCGAGCATCATCTGGCCCTAAAGTAAGCAGAGCTTGTGTTATAATTATACATGATTGATATACTACTTAAATACTTTTTTTTTGTAAATACATACATTTTATACTTACCCAGACCCGAGACAAAAACTTGCAGATCATACAAACATTTTTCCCGTGGCGGGAATCGAATCCGCAACGTTCTGCGTCTCAGCCGGACCTTAGCCCATTGCGCCACATAGGTCGTCTTAAAAATACTCTTTTAGAACATGTGAAGGCTTCAAAACTAATCAATCTACAAACTGCAGTAATGTTTTCTCAAATTTTAGATACATCTGGGTTCGAGACTCCAAGTTCCTCGGAACATCTCACGTAAACCTCGAATGGGAGGTCCCAATAGGCACCCCCTCAGGTACCTACAGACTCCACCATTACGGAAACTATAAGTATGTCCTCGGCGGTATCTATCCTTACCACGGGTTTACAGATAGCTTTGAGGTCACATAAGCTGAACCCAGAGTTTGAAGCCATAATTTAGTAAGACATGGGCATTTTCACTTTTAAATAAATTTATAGTCGAAAGTTGAAATTAGTGGATCGTGTATTATGAAATATGCAATTGTTTTAATTTGATGTATTCTGAACATAGTCGTTTTTAAAAATAGTAAATATCTCAAATAGGAACAATGTTACTACGTGAAATGCACGTAAATTTATGCTGTATGTTAGTATGGAATGGATATAAACACTTTGAGCTGTGATAGCTATCGTAGTATATTTGAGTATGAAATTATTAAAATTATGATTAAGGACCTTACGCCCGTATTTCACATAGTTTTCGTTTTTTTTCTGAAAAACGGGCCTGAAACTTTTTATTTCTCTGTGCTTTCTTGTTTACGTTATTACGTAGTATTTTGTACGTAGATGACAAGTTTTTGCCATACCAAAGTATTTTCTACTCAATACGATGTTTTTATATTTTTTTCTAGTAAGTATTCAGATCAAATATTTTAAATATTGCTCGTGAATATATTTAAGTCATTAGGTTTATTTTAGTTAAACTAAGTTGAATTGTAAAAGAAATTATATTACTGAAATATTGTTTTGTGCTTGCCAAAGCGTTATAGTCGTAGAAATAATTCTTTGATAAATAAATAAATCAAACTTTAAATGAATAATAGTCATGTTTTGTATACTTAATCTATCAATAAAAATTATATATGATGTTAAAAACTGCATTGCACGAAACCCATTCCTTCCTGATAAACTACACTGACTACCACTAATCTAGTAATGTGTAGTAACTACTGAATTTATAACACTTTTTATAACTTTTTTTAAACAATAAAAAATCTAAACATTATCAATGATATTTTAATCCAGATACCTACCTCCTATCGACAGTTATCAACGAACTAAATCCTAGCACGATTACTCCCAGCATCAAGTTTAATATGCTGTACTAAAGATATCTATAGGTTTAAATAGTTATCATAAAAACAGATTAACATTACATACCTGATTACGGAGTACATAATTATTATAATTAATTGATCGGTTGGACGAAGACGTTTTCATAATTCGTATCTACATCAGATTTTTATAATTACATTTACATTTTATTAGGTTGATATAAAAGGTGAGTAAAACCAAGCATTTTATAGAACTAAATCGCATATCAAAAATAGTTAGGGACCAAACCGAGGTCCTTGTGGTACACCAATACTCAAGTCAGTGCCTACGTGTAACTTCGCTGGGTTTATTAGTTAAATCTCTCAAAATTTACAATTAAAAAACCGTGTAATAATAATAGGCTTCACAAATTACAGAAACAATGGTAATATCACTAGTAGGTAAGTTAGTGATCACGGCTGTATGCCTCGCTGTTGCCGGCGGAATGACTGCTGTAATCATTTTAATCGTAAATGACAGTAACACGCCAGGGTCTTTTGAACCGGGTGAATCTGATGGCTCACAAACCACAATGGGACCAATAGACAATACAGATCTATTGTATGAAGTTGGTGTTGGTATTGCGGATATGACGGGACCATGTGTGGAGATCGCATTTGTAAGTATGAACTGCCTTAAACATGCGTTATTGATCGAGCGAGCGTAGAAATGCTGTATCATATGAAGTGCTTTGTTTGTATTTTCCAATATGGTTTTTATTTTTATTCTAGGAACGTATAGATGTATAGATGAACTTGAGCTCCCATTTGCTACAGTTTCGTTGATTTCATAGGTCTGAACTTAAAATTACAGCTTTTCATTTAATTTGAAATATTTCTTCCTTTCTTTCTTATATTAGGGTTAACATTTCTTTCTTTCTTTCTTATATAATGATGGTAGAGTCTGAGCGAACAGTTCCTGACTTTATAGACCTTTTTAACGAATAGTAGGTAATTACCCGTGATTGGGCTCATTTTAATACGTTCCCGCTAACCGAACGAAATAAATAATTTATTAATATGTACTTTTTGTACTTTTTTGGCGAAAAAGTAGTAATAGTTTGAGTTAAGTTTCTAATCTGTAAGTCATATTATCAGCCTCTTCTAAATAATATAAAAAATAAACTATCAAACAATGAAAACTGTGCCGCAGAAAACCTCGTGGTTCCAGCATGATGTTCTAGAAAAACTGAGGTACCTATAATTAGATAATGTTCTCCGCGACGAATTGCGACAGTGAACCTTCGTACGGATATTTTTTAAGTTAGTGATATCCCCACAGATGGGCTACGCAGAAGTATCTCAAACAGGGCGAGGTATCCACACGAGGCAGTTCGCAAGATCGTTCATTTTCTCCAAAGGCGATACCAGAGTCGTCCTAGTGACTGCTGAAGTCCAGTCTGTGGGCATTGCTGTGAGAAGACAGGTACTTAAATTACCTATTTGAAGATTAGCCTGTTGTTACCATATGTTACTTTTAATCTCTGTTAAAAATGTTCGTGGACATTTTAAACCTTTGTTTGGTGTAGGACAGATTCTGGATTGGACAGGTTCGTGATTTGCCACTCGACAGCTACATTTTTATAACGAGAACCTCTTAGTCATGTATGGTGGCGCTTCGGCAGTCGCTGCCGCGGCACGCTTGCCTTGTGCGTTGTTTTTATAAGTACTCTGACATAACCTAACCAACTGGTTTCGATCTGGTTTAACTTTTTCTTCTGATTCTACTCTGTCCGGTCACTAATTTGTCCAGAGTACCAGGAGACCATAAATGACTAAGAGGTTCTTGTTATAAAAATGTAGCTGTCGAGTAGCGGATCTGCCGAATCACGAATCTCACGAATCTGTCCTACACCGAATAGACGATTGTAAACACCATCTAGCCCTAAACAAAGCAAGGCTAGCTGACCCGGCGAACTTCTGCCAATAATAGTTGTCTGAACTTATCTATATAAGTAAAACAAATTCCGATTAGTTAGTTATTTATTCTGCAATTGTGGGTGAAGTTTAAATACAACACAGTTTAAATGTTATCAATTTAACGCGTTTTGATAAACAATATTTTTTGTCTATTCTTGAGGTGCGTAATAGTAGATTGTTGCACCGAGCGCAAAGTGAGTTATTAATGCACGAGTGTCTTGTTTGGCACTGAATTAACACGAGTGCATTAATTACTCTCTTTAGCAAGGTGTAATTAGCTTTTCTTTCAACTACCAATCTACCTACTGTGATAAAATATACCTACTCAAACTAAAAATATGAAAAATCTAAGTTTCACAATCGTACAAAATGCGCGCCATTTGTTTTTTTTTCACCAAGTCGGTTTTATTCAGCCGATTTTTATTATCAGCTAGTATCTTTTTGATCGAATGCAAACATTTTATATTAAACTTAATGGGACATATTAAACCTCTGTGGTAAATTTATATTTAAAATAAAAAGTAAAAAACAGTGCAATAATGAAAAACAGTGCAATAATGAGACTTCATATAACATTACTGCACTGTTTTGGTTCCATGCAAAAAATACGTCCTTTGGTTTTGTAGTGATTAATGATAACATTACTACGTAGTTGAAAGAAAATACATATAATAATAATGATGGTTTTCCAACGCGCGACCACGCAACGTATAATTGTCCATGAGAGAAACAGGGAAACTACAAGTAGATTCCGTATGTATGGGAGCATGATAACTGTGTGTGTGATGGAGAATAGAGTCAACACACGAAAGTCACCGACCCACCAACGTTGCGGGTTAGTGTCACCGGCTTTTGAATACTTTTAAATACATACATAATTATGATATAACACTCAGGCATAGACAGAAACATTTCATTTATTTGCTTCAATGTACATTCAGCTTAGGTGTAATAAATAATGCTGTGAGTATAGTAACATTGCACCGTGTGAGGACGTTGCAGAGTAAGTATAATTAATATGGAACATCGAGATCAATTCCTAATTAGATAAAGTTACGAAATACGTCAAAACTCATTAATTTACAATATCTATGTCTCTCATCTATTTATCTATGTCTCATCTAAAATCTATGTACATCACACAAACGTTAGTCTGGATGGAGATCGTACCCACCATGTGCACTACAAACAGCTATAAGGCCAGTCGTATTTCTGTCTAGTACCAGTTGGAAGTTAATTCCATCAATGGTATTATCGATCTATATCATCATCATTGGCCTTCGTTCATCTGTTGAAGATAATTTAGGTGGCGTCAGTAAAGTTTCAAAGCAGTTAATTGTAATTGAAAACTTTCGTTTATGGATCCACTCCAGCAAGCTGAGGTAGGGAAGATTCCTCTCCACTGACGTCACTCTGCCTGGGATTCTGTTTGATAGCGCAGGCCTTCCCAGGTACCCACACTAACCTCTCGACCTTACCTACATATACCAGTCCAAATCAACCCATTTCTGGCTAAAGACTTGGCATGCTTTCTATTTCAATATGAACCTACACAACAATTTTGTTTGGCCTCGCATATTTTAATGGCATAATCCGAACAGGCATAGATAGAGAAATGAATTATCAATTATCGAAAATTAAGTATCCCTTATCAGAGATGTATCAATAGTATATACATGGACGCTGATATGTAGGGAAAAGTGTAACATTAATACTCAAAGCTGATAGTAATTAATCAACAAATTTTTTTCATTGATCTCTGATGCAAAAAGAAGCTAGACATGTGCCAATCAATGTAGTTCCTATACATAACCCTTTTGCTCGGTAAGGTTAATCTATTATATTAATTAAAGTGGTATTTAGGTTAGTAGGAATAATTTTTTAAATTTAATTTAATTTATATTACTGTGTTATTGATCAATGATTTTATTTTATTTTTACTCTTATTTTATGTGCAATGGATCTCAGTTATTTGAATAAATACATTTTATTATTATTATTATAATGTATATATGTATGTTCTTGTAGTGCAGATCTTTTTAAACTTTTTTTTATTAGTTAAGGATTTTTAAGTTATAATGTCAATAGACAAAGAAATACATAAGTTCACAGAGGCTTTAGACAGGAGCTATTATCAAAGTCAAAATATATTTTATTCAATACAATCACAAGGATCACTTTGAAACGTCTTACATACTAAGTGAATTTTGGTGCCAATTCATTCTAACTCAAGCCCGAGAAGAACTAGCAAGAAACTCGTCCTGGTCTTAGAGATTTTTTGCATGACCCATCTTATAACCTTAACTACGAAAAACGAATACAAGAGAGTTTATACATTTCAAATTTGTCGGTTAACTGTCTGAGGGCAAAGCAACATGAGGCCATTGGAAGCATTTAACAAGGTTTTTGACGTCTTATAAATCGATGAAAGCTGGCTACACGCATGAAAAGGTGTCACATTCCTGCTGAGCCGAGCGTGCAAGCGAGAGCGCGGAACAAGCGATAGAGAGGCACGTTCGATTCATCAATGTTTTCTTATGACGTTATTACGTAATATTATCGTCCGTAAACCGACTTTTTAATTATAATTATGTCAATAGGTAGTCAATAATCTTCAAGAGAGATATGGTGACCTTTACACCTTACGCAACGTGATTCTAACGGGAACACACACGCACAGCACACCCGGTGGGTACCTGGTGGACTTCATCCTCGATATCAGCATCCTCGGCTTCTCGAGGGAAACCTTCAACGCGTACGTCGAGGGGATTACTAGGGTGAGCCTTTCATTAGGGTTCCGTGCCTTAAAAGGTAAAAAGAAACCCTTATAGGATCACTTTGTCCGTCTGTCTATCTGTTAATTATGTCAAGACCTTTTTTTTCAGGAAATATAGATCATTAAATTGCAAGAAATATGGTAGGTAACAGATATTGAGTCATACAGTAGGTACGAATATTTCGCCAAAGAACATTGGCATGCAATTTTTTTTTAAAAGCATTAAATTAAACTTTACAGGATTTTATTTTAGCATTAATCAATTATATTCATTAGTTTCCAAGAATTTACACAATTACTTCGTAGAGGTACGAAGCTTAAATTATTAATAAACACTTAGCTATTGAAAAATCAACCTGGTACGTCAAAGCAATCAGTAAATACGGCTTAAATACAGTCATTTATGCAGGATATTTCGAACTCACGAGAAAACCAAAACGTATGGGGTACCCGTTGTCCTAGAATCATGAAATTTTGCAAGAAGCAAGGTACAAGTAAAGGAAAAAAGTTAGTTAGTTGGTACCTAAAACATACTGTGCTCTCATAGCTTAAATACGGTATTATTAATAGGACATAACCGATTGTAAAATGACAATGATGCTGCAGAAGTAGGTAAGGAGATATCTAGGTAGGTATGGCATTCTATCAGGAGCGACTTTCGCATTTGACTGTTTTATGTTTTTTGAGTGGTCCTCATTTACAAGGCTTGAAAGGCTTTCCATAATGAACCTTCGAGCGCTTAACTTCTTGCTCTTATCCCACGCTAAATTCCCGGGCGAGTACTGTGATGACGGTATTTAGCGTAACGTTAAAAAAAAAGGCACTTTTTTAACCGACTTATGAAAATGAGGAGGTTCTCAATTCGGTTGCATATATTTTTTTATTACTTCGTCATTTATGAACCCAATGGAAATATTATTTTGTTATGTGAAAGGATAATACTTTTTGATTCGTCCTGTAGAAATTTCATCAAAATCGGTTCAGTAGTTGGGTTTTTAACCGACTCCAAAAAACGAGGAGGTTCTCCATTCAGTAGATTTTGTAAAATTTGTGTTTCTTAGCACTCCGCCAAACTATAAGAATCATACTTCTTAGCACTCCGCCATTTATGAACTTTTCCACAAAAGGTGTACCTACTTTTCGATTGGTTCCATCAAAATTTCATAAAAATCGGTTCTGTAGTTTGGTTTTTAAATCAAAAAAGCTGGAAAAATATGCCCTCTAAGTACCTAAACGATATTTTCGACATTTTGCTTTACTTTCCACTGGTGGTTTCGACACAAAGTAAATGTTTCGTTAAGTATTTGGATTTGTAATTGCAGATAAACATATTTGATTTGATTTGATTTACTTATCTCAATCGTTTGCAGAGTATTATCCGCGCACACGAGAATATGGTTCCAGCGCGACTTGTCTACAGCACTTCCACCGTCAGCGGTGCTCATAAGAACCGCTCTCCGTACTCCTATGATGTCAACCCAGAGGAAGAAAGGTCCAAGTAAGCATAACAAAACATAAACGTAAACTCGCCAGTAATGTGACGCCTACAGAATATGGACGTACGTCCACATTATTCTTTATGACATAAGAATGATATATCTTTTTGAAATTATGCAAATCGGACAATAAAGTAATAAACATTGTACCGTTCCTGTCGGTAAATTAATACGCGGGTGTGACGTCACTGGGCACTGGGACGGTGCCCTTTTACTTCACGATTCGACTGGCGGCGACCATCCCTGTGACGACACAGCTACCGCGACTAACACTCGGTGAACTTCGCTAGTCATTTCGTCATAACTTCGTAATCCTCGTCAAAAATTGTTGTAATATGGTTTTTCTCCTCCCAATTGTGCTTATTATTCACATCATATACATACTAACTAGCTGTATACTAAATACTAACCATACTTGCGGCTTCGCACGCGTGGTATCTACATTAAAAGTAAGCTATTTTGATTGAGCACACAAGCTCTGTTTTGGCTAGATGTTGCTGTGTGAAATGTCCAGCATTATTCATATTTTTATTATTATTTACTCACAAACCCCCCAAACACCTTCTAGCTACAACGGCAACACAGACGACACATTGACCCAAGTGAGAATAATAAAAGAGGATGAGACACTACACGGCGTGCTCAACTGGTTCGCGGTTCATACGACGAGTATGAACATGACCAACCATCTTGTGTCCTCTGACAATATGGGATACGCAGCCTTGCGGATGGAGCAAGAACTCAACCCTGGCGCCCTGGCTGGAAAGGTAATTCTTTGTGATGATGTCAACTCCTTAATGTTCTTCTTCTTCGTCTTCTTTAATTGCATGTGTCATAATAATGCCAATTTTGCCAGTGTCAAGTGTGTATGTCACATAGTCGTATCTTGTCGACCGTCATTTGTTATTTTATATAAAATGCTGTCTTTCATATAAAATAACTACGGATTATTTTCGCTCGAATCACAAAAAAACACAAAGCTTTTATTTCAATTATTCACACCCGAGTCAATAACTCTGGCTCTATTGAAATAGAAACTCCAAAATTACTAATAAAACCGAGATATAATTCGAGTCAAATAAGTAAGTAATATAAGAGCGCAAAGTTTGCTTCGCAAAACGACCAAAAATAATCCATTGATATCCGACGTTTTCCGAGTTTTTGGTTCTAAGAACTCTCAAATTATAAATAAACGAAGTCGAAAATATTTTGATTCAATACAACCACAAAGATCACTTTGAAATTACATACTAGGTGAATTTAGATGCCAATTCCTACTAACCCAAGTCCGAGAAGAAGTGGCAAAAAATTCGTCCTGGTCTTAGCGCTTTTTTCTATGATCCATCTTATAACTAGCTTAACAACGAAAAATTTATACTGTAGATTACAGTAGTTTACCCATTTTATATCAGTAAGTTTTCTTATCAATAATACCTATATCTCTCATCTTTCATCTTCGAAGATGAGAGTACTGGAACTGCGCATATACATTTTGCAAAACTTAAATGCATTGGTGCAAGACACCGGCGGCGTTGCCACGTTGAATAATACGCACGTGGCTAATACGCTGAGCCAGATAGGAGCCAGCTCTTGGGTATATTCTCCACCTGAACCTTCCAGGCTAACATTGTGACTGGTTTCTTCGCGTCCAACCTCGGAGACGTGTCTCCGAACCTCGAGGACTCGGTTTGCGAGTTCAGCGGCGAGCGCTGCGATAACCAGTTCTCCATATGCGGCGCCGGGGAGCGCTGCTTCTCACAAGGACCTGGCGCAGACATGTTCGAGAGCACCAGGATCATTGGACAGACTATCTTTGAAGGGGCTATGGTGAGACACCTGAATTTGTGCTTTGAAAGTTAGCCGATCGAGATTATTTAATTGTGACAATTTTTTGATTACTAGCTGCCCGCGGCTTCGCACCCTTAGTACCTACATAATAATTACGATTTAGAAATTTAAAAGCAAACCGTTCATTGATAACCAACTTCACTGATATAAAATTGGAGACCATAAAACATTTCATCCCTTATTTCTCACCCGTAGGGATGGTATTTTCTACAGACAGATTTACTTTCGAATTTATAATAATGTTTGGAAGTATGAGTAATTATAAGTAGCTGATCTATTACAGGGAGCTTATGCTCAGAAAGTGAGATGAATATTATACTTATACTATATATAGCTCGATTACCACTGACTGACTCACTGACTCACTGATTGACATGGTTGTTCTCCCAGATGGTGGAGGGGGAGGTGTGTTTTTTTTAATGGAAAGCTGTAGAGGGGGTTCCGTCGAGTGGGGGAAAAATCCCAAAGTGCCCCTTTTCCCCCCCCCAAATGCCCCCCCCCACGAATCGACATCGGATTCTTCCCGACGAGGTGTGTTTTTTTTTGAGGATTTGTATACATGGTGCATCAAAATTTTTTTTTTTTTTGTAAACTTTATTGTTGTATTGTATTGGAATTGAAATTTTAATAGGATCGTATAGAGGATGCTCCAAGGATTTAGAAACTATTTAAAAACTCCCCCCCTCCCCCATTTTTCTCCCCCCCCTTAAAGGTATACCCAGAAGGCGCCTTTTGAAATTGAAATTTAGTGGGATCCCCCCCCCCCCACATTATCTCGGAAGCTACAAGTCGGAGAGGGTTGGTGCTCCACATTAGTTATGTTGCTCAAGACCCTATTCATTATCCGATTCAGAAATAAAAAACTTAAAACGTTCATATTATTCAGAAATAAAAAACTTAGTACGTTGCTATGTCTATCTAGCACCGTTTAAAAGTTTAAACGGTGCTAGATAGACATAGCAAACTTAACCTTGGGTTGTAAGGAATTTTAGGGGTTAGTAGGGATTGTAGGGGTTTGTAGGAGTTTTTTAGGGTTATAGGGGTTTTTAGGGGTTGTAGGGGTTTTTAGGGATTGTAGGGGTTTTTAGGGATTTGTAGGGGTTTGTAGGGGTTGTAGACGTTTGTAGGATTTTTTAGAGGTTGTAGGGGTTTTTAGGGGTTGTAGGGGTTTTTAGATATTGTTGGGATTTTTAGATATTGTTGGGATTTTTAGGGATTTGTAGGGGTTTGTAGGGGTTGTAGGGGTTTGTAGGGGTTTGTAGGGGTTTGTAGGATTTTTTAGGGGTTGTAGGGATTTTTAGGGGTTGTAGGGGTTTTTAGGGATTGTAGGGGTTTTTAGGGATTTGTGAGGGTTTGTAGGGGTTGTAGAGTTTTTTTAGGGGTTGTAGGGTTTTCAGGGTTGTAGGGATTTTCAGGGGTTGTAGGGGTTGTAGGGACATTGCCTTACGTAACTTTACCAGTACAAAACTTAACCCGCGAGCTGCAAGCAGCTCGCGCACTACGCAACCTCTAGTCTATAATATATCTTATAATCACATATGCTAATGTGTTGTTTAAATCTGTTGCTGTCTTTATTTTGTACAATACAATGATTAAAACAGACTAAACGTTTAAGTTTGGTCTGTCGCGCTAAATATTTGGTTATAAGATAGAGGATTACAAATACTGGACCTCTCCTTCGTACAAAGTATAAGGATTATAACACATGCATAAAACGTGCAAAATGTAGTCTCTTCCATAAATACCACTAACCAAGAATTTACAGAAATGTATAGAATGAAAACTGTACATTAACACAAAATACATGTAAAATGGATGATCTATCTAAGTACTGTTTAAAACGATCTATAAAATGTGTCGTGTGACTTCAGGAAGCGCTGAACTCTCCTGGTGAGGAGTTGCGAGGTGATCTCTCCGTCGTTCATCAGTTTGTCGAGATGCCAGAACAAGTCGTGTCCAGGTACGATCCTGTCACCGGAACCTTCGACGAAGTAAGTAGGCCGTTTTGAAATTTTTGCTTTTGTTTTGTTTGTTTTTCTACATTGTGGATATAAGTACAACGGCTGGAAAATAAAAACAAATCTAATCGAATCCAAACATTTTTTATTCAATAAAATCACAAGGACCACTTTGAATCGTCTTCTTACATGCTAGTGAATCTAGGTGCCGGTTCCTCCTAACCCCAGTTCAAGAAGAATCCGGCAAGAAACTCGTCTGGTCTTAACTCTTTTTTGTATGATCCTTGACAATTTTGTTACGGATGCCGAGTCGAGTTGGATACCATACAATACCATCAAGTCCCAAACTAAGCAAATCTTTTAATATTGGAAACCAGATGACAGAATACCTATATCATATATATATCATATACATAATATATTATGATTCTTTATAACTCCTAGATACGGAAGATCCTAGTAAGAGCTACTACCACAGCTCAGGTAGAAGTAACTAGTAAGAATGAAAGAACTGAAGTTTTTATCATATTTTTGTTGCATTTTGTTGTGTTTTGTTGTTAATGTTCTTGTTTATTGCAGAGTGACTTAGTGAGAGGTTGCACTCCGGCTATGGGCTATAGTTTCGCATCAGGGACAATTGACGGCGCTAACACCCTCAATATCACTCAGGTAAATCACGTATACATATTGTAGCATGCGCATCAACTAGCCGTAGAATTAGACTCTAGGAAGACCCACCGTGGAAGGTCTTGACGATTTTGCTTCTGATAAATACACGATGTTTACATCAAGTTCTGCCGGCAGACAGTAGAAATATAATGCAAGCACATGACTGCGGCCAGCCACACGTTGAGTTTCCACCTGTCTTTCACGATTGTTTACGAGCCAACGATAACTGAAGGGGGGTTGATGATGATGATCACACGCAAGGTTTTGATGAAGAAAACTTAACTGTTTTCGTCATGTCGGTGACGCGTGATCCGATCCACAAACTATTGCCAGTCACGATCATCGACGTATACCTACTTATGTGCTGTATGACAGCCAAAAATAATGGCGTCTTTCATCCTGCTGTTGAAGCTGGATGTGACATGAACATTCATGTCACATTTCATTGTACAAAAAAAATGCATTTGAGCTGTGTGTGGTGCTGGTCCACTCGACTCATGCAAACCATTATTTATAAAATTTAAGTTGCTTACGTTGCCCAGTCTATATATTTCAGGTATGCTGTTTTGTTGTTGAGCACAACACATTCTTTGACAAATATGAGGATCAAATAAATTCAAAAATTAAATTGAGGGACCCCACTAGACTATTAGTTCCAGTTCGAAAAACAACTTTAAGTCATAAAAATAGCTCCATAATGTGTATAAAAATATTTAATAGAATACCTCGATCTATAAGAGAATTACCATACAATAAATTTAAAACAAAAATGTTGACCTGGCTTGTTGACAAATGTTTTTATAGTGTCAAAGAATTTCTTAATTAACGTTCCGTTTGCTATGGTAAAAACTATTATGTAATTCATACCTAAATTTAATTATTAGAGATTGTTAAAATTATTGTTATGTTTATTTAATTTGTTTAAAAATGTAGTCTTTAATTTTATTATATATGTACCTTCTTAATTTTTGCATGCTGGGTTTCCTAGTGAAATGTGTGAATCTAATTATGTATTTAAGTTCTCTGTGTACCACATTTCACGCAATTAAACCATTTCATTTCATCGTGCGTGTAGTGTTTGAAACGAAAAGAAAAATAAAATAAAATGGAAGACATTTAGATGCTAAAGAAACAAAACACATTATTATACTAAACGGATACATTTGCCAGCGCGGAACGTAGCTAAAAAGTAGCCTGTACGTTAATACATGTCCACATTATATTTACCAAATTTCACCCAAATCGGTTCAGCCATTATTGCGTGATTGTGTTACAACCAAACACATCTGAATATTTAGATATCCGAACACCCACACTAACATTTACACACACACACGCACACAATAACATTAGAGGAAAGTAACCAAATATGGAATAGTATCCCTAATTTGGAATACCGGCATTTTTCGTAAACAACGACTCATAGGCACAATAAGCAGTGATCGTCTATTTCTTTCCATCACTATTCGCGCGTACAGGTTACGACGTGTCAGTAGAGCGAGTGCTGTGTCGGTGATGAGAGTGTTTTGTTTTGTTGCTATTAGAAAACTTATTCAGGTACGTAAAATTGAAGTATTTTTCGTAATGTTATTGTAAATAGTATTGTATTTATCGCTTCTATACATTATATACATGTTCCTTTGCAAGTTTTAGAGCCATTCGACTGTATTAGTTTATTAAGTTTCAAAATATGAATATAATTTTAAATTAGTTAGAAATGCCAAATATGGACAGTTTATGGAGTCCAAATACGGACTATTCCATATTTGGATCAAAACATTAGATGACTGGATAACTATTTCATATTTTTTTTTCAGAATGGCGCCCATCAACTCAAAAGAAAAACGAAAAGCATAGAACACAGATTATATGGCAGAAGCTATAAAAATGGCTAGCAAAGTAAGAAAAAAGAAGAAAAAGAAAATAAATTGTCAAAAACAATGAATAAAAAACAAAACGAAATGAAAACAAGAGGCAAAAACCAAAAAGAGAAGACCAAAGCTAAGAATAATCCAGCAGATTCAGATGATGATGAGATGGTACCGTTTGACACAGACAGTGAGCCCGATGCCTTGATAGGATGTACAGTTCCAGACTCTGAAGATGCGGAGTGTATTTTTTGTCGAATGCTGTTTTCTAATGATACTCGAGGGGAAACCTGGATCAAATGCCTCATGTGCGGCCTCTTGGCACATAATGATTGCTCTGGTGCAGAGTTCGATACCTGGATTTGTGATTATTGCAAATAATTTATTGCAAATAAGTTCCATTCTATTATTCTATTCTATTATTGCAAATAAGTTCCATTCTATATTTTACCAAAGTTTCTAAAGATTCTCATAGAAGTAAGGTTGATTTTTGATAGTTTTTTTAGTGTTCCATATTTGGGGTACCTATTCCATTATTAGATACCTTTATGTTGATTTTATTTTTGAGGAGTTTTAGTACTTATAATTCATAAATATAAGACAAGTCTATTACTATGTAAAACGCAATTATATGATTGTTTATAATTACAATTAAAACATTTTGATTTTTAAAATTTGTTTTATTTATACCTAAAAAACAAAACGGTATTCCATATTTGGTTACTTTCCTCTATTAGTAGGGTAGAAGGTAAGCACAGCGGGGCGATTATGGAATTCTGATACTATCAAAACATTGATACTAATCGCTTTCAGTTACTATTAATGAATTGGTATTATGGAAGGTTGATGTTGATTGTCATACATGCTGTCATATGAATAGAAACCTCAGACCAAATAAATATTAAGACGGAGCACCGCGATCAACCGGAATATGTTAATGTTTTTTTATAAGATCTTTTCTAGACTACGACATGAGAGAATACTTAATGAATGTTTGAATGAATGAATGAAAGAATTGAAAGAATTGAAAGAATTGAAAGAATGTTTTGTTTTGCCTGTTTTGTTTTAAAATAGTACAAGTATGTATGGATATACTAAGGAACTGTGCTCCTCATTTTGTTTGTGTGTGCGTGGGTACTCAGAGGAACATGGTTTTGAGCCTTCACTTTCACTTTCACGGCCCTCTTGGTTAAATATTTATTTGGTCTGAGATAAAAACCGAACGTACGTAATAGTAATCCATCATGTCAAAACTGGTTCTATCAAATTACAATCAAACTAATGATTGAAATTATACCTATTGCTAATCGACTATGAAAGACTTTGGTCGTGTCAAAAGTTCCATAATCGCCATACAGGACGGCAATATACATTTTTAGCTTTGACTTTAGAGTATTAAACGTCATTTATGGTTTAATAATATATATTATTAAGAATGAGACGTCATCATGACGTGAGATACCAAGATAAATACCTTATTTTCTGGGAGCTGATGCTCAGAAAGTGAGTTATCTCACTCAAACGTCAACATATATCTACTCTTTATGCTCACTTGCATGCCAAGCCACGGGCAGTAGCTAGTACATTAAACATGTTTCAGGGAACACTGGAAGGTAATCCTCTCCTGGATATGGTGAGTGGCATCGTTGCAGTAGCCACGGAAGAAGACATTCGGTGCCATCTACCGAAACCAATTCTGCTTGCTACTGGACGGGTAAGCTCCTCAATTTGACTTTACGACTCATAAATTCTGCCTCATGCGTTTGAGTGAGTGGGTTCGACTTCCATCCAGGATAAACATTTGCGTGATGAACATAGATATTTGTTCTGTGTCTGGGTGTGTTATAAAATAAATAAATAATGCCGGACATTTCACACAGCATCATCATCCCCAAAATAAGCAGAGCTTGCGTTATGGGTACCACATGACTGATATACAACTTATATACATTTTATCATACAAACATTTGTCGCGCAGCGGGAATCGAACCCGCAACCTTCAGCGTCTTAGACCTTCGCTCACTGCGTCGCAGAGGTCGTCCGGGATACCCATAACCATAGCCGTCCCATCTTCTAGGGGATCTTTCGATCAGTTTCGAGCCCACGATCTTAGGATCGGAAGGCAAGGGTGCTACCACCGCACGGTACTCTCAAAGACGTCGGTTAGATAATTGATAATTAATTTCCAGGCGAACTTCCCCCTGCCGTGGCACCCTCGCGTGATATCCATCTCCGTGAGCTGGCTGGCCGGCCTGCTGGTGCTGGGCGTGGCCGGCGAGCCCACCACCATGAGCGGTCGGCGCATGCGCCGCGTCGTCGGTGACGTCATGTCCGCTGCCGGCTTCGACAGGAAGGTGGTGGTGTCGGGCCTCACCAATGAGTACATACATTATGTGGCGACGAGGGAGGAGTATCAGGTGAGTCCAGCACCAGACCTCTAAGCGGTTCATCACCAGACCTCATCATCACCGTGTTTTACGAGTAGTCTACTCGAGAATAATAATCTAATCAAACCTAATGTAACCTTTGAGGAAACGGCTCCAACGATTGTCATGAAATTTAGTATGCAGGGGGTTTTGGGGGCGATAAATCGATCTAGCTAGGTTTCATTTTTAGAAAACGTCGTTTTATCCGTGTTTTATATCAAGCGAAGCTCGGTCATCCAGGTGATAATAATAACGCCAGACATTTCATCCAGCATCATCTGGCCCCAAAGTAAGCAGAGATTGTGTTATGGGTACCACATGACTGATATACTAAATATATACTTTTTTTTAATACGTACTTATTATACATCGAAACACCCAGACCCGAGACAAATACATGCATATCATACAAACATTTGTCCCGCGGCGGGAATTGAACCCGCAGCCTTCTGCGTCTCACCCGGCCTTTGGCCCACTGTGCCACAGAAGTCGTCAATTGTGTGTTAAATTTTGATAAACATGGGTTTTACTTATTATTTTGCCTGTTTTGATTCGTTTGCTTCGCGAGCGAACTAAATAATACAAGTAAAAACCTGTTTTTCAAAATGTTACTTAGTCGTTCTTAACAGATCCTGCGAGATCAATTCCTGGATACTCATCTAGGAATTTTTATCAGTACCTATCAGAACGCAACGTCCTTGAACGAAACGCAACACTGGCTCGATTACAGATAGAAGGTCAGTTATTTGACCATGCGATGGTTCAACCAGAAACACTTCACTCCCAGAGAGAGGGTAGGTTCCTAACACAATGACAGCATTGTCACATTGAATGGCAATGAGCCTTTTTGTTACGCGATACAGAAATTCCGCCAGAAAAATATTTTGAATCGATTTCAAAAAAGGAGAAGGTTCTCAATTCCACGGATTTTTTTTGATTGAAGTGAAAACTTCTTTTAGCGCGGTACGCATATTTTTAGATGAGGTAAAACCTCTAGATTCACGACACCGTTAACGTCTGGGGCGAGACGCAGTCGGCTGCCGCGCTCGTCGCATTTGATTATAAAGCTTAATTCACATGTTTACAGTCTACTTTTGTATGGAGAAGTTTACTGAGTTAGGTTCTTTGATATAGACGCAGCCGGCTGCCGCGCTCGCTCCATTTGATTGTAAACCTTAATTCACATGTTTACTGTCTACTTTTGTATGGAGAAGTTTACTGAGTTAGGTTCTTCGATATATTATCTACATTCTGAACAAAAAATATTGCATCATCTGTGTTCGTTCAGTATTAGATTGGCAGTCGCCATAATTACTGATTTTGAAGTGATTTATTACTAAACTCTAATGCGCCAAAATAAGTTTTCACTTCTGTCGGCACTCCCGGAGAGCAACACGTTTTTTTTTATGTATGTTCACTGTTTAAATATGCCTGAACCGATTCAGGCAATTCTTTTTTTATTTCAAAGGGTATACAAAAAAAAAACGGGTAAAATAAACGTAATTATTTTATTAATTGACGATTTATCTTCTAGGTGCAAAGATACGAATCCGCTTCGACGATCTACGGGCCGAACAGTCTCGATATATTCCTGAACAAGTTCGTCGAGTTCACGCAAGTTGCCATTGAGGTAGATGATGAAATTTTATAAACACTGACATTGCAATTTTATGCAAAGCCTAACCATAATACGTAATAACCAAAAAAAGTAGCTTAGGTATTCTGTGCAGATCATCTAAGCAGCGTTGAATGCCGTCTACCAATTTCAGGAGAACACGATGAAGAATTTTCAATGCCATGCATGCATGGAGGTTTCTGGTTCCGATACACTAGGAAACCTGATTAAATTTAGAAAATCCGAAAAAAAAAAAAAAAAAAATTATGTCAGACATTTCAAACAGCATCATCCGGCCCCAAAGCTTTCTGTATTCTGTGCCCAAAGTAAGCAGAGCTTGGGATATGGGTACCAATGACTGATATACTACTTATATACTTTTTGACGTGATAATGTTTTATAAATCGAGGAACGCTGGTTGTGAAAAAGCATGACTCATTGTCACGTTCCGCCTGAGCCAAGCGTACAAGCAAGAGCGCGGCACAAGCGTTACAGAGGCACGATCGGTTCATCAATGTTTTCTTGTGACGTTATCACGTAAAATTATAGTCCGTAAACCGTCTTTACAGACAACTATTTGTTTTTGTAAATAGATATCTATTATACGTAGAAACCCAGACCCGAGACAAATACTTGCAGACAAACATTTATCCCGCGACAGGAATCGAACGCGCAACCTTTTGTGTCTCAGTATTGCGCCAAAGAAATGATGAAAATTGAAATGAAATAATTTTGAAGTTTGAAAAGATATATAATTGTTATGATGGATGTTCCTGTCAGGGTGGCGACGTAGACGCGGGTCCTGAGCCCGTGGACTACAGAGGTCAAACCCTGTCTCTCATCACACCGGTCATCTTCGACGGTTCTCCGCGAGGAGCTAATTTCGGAGATGTACTGGAACAGCCACCAGCCCTGGTGAACCGTGGGGATACCGTTAGAGCTAGATTTGTATGTATTCCACATTATGCACGCCCTCATTGGTCAAATCAAATACCGCGCGCTTCCCCGGCTTCCTGCTATATATTTCCGTCCCTTTTCAAGAAATCACTCCCACAGATTGCAGGAAAAGGAGTAGAAAGATGTTATACATTCGATTTCAATTATACTCTTAGGTAGTCAACAATTAATGGGACCAAAGAGAATACATTACTACATAAGTCCATGAGCTGCGAACAGAAACGAACAAATTATGTCAATCATGGCAGTTGATTTGATTTCGAAATAGGTGCGTATTGAACTTCTTCGTTTGACATTTTACGAAGTAACATTATCTCTTGTAAATTAATTAGTTTTCTCATGTTTTATTTAGTAATCTTAGCGGAGTTTTAATAATTAAACTTCTAGTATATTCCCACTAGTTCAGTTGTCCAGTTCAGTTTACTGAACTAGTGAGATTTCTTTTCTCGTTTGTTCAATTGAAAATAAGACTAGCTTTTGCACCTTGTTACATTTATTATTATTAATAAAAGAAATCGAAACCAGTTGGTTAGGTTATGTTAGAGTATAGAAAACAACGCGCAAGGCGAGCGAGCGAAGCGAGCGTGCCGCGGCAGCGGCCGCCGAAGCGCCAGAAAATATTTTTTTTTATTTCTGAACTGAATAAACGGGAAAAGAAATCTTACTAGTCCAGTCGACTGAACAAACGAGAAAAGAAATCTCACTAGTTCAGTCAACTGAACTGGACAACTGAACTAGTGGGAATAGAGGATACTTCTTAGCACAAGTGTAGACATTAGACAATTGAATTTGTGACGTTATTATAACAAAACAATCGCATGACATTAGCAAAATTGTCACCAAAATCTATGCCATTAAAGGAAGAGAAGAAGATAAACTTTAAAATGCTAGGATGGTTGAAGCAGCTTACCACAACCTTCGCTGAACTAAGTAAGTAGGTAAGTAGGTACAAGGTACACACAAGCTAGAAAGCTGAAAATTTTGAAGGTAGCTTCCTTTTATAGCAAAACCACTAAGGCGGGGTTTTTTGAAATTCTATCCCTAAGAGGGTGAAAAAGGGTGAAAAAGAATGTATGAAACTTTTTAAAGCGTGGTGCGATTGGTTGAAACTTGATTTTAATAATTAAAATGCAAAATAAATGGACACGTGTTTTAGGATTTTTCAAAATAACCCTTACAAAGGGGTAAAATGGGGTGTCAAAGATTGTATGGGAACTTTTTAACGGGAGGTGTGATTTCTTAGAAACTTGGTTCGGATATTTAAAATGCAAAATAAAAGGACATGTGTTTTAGGATTTTTCAAAGAATCCTCATAAAGGAGTAAAATAGGGTGTGAATGTTTGTATGGAAACTTTTTAATGGGTGGTGGTGGGTGTACCTAATTGGTTTTAAACTTATCAATAAAATTTGGCAAGAAGATAAAATGCTTTAGGGGGAAGGATTTAAGCTACAATTACAAAAAAATGCGGATGAAGTCGTAGGAAACAGCTAGTAAACAATATAAACACTTGGCACTGACAAAATTTGCATTATTATGTCACATGCAATTAACAGTGGCTGTGGGCAGGTCACATATGCCGCAGAACCGATGGCCGTTGGGGCAGACTCGTTCTTCAGTGGAGGCCGCGTGTCGGCAAACGTAGTGTAGGGGCCCTGTAGCTAGGTGGGGCGATAATATTCGTAAGGCAGCGGGCAAGTATTGGAGGAGAAGAGCTGAAGATAGAGCTAAATGGCGTGCAATGGGAGAGGCCTATGTCCAGCAGTGGACTGACACGGGCTGATGATGAGATGATGATGATGATGATGATGAGATGATGATGATGATGATGATGATGATGATGATGATGATGATGATGATGATGATGATGATGATGATGATGATGCAATTAACGAAGAAGAACAAGAAGAACTTTCTCGGGATTTCTCGTCGTTCTAATAACATTGCAACTTAATACACTTATAATTCAGTTGTCCATATGTCGCAATTTTATTAAAATTCCGCTAAGATTGTTATGAAATCACTGTGGCCTAAATTAACAATTTCAGGACAATATATCAGAACAAAATTGAACATTTATATTAGTTCACGATCTTAGTTTGAGTTTTGTTTTGAAATATAGGCAATAAACCAAAATTCACATATCCAGGTGGGAGCCAACCCTCGCAACGACCTGCGACAGGAGTCAGGCTATGCTGTCGTAGAAAGGTTCGTGCTCGGAGAGTGGACTGTTATCGCCAATGACGCTGATTGGGATACCAAGTGAGTACCTACACAAACATATACAATAGGTAACTGAGAATACTATCATAAATCCAAAAGTATATCTGTCTGTTTATTTTACGGCTGAACGGATTTTGATGAAATCAAAATCCGTTCGCAAGCGAAAGAACATAGACGAATTTATAAGTACGCATCACGCGTGCGTGCAGCATCTAGTTTAAAACACGCTACATAGCGTAGCGCATATCTACGTGTAGTATCTAACGTTACTATCACTGCGTGTGCTATGTAGCGTAGCTAACAACATTGCTTGTGCTACGAGGCGTAGCTAACTAGACTGCATGTGCTACGTGGCGTAGCTAACAACACTGCGTGTGCTACGTGGCGTATCAAGCCACGTGTGCTACGCGGTGTAGCATAATTATTAACATCATTTGTGTATGCTACGTAGCCTAACATATCTCTACTACGTAAGTAAGTACGTACGTATACGTGACTATATCAGCCTGCATAGCATAAGGGTCTATCTTATAAAGACGCACTAAGTAATGTGTTGTTTAAATTTTTTGTCATCTCTATTCTTTGACACTAGAATGACAAAGACAGAGCTTACTTTAGCGTCACGCTAGGTAATTATTTGATTATAATTATAAGATGGAGGGTAAACCTTTTAGACAACGATATCTCCCACGCGAGAATTAAAAAAAACAAGCGTAGTCTTTCTACGCTTGTTTTTTTTAATTCTCCCTAAGAAAATATCATTTTTATATAAAAAATCATACATTGATTTATAGAAAGAAGTTGTTTCTTTTTTTTGAAAGAACGTTTACGATACAATATGGGAACGTCTTATTCATCACTGGCCTCAATTCTGTTGGCACCAACCTAACTAATATTAGCTAAAGCTCTACTAATAAAGACATCATTTTTAGGCTACAAAAAAGATGTGTGAAAGCCATGTTTAAAATAAAAATTACTGTTTATTTTTGAAGCACAAAATTCTGACACTTCCGTCCCTCTACATATTAGAAGTAGCTCTTTTTGTAAAAAACAATCCCCATCTGTTCCCCCCGTTATCTGATTTTGTAATTCGAAGCAGATGGGATAATACTAGGTTAAAATTACACCCTGTAAAAACAGCACTAATGCAAAAAAGTGTTGTTGGTGTTGCTCCAAAAATTTATAACAAATTACCTACACTATATAGAGACCTGAACATCCAAATGTTTAAACTAAAACTAAAGAAATTGTTAATTGAAAAGTGTTATTATAATCTTGACGAATTTTTTAGTGATAAATTGTAATTATTTTTAAACTTGCATGCCATCTCTCTACCTAATTTGCATACCGTAAACCGGTCAAGCATGTTGTTTCACATTGTTATATTTTTGTCATCTTCTGTACACATGTTTTCTGGCAAATAAATATCTTTGAATCTTTGAATCTTTAAAATTAGGTTTATACTGTCAAATGAAACTTTGGTATTCTGCTGCTACAAACTTATCCTTATTTAATTTTATCTAATTTAATTAAGCGTTCCTTAATTAGTTAGATGGTACTAACCGAATAGGTTTTACTAATGCTATGACTAACTGAAATTATATTAGACAATTCCTAATTTTAGAAATGAACCAACCGAATTGCGACCATTGTCTCCTTGCAATTCTACTGTCAATGATAGCATTAGATAACATAGATACCTTTTATATATATATATATATATAAATATAAAAAGAATTAAAAGAAACAAATCCTTTATTGCCTTCATGAACTAAAAAAACATAAAATTATACATACTTAATTATATAAACATAAACTAGTTCACAGGGCAAAGAGGATAAATTTAGCAAAAAAAAATTCTGCACCTAGATACAGCGCTGATTTTAAATTTACCGCCTCGGATAGTTCTTAAGGATACACAAGTCAACGGCACAAACTCGTTAGTGGGCGCAGCTAAAATGCATGCTATTTCGCCTAGCTTAGTGTGAGAAAAGGATAGACGTGAACCAAGGATAGAGATGAGCAGTAAGGAGATAGCGTGATTATAATTTCGAGTCATATGATCAGATTAATCTATGATTTCTAAATAAAACGATTGCGTAAAAATAATGAATAGACCTTTGGCATGAAAAAACTACTGAAAGTAAGTACTGAAATTATAAAAAAAATTTAGCTCTTGAATAAATAATCTATGCTTGTATAGGAACAATTTTTTAGTTTGCGTACTCCATTTGTTATTTATTCACACCTAAAGTTGCGATAAAATCAGTGATGAAAAACGTTTTTTTTATAGTCTTGTATCTTTCAAACCCATATTATTTTCACAATTCTGTATTGATACAAGCATAGATTATGACAAGACAAATTTATATCACTTTTAGTTTTGGTTGTTCATCATCAGACGGTGGTGTGATCACCCTTCGACGTTTGTATGGAAAGATAATCGACTTGTTCACTCTTAACCTAGTGTTTAAGTGGGGCGGGTTGCAATAAAATTACAATTATTACGGTATAATGCTCATGCTGTGTGTATGTGTGTGTTTGCGTGTGTATATATGTGAGTGAATGAGTGTTGTGTGTGTGCTTCCTTGTTCCCCACTGTATATGACTTTTACTGTTGTAGTGAGATAAATAAATAAATGCTGGACATTTCACACAGCATCATCTGGCCCCAAAGTAAGCCGAGCTTGTGTTATGGGTACCACATGACTGATATACTACTTACATACATTTTTATTAAATATATACATATTTATGCCGCGGCAGGTACTCGAACTTGCAACCTTCTGCATCTCAGCCAGACCTAAGTCCACTGCGCCACAGAGGACGTCAAAAAGAATAGACAAAGAATTTAAAAGAAGAGAAAAAAGATAGACGTATATGACTAGATATGACTTTTCACCCTCAGGTTCTACTGGGAGCGGACGTCTACCATCCTTGGCACCAGTCAAGTGACCTTCGAGTGGACGGTTCCTCAGGACGCGGTCCTCACGCCCTACAGGATGAGCTACCACGGCGCATCGCGGAGTATTACCGGTTCTATCACACAGTTTACGGGCTCCACGAGTGCTTTTACTATTAATGACGGAACAGCTACAATAAAATAAATACCTAATCGTAAAACTGTTTTTAAATTTGTGTTTTTGGCCAGGTAATTTGTATGTACTATACATTTTAATAAACACGGGTTTTACTCACGTCTTATATAGTCGATAATGGCAACGACACTGTTTCGATTCATCTAAAAATCAAACTCTATTTGATCCGCGCTCCGTGAGTTGCCGCGAGCATTCATGGTTTACGGTTAACTGTTATGTCGTTAATTTAAAATGTTTCATTAAGTGAAATGTGAATGTCTTATAAGAATAAATATCTTTAAACAGAATTGTAACTTCTTTTTTTTAATGCCGGACATGCCGGACCCAGAGTAAGCAGAGCTTGTGTTATGGGTACCACATGATTGATATCCTACTTACATACGTTTTTTTGTAAATACATATTATACATAAAAACAACCAGACCCGCGATAAATACTTGCAGATCATACAAACATTTGTCCTGTGGCGGGAATCGAACCCGCACACAACCTTCTGCGATTCTGCCTGACCTTGGCCTACTGCACCACAGAGGTCGAGCTCGAGGTCATAATGAAATTTATGCTATATTTGGGGATAGATGGTCTTGTGTGCATTGACCACCAATGTTTGTTTATTTTATTTTATTATTATTATTATTAAAATAAATAAATAAATAAATAATGCCGGACATTTCACACAGCATCATCTGGTCCCAAAGTAAGCAGAGCTTGTGTTATGGGTACCACATGACTGATATACTACTTATATACTTTTTTTTTGTAAATACATACATATTATACATAGAAACATTATTATTATTTGTATTGTAATAACTAATCCCTCTATTCTAAAATTACATAATTCGCTGGCGTTGCGATTATGTATGCTTGGTCCTTTTCACTCTAATGACAATAAATAAAGATAGCAACAGATTAAAACTATGGAATGATTATAAAATATACGTATCTGTAGTTTAATGATCCTAACTAGTCTATTCTTAATTTAGCACGGTTATCTGCCGAGCTAAGATTATGGTACCTTTACCTAGTATACAACACCAATAAATATACGGCTTTATTACTTCGCGATATGGTTTATTTCAGAATGCAAATTTGTGGAGATAGGCTCTTTTAGCGTAGTTGTTAAGCGATCGTATTCTTTCCTTTTGAATGGATAAATTGCTTTCGGTTTTGCTAAGCTGTGTATGACTAGCCACTGTTTCTCAACTTGAGATCATTTTATTTTTGAACATTCTTCTCGGGTGTTTTATTTTACGAATTTACAGTCAGTATACATAACTGTGCGGCGAGAGTACTTGGTCTTGTAGTAGTGGCCTTCCTAAAGTCGCGGGCTCGAATCTGGTCACGCATCCATGAATCTTTCTGTTTAAGAAACGTGTGTGTGCTTAACTTACCCACTAAGTACAAACGGTGAAGGAAAATATCAAGTCAAGTCAAAGTCAAGTCAAAAGATACTTTATTCAATACAATCACAAGGATCACTTTGAAACGTCTTACATACTTTAGGAATCGTGAGGAAACTGGCATGTCGTAGAACCTAAAAAGTCAGAAGACATAAGGCAAGTGCACGAAAGGAGTTATTTATAATTATTTATTAATACCAATAATTGAGATCTGGCAAACCCGATCCACACTAGGCAAGCTCGCCTCACTGCGAAAAAATATGAGGCAGGGAGAGATCGTCCAATTTAAAAATTAAAGTCCCTCCACTAAACGTAATTGTTTCAATGTGTGAGAAGAACTACTTATTGCAACATTTTATTTGTGTCCGTGCGGGTGATTTTACTATAAACTTGGATTCATCCGCGCACTGTGGGCTCAAGGAGGTGCAATTGAGACTACACTTTTGCAGTTCTCATCGTTCTTTTTGTAATCAGTTTCCTGTGTAATTTGTTCTTAATAAATATTTTTTGAATTTTGTACTAAATGGCGTGAGGTCCAGGGGGTAATTCTGTTAATTTCCGTAGCTCCATTCGAACAGAACCGCAGGTGAATGATAGCTTTTGACGTGTTTTCGTATTCTGCTAATGAACAACAGCTCAGCTTACGCTACGTTTACGAAGTCGTCAACGATCGATCGAATGTTTTATTTTGTTTGGTCATAGAAATAACAGAATAGATTTTTAGGTAATTATCGCGCTGTAATTGAAGCCGAAACGTAGATGGTTTGGAATAGACGATAACCGTAAATTAATAGAAATACCCTCGTTGTAAATTAACAATTACATTGACTGAGAGCGTGCGATGTATGGAACGGCACATTTGATGCAGAATTTGACAAATGACGACGATGAATTTGTGTGTATTGAGACTATACACATTGCATGTGAGAGTAAACAAATTGGAGGGGGCGTTCATTTTTAAGCTAGATGTACTTTACCTCTATATGGTAAAGTCCATCATATAAACACAAGTGGAAACAGACGGCAATGGATTTGTTCATCGTGTTAGAGTGGAATGGGCCATGATTTTATTAATTATTATGAAACAAGTTTGAGAATCATTGGATAACATTGAACACATAACATCACTGTCTTTTGCGGGCTATCTAGTTTTGTGAAGTATAATTTTTTTGTTGTTCATAGTTTTTCAGCGTTCTAACTTATTTATATACACTGATAAGATGTCCAGGGGTCGTAAACTTTGTGTTATGACTTGATAAGGATTTATCTGGTTGTGAAAATACTTTACAAGTTTTGTTTTGAGTGTATAATGTTTGAAAGACGGTTCAGTGCAGTACTTTAGTGTGAAGTGTGCTTGTGGTTTGATTTCAAGGTGAGTTTAACTTTCTAGTTTTGTATCTACTTTACTAGGAAGTGAGAAATTTAATTAAATCTTATTTAAATTGTATTTGAGTGTTTTGTGGAATAGGCTTATGCGTCATACCTATATTATTTACACAGTGTAATGTTAAAATTGTATTTACTCATAAGAGGCTCTCATACATAACAATGAGTTAATTGTATTTACTTATTGTAGTGTTTGAGATAGTTGACCGAACGAGCGCGAAGCGCGAACGAGTGTCTCCGGTTCTGCTTAGGCAAAACTGCTTTCGTAGGTCCGTCTGTCCGGATGTTGGCCTCTACAGGTCGCATTTCTCAACAGATTCACGAGAAATTTTGTGAGAAGGTTCTTTAACTAGGTATACAGTTTTTTTGTTGATTCAGTTTTATGGAAATTTTTCAAAATGGCGGAAATACGGGGGTTGAAAACGTATAAAAAGTTATATTTCAGTCATTTCGAAAAATGTTCGCGAGGTCACAGCTCACAGCTTACTGAGCCACTAGCTTTAGATGGAGTAGACTTGCCACCACCTATCATTTCACAGCTTACACGGATGTACTCGGATGTACCGATGTCGTTAATACGTGCAGTGTTAAACTAAACCGTGGGGTTCCTCACGATGTTGTCCTTCACCGTTTTAGACTGCTTCATGTACTAGACTAGGTACCTAATTAGTACAAGTTCGGGAGAACGATTAAATTGTCTATGTATATCTACGTAATAGTCTACGTATCTTAATCTAGAGTAAAAGATGGCGTCAAACCAAGTTACGAAGAAGATCATCAACTCCCCTGAGACCTGCGTTGATGACAATCTACGAGGAGTGGTCGCCACATACCCCTCGCTACAGCTGCATCCGAAGAACAGAGTGATCACCGTTAGAAGAAAGGTGAGATGATCATGATTATGAATAGGTAAAGGAGTCTATCTTTAGTAATTGATTAGTTCAAGATAGACTTGCAGTAGACGTAGACAGTAATTGACAATTACTGTCTACGTCTACTGCAAGTCACGTAATAAAACTATTATTGACTGGCCTGTCAGCTCAGTTGGTAGTAGCTCTACCTTCTACACTGTAGGTTGATGGTTCGATTCCCTCCCAGGATAATTATTTGTGTGAAGAACATAGGTGTTTGTTCTGTGTCTGGGTGTTCATAAGTATCGTAAGTACCATAGGTATCTATTTAAAAATATACCATTCTATCAGTCATCTAGTCACAATAATACAAGCTATGCCTAGTTTCGGACTAGATGGTGTTGTGAGCACCAATATTTATTTTGATTATTATTATATTGTATTTAGTTAGAGGATATAGGGCTGCTTATATCTCTGAACTTTCAGAACTTTATTGCAGGATGACTCAAAAAGGGTGGCTGTCCTTGGGGGAGGTGGATCTGGCCACGAGCCTTTTGCATCTGGTAAGTGTAAAGATATCGCAAATGGTGTACCATTTTACGAAGAGTTGTAACGGGCTTAGAAAAACATTAGTAAAAAGCTAGACGACCTCTGTGGCCAAGGCCTGGCTGAGACGCAGAAGGTTCTGGGATCGATTCCCGCGGTACAGTTGTTTGTATGATCTGCAAGTATCCATCTCGGGTCTGGGTATTTTTCTATGTACAAAGTAAAAGTACCTATTTAAGTAGTATATCAGTCATGTGGTACCCATAACACAAGCTTGGTTTACTTTGGGGCCAGATGATGCTGTGTGAAATGCCCGACATTATTATTATTGACCGAGCGAGCGAGAAGTTTAGGCGAAAATGCTTTCGTATGTCTGTCCGCCCGGCGTCTGCCCGGATGTTCTCATCTACTGGTCGCATTTCTCAACCGATTCTCGTGAAATTTTGTGAGCAGGTTCTATTAACTATATAGTTTTTTTCGATTCGAGATATGGGGGTTGAAAACGTAAAAAAACTTATATTTCAGTCATTTAGAAAAATGTTTGCGAGGTCTACAGTTCACAGAGCCACTAGTTATAATGAGTGTTGGAATTTTATATAGAAGCTACTTTTTAACAGACTTCAAAAAAGGAGGTTTCTCAATTCGACCGTATATATTTATTTTTTATGTGTGTTCGCGGATAACTTCTAAAAAAAGTATATAATTAGTATATCAGTCATGTGGTACCCATAACACAAGCTCTGCTTACTATGGGGCTAAATGATGTTGTGTGAAATGTCCGGCATTATTATTATTATTTTTAAAACTTCGTCGTTTATGAACCGATTTTGATGATTATTTTTGTGTTGGAAAGGAGATATGCCAAGGGCGGTACCATGATCAGGAAACCAGGATCTGATAATGGCATCCCAAAATGGAGGGGAACCTTCGAAAATCGTAGTGGCGACTAGTGCGTTTGTTAATTTTTTAATTAAGTATTTTAAAGCATTTCTTTAATGAAGGTCTGGAGTCGATCTGATGATGGAGCCGAAAGACAGTCGAGGGAACTCCTCAACGATTTACAGCAATTACCTACCTGGTGTTTGGGCTTGATTCATTTGTATTGATGAAAACTTTAAACCTAGATGGGTTGTGACTGTCATTAGAGGTCTGATGATTAAGACGAAGGACAGTCAAGGGAACTCCTCAGCGTTTTACAGTAGTTCTGTATATACATGAAGTCGGTTGCCTTTTTAGTTTTTAAAACTTACTTATTCCAGGTTTTGTAGCATCCGGAGTGCTGGATGGAGCTGTGGCAGGAGGAGTCTTTGCCTCACCACCTACTGGCCATGTGCTATACGCAATAGCACAACTATTCAAATACAACTCAGGTATCTCAACTAAACCTCTTCTCAAAATTTTAAATAATTAGATATCTATCAAGCCTGGGATTTTTTTCATGGTCACATTTGTGTGATGACCATACTCGTCGTGTTTGTTCTGTGTACGCGTGTTTTACTTACGAATTTGTAAGTAATACCTATACGATTATAATTATCCAGCTGCTGTCTGCGGCTTCGCATTACCTACATAAAAAGAAGCCCTAAGATACAATCGATCTGCTTATCAAATTTCATCAAGATCTATACACCCGTTTAGCCGTGAAAAGGTAACATACAGATAGATAGACAGATATAAACACTTTCGAATTTATATATTAATATGGAGAATGGATAAGGATATGGATTATAAATATAATTCGTTATATATCTTTTTGGAGACAAGACCCTGGGCACGTTGGGAACAGAAGCCTATCGCGTTTTCAAAATTATTTCACGACATCTAGTAGAAACATAGCCTGACCATGAGCTAGCTCCTATCTGGCCCAGCGTATTAGCATTGCCATTCAACGAATTTAAATTCAAATATGTTTATTCAATATAATCACAGGAATCTCTTTGAAACTTCATCCATACTAAGAGAATTTAGGTGTCAATTCCAACGTGGCAATGCCGCCAGTGTCTTGGGGAAGCTGCCCTCTGGCAGTGGATCAGTTGAGCTATCTATTGATCGATTTAAACGGTCCTTAGATAGCTCAACTGTTTAACATGTACTTTATTTTATTGTATATTATACTGTACATTTGAGTAATTATTACCTACTAGCTGACCCGTGTCCACTTCGTTGGGCGGTTACAGCTTCACAAAAATATTATTGAAGGTACTAATATCGCTATTAAAAAAAGATAGCTATTCAAATTATTGTAATAATTACAGAGATTGACAAAGTTACGGATATAAATCGATAGATGCGCTAGCGACCATCCACGCCTTCGAACGCCCGTTCCCGTTCCCGTTGTTTTTCGGGTATAAAAAATAGCCTATATCCTAATCGAAGTTACTAACTATATTCATTTTAAGTTTCATCCAAATCGGTCCAGCGGTTCTCGAGTTATAAGTGGTGTAACTAACACGACTTTCTTTTATAAATATAGATATAATTGTTTTATCAGTCATCGGGTTTCATTGTAAAAGCTATGCTAAGTGTGTGCCTATTTTTTTAACTGTCTACGGAGTTACCGTTTTCTCAAATGAAGAATCAAATAAGTAGTACAACGGAGAATATTATTTTAGGAGGAGTCATAGTGATCATCGGCAACTATACAGGCGACAGACTCAACTTCGGCAAGGCTATTGAAAAGGCGAAAATTGCAGGCATTAAGGTATTTCTGAAAAAACTGCTCATTTAAAAAAAATGATATGTAGGTAAGAAAGGAGAGACTAGGGAGTTGGTAAATGATAGGAGAGTGGAGGAAAATAACCAGTTATGACGACCGCACCTAGATAAGGATAATGGTAAGATGATCAGATGATGATCAGAAAGCGGGATCATTGGTCATCATCAGCGCTGTCTTTCGAGAAGTCCAACTTCCTGAATTTGGTCGCCTACATCCAGGTCTAAATCTCAATTTTAATCTTGCATTGTTGTCATACTAGTTGGACAAAACCGTGGAGTGAGGACCTAGTGACCTGGTTACAGGTTCTTTGAATGATCTCAGGTACAAGTCTCGCACAAAACGGGTGAACCAAAAAGCGACACTCTAGATAAGCACCGTTGTAGACTTTGATGTTGTAGAGAAATGAAATAGTATTATCATTATTTTTGTGTTTTGTTTGTAGGTAGAAGGTCTTATTGTGGGCGAAGACGTCGCCTCAAGTAAAAACAAGACTGGAGGAAGGAGTATGGTGGGAGAAGTCCTGTTTTATAAGGTATGATATCCAAGAACGAATTCAATGACGCAACGGTAGAAGTTCCTTTGATGAATCCATGAAACTGGTTTTCAGCTCAGCGGGGCCATGGCACAAAAAGGTTATGAGCTGGCCAAAATCCACAGCATAGCAGCAGAAGCTAACAAGTACATGGCGACCCTAGGAATCTGTCTCAGTGCCTGTTCGTTGCCAGGTTAGTTTCATACGTTTTTGTTTCGGATTTGCGGAACGAAGATAAAACCGGTGAGTATCTGAGTGATGAAATTTTTGGTGAGAACCATCAGCAGGTCCATCAAAATAGTCTTATTATAGGAATTGTCTCATACTATAGTACTCTTCAAACCGAATCACATGCGTTCGCATACAGTAGGCAACGCATCAGCCATGCTTCTAGTGTTGCATATGTCTATAGGAAACGGTAACTGCTCGATCAGGCGGGCCGTTAGCCTTCTAATTGTATTAAAAATAAATCATTCAAGTGCGCAAACCACGTCTATGAGTACCGTTTTTTATTTACGGTTTTGATTTACTGGCGAAATGAAGACTCTTTTTATGCTAATAATGGCAAAATAACAAGGCCGATACCAGTGTGTGAACAGCTGTGAATGGTACGGGTATGACAGGGTCCAGTTATACGGACACTAACTGTAGTATGATGTATGTAACAGGGCAGCCACCTCTATTCGAGATAGCACAGGATGAGATGGAACTAGGAGCTGGCGTGCACGGAGAAGCAGGCATCGCTAAGATAAAGATGGGAACTGCTAAGGAGATCGTCGCGATGATTGTGGATCAAGTAAGAAGTTTGACAAGAATGATTTCTAAGATTGGAAAAAATAGTGTGAGGATTTTTTACGACAGATTTTCTCGTAAGAAACATTTGTAAAGTACTTACCTACCTAAAGTTTGAGAGTGCAGTCTACTCTGGTGACGCAGTTCATAGGTTACCTGAAGGTATTCCAGTTATGTAAGGCTAGCCTTAGCCGGGATTGTGCTCTCCGAAGGTCATAAACGTTCAAACGCACTGGAATCACTCATTCAACTTATTTCAATTTAGTTATGACCTTGTGCTTCTCAAAAAAATATATAGAAAATTTGAATGTGATTCTGTGTGTCTGTTCGTTTGTTACCTTTTGACGGCTAAACGGCTGAACGGATCTTGATATTTGGTATTGTGTTTTGGCAATACCAAATATCAATACATAGGCACTTTTTTATGTAGGCACCACGCGTGCGAAGTCTCGGGCTGCAGGTAGTTCATAAATAAAACTTACCTACAGGTGTTAGCACACTTGAAGCTGGTGGCAGGGAACCGGGTCGTAGTGATGCTGGACAATCTCGGAGGCACGTCATTTATCGAGATGAATATTATCGCCGCTGAAACTAAGGAGTATTTGGGTAAAGATATAAATAAAATAATGGCTGGCCGTACAGCTTAGTTGGTAGTAGCTGTACCTTCAGCGCTGTAAAGTGTGGATTCGATTCTCACTCGAAACACACGTTTGTGTGATGAATATTGATGTTTATTCTGTATCTGTCTTGGTGTTATAAAGTGACCAGCGTTGCCATTTGTCGTGGCAATGTCTCTAGTATCTCGAGGACGCTCAATGCGTTGCGCAATGCGATCTTTTTAAGCGATCCTTATAGCTCACTTGATTCACATGTTTTATTTTAATATTATTATAAGTGTACGCGTATAACCGTATCATCTAACTAATATTATAAATCGGAAAGTAACTCTATCTGTCTGTTTGTTGGGTTTTCACACCTAAACCACTGAACCGATTTTAATGAATTTTGGTATAGAGATAAATGGGACCTTGGAGAAGAAAATAAGGCTACTTTTTATGTATGTGCACGCGTGCGAAGCCTAGTATTAAATATTTGAAAGTATAAGTTTGTTTGTTTGTCTATCAGTCGTCTAGTTTGCGTAGTAAAAGCTTGGTGCTGGCCTTGTTGTGTGAAAATGTATACCAATATTTTTTATGCATAATTTAATCCACTGGTTATTTTTTTTAGAAAATAAGCAAATAACAGTGGAACGTTTATACTCCGGCCACTTCAAGACATCCTTGGAAATGCACGGCTTCCAAATCTGCATTCTACATCTGAACCAGGAGATGGGAGATCTCTGGTTGGAACTATTGGACGCCCCCACTGCCGCGTCCAGCTGGACTGGCAGTGACATGTCAGTACGGAATGATGAGAGACATGAGGATGATGATACGCTACTACATAGTGATGGAAGAAAGGTAGGTATGTTATAATGTTCAATAGATAGAAATTCAGAGAGGTCGATGAACCTACCGAGAATTAGATTTGAGAGTTTAAGAGTTAGTTCTGATTTGAAACGTCTATAGCAACGATCTTATGGATCGATGTTTTTTAAAAGAAGTTAATAGTTTTATGATTAAAACATAAATAAAATTGCAATCAAATATTGCGGTTACCTCTTGTCGCACCGTAGCGCTCGCTGCCTCGCCCATATCGCGCACTCTCTCGGCGCTTTACGATTTCTTGACAACCAACGCTGACTTAGATTTTTTTGCGTATGGATAAAGATCCTTAGGACCTGTCTATCCTTCAGCAAATTAAACGAGTAATTATTATATTACTTTTTGTTTTATATTAAGATCTGTATTATATGTTCAATTTTTTCTAGAATTATGTGATTAATTAATTATTATCGTGTTAGTATTTTTATTGTAATATTGACCTATGTAATGTTTGACTTTGTATAGTTTTGAATGATTATAGTTTTAGCTAGTGTTAATGGTGTATGTACCGTTCTAGTTCTATAAACTAATCTATATAATAAAAATCAATTGCTGTTCGTTAGTCTCGTTAAAACTCGAGAACGGCTGGTCTAATTTGGCTAGTTTTGGTTTTGAATTATTTGTGGAAGTCCAGGGAAGGTTTAAAAGGTGAGTAAATATGAAAAAAAAGCTTGCTCTTTTATTTATTGATTCTGAGGCGGTACGAAGTTTGCCGGGTCAGCTAGTAAATAAATAAAAATAACATCGACCACACATAAGTCGTATTGTATTGGTAAACAACTGACACAACACCATCTCTACCTAACATAGCATAGTTTGTACTATAACCAGATGACTGATATAATACTTACATGCTAATGAAATGCTGCGATCTTCCCGCGGCTTCCAACGCGTGGTACCTACATAAAAAGTAGCCTAAATAATATCCCAGGTTGCAGACTACAGTACACAAAGATTTATGTAAACCCATTGAGACGTTACCGCGTGATTGAGCCACGAACAACCTATAACACAGGTTATTTCAATGCCAGTAAACAAACAAATTTAAAAACCTACATATTTCCAGGCCGCATCCGGCCCAGCCCTATCTCCAAAGGACCAGGATATCCTCCGTGGAAGCTTGACCACAGCCGCAGAGCACTTGGTCAAAAGCGAAGGTTTACTTAACAAGCTGGACTCCGGCTGCGGGGACGGAGACTGTGGGATAACACTCAAGAAGTTTGGACATGGTGAGATTCTTATTCGACTAAGAAGGAATCGGCCCATAAACCTTGCATGTTAGACGGTTCTTATAGGTCCGCCATTTATGTTTACTTTAAACATAAAATTTGGTCCATGTGGTTGTATACAACATTTTATTTAATACAACTGAGCCAGTAACCAAGCGTACGGCCCACCTGATGGTATAAGTGCATCTAAGAGCACGAAAGGAGCCTTTAAGGCGCACTTTAATCCTTTCACCACACTGGTTAGAAATAACTAGTGACACGATAAAAAATGCCCATAAATGGCCTGATGGCCATGCATTCCTATCAATAATATAGTCATATATATTAATAATACGCTTTCTTCAAAAGACGATACCCTTTATGTAAGCTTTAAGATTCTCAACCCCGAATCCTCAAGATTTTGAGAATGCTTTTTTTTACAATTACTTGTATCTACTTACAGCTATCCTCTCATACTTGGAGACAGCATCTCTGGAGTACGTCTCCAACGTACTCTGGGACCTCTCCGAGATCGCTGAGAAGGACATGGGAGGGACTTCTGGCGGGATTTACAGCTTAGGACTATCTGCCGCCTCTCAGGCATTAGCTTTGTAAGTACACTTTACATGCTCGATGTATTTCTTTGGAAATAATTTGCTGCACTAACACTAAGACCAAGACGTGTTTCTTGTTCTTCTTCGCGGTCTTGTCTTTGGAAGAATCGGCACCTAAATTCACTGCATGAAATACGATTCAAAGAGGTCCTTATTGTATTTGAATTTGCACCCTTAAAATCACTTATTATACATGCGAAAGTTTAGATATTTGTTATTCAATTACGTTGTAACAGCTGAACCGATATGAATGCGATTCTGACCAGGATTGAAACATGACTTTTTATCCCCAAAACAACCGCAATGGGAATTCAAAGAGCTAACAAAGCTGTTTGAATACTTATAACAATATGCGAATAAAGACAGCGGGGCGTTCCGCTTGTTGTAGATATTACTTACTAGCTACTTACTAGGTACGCACGCGTGGTACCTATGCGTAGGTAAAATTAGCATAAATTGTGCTATTCCACAGACTAGGTATGCTAAGTTTCGTCTAAATCCGTTCAGTCGTTACGTAATTCAGCCATAAACAAACATGTAACCATAAACATCAAAAAATGTATTCAAATGCTTGCATATCAGATACCAGCTTCTTCCCGCGGCTTTCCACATGTGGATAGTATACCTACATCAAAAGTAGCGTGAGTTATTCCAAGTTACAGACTACATGTATATTAAGTCATCCAAATTCATTCAGCCGTCATGATGTGATTGAGCACAAGCAAATATCTAAAAACACACACATTCGCATTTAAAATAATAGGTTTCATCTATGTTGCCGTTTTTACTATGTAACCAGTACTTACGGCTATTTCGTTATTACCTGTTATTAAAGAGAAGCAGAATGTTTAGATTAATGAATGTTTCAGTGCAAAATCAAACGACGCAGCCGCGTGGTTAGCTGCGTGGCACAACGCAATGGAAGCTATCACGAAGTACGGTGGAGCGGAGCCGGGGGATAGAACTATGGTATGTACACCATAAGGAGTATTAGACTGGCCGTACAGCTCAGTTCGTAGTGATTGCCTTCTGCGCTGTAGGTTTCGAGTTAGAATTCTTCCTCGGACAAACATTTGTGTGCTGAACATACTCGTACCCTCCTATGGCATTTAGGTACAAGTATTTACAAGTACCTACTTATATAAGTACTAGCTGCTGCCCGCGGCTTCGCAGGCGTGGTACCTACATAAAATTCATCAAAATCGGTTCAGCGGGTTAGACGTGAAAACGTAACAGGCAGACAGAGTTACTTACGCATTTATATCTAATATTAGTCGGGATTATTTCTGTCATCTCGGTTCGATAGTACGAGCATTGCTTAGCTTGGGAGTAAAAGGGGCTCTTTGAAATATCCAGCAATATTAACCTATACCTTCGTGCATGGAAGGAGCCTCTGAGGCGCACTTTAATCCTTTCACCGCACTGGTTCTACATAACTAATGATATGATAAGAAAAATAATAAATTAATAAATAATCCCGGACATTTCACACATCATCATCTGGCCCGAAAGTAAGCAGAGCTTGTGTTATGGGTACCACATGAGTGATATACCTACTACTTAAATACTTTTTTGTAAAAACATACATATTATAGAAACACCCAGACCCGAGACAAATTCTTGCAGATCATACAAACGTTTGTCCCGCGGCGGGAATCTAACCCGCAACCTTCTGCGTCTCAACCGGAACTTAGCCCACTGCACCATAGAGGTCGTCAAGAACCTATACTTTACACTTTGACCACTGTGTACTTTCTGACGCAGTGGGCTAAGGCCTTTATTTTTGCGTTGATCTATGTTGACCTAGTCTTAATTGTATTTTAGTACAATGCCTTCTCAGGGGTGCGCAGGAAAACTTCACTACGCACGCCGACTTGGGGTATTAAACTCGGCGCGGTAGACTCCCCCGAGCCTATCGTCGACGCCCCGGTTATGGAGGTTGGTGGAGGACGTTGAAGGGCCTTCGCCTTCTACGTCCTACCCTCCTGGATCGTATCTGGAGATCAGAAGCTATCTCTCTTTCCCGCTCCGCTGCCTCCTTCCGTGACATGGCAATTTCACAGAAGGATGCCACCTCCTCTCACGACGTCTCCTCTTCGAGCATTGACTTGATCAATGCTGGAAGGGAAAGGTCGTCTCCTACCACAGCGACGAGAATACGGCGCTCTTCGTCCCACGCAGGACACACCTCAAGTGTATGCTGCGCCGTATCCACGTCGCACCTGCAACGATGACACTCGGTTGTCGGTTCCCTTTGGGCTATTCGGCACAGGTATTTGCCGAAGCAGCCATGCCCCGTAAACACCTGCACCAGCCGAAATCAAAGCAACCCCTATCCAACCATTCATTGATAACTGGTGGGATAGCGTCGATAGTCCAGTGTTCGGCACTAGGATTTGTCAGCCGATCTGCCCATTCTTCTCTTAGTGCCTCTTGGAGATGACACTTCCAAGCAAGCTCCTCGGCCGCTGGAGGCGGGTACTCCCCCCGGAGACGAAGCTCTTTACGCCGGCTATATGAAAAGGCCAGGCACTCACAAGTCCCAAGGAGGAGAACCGGCCAGCAAGCACCCCGCTTCACAGGAGATGGTGCGGTACCCGCGTACTACACCTATGGCCATCACCCTTTGAGCTCGTCTTAGCAGAGCAATGTTATGCTCAGCCAAAGGTGCCCACACTGGGGCCCCATATAGGGCCATGGACCGCACCACCCCCAGATACAGACGACGGCAAGCCGCCTTGGGTCCCCGGAGATTAGGTAAAAGGTGCCTTAAGGACTGGGCTGCTCCCATCAATAGGGGGACCATGCGAGTAAAGTGCTCGCGGAAGTTCCACCTACTGTTGAGGTAAAGCTCAAGATACTTCATCTTGGAGTCGACCTCGACATCTATCTCCCCTATGGTGATCTTAGAACCCCGTGGCGGCGCCCGTCGGGGTCCGTGGAAACATATTGCTTCCGACTTATTAAGCGCCACCCGGAGTCCCAGCAACCTTATCCTATGGACGACTCGTGCCACCGATACCGTGACAGGAATTGCAGCGTCCATAAATGTCTCGCCCCGGGCTGTCACGAGTGTATCATCTGCGTAGCAAATTACGCCGGCGCCCGGATTTAGTGTCCCTCGCAGAGCCCAGTCGTAACCGATGTTCCACAAGAGCGGTCCAAGAACCGAACCCTGTGGAACACCACACGTCATTTCTCTCCTCAATAGCCTACCATCCCGCACAGGATACGAGACGTACCTATCAGATAGGTAGGCCGCCACTATTCGATTGAGATAAGCAGGCACTTCATGAAACTTCAGCGCCTTCCTAACGCAGGACCACGGCAGTGTGTTTAACGCGTTGGCTATGTCTAGAGACACCGCCAACATTACACCGCCGCTGGCTACCACTTCTTCCGAGCAGGCTTTGTCGTGATTGATTGCATCAATCGTCGATTTGCCCGCCCGGAATCCGTACTGGTAATCGGATAGGTTCGGTCCCTCCCACCGGAGATGCTGGCTTAGGCGTGAGGCTATGACTCTCTCAAACAACTTATCCGCCTCATCCAGTATAACCAGTGGCCTGTACGCAGACGGCACGTCGGTTGGACGCCCTTCCTTCTATAATAGTACGAGCCTGCCCGTCTTCCACATAGTCGGAAATCGGCCACACTCCAGTCAGGCATCCAGAAGCCTTCGAAACCGGTTCCCGAGTTCCTTCAGGGCTAGGACCCAGGCCTGGCCATGAACCCCGTCAGGTCCCGGTGCTTTATTTTTGGCCTGGAGCTGCAACCGCCGCAACCAGTAGATACGTACAGTACAGTACTATACTACCTACCTAAACGGAGAAACGTCGTATTGGCGTATCTACTTATTTACTGGCGTGGCGAGGCGATATCGATCGATCGATTAATATTTATTTAATTCGTCTCGGGTCTGGGTCTCTCTCTATGTATAATATGTAAGTATTTACAAAAAAGAAAAAGTATACAAGTATATCAGTCATGTGGTACCCAAACCCAGCTTACTTTTGGGCTAGATAACACTGTGAAATGTCCAGCATTATTTATTTTATTTGTTTATTTGCGAAAAGACCCTGACGTGAAGGATAAGTAAGTTTGTAAAAGATGCTGTTGAGACATGTTAAGATGAACAGTCCATTACTTTTACAAAGTAATACTTGCAATTATAACTAAAACTGACTAACAGAAGAGCTAGCAATAGAGAAGGAAAACTTGAAACAAGCCCGGCTCGGTGCCAGCCGTTATGCTGCAACCGAACCGACACCGCATGTACTGATTCGTCTTTCCTGCGAGTCCTGTCGGCAAGCGAGAGAGCTTACAATAAATTAAATTAAATTTTATTTCAGACAACAATAGTATGTGTATAAAATACATTAACAAGAGCCCATAGAAAATATATACCTTATAGACTAACATACATATACCTACATATAATATAAACTTATTAACTACACAAAAAGTCAGGGCACTTTCTTCGTAAGCGGAGCTTCCCTATACCGTCGGTATACAACTCCTGCTGACCAGAGGTCGGGTGCGAGAAATACGTCCTTGTACTTGGCAGCTATCCGGAGCACGTACGACTTGAAGTTGGTCTCTCTATTTGATTCTAACCGCTTCAAGCCATGCACAAGTACGGCGGGCGGCTCCCTGATCCGGCATCGGCCCCTCTCATCTACGTATCGGATAATACTTACCTAAGTGCACGAAAGGAGCCTCTGAGGTGCACTTTAAACCTTCCACCACACTAGTTAGAAATAACTAGTGACATATAATAACTAAAACTGATTTTAATTTTCATTTCACTAAGCCGTGGGTATCCTTTGTTTTACTTTACCGTTTACCGCACCAACTTCCATCTGTATAAACATCGAACATTATATGCGAAACAATTTATTTTAGTTGGACACTCTTCACGTGGCTGCGGAAGCCTTCAAGAGATTCCTGAAGGAGGAACTGAAAGTGCTGTTAAAGAAAACCGCTGAAGCAGCCGAAGAAGGGGCGCAATCAACCAGAAATATGACAGCGAGGTATTTTCTACGTAACTTTTCAAAACCAATAGATTCTGACTAGCCAGTGGAAAAACAAGCATGATTGTATGTAGCTCTTGTTATTCTACCGCTACTGTGACTACTGCTTGGAGCCAGAATATCTGGCACTGTGCTACTCACCAAGACACCTCTATACACCTTATATTCTCTCCCGACTTAAAGGTGGCCATTGTAGGTACCAAGGAAACATAGACTAAAAAAGAGTGTCACTCCTTTACAATAGAATTGTGTTTTAATGGTTGATTTTTTTATTTATTTTTGAGGGCCGGTCGAGCGTCATACGTGGCAAGTGGCTACACACATGATGAAGATGCCGGGGCCAGAGCTACTGCGGTGTGGCTTCAAGCTATTCTGCACCATATTGCTAGCAAGATATGAGTTAAAATGAAACCTAATTTAGTGCACCTTAATACTTATAATTACAAGAGGCGGACTCCACGAAAACATTTATTTAAATAGCGATTCTTATTAAGACGCAACAAAGTGCAATTTAGCTCGCACAAGCGCTTAACGTCTGATATATACCTATATAGTGCCTCTCTGTCTAACGCGAACGTTGTTTGACGCAACAGTTTACTAATTTCCCAACGAAGGTGGGCCCGCTTTGGTTAGCTCACTACATGTATACAATGTTAGAGTGACCCAACCTTTAAGTGATTTGTAAGCATTTCATTAGGTCTTTAATAAAAACGACATACTTAACAAATAATTGTTCTATATTGATCACAGTGTCAAAATCTGGTCTAAAATATTTATCTATGTTATAATATTTGTCTTGTAATACGTTTGTTATCATTTAAATAAACTCTTTCTCGACATGTATTATGCCTGTTATATTTTTAACAGAATGCAACATTTTGCGGCCAGAGCTAATTCTAATTATTTTTCATGTACCTACAACATTAATACATAAACTTTTCGAAATATAGTCATCATATAATGCTCGTAGACATCCGAGAACCAAGGCAGTAATATCAATATAAATAAATGTTATATATTTCGATTCGATAAGTGTTAACATTAAATTAATAGAAAACATTATGTCTATCTATGTGCGCTGATCCTAACAATTCAAGACAAGATTGTAATTATACATTATTTTGAAAAATAAGGGCGCGCTCTTCTTCCTATTAAGGCCGTATTTCAGAACAAAACTTAGATCGAGAACTATTATAGATTTTTGACAGTATTTTATTCATACTCATAGTAAAATTTACCTACATTCTTCGAGTCACTAGTTCTTTCTAACCAGTGTGATGAAAGGATTAAAGTGCGCCTCGGAGACTTGTTTCAAGCACTTAGCAAATGTCTGTGAATTTGTTAGGTTCTACTAGAACTAGGTTCTGGTACTAGATACTTATTTCATTGAACTTATTTTTTTTTTTTTTTTTTAAACTAGTGGCTCTGTGAGCTGTGGACCTCGCGAACATTACGAAATGACTGAAATATAACTTTTTTTACGTTTTCAAACCCCATAACTCCGTCATTTTTAAAAATTTCTAAATATTGAATTCAAAAAACAATTCTATATAGTTACTAGCTGTCCCGTTCGCGACGTCGTCCGCGCGTTTTAAAAAGAAAAAACCGACTGCAGCGCCATCTGCCGGGCTGATTTGTAAATCGAAACCACCCAGGGCGCCAACCAAACGCATACAAAAAAATTCATTCAAATCGGTCCAGCCGTTTAGGAGGAGTTCAGTGACATACACACGTATATATATATATATATATATATATATATATATATATATATATATATATATATATGTAACGAATTATATATATAAATGTAGAGGATAACATCCGGACAGATGCCGGCCGGACGCCGTTCGGACAGACATACGAAATCATTTTTGCCTAAACTGAAACGGAGACACTCGCTCGGTCTGAATAACGAGCCACTATTAATATTTTATCTTTACTTACAAACAATCGTAAACATTCGATCGTTGGAGATTTCGTAAACGTAGCGTGAACGCGAAAACACGCGAAAAGCTCGATACCAATAGTGTAGTGTAGATATGTCATCAACATCATTGTTATTTATGAATTTTCCTTGGCACATTATTTTAGAGACCTTTATCGCAAGAAGTAGGTGAACAGTTGATGGCGCACATTGTGCTTAGTTAAAAAGCAGGCTTTTTAGCCTGTCAGCTCAGCTTCGACCAGAAATTGTAATGTATGTTACATTTGTATTAATTTAATTTAATTTAATTTTCTGTATTTTTTGTTTTGTTTTATTGCCGTTTTATTTTTTCTTGATTTCATTTTTTATTATTAGTATGACACAAGTATCAATTTATCATGCAATATTTCTTTCTTTCTTATTTAACCGACTTCAAAAAAAGGAGGTTACTCAATTCGATTCGTATATATTTTTTTATGTGTGTTCGCGGATAACTTCGTCGTTTATGAACCGATTTTGATGATTCTTTTTTTGTAGGGAAGGAGTTATCTCAAGGGTGGTACCATGATAAGGAAACCAGGACTGATGATGGCATCCCAGAGAAATCGAAGGGAACTTAGGAAATCGTATGTGATGTGTAATGAGGGAATCGTAGTGGCGACTAGTGCGTTTGTTTATTTTTATAAAAGTATTTAAAAAATAAACAAACGCACTAGTCACTAATATTTAATGAAGGTCTGGAGTCGATCTGATGATGGAGCCGAAAGACAGTCGAGGGAACTCCTCAACGATTTACAGCAATTACCTGGTGTTTGGGCTTGATTCATTTGTATTGATGATAACTGTACACCTAGATGGGTTGTGACTGTCATTAGGGGTCTGATGATGAAGACGAAGGACAGTCAACGTTTTACAGTAGCTACCTTGTGTATATACATGAAGTCGGTTGTTTTTTAGTTTTTAAAACGTAATTATTATTTTAAATTATTATATTTCTATTATTATAGTAATAGTGTAAGCTATAAATAATTGTACGCCCATTAGGGGAGATTACATTGAATCTATACAAGCTGTAACATCTTTTAATATACTTTGACTTTGACTCAGTTCGTAGTAGCTCTGCCTTGATCGAGTGAGGAGAATAACTCGTTTAGAACTGTCGCAAATTCAATGGTAAGTTATCGATCTGAGTTTTAAGTAAATACGGGCCCTAAAGTTAATTTGGAACTCTACACTTGCATGGTTCGTACGCTCTTAGCCGATATAAAAATATAATTTATTTATACTACTCTAGAAGTCCCATTCCGTTGTCTTTTCAATATCCATATCCGCCATCTTTTCTTGCAGCAGCAATGCCGACATGTCATCTGAAAATAAATAAATAATGCCGGACGTGCGTAATGCACGTCATCTGGCCCCAAAGTAAGCAGAGCTTGTGTTATGGGTACCACATGACTGATATACTACTTATATAAATATATATTTTTGTAAATACATACATATTATACAAAGAAACATCCAGACCCGAGACAAATACTTGCAGATCTTACAAACATTTGTGCCGTGGCGGGAATCGAACCCGCAACCTTTTGCGTCTCAGCCGGACCTAATCCCACTGCGCCACAGAGGTCGTTACAATTTTCACTCAAAACGGGATGTTTACAAACTTAGTAAGTATATAGATGTAGAACTGGATTCACATAGGCTACTTAAATCAACAAACCACGCGGGAAAAGCCGCGTGAAACAGCAACAAATATAACAGATTTGAGTGCTTACTCTATTTCTATCTTCTATCTATCTATCTATCTTACTCGGGTCTGGCTTGATGGGCTTGACGCGCCCGATGAGGCCGGGCAAGTAGTCAGTTTTCCGAATCTGCTTGAAGAACGCGTGACTCAACAGCTGTGTCGCTGACGGCCGCTTATCCGGGTCCCTTCAATTAAACATATTTTTTTTATTAGATATACATCATCCTACGCTTAGACTGGCTTGTCAGCTCGGCAGTGGCTGTGCCTTCTGTGGTTGCGGTTTCGATTACCTCCCAAGACAAACATTTGTGTGATGAATATATTTCTTTGCTCTGTCTGGGTGTTATAAAGCTGTCAGCTGTCAGCTGTCAGCTCTGTCAGGATTAGTACTTCGTGTAATACTAACGTTTTATGCAGCGTACGCCAGAATAGATTGATTGATATATATTGATAGATAGATCGTTTGACACTTATCGTTATATTTTGGACAATTCACACAATGGCCTCAATTCAGTTGTTTCGCTAGAGTAACTAAAAAACAAAAACGATCTTATTTTGTTTGCATTTAAGTCTGAATTAGAATATTTTTTTTAGTGACACTTCCTAAATTGACGTATAACTGACGTGTTTTAGCTCAATTTAGTCATCATGTAAGGAGGTGTTGATTAAAACTGCGGTTATTTTCCGCAGTTTTTATCAACACGTCTATACATTATTTTCAATAAAGGATTTAATTGGAATAAAAATTATATAGCAATAAAACAAAAAATATTTCAACTTATTTTAGAACTGTGATTTAATATGGGTACTTACTCTAATTTGAACTTTATTCGAAGCAAAATAAGGTCATCCATATTTTAGAAAATTTTAGCTAGTCCGGCGAAACCACAGAATTGCCAGCATATCTTTATAAATTATAGCCCATGTTTTATTATGATGTATAAGCTATATTATTGTAAAGTTTCATTAAAATACATTCAGTAGTTTTTGCGTGAGAGAGTAACAAACATACATACAAACTTTCGCATTTATAATATTAGTAAGATCATAAGTATGTATTTAAAAATATATAAGTATCTAGTATAGACACTCATCAGTCATCTGGTCAATATTAGTGGAATAAATTAATATTGGAGGACAAACATCTAGGATAGCTTGTATTATGGTAATCGATGACTGATATAATCACTACATAGTATAAAACAAAGTCGCTTCCCGTTGTCTGTCTGAACGGATTTTGATGCGGTTTTTTTAATAGATAGAGTGATTCAAGAGGAAGGTTTATAGAACATAAACACTGATCATTTAAGAGGTTAGCGTATATTGGTTCAACGTATTAGAACTACTGAGCTACAGCAACGCGTGGCCGGGTCAGCTAGTACTTAAATATATTAAGTAACTGGAAGTTTGAGAAGCTGCAGATTAAAGAATCCAGCCGTGAGCATTATTGTTCTAATTTCACCAAAAATGTGTTTAGAAACTTAAATGATGGAAACTTAGGATGAATTGGCACCTAAATTCACCTAGTATGTAAGACGTTTCAAAGTGATCCTTGTGATTGTATTGAATAAATCATCTTTTGACTTTGACTTTGACTTTGAAATATACTTGCTATTCCAGAAGTAGTTAAGTCAAAGCGGAGCACTTCAGATGTTCTACTTCGTCACACATCAAAGAGAAGCGAGTAATATATTTACTTAAAAACGTCTCTCTGATTCTTCGTCTGTCATTTTGTCTGTCTGTCTTTTTTTTACTGTTCATTTTTATGTTATTTTTGGAGTAACATAGCTCTTCTAATTTAAAATTTTTTACCCGTTTTATTGCATGTTTTATTCAGTAATCTTGGCGGAATTTTAGTGAATAAATTGTAACTACAGGACGGGTATGGATAATTGAATCATATGTGTATTGTGGTGTAATGTGATTTGAACGACGAGGAATCCCAAGATAATTCTAGACGCCATTCCGCGTGACGTCTAGAATTGACAATTGACCATCGACTAAGACTAATAACAAACAAACTGACTATAAACTATAAACACTTGACATTGGCAAAATTGACATTAGTATGTCACAGGCCAAAGAAGAAGAACGTTTCTCAACTTCTGTCAAAACTTTATCACCGTTTAAAATAAGAGAGAAAGTGTGAATACTAAGTGTTTATTAATACTAGCTGTTACCCGCGACTTCGCACGCGTATGGTTAGAACTTTTATCTAGAATAGTATAATTGTATATTGCTTAATTGTCTTGTACTAAGTACAAAACATTCAAAGAAAAACGCGTAAAAAATTAACGTAAACTTCACTTTAAACGTAAAATTAAGAAGTAGGTAGATTATGCACCTCCCTACTAACCGCACACAAACCCGCAGTTTATTACCCCCCTTCGGGGGGGGTTTATTTTACCCCTTCGGGGATTATTTTGCAAAAACGTTGAAACTCATATTTCTTTATTTCTTACCAAAAGCGTAAATATTAATTTTCAGATCCCTAACTTAAGGATATATGAGTTGCCCAAAGAAACATTCATCATCATTCATTGTTCATCCCCTATTTCACCCCCTTCAAGGTTGGCCCCAAAAAGTAGCCTATGTTCTTCCCCCGAATGCAATAATCCCCGAATGCATCTTCTTACCAAATTTCATCTAGATCCGTCCAGTCATTTAGCCGTGAACAGGTAACAAACAGACAGACAGAGACACCTTCGCATTTATGATATTAGTATAGATGACAGCTCACTTCAAAATGTATGTACGAACTCAATTATTACAAAAGAGCTATTATAAAATTTATGAAGCTTTTGCGGATAAAAAAAAGTTACTTTTGGGCAATGATTTTTTTCTTTTGCTGTGTGAAGTTTAAGGTTAAGTTAGAAGGTGAGAACATTTATTTTATAGATAGATAGATCGATAAATAAATATATCAATAATGGCGGACATTTCCCAAAACATCATTTGGTTCCAAAGTAAGCAGAGCTTGTGTTATGCGTACCACATGACTGATATACTACGTATATACCTACATTTTTGGAAATATTATACATAGAAACACCCAGAATCGAGACAAATACTTGCAGATCATACAAACATTTGTCCCGCGGCGGGAATCAAAACCGCAACCTTCTGCTTCTCGGCCGTAATGTAGGTTAAGGTTAGAAGGAGAGAACATTTCTTTTATTAGTGTTTTAATGTGATAATTATTTAGGTATTCATTATAAGATATATAAATGACGATGCTTTTGCTGATAAATCATTATGTATGAAAAAAAAATATCTATATGTAACCTATAGTAAGACATGTCTAAGAACATTGTATTATGTCTAAAGATGAATAAATAAATAAATAAAAAATATTGCTGGAAACTGCACACAACACCATCTAGTCCCAAGCGAATCAAACTTGTAGCTATGTATTATGGTGACCAGATGACTGATAGAATACTTATATATTTTTAAATACATACTTATGATACTTTAAAACACCCAGACACAGAACGAACACCTATGTTCTTCACACAAATGTTTATCCTGGTAAGGAATAGAACCCTCAACCTACAGCGCAGAAGGCAGAGCTACTACCAACTGAACGGACAGGCCAGTCAATCATTACATAGTATAAAACAAAGTCGCCTTCCGCTGTCTGTCTGTCCCTATGTATGCTTAGATCTTTAAAACTACGCAACGGATTTTGATGTGTTTTTTTTAATAAATAGAGTGATTCAAGAGGAAGGTTTATATGTACCTATAATACATGCATAATATAGTAGAGAAACACGGATAATTTTAGAGGTTTCTAATGTGATGTCGTAAATAAACTCATTTTTTTGCGCTTACATTGCAAACGCTGGCTGAATCCTACGAGATAGATCAAAATAATGTACTTACTACATTACTACAGTATTGTACACCTTTAAAAGGTCTACACAAATATGTATATGTCTCTTACGCTATGTTATTCTCTTAGATAACGTTGTATATAAAGAAATTCTGTAGTATATTTTAGTATCAGCAAAGCACCCGTGCGAAGCCGGGGCGGGTCGCTAGTAATCAATAAAGAATATATGAATTAAATTAAATAGACAGTGTTCAAGAGCAGCGTTTATAAGTAAGGCATGTTTAAGGTCACCTTTGTAGCGTCATATCGCTGACTTGATGGAAAGTGTCCGTAAACTTTCTCCCAGCATACATCAGCCGTAGACGTGAGACGGCGTCAGAGCTGTCGCCTACACCACTGTCGGTGTTGTAAATACCTGGGAACAGAATCCTTATTATTTTATTACTTAACTTAATACATACCTACTTAGTCAAAGTCAGAGTCAAAAGATGATTTATTCAATACAATCGCAAGGATCACTTTGAAACGTCTTACATACTAGGTGAATTTAGGTGCCAATTCATTCTAACCCAAGCTCGAGAAGAATTGGCAAGAAACTCGTCTTGGTCCTAGCGCTTTTTTATATGATCCATCTTATAACTACCTTAACTACGAAATACTAATACAAGAGAGTTTATACATTTCAAGTGTGTCGAATTTGATACATTTAGTTTTTTTTGAATTAAGCAAAAGATTATTTACAGTGAACCAGTTAAGAACTAACGATAAGGATTCATTTACGTTATCGCAAATACTGGTTTTACCTCTATCAACTTTAAAAATTAAAGACGTATCGTCTGCAAATAAAACTATATCACATATATTTTTTACCAAAAAAGGTAAATCGTTAACGTATACTAGGAATAAAAAAGGGCCTAGTATCGATCCCTGAGGTACCCTATATCAATAATTGATCTCGAAGACCTCTCACCAACCACGTCTACTTTCTGGACTCTATTGGATAGATAAGACTGTATGAGGTCAATCGCCCGGTTTTTAATGCCATAATATTTTAACTTTGTGATTAGGGTTGCATGACTCACACAGTCAAAGGCCTTAGATAGATCGCAGAATACCCCAACTGCATCCTGTGACTTCTCCCAGGCCTCAAATATATGCTTTAAGAGCGCTATACCTGCATCAGCTGTTGATCGACCTTTAGTAAATCCGTATTGATTACTATGTAGCAGGCCGTTAACGTTAAAGTGGTATAATAACTGATTAAGAATTATTTTTTCAAAGATTTTACTTAAAGCAGGTAATATCGATATCGCTCTATAATTAGCGAGATCACTTTCACTTCCAGATTATATTACATATATTAGAGATAAGTTTATAGAAATTAATATTATGACAGTGCCTTTGTTAGTATAATACAATTTAATGTATGTGCACAAAAATATTCATTTATTTTAAAAAAAATGCGATAATCATAGTGTAAACACTAGAAATAAATATAAACTCGCTGTTCTCACTGTTAGGCTCGCTTAAGTTAATAAGTCTTATATAGGGCAATGTGTACGCTTCTAAAACAAGGTCCCAAGCGACGTGTTAGATTTGTCGATTGGCAAATTTAAAAACGTAAACGTAAATTAAATAGAAACTGTCTATTAAAGCATATTATAAAATATCAGATTATTTAGATGACAAAAAAGCTTGGGATGAATCTGCTCCAACTCGACTCGGCATCCGTAAAAAAATTGTCAAGGATCATACAAAAAATTGTTAAGACCAGACGAGTTTCTTGCCGGATTCATCTTGAACTGGGGTTAGGAGGAACCGGCACCTAGATTCACTAGCATGTAAGAAAACGATTCAAAGTGGCCCTTGTGATTTTTTTTATTGAATAGACATATGTATAAAAGCGAATGTTTCTGGAAATGTTAATATGTATATATATAATATATGAATATATTTTGATGTGTTGCACCCTCTCAAGGCGTATACACATTCACACTTGTATGAATACAAATGACACATTTCAGTTAACTGCTGGGTTAACATGCCAAAAAAGTATTTTTCGTCTTCTTATCATGACTTATCATTATCATACAAAAAAATTCTAGCGCTTTTTTGCGGTAGGACCAGGACGAGTTTCTTGCCAGTTCTTCTCGGACTTGGGTTAGGAGGAATTGGCACCTAAATTCACCTATGTAAGACGTTTCAAAGTGATCCTTGTGATTGTATTGAATCAAGATATCTTTGACTCGGCTTGAAACTTTATTATGTAGAACAAGCATAGTAAAAGGATTAGGGTGCGCCTCAGAGGGTCCTTTCGAGCACTCGACACACTCGAGGTTTCCTCACGATGTTTTCCGTTACCATTAGAGAGTGTGGTACTCATAACACAAGCTCTGCTTACTTTGGGGCCAGATGATGTTGTGTGAAATGTCCGGGATTATTTATTATTAATATTATTTATTTATATACTTTTATTTGTAAATACTTACATGTTATACATAGAAACCCAGACCCGAGACAAATACTTGCAGATCATACAAACATTAGTCCCGCGGCGGGAATCCAACCCGCTACCTGCGTCTCAGCCAAACCTAGCTATGATACCTACATAGTCAAAGTCAAAGTCAAATAGTAAATAATAGTTTTAAAAAACTAAAAAACACGCTTTATATAGAAAACCAAACTAAAAAATAGAAAATAAATATAATATATAAAGCGTGTTTTTTAGTTTTTTTAACTATTATTTATTTTCTACTTTTTAGTTTTAGGATAAACGGTTTTTTTTTTTCGAATTATTGCATTGTAATCGGTCTTTGACAGGTGTGCAAATTTGAATGAAATCTGGCCGTTTAAAGTGGGTCAAAATCGCGTCCTAAGGAGTCGGTTACATACAAACATACATACAAGTGAAGCTAATATAAAGCGTATAAAAAAGTCAAAAGATACTTTATTCAATACAATCACAAGGATCACTTTTAAATTGTATCATATTATGATACTTTATAAGACCATAGACGAACTTATACTCATAGTTCGTCCATGATATCACCCAGACTCAGAACACAACCCAGTTTATAATCATAACATGAGAATTAAAACAGATTTTGTTTTCTGGGAGAGCTTTCACACCAGAGGACATGCATAATTGATTTAAATTATATTAGGATGTTGTTGCTCAGTAGTGAGATCGTCTTTTTCCGCCAGATGGCGTCAAAATATCTAAAGCACTAGAGACGCAGCAAGACTTACTCTTCATCTCCGTATCCTCAAGACATGGCTGCGGGAAGGTGGAGCAGTCGAGCAGCTGTGGCCGGTTGCCTCGCATCTTCTCTGTGAACATGAGTGTTGTTGGCACCTCGGCGAACGGCACCGCGCCGTTGCCAAGCTCGCAGCAAACCACGCCTATGGAGTATATGTCTGATCTCTCGTCGTAGCCTTTTAGATTCTGGAAAATTTTAAGCTTCGTATCAATACGTACACAAAATAAACTGGCCTTTCAGCCCAGTTGGTAGTAGATCTGAATATTGCGCTGTAGTTGAGGGTTCGATCCCCCTCCTAGGACAAACATTTGTGTTAAAAACACACGTGTTTGTTCTGTTTCTGGGTGTTATAATCGTATGTATTTAATAGTATCTTATGTATGTATTTAATAATATATAAGTGCTCTATCAGTCATCTGGTCACCACAATACAAGCTATGTTTAGTTTAGGGCTAGATGGTGTTGTGTGGATTGTCCACCATTAAAAAAAACAAAAAAATCGGACAAGTACAAAAGTCGCTCCTGAGAGAGACCAACCTTATTTTTTCAGCATCATTCGTACACCAACAGTTACTATTTCTAGTCCAATTATACCGTCAGGAACTATGAACATCGTTTATGACAATCATTAATTTTCTAATCACAAAAAAAACTTTTTTTATATGATAAAAGTACAAATAACCAGTTTTAGTATTTTTACCTTTACTTGTGCTGTAATATCTTGCGTCTTGTAAAATTTAATGATGCTAGATCAACGGGAAGTACCCTATAGGTTTTATTTCGCCTTACGACTGGCCTTACTGGCCTGGCCAGCTCAGTTCGTAGTAGCTCTGCCTTCTGCGCTGTAGGTTGAGGGTTCGATTCCCTCCCAGGATAAACATTTGTGTGAAAAGCATAGGTGTTTGTTCTGTGTCTGGGTGTTATAAAGTACCATAAGTATGTATTTAAAAATATATAAGTATTCTATCAGTCATTTAGTCACCATAATACAAGCTATGCTTAGTTTGGGAGTAGATGATGTGGTGTGCATTGTCCAGCAATATTTATTTATTTATTTACTGGCGAGTTCGAAATATGCGACGTAAATTACTTTATTTTATAATTAAAAGATAATGCTTCAAGGGACTGCAGACCTAAGTATTTGATATTAATTTGAGCAGCTTCAAGAGATATGGAACTCTAAAAACTATTGTTTTTACAAATGCCTAGACAATTTGCTCGGCTTGACATGTATCAAACTAAAATAAATACTTGGATAGTGCACAAAAGAAACCTCTCAGGTGTACTTTAATCCCTTCACCACACTGGCTCGTAATAGCTAGTGACCAAATAAGAAGCATTTTTGCATTTGCATTTTTAGTTACTTGATCTTTTTGTAGAGCGGGGCAGTTACAGTCCAACTTAAATCCAATAAGTTAAAGTCAAATTTAAATGCCCAGAAGGTTATAATTTAACGCAGATGTCATATTTTTGTTTATTTTTACCATTATTATTATAATACAAATTTTACCCAGATTCACAGCAAACTTTTGTTGGTAAATAATCATTTTTAAATCAAATTTATTGAGTTTAATATACAAAAACAACATAGAAATACCATTTAATTTAAAAAAATAATAATAATTTAAAATAAATATATAAAAGTAAAAATATTCAAAATTTATAGAGTTTGAGTAATTTAGAGATTTACTTAGACTTTTTTGATGTGAGTATAATTGGCACATTGTCATTTGATACAAAACATAATTAAAAAAATGGATATCCTAAGTAACTAGGGACCCGAGGAGGTGTGACATCCTGCCTGTCTGGAGCCTGGAAATTACGGATGTGAGAATATTTATTTATGTGTGTCTCGCCCATAATGTCCACTCTGAAAATCAGCGCATCTGCCTTACTATGTTGAGGTTTACACTTGTTTTATTACCTGTTCCAATAGTTCCGGACTCAGCCACATCAGGTTAGCATTGTCGTGGTCCTGTGGTGGCAGTCTAAACAGACGCCGCTGTCGTTTGCCGTCTACCATCAGGCTAGCTGCACTGCGGAGCCCCGACAGCCTCGCATTGCCATCAGCTCCAATCAGGATGTGACTCGCACGGACACTTCTATAGTGTACCATAAAAAAGAACATAATTTCACATTCAAGAGTGTCACTTTTATTATTGACAAAATATAGGTTTTATATAAAAGTGAGTGAATTTTATATAAAACCTATATTTTGTCAAACATGGGTTGTAGTAACATATCGCACCTCCAATAAAATAGGGTTACCATTTGAAAATGAATTTTGAGTTAACTATACAGATATTGTGGCCACCAGTTTAAACTTATTCGTGACCCTACCCGCTTACTTGCTATTACTTCTTTAGAAACAGTTGGAATCACACAATTGCACTAACATGACGTTGTGCTACCTCTGTCAATGCGTTTAAATACAAGCTCGACAACTGGCTACGAACTAACAAATCAGTGCTCAAAAAGATTAACCAATAATTAAAGACTATTTCAACACTGTGTGATATAGACATATCAGCTATAGCTGCTAGTCTATCATCATCAGTTGATAAATAAATAAATATGCATGAAAACTCTTATCAAAAATTTACACTGCGGTACTTGTTCGAGGCGAGACAAAAGACGATGAGAAATCGCGATCATTTTGCAAAACTTTGTATCCGCGATATAATGTCCGTAAATTTGCACTTCGCACATAAGTGTATTATGTGCGAAGTGCAATTTTACGGACCTTAAACGCCAATTACGGGATAGACTTTACGATTAGCCTATTGTGTCCCACTGCTGGGCAAAGGCCTCCCCTTGATCTCTCCAGTCATCTCGGTTTTGAGCTGTTTGGATCCAAGCTCTATCAAAGGTGTCGAGATCATCTCGCCATCTCTTTTTGGGTCTACCACGGCGCCGTCTCGCTGTTCACTCCACTGAGTGGTGATTTTGGGCCACAGCTCATCAGGCATGCGAAAGACATGACCAGCTCCACTCCACTATTTATTATAATAATGTGTTTTATTTTAAAATGTATTCGTGTTTAAGAATCGTTTCGATAAGATTAAGTGTTACTTTTCAAACTATAACATTATTTGATAAAAAAATATTGCTTTTCAACTGATATCGGTACACAACACCAAATTCATATAAAATGTAACAAATGAAAAATATAAATGTATACATAACTACATATCTATTTAAACAGTACAGCATGGACGTAGACATAGATGACTTTATTTACACTCTCCTGGAAATGTAAGTTTTTCAAGTTGTTAAATATAATATAGGGTATTTTATCGAAGGTGCAATATTATTTTAATAATGACAGCATCAAACCAATTGCCATTCATCCAGGGAATCTTAGGATGCTCCCATTCACCATTAACATAGTTTCTTGTAAGTTAGTAGAATTAAATAGTTATGAATAATTGGTGCTTTTACTGACCAAATAATATGCGAGTAAAGCCAGTGTTACTCAAAATATACATCAATAGTGTATTGGCTATTCAACCGCTGGAAAATCTTCCATGACCTAAATCCCTACTATCTCTGCTAATATTATAAATGCGAAAGTAACTCTGTCTGTCTGTCACGTTTTCACTCCTAACCCGCTGAACGATTTTGATGAATTTTGGTATAGAGATGGATGGGACCTTGGAGAAGGACAGGGTACTTTTTATGTAGGTACTACGCGCGCGAAGCTGCGGGCAGCACCTAGTTATGTATAAAACTGATTTTGATTTTCCGTTACCTGTGAATATAAAGCTGTTTATGCAAATACTGCAAAGCACACAGAGTATCCCTCAGTATAAGCGCACATGCCAGCTCTGGCAGCCCTTCCTGGAAGTACCGGTCAAGGATGTCGCGGCAGGAGCCGAAGGTCATCAGTGGAGACACCACATACAGCTCCCAGCCATGGACAAAGGAGGTGAGGTATGGCAGTATATTAACATGTTGCAATTTTTTTCTTGTCAAGATGTCTTGCTGGAAAATTATGAATGGGTGATGTCAATGAAAGGTCTTACATTAATAGTTTATTTTTGAACTTTGTCTTGGCACTAAACCATATTAAGTGCTGGAGTTGCTTAGGTATATTTAGAAAGGCCTTGGTTGTTGTGCACTGATTACCAATGTTTCATTGGTTGGTATGATTTAGGTACAAATTGGACAGACTGATTTTGGAAGTCCATACAAGATCTATAAATCGAACAAAATATAAGATTATCTAAAACGCTAACATTTTCTAGGGCGTGTTGACATTGTAAGCGCTTGAAAGTTACCTGAATAAGATTCGCCTTTTCCTTGCATTTATCCACAAAATACCTCTTGATGGCGACATTCTTGTCTGTGGGCTTGTACTGAGCTGAGTAGACCACAGCTACACCACCACAACACTCTGTTATTATCGAAGTAAGCTGATAATCATTTATGTCTGGGTTTAGCATTTCACTGCTTCGTCAGGTTCAGTACACAAGGCTTGGAGGTTTTGAAATAAGATTATAAATTGTCAACAAGCCATTATGTTATATTGCAAAAATTGTATTTGCTTCGACAGTTATCAAAATATTTTCATAAAAACAGCAGAAAACTAAAATCAAGATTACGATACGAGCTGTTTTGTTATCTTTATCTACCTAACTATTTTATTTATTTTATTTGTTTGTTTGACACGTTATCCTTGTCTTACAATAAAAGTCATTACAATGTCATACATTGTCATTGTCATACTGATGCTGACATAGACACTGACAAAATGCTGAAGCGTTCCGTGCTTAAAGGGCTCAAAAAAACATTATTTCCTAGGATGCTAATTACTTCAGTATTATTAGTCATAAATAAGGTAGATTTCAGCCAAATCATGTGTCTCCACTAAACAGTCAAATTATTTACTAATGTGATTGTCACGGGCAAGTAAATGTCAGCTGAGCTGCAGTAAATAAAAAAGCCGTTTGTTTTGATTTAGGCTGAGTTCGTTAGAATATCTTTGTGTATTTTGGTAATTCTATACCTAGCTAAGTATATTTAATATGAAAAAAGCTAGATTGCAACCGCATTTGATGAATGTGGAATGCAGTTTAAAATTGAGTGTATTGATACATCTTTTAAACAACGTGAGTAGACCTTTTCTTCCTACCCTACTCCCCACTTATCTTCCTAACTAGGTAATTACAAAAGTTTACAAATATAATGTGTGAGATTTTGTGAGTATGTTTGTCATGTCCATGTCACTTCTTGTCTTCACTTTACACCATAACCACTATACCTACAGATTTGGATGCAAGGCAATTAAGTAGGTACTTAGTATATACCTATCCTGAAATAAAACTTACGATAATGGTGAGAAAGTTTCACGTTTGGTGTTCCATAGTTTTCCTATAGTGGGGAAATGGTGGGGAAAATGTTAGCACTATCAGACACTTAAGCTAATTTTATAATAACAAGTAGGTACTTAGTTCGCCTCTAACTGAGATCTCACAGTGTCCGTATTGTGTTGTTCGATATGTTAGTACCTACCTAGTAAGTAACTACATGAAGGACAAACATATTAATGAATGAAAACTTTCATTAGGTAGGTACTTTAGTGTGAACTGATTCTCTTATTTACTTAAAAGTTCCATGGATCAGTTCTCGACTCCATCATCATCAATGTGCTGTCACCTTAGTACAACACTGTCATTCTTGACCGTATTGCCATATTGCAGCTTAATCTGTCTACTTGTAGAAACATTCTGTTGAACAACCTATCATCAGATTAACTTGCTGTCACCATAATTAAAGGCCTGCGTACTTTGTGTAGCTAAAATGTTTTAATCAATAAAATACTAAAGAAACAAAGAAATGTTTCTAATTAAATCAGAAAAAAACCAGTCTTGTTTGGAATTCAAACCTATGAAGTCAACAAAACTCTAGCGGATGGGAGCTCAAGTTATAGTGTTTTACTTTTTACATTGTATCTTAAAAACTATACATCTTTGAATAAAAATAAAAATTGTTTTGGAATGTTCAAACAAAGTACTTCCATGAGAACACTAAATACATTTGTATACTTACCTAATTATTTCTTCCCATTTGAAATTCCATAATTTAACAACCACCTGGCCAAATTTGGTTGAATAAGATACCCACCACAATCACCAATTTTAATCTGTTGATTTGCCATATTGCATGCAATTAATGGTTTGGTTTCATGTAATAAACAGACACACAAAGCTGAATAAATAAATAATAAAATATTGCCAGACATTTCAGACAGCATCATCTGGCTTCAAAGTAAGCAGAGCTTGTGTTATTATGAGTATGGGTACCACATGGCTGATGGAGTCGTTCGTCAACTCGCACCGAAAAACTCGTACCATGTGGTACCAGTTGACGAATTCAAAAAATAATATTATTTTCGTTGTGCAACTGGTACCATTTTTATTTAGTACAGTCAGAGACAATTTTTACTACAATGGTACTAAATTAAATGTATAAAATGCCAGATATTGTTCTCGAACATGTTTATTTGTTTATAAACAATCACATAAGGTCAATAAGTGATATTGAAAACCAAGTATTAAAACTTTGTATATAAAATAATCAACTGAGCATAAATATACATAATTAAAACACAAATAGTATACATTAATTAAATCCTAAAAAGTAATAACTTTTCTATCTACCTATTAAGTAATCACAAAAATCAGACTTAACTTTACTACTTAAACTATCAATATCATAACATAATATATTCGTATGACATGCAATTATGGATCTAACCTAACAAGGTAATATGCATAATTGCATGTTATATATGCAAATAAAAATAAAATCAGTCTTAACTTCACTACATTTTTATAATTGCAATGTAAATAACATCAAAATTTATCTTATCTCACTAAAAAGGTTGGTTTTGTTGGTACATAAAATACATGAATCGCCTTAAACTATCAACGATTCCACGCATAAGTCAAAAGAAATTACTCCATTTGTAAAATCTGAGAGTACACCTTCTATATACTCATCAATTTCTATTGTTTCTTTTTTTTCTGATAAATATTAGAGCCCTTTCTAACCAATGTTTCGTAATAATTTATTTCTTTTTGCAGTACCGTTAAAAAATGTGCAATGCTTTCTGGTTTTTTTTAATTTTTTAATTTATTGTAGAGTGCCAGTTTTCCACCATGTTTGTGGTTCGGTGAAGCCAGTTGTAGCAACTCCATTTGTCGTAGAAAAATGTTGACTCATCAAACCACGTGTTCACAAAATAATCGTTGAATTTAATTACATTTGCTTCCTTTGGAGATCGGCACATAATGTAAAGCCAACCGTCTCCGGTTGCATTTTGGGGTAAATGCGCTAAAACGGAACAACGTCAAATATGTTTTTTAATAAGTTTTGATTTTGAGATTTTTAATTCTTTTGCTCCATAAGCATCTAGTAAAGTGAAAATAACAATCATTTATAGGAGTTCTTGTCATTATTGCTTGCATAGCGGCTTTTTCAAAATCCAATATAAAAGACTTTGGATTCCATTCTGGAACTTGGGATTTAATTAACCGCAACATTATTTCGTAAGTTAGTTTTTTTTTGTTTGGTAGAAGTGCAAATAAAATAGGCACTATATTATTATGTGTTTTAGTACTACCTAAATCAACATGTAATGTATATAACCGATAGAAAGGCTTGACGCAAAATTTGAAAAAAATTGTGTTTGTCAGTAATGTTTTTAAACTTTTGTTTGCAAAAATTATGATTCTGTTAACATTCATATAATCAGCGAGCAAAATGTTTCTGAACGCAGGCGGTATGATAACTTCTATGACGTTTCTGAAACAGAGTTTGTGAGTTTCTAGAGACTTGTTTCTTTTCCGATACAATTTATTTTTTACATTTTTAAAAACTGGCATTTTTCGAACAAGATCTAGTCCGGCATCTTTTATACTATCAATCATATCTCGAAATACACTTGTGATCGGTAGTGTTAAATCAGACATAATTTTTTTGTTACACTTTTCTATACACTTTTCGTATTCATTTTGCGTAAAATTTGGCTGGCATTTATGTTTGTCTTCTTTTTTGATGGTATTAAGATAAGTTAACACCAAAATTGCATTGCAAATGTTTCTTTTGGCGCACCCCCAAACCGTTGAACCATCCTTATTTTTTATTTTAATGTTATATTTATGTCCCGCACGAAGTAGTTGCGATTTCCCTCTTTGAGATGAAATAACATCAAATTCCACTTTGTCTTGCGATGACGATGGTTGCCCTGACATTGTTGTCGGTACCTAACATATATATACAAATACAATGTTTTAATTAAAATTATTTAAAAAATGATTAAATTTGTGTTATGATATAATTTTAGCACAGGCAGGTGTATTTTGTAGTTTTTGTAGAAATTTTGTAAACAGACCTATTTATAAGGTCTTATACTGACTTCGATTAATATCTTATGCAAAGAAACGAAATGCACTCACCAAATCAGTTCAATAGTCGTACACCGCATCCAAATCCAATGTATACTGGCACACGCAGGAACGCAGGAGATTTAAAAACACGAGGCTCAAAATTAGCGAGTGTTGAATAGCACCTAAAAACATGTTTTGTTGACTAAACTTTGGTGCCACTGCCAATGTTTATGTGTTAAACCAAAGAGATAATCTTAACTGTTAAACCGAAAGATTATAAATCTTACGTTTAACATTGTGGTAAGTTTTTATTTCCAGCATTCTAGTCAACATCAAAACGTACCGACTCAATAAAGTCGGTTCGTTTTGATGATAACCAATAGTAACCTCAAGACGAAAGTCTATAATCAGTGCGTGTTGCCAGTGATGACATATGGAACTGAGACTTGGTCGCTAACTATTGGCCTCATACACAAGCTCAGAGTCGCTCAACGTGCTATGGAGAGAGCTATGTTGGGTGTTTCACTACGTGATAAAATCCGCAACGAGGAAATCCGTAGAAGAACCAAAGTCACCGACATAGCACTCAAAATTTGCAAGTTGAAGTGGCAATGGGCAGGCCATATAGCTCGCAGAACTGATAACCGTTGGGGAATAAAAGTTCTCGAATGGCGACCAAGGACAGGAAAACGAAGCGTAGGACGACCCCCCACCCGATGGACTGACGACATTGTAAAGATCGCAGGAAGCCGGATATTTGTATTACATTTATAATATTTGTAAATTATTATAATAAAAGACAATACGTGGCAGAGTATACTGGTGTCTACGGACAACGCGTCAGCAATATCTGCGAAATTAACCTAGGACGTAAAACGTTATATCTTTTTAAGATACTCGTCTATCGCCCACTTACAAAAATAAGCTTATAATTTATTTATTTATTTATTTATTTACACAATAAGATCATAGCATTAGTAGTAGGTACACTAAGGCGCTATGAAATAACAGTTTAACAGAAAAATTTAACACCATAATCCATACTCTCTGCCTATCCCATCGGGAAGCAACCTTGATTTGACGTATGTATGTTTGTACGTCTGACATTTCATCCGCCGGCCGGCCGCACTGGCGCCCGGTGCAGTGCATACATGACCAGTAGGTACCCAAATTATGTAATATATATAATATGCGTAAGCAATAGACATGAATTGCGCGCTCACTGCTGTCGAACACATTTTTTTTTGTGCTAATATCTCTAGTATGGCATCCACATGAGAGTACTTACGCCTTGCGATTGGAGAAGATCCAAAAGGCTTTTTTAAGATTCTTGGACAAAAAGATCTATGGATATTATCCTTTCCTTTTCCCCACAATAGTTTTACTTGGTGCGCTAGGCTTCAACTCTCTGGAAGCTAGGCGTCACTACAATCTTCTGGTCACTGCTTGTCTGATACTGCGCGGTACTTCAGACTGCCCTGAATTAGTGGCTAGAGTTGTAAGACTGTCTGTTCCCGAAGTGCCTAAATACTCGCTGAGGCCCCGTAGTCACGACTTACTGGCTGCACCGTGGGCGCGGTCAGTCGCGCACGACAACTCGCCTCTTGTTCGGGCTCTAAAATTTTTAAATGCGCTTCTGGCATCAACACCTTCTTGTGATCTGTTTGCTGACCGATGGACGAATGTGTGCAGAGAATGTCTGAGGTATTGTGAGACGATTGATAGTAGTAGAATTAGTTCAATCTGTTAATACTTTTTTTTTAGTTTTTTTTTAAGTATTTTTATTGTTAATTATTTGGTAAAAATATTTTATAGTGTTAAATTTTTCTGTTAAACTGTTATTTCATAGCGCCTTAGTGTACCTACTGTAATGCTATGATCTTATTGTGTAAATAAATAAATAAATAAATAAATTATAAGCTTATTTTTGTAAGTGGGCAATAGACGAGTATCTTAAAAAGATATAACGTAATAAGAGATTTTTTACGTCCTAGGTTAATTTCGCAGATATTGCTGACGCGTTGTCCGTAGACACCAGTATACTCTGCCGCGTATTGTCTTTTATTATAATAATTTACAAATATTATAAATGTAATACAAATATTATAAATGACTGACAAGTGTCTCTGCATGTCTGTTTGTAAATTTTCATGGCATAACGGCTGAATGGATCTTGATGAAATTAGGTACGGAGGTAGATTGTACCTTGGGGACGGACATAAGGAACTTTTTTATGTAAGTAACACGCGTGTTAGGCTGTGGGCAGCAGCTAGTGAAGAAATAATTGTGAAATTATGTTGAGAACTAAGTTAAAAAAACATTTGATAAAATTTGCCAAATTTGCATTGTATTTTTTATCATATGCCAAAGAATATGGTTGGAAATACAATGGACAAACTACTCTTAAGACCAAATTGTATCATACCTATATGTTCAAGCAAATAAATAATATTTTATATCAGTTTATTTGAATATTTTAGTTTAGTTGTACAGCGTGTAGAACTAAACTGAAATATTAAACTAACTGTAGTGTGCTAACTGGAGTACACTACAGAAATACATAGGTACAGGATTTCGAGTGTTTAACACGAAGCAAACAGAGGAGTGCTATTACTTAAATGTAACGTGTGTCTGTGGGATTGTCGCTCCCAACCAAAGTACCTATATCCATTATCCTTTCATATCCATTCATATGATCTCACATCGGTTTATAAATGACCGAGTAATGAGGAAACAAACATTTTTATGTTTGTTTCTTCATAACTCGGTCTTATGAAAAAAAAACCGGCTTTATTTTAAAGTCTATTAAAATATGTTATAAGGTAATTAATAATGTTTCGATGGAGTGGCCAGTCACTCCAAAACATCGATTTCGATCTCCCGAAGATACCACAAAGCTATCGCTGCAGTGTGAGGCCGAGCATTATCTTGCATTCAATGAGAACCATCTCCGACATACGCAAAAGTCATCACAATGGGTTCTAAAATATCAGTTACATACCGTGCAATCATACAATCAGAGACCCATTTTCCACGATATGTAGCTCCGTACGTGCTCCTATGCAAATACCTCCCCATATCATTACTGACCCTCCACTATATGACACTTTTTCGACAATGTTGCATCGAGCGTATCTTTCTCTGGGTCGTCTCCAAACCCTTCTATCGTCTGGCTAAGACAAAACCAGGACTCCGTCAGTAAACTGTAATTTTTCCCAAGCATCGCCGTCCCCAGTTTCGGTATGAGCGAGCAAAGATGGCCCAAGCTACTCGATGACCTGTGGTAAGTATGAAGCCTCCGACTTGCATCTGCAAGACGTAGGTACTTAAGACTGAACAAGTCGATTATCTTTCCATTCAAACGTCGAAGGGTGATCACACCACTGTCTGATGATGAACAACCAAAACTAAAAGTGATATAAATTTGTCTTGTCATAATCTATGCTTGTATCAATACAGAATTGTGAAAATAATATGGGTTTGAAAGATACAAGACTCAAAAAAAAAACGTTTTTCATCACTGATTTTAGCGCAACTTTAGGTGTGAATAAATAACAAACAGAGTACGCAAACAAAAAAAATGTTCCTATACAAGCATAGATTATTTATTCAAGAGCTCAAATAACTCGTTTTTTTATAATTACATTCAGTAGTTTTTTCATGAGAACCCTTGAGCCAAAGGTCTATTCATTATTTTTACGCAATCGTTTATTTAGAAATCATAGATTAATCTGATCATATGACTCGAAATTATAATCACGCTATCTCCTTACTGCTCATCTCTATCCTTGGTGCACGCCTATCCTTTTCTCACACTAAGCTAGGTGAAATAGCATGCATTTTAGCTGCGCCCACTAACGAGTTTGTGCCGCTGACTTGTGTATCCTTAAGTTTCTATTCTAGCTTCTTCGACTCTTCTTCTTACGGTTTTAGTGTCACTGTCACTTGCCGAACTTCCTGGAGCGTAGTTCTAACCTCAGAATAAGTCAAAATGCGATTTCTTAAGACACTGCTGCCCGTAAATCGATAGTCCCTCACTGATGTGACTCTCTTGCGACCTTGCCCTATACGTCTTACGTACCTTCTTGACTGCCGGTATCGTCTAACTTCATTGCAACTGTTACCATTTTCAATTAAATTGACAGCTTTAGAGACCAGACAGGCGATTATGGAATTCTGATACTATCAAAACATTAATACTAACAATGGTTGGCATTTATTGTAGCACACGCTGTCATATGAATAGGGACTGAGAAAGAAACTGAACGTATGTAATACCATTCCGTGAAATAATACCTATTGCTTATCGAAACTTATAGACATTGATTGTATCAAGCATTCCATATTCGCAAGAGTTACGCTGAGATCCGACGTTATCCCTTTTCGATGCAAAGTCGTGTAAGCAACACGACAACAATACATTTAAGAAAAAAACAAACAGAATTTGATAATATGAATGCACACGCCAGCAAAATTATAGCAATGGTTTAATTAAAATAACAAATAAACGAAAAAAACAAATGACACTGTTACGAGCCGGGTACTGATATATTATGAAATCGCTTGATTTTACCAAATAATAACTTTAATTTCAAAGTTACCACACACAGAACTTAATTCACTAATTCCACTAGTAAACTTACCAATAGAACACTATAAGAGTCACAACACTATAACACAACCGATAACACTTAGAAACTATCGCACTTGTATCACTTGCTTAGCCGAGAATAGACTGACTACATCCGCAAACCACCGCTGTATTTATACGAGCGTCGAGTAAGTCGCGTAAAACCGCGATGCTACTGGAACGTTCGAGAACGAACCGGAACGCGCTCAAACGTTCGATTGCAATAGAGAGATATTACTATCTCGTTCGCTCCTATGCATTCGATACGTCTACTTTGTAGTTTGCATCTACTCGATACCAGATGGCGTAGGTGAATATTTAATGTGTCTGCCTGCCAACAGATGGAGCTATGTATCGGGCGCAACACTATCCTCTCCTAAGACATGCTCGTCCCGAGCATCGTTAGACCCGTAATATTGCGCTAGTCGATCCACATGGACAATCTTAGGCTTGCCTCGTAGCCCCTTTTTAATCCGGTACGTGACATCGTTGATCCTGTTCACAATTTGATATGGCCCGTCCTATTTCGCCTGCAGTTTAGGACACTTTCCTTTACTGCGTACAGGGTTATGTGACCACACCAGTGATCCTTCACTAAAGCCCAAGTGGTTTAATTTTCGGTCATATCGAGTCTTCATCTTTTCAGACATTTGTTGGCTGGATTGGCGAACGTGTTCGTGTACATCGTTCAATTTGTTGCGAAGGTCACTCGCGTACTCTGTTATATTGCGCGGAGACTGGGGAGGAATACCTGTTATAAGGTCTGCTGGCAACCGTAGTTCTAGTCCAAAGTTCGCCGAAGCTGGAGTGACACTTGTACTTTCGTGAACTGCACTTCGATATGACAGTAAAAACGGTTGAATGTGCTTGTCCCAATCGGTCTGCTTGTTTCCCACTACTTTTGCTAGATATCTTTCCAACGTTTGATTGAACCTTTCAACCATTCCATCGGATTGTGGCCGATAAGAGGTGGTTCTTGCCTTATAAGTGCCCATCACTTGACATGTTTCCTGAAATATTTGGGACTCGAAATTCCTCCCTTGATCGCTGTGAATTTCCAAGGGTATTCCAAAACGACAAAAGACCTCATGGACTAACTTATCAGTTACTGTTGACGCTTCTTGGTTTGGGATGGCAAAGACCTCCGGCCACTTTGTGAAATAATCCATAACAACCATGAAATACTTGTTTCCATTTTCGGTAGCAGGGAATGGTTCCGCAATGTCCAAAGCTATCCGCTCCCATGGCGCTCCCACGTTATAAATCTTTAATGCACCTCTGCTGCGTGTATGGGGTCCTTTTACTGCTGCGCAACTCGTGCATTTTCGGCACCAGTCTTCCACATCATCTCTGCAATGGATCCAGTAAAATCACTCACGTATCTTCAACAGAGTTCTCATTACCCCCATATGCCCCCCGGAGAATCCTTCATTGGTAATCCTTCGAATGGGTAAGCTGGAAGGGGAAGACTTTTGGAGAAGACAGGGGTTGCCTCATGCACCTTTTTGGCTGGACTGGCTGGACGTCTTTTTGGCACTCACTCTTATGCTTAATAGGTAGGTGCTTTACTTATCCTATTATTAACTGGTTGGTGTACCTATTTTTAAGTTGTTTTAGTTAAGATATTATGTCTGTATGTGCCAAATAAACGATTAATTCACCTGTTTCGTCAATCTTCATCCATCTTTTCTACATGCCCAATCCATCTTAGCATACCTTTCTTAATTGAGAATACATTTCTTAAAGAAATGTATTCTCTAGAATACATTTCTTAATTAAAATTCATCACTACATCTTCCTTCACTCCATAACATACCTACTCTTAACCACACTGTGTCATTCAAAGTTAAAATCACACATTCTTGGCAAAGCTCTCATTCTGATGCTTCTCACCCAACTTTCAATACCGTAGATACATTAGTGTAAGGTGCGCAAGGCTAGCAAGCGCAAGCTGCGTAAAGCTTTCAAGTATCAAGACGCTGACATGACTGTACATTCACGATAGAGCTGAATGTACTAATGGTACACCTGGTTTGTTAGTAGAAGCAACTTAATAGTTGTTCTATCGGCTCTCCCCCGAGCCCTACAATTGGTTCTGCTCAGAGCATGGTTCTTGTCAGAGCCTTTGATTAAGGATATCGGACCATCAGTCTGCATATTACAATTAAACATTGAAGGTAAGTAACTCCAAAAGTGATTAGTTTTACATCTATAATTAGTTTTATTTGGATTTTAATAATTATCTAAGTAAGTAGGTACTTGATTTCTTTTTGTTTTTTATCGTAAAAAACGCATGTGTACAGTCATACGATTAAACAAATAATTTGTTCCAGTACGAAACTCTGATTGTGTGAGACTGCCGTTTGGAATAGAGATATAAATCGGTTATATGCGAGTCTGGTTAGTGACAGAAAAAGCAACATGTGAAAATAAATATCATCTAGGCAATACCTACAAACAGTTTTGTGTTTCTATGGAAACCGAATGACTATTAAAATACTCCTAAAACATCCTTATTAATTTTATTAATTCGTATTCGTGTCAGACAGAGGTCTGTCTGTTAGACTGTCTTTCTATTTGTTACCTTTTCATGGCTATTACATCTATTACTAGCTGGAACCCCGCGACTTCGCCCGCACGTTTGTACCTACAAGAAACCATTGTGTTTGTATTATAGTATTATTGATATCAAGTTTCAAGCATATGGCACTAACCCCCTTTGTAAGGGTTATTTTGAAAAATCCTGCAACAAGTGTCCATTTATTTTGCATTTTATTTATTCAAATCAAGTTTCAAGCTAATCGCACCACGCGTTATAAAGTTTCATACATTAGTTTTCACCCTTTTTCACCTTCTTAGGGGTTGAATTTCAAAAAAATCCCGGCTTAGTGGGTGGTTTTGCTGTAAAAAGAAGCTACCTTTTAAATTTCAGCTTTATAGCTTCAGCGGTTTCGGTTCGGTGATGATGAATCAGTCAGTCAGGTTAAGCTCTTTTATAGGTATAGATAAGCCTATGTTTGCCTGTGGATGGGCGACTGGAGAGTAAAAGGCAGCGAGTAGCTTCCGTAATAAGAGATTTTTATGGCTTGAGACTAATTTCGCAGATATTGCTTTCGAGTTGCTATTGCCGTCGCTTCTGCTACTTTTGCAACCCTGTGGCTCTGTCCGCTGTTCTCCGTAGATATTCCTCGGATGACTATCGGACCGCGATAGTCTGTTATGTATACAAATATTATACTTGATATAGATACGAAAGTGTATCTGTCTGTCTGTTTGTATTATACCTTATCATGGTATAACGGCTGAACGGATCTTGATGAAATTGAGTAAGAAATATACCGCAGTACCGTTTCCAAGATAAATTGTATCTCGGAAACGGTACTGCGGTACTACGGACGGTACATGGGTAACGGACTAAGCGCGCAAAAGTGGCAGGCAGCACACCCAAACATCAAGACACAAAAAAAGTCTATGTTTATCAAATGTTTGTCCTAGATGGGGATCGAACTCGCAACCTACAGCGCAGAAGGCAGAATTACTACCAACTGAGCTGTAAGGCCAGTCAATGCATACAGACATGTAAGTCTAACTGACAACTTTGTACCCAAAAATTGATGCATCATAAAGTTGGAAAGTAACAGGTGAAAACAGTTGAAAACATCGTGATATGTTTTGCAAAGCTCCCCAATTAGAAAATTGCATATTTGCTCTCAATTTATCGATATTGACAAAGCGGAGTATGCGACGTGTGGGTGAATTTTTTGTTAACATTGCCAAAAAATCCCCGCCCGCCCAGAAATATCAGCCATTCCATCCCATCCCAACGGACGGTTGCAAAAATTTACAATCCACTCAATAAGAGTCGTAACTCCTATACCTACATATAGAGGTGGCGACCGCATCTCGAATACGCTTTATACGCGATGTACTCACTGCTATATAAAACCGGGGAGAGAGCCAAATTCTAAATATAAAGGTGGCCGAATAGAGCCGAACGCGTCCGACTCCGCCCGCCCGCCTCAGTCCATCGGTAACTGCCGCTCCGGAACTCCCAAACCATCGCAGCCGATCGCGCGGTAACGGAACGTTCACCACACCGTAAGGTCACACCGTAAACGGCATTACAAAATTTAAAAACCCGAAAACCATATTTGGACCGCGTCGGTGGAAAAAATAACAGTGAATTTATTTCGTAATCTGTGAAAAAGTGAACAGACAGTGTTGTGTTTGAACGTTTATTTCCGTGTTACCGGTAAAGTATAGTTGCACAGTTTTTTTTATCTGTTACACACTAACTCTAGATTGGCCGGCAACGTGTTCTGGAGCGAAGGTATTGAGTTTCAATATGTCCGCCTGCCGTTCCAAAATTGTTTCTCCGTCATTCTGCTTCTATCGTATATTTCTTTGCGAATTTTCTGCACGACCGTTGTAGCCGGTAGTTTCCTAACCTTAAAGTTTGCACGCGCATTGATGATGCTAGAAGGCTATTAAGCTCTAATTGTGTTTAACAACAATGCGATTATTGCATTCTTTTAGCGTATAAATATCCGCATTGCGTCGCTTTGGTACGAGTAGGTGTGCTGGTATATTCTAATGTGTCTGCGTCTGGACTACGCCAGAATTGCCCTATTGATCTATCTCTTTCTCGTCTCAAGATCTAACTATCTTGGTACTTGTACATAGAGTAACCATTGGTTCTCTCCTGTTGATCAGGCTGTTGGCTCTAAACCACATAACACGAAGAATTGCTTCACATTTTACGTTTAAAAGTATAGTTCGAAATTCGTAATTTGTAATTCGTGTGTTCTTGTTTATTTCTCAAACACAGTGCTACGTCATCCATCCACATTTTTAAGTTTTCCTTTCTGTTTCTGTTACGTTTTTGCTGTAGTTTGGCGATATATTGTATCCGCAGAGGCTACTTATTATGTAGGTAACGCGCGGGCTAAGAAGCTAGTAGCTAATATAATGTAGAAGCTTCAATACCAGGCGAGTAAAGCAGATTTGAATGTTCGTTTCACTCTAAAATTATAATTTGATTATGTGTTAAAATTTTGCATGTCTTATTTTCACAAAAATGGGTCATACGTTTATTTCCATCTGCAAATCTAACGCGTTAGACGCTTCGATGAGAGATGTTTTTAATTTTACGTCGGATAATACTTTTTCAATGGCACAGTTTACAGCAATCTTGATATGCGTGCGCCAGTATTGAAAAATTATGTTATGTTATTTCCATGATGGATTGCATGGAACTAAAATTTTCGTTCTTTTCTAGTGGTCATGTCCGGAAAACTATTGGCATAGGTACGGTTTTTATATTGTTGTTACATATTTTAATATGTTTTTTGACACTTTAAGCCACTTTTACATCACTACAAAACAATAAACCTTTTCTAAACCTAATTTCAATTTGGTGTAGTTTTTAATATCTATTAGACTTTCATCGGTTTCTGAGATAGTTTGTTTTTCGTAACGGGAAAACGTCGAATGAAATATTATTTCAATGTGTAAGTACAAGGATTATTTTTCGGGTTCCGCCTTTCGACGACGAACAAGAAACCCTGATAGTTTTTCTGTCCTCCTCTAATCAGAGCTTTAACTTGCAGACTTGTCTCGTTAGTCTTTAGATTAGTCTTGTCGTGATGAAACTTTGCACGGTGATACGTATTAGTTGTACCTATAACGTTATAAAATAAAAAACTAAAAAGACTAATTACGTTTTAAAAACTAAAAAGACAACCGACTTCATGTATATACACAAACTAACTACTGTAAAACGTTGAGGAGTTCCCTTGACTGTCCTTCGTCTTCATCATCAGACTTCTAATGACAGTCACAACTCATCTAGGTGTACAGTTCTCATCAATACAAATTAATCAAGCCCAAACACCAGGTAATTGCTGTAAATCGTTGAGGAGTTCCCTCGTCTGTCTTTCTGCTCCATCATCAGATCGACTCCAGACCTTCATTAAATAGTAGTGCTTTAAAATACTTTAATAAAAAATAAACAAACTCACCAGTCGCCACTACGATTTTCGAAAGTTCCCCTCGATTTCTCCGGGATGCCATCATCAGATGGCATCATCAGTGGCCATTTTTGATTGAGATCAGTGTTCCCTAACTGTAACCCGTTGTTGGGGTAAACCTGAAATATTTTCAAAATATACGAGTAAGATATCAGTCCGACTTTCCGATTGTTCTCATCAAAATTACATCAAAATCAATTCGGTAGTTTTCAATCAAACGAAATTTCGTATTTTGCTTTCCTGTGTCTTCCCAGTAGTTTTTACGAATTTCGAAAAATAGTGTTTACGAAGTACTAAAAAGAGTAAAATAAAAACTCTTTTAACCGACACCAAAAAAGAGGAGGTTCTCATTTCGGTTGTATTTTTGTTTATATTCAATCAAGTCGGTTTTCTTTTTATTTTTTAAAACGTAATTATTGTGTTTTGCATACTAAATACATAGATTGAGTTGAATTCGTTTGAAAGGTGACATCATCAATCATTTTTATCCTTACTGACTTTGGAAGCCCTTACTGTGCGTGAACCGATATGCGCCGATTAGGCTAAAAAAAAACCAGACCGAACGATTAATTATAGGGAAAGATAATAGCACAACCGCACAACAATAACACAATAGGAATACCGCACACGAGTAAAGCAATGCACAAGACAAACTCGACATTATTCAATTTTTACATACAACTAGGTTACATGAAGGTAAATAACTAAAGTGAACATAACACTAGCTGTCCCGTTCGCGACATCGTCCGCGCATTTTAAATAAAAAAAAATGTAAATCTAAACCACTTTCGAATCCACATGAACACACAAAAATTTTTACCAAAATTAGTCCAGCTGTTAAGCGGGAGTTTAATTACAAGCTACACGCAATATTTATATATATAAAGATGTGCCTATTAAAAGGTGCATGTTAGCTTATGGCTAACTAAAAGATTCTGTTTATAGAATTTTTAAAGTAATAATTTAAAAAAAAAATGTGCGTCTCGGGACGCCCGACAGAAGTAACTTAAACTAATCTAAGTAGCGCTGTGGGTTAGAGTGAGAGAGGTTAGGCCTGCCTACCGCTGCCGTATGCGTGAGAGAAAGGGAAACTAAACAGACTGGCGCCGTAACGCGTTATGTAACGAAGCGGTTTACCCTCCCATAAGAAGTTATCACTTCAAAAACTGTCAAATTGATGACGGTTGTAAGAAGAAAAGTTACGTGGGTACATACTAAACATCATTGAAGAATCTGTCGCATCGCTTCAGCTTAGATTGAGCGTAGGCAGGTATTGAAAATTGACGCTCATTTGACGCCGCTAGAGTGTTGTATAGTGTTTTGAAAGTAGAAACAAAGCAGCTGTATTATAGCGTAGTTCAAAAAATATTCTAACAGCTCCTGGCAGTCCACCGTGCCATTCGCAGTGCTTAGTAGATAAACCAAATCGGCCATTGCCACTCGCTCAGTGATTGGAAGAAAATGAAATTTACAACATCTCGCTTTGTCTCAAGAAAATACGCCTTTGCACTAAACTCTAAATACTTATGTTTCTAAATGTTTTCTTGCCTGAATGAGTAGAAATCGTAACGAGAATTCTTCTCGGGTTTAGGAGGGTTTTTTGGAGTAAGGAGGAATTGGCACATAAACTCGTCTACCTAAAACCAAACCTGGCACCTAAAACGTCTTACATACTAAGTGATCCTTGTGATTGTACTGAATAAAATCATATTTCAATTTGAATAGCTATCAGGCGTATTCTAAGTGACTACATACGTACGCACAATAATATTTTTAAGGATTTAATGCAACTTTGACGATATTCTAAACACGAAGCCCGCGTTGGCCGTACGACCGATATCTCACAATAGCTTCACAATATATATATGAAAATTTGGTATACACTCATAAAAATAGAGATGAGTTTCAGCAAAATTGTGACCTTCATAGAATCAATATTATAAATAGAAACAAATTATACCTACATCCCTAGGTTTCGACTAGAAAAATTTAAAAATTCTTTTATGGGGAACACGGTGCGCTTCTATAATAAACTTCTTGAACATGCAACTAAACTACCAATTAAGAAATTTAAAGCTTACATAAAGGGTAGTCTTTTGAAGAATGCGTATTGTAATATAAATGAATATATTATTGATAGCAATGCATGGCCTCATGTCGCTCTGCTCTCAGACAGTTAACCGACATACTTAAACTGTATAAACTCTCTTGTATTAGTATTTCGTAGTTAAGGTAGATATAAGATGGATCATGCAAAAAAGCGCTAGGAACAGGACGTTTCTTGCCAGTTCTTCTCGGGCTTGGGTTAGGAAGAATTGGCACCTAAATTCACCTAGTATTTAAGACGTTTCAAAATGATCCTTGTGATTGTATTGAAAAAAGTATTTTTGGCTTAGACTTTGCAAATCGACAAATTGCAATTTACTATCAAATGTTACTCCTAAATCCTTAACAGAGTCTATTCTTGATAGTACCAAGTTCTGTAATTTATAGTCGTATATAAGAGGCATTGGTTTTCGGGTAAAACTCCACAAAAGTTGCTTGCAATTGTAGGTATATTTTTTGTATACCTTGTAATTTTGATTTGTGATTCAATATTTGCAGGCACGCGATTATAATATTAGGTCACAATCCTTCCGAGTTGCCATTAACATTTATGATATCCTATTTCATTTTGCTGAACTAATTTCAGTTATTTGTGGTTATTGCCGTTTTATCTGGTTTATTGGAACGCCACCCCTATTGTTTAGGGGTTCAATCGACAACAATTTCGCAAATATATTAGGGTAAAAACGTTCTGCACGATAACATTATTATATTTAAGTACCTAATGTAATTAATTAAAACCGTTCGTGGAGCTCAGATTTTTTTAATAATTACGTTTTAAAAATAAAAAAGAAAACCGACTTCATTAAATCATTTGATTCTATAAAAATACAACCTAATTGAGTTAGTTTTTTGAGCTTTTTAGTACTTCATATTTTTTCCAAATTCGTAAACACCATTGGAGTCTTGAATTTCGTTAACTTGAATGAAATATTTTTTCGAGCTATTTTGATTCAAAAACTCAACTACTGAACCGATTAATCAAAGTTCTATGGGACCAATTGGGAAGTATATCCTTTCACATGAAAAAATAATTTTTCAAATCGGTTCATAATTTACTAAGTTATGAGGTAGTAAGCATAAAAAAATATCCACCCAAATTGAGAATCTCCTATTTTGAAGTCGGTTAAAACATACTTTTTAACTGCGAAATCAATGTAGGAGTATCTTCATAATTTTCTGAGCTCATACCAGTTTTTCCTCATTCCCGCGATAAGTAAAACGACCTTTGTACTGGACTGATAATTAAACGTAATTACTGCACCTCATTTTGGAGCCGTCTAAAGTGCGTCTACGTAATACTGACCAGCGTAACTGCTTGCTGTTATTTACATAAGTGACTGAGTAGAGTTTTTACCACCTAATACCATATTTCAATGTTTGTGTTTTGTATTTAGTTTAGTTGGCAAAGAAACTAATTAATAATTAATAATTAATTCACTGATTTGAAGAATATTAACAGTCCTATCATATTTAAGCGCAAATAAAAAAACTTTCTGTTGGAGAAGTGTTTCTACTCTGTTGATGAATTTATGACATAAAACAGGACCTGACATAAACATTATCAAATATTATGACGTTAGGAGTGTAATTATTATTTTTTGCTTTGTTTTGTTGATTTATATATGTTTTTAGGGTTCCGTACCTCGAAAGGAAAAAACGGAACCCTTATAGGATCACTTTGTTGTCCGTCCGTCTGTCCGTCTGTCTGTCAAGACACTTTTTCTCAGGAACGCGTGGAGGTATCAAGCTGAAATTTATATCAAATACTCAAGTCTACTGTCCCTTAAAGCTGTGAAAAAATCTAACTTTTAAGCCTACGCAATCAAAAGATACAGCCGTTTATGCCGCAAATTTTCGACACTCGCAAGGGAATCAAAACCTACAGTGTACTTTCCGTGAACTCAGAATCTTGAAATTTGGTACGAAGCAATGTCTTATATCACAGATAAAGGATAAATTGCGATGCGAACATTTTCAGTTACATCATATAATAAAAATATTTTTAATAATTTTAAACTTACTACCCCTTTTCTCATGAACGCGTAAAGTTATTAAATTGAAATTCATATAAAATACTCAAGTCTATAATACCTTCAAGCTGTAACAAATTCAAACTTCTACGTCAACGCAATCAAGAGAAACAGCAATTTAAGTCGCATATATTCAAACTTGCAACTCGCAAGGGAATCAAAACCTACAGGGTACTTCCCGTGAACTCAGAATCTTGAAATTTGGTACTAAAATTTGGTAAAATTGCGAAAACTGTAAATTTTTTGTTACATCATCCAACTATGACTCGATTGTCGTGATGGATTAAATTTTACTTATATACCTATAGGTTTGTACGGAACCCTCGGAGCGCGAGTCCGACTCGTACTTGGCCGGTTTTTTTTAATAGTAATTCTTAATTGATTATTTTGTGTATTTTAATTGTAGTTAATTCATGGTATGTACATTCAAATACGATTTGTAAAATAATTGTTGTAACCTACGGCCTTACTACATAGTATAAAACAAAGTCGCTTCCCGCTGTCTGTCTGTCCCTATGTATGCTTAGATCTTTAAAACTACGCAACGGATTTTGATGCGGTTTTTTTAATAGATAAAGTGACTCAAGAAGAAGGGTTATATGAATAATACATGCATAATATAGTTGAGAAACACTGATAGGTAATTTTAGATGTTTCTAATCACATTAGACATTCTGTAGTCTATTTAGTATAAGCATTGCACCCGTGCGAAGCCGGGGCGGGTCGCTAATTACCTACATATAAACGCATAACATAAACACTGCTTTAAGATTCGCCCTGTCACTGTCACTATCTTACATAAAAATTACGTTTTAAAAATTAAAAAGACAACCGACTTCATGTAAAAAAATGCAAAATAATAAAATTTCGTTTCATCCTAGTGGATGACATATTTTTTCAGTTTATTTGATTTAAAAACCTAACTACTAAACCGATTTTTATGAAATTTATATTATATTAATTTATATGGGATCAATCGGAGAGTATACTGATTGATCCCATATAAATTTCATATAAATTGATTTATTCAAACAGATTTATTCGAATCATGAATGAGGAGTTATGTGATAACAAACATAAAAAAATACAGTCGAATTCAGGACCTCTTCCTTTCTTGAAATCGGTTAAAAAAGGGATGGCACTATTTTAAATAGTGTTTATCTTTTGAAAGAAGATTCTAAAGTTTCTTCTAAGATCACCTCTTTCCTAATGTCTCTTTTTCAGAATGTCTAATTATTACTTGTTTTGTAAGAAAAAAACATTCAAGTGAGCTTTGAAATTCAAACTGGAATAGGTTTTTTAATCACAAAGACCACTTTGAAGTGTTCTAAATGCTAGGGTGAATTGATTCGATTCGTCTTACGCCAAATCCAAGAAGAATTAAGTAAGTAGCTCGTCTTTGTTCTAGCAGTTTTTTTTTTAAATTTAATATTCACGTAAAAGTTCCGCATTTCAGTTACACATTTGAAGTTCAGCGATTTCGGTTGACCAAAGCGTACGCGTAACGGGCTGGCTTCAAGCCAAATGATAAAATAAAGAGATTTAATTATTGGACTGTCGCAAATGTGAAATTATCTTAAATATTTCCTGGAGCTAAGATAACTTGCGCTTAGGTTAAAATATATTCTTACAGAAAAGTGATTTTAGGCTCGGCGCAAACGGGCCACCGGCCACAGCCATCGGTGGCTGTCGTGCGCTACCGCCACATTTGTAACGGTGTCAGAAGCGAGTGACAGCCACCGGCTACACGTGTGCGGTGCGTCTATACAAAATATATGAAAAAGTGTGTTAAGTCGCTCTCGCTGGCCACCAGTGGCTGTGGTCGGTGGCCCTTTTGCGCCGAGCCAAAAGGCACAAAAGGCGTGGTTCTTGCAATAACTTTTCCGTAGTTAATTCTCTTTTACTGATAAAACGCTAGGATTCCTTGTGTCTGTGAGTTGAGGTATTAATTAATACGGAATATTTAGGCAACACCGAGGCAGATAACATCCTATACCACAATAGTACATAAACACAAGCTGTCCCGTTCACGACATCGTCCGCTCGTTTTATAAAAAAAAAAACATCTAATTGTAAATCTAAACCATTCTCGAATTCCCTTGAACACACACAACAAATTTCATCAAAATCGGTCCAGCCGTTTAGGAGGAGTTTCATTACAAACACACGCACATAAGATTGATATATATAAAGATTACGGACTCCTTCGGGGGGCCTATTAACTGCGTCTCCAGAATTGTCCACGACTCATACGAAAGTATAACCCTATCGCCCTTTTTTTTTCTTTTTAGATTAAAATAAATAAATCTCCAAGTTTGTTTATATTAAGTTGGTGGCTAAATCACATATCTAAATCATATTTCTCAAATATATAGTCCTGGAGTAGCATATACTTTTTATGCAAGTACCAAATGTGTAAGAAACCGTTGGCAGAAGTCAGTGAAGAATAAATAATTAGGTATCTTCTGAAAATGAACCACTCATGCATGATGCATTATATACATTTATCTTACGATCTTGTATCGCGCTCGACGCATCGAGGTGTCTATTTGTCTGCTGTTGCCCTTGTCTCCTGACCAGGCTACATCTGCTGTTTATTAAGGTGTGTCAAAACAAATATAGTTTGCTGCAAGCATTATTAATCTGGCTACAATATATTTAATTGATTATAATAATTGATTATTGTAATTTGATTGTTCTCCTAATGAGTCTTGCTGACTGATAAATATGTTTTTGTATTAGTAAAAATGGACGATCATTTCCATCTGTCTTATTTTTAGTACAATTGATGGGACAAATGAGACTAATAAAGTCTTATTTGTCCCATTACCAACAAATGTAAGTGATTTTGCTTGTATTGTATAGGAACATGTACTAGGAACGCAGAACCGCCAAGAGGTCACTAAAGCTTAGATTCACTTAATTTATTTTGTTTGATGCTTGATTCGCTTTAATAGATTTTTGTTAGCTTTTATTAATATAATATATTAATAAAAGCGTCTGGTAGATACATTGCGTGACCCAAGAGCTGGCTCCTATCTGGCCCAGCGTATTAGCATTGCCATTCAACGTGGTAATGCCGCCAGTATCTTGGGAACGCTGCCCTCTGGCAGTGATCTGGATCAGTTGAGCTATCTATAGATCGTTTTAAACGGTCCTTAGATAGCTCAACTGTTTCACCTGTATTTTATATTTATATTTACATTTCTGTAATTATTTCTGTAAATAATATAATATAATAAATTAATATTTACTAGATGTAAGTATACATTAAGTCGTTAATATTATTGAATGTATTTATTTAATATCCTTTTTTTATTAGAAACGAAGAACCGCCATCACCTAAAGGTTGAATTGACTAATTTAATTCTAGTAGGTAGGTATGTACAACTAAACCAGTCATTTCATACTTTGAAAGTCTTTGCTAGTACTTAGGTATATTTTAATTATCTTTTTACTAGAGCAGAATAATGTACCACCCATTTCCTTTATTGTAGCTGAAAACATATAACTTCGAGACGCATATAACTAGGTATACCTATGCATTTAACGCAAATAACTAGGTGTTGTCGAGAATTGTATAATTGTCACAGTTCAAAATGATTATTGCGTCATATTATTACAGTCATGTGGAACATTTTAAGTCGTTCGCTGAAATAATGTATTTTTCGGGTTTATTACAACTAAAAGTGTTCCTGGAGGGCGATGACCTGGTTTTGGCTGACAAGGTGGTGCAACAATAAAATTGTAACCAAGCACGCTCTGTCTTGGCTAATAATATCGTGTTCAATAGATAATTCACACATTTATTTTTTTACATTTCTTACACATTGCTTACATATTGTAGAGTTTTCAATTTTATTCGATTTCTAGGTTTTGGACTTGAATGAAATTGCTAAGTGTGTAGGTCAGTTTGCTACTCGTGTTGTAACGCCTCAACAGATTTCTGTTATATAAATAAATTCTATTGCGATCAAAGTCGTGTGCAAAACCCAGTCGTTAATAATATTTCATTGCGATATTTATTTTCCAAGTGTCCAGTTCAGTCCCATTTTGACATTACTTTTTTTACCTGATTCCTCTCAAAATTGCCTTAGGCAGACTCGACTCCTTAATTCTACTAGCATGTACGAAGATACAAAGTGGTCCTCATGATTGTATCGAATAAAACTATTTTTAATTTGAATTTGAATTCAACCTAGGGGAATTTGTACTCTGTAATCAATCAATAATAATAATTAATAATAATAATTCCGGACGTTTCACACAACATCATCTGGCCCCAAAGTAAGCAGAGCTTGTGTTATGGGTACCACATGACTGATATACTACTTATATACTTTTTTTTGTAAATACATACGTATTATACATAGAAACACCCAGACCCAAGACAAATACTTGCAGATCATACAAACATTTGTCCCGCGGCGGGAATCGAACCCGCAACCTTTTGCGTCTCAGCCGAGCCTAGGCCCACTGCGTCACAGAGATCGTCATAGACAATAGACTAGCTATTTTGATACTAACCTCTACAGTGATGGTTCTGTGATACAATCGACAGAATTAGAAAATCTTCAGCCAGTCTTTGCTTTATGTACCTACTGCTCATTTAAAATCAGTTAAATTCTTACGAATCTTTCTTTCATATTCGTGCAGTATGGTTTCATCTATTTAATCTTCGTCTGAAACGTGTTATATTTCGTAAGATTTATTTTTTCATACTGATAAATCTAACATATCGTGAGAGAAGTCAGGCTGATTAATGAGAATTCTTACTGGTCTCATTGCCAAAAGGGTAGAGATCTTTATGAAGGTTCCGTTTGACCTTTAAAAAGAAAACGTGTGCGTCTCGGAACGTCCGACAGAAGTGATAACTTAAACTAATCTAACTAGCGCTGTGGATTAGAGTGAGAGAGGAGACGCCTGCCTACCGCTGCTGTATGCGTGAGAGAAAGGGAAGCCTGACAGACTGGCGCCGTAACGCGTTACGCAACGAAGTGGTTTAGCCTCCCATAAGAAGTTATCACTTCAAAAAGAGTGTCCGTAATATCATATTTCACGCCAGCATATTCATATTTCATATTTTAGAAGAAAGACAATAATTGTTGATAGCTTTATTGAGACTGCTATGTTTATATATATATATATATATATACGATTATCTCGATGGAGGTTGGTACATGATGAATGCACGTAAACGAAACAGCAAGGTCAGCGGTTGGCTTTTGCTACGACTTCGTTATATATCACGAAGATGTCCTCGTGTTTATGTTGTGAACATTTACATCACAATCTTTCAACACTTTTTTTTATTTCAAAGTATTTATATTTTATCACTAACAGGTTTTCTCAGTAGTGATTTACCAAAAGCTTCCGGTTCAGATGTGTTGAGTGTTCATGTGTTTTATATTTGATTGTCACACTTTTATTAAAAATGTGTGTTTAAATGTTTGTAACTAAATCACGTCATAACAGATTATATAATTTCGATGTTTTTTCTTTATTAGATTACCAACAAAAGATACACTACCAAAAATGTATAGATTGTTATTTATTATTATGACCTGGTTCTTCTTAAGATAGGACATTTTAATACCATTCTTAGAAAATTTATTTTTGAGAATTAAAGCGTCGCGTATAATCACGCGAGACAAGTCACGGGGCTATCTACTAGTCCATCATATTTCAAAGTGGGTGTTGTTATATTCTCAACTTTGATGTAATCCCACGCTTCGCCTACGTTATCGTTTAAAATATAACATAATGAATTATTTAGAATTCCTATGTTCATAATAAATCTAAAAAAAAAACACAGTCCGTTAAGAATTAATGAATCTATGACTGTTACGGAATAAAGGTTATAAATATGTGAATATTTTAGTCCTTACAATTTGAATAATTCTAATAATTCTAAAACACTGCATCATGCCTCAATAATCTATCGTGTTGTGTGCTAGATTTCAAGTCCAGGCACACCAACTCTGAATGTGTATAGTAGTGAGTGCTAGATCTAAAAAAATACTAATCTAGCTATGGTCCAGAACTTATCAAACTTCTTTGAAGTTTTGTCTTCAAACTGTCTAGTCACCTGTCTGATCTATTTTTCCTATATCTCCTGTCCTGTCACCTGTCAGCTACTTATCATTTTGTTATTAACAATTTGCTTGGCATTTGCATAATAGCTCCTCCAGCTCTAGAACAATATTGTTTAAGAAGTCTTTGTAAATATTTTTGGTTGGAGGGTAGCCAGAGACAATGTGTAGGGTTAAAATACGTAGCTTTTGGGCACAATGTTGTACTCGAGCCATCCCAAAGCCCATTATTGCTAAAGGGGAAATGGGATGTGAATTTTATTGCCCAATGTAATGTTCATAAATTATTTCCCACATCGTTAAAACAAGGAAAGAAAATAATACACCGTCGTGAAATATTGCTTTTATTTTTTATCATTGCTTATGTGTTACATGTTTGCATTACTACAGTAACACACACACATACACACACTCACACACACACACACACACACACACACACACACACACACACACACCTGCACGATCTGCTTTTTATATTTGATATATTATTGTTTATATTATTTAAAAAAAAACCTTTACCTTTACCTTAACTTTTACTATATACTGTGTAAATCTCAATCGATTGTGTTGCCTTACTAAGAACATTTTTAACACCCAATCAGTTACCTATTGTGGAAGGCCCTGGTGACTTGTATTACAGGTTCTGCAGAACCTATCACAGGCACCAGCTTCCTACAATGTGGGTACCAGCTATGAACATGTGTTCAGGTACATTCATCTATTGTCCAAATAAATTTTTAGCATTACACTTTGTAAAGAGAAATAAATAAATGTATTGTTATTGCTAAATTTTATTTCGAATATCAGTATAACTCCTATTGCCATAGTTTCAGTCCTTTAAGCTAAGCTTTATATTCTCAGCTATTTCTTCAATTGGAAACTTAGAGGTTTTCCGAAATTCCTCAGTTTGCTATCGGTCACTGGCATGTGTGCAATGTTTATATAACAGTTGTCTTTCAAAATACCACTGCAGCTGGCGTGCATGGTGCGTCGAGGTTACATTGTTATTTAGGTTCTCTGTTTATTATTTACGAGGGATTTCATCTTTATAATGAAAAGCATCTGTTTATGAGTACCAATTCATACAATATCCTTGTAATTATAACGTATTGAAAACTGAAAAGAATTTTGAATTAAATCCGAGGCCATAAAAATATAACCGAATTGAGAACCTCCTCCTGTTTTTGAAGTCGGTTAACAGCATTTGAAAGTCACAAAAACGCTTTTGAACGCGTTAAGAAATTGCGTTTACTTGGATGACATATTTTTTCCAGCTATTTTATATAAATCCATAATAACTTAACCTATTTTGATGGAATTTCATGAATAATTTTTTTTCAAATAGATTTTTTCACATAAAAAAAAAAAAAACATCTGAATTGAAAACCTCCTCCTTTTTTTGAAGTCGGTTAAAAAGAAAAGACTTAAAAAATGATATTAATATTATAAACTTACATGATGATTTCTTTTGTTACAGCGATGCATATGGTGGCGTGACACACCGGGTTGACAAGAATCAATCCGCGAGATGTCGCAGCCACCGGGGCGCGGGCGCGCGCGGCCCCCCGGTCCTCCTTCCCCTCTCAATAACTACCGTCCTCCCTCACCTTGGGCTCCGAGCCCGCCTCCGCTCATATCAGGCCCGAGACACTCCACAGCAATAATGACACCACCACCCGTTCATCCGTCCCCAAAACCGTTCAGACCATTGCACTCCCCTCACAATCTTCGGCAGCACTCGCCGTCTCCTAGTTCCCATTTCTCTATATCTCCTTACCCCATGTCGCCGACTTTGGGGCAGAGTCCTGAGTATTACTATTCCTCTCCATACGAACCGGTCCGGGAGTACGATTACGCGGGAGTGCCGTTGGAGCCGCCCCCTCCACCGCGGCCGATGATCTACGAGGAGGACGAAGAAGAGAGAGGGCCTTCGACGGCGGAGATCATCGCGCAGCAATCGCAAGAGGGATACATAGACGAGAAACTAGCAGAGTACCAAGCTACGATACAGTTGTTACAAGGTCAGTACTCTACAGCCTTAGAAAGTTGATCGCATTAAATATCTTAATTATTATTTTACATTATGGGATCCACTTCTTAAAGCTGTCCATCCACCATGTCAGGTTGTGAGTCTGACAAAAGATATAACATTCTGTAGTCACCTTAGTAATAATTGAATTCTGTCAGGTAGGACTACTTGATTTATATAGCTTTTAAATCAAAGTTTCTCAGGAAAAAACGAACATCAAACTATAACTAAATTTATTCTCTAAAGTCTTCAGAAACGCCAATAAACTTGAGAACATTACGCGCCCGCCAAACAATGCGAATCATTCGTTCAACTCAAACGCCCGTCAACTATTTTTATAGCCTTAAAGCCGCAGGTGTTTTGTAAAAGCTTGGGAGATGTATTTTGATGATATTGTTATCGTTTCCACGTCATTGCGCTCTCGGCAAATCTCGGTGTTTCTAGGAGAAATGTCTATTGCAAACACTTCAAAATGAAGGAAAACATTTATAAACGAATATTTCAGATTGACACTCGACTGCGTCACCCACTTTGGTATGAAACGTTAATGTTGTCGTTTTGTTCCTATTTTTGTTCGCCTTAAAGACGGACGGCCATGTCTTTAAGCAAGCTTTTATGCACTGACATATACCTTTGGATGGGTCTGTAAATAAAACGAGTATGTTTAGAGTGCGGTCTAGCAGGCCTGAGAGTATTATGTCGTCCATTAGGCCATCCCTTGTGCAGGTGTAAGGGCAAAAGAGTAAATGTGACATCGTTTGGATGGGAGCTCCACAGTCGCTAGACTGCGTTATAGTAAAGTAGTAGAGTGCTGATATAATAAATTCCTTCTTAGTTCTCTAGTATCGGGAAACATACGGAAAGTATTTCAACTATTTAAGACAGTTGTGTCTTAACGCTATGAAATTTAGTAGGTATATAATTTCGATATAGTGATTTTATTAACACCTTCTGATTGGTAAGGGCCCTTGTATCATGACTATAAATAATCTGGACGATGTTCCACATCCCGACTTAAATCGTTAAATGTTCCTATCTCTTCAAGCGTTGATATTTTAACAGGCTTGTTGACTCTTAACACAATGTTACTTTGTCTACCGTCATAATTTTAATATATTACGATAACATGGCTTTCTATATTATTTGTGAGTTTATGTATGTGAAAAGCACATGTTTTATTCGTTTATGCCCTTATAATATTCACTGTGCGATATTTTTCGTGCAGCGTGGTATCGGATATTATAGAGTCAATCTATTGTTTATTCTCACGCAACGTCTGCACAGCAAGTAATGCTTCCCCTTGTCATAAAACTTTGTCAAAACTATTTGTTTAATCAATGAGCTTTCTGTTTCGTATACTTTACTGTAAGAACTTAGTTATTATACGTTTTTCATGAGAACGTTCTTCTGAAATTATCGTTTTTATGTTTTTTGTTTGGTTTTTGCAAATGCCGAAAATAACTCCGAAATTCTTGTGATTGTGAGGAATTTCCTTATTTTAAAGGTACGATAAAAATGTTGCGTCAAAGTCAACATCGTATCAAGACGAAGATGTAGAGTTATTCTATTACATGAAGACCGTTGAATTATTTCATTTTGAATATAAAATATACATTTTGATAAACACGGGTTTTACTCGCATATTATTTTGTCCATGGAGGCACCGACACTGTTTCAATTCATCATATATCAATCTTCATCAGGGTTCATTCATAAATACATTCATAAATGGTAATAAATAAGATTTCTCAAGATCAATTAATTCTTGTGATATTTTTCTCATTATGCAGTTAACCTTACTAGAAACATTCAGATTATTCGGGTTCCGAAGTTCAACTAGGGACCCTTATAGTTTCCGTCATGTCAAGCCATGTCTTTCTGTCTGTCTGAGTGTTGGTAGGTATTTATGTCGGTCCGCCCTTAAAACCAGAAATCTAGCTCGTACACGTTATTATAATTTCCACGGTTATACGTTTTAGTTGCCCCTACAAAGTTATAAAATATTCTCTTCGTGTTTTTAGGGTTCCGAAAAGAAAAATCTCGAAAGGAAAAAACGGAACCCTTATAGGATCACTTTGTTGCCCGTCCGTCCGTCCGTCCGTCTGTCTGTTAAGACCCTTTTTCTCAGGACAGGAACGAGTGGAAGTATCAAGCTGAAATTTATATCGAATACTAAGGTCTACTGTCCCTTAAAGCTGTGAAAAAATCAAACTTCTAAGCCAACGCAATCAAAAGATACAGCCGTTTATGCCCCAAATTTCCTATAATTTTCGACACTCGCAAAAGAATCAAAACTTACAGGGTACTTCCCGTGAACTTAGAATCTTGAAATTTGGTACGAAGCAACGTCTTATAGCACAAATATAGGGAAAATTGCGAAATCTGCAATTTTTTAGTTACATCATATAATAAAAATATTTTTAATAATTTTAAACTTACTACTCCTTTCCTCATGAACGCGTAGAGGTATTAAATTGAAATTCATATCAAATACCCAGCTCTATAATACCTTTAAGCTGTAACAAAATAAAACTTCTATGTCAACGCAATCAAAAGAAACAGCAATTTAAGTCGCATTTTTTCAAACTCGCAACTACTCGCAAGGGAATCAAAACCTAAAGGGTACTTCCAGTCAACCTAGAATCTTGAAATTTGGCATGAAGCAATGTTTTACTGCACATATAAAGGAAAAATTACGAAAACCTTAAATTTTAAAGTTATTTTAAAGTTTATGTTTATGGCACATATTTTATGGTTCCGTACCTACCTCGAAAGGAAAAAACGGAAACCTTATAGGATCACTTTGTTGTACGTCCGTCCGTCTGTCCGTACGTCCGTCTGTCTGTCAAGACCCTTTTTCTCAAGAACACGTGGAGGTATTAAGCTGAAATTTATATCAAATACTCAAGTCTACTGTCCCTTAAAGCTGTGAAAAAAAACAAACTTCTAAGCCAACGCAATCAAAAGATACAGCCGTTTATGCCGCAAATTTCCGCAAATTTTCAATATTCGCAAGGGAATCAAAACCTACAGAGTACCTACTTCCCGTGAACTCAGAATCTTGAAATTTTGTACGAAGCAACGTCTTATAGCACAGATAAAGGAAAAATTGCGAAAACCGTAATTTTTTTGATGGATTTCATTTTGCAATAAAAATACCATAACTATGACTCAATTGTCGTGATGGGTGAACTTTTACTTATATACTTACAGGTTTTTACGGAACCCTCGGTGCGCGATTCTGACTCGCACTTGGCCGCTTTTTTCTTCTTATTCTTATAGTGTCACTAGTTATTTCTAACCAATGTGGTGAAAGGATTAAAGTGCGCCTCAGAGGCTCCTTTCGTGCACTTAGGTAAGCCTTAATGTAACGGCTGGCACCGAGCCGGGCTTGTTTCAAGTTTTCCTTCTCTCTTGCTAGCTCTTCTGTTAGTCTTTCTATGGATGAGATATGATCTTAACCTCCCTACATGTGAAGTGTTGTTTTTTATTTTACTTCCCTTTTATTTTATATATTTTACTTTTACATACTTGTATGAGGAGGATTCCTAAATAGTTTTTGGAAACCTTAATCGATTGATAAAATATTAAGCTTTATAGTCATAATTTTTTACAAAGTCCAGGGTCCCCCTACCGACTAAACAGCATTGTTAAGAATTGGAGCATAGATAACGAAAGCTTCATACTTATTTTATGTTTTCAACGAGATGGTGTTCTATTGGTATGGGACCTGACTACTCCTTGGTCCTCTCCTATCCTTACTGACCTTGGAAGCTTTCATTGGTCACATGCACTTGGGCAATTTTTTATTTTTAAACAGAGAGTGTTTTAAGCAAAAAAACCAGTACAGCAAGCAGCCGCTCAAACTTTAGCTTCAAAATACAAATAATTTGTTGAACCGTTTGCAAAATATCTGGCATCTTTTGTGAATTTTCGCCTGGCATACCAAACCCCCTCACATGTTCGAGACTTCGAGTGCTTTGCTTCGCTTTATCGAGTTGGTCCTCCGCCAAAACTATAATTTTGGGGGCGTGCTGGTCGGTCGCCTTGTCAACGATGTAGTGCAAGTGTCAATCATCGGTCAACGAAGACAATGAGCAGATCGCAGACTGTCATAGAATGCAGTTGTTGCTGAAAATAAGTAGCGCATCGTTAGGATTTGTCTGATAATAGCTCGAATTGCTATGCCCTTCTTCTCTGTGATCGGACCATAATAATAATCATTCTGATTTAATCTTGCTTTAAATTTTAATCGCTAGCCAAGAATTTAAGCTTTCTTTTCTTAGGCTTTTCTTCCCGTGCCACTACTATTCTTATTGGCTGATTAAACGAATATTATAAAATCTCACGTGGATTACCTCATGGCCCTACTAATACTAATTTAGGTCTGTCAGGAGCATTTGGGCAGATTCTCAGCTGGACAAATTAGCGACTGGACAGAGTAGAGTATAGAAAACAACGCGCAAGGCGAGCGAGCAAAGCGAGCGTGTCGCGACAGCCGCCGCCGAAGCACCAGAAGAATATAGTTCGTCTGTCTAGATACATAACTCTGTCCAGTTGGTAACCTGTCCAGCTGAGAATCTGTCCAGATGCTATAGAGGCATTTAGGTTAGATTAATCAATTCCTATAGTAACTAGGTTTCGACCCACAAAAGGTGCACTTGTGCCACGGGAAATATTATTTCCCGTGAAACTACTGGCAACAGTGTAGTGTCACTGGAAATGGTCTTTTACCTGCCCGTAGCACTACCTGTAGTGGCACGGGAAAGTAAAATTTCCCTTCACTCTACTAGTAGTGCCAAGCGGTAGTGCCTAAGAAAAGAAAGGAATTTAAACGTATTCTCCTCAGAATAATAAAGTTCGTGTTGGCATTTTGTATGACCATGTCATAGCTTTTACACTACACTAGGGATAAAAAAGGGCCTAGTACCGAACCCTGAGGTACCCCTTTATCAATAAACTTAAATACAACAAACCCATTGAGCAATTTAGAATCTTCTGATACATTTCGGTCTGGCTTCCATCAGAGCGGGATACATCAACGCCACTTCGTTTCGCATTAAAAACGCCGAGCGAATGATAACATAATTGATTAGAGCGGTGTTATTTCAAAATAAACAATGTTCTAATGTATCAGTGCAAATGCTACACTTGTGGCACTTGCAAGCGCTGAGATCATCCACCTTGTGCCAGATTTGTTAGTCGTTATGACGGTTGTGACGACCGTTTCCGGTGTTACGAAATTTCTATTATTACAATCACAACACAATGTGATATTGATTTCAAGAAACGCAATACGCAGTATCAAGTTGCAATTCATGGATTTCTAAATGCGTTGAATTGTTTGTTTCTTTTCGATATCATTCAAACTCCGTCTAATTCAAAACGTTTTTACTACCTCAATATTTTAGATAAAAAATTATGTTTACGACATTAATACCCAGACAACTCCTCGATATACATCTCCTCAGAACTCTAGTCACTGAGATCTTTGAAGGTGTCTACGATTTTCTGCTTCCTGAACAAATCCTAGCTCAGTGAATTGAGGATGTGTAAGATATCTGATCTAAATCATTCTTCGTATATTTTTTGCACAAGTGCTTGATTTACACATTTCAGAAGCGTTACTAATTGCTTTAAAAATGTTTGTAAATATTAAAAACCAATGTTCTATTTCTTGTTAGGACACCGCGTCCATCAATATCGTTCGGGTATTTTCGAAGTGTTTAGTATCACAAGGTTATGTGATGCTTCATTTTCGTTAACTTTGATCTAATATGATACATGAGGCAAAGAAAAGTTACCTAATCAAAAGTTCAAACATGATTTGACTACCAGCAGCGTCCCATTATAATATGGCATTTTGTTTCCTTCAAGATGGGTACCTAAGTGCCTTCATAATGCCAAATATTATGCCTTCAATCATTACAGTGTTTAACTGAGCGAATAGACAAAATAATTATATCTAAGATCGCGGTGATCTACGTGTGATATCTCTGTTATTGTTAGCGATCATAGGTTACGGTGGTAGCTTACCATCTGGAGAAACGTTCGCTTGTTTACAACTCGGTTGTTAAAGAAAACGGATAGCGTAACTTATAATACTCAAACGTATCTCACAGTTGAGTGATTCAAAGGAATATTTGAACCGGTGCTAGCCCCCCAGGTCTCAGTACTTCATGTCTGCCAACTTTCGGCGCCGGCGTTCTCCCCTACGACGCCGACGGACGGCTACAACCCCATATATTGGCGGCCCGCCAGCCAGACATTTCCTCGACCAGCCCATTCAGTGCCTAGAACTAATCACGTAGCATTTTTGCAGCGGCCATTGCGTGACGTATCATTATGTCCCTAACAGGCGATTGCATCAGTTCTTATTGTGACGTTTTTAAAAGCTCTTGATATTTTTACTGCGGTGTGTTATTTGTGTGTTCTGATACGAGTTAGATGCTCTTGATATATTTTTCCCCATCGAGCATAAATAATGTTCAGATTGAGTTATTACAATCAGGATCATTATAAATCGTCTTCCTTCCAACCAACTCTTGCTATTATATTTTTTTACGTAGCTAACAAAATAACAAATTAGAATAGAAAATATTTATTTAACGCCACATTACAAATATATAATATAATAATCTATATCTACATTAATATTATAAAGAAACAAGATTTAATTTTACGATTGTTTGTATTGAATACGCTCCGAAACTACAGGACCGATTTGAAACATTCTTTTACTGAAAGCTACACTATCCGCGGGTGACATAGGCTACTTTTTATCCCTGGAAAATTGAATTGTCCCGGGAAAAATCTTCAAGGCGAGCAAAGCTGCGCGCGGGCAGCTAGTATAAAATAAAGTAGTTTATATACCGTGACGTAAAAAGACTACCACTCAGAATTTGATACAGAATTGTGAGGGCTGCTGTATCGCTGGTATTCAGTGGCGCCATCATGAGTACGTACTCAAGTAATTGATGTTGATTAAAAATGTATTAAAATGTATTAAAATTGATTACAAATTTAATCTCTAATATGTACGCACAGCTAGTAGCAGCAATCAGCCATTTATTGATCGTCATTTCTAGATATAATCTATTACAAATTAATTTTAAACATATTAGAAATCTTTCTTTGCCCGATATATCTGTGGCACCACAGCTGATCCTAGGCTGAGCGCGTCATACGCCCCCGCAGTTATACTGACGTCAGTTCATTTATTAGCTTTGGGCACAGAATAAAATATTAGTCCAATGCTTCGGGTAGAAGCTTCGAGGTCGATGCAGATGCATAAGCGTAGATTTCTATGTAATATTAGGTAAAGGATTATTTTTCAAAGAGTGGTTATTATTCCGCTCTTGCGGCAAATACATTGTTATTTGTTTTGCTTATTTTCTGCATTCCTTTATTAATAGTGTGAGTAGTGGTACACCGAAACTGTCAACAAGCTTCAGAACATTACGTCTGGTTAGTTCTATTTTAATATGACACGATTCTACAAACATCCAGAACATAACGTAATAACATCGCAACAAAATATATCCACAGCACTAAATTAAAATGTAAAAACATAATTGGACTCTCGTATTCGTAAAACCTCATATAAAATACCTTCCCTGGTGGAAGTATGGGATCAGCGGCAAAAACTAATTTAGAAATAATACAAATAGCTTCAAACAAACTAATAAAAAGATTATTAACTATAATTTTCTAATTTCTACTGATCAAATATATAAAGCAACTATAATTTTAAAAATATCGCAAACATTTCACTTTCAAAACTTTCGTGAGTTGGGTCATTTTGATAAACACGGGTTTTACTCACGTATTATTTTGTCGATGGAGGCAACGACACTGTTTTGATTCATTAAGAGAATCTTCATCAGGGTGAGTTTGATCCGCGGTCCGTGAGTTGCCGCTCGAGTTCAGAGAGCGGCTTCGCAGAGCGGCAACGAGCGGATCGCGGATAAAAGTCACCCTGTGGAAATTCTCTAGCTAGATGAATCGAAACAGTGTCAATGCCTCCATCGACAAAATAATACGTGAGTAAAACCCGTGTTTATCGAAATTTATATCACAAACATAGGTATGTATTATTATACATATATACATATTTATTCGAAAAATTCTAAATAAAGATGCATATACGAGTAGCATTCACTAAAAAACAAAAGCAAATATAGGGTTACGGTTTAGAAGTGTCAGTAATATAATATTACATGCACAACTTAAAAATTATAGCAAAAAAAGTATGATGTATCGCGTAGCTATTTATTTAGTTATCGAATGATATTAGACAAGCAAAATCACTGCTTGCTTTAAATAAACATCTTAAATATTATATTATGATTCTAACTTCTAACTAATATTCTAAATGCGAAAGTAACTCTGTCTGTCTGTCTGTTTGGTTGTTACGTTTTCACGTCTATTGGTTTTTATGGTATACTAATATATAATATATATTATATATATTTAATAAATATATATATATATTAAATAGTAAGTATATATATTTAATAATAAATAAAAAAGTGAGCATTTTTTTCATATTTACTTACCTTTTAAACCTTCCCTGGACTTCCACAAATAATTCAAAACCAAAATTAGACAAATTAGACCAGCCGTTCTCGAGTTTTAGCGAGACTAACGAACTGCAATTGATTTATTATATAGATATATGGGACTTTGGAGAAGGACATAGGCTACTTTTTATGTAGGTACCACGCGTTCCAAGCCCGCAGGCAGCAGCTAGTATGTAATAATATGCATCCGTGACGCCTACATCTACAGATGTCACTTCTAGTTGCGCTCACTCTGTGTATCTTATTCGACTCTGCTGGTTATTTGTTTAAGTTCTACCCTCACCTTGTTACTATGTAAGTTCTTATTGATTGGGGAATGTAGATATGGATTACGATGTTTAGTTTAGGAATATCTGTGTACTTACATACCTAACTAGGATTAAGTTTTGCTAGTTACGATTAAGCCTTCATTTACTAATATTTTTAAGGTTCTCATAAAAGTAAATTTATTCTTATAAGAAAATAAATAATCTTAAACCTAAAGTATCGCCCACGATTGACTAAGTTCAATTACCCGTGTAAGCGTACCTAAAGTTTCAACATATACATGTTGAAACATACGTCACCATATCTCCGCACCTCAGGAACGCCCTTAATTCGTATCCCACACCAAAGCTCCCGTAATAGCTCATTCTAAAACAACGACGAGTAAGTATTAGTAAGTTGAGTTCCTTAGTTCCAGCTAATTATGAAACATCTGACCCACTTAAGATTTCGCTTGAATGAAGTGTTTCGGAGAAGAGTTATAATTATAATTGAATAGATGTTGCGAAAATATTTGTTGGATATGCAGAACTGCTCAGCGTGGTTTTCGTTCTGCCCGCTCTACAACTACAAACTACACCATCTTCCTGGATTTAGTGGCAACACAAATGGATGCACGACGGTTGATGCTGTTTTTCTTCGATTTTAGGAAAGCATTTGATGTTGTGGATAACGACCTCCTATTGGTCAAGCTCTCGTCTATAGGTACCTCTCCCAGACTAATGATTTTTTTGCAAATTATTTGAATGAACGTAGGCAGTACGTGCAACATAAAAATTATACATAGATCTATTGAGTACCATACTTGTCAGGGGTTTTAATTAAGTTTTAATTTAAGATAGGTAGCACTTTGGTTTTTACTGAATTATACATTTTTTTACTGAAAATGTAACTAATCTACCTACATATTAAGAAATTTATTTAATCGTATGCTTTTCTTACGGTAACAAACAAGAATAGAATAAACTTTAAAATAAAACAAGTACTTATCAATAAAACAAGTTCATTTTTATTTTAAATTATTTTACGTTTATGCCTTAGTATTTCGTCTGCATTTGAGCTCGTTTAGCACCACCCAGGGGACATGAAAGAAATTGAAAGCATACATAACGGGTAGTCTTATGAAGAAAGCTTATTATAATATAAATGACTATATTATTGATAAGACTGCATGGCCTCGTGTTGCTCTGTCCTCAGACAGTTAACCGACACATTTGAAATGTATAAACTCTCTTGTATTAGTTTTACTCAGCTAGGGTAGTTATAAGATGGATCATATAAAGAAGCGCTAGGACCAGGACGAGTTTCTTGCCAGTTATTCTCGGGCTTCAGTTAGGACGAATTGACACCTTCAATTGACAAATTCATCTAGTAGGTATGTATGTAAGACGTTTCAAAGTGATCCTCGTAATTGTATTGAATAAAATATCTTTTGACTTTGACTTTAAGTGTGCTTTCGTTAATAAATTCAAATTCAAAAACTGTTAATACAATACAGTCAGTTCTTCCGATTGCCGATTCTTTCTAATCTATGTCCGAAATTTGACGAGAAACTCGCCTTGGTCCTAGTTCAATACTGTTCAATTATATATTCAGTGAAGTAACATAATGGTACTCGTATATCGTAGTTTGACGATCTCGCCTGATGGTAAGCGATGATGCGGCCCACGTAGAGTAAATAGAGTCATTTACTCTTGACTTGAAGAGACAGATTGTAGTTTTCTACTTTTGCTGGTATTATTATATTATATTATAAAAACAACAATGGTATTTTTAAAAACAACAAATATCTTAGTTTATGGTGTCAATTGTAGAACTGAAAACGGAGACATTTCGGGTATAAAATTTGAGGATAAAACAGAGATTCAGAACCATATGAATCATTTTGACAACAGAAAGTAACCCTCTCCTATAATTAGAATGATATTCAAGTAGGTATGTTTTGTCCTTGTCATTTTAATGTCAATGAATAAAGATGGCGACAGATTTAAACAACTCTTTAGTTATGCCAGACATTTTAACACAACATCATCTGGCATCAAAGAAAGCAGAGCTTGTGTTACGGGTACCACATGACTGATATACTACTTATACACTTTTTTTTATTAATTCATACATATTATACATAGACACGAGACAAATCATACAAACATTTGTCTCGCGGCGGGAATCGAATCCGCTACCTTCTGCGTATCAGCCGGGCTTTGGTCCACTGCGCCAGAGGTCGTCAAGATAAGATTAGTGAATATGTCTTAAATACACAGAAACATTCACATCTTAGACTAGATACACACACATAGTATGTAATATACAAAAACCACACATACATGTTGATAACTTATCATGCTACAGAAAATGCTTGTTTTTACAATGGATGAAGTGGTGAAACTTGGACTTACTCGTAATATCAAAATAACATAAACATTACTTCATAAGACAGTCCATTAAAGTTCACTGAATCAGAACACACTTCCCTATTTTAAACAAATATACCTAATCCTTCACTGCAATCTGACTCTAAAAATGTTATTAATAGAGCATAAAGTTCCATGACTAATGTGAGTTTAATCCACCGTGCGCACGGACTAATGTTTGATCACAGTATATCAGTAGTTTAGAAGTTTTATGGTAGAGAAGGCTCATTTCGAAGACAGAACTAATCTGTTGTACGCTTGCAAGCGATATTGAAATTAAATTCAACAAACGAAAGCTCAAAATCAAATTGGCAAAATCTAGTCTGTTCTGACCGGTAGTCTGCGGGTAGATAAAGGAAATTAGATCTAAAATCAGCACAGGAAAGCTCATTTTTATACAGCACTATTGCAAGTGACGTAGCCTGGTTTGATACGTGTTTGAGGGTAGTCTATTAATAAAGGGTTTAATATAGAAACGCGTCGTCAGCTAAGACGCCTACGTGGGCTTGTAGACAACTATTTCTGATATCTACTCTTTTTAAACTATGATTGCTTAGTCTGTTTTGAGAGATTGAAAATTGTTGTGAAATAGCTGTACTTAATAATATAAAGTTGTTGCTACGAGCGAGAATTATGAAAGTTATATGTCCGTATTTACAGAATAAACCTAATCATCATTCTTCTTCTTCTTGGTCGTTACACTCTTGACAACTCTGTCAAGAGTGTGACGACCACGACCACTCGGTCGTGGTCGTCACTTCAGGGGGCTGTTGTGGCTCGCTTGACAATTCTACGCCACTCATCTCGCATAGCAGCCTTCCTGGTGCATTCGTGCAATGGACCATCCAAAGCGGTCTTAATTTGGTCAGTCCATCTCATGAGCGATCTACCCCGTGCCCTTGTGCCTTCCACTCTACCTTGCACTATAAGACGTTTAATGGAGACCTCTCCGCGTCGTGAAACATGTCCATAATCCATGTCCATGTCCATAATCATCATTACATAGTATAAAACAAAGTCGCCTCCCGCTGTCTGTCTGTCCCGTTGTATGCTTAGATCTTTAAAACTATGCAACGGATTTAGATGCGGTTTTAATAGATAGAGTAATTCAAGAGGAAGGTTTATATGTATATAACATGCATAATATAGTAGAGAAACACTGATAATTTTAGAGGTTTCTTATGTGGTGTCGTAAATAAACACATTTTTTTGCGCTTACATTGCAAACGCTGGCTGAGCCCTACGAGATAGATCAAAATAATGTACTACAGTATTGTACACCTTAAAAAGGTCTACACAAAAGTCCACAAAGGTATATGTCTATCTCTTAGTCTATGTTATTCTCTTAGATAACGATATCAGCATTGCAGCCGTGCGAAGCCGGGGCGAGTCGCTAGTATCATATATTTGAAAATGTATCTGTACCTACCTATGTCTAATTACCTTTTGACGGCAGAACTGCTTATCGAATCTTGAAAATACATTTTATCTTGGTGAAGTACACAGGCTACTTTTTGCATCGCAAGCCGCAAGCAAAAATAACTGGAATATAAAGTTCGCGCTCATATAAGTTTGCGTTCTGTTAAGATTTCAAAAGAGGTATTTTATAAAACTTCGCCACAGGGTAAGAAAATAATAAGAAAAGCTCTGATAGAGTAGACTTAGGCAGACTTAAAAGATTTAGTAGCCTCTACATCTGCGCATCTTCTTAAGTCAGGTCACGACATTTACAAGTAGCTTGTTCCAATAAATACTGAACTTCCAATATTTACGTATTATTCATAGTTCTTTTCAGAATTTATTATTACCTTTCAAAACTTTCGTGAGTTGTACTATACATTTTGATAGACATACAATCTTCATCCGGGTGAGTTTGATCCGCGGTCCACTCGTTGCCGCTCGAGTTCACGGACCGCGGATCAAACTCACCCTGATGAAGATTCTCTAGATGAATTGAAACAGTCTCGGTGCCTCCATCGACAAAATAATACGTGAGTAAAGCCCGTGTTTATCAAAATGTATATTATTACCTCTTAAAAATTATAAATTTCATTCAAATTATGGCAGATTTTTAGTTCCTGTAATATTTACTCTCGCTTGTGCATCTATTTCGGCCTCAACCTTACCGTTGTCACGTTTAAAAATAAAACCATCACATGTTCGGCCGCTATCGCTAATCTATAGCTAATTCTTAGTTCAACCTGCCAAATGTATTAATAGCTCTGATAAAGTCTAGGGAGGTGTTCCTAGTTGAGATACTTATGTACACCTTGTAGCTTTCACAATATCATTTAATTCCATATAATTAAATAATTACTCATTACATAGTATAAAACAAAGTCGCTCTCCGCTGTCTGTCTGTCCCTATGTATGCTTAGATCATTATAACTACGCAACTGATTTTAATGCGGTTTTTTTTAATAGATAGAATGATTCAGGAGGAAAGTTTATATGTACAATACATGAATAATATAGCTAGTAGATAAACACTGATAATTTCAGAGGTTTCCAATGTAGTGTCGTAAATAAACTCATATTTTTGCGCTTACATTGCAAACGCTGCCTGAACCCAACGAGATAGATCAAAATAATGTACTACAGTATTGTACACCCTCAAAAATAGTCCGCGATGGTATATGGCTATCTCTTATCTAATTTGCATACCGTAAACCGGTCAAGCATGTTGTTTCACATTGTTATATTTTTGTCATCTTCTGTACACATGTTTTCTGGCAAATAAATATCTTTGAATCTTTGAATCTTAGGGATAATCATTCTGTAGTATAATTAGTATCAGCATTGCACCCGTGCGAAGCCGGGGCGGTCGCTAGTAGACAAATAAATTAATCCAGAAATATAATTCGTTAGAATGTATTACATTTCTTTACAGCCAGTTTAGTTATATTAACTAACTATCCTAGGATTCGTAGATTACTTGAATGGTCCCGTTCAGAGTCCGGTGCCAACCTTTTAAATATTTTCCCCTACCATCTCCTGCCCCACTGCCTCATGTCATCTTTCTTGAACGTCGTAGGTATTGCCAACAATACTATTTTAGCCCATTAGTGGCGAGTTTAAATAAATAGTGTAGTGTGACTTACAGAATGATTGTTACATAAGGTAATCTATTAAATTTAATTGGTCTCATTGACTCAAGAATTTGTACACATCAAATAAAAAAGATGTAGTTTTTACTCTATTTGTGGGTAGATTAAAAGTTATATGCACGGCAGCTTAGGAAACCATGAAGAAAGCTGTAAATTTAGAAAACCATTAAATGTAAATATAGTATTTGAAATCGTATCGAATTAATTCTTCAAGTGAGAATATTGTGTCGGTGCCTCTATCGACAAAATAATAAGAAAGGATATCCCTGTTTATTAAAATCTGAGTACGGAAACAGTATATAGAAAAATAGTATATAGTATAGAAGTAATATAATATTTGTGCATTGATTCCTCAATCTATATTTATTTATTCAAAACTTTAATGATTTGTTTTATAAGTTTGAAATTGTTGACCTCCCCTTTCCAAATTTAAACACACTATCAGTGAACAACTGCGATCTTTAAATAACTTATCAAATGTTACAAATGTACGTTTTTATATATGAGTAACTAGTACCTGAATGAACGAGCTTTGCTGGGTATAAAACACGGATAAAACGACGTTTTCTAAAATTGAAATCTAGCTATATTGATTTATCGCCCCTGAAACTCCCTGCATATTAAATTTCATGGAAATCGTTCGGAGCCGTTTTCGATAGTCACATTCTTTATACATATTATTGATTATACATATATATAAGAATTGCTCGTTTAAAGGTATTAGATAGATTCACATGATGATTCAGTGTTTAAGGTATATACCTACTTGCTTATTTCCTGAATATCCATCACATCTTCACGTAAGTTGTAAGTTTTATTTATAAGTGGAAACTTTACTAGATTGTGTAATCTATTTGTGATTTTGTTTATAAGTCTCATTATTCTGTTGGTTTTTCCAAATAAATATATTCGTCATTCTCAGCTGTCCCATTAACAGTATAGTTAATGGTACTACTGAGTCAAAAAAGTCTCAGTATTCACGTTAGCTGTCATTCTAAATTCAAATCGCAAACCCACATTGCAATACCAATTTAAAAGCTCGTGCTTGCATATTGGTTACTAGCTGGTGCCCGCGACTTCGTCTGCGCAGCATTAATGCTTCGTGTAATTCTAACGGTTTTTGCAGCGCACGCCAGAATACCTCGTAGATGGCAGATTTTTTCCTACTTACTTGACACTTATCGTTATATTTTGGACAACTCACACATTTTCTTCATAAATTATAGCCTATGTGTTATTCTGATGTATAAGCTATTTTATTGTAAAGTTTCATTAAAATCCATTCAGTAATTTTTGTGTGAAAGAGTAACAAACATAAAATAACAAAACTTTCGCGTTTATAATATTAGTTAGGATACTAGGAACGCAAAATCGCTAAGAGATCTCGTAAAACTTGGATTCATACATACCTTATTCATACAATGAGTAAAAACTCATTATTATAATTATTATTATTATAATGAACATAGGTGTTTGTTCATTGTCTGGGTGTTATAAAGTATCATAGTAGGTTTTAAAAATATATACCTAAGTATTCTATCAGTCATCTGGTCACCATAATACAAGATAGTTAGTTGCACACACACATGCACATACACACCAAAACACTAATCACAAACATCACACAAATCACACACAACACACTAATTACTGTATCTACTTACACAACAGTCACACATATCTACAACAAAATAATTTATATATTTAGACCTTTATCTCTTATTTTATTTTTCTTCATATATATCTTTACTTTCTCTGTCTAACGTTTGTGAACTTTTTTATTCTGTACCGACACAATATTCTGGCCGGCATACAACTTACGTAGCATAATTATAATATTAGCCTTAGTGTTAAGTACTAAGAGACAGTTTGGCGAGTCCCTGTGACCCTACTGTACGGGGTTTTTAGACCCCGAACTAGTGCGGGGAACAAAAGCTAACCTGCGGGCCTAGCACGGCACGAGGAGAAATAGTCTTTCCCCCGTTTTTATCCACCTGTGGTGGACAGGTGGTGGTGTATTTCCACTGACAGGTGGATAAAAAGGTGGAAAGACTATTTCTCCTCGTGCCGTGCTAGGCCCGCTGTGGTACATGTTAATTCTTTCTTGGCATATAACTATGTTTGTTATTCTTTGTCTAATAGATGATTTTAAAAGATAATAAACAATTTTTTTTTTAATTTGAGGCTACATGTTGTTGTGTTCATTTACTTATTTTTATTTATTTTTTAACGCATAAAACACATTACAATCACTAAAAAACTTAAATCTAACAATATTACTGGTTTTGAACTGGATTGAAACGTAAACACATGCGCGTACGACTAAATTATGTAACAACAAGTAGGTAGGCACATTAGGTAGGCATTGTCCACCAATATTTATTTATTTATTATCTATCTAACATCGCTGCTTTCGTGAAGAGTGTTCTAAAAGGCTGAAAGGTGTCAATCTGTTATCGCCCGCCGCCGCCGTGACCGCGTTCCGTTGTCGATGTCGAGTCGCTCGACCGTCATCTTGAGGAATTCTGTGAAAGACTATTTTAAACTAAAGAACATTGACCTTTTGATGGAACTTGGGCCAATCGATAATACATTTATTCGTTGTGTATTCAACACGTATTTGAGTAGTTCCTAGTAAAGTTTAAATTGTGGTTTATTCCACGTATGTATTCACTCAATAATTACGTTTTAAAAACTAAAAAGAAACTGACTTCATTGAATGTAATTTGAGCCTATAATACATTTTTAGTGGAAAGTAGATGTATTTTGTATATATATAATATGGGTAGACCAAATAAACGCAGCGCTCTAATGAGACAGCGAGGTATATGAAAACATCATCGATGTATACAATTTTTAGATTTTCGTTGATTTTTCAGCTCGACCAATTTTGATAAAATTTATATGGGACCACCTGTGAAGTATTCAAACAAAAAAAAATCTTTCCAAATCGGTTCAGCCGTTTTCGAGTAATCGGTGAACATACATAAAAAAAAAAGATTCCGACGAATTGAGAACCTCCTCCATTTTGATAATGTCGGTTAAAAATAGGTAGTAGCAGAACTTTGACAACCTCTGTGGTTAGTTGGCGATGACCCGCCTGAGACGCAGAAGGATGCAGGTCAAATTTGCAAGGACAAATGTTTATGTGATCTGCAAATAATTGTCTCGGGTCTGGGTGTTTTTCTATGTATAGTAAGAATGCATTTACAAATATAGCCTCTAAGGTGCACTTTATTCCCTTCATTACACTGGTTCTAAAGAACTAGTGACACGATAAGAAGAAGAAGATATTAGAAAAAAGCGGCCAAGTGCGAGTCAGACTCGCGCACCGAGGGTTGCGTAAAAACCTGTGGTATATAAGTAAAAGTTCACACATCACGACAATCGAGTCATAGTTATGGTAATTTTATTGCAAAATGAAATCCATCTAAAAATCGTTTTTCGCAATTTGTCCTTTATCTGTGCTATAAGACGTTGCTTTGTACCAAATTTCAAGATTCTGAGTTCACGGGAAGTAGGTACTCTGTAGGTTTTGATTCCCTTGCGAATATCGAAAATTTGCGGAAATTTGCGGCATAAACGGCTGTATCTTTTGATTGCGTTGGCTTAGAAGTTTGTTTTTTTTCTCAGCTTTAAGGGATTTGAGTATTCGATATAAATTTCAGCTTGATACCTCCACGCGTTCCTGAGATAAAGGGTCTTGACAGACAGATGGAGGGACGGACAACAAAGTGATCCTATAAGGGTTCCGTTTTTTCCTTTCGAGGTACGGAACCCTAAAAAGAAAATACATTAGTATCTAATAGTATAGTAGAAATACATGTGGTTTTATAACACGAGCTCTGCTTACTTTGGGGCTAGATGATGCTCTGTGAAATGTCCAGCATTATTTATTGAAGTCAAAGACAACTTTATTGACCTTACTGATATTAAACCGGATAAAGAAGTTATTTTTAATAAAAACGATTATTAAAAATGCTTCTGTAGGGCATATGCAAACGTACTTACATATAAACAATATGTAAGTGAGTTTGCATATGGCGTTTATCACGCTATAGCAGCGGTCAGGTTTGGATAAAACTTATAGGATATATATAATTAAGAGTCCTGGAATAGTATATAAGCTACTTTTTATGTAGGTAGAAAGTTGTGCAAAGCCGCGAGCAGGAGCTAGTAATAAATAAAATGCAGATAATGAGGTAGGTGGTCATTTTCACTTTATTTATGATCCGCTGCTTTACGAGCACCAACCTATAGTTGCAATATGTCATCCACGTATGCTGTGACAATATTTATGAGCTTCGTAAAAAGTTGTGATTCCAAATATTTACACAAATATCTTCAACATTACTGTCTTTATTACAAAATGTGCAAATCGTTGAAACCTCTTTAGTTACGCTACGATGAATGCTGTACATCCTTGTCTAGTTATCCATCTTTGATGATATCAGGCACCAGCACTAATCACGAGAAGCGCCGGTTCGTTTCACGTCAGAATTTTGACGTGATAACGTCTTATAAATTGATGAACGCCGGCTGCACACGAAAAAGTGTCACGTTCTGCCTGAGCCGAGCGTGCAAGCGAGAGCGCGGAACAAGCGATAGAGAGGCATGATCGGATGTTTTCTTATAACGTTATCACGTAAAACTATCGTCTGTAAACCGACTTTACAGACAACTATTTTTTTTCTTTTTCCTGCTAACCCAGGCATTGGTATTTGGTGCTACGGCACTTGTTTCTGCAGTCCAATGCACGTCGGCACATCTCGACACACGAATTCTAGTTTCTAGTTTCTAGATTCTATCAGGATTATGCTGGAACTGTTTGATGTTTGTTTATGTTATGTTAATGCTTGTCCAAGGTTAACCTACACTATTTGACCCTTCGAGCTTTGTAGCTGGAAATACTTGAAAGCTTAAACATGATGTCATCGTCTGGATCATTTGCATTGCTTAGTGTTCTGGGAAAAATATTACCTTCATGCTCATATAAACATGTGTTTTTAAGTACTAAACTCTTATCTGAGTTTGAGTTTTGTTAAACTCAGACCAGGAATTGGGCAGCTTTTAATTCAGAAGCGTGAGAATGTATCAGATCAGTTTTCGAAATGAATATGAACTTTCTTCTGGAATGCGGCCCTGATTGTAACATTAGTATAAAATTGGTAAAGCAGCAGTTGTTAAGAATTGCTGGTATTATTATAGCAGGCGCTTTCATTGTTGCTATTAACTTTGTAATATTATTTCACACAAGTAAATGCCCGCGGCTTTGCACGCGTGTTACCTACCTACATACAAAGTAGCCTATGTCCATCTCAAATTTATAATCTATCTCTGTAGGTACCAAATTTTATCAAGATACGTTCAGCCGCGTATCGGTAACAAATAAACAGACATACATTTTTGTATAAGTATATAATATTGGTATGGAATAAAATTATTAGAGAGGTCTAATGGTAGCCTTCTAATCATAACCTTTGTGGCGCTGTGGGCGAAGGCCTGCCTGTGACGCAAAAGGTTGCGGGTTTTATTCCCGCCGCGGAGCAAATGTTTGATGATCTACAAGCATTTGTTTTTCCATTATACATTATGTAAAAGGCTTGGACCCTATATGGTGCAAGCAAGATGGCTGCCGGCCTGGCAGATGGTAGGGCACTGATTTGCTCAGGCAATTATGCATATTTGCTTTTTAGACAAAAATGCATAATTGCTGTGTTCGGTGTAAATCCGAACACATTATATTCGTGTAATTCTAAGTGCTTCTAAGGCGCGGCGCGGCAAACTCAAACATTAGAACTTCTTTTGAGTGTCCATAGTGGACACGCGGGTGCAAGGCGGACGCGGGAAGCTCGTTCATATCGCGTGGCCGCAGTGAGAGCGCGGGGCGTCAAGCGACAACCCGCGCGGGTGCGGGGATCTCAAACTGGTGCGAGCTAAGCGCGATGATGGCGTCTTCACAAATTAATGTAGAAGAATAATAAGTGCCATTCAAGCACGACCTACACTGTCGAAACAACGTCAATACAAAAACATAAAAGTTAATTTAAGATTTGACTCGGCATCCGTAAAAACTATTAAATAGATGGACAAATATTTAGTACTATTCCGCCAATCTATTCCCAAAGAGTCACCTCTAAAAGAAATTCGACACGTGTTTCGCCTCTCCACGAGGCATCCGCTCTCCGCTCTCCACGAGGAACACTTGACTCACTCCGCAACCCGAAGACTCACAAGGAGTTCTTTTGGAGTTAACTCTTTGGGAATAGATTGGCGGAATAGTACTAAATATTTGTCTATCTATTTAATGTTTTGTATTGGATTTCCGCAAAGTCACGCCTGAATCAATTGTCTATCGGCATCCGTAACAAAATTAGCAAGGATAATACAAAAATGCGTTAGACGAATTTATTTTTCGGGATTCTTTTTGAATTTAGGAGGAACCCGCACCTAGATTCTCCTATTATACATATGAGAAGACGATTCAAAACGGTCTTTGTGATTCTATTCAATAAAAACAATCTCTAATTTTCTATGACGCAGTGGGCGAAGGCCTGCTTGAGACGCAGAAGGTTGCGTGTTCGATTCCCGCCACGGGACAAAGTATATAAGTAGTATACCAGTCATGTGGTACCCATAATACAATCGCTGCTTACTTTGAGGCTAGATGCCACTGTGTTAAATATCCGGCATTATTTATTTATTGACGACCTCTGTGGCGCAGTTGGCTAAGGCCCGGCTGAGATGCAGAAGGTTGCGGGTTCGATTCCCGCCGCGGGACAAATGTTTGTACGATCTGCAAGTATTTGTCTCGGGTCTGGGTGTTTCTATGTATAATAAGTATGTAATTACAAAAAAAAAAAGTATATAAGTAGTATATCAGTCATGTGGTACCAATAACACAAGCTCTGCTTACTTTGGGGCCAAATGATGTTGTGTGAAATGTCCAGGATTATTTATTTATTTATTTATATTTATTTATTAAACCAAATTTATAAAAATTTATTTATTTCTTACATTATGATCCGGATTTGTAGTTTATAGCCTGGGCATCTACTCTGCGAAACGATTTCGATATATCGAAACGATAATGTCGTTGAAATGTATGTCGAACTGTCGGACAGATGTTACTTTTTCAAATTCAAATGGATCGCCTGTTATGGAGGATTAAGATACGACGACCAGTGTCAGAAGTAATATCGATCGATCCATCGCCCAAAACGAGTCGAAACGATGTACCTAGCTAAGAGTAGGTCTTTGCTCGAATATTGACCCGATATATCGTTTATCGATTTCATGAGTAGGCCCCAGAATATATGTAGGTTTCATATTATTGGAAAAGCTTTATAGCACATTTGTATAACAAGAAATGCTTTCTACATCATCAAAATAAATCACACACAAGTGCCGTAAATTCGTATTGGGAAGTCGAGACAGAAAGTCTAGGCAGAACTTCCAATAATAAACATACTCAGACAAAAGCCCATTACCCTCCTTAGCGGCGTGGTTGGTTAAAAATATACCTGTAACCCGCTATGTTGCCTTTTTGCCAAATGTATTGCTTATTCTAGTTCAGATACCTAGGTATTTTGAACATCGTTGACCTTGTCGTATACACTCCTACACTCAATCTCACGCATTGAAAAACAGTTTCAGCTGCTTAACTTTCTTCGTTTGTATTTTATTACTAGACTAGCTGACCCGGCCACGCGTTGCTGTAGTGTAGTTCTAATACGTTGAACCCATATTCGCTAAACTCTAAAATTATCAGTGTTTCTCTACTATATTATGTATGTTTTATACATATATACCTTCCTCTTGAACCACTCTATCTACTAAAAAAACCGCATCAAAATCCGTTGCTTAGTTTTGAAGATCTAAGCATACATAGGGACAGACAGACAGCGGGAGGCGACTTTGTTTTATACTATGTAGTGATGCTGGTACCCAATAAATATAATAAATATTGGTGGACAATGCACACAACACCATCTAGCCCCAAACCAAGATTAGCTTGTATTATGGTGACCAGATGACTGATAGAATACTTATTTTTAAATACATACTTATGATACTTTATAACACCCAGACACAGGATAAATATAAGTGTTCATCACACAAATGTTAATCCTGTGAGGGAATCGAACCCTCAACATACAGTGCAGAAAGCAGAGCTACTATCAACCTAGCTGACCAGTAGGGCGATTATGGAACTCTAATTACAATCAGTTTCTATCAGTTTTCATAGATTTCTGATAGACATTTATTGTAATTAGAATTCCATAATCGCCCTACAGGCCAGTCTAATATCTCCTTTCCAAATTTAACCGTAAAAAGGTAACTAAAAACATTCTGTCAGACAGATAGACAGACAATCAGACATAATTCATAATATTAGCTTTTACGAATGAATACTGATAACTTAGTTATAAAAATAATTACGTTTTAAAAACTAAAAAGAAATCAATGAAGTCGTCATTGAATGAAATTTGAGCCTATAATATTTTTTTAGTGGAAAGTAGATGTATTTTGTTTATATACCTATAATATGGGTAGGCCAACTAAACGCATTGCTCTGAGACAGCGAAGTTTCGGAGTAAACGAAAATATCATCGATGTACAATTAAATTTTTTGATTTTTGTTTGATTTTTTAAAAACCTCTCGACCGATTTCAATAAAATTTAAATGAGAGCACTTGGGAAGTATACCCTTTAAACAAAAAATAATTTTCCAAACCGGTTCAGGCATCTCTGAGTAATCGATGAACATACATTTAATAAAAAGGTTCCGACGAATTGAGAACCTCCTTTTTTTGAAGTCGGTTAATTGCGATACTCCTAGATTACAAATTGGTTGGTACCTTGTATTTGCATTGTCTGATGGCTGTATCTTCGACATTTCTCTAAGCTTGTTGCCTACAGTTCCCAAAAACTGGGCATAGAACTACTTCCGTGTTCCAAATATCCGTGTGGACGTGACTCCAACAGCGCTGGTGTCACGATCTGGGCCGACAAGGAATTGAGCATTATTTTAGTTAATGTTACCGTAGTTCTATCCATATCAATACTATAATACATATAATAGTTCATATATATTATATATATAAAAATGTCTGTGTTTGTTAGTTGCGTTATTACGGCTAAAAGGCTGATCGAGTCTTCATGAAATTTACGGAGATAGATTTTATCTTGGAGGCTACTTTTTAATTATCTCATCAAAAAGGAGGAGGTTCTCAATTTGGCGGAATTTTTTTTTGTTTTGTATGTTTGTATAAGGGTATACTTCCCGGGTGGTCCCATTAAATCTTTATCGAAATTGGTCGAGAGGTTTTTAAAAAATTAACAAAAATCTAAAATAGATGATATTTTCGTTACCTGTAGTGCAGAGCATTGCGTTTAGTTGGTCTACCCATATTATATATAAACAAAATACATGTTCTTTCCACTAAACATTTCAAATTAAATAATTTTATGCTCTCAAATTGTATCCAATGAAGTTGGTTTTCTTTTTAGTTTTAAAACGTAGTTATTATGTATACTACTTTTTTATGCCGCGTATAGAAGACAGTATTTATATATAATATTATTATAATATTTTTCTACAGCGGCTGCTCGCGGCTTCGCAGTGGAAAGGTAGCAAATAAACAGACAAGCAGGCAGATACACACTTTCAAATTTATAATATGAGCATTGATGGATATATAAGTCGATTATTTGAATAAAATTCTGGTATAACGATTTAGACATTTAAATGCTTAAATTCAGTTCGTTTATGAAAATATCTTCTATCTTGAATGCCCTAACAGACTCTAGCTAGGACTCAGACTATTCCAGTCTACAATGGCGGCTCAGATTTCCAGGCTGCCTACCCTGTTAGACCGGTCCCTTGCTTAGATCGCGTAGGCGTTAAGATATGTGATATCTTCTTCTTTTTTGATGCGAAATGGCTAAGAATGTGTAGTTCTTTTCCGACCCAGACTTTTTGGAATTGCAATGAGCTTGTGCGGCTTCTACACCTTGAAAATGTGTCCATAAAGTTAATTGTAGTAATCTAATAGTTTGTAAAGCTCGTACATTCAGAAAACGTGAGCGTGTTCATTCATGTTGAATTCCGTACATCAAAGTAGGTTTGTTGTAGTATGTATCATTCAACAGCACACGAAATAGTAGCAGGCGTCGAGTGGGCCATCCGCCCCTAGTACCTACCAGTATATAATTGTATAAGATGGCGTGTGTATACCTTGTGCAACAAAGCAGACAATAAAGTCTCGGATATCAGACACTGGACGAACCGGATTGGCACACTTCGAAGTCCAGGGCTGCCGCTCATCAAACCACAGGATGTTAAGGAATGCATACCTTGAATACCTTGTGGTTGAAACGATCGATTTTGTGATTTAGCGAGTATTGTCGATAAGGTTTTTTTTTAGATTCTTGGTTTAAAAAATGCGTGTGTGGAACACTCGGTTGGAACGAAGTTCTTGTGGTAGTATATTATTATTGACTAGCGACCCGCCCCGGCTTTGCACGGGTGCAATGCTGATACTAAATATACTACAGAATGTCTTTATATACAACGTTATCTAAGAGAATAACATAGACTAAAAGATAGACATATACCATTGCGGACTTTTGTGTAGACCTTTTTAAAGTGTACAATACTGTAGTACATTATTTTGATCTATCTCGTAGGGTTCAGCCAGCGTTTGCAATGTAAGCGCAAAAAAATGAGTTTATTTACGAAATCACATTAGAAACCTCTAAAATTATTAGTGTTTCTCTACTATGTTATGCATGTTTAATAGGTACATATAAACCTTCCTCTTGAATGACTCTCTTCTATTAAAAAAACTGCATCAAAATCCGTTGCATACTTTTAAAGATCTAAGTGAATTACTAGCGCCTTAATAAAACGCAGAAAAAAGTAATGAATTGATGTACAATAAAATGTTTATTTTCACAACTTGATAAAATATATTTATTACGAAGATAATTATGGAGATATTTTTCCGGGGATGAAGAATTGTGTCACCCTATGGATAACCGTCTACACTAAAAAAAGGGGTCGTGAGGGAAATTCGTGACTGAAAAATCTTAAACGTTTTTGTCGCCTGCCCCCCCACCCCATCTGCCAAGTCCGTACCGTGCGATAAGAAACATCGTTCCAATAAGGCCTAGTGCACGATGATTTTTTTTCGCTGTATTCTGTGAACATAAATTCAGACGTAGGCGCAAGCACCAGCGGAAAAAACTTCAGAAAAAAAATTACATACTTCGGAAAAGCGTGTTTTGATAATTTTTATTGGCTAGTGCTTGCTGGGCCTAAAAAGATATTAATTAAATGTGTATTTTTTTCAAACTCTCAATTTTATTAAACTACACACATCATAACTGGGTCATTCCAGTTCTGTCGATTTGAAAATCCAATGGGGTTTTCCGATTAACTTTTGATTCTGTCATCGCAATAAAAATTGTTGTTAAAAATCTATAGGCACCACGTTTCGGCACTCTTCAAATACTTGTCTTGTTTGATAATATTTTACAGCGGTTTACTGATGGTTTAGTTATTTCATTTGTTAATTTGACAACCCTCCACTAGAATCACCTTGGCTCTCGGTATCCTTGTAATCTTTCTTGGGAGACTGCCCTTAGGTTCTTTCTTCCACGCATGTTATATTTGCAAGATTCAACTGTTCCACATGTATTCGGTACTCTGTCTACATACTTATTTATTATTTACGCATGTTATTACTTAGTAAATGTAAGCTGTATTATTATTTCAGTAAAATAATATTTTTATATTATTTTAAATGGGTTCATTATCTTACCTTACCCGCATTAACTTTACTTCGAAATACTGCATATTAAATATTAGCGTAAAATTATACTCAGTAAATACGTTAGAGAAACTATTTAAAATAACATTTTAACAGCTCAATTTTCTTTCTCGAATTCGCTGTAACTCGAACAGCGCACATTCTTCCACTCGTCTACCCTCTGCATTACCATAAACCTAACACACCCGTAACTATGCGTCTGAAGTAAACCAGTTCTTATTTTCTTTATGGTAAAGCAGAAAATGCATCGGAAAAGGGTAGAAGAAATCTTGGCACATGGTAAGTTCAAAGCCCTGTGTACTCATATGCCAGCAATGGCGAATTTTTGCACATAGCAATTTAAAGTGCTGAGGCAAAATTAAGTTGGCACTTCGACGCGTCCGTAATCTATTTATTTTATTAAGAGCTCGAGCTGCCTCACTGCAGAGCAAAGGTTTTCTCTTCCTTCTCTCCATTAGCCCCTGTCTAAAGCCACTTAGAACCAATGCTTAAGACGGGTGTCTAATTCGTTTTTCTGTCTTAGCCGCAGTCTACCGCGAGACTGAGTTTTTCCGTTGTCCATAGCCTAACATTCCTAAAATTAAATTAAGATTGGGTTATACTACTCGTACTAGAGTTTGCGAGCACGAGCTCGTACCGAGCATCTTTGAATTAGATGGCGGGGTTGGATCCACGGTTGCTCTCAGCAGATATTTGACGAAATAATCGATTAGGAACATGTTATCAAGGTTCCTAAGAACCTTTTGTAAAAGTTCGTCCTACAAGTTAAAAGGAATGGTCTGGCTAAACAATACCATTGTTGTATTAAAACATGCCATCAATCAAAATGAAATGATACAGAGAAATGTAAATGTTATATTTATAAGCACTTACATATAAAATGTATCATCACCGCACACGACTGATTGATAGTTTGTTTTATCATTTATTAACCACGAAGAGTTTGCACTCTTAGGTATAACTAGCGACCCGCCCGGCTTCGCACGGGTGAAATGCATTTACTAAATATACTACAGAATGTCTAATGTGATTAGAAATATCTAATATTATCAGTGTTTTTCCATATATAATATTATGCATGTATTATACATATAAACCTCCCTCTTGAATCACTTTAACTATTTTAAAAATTTACATCAAAATCCGTTGCGTAGTTTTAAAGATCTAAGCATACATAGGGACAGACAGACAGCGGGAAGCGACTTTGTTTTATACTATGTAGTGATATCTTTGATTCCAATTCGTTTATTGTTAGTACTAGTTGGTACTTACATAGGTTTATGCGAGGTCTAGCTAAGCTGAGACTCGGTCACGGCAAAACCGCTTTCTATTTAAGTCTCTGCACACCGAAGTCAAATAGTGTGCAACTGCATATCCATATGTGTACAATTCGTACCTACAACATGCCTTTGACTTCAGTATACAATATTCTGAGCCTTTTTATATTAAATTATTTATATATGATCTGCTTACAACACAGTTGGTAGTAACTATGTCTATTGCGCTGCTGTATATTGTGGGTTAAATCCAAACATTCGTATGATGTTGTTGTGTTATAATTAAAAGTATTCAAGTATTCGATCAGTCATCTAGTTTTTACAGTAAAAACTTAGCTTTGCCTGGTGCTATTTTATAATATAAATGACTATATTATTGATAAGAATGCATGGCCTCATGTCGATCTGCCCTCAGACAGTTAACCGACACACTTGAAATGTATAAACTCTCTTGTGTTAGTATTTCGTAGTTAAGGTAGTTATAAGATGGATCATGTAAAAAAGCGCTAGGACCAAGACGAGTTTCTTGCCAATTCTTCTCGAGCTTGGGTTAGGATAAATTGGCACCTAAATTCACCTAGTATGTAAGACGTATCTAAGTGATCCTTGTGATTGTATTGAATAAAGTATCTTTTGACTTTGACTTTGTCTTTGATGTGTAAAGTTTCCCACAAATATTTATTCATTCTGAATATTCAGTCTGTAATTTTCAAGAATTTTCGCTGGCTTGTTTTATTTAGTTAGATTGAGACTGCCTCATAAAAATGCTCTTATTTTGATTGATCCGGGTGTCAGGCAGTATGTTGTCACCGCACATGGGTATGTGTTCAGGGTTACATCAGGTGGAAACCGGTCGCAATAATATAGTAGTTTCACGAAGAAAATCAAGCACTTGTGGGAAAATAAGATTTGTAGCATTATTTGTATGATATGAGTGATAAGGATTACCTATGTGAAATAGTATGGCGTCAAGTCAAGTCACACAAGTCTCTTGAAACTGAAGTGAATTGTCACTCAGATACTTATTTGAGTATTGCTGATATTAATTAGTATAGTACATGCCTAATGCCTACACCTCACGCCCAATAGTAATTATTGTTATAGTTTTCCTAACCAGTCATTATTATTGCAAATTTGTAACCACCCATTAAACTCAGTCTTTGTGTTGTCATGTCAACGACTTATAATAGTACGAGTAGTTTGAAGTTTAAACTATCAACTTGTGTTTAAATATGTACAAACATAATACATACATACTCGAAATAAATAAACATAAATAGCATAGCTTTATACCACACTGAGAAACTTGCCCATTCCTTTTCCAAATATAACTTAGAAAGTACATAGTTTCAGGCCTACTAAAATGCGGGACGGAAAAGTCTATGGAATTATATTTCTAACGCGTTTAGCGAGAGAGAAAAATGTATGGATATCCATTTATAACGTGTTTTTTTTTTAATTTCTTTATAGATCAGCCGGTAGCTAAGGTTATTTTCATTATAGGTCAAACGACAAAAAGTTTTTACTCCAAATCCGCCAAATGATTTATTCCTCTTCCGATTTCCGAACAATAATTTGAAAAATGGAACCCAAGTAATAAAGGCATGTGCGGGAATTTCTTCGAAATTTGAATTTGGGTTCGGTAATTTTATGAACTCTACATAATGTCGTCGAGTGATAGTGAAGATTTTATTCCTCGTAGGTATAGTATAAAGCACTATGTATCACTCGGGAGCAGGTGCGATTCCTACCTCGTGTGTTTTAAGACACTCAAATTACACACGCGGTAGGCATTTGGGCACTTTCTCGCCTAGGTGTACAATGTACTATTGTATTATCCCCTCCTAATCGAAAAAGTTATCACTATAACGGAATGGCAATGGGACCAAAATTTCAACAATTAGACCTCGAAATAGGTTACAGTCCGTCGCTCCGTCAATGACGGCCAAGGGCGGGGGCTTTGCCCTTTTGATGTGTGGGAGAGTGACAGATGAATGGCCATCGTGGAGGCGAAGAGAGGGGAAGGATGCCGTCAGCTGATTAAAGATTTTTTGTGATATGTAAACATAAAAAATTGCCGAACCATTATTGGAACCGCCCTATGCAATTATGATTAACGGTCCGCAGAACCGTTATATTTTAGCAAAATAAAGTAGGTAGTACAAGTGGCGTAATAAAGTAAGTGGTATTTGCTCTCTTAGGGTCCTGTTCTCTTCATAGTTAAGTACCTGGATGACCGAGTTTTGCTCGTTATAAAACACGGATAAAACGTTTTCTAAAAAAACCTAACTAGATATCCCCCCGAAACCCCATACTAAATTTCTATTATAGATTATATAATATATATACATATGTATATACTCGTATATACAAGAATTGCTTGTTTAAAGGTATTAGATTCACCTTACGCCACAAAAATACTTTTTTTGGTTAGTCTTTACTTACGATTTTTGAGCAGTCGTGTAAAATTTCTAAAATTATACTTTACCCAATTTGCGTTAACCCTAAACAGGCTTTCCATAAACAATATGAGATAAACAACATAGCTCTACATGATGATTTTAAAAGCTCGAAGCATTATTAAGGCCATAATTTTCTTCGCTATAAGGCTATTGTATGATGCTTCCTAATAAAGTATCGCTTAGCGTGTGTGGGCAGAAGCTTGAGGCCAGGCTATACAATGATACCCTAAAAACCTTTGGCATTACACGCCGGTATCAAAACTGTAATGAACACAAGTCAATGATTCACGGAGTTAGATTTAAACCAAATGGCATACGCGTTAAGTTGAAAGTGCCTCGGCAAGGTTCGAAAGTGGATTACTTATGTGCTGGGGTGAGATCGACTAAGCTCTAGCAACTGGGTCGGAGAATGTGAAATGGGCATTGTGCTTTTAAGTTTATCTATATAGGATTATGTGGAGCTCAGTATTTTGTTTTATGTTGACATTCGAGGCATACATAGGTGGAACTTGAATAGTCAGTTTAAAATCAATATGGTGAACAATATACAGACATCCTTTTAGGAGTGTACATTACGTTCAACAACTAGTGCAATAATAATGTCGGACATTTCACACAGCATCATCTGGTCCCAAGGTAAGAGCTTGTGTTATTGGTACCTACTACATGACTGGTATACATATTTATTTTTTTGTAAATACATACATATTATACATAGAAATACCCAGACCCGAGACAAATGCTTGCAGATCATACAAACAATTGTGCCGCGACAGGAATCGAACCCGCTACCTTCTGCGTCTCAGCGAGTCCTTAGCCCACAATATAAATTAGGTACCTAGTGTAGACTAGGTACCTAATTTATATTTTTAGCAAGATAATAATGTCATCATAATGACATGGATTTGTTTAGACTAATTAGAGCATATTTAGTCTAGTCTAGTCTAGTTTCTTAATACAATATGGCTTGGAGTTTAATGAAATGTGCAGTTCAAATATCAATTAATTAATGAAGCTGAGTAGTGCAATATTTTAGAACGTGCGTGATTTCTTGAGACTGTTCCCTTTGTTTTACTTTTTCTAATAATTAATGATCCAGTTCTCCTTCTTATCGTGTCACTAGTTACTTCGACCCAGTGTGGTGAAGGGATTAAAGTGCGCCTGCACCTCCTTTCGTGCACATGTCACATGTCTAAGAACTTTTCAGGTTCTACGAGATGCCGGTTTCCTGACGATGATTTCTTTTCTGAGAGTACTGGTATAGCGCTCATATATTTTCGAACAAAAAAATACATTAACGTACATCCGGATTCGAACCCACGATCTTAGGGTTGGAAGGCGGGGCCACTACCACTAGACCACCAATGCTCATCATCTTATGTGACTAAGACTCCTTAAACATATCATTTAACGTTTGTATAGTTAAAGGTATCGGAACTATGACAACGGCATTAATTCGCAGGCCTTCGTGACTTCCAACAATATAACAGGTTCAGTCAGAGACGACGAAGTGACATGAGGAATACACGTTAAAAATAACAAAGTGAATTAGCTGCTCGATTTGGAATCTGATATCTCAAATAGCAGCGACGGCGACGTTTCAAGTTGTAGAAATTAAAATTCTTGGAACACGCTATACAGATAGAAGTCTCTGAACGCGCTATTAAGTTTCAATTTATTAGCGTTACTCAATTACAAACCAATTTTATGCAATACCTACAATCACAAGGATCAATTTGGATCGTCTTATATGCTAGGTCCACTTAGGTGCCCACTCCTCTTTAGGCTAAGTCTCAGAAGAGGTAAAGTATCATAAAAATAAAGAGGTAGAAAGGTTCATAAATTTAAAATATGTTTTTGAAATTTGGTTAGGAATATCTTCGAACATTAGCAGAATACGATTCTAACGTATTTAAAGTTTCCTTTTGTCTGTCTTTGTGTCTGTGTCTGCATACAATTGCGTAAAAACTACAGAAGCTGTTTGGATAGGACTTTCACTTTCGCTAGCTTATTCTCCAAGTTACATGCTGGAATATTTCTCATCATGCCCCCATCCCTAAAAAGGTGAAAAAAGGGAGTCTAACTTTGTATGGGAACTTTTTACCACGTGGTGCGATTAACTTGAAACTTGATATGAATACAAAATTAATGGTCAAATGCTGCTATGTTTAATTTTGTTTTGATTGAATTCTTTCACTTTTTTGACCTAGCTCAGTCTCATTCGCCAAGTATATGCAACGTGTGGTAAGAAAATACGTTATTTCAGTTGCTTGTAGCAACTGAAAGAACCTTCTGCGCTGTAGGTTCGATTCCCTCCCAGGTCTAATATTTGCGTGATGAACACAGATGTTTATTCTGTAGATTTTATAAAGTATCATAAGTAAATAAATTTTAATATATTAAAGTATTCTATCAGTCATCTAGTTCTCATAGTACAAGGTTTGCTTAGTTAGGGTTTGTATGGATTCTTCCCAATATTTGTATATACCTCAGAGCGGCGTTTTATCTCCTCTTCTCTTTGCTATCTTCATAAACTCTATTTCTAAACGTCTCTCTTCTTCCTACCACCTTTATGCAGATGATTTACAAATGTATTCACAAGCTCCTATTGAGTGGTTAACAGAAGCCATCGCTAGTACAAACACTGATTTGGCTAATATTTGAGAGTGGAGCAAATTGTACGGCTTAGGAGTAAATCCGTCGAAAAATCAAATAGTCATTATAGAAAGCTCTAGAATGATGTCCCGGATCGACTTGCCTAACCTCCCGCGTGTTATGTTTGATGACACTATCATGGAATTTAGTGAGGTGGTCAAAAACTTAGGTATACTAATGGATAGGCATCTATCTTGGAAACCTAGCTAACAGCGGTAAGCCGAAAGACTTTTGCTGCCTTTGCCTCTCTGAAACGGTTGCGAAACTTTCTTCCTACGTCCACCAAAATTGCGCTAGCACAATCCTGGTTGCTTCCTATTTCCTATTTGTTGACCTCTGTGGCGCGGTGGGCGAAAGCCTGCCTGAGGCGCAGAAGGTTGCGGGTTCGATTCCCGCCGCGGGACAAATGTTTGTATGATCTGCAACTATTTGTCTCGGGTCTGGGTGTTTCTATGTATGATATGTATGTATTTACAAAAAAAAGGATATAAGTAGTATATCAGTCATGTGGTACCTATAACACAAGCTCTGCTTACTTTGGGGCCAGATGATGCTGTGTGAAATGTCCGGCATTATTTATTATTTATTTATTTGTTTTTATTTTTTATTTTAGATTATGCTGACGTCAGCTACCTTGATTTAACTGAAGACCAACTCAATAAACTTGAGCGTCTTCAAAATGTTTCTATTAGATTAGATTCATATTTGGCTTGCGTAAGTACGATCATATTTTTGAGTTCCGAAACAGACTTAAGTGGCTACCAATTCGTCTTCGCCGAAATGCTCACATCCTTTCTCTTTTTTATTCCATTATGTTTCTTCCTTCCACTCCAGTCTACCTTAAGGAACGTTTTGAATTCCTTCATCTATCCAATTCCCGATCCCTATGTTCTTCTGACCCTTCAGCTAAAAACTCCTGATCATACTTCGAGCTGCTATGGTAGTTCTTTTACGCTGCAGGCTGTGAAGCTTTGGAATGAACTCCCTCCCCATCCGGTATGCTAAATCCTTAGCAATTTTTAAAAACTTAGTTTATCATCACTATCTGTTATCACTCTCACAGTTATATATTTATTTTGTAAGTATTTATTTATTATTGTTTTAGTATATAATTATATTATTAATGTTTAAGTATGTATATTTTATTTTATTTATGTCTAGGTATATTTTTATTTAGTGATCACATTTGTTTAATGTATGCCGCGCCGTTCATTCTATTTCATGCATTCCTTTCCATCCAAAGGTTGCCAGGAAGAGATCGGTCTCAAGCGATATGGTCGCCCATTGTACAACTTAAGTAATCTTATCATGTTTAAATTGTAATTTTGTATTTTTATTTATTAATTTCGTAAGGTGTAAGTACAATAAAGTTATATTCTATTCTATTCTATTCTATTTGTCAACAACTGTCAGCTTAGTTGGTAGTAGCTCTGCCTTCTGCACTGTAGGTAGGGGGTTAGATTCTCTCCCAGGAGAAAGAAACACAACACAATGTATTTAAGTTTCAAGTAGTTTCTAAAAATTGCATATATGTACTTAATTGATACTTATGATTTATTTATTTATTTATTTACAGTTCTTGAGTTATCTTTAATGACATGACATCTGTCATCCCTTCAGATTTGTGTGGTGATGTTTGTTCTGTGTATAAGTGTTATATGTAAAACTCTATCAGTCATTTGGTTCGTATAGTTTAACCTTCTATCTTATAATCAAATAATTACGTAGTAGCGGAATAGCGTTTATGTTTGATCTGTCCTTGTTATTCGAAAGGCTAACGAATAAAGATGGCAATATTATTTAAACAACGCATTAGATAGTGTGCGATTATTAAATACCATATATCTGTGCTTAGTTTATTTATTTTATAACTATCAATAAATTTGTAATTCTTCGAAACTTGCATAATGGTTGCGATTATGATTAACAATAATCACGTAATGTCAACATTGATACAACATTGATTGAACATTGATTGTTATATCAAACCAATAGCTGGGTCAATGATAAAATATCTGTAGTTCCTAATAGATTAGCTACTTGATATCGCACATTACTTTCTTGGTATTGAAAAGGACATGGACATTACTTGAATATCGCCCAAAATAGGTTCACCTAAACACTCACCCCAAATGTACTCTCGAAAGCTCCCCAAAGCTTGCCGGCCGGCACCGTCTGGACGACGTCTACGGACGCACGTGACCGGGCATGCGCACCGAACTGAGCCTTTAACTTAGCGGCCAGTCAGTATTGAGCGAGCCTCCAAGCGGAGAGGTCATGTCGCTATGTCAGACGGTCGCGAATCACCGTCGCAAAGCGGTCTACGGGACCGCGTGAGCTTCTTCGAGAAAGTATGGACTGGTAACTCCAGCAATGACAACGTTGACGCCGCCACCGATGTTGACGAGATAGAGCGTCGCATCGAGCAGCGTAAGAGGCGACCGGAGTCGCCGAAAATCGAAGTTAAACTTAAACACACTCGCGATGCAGAATCGCCGACAAAAAGTTTTGAATCTACATTCCCCAATCTGAAGTTGCGACATGTGGAACCACCTGTTGAAGAGGTGGAGCGTCACGAGAGCCAGGTTGAAGAGGGCGACCTGGCTGCCGGTGTACGCTTCGTCAAATTCGAACGGGTGACGGTCAAAAGGACCGTGACGGAGTCCCACAGCTCTCACACGCACAGCGAGGACCGCGCTGACTCTCCGCAACACGAGTGGTATTCGGAGTATAAGCACCAGACTTTACAGACTGGCCAAAAAAAGGATTACATGAGGAGCAAATCGGAGTATGATTCTCACATCGCAGGTTTACGCGGTAAGTTCCAGATTCAATTCGAACTTGATTCAATTCGCATATTTCTTGGAAAATTATCTCAAGATAAAACGCGATAATTCAATTAGATTTACAAGCATACTTCTAGAACGTAGACTATCTAATTGCCGGCGAATACCCAAGGTGGTAAACATGATTTTGGGTGTTTGTTAGTTATCGCGATGCCGAGCGCGCTTATGTCACTTTTGCTCTTGGAATCAGGTAAATGTCAGGACGACCTTGGTACAACGGCCGAGTATAAACATAGCTTTATTTGGTAGACTAATTTCTGTTGATTTTTAGTGGACAGTATCGAATCGGTTTACCTTTTTGTATATGTAAGATAGTTTGGGTAAAATGCATTTATATCTAATTGGATTGTCGTTTGTGGTTTATGTCAACAGTTTTCCTTATAATAATTGATTAATTGCAAATAGCAACGTTTTGGAAGATTGGTTTATGCTCGAAGCATTTTTTGTAAATGTAATTACTTCTTAATCGTCAAATGTAATGGCTTTATTGCTTCATATATTGATAACCCAAGGTCGAATTCCTTGTCATTGAGTTACGTAACTAACTAAATTCGTTTAAGTTCTTTTAAATTCAGATTCAGATACACATTAAACATTACAGTGTCACTTTACTATTATAGGTACTCGTAATGAATCCTTAAACTTGCTTGCAACATTTTCTATTTTTTGCCCGCGGCTTGGAATGCGTGGTGCCAACAGAAAAATTATTCGCTATTACAGGGTATACCAGGGTATATGACGACCTCTGTGGCGCAGTTGGCTAAGGTTTGGCTGAGATGCAGAAGGTTGCGGGTTCGATTCCCGCCGCGGGACAAATGTTCGTATGATCTGTAAGTATTTGTCTCGGGTCTGGGTGTGTCTATGTATATTATGTATGTATTTACAAAAAAAAAGTATATAAGTAGTATATCAGTCATGTGGTACCCATAATACAAGCTCTGCTTACTTTGGGGCCATATGATTTAAAAAAAAAAACCTAGATCTATACCGTTCAGCCGTTACGATGTTATTGAGATACTTACAGACAAACAATTTAATAAAAAATCCAAATAAATAGAAAATAAAAATAAATAATGCCGGACATTTTCACACAACATCTGGCACCAAAGTAAGCAGAGCTTATGTTATGGGACCGCATGACTGATATATTTTGTAAATACATACATATTATTATCTATTTAATAGAAACACCCAGACCCTGAGACAAATACTCACTGATCATAAAAACATTTTTCACGCGGCGGGAAACGAACCCGTGAATCGACGCAGAAGGATGCCCTTTTGCGTCTCAGTCGGGTCTTGGCCCACTGCGCTACAGAGGTCCTTTAAATATAAAAACATTCCCACGAATTTTCAGATTTTATAACATATAAAGTATGTAAGTAATAATTTCCTTTCAACTGGACCTCTTAGAGGTTGAAATTTCGGGAATTCCTTTCTTAGTACGTGTCTACACACTGCTGTAAAGGACACCCTACAAATATCAAGTCTCTGGTAGTCACCAGGGCGTCTACTCTGCTATCCGACTTCTATATATCTAAACGATAAAGTCATTGAATTGCACGTCAAATTCAGTCAAATTCAAGTTATCGAACCGTTTTTTGTGGAGGATTACGATAACGATTGTCCGAAGTAATGTCTGTTGTTCCATTGCTCAAACCGAGTCGAAACGATGTAGCTAAGAGGGTTTTGCACGATTATTGACCCGATATATCGTTATTGACTTTGATTCTTATTCAATTGATGATGTGACAAGAATCATACAAGTATAGTAAGCTTTTGTAATCGTGGTAGGTAACGTACCAAACTCGTACAAGTTAGTCGCCCGAAGATTCCGTCAGCAAAGAATACCTACTTAATATCGGCACTAACACCTTTCTCCAAAACCACATAAACATGCTTAAGCATATTTTTAGTATATTTTAACTAAATTGTAGTATGAAACAACTATTTAAAGACTAAGATAAATAATTGTAAATAATTCCTAGAATTGCTATAAACCTAGAGAACTCGCTTTTAGCTTAGGGCTGTCACTGAAATCTAAGAAATAAATAATTGTTGTACCTGACCTACTATAATTAAAATATCGACCGACCTTTATACCGAATCCAGTCTTGAGTTTTTTTTATCGAGAAGTCTTTAGTTTATTTATTTCATTAATGTCAATGTCGCAAAGTGGTGTGAATAATCTCTTCTACGAAATGTTTTTAACCGTTTTGCGGAATAAACATAGCGCTCTTATAATTTATTTATTTATTCCGAGATGTTTCAGGTTTTACGAGTATATGTAATTTTGGTGATTTTATTCAAATAATAAAGCTAGAGTTAGAGTGTCTCCCTTTCAGCTTAGGCAAAAATGCTTTTTTATGTCTGTCTGTCCGGCCGGCGTCTGTCCGGATTTCCTCCTCTACAGGTCGCATTTCTCAACTGATTCTCGTAAAATTTTGCGAGCAGGTTCTATAACTATATAGTTTTTTATTCGATTCAGTTTTTGGTATTTTTTCAAAATGCCGGAGAAATGGGTGGAAAGCGTAAAAAAATTCTAAAAATTCGTGTGCTCTACACAGCTCACAGAGCCACTAGTTTTATCTATATCTTGTATGTAGATATTGCTATTACATACAAGTATGTCTCTTGTGTACAATAAAGGTTGTAAGAATAGTTCACAGAGTAGTATTGGCAATCGGCAACCCTACTTGAGTTGCTAATCACGTCACGACTCATAGAAATTGTAATTGCCATGATGTCACTGGCTATTTATATTAGCATTAAACTGATACAGGAATAACAATGTGTGACTTCATTGAAGGAAATGGCGCTAAGTACACGTACAGGTTTTTATAAATGTGAAAAGTAACTAAACGGCTGCGTCGGCGATATGCTTGTGACCTGTCACCTACGAAATACTAATGTTGGCAGTTAAGTGGAGACCACTGGTGGTCTAGTGGTAGTGGCTCCGCCTTCCGTTTCTAAGGCCGTGGGTTCCTATCCGTGCACCAATGGCTTATTTTTGTTCGAAAAATGCATGAGCGCTATACCATTATATATAAAAACTAGCTGTGTCCCACGAATTCGTCCGTATTTTTTGTTGTTTATGTTTGTTTATAAGTTTCAAACCAATCACACCCAACAACCATTAAAAAGTTTCCATGGAAACATTCACACCCCATTTTACTCCTTTATGAGGGTTATTTTGAAAAATCCTGAAACACGTGTGCATTTATTTTGCATTTTATTTATTCATATCCAGTTTCAAGCAAATAAAGCGTGGTGCGCTTTAAAAAGTTTCAACATTAGTTTTCACCCCTTTTCACCCTTTTAGGGGTTGAATTTCATAAAATGCCGCATTAGTGAATGGTTTTGCTGTAAAAGGAAGCTACCTTCCAAAACTAGCTTTCTAACTTCAGCGGTCTCGGCTCAGCGCTGATGGATTAGTCAGTCAAACAGGTTAAGCTATTTTATAAGTATAGATAATATAAAATTACTTTTAAACGGTGAAGGAAAACATCATGTTGTAGAATCTGCAAGTTCGAAGATATATGCCAAGTGCACGAAAGAAGCTTATGTATAAGGCGCACTTCAATCATTTCAGGGTTAGAAATAACTAGTGACACTATAAGATGAAAAAGCCACTCAATTGGTAGTACCTCTGCCTTCTACGCTGTAGGTTCAATTTCCTGCTAGGATAAACATTTGTGTGATGAACATAGGTGTTTGTTCTGTGTCTGGTTGTTATAAAGTATCATAAGTATGTAATTAAAAATATATAAGTGTTCTATATCATCATCATCATCACAGCCTCTATGAAGTCCACTGCTGGACATAGGCATCCTCAATAGATTTCCAGGAAGAACGATTTTGAGCCATCTCCATCCACCGACTTCCTGCGATCTTTACAATGTCGTCGTATTCTATATAGTATTCTATGTATTCTATGTATTCTATGTATTCTATGTATTCTATGTATTATATGTATATTCTACGTGTCCACGTAAGTCTCTAGAGATATGAGGAGGTGTCTAACATGCTTAGGGCTTTCCTAACTCGTGAGCTTTTTTAACAAAGACTTGTATCTAGAGATCTGAGGTTTACTAACCCTGGAGATTTATTACCTAGATAGATTGATTTGACGACCTCTGTGGTGCAGTGGGCTTAGGTACGGCTGAAACGCAAAAGGTTGCGGGTTCGATTCCCGCCGCGGGACAAATGTTTGTATGATCTGCAAGTATTTGTCACGGGTCTGGGTGTTTCTATGTATAATATGTATGTATTTAGAAAAAAAAAGTATATAAGTAGTATATCAGTCATGTGGTATCCTTAACACAAGCTCTGCTTACTTTGGGGCCAGATGAAGCTGTGTGAAATGTCCGGTATTATTATTATTACAGTCGCGATATTATTTACTAATTCAAATCTAACCCAGAGCCCTGAAACAGTAATAATCGGTAAGATATCCTACTAAAGCTATAATTTTCACTTTATATAATCCCTACTAATATAATAAATGCGAAAGTAACTCTGTCTGTCTGTGTGTCACGTTTTCACGTCCGCTGAACCGATTGGACCGATTGGATTGGATTGGAGAAGGACACAGGGTACTTTTTTTTAGGTACCACGCGTGCGAAATCGCGGGCAGCAGCTAGTCTATAATAGATATATTATAATATAATTATAATAATTATTAGTAAATATTATATTATGTTATAACATTGCCCACACTGTCCCACTGCTGGGCAAAGGCCTCCCCCCATTCTCTCCATTCACCCCTCCTCCGCGACAAGATATTATATACTTAATATAATATAATATAATCTCGTTACACTACTAACTATGTCACAATTTTAGATGATGACTCATTCACTGCTGGTGCATCAAATACCTTTGAATATGACTCCACTTAGTTACTAACTACTTCTTATATCTATTGTGTAAGTAATTAGTGTATCGATCAACAAAATGCTTTTTAAGCTGCACATTAATTAAGTTTTAAGTGCTTACAGTATTTTTAGAAGATGAGTAATGTAATTGTTGGTAACTTAAAAATACTACTAATGTTATAAATGCGAAAGTTTGTGTTTAAATAAATAAATAACGCCGGATATTTCACACAGCATCATCTGGCCCCAACGTAAGCAGAGCTTGTATTATGGGTACGTGACTGATATACTACTTATATATTTTTTTTGTAAATGTAAGTGTATTATATATATAGAAACACCTGGACGCGACACAAACACTTGCAGATCATGCAAAACCTTTCCCCGCTTTCCCAGCATTTTGCGTCTTAGTCGGGCTTTAGCCAACTACACAACGTCCTCCTATGTATGTACGGTTCAAACACGCCGTAACGGGTAATCGGATTTGGATGTTACTTGCTATAGATGTAGTCTGGGATTTGGAATATCTGGGTACTACAGGGTAGGTACTGTAGGTACGACGCGACGGCTGCGTAGCCGCAGGCATTTGCATACTGTTGACATAAGCACTTTGCTTTTGTTGTAGTTTACAATTGCATCGCCATGCAATGTTACGCAATTTATAATTGTTAGTTGATTTTCGATCAACTAACAATTATATATAGATATCAGTCATTTCATTTTAGTGAACATTTATTATGATACTAGCTGTCCGCGCGCAGCTTCGCCGGCGTTGAAGATTTTTCCCGGGACAAACCAATTTTCCCGGGATAAAAAGTAGCTTATGTCACCCGGAGATAGTGTAGCTTTTCAATAGTAAAATAATTTTTCATTCGGTCCAGTACTTTCGGAGCCTATTCAATACAAACAAACAAACAATCAAATCTTTCCTCTTGATAATATTATATGATATAAAACTGAATCATCACAAGACGAAGAAAATTGTACTTGTTTAAAACAATAAAAATAGTAGGAACGATATTGTCAAATATTCCTCAATGTTCGTTTATTTTACAATGTTTTACCTCCATCAATAAAATATCATCTACAGTGAAACTGAATCAAATTAGTTAAGGTTTACGTAAATTGTAAAAGTCTACATTTAGAAACACCGAATTTAAACTGGTGAAAGGTAAATCCAAATACGGTTTAGTAAATATTTACGAAACGAAAACCCTTGATAGATGTTTCCCTTAGTTTACGTGAAGTCGTTTTAAATAACAATTGTAAAGCGGATGTTGAACTCTACCTTGTACATAAACTGTAGGCATCCTTTATTGGTTCGTTTAAATTGATTTTCAAGTTACAAGTCTATATAATTCAATGTAAGATACTTACAACAGTAGAATGACTAGTTTCTGTGACCTATGATGTATTTGTTAGTTTAAAAAGACATAAGAAGTACTTTACTCTAAGTAAATATTACTTTTAATTTCACTAGTTAATGTGTTGTTAAAATCTGTTGTTATCTCTATTCATTGTTATAAGAATGACAAGGACAGAGCACACTACTAGCTAATTATAGGATTATAGAATAGATGTTTATACTTTTACAAAGACAAATTAAAGTCTTATGTGTCATTTGTAAAGGTGATGACAATAATGGTATATTTCGTGGCAAGACCGTTTAGAAACACAAACTTCATGTGTTTATTCACGCTTGCAGTTGTCAAAATTCAGTGCATTTTGACATACAATAGCGTAAGATTAGCGATGGATTTGTCTCTGAATTAGCCGTCTACTCCCATTACTCATGTTTCTTTAATGTGTCATACAAAATAAGGTTTCCGAGGACATTTCTATAAAGCAAATTATGACGTGTCTGAATCAAACCGCAGACCATTATATTCTGCACATGCTCAACTAAGCGCAACCCATAGTATATGCAGGTGTGCTACACGTCTGACCTACCCGCAGAAATGACATCATTAGTGTCAGATAAATATAGTCATTATCTGTTGATTAACGATGTATAATTGTGCAATTATTCAATGAATGCACGAACATTGTTTCCATTATCAATGTAGCAATCGTAATTTTTTTATTTACTTTTATTCCATAGAGTTTTATTTCTTTTTTGTTAATGACATGTGTCACATGATGACAATTTAACTAATGTGAAGTGTTTAGATTGTTTATAGTAAGACGTCACAAAGTCGTATGGTGTCGTTCGTTGTTTGTTATTTTATAAAAAAAATGGTGTCTTTATAAAATAATTATTCGTCTTATTTTTGCTCAATCAAAACTTTCATTTCGATTATTCACACCCGAGTCAATAACTCTAGCTTTATTTGAATAAAATCACCAAAATTACAAATAAAAACCGAAATAACTCGGGGAAAAATAAATAATCTAAGAGCACATTGTTTTCTCCGCAAAACGGCCAAAAATATTCTTCCATAGGCTAGTTTTGTCTCCTTGATTTTTCATTTTGTCAACGTCAATGTATGTCTTATGTCAATGTGTGTATAGGTAGTAATTGCTCTTGTATATTATTTTAGATATCGATTGGAATATTTGCCAGTGCAACCGTAGGTGGTAATGGAGCGATAGTTGCGGTTATCGGTAACACGACACGCTGCGCCCTACATCGGTTAACGGTGTGCACTAATCTTTATGAGCAATATCTTCATGCCTTATTAAGAGTTTATCGACTCTGAAGCTTATTGTATTACCTATAACAAGTTATGTGAAGCTGTGGATATCCTGGACTAAAAGATCACAGATATCCATAAAATCGGCAACTCAGCCGATTAAACATGTTCTTTGAATCCTCAAATTCATATATTATCTGGTTTGACTTTATATTGAGAGTTATTTTGAGAAAATTCATAGAGCTATTAAGGACAGAGGTATATATAAAAACCTGTTCTAGATATGAGATTCCTCGTTAATGGGTCGATGACACATACCTTATTTGTCTGAAGCTGCGGCGTAGGTGTGGAGTTTGCAACGTCTTTTAGAAATTGTAGCTTGTTTTACGGGTGCACATAACCATAACATAAGGTTTACTTTCTATTTTATAATTTTCTCTAACCATTAATTTTCCTTTCGAAAAATGTATATGCGTAATGAGCACTGTGCTCTCAAACACACCCGGCAGATTATAGAACCTAAAAAATATTGGTTTGGATGGAAAAATGGATTCGATTGGAAAAGATAGATTTGGTTAGTATTCTTATATTGGACGATGAGCTTGCTACATGTCCCGTACGGAATATGATCTAATTGTGCAATGCGTAGGCATGTGCCAAATATAAGTATTTTTTTTGTGTGCCTCTGACATGAACCTTTAGTCATCTTCAATGAACTAAGTAAAAAGAGATCTAACGAGGTATCTACCGAGCCGGGAATTACAATCGTGTGCGTGCTAGGTTTTTAGGCTATGTTTTTTTATTTTCTCGAAATATCTATAAAATTCACTATTGTATTATAACTTAGGTCAGGTTCTCGTATCTCCGATCCGATCAACCCATTACCTATACTTTAACTTGACAATGGGTACATCAATCAGAATATATTAAACTGGCCTCTTATCTGCATGCCGGTGAGTCCACTGTTCAAATTGTGTATGATGTCACCTCAGAGCGCTCTAGTGATTGACAAACTGACGCGTTATCGTTTGTAGTTCAAGATCGGGACCTTTTCTTGGTTGTTCTACAGATTGTATTGGCACTATGAGTGGTCAAGAACCCTGCGTTTTCTTCAATAACATTCACACTTATAACTTTGTTGGTATTAGACTGACTTCACAGCTCAGTGGCTCTGCCTTCTACGCTTTACGTTGAGAAATTGTATTCCCTTCCAGAACAAAATGTTTGACTTGTGTCGTTATAAAGTATCATAAGTATGCATTAATATATATATAAGCATTCTATCAGCCATCTGGTTCCCAGAGTACAAGCTATGCTTAGTTAGGGACTAGATAGTGTTGTGTGACTTGTCCACTAACATTTATTTATTTGTTTTCTTTATGTATAGAATATCTTATAAAATAGCCAATACGGTACAAACCCTTCAAAATAATGCCTTTTTGCAGCAGTACCTATCTTGTAGTATACATGTAGTATACACATCTAATGCAACCATTCCTGTAAGCTTATTATGAAAACCAATAAATCAACTGATAGCAAGATACGTGTAATCCCAAACTGCAGTTATTACCCACTTGCAGCGGTAATTCTGTGTGGTCCTACAATAACCTTAATGGCTCGTTTAGACAGGGCTCGGTGTATGAATTGGACTAGATCCAATAAAGTTTCAATAACCCCGTGCATCGTAGTAAAAATTTATGACATCCATATCTCTAAATTTTCTCCTCTTTAATCTCTGTTTTCAAAATACATATTCTTCAGCTCTAAAAAGTGTTTATTAAGTCTAGACTTGCGCATTGGTAACAACCCTGGCAACCTGACGGACAGCGACATCGCGGCCAGCCGAAAAAGCGTTAGAGGGACGATCCTTTGATCCTTTGACCTTTGTGAGAGGATGAAAAGCGATCTGGAAAGATAGAGCTAGTAAGGATTTAGGGGAGACCTTTGTGTGTGACAAAACAGGTTAAATAAAAAAAATGCGTGAGTGTCGTGGAACACTCGATTGGAACGAAGTTCCTATCGTAGTATATTATTATTGATAAACGTATTATATTATTGATTAACAAATACAAATGAATGAATTACTAGCGTCTGAGAACAATTAAATGAAACGCAGAAATAACGAATGAATTGAAGGAATGGTAGGAAATTACGTAATTAATATTACGACTAACTCGAAAAATTACAATTAGTATATTTTTCGAGTTGTGAAAATAAACATTTTATTGTACATCATTCAATTCTTCATCCCCGGACAAAATATCGCTAATAAAATATCCCCAGACAAAATATACTTGGGGATGTTTTGTCTTGGGGATATTTTGATATCTTATCTTGGGAATATTTTATCGTGTATGGATAACAGTCTACACAAAAGAAAGGATCGTGACAGAAGTTCATGATGAAAAAATCTTATACTTTTTTTCGCCTAGCCCCCATCCGCCACGTCCGTACCGTGAAAAGAACGTCGTTCCAATAAAAAATCATTTGTTTCTATTCTTCTTCTATATTATAGATAATCTATACCCGACTCGTACTAGATGAACCGCATCTCTACTGTGACACCTTTGATCTCTGGTCCGAATGTCAGGGCCTTTACAAAATGCCATTACAGTTCTTACGTCTGATTTTCATACTCAATTATATAATATATATAATATAGTTTATATAATATGTAACAGAAAGCGCGTACAAATATAACTACGTATGTGCAAGTGAGCATGAAAATTTACGACCGAATTTATTTGTTGGAATTTCACGGCCGTGACGAGATCCCACAAATACCACAAATATAACCACATATACCATATATACCACAAATATATTTCAAATATAAAAAAAAAAAAAAATTTTTGTCATGTAAATTCATCTGGTAGATAAAGAATAACAAGCCAAGATGCCAAGAAAAAATTAACATGTACCACATATTAGCTCTTGTTCCCCGCACTAGGTCTAAAAAGCCTGTACAGCAGCAGGGTCACAGTTTTTATTCAATTCAATAACATTTTAAAACGTCTAACATAATAGGTGAATTAAGGTGCCAATTCCTCCTAACACAAGTCCGAGAAATCACAAGAAACTCGTCCTGGTCGTAGCGCTTGTTTGTATGATCCTTCTTATAACTAGCTTATCTACGAAAAAAGAATACAAGATAACAGTAGTTTATACATTTCAAATCTGCCAGTTAACTGTCTGAGAGCAGAGCAACATGAGGCCACGCATTCTTATCAATAATATAGTCATTTAAATTATTATTCGCTTTCTTTACAAGGCTACCCTTTATGGCTTTAAGCTTCTTAATAGGTAGTTTATTTGCTTTATCAGGAAGCCTACTATATAAGCGCACCGTGTTCCCTATAAAGGACTTATTTACTTTTTCTATTCAAAACTTATAATTGTATAATTTGTTTATTTGTTCCTAGTATTGATTTGATTAAGATCACATAATGTGCGCCTGTGCCTTTCTCTACGCTCAGAAAGTTATACCTAAACATTTGATTTTTTTGTCATTTTATTTACGACAAGAATACAAAAAAAACCCAGCCAAACAAATGCGTTTAACATATCTTAAAAATACAAAAGAGGTTATAAAATAATGTGAGGATGCATTTTTGTAACATTAATCCCTGAGTAGTTCTACATTTTATCTACTCTACACGAAACATTTTATGTTCCTGTGCCTGTAAGTGTAAGTGATCTTCTGATACTGCGTTTTTACTGTCTCTCTGACCAAGTGAGTCATGGTCCTTTGTCATTTTGTAAAACAAAAACATACATTTCGTCTTATCTTACGGAGAGCCAGAGAACCAGGGTGTATCCATGGTTAGTCAAGAGCTGTACCTATTAAGAAATTCAACCTCTTATGAGGTTGCAACAAAATATTGAATGTAGGTAAGTTTTTACACTATCTTAGTTTTTCTTTAGCAAAATTTTCTTATTAAGTAAACACGTCCTTCTCACATTATGAAATACAAATATTGGAGGATTAATAGTTTGTTTAGCACTTTACTTAACGACGAGATAAGGCATGGCCTGGTAGTTTCATAAGAGGTTCTCTACAATAACAATATTGCATTCTTATCCGTAGGTATATGGAATGTTTAGTTCAATATACGGTTAAATGTTTATAAAATAAGTGTTCTGTAATACATAACTAATGAATCCTATTCGAAAGCCAGAAATACTATTCTTTTAAATTCGATTTATGTGGCCAGAGATTCTATCTCATATTTTTGTTAATTGCACCGCCTCTGTGGCCTTGGCCGTTCCGCGTCTGCTAGCCCATTGACTCCATTTTAATTATTTTGCGGCCGTAACTAGCTTAACGTGGGATAGAATGAGTATTTACTCGTTTAAATATTAGGTACTCAACTCACCTACTTTGCATGTACTGTAGATTTTTTGTTTGTTGGTAATTTTGATCAAGGGTGATATAAAAATAACATTATTTTACGTGGTTTCTCTATTGTAGTTTTAACTTTATCGTACTGGATACATAGCTGTAGCACAGAATACTTTTAAGTACAAGTACAGAAGGTGAATTCTGCGAAATCATTTAAAAAAATTGCGACTCTCGCTACGACAGTACAAAGTTCTATTTAACTCGCACAAGCGCTTAGTGCCTATATACCTGCACTAGCTGTTGCTCGCGACTTCGTCCGCATTTTCTTTTTGAAAGGAATAATAGTTTTAATCCTTTCTCAGGATGCTTTTTATCTCGTAGCCAAATTTTATTGATAAGTTTTAAACCAATTACACCCACCACCCATTCAAAAGTTTCCATACAAACATTCACACCTCATTTTACTCCTTTATGAGGGTTCTTTTCAAAAACCTTGAAACACGTCTCCATTTATTTTGCATTTTAAGTATCCAAACAAATTTTCTAAGAAATCACACCACCCGTACATAAAGTACGAATTGCGCCTGGCCTGGCTGTAGTTAATAAGATTTTATGTGGTTATGTCGATAAAAGTAATTTTATTGGCTTTGTCTATCTAAAAGAAGCTATTTTTCTTGGTGTAGCAATCCCTAATTAAAGCCAATCTAATTTTATGTCCTGAATACTAAACAGATCAGATCAAAATACTTATCTGAATTCTTCTTGTTTCGTGTCGTTGATACATCCTATTTGACCAGTCTATAGATAACCACATCAACGTTATTAATTCATTTAGATATACATATACCTAGTTATATTTTGAGATAGGTAAAACCCGTTCGTTAGACTTTCTATTGTAACACACAAATTATAATACAATCAACTGACAGTGTTGCTTTATCTACGTGATGTACAAGTTGTTACTAGAAAAACCTTAACTCAAACAATGCTCAATGCATTGACATGTCTTGTCTTTGATAATGATCTCAGCTCAATTCTTTTATTCGTGTCACTAGTTATTACAAACCCTGATCAGTATAACATGTGCTATAGCTCAGTAATATTGCAAAACTATCCTAATTTTATAAGTGAGTGTGTGTTAAATAAAAATACACCACAATTATTTATATAAATATGATTTTAGCGTTTTTATAGCATTGTTAGCCTATGTGTATATCAGGTACATACAAAGCATTGTCTTTATTTATTGACTTCTTATGATGTAAGTGCACGTTTTTCTAATGGCGCTAGTTCTACTCGTATATGTGACCTCATCGATCGCCGCTTGCACAAGTTTTAACTGTTTAGCAACTAACGTCTCGTGACATTTGCTGATTTGCTATTATTGTCAAAATGGCTTACCAACATTTTATAGATAGATAGATAAACACTTTACTGTACACAAAAAGAACACACAAAAAATATTATTAGCAATACTGTTGTAGAATGGGCGGCCTTATTGCTAAAATCGATCTCTTCCAGGCAACCTTTGGATGAACAGAATTTACAAAAAAACAAAAAGTCGGCGGTGTACAAAAAGTTACCTATCCTACTTAATAATCTAGTACATAAAAATACAAAAATCTACAATACAAAAAACACACAAAGAAATCCTTACTAATATTATAAACACGAAAGTTTGTAGGTATGTTTGTTACTCTCTCATGCAAAAACTACTAAATGGATTTTAATGAAACTTTATAATAATATAGCTTATACATCAGAATAACACATGAGTATGCTAAACAGAAACTGTCTATAAAAGCATATTATAAAATATCTGATTATTTCGATGACAAACAAGCTTGGGATGAATCAGCTCCAACTCGACTCGGCATCCGTAACAAAACTGTCAAGGATCATACAAAAAAGTGTTAAGACCAGACAAGTTTCTTGCCGGATTCTTCTTGTTGGAGAGTGTCAGACGAACGCAGATCATGATCGTTTGCCTGTTGCTATACCTAATGATAAAACTTCTTCTAAAGCTATACTCTTGTCGGTAAATGATGAAACTCTTTCCTTCTGGTCATCTCCAGCACAGCCTTATTGATCTCTTTGTACAACACAACCTTCTCATTTAATTGGTTCATGTAGCTGGTACGTGGCTTTCTTCTACTTCTATCAATTTTTTTAGTTCTAACGGCCTTACTGTATAAACGTCTCTCAATTTTGCCAATCACTTAAAATAGTGCTATGCTTTTTTGTAAGATAGTGAAAAATAGTGAGAGGGCGAAACTTAAGCAGAGTTTCGGCAGTGTTCCAGTTGAGAGGCGTTTATAATTATGACCGTAATTCTAAAAATCGAGTGTGTTATTCTGATTCCTTCAATTTATCGTATTTAATTGATTGTGTTTATAGAATGAATAAACTGCTGTTAATGAACTAAAAATAATAAACATTACTTGTATATTCTAAAAATATATATTTTATACTATCAGTTAATTGCGTATCAGCGTTAAAAATCTCGATTCGCCTATTTGTTGTTATTATGCATTCTGCTTCAAGTTTTATATTGCACTAGCTGGTGCCCGCGACTTCGTCTGCGCAGGACAGTTTAACAGTTTTTGCAGCGCACGCCAGAATAGCTCGCAGATGGCAGATTTTTTTCCTACTTGCTTGACACTTATCGTTATATTTTGGACAATTCACACAATATCTTTATTAATTATAGCCTATGTGTTATTCTGATGGATAAGCTATATTATTGCATAGTTTCATTAAAATCCATTCAGTAGTTTTTGCGTGAAATAGCAACAAACATCTATACATACAAACTTTTGCGTTTATAATATTAGTAAGGATAATATGGATTTAATATTCTGCACTCATGGTATTTATATCAAAGATGCTATAAGCTAAACCCAACGTGCATTAGCGTATTAAAATATACAGGCATTCCCAAGTGTTCTTATCCTGATCGTTTTACTGGATTATTGTCCTTATTACTACTTTTAGAGGGATCATTTTGTAATTGCATAACCAATTATAACTTAAAAGGAAAGATAAAAGTGTTACGGTTGAGCGTTGTCTTGTTTGGTATCGTTATTTATGCAGCTATTTATAGTTTAAGGATAACATTGTACTGCAGAACTCGTACATAGGTTCAGTATTTATTGCTTAATTTTATAAGTACATAGGGTATCATATTATTATCCAAAGCAGGTTTTCGCTCTACTAAAATAACTTTATAACTTACTTTGTTTTTCTTTTCCTTAACCTATAGTTTCCCACTGATAGGCAAAGGTCCTTTACCTTCCACTCTTTGCGCTCCAAGGCCATAGTTTGCCAGTTTGGCTCGAATGCATCTAGATCGTCTCGCCATCTTTTCCTGGGTCTGCCGCGTCGTCTCAGATTATCAGACCCCACTGAGCAACTACGAGTTTCGCCCAACGTTCTGTAATGCATTTGAGTCACATGACCTGCCCAGTCCCATTTTAAAGGTGCAGTCCTCGTACCTACATCCGTTATGCCCATTTTCGATCGGATTTCAGTAGTTCGGACCCTATCGGTTCTTTTAATTCCCAAAACACTGCGCTCTATAGCTCTCTGGCAAACCTTGAGGTCTGGTTTTTGTGACTCTGTCTAAGATCACTTTATCACTATGATGATTTATATACGTGAATTTAGTTACAGGCTTGGATTTAAGCAAATCGTACTGTATTACCATATAAATCGAATTATCCTGTAACGGTTATACGAATTGAATCGCATCTACTGTTTCAAACTCAATGGCCTAGAAGTCTATCAATCGTGATTCGTCTATTTTACATTTTAATGGATTGTGTAAACATCTGATGACCTCACGCTATTGCTATCTAAAAGTCAAACAATGAAAGTGGACGCTACCACATGACGATTGAGTTCGTTTTCCTTCTGACCCTGAGATGGATCCTGCATTGAATTATAAATTAGATTTAACTTAATTCGCATTACAATACAAATTTATTTATTTGATTTTATAGAAGGTTTTTTCCTATCGAATTTTCTAGTCAATATTGTGCGGCTGTTTCAAAATGTATGGCTTTAAATTTTGACACAACTGCTAGTAGAGACTGCTAGTGTGTTTTAAAGAAATATTATCCAAGTAAGACAAAGGCGATATCGGAGTGGTGGCCAAGGGATGTTCAACGACCAAGAGGCAGACCCGGGGTAGTCATATAGTGAGCGTTTTGGGAACCACTGGATGCTAGGGACCGTAAAGAGTGACGTAGGAATATACCTAGCAGTGGGTGTAATCGGAATGAATTATGATGATGATGATTATCTAAGTGAAATACACATTAACTTGCTATATCAACGACCCAGGCACTAAAAATATAAAACAGAACATACACACACACAGAGATTCGTGTGTGTCAATTTTACACAGATTAACTCTATAAATTGATCTCAGATCTCAGATCAAATGTAGATAGTAAACATAAGGTCTGATGCAGATCTAGATAAACTGGTAGATTCACTCGTACATACGTATAAACTGTAATTCATTCAAAAGGTCACTCACTGCATTAATGAAGTAGAAGCCTTAGATATGTACATATCTAAGTACTTAGATGCGGTTTCTAGAATAAATTTACGGAAAGCCAACATTTCAATTTTAAAGCACAATGAATTTCTTTGTTTTTTTTTAAGAGAATTAATAGATTTAATTAAATATTTTTTTGCACACTATTGTATAGTTTTTGTTGTAAAATACGAACAATCTTATTTTGTATGAACCACAATCCGAATTAGAGTAATATTCTTAAATGTCAGTTTAAAATCATTTAAAATTTACATTGTTTAATTATTATTTTTTTTTCACAGTTTTATACAACACCCATTTACATGACGACTGAAGTGACATAAAACTTTTAATTTTAATATATTTAAGAAGTGCCATTGAAATATTAAAATGTTACTGTGTTATAGCTCAGTTGGTAGTAGCTCTGCCTTCTTCGCTGGAGGCTGAGGGTTCGATTCCCTTCCAGGATAAAAAATCGTGTGATGAACATAGGTGTTTGTTCTGTGCCTGGGTGTTATAAGGTATCATATGTATGTATTTAAAATATATATGTACCTATTCTATCAGTGATCTGGTTACCATATTACATCTGGGTACCCAAACAAAGCTATGCTAGATGGTGTTGTGTGCGTTGTCGAGCAATATTTATTATTTATTTATTTTATATGGGTGCAATACTTTAGTGCACACAAAACAAGATCTTATTTTACTAAATTCAGTTATTCCGGTGTAACAACAAGATTACAATTAATGTCAATTTAAAACGTTGAGTATGACGTGTTTGCTTACGTCAGAGTATCCAGCGAGCTAAAAATAAGTGTGACACAATTTTGTTCTTCGTGTTTCAGCTATAAGTTCAAGTCGTTAATGTATGTCAGATCAGAGGTTAACGATATTGATAAGATTAGCGGCAGCAATTACCTAAAACTATGCATTTTGTAAAACTTAAGATACATCAATAAAACGTACAGCCAAAGATTCATCATTAAAATTATATGGAACATTTTATATGTTCCTAGAACTCTGAAGGTTGCTGGGTCGATTCCCGCATCTGTAAGTATTTGTTTCTATATATAATGTATGTTTTGTAAAAACATACATTATATACAAAAAGTATAAAAGTAGTAAAGTAGTGGTTCCCATAATACAAGCTATGCTTACTTCGGGACCAGATGATGCTGTGTGAAATGTCCAGAATTATTTATTATTATATGTCCAATAAAACGTTCATAATTAATTAAAGAAATTCGCCATCCAATTAACCAATTAGCATAACAAAGTTCGAAAAAGGTGGTAGGGAGCACCTAAGTCTACGTTTTGATGGCTAAACGCCCGGACAGATCTTGATGAGTTTACAGGGGAGATACGATTCGATCTTACGAAAGGACATATGCTACTTTTAACGCCTACGTAAAAAGTACCACGTATGCGAAGCCGCGCCTATAGTAATAAAATATTATGTAATATGTGTAATATATAATACCAATGTGTATTAATGGTTAAATTATTCATCGATCTTGACACGCCTCAACAGCCTTAGGGATCCTTCTAGCGAATGCACACTACACCACAGAACATTATAGTGCTATGTAATAACGATTTCAAATTGCTCTGACATGTGCAGTGTATCGATGAACACAGTACGTTCTTACAAAGCTAACAGTGTATTAAAATGTTATAAACATATATCAGAGTGTCGACCATTAATCTTACAATTGAGAAGTACCACCACTCGCGAGCATTTTTCAGTAACATTATTGTACATTATTTAGTTTTATATACAGGTAAGCTAGTAATAAAATGTTGCAATTTTGACCTTGTGTCTATAATGTTTATGTACAACCACCTGTTTACCATTCTGATCTTCACGGATCATCAATTCCACCAACAAGCAGACAATACCAAAATGTAACCTGCAACACATAATAGACTATTAGTTCCGCTGTCGTTTTAATGAATGACGTCATCGCGACAACGACCGCCAAGGGCCACGAGCCAACGCTCATGACAAAAAATCAATTAGACTAAACAAACACCACTTTGCTATAATATTTGGTACAAAAAATCATTAAATAGATGGATAAATATTTAGTAATGTTCCGTACCAAATATTTGTCCATCTGTTTAATGTTTTGTAATGGATTTTCGCAGAGTCACGCCTGAATCAATTCTCTATATTATTTGTCGTTGAATATAAAAAACAATTAATATCTACTAAAGAGCTCTCAAATCGAGGCTTAAATCGTGTTGGTGATTCAAGGTTTCTGTGTCGAGGACGCTGCCCTCTGACAGTGCTCTGAATCAAGTGAGCTGTCTGTAGATCGTTTTAAATGGTCTCTAGATAGCTCAACGGCTTCAGATGCATTTATAATAACCGTTTATTATTCTGTACATAAAGTTATTTGAGTGCTAAAGTTGAATCTTTGCGTCATCGATATAATATACTCGTAGTTACTATTTTTTAGTTTATTGCTTTGAAGTTTATATCTTGTTCTTATTAAAATCCTGTTTTACATTCTCACGCGAGATGTCGTTACGTTACAAGGCTGCGTTAGATCATCGGCGGGCTTGTGGTTAGCTGCCACCTTGTCCACTAGTTTTTCTCTAGATTTATTATCATCGCGTATAGTATAATTGGTTTCGTTATCCCTATTAAGGGATGAGCCAGTCTCTTAAACTATTAATTTGTCGTTGAAATGTGACCATTATGTTAGTTATTTCTTTAATGTTAAGTAAATTAACATAGTTCTGTTGTCCTTCTTTGATACAATCTTTGTTGGAGGGACAATTGTTTGTATGATCTCCGAGTATTTGTCCGGTGTTTGGGTGTTTTAATGTATGTTTACAAGAACAACAAAAAAAAGTGTATAGGTTGCATATGATTTGGTACCCATAATTCAAGCTCTGTTTATTTTAGAACTAGAGATGATTTTTTGCGAAATGTCCAGCTATTTATTTATTATTGTTCACCTGTAACTCTAGTAACTAGAGTATTTTATATCCTTTTATGATTATAAGGTATCAGACAGAAGGTAAGTCTTTTATTTCAGGAAGAATCATGTCGTGAAATAAGTTTCAAAGTACAATAATTCACCCGTCTTCGTGAAATGAAAGATTGTCACAAAAGTCCGTGCCCAATGTGATCCTTTCCCGTTGTAACTTCGTCATTTCTTTTAATTATACTATGGCAACGGCAAAGCTTAATTTCTCACAGTAAAAGGGTTTATTATATAGCTGACAACAGTGTAATGAAAAGACTCATTGACACAGAATCTGAGTTGTTTACTACCGGCGACCTTGGCATCGATTCGTTTTCGTCTGTGGCTTCGCATCCGTTAACCACAGATTCGTTTGCTGTTTGAGCTCTGCGAGTTTTTGCTAAGCTTTTTTTTCGCATATATCAAGGTTTTGGTTTATATAAAACATCATTAACTGTAAAATTCAGTGGAGTTATTACTTACTAGCTTCGGCTCGGGGCTTCGCGTGCATTGTACCTACATAAAAAGTAGCCATATCTAGATCAAAGACTACATCTATACTAAATATATCCGTTCAGCCAACTGATCGAGCCACAAACAAACATAAAACATCCAAACATTCTTTCCAATATAGGTATAACATTGGTATTAGTAGGATTAATTTAGTTGATGGATACAGAATGCAGAATGAGAATGCTCATTGATAGAATTTGAAATTTAGTATAGAAATCCTCAATAAGTTTAATTGCTAACAGCTTAGTAACTACGCAGTTTAACTTGTTTATTAAAATAAATCTATCAACCTGTGTAAGTGTATCTGGTCCCATAACACAAGCTCTGCTCACTTTGGGGTCAGATGATGCTGTGTCAAATGTCTGGGATTATTATTTATCTCCTACGCAATATGTGAGTTGCCCCTAGTTGACTTTTTGGATATTGGTGTGTAATTAAATTTTATGCTCTATTAAATTTGAGTCTAGTGCTTTGGCTCTGTTAATGTGCTATTAAGGTAAGAACCTCGTTTGATAGATTCTTTGGTCGCAAAAATAATAATATTGGTACTTCAAAGCTTTGCCTAGTAAAATCAGCATCAAGTCATTAAGCTTGTTTTATCTTTCTTGTTCAGGTCATAAGGTCTAAAGTACTATATCAGTGTCTGACCGTGCATGTGACATTGACATCATGGCATGGCGCCATCATGACGTCATCTTCCATTACGAGAACAGCGTGACCCAGTAGTTAGAAATACTATGTTTAATTTATTATTACAGTGACATTTATATTTATGTTTAGGTTTGTCATATCATAGAGTTCCATCGATCAATAGTTTTGCTATGTATGTCTCTCTGTTGTCTCTCTCTCCTGTCTGACTGTTTTTCTGTCCGTTTGCCCCTAGTCAGAGAAAGGTACTTCCCCTATATGTAAAGACGGTTATTTTTTCACCAAAGCGTATCGTCGTCGTCGTCGTCTACCGGCTATTGGAGAAATCTGAAAGGATTTTAAATTAGTTAGATATAATGATAAAATTCCGGAGAAAATTATCAGGGCTTATGAATAACAGCCTAAAAAAACAAATTCAAACGTTTTATTACTATTGTTATTGTTCACAATTATTTTGCTTACTAAATGGTGTTGAATTGGTGAGGGACATCACCAATCACATTGATCACTGATAAATGTTTTCTCTACTTCAGAGACCTTTACTGTGCGTGGTCTGACAAGCGCTTGGCCAATTGTTTGATGCATTTTTAGGGTTCCGTACCTCAAAAGAAAAAAAACGGAACCCTTATAGGATTACATTTTTGTCCGTCTGTCTGTTTTCCTGTCAAGACCCTTTATCTCGGGAACGCATGGAGGTATCGAGTTGAAATTATAATGATATACTCAGGTCTACAATCTCTTCAAGCTGTGAAAAAACATAATTCTATGTTTGTAAAAAAAAAAGATACGGCCGTTTATGCCACAAAAAACGAATTTTTCGAAACTCTCAAGGGAATCAATATTTATAGGGCGTTTCCCGTTGACCTAGAACTATGAAATTTGGCAAGTAATACCGTCTTATGCTACAAGTATAGGGAAAATTCTGAAAACTATACATTTGCAATTCACACCTGCCGCAAAGTCACACCTGAATCAATTATCTATATTAGTCATCTATATTAGAAGAATTTTCACAGTATAACAAAAGATCTGCTAGTGACAATTCAATTTAGCATTTCACGTAACCCGAGATCTAGCTTTAAGACAAGACAGAAGTAGGTTGATTCATGAAGTTCCCTGACACGCGATGGCGGAACTAGGTCTAACAAATTGAGGGCTGCCTCTAATTAAACAGCCTAACTTGTGAGGCTTTCGTGAAATGGAAACCTTATTTAATTTTTATCTAGTCGTTGTTGGGATATCAAACTGACTCATACGTCTTCATACGTATGTGTGTTTATCAAAAACTTATACCCAATGTCAAAAGATTTTCAAAATTATTTCACTGCGTCTGGTAGAAACATTGCTGGCCATCAAGAGCTGGCTCCTATCTGGCCCAGCGTATTAGCATTGTTATTCAACGTGGCAATGTTGCCAATTTCTTCGAAATTCTCCCCTCTGGCAGTGATCTGGATCAGTTGAGCTAACTATATATCGTTTTTAATGGTTATTAAATAGGTCAACTGTTTTACATTATTTTATTTTATTCTGTACATTTTTGTAATTATTTCTGTAATGAAATTAAAAGTTATTTTTAATTGTGAAATCACAAGGATCGTTTTGAATTTATCGTTTCATGTGGCCACTGTTTAGGTATTTGTAGGACCAATTTTATATATGAAAATACTTATATTATTTATTTATTTATTTATTATTTATTAATTAGTACGAACATGTCAATAACACTAATTAAAAAAGAATAATACAAGAAACATTAAATGAAAATACAAATAAAAATATTAACTGTAAGGTAAGCATCTATCTACACACTCAAACCGACTTCTCACAGAATCTCAGACATTCAGATAAAATCACCTTCCATCCGTCCGCAAACACATCACATTCTGGGCTCTCATTCAAGAGGGCATTTAGTGCAGAAAGAGTATGTGCAATGGGAGATTGTGCGTACGCAACCATGCGAGAAGAAGGTTCCTGGAACAGTCGGTGCTTTCTGATACTGCAATAGTTGTTGGGGACGTAGATCCTCGCCAAGTCATCATGGAGATCAGGAGCATCAATCTTACCACGGAGAACCTTACACATGGTAATCAATTGGTTGTTCGCCCTTCTAACTTCTAAACTGTTGTAGCCTAAGCAGCCCATAAGGAACCTTGTCGGGTACATGTAAGGGTAGTAGCCATACTGGTGCTTGTAAAGAAAACGAAGAAAAGCCTTTTGGAATTTTTCCAACAAGAGGTTATATGTGCTTTCATATGGATGCCACACACATGAGCTAGTCTCTAGCTTACTCCGTACGAGCGTGCAGAATAAAAGCTTTATGACGTGACTGCTTTTAAAGTCACGGACGTTCCTCAACACAAAGCCCAGCCTACGGAAGGATTCTTTGGCTGTGGATGTGATATGCACATGGAATGTTAGCTTGGAGTCAAATGTGACACCCAAGTCTTTAACAGTTGTAGATCTAGTGATAGGATGACCATTTAGATTATATGGAAATTGAATTATGAAAGCGAAAGATTTGATATTTGCAAATATCTAATTATATCTTTGCATGGTTTGCATATTACCTATATATTTTAATGAAACTTGGTATAAAATCATAAACAAATATAAAAATATGCTTACGACAGTAATCTTCGCGTTTGGTAGACTTTGGTAGACACCTCAGTTCGCTAGTTCGATTTTTTGAGGGTGTAGTAAGTATATAACGGGGTTAGTCAGACACACGTGCAAACATGATATTGGGCACATGCCGTCCTTACATACCGATGTAAGTGACCTGGAATATTAAGTAGGCTACTTTTTATGAACTTACAGAGAGGACTAGTGATCATAGTGGTAGCGGCTCCACCTTCCGATCCTAAGGTCGTGGGATCGAATCCGGTCGTGTATCAATGGATGTTTCCGTTAGAAAAATATATGTGCGTTATACCCGTACTCTCAAATGGTGAAGGAAAACATCGAGAAAACCGTCATGTCTTAGAACTTAATAATTTTGAATACATGTGCCAAGTACAAAACAAGAGCCTTTAAAGCGCACCTTAATCCTTTCACCACATTGGTTCGAAATAATTTGCGACACGAAAAGAAGAAGATGCACTTACTTTGGTAAGAGGTACCAGGCGAAACCTCGGGCATAAGCTAGTATTTATGTTTTTTACAAATAGTATTCACTCGTATGGTGTATTCACCCTTCGTAATCGCTATGGAGCACGCACTCAAAGTTCCAAAAATGTCCATTCCATATCCAATGATATGATCCATTTCTAAACCAATCCTATCGGAATATGATCTGATGGATGAACCAGCCTTAATTAGAGTACCCTGGTGCCTGGCGCCACCATGCGTGCCTCTTCCCGGATGTGCGTGACTGCGGATTGACAACATCAGGAACTTTATGGGAATTTGGGGAATGCATTTTTCAAAGCCTTTTCGGATACCTTACCTGCTTAGTTTGTCATGTTATTCGTGATGTAACTGATATTTTTATGCTTTCCACGTGGTTTAGATTGTTGAACCCGAAGTAATTTGACCTGGTTCTTGACGTTTGTATAATGTACTGAATCAAATTATAGGGTGGTTTTATGTTTTCGTGAAAATATCAATAATTATTAATAGTTATTCAAACATAGGCTTCAATATTTTGATTTGATTTTAGCCGATTGGACTCGGACTTAAATCAGAATTAGGACTCAGTTAGATGGATTTGGCACCTAAATTCACCTAGAAAGTAAGAAATTCAAATTGATTCTTGTGTTTGTATTGAATAAAAGTAAATTTTGACTTTGACTATGATTAGTTGGTAATTACTATGTTATCTGCAGAGTAAAGCACACATGTGGTTTGGTTACTTACGCTCATTCTTATATTGACATGATTAGTTAGTGACACAGAATAAGATGTGACATGTGACATATTCAAAGGCCACATTAGTTAATATGAGATTTTGAGATTTTCCGGCATTTATTTATTTATAGTACAAAATACCGTCAAGAGTACAATGCAAATCTTCTTGTCCTTATCTCTTCGAGTCGGCATATCATGTTTATTTCCATTTCCTTCTATCAGCCGTTATATCAGTGTAGAGCAAATCGATGGTATCTTAAAATAAATCTAACGTAACTTGCAATACAGTTTATTTCCGTAATTTGGCGTGCGCATTACAGACAAACATCATAACAAATTATAGGTGCAGTGAACCTGCCAACAGCTGGCTTCAAATGAAAGTGATTCATGCGATCCAACTCCATTAGATCACAACGATCTATATTTGGTTTGGTAGAAGGAATTCTCAGTATTCTTGGACTTGATTTCAAATTAGCTGTTGATAACGTAAGCATTGCAAATACAATTCTTGCGATGATGATAGCAGCTGTGTCACAAAATAATCTTAATGGTACTGTGAAGACTGCAGTCTCCATCATTACACTAGTTTATTTTAAATCTCCCTGTGCTTTAGGTCAATGATCAGTTTGAAGTTTCAAGGCTCTGATAAGTCGAACATTGTCCATTAAATATTGGATTGGAAATTACACCTTTACTGATTATAGACTGACTTTTATGTTTTGTCACTATCGTCAAACCTTCGATCTTGTATTACAGTGCCAGTTATTGATATTGTAAGTTTGGGAAACGCTAGCAGTTAGATGGGAACAATAACACAGCTTGACGATTAGGTAATAGACGACCCCAAGTAATCATAAAACTTTGTTACAGATGAACAAGAAAGAGTACAGAAGAAAACGTTTGTGAATTGGATAAACTCGCATTTATCAAAGCGTATACCTCCAATGCGCATAGATGATCTCATCTACGACCTGCGCGATGGCACTAAACTACTGGCGCTGCTGGAGGTGCTGTCGGGGGAGAAGCTGGTAAGTGTATCTATCATTATGGCGATTTGCCTATGAAAAAGAGCCAATGAATACTTGCGATACAACAGCCTTCGTACTCCTGTATCATTATGCTGAAAGGTAGCCTTTTCTTCGTCACTCTCTCTCAATTATAAACTTGTCTTGTATTTACTGTATTTGTTCTCTAGCGTTGAATAAATATTTTCTATAAACCCTGACTGATCTTATTGTTCTTATTTCTTAGCCGATGGAGCGTGGTCGTGTCCTCCGTCGTCCACACTTCCTCTCAAACGCCAACACGGCACTCCGGTTCCTAGCCGGCAAGCGTATCAAACTCGTCAACATAAACGCGGCGGATCTGGTCGACGGACGGCCTGCTGTCGTTCTGGGCCTTATCTGGACCATCATCCTGTACTTCCAGGTAAGAGTCAGAAGATATAAAGTGACCGAGATGTTAAGGAAGCCCCGTTATAACCCATGTGTTCATTAGGAAACAATGTCACAAAATTCTATATTGTTTATGTATTCCATGGTCTCTTTTCGTTCACTAACACATAATGCATAATGAGTGGCTATAGCTAGTGAATGGATTTTCTTCTAAACAGTTGCTAAACACAGTTCAGCATAGACAAAACTTATTTAGAAATAGTCTTTTAGCGTACATCACAGTATTTTTGCGTCAATATGTTTGACATCTAAAAAGCTTTTTCTTATATTTGTACGAGTATAGAAAACTGAGTTAGAGCTCCTTAAGTATTATGTTAATATGTTATTATGGAATGTGACATAATCATATCTGTTTACATTGCTCATTTTATGTACTATCTACTTTGTGTATACTCTTTTATATTTTTGAACATTAAACAATCAGTAACAAAATTTAACAGTCAGCAACCAATAGCAGACAAAACTAATTAGAAATGTTGATATGGGTTAATTTTGGAGCGGACATACTGTTGTTGAATGCTTCATCCCTTTCTATGACAATTAAATGTAAAACAAGGCCCCTTAATGTTTTTAAATGCGCATATGTATTACAAATCTGTTTCATAAATTGCACTTAGTTGAAATTTAGGTACTACTTATTGGCAGTTAGATTTTTGTGAAGCACTTGTTGGTTTATCAAATAGACGCTGTCAAATACCTAGACACAACGAATATAGCAGCAAATGAGGATATACCTTTTAATTTAATATATAATTCAGGTTCTAATTTATTCTAAACATCATATAGGATATGAACTGTTTAAAAATACATGGTTTATTCTCATTTAATTGGCTTGAACATATTTCGTTTGCGCAAGCTTCGCTCAATATATTGGACCCACAGGATCGAGGAACTCAGGTGGGTACGAGCTACGGCTTCCACATTTAGCACTATGCATGAAAAACCTTATTCATTTCAAAACTGCTTCTCTCTGGAGAGTTTGCTTTGTTTTTCAGACAGATTCTTATGCATAGTACCTACATTTATATGAATTTGATAAGTAACAGTTGTAATGATATTGGAGATTAAAAATATTGACTCGGACTTATCCTTGTATATAGTATTCTGGTTAGTGTGAATTGAACAGGGAACGAGGAACTTTGAACTGATTACGAGCATTTACCTTGTTCTGATATCCAATTATTGAGTGTCACCTACATTATATAGAGTGCATTTAATTTATTCTTATTGAATTCGAAATATTAGTCCATTAAAATGTTACATTTTTTAGGCCTTAGTGTGCATTTGTCAGAGGACGCAATTTTATTTTTTTAATGTGTAGGGGGGGTCAGTAGAAGCTTAAGTTCAAGTTTGTGGGGTCGGCACCCTTGTCCCCCGGCCGCCATCTTGGAAAAGGGGGTGCAAAGGGTTTTCGCGCTGTATCTCGTAAACTAGTTACCTTACAGAAAATTTAATCAAACATAAAATGTAGCAAATTAAATTTCCTACAATTTTATTTCTATTACTTTTTATCGTCAAGTGACCAACAAAAAAGTTATAAACAAAAATAAATGAAAATTTTGTAACAAATTTCCTCTATATAATTGTTTCATTTTATTTATTTATCTAGGTTTTATGCATTTTTAATGCATTTTTTGTCACTGTCTTAGCAAATCGTTTGTATCGCAGAGTGTCTAGAGTATCGTCTTTATTTCCGCCATATAAAAAGACGAAAAAACGTTCGCCAACAACACTGAGTAACGATGACTCGACTTTCTCACTCATAAATAATTTAGTTCCACTTGCTAACTCTGGATGCTTCTGCAAAATTTTTATAAATTTGACTTTGCCCATGTTATACCTCATAGGTGGTGGGTAAAAGGGTCAAACATAGTTCAATAATAGCATAGGAATGTTAAGATCATAATAAATTGTATGAATAAAAAAAATATAGATAGAAAAGTAAGCCTAATTTTTAGTTTTTATTGCATCCCTATGAGCATTCGAGAATCCGTTTAAGTTTGGAGCGCTGTAAAACCTAGAACAAACAAACAAAATTTTCATTTATTTTTGTTTATAACTTTTTTGTTGGTCACTTGACGATAAAAAGTAATAGAAATAAAATTGTAGGAAATTTAATTTGCTACATTTTATGTTTGATTAAATTTTCTGTAAGGTAACTAGTTTACGAGATACAGCGCGAAAACCCTTTGCACCCCCTTTTCCAAGATGGCGGCCGGGGGACAAGGGTGCCGACCCCACAAACTTGAACTTAAGCTTCTACTGACCCCCCCTACACATTAAAAAAATAAAATTGCGTCCTCTGACAAATGCATACCCAAATGTAACTTTTCAATGGACTATATATAAAACTTTGCTAATGACTTACTGACACCGCACAGCAATGTCCTTGAAATCTTTTGTTTAATCGTTTTATTAGTTTTATGCACGGTAAATATTTTACACACACTCAGTATACTGTAGTCTTTAATTTGTTGACAGAGATTCGCTTAATTTTGAAAACAAGCAAAGCGCGTTGTAGTTAGATATCACAAACTGCTATTGGTTGAGAATTGGCAATTAGAAGTACGTCATCGTCACTCTACCTTTTTCACTTCTACATTATTATTTTCTCATTTATTTTCACTAACCGTACGCTTATATGAGTAATTTGTTGAGCCATAAATTGTTTGACAACTAATATGTATCTATTTGGAGCAACTAGTTTGCCTAAATTGCTTCATACTCCATATCGCGAGGTATGGTGTGCCGGTACATTGCCGTGAATTGCTTGATGTTGTAACGTCATAATTGGCATGTATTGGTAGGTACAAACATGTTTTCAATTTAATTTAATTAATTAAATGTTAATGTTAAATGTCAATATTTTTATCATTTAAATAATCATAGGTAGAATAATAAGCCTTTTCTAATAATATTTTCTTCAGCCTTGCTTTAAACACCACTGGACTTGAAGTCTCTAATAAAAATCAAGGTAGACGATTGTAGACACGAATAGCCATAACTAACACGCTTTTGTTGTATAACGCAGTTGTATTTGGGGGTAGCCTGAGTTTATTATTATGTCGTCTGGATCTAAAGTTACTAAAAAGGTCCATATAACTTTTTACAAAAACAGACAATTCAAATATATACAGACAAGGCAATGTCAAAATGTTCAGTTGAGTGAAGTAAGGTTTACAGCTCTCAGTTTTTTCTAGTTTGCATATGGCTCTGACACTTTTCTTTTGACTTAAAAATATTTGCTCTTTTAAAGTAGAATTGCCCCAAAATATAATGCCATATCGTAAAGCAGATTCAACAAATCCATGGTATGCTGTAATTACAGCTGCCTCATTTACTACTTTGCGGAGCATATACATTGCATAAGAGAATTAATTTATTTTTTTACATAAATTACTAACGTGTGTTTTCCAATTCAATTTTTGTCTAAATTTAGTCCTAAAAATTTGGTTACATCTACTTTACTAATATTAATTCCTGAATAATTAACATTTATGTCAGATTGGTTATTAGGATTATTATTATTAGAGAATGTCATAATATGAGTTTTATCTAAATTTATCAATAAATAATTATATTCAAGCCATTTGATTATTGTTTCTAAGGTTGTGTTGATCGTGCTCACTAAACGAGATCTACAGGTATCAGTAAACATCACAGTACTATCATCAGCAAATAAAAACAGGGTTACATGTGTGGCTTTTTCAATATGTAATAAATATGTAACATATGCATTTTTTAAATTAATGAGACATTCAGGTTTTGACGTGACAACGTCTAATAAATCGATGAACGCCCGAAAAAGGATTAGTGAATGTCCCGTTACAATCATGGTCCCGTTACGCTCTTTGTAACGTTACGATCGGAGCGAGAGCGCTCTCGCCATCTATCTATCTAGATATATATCTATCTGTTTTGTTATGAAGTTGTCACGTTAAACTATCGTCCGTAAACCGACTGCACAGACAACCAGTTTTTTTTGTTTAATAACAAATGCGCTCGCGTAGCCTTTGGTAAAGTCATGTTGAACCTTTAATCTGTTCCAGATAAAGAAGTTAAAGATTCTATTGATAGTTATTTCAGCTGTAACGGCTAGATCTCCACAAAAAAAAACCAACCTTAACACCCAAACTTTTAAACTTATAATATTAGTGTAGTTATTAGCTGGGCCAATGGCTAGTTCATATACGCCACAGACAACAGCTGTTTCTGTGACCACTAAACTTTTAACCAATCATTTTTGATGTTCTTTATTAGAACGTCTTAACGGCTGATCAAAAATATCATTCGTATTTTAATAAAGTTGAACGCTTTATTACTATTTCCTTGTTGGCATGCTGCCGACGGGAACTGAGTTCTCTGTTATTAATCAGTTCAATTTCTTGTTGATTGAGTAGAATTTCACGCGTTCTTAATATCTGAACTGAAAAGTTTCCATTGACCTTGGGTTTTTGAGTATCACTTCGTAATATGCTGAAACTTACCCATTCAATTTATTTAAAAATAATAAAAAGTGAAAAAAAAAAGTAGGATGAAACCCACTGGAAAAGGAGGAGAATATTATAAAAAAGGAAAGAAAAATAAATTACGGGCGATCTGAGGTCGGGAAGGGTTGAGGTTTTAAGGGTAAAAAACGGTTTATCTCGATTTTCGGCAAAACTACAATTCCTATGGAAAAAAGTCAAATAGCAAAGTTCTGGTAATAAAAAGATCTACAACTTTTGTGTTATAACTTTTTCACATAACCTCAAAATTTATGTGAAAAATTGAAAAAACAAAGTTTTTGGTTTTTTATTTGCATCTTTTACAAAAAATATTTTTTTTTCACGAAATTTGGTGAAAAGTTACATTTTTAAGTCCCAAATACACTCTAATTTATTCGATTTAAAACATAGAATTTTTTCACCTTATTTTGACTTAATATCGAAAAAGCACCCTAATTTTCAATCGAAAATTCACCCGTCAAAATATCAGCTTTTTTCAAAAAGTTGATGTGCTTTCTGCTCGTTGAAATTCGGGTGAATTTTCGATTGTAAATTAGGGTGCTTTTTCGAGGTTATGTGAAAAAAGTGTACATACAAAAGTTGTAAGTAGATCTTTTTATTACCTACAACTTTGTCGTTTGACTTTTTTCCATAGGACTTGTAGTTTTGCCGGAAATCGAAATAAACCGTATTTTACCCTTAAAACCTCACCCCTAAACCCTTCCTGACCTCAGATCGCCCGTAATTTATACCTTCCATTTTTATAATATTCTCCTCCTTTTCCAATGGGTTTCATCCTACTATTATTTTTTTTGGTTTCAAAAATTATCGACCCTGGTCTACAGTCTCCCTTCGTTTAGTTAGTCAATCTTACAAACGAAGCTACCATTAAAAATACTTTCACGTATCTGGAGTTGCAAGCTACCAATCAAAGTTCAGGAGTCATCCAAAAGTTTTCATGTATACCTATTCAGATCGAAGAGAACAGTCGCGCGTTGGAATACCTTGGAGGGTCGCGATGCGCGTCGGCGATGTCGTACGAGTCGGGTGCGGCGACGCCGACGCACCGAGCGGAAGACAAATGGAAGCAGGGAGCTAAGAAGACTCTGCTGCAATGGGTTGCCAATGCTCTGCCAAAGTATGTTTACCTTTCAACTTAGTCGTTCCCGCTGTTGATGCTTTCAGTTTGATCTCTATGGGCTTGTGAAGTGAGTGGTTGCGAGTTGAAGTACGCGAGCAAATATGTGTTGTTTTGTAATGTTGTTTGGTGTTGGGGTAGCATCATACCCCGATCGATTTCTTTGATATTTCAATATCAATAATAAATTTTCCATGATTAATCAGTAATCAATGCTCTTTTTTAATATGTCCAGCTGTACAGACAGTCTTTTACAGACTGATGTAATAGATATTTCACTGAGCTAAGCGTGATCTTGAATGTTCACTTAAAGTCGCTGATCAAATAATTATCTTTACAGGGATTCCAACATCCAAGTGACAGATTTCGGTCCATCCTGGCGCGACGGTATCGCCTTCCTAGCGATTATAGACGCTATCAAAGCGAACCTCATTAACCTGGCTGAGATGAAACGGAAGACTAACAGACAGAGGTTGGAGCACGCGTTTGATGTAGCCGAAAGTGCTTTGGGAATTGCCAGGCTATTAGACGCAGAGGATGTGGATGTGGACAAACCCGATGAGAGGTCCATCATGACGTATGTGGCACAGTTCTTGCACAAGTATCCTGAACCTAAGGTAAGCTTTCTTTGCAAGAATAAAATTTAAGTTGTGCCTTATTTTAAGTAACACTTATACTGCACTGTCGTTCATAAGGCGGCATTGTTGCATTGATTTGCTCATTGTACCCTCTCGATAGAAATAAAACATTAGCAAATATCACTGCCATGAAATACCCATTTTATTATTACAGACAACAGGACCAGATGCTGTAGCGGCAGTTCAGGAGGAATACGAATCTCTTAGGATGTGGCTGACGGAGCGCGTCACCACAATCCAACGGCAATACGACTCGCGAACTCTATCGCGAAACTACGACGACTATGTGCGCGCCGAAACAGATCGGCTCGCTAGAGAACCGATATATCAGAAACTAGAAAAACTCATGTACACCAACAGCTTAGTCGCCATTGCGCCGAAGTCCTGGCGGGAACTAGTCTCGCTATGGATCGAACTGGAAAGATTACACAGACGATGGCTTTGGATGCTAGATTCAGATCTTCCCGGTGACTTCAGAAACGTAGGAGAGTGGCTAGCACGAGCCGAATATTTGTTGTATTTCGATGAAATACCGACTGATTTAGATGAAAGAACGGCGGCGATCATAAGCCAGAAACTAGAGGAGCATAGCGAGTTCTTTGCTGGGCTGCCAGAAATCGTAGATAGATTCGAAGCAGCGTTGCGGTCGCCAGACGCATCAAGAATACCTACAGAGAGACTGCAAGACATGAAGGACAGATTGGAAACCGTCAGTCGAACAGCGCCTCAGAGAAAGGCCAGGTTAAAGTACTTGGAGCACAAATGCTGCATCGTAGCGTTCACAGAACTGACCAAAGCGAAGTTAGCCGCTTGGACGGGAAAGTACGGCCGTATCGACCACGTGCACGCCTTACTAGAAGATTACGACAATTTCGTCACTAAGAATAAGATATTCCAGGAGTTTGACAGAGCGTATATAGATATCAAGCAAGTGGCGGATGAATACAAGAGAGTTTGCGAAGTAGACCGCAGCGAAGCTAGAGAGATCGACGCATTTTTGAGAGAAGTAGCCGAGACCTGGAGACGAGTATCATCAGACGTGAGATGCTCTCGCAGCGTTCTCGAAGAAGTGATATCCCATTGGGAGAGATGGAACATCCTATCCAATGATTTCACGAACTGGTTAGACAAGGCACAGCATATGCTAAGAGTGTCAGAAGATGAGAGACTTGAGTTCTTCCATGACCTGACGGTTTGGAAGGAGAAGCATCAGAGGCTGGGTGATGCGGCGGGTTTCCTCGCGGCTACCTGCGCTGAGGAGATCAGCTCCGAAATCAAGAGAAAGTATGTCGAGATCACAGAAAGATGGGAACGGGTGTGGGAGGAGGCTGAGAGGTGAGAAACTATTTTACATTTGTAACGTCTGTACATATGTAACTCATTTTCTCAGGAAAATACTTTAATACTTTATAGGAAACTTACTAGGTTACATAAAAACAACATGACACAAACATTGTAATAGAAAATAGCTCAGTTCATTTACGAATCTAGAAGATATCGGTTTCCGGTATCAATCCCATTTATATTTTAAATGGCTTCTGCGTTGATTCCACATGGATTCTAGTTTATCTTCCACTTGGATAGTATTCCAGCTGGCATCTATTTTCATTCCATTTTCATTCACTTACATTAAGATCGATTGTGTTGTTAGATACGTGAGAGGCGGCGATGCCTTACGCCACCGCCGCGAGCTCGCGACCGGAGTCCGCGAGTTGGACGACTGGCTGGCAGCCGCTGACAACCTGCTGGCCAGCCAACCGCGAGCCAACACCGCCGACATACAAACCTACATCGACAAGCTACTGCACCTTAACTCACAGATAGAGCATCACGAGGAACTGTTTAAGACTATTAGCAGGTGAGGTGTTTATCTATCAGTATTCCAAGTAGATTCGTTGGATATGTCTATGTCTATCCAGTGGCTAATCGAATAGCTGCACTCGTCACCCAACGCGATCTGTTCACCAAATTTACATTGGGCAGCTTGGCGTTGTTTTGTTGTACATTTAAGTTAAGCGATGTTTGTTGATAGGTGACCTTTAGTGACATACGGCTTCCGTACTTCAGAAGGTACGTTATGCTGTCGGTCCCGATTGTAACAGTCTTCATAAGCCTAAGACCGACAGCAGAGTTGACAATCACCTTTAAAACCCAACTCCTTCTATTCAGTACTAATAATAATAATAAAAGCCTTTATTCGCTGACCAATTTTCAGTAAATTTTTTGACTAATCTAATTTTTAAATCTAGTTTATAAAAGAAAATAAAAATAAATAAAAACATTCCTCAGCAACCGTTTTGTTGGTCAGGTTGTCTCCTCGACATAGGTCCCTTCAGTACTAATATGATCTCTAATATGTACTTTAGAACCTTCCAAAACGCGATCGCGGAACTACCCCGTGACGAAGTAGAGTCCAACATGAGCAAACTCAAGGTGCAGAAGGAAGCCCTCGTGCGGGTCCGCGCCACCGTCCCGGTAAAGCTGCATCAGTACCGACAGCTGCTGGTGCAGCACGAGTCGCTGGAATCTGGTCAGAAGGAGATCGGCTCCTGGCTGGATAAGGCTGAAGAGGCACTGGGGTCCAGCGGTCAGACCAGACGGTGGGTACTTTAGCAAGTCAATGTTTCAAGGTTCTATGGACTATTAGATGTAGGCGTTAGATCATGCAGAAAACCTTCGATAGATAAAGGTTTTGTTATGAACCGTGGTAGCAGAAGAGCAAAAACAGATTAGAAGATAGGTGCTTGTTAGATATTGCTGGAAATGGCTTGGATTATGTAGGCAGACCAGACTGTGCAGTTTTAGTTCGATCTTGAAGATTTACCTCGCCAGGTAAAGATTTTGCTATGACCACGAATGTGGATCTAACGGAGACCAGATGATGAGTGTGCTTTTAAAGGATATTTACATTTGACTATTTAATAGCTATGTCCATCTCCAAACTTCTTTGTTTTTCTACAGTGAGATTGTAGAAGAGCGTTACGAAATCCATCGCTCATTCTTCTCCCGAACCACTTACTACCGTTCTATGTTGGAGAGCAAGAACAAGGTGTTCCAGAACATAGTCCGCTCGGCCGACGCCGACCGCAGCGCAGACGTGTCAGACCAACTGCGGCTCATGAGGGACCTCAATGACAGGTCAGTTTGACACTTGTCAATATGTCAAGGATACTTCAAAGCTTATTTAATTTATAATTTTTCGGTATTAAAAATAAAAAAATCACTTGTTTAGCGTAATCTACACATTTTAGGGGTTCCGAAGACCACAACTTTTATAGTTTTGCTATGTCCGTCTGTCTGTCGGTCTTTCATTAGCAAATTATTAGTTTTATTGTATTTACATTTTGCACGATATCAAATTACAAAAACAAATAAGTACAAAGAGGTTTATTGCAAGAAAAATATTTTACAGGATCACGTACGTAAGGATTTATACAGTCCTGAGAGTAATTTAGCGATTTGAGTATACTCTAGCCCTATTTTACGCAAACATGGTTTATGCAAGGCTGGTTTTCAGTCTACCCTAAGCTTGAACTTAGGTGACAGTCAAGCAATAAAAAGTCAAGTCAAAAGATACTTTATTCAATACAATCACAAGAATCACTTTGAAACGTCTTACATACTAGGAGAATTTAGGTGCCGATTCATCCTTCCCTATAATAACCCATAATAATCCTACCAAAAATAATATGTAACAGCGGGATCAATATCTTAAAAACAACAAATAAGAGAAAAATATAGATAAATGAAAAATGACATATAAATAGTATATAATATAAATATATAATATAATATAAAATAGTATATAATCTATTTAATAAAAAAAACCACTGAAACTGCTTTACTGCTGCGTGTGAGTAATAATAATAATATTAGCACTTAGATATTCTTGTTATTACTGAATTCGGAAGGCTTCACTGTAAAAAATATGAAATACTACTAAAAGTTTATCTCGCCAGGTTCGCGCATGTATCTTCAGAAGCGACGCGTCGTGAAGCCGAGCTACAACGCTTGACCCGCGCGTGGGAAGAATTCGAAGTGAAGCGCAGAAGCGTAGAAGAATGGGCTTCAAGAGCCGAAGCACTCTTAGCGGACACTAGACTTGACAACAAGCAAGCAGTGGACTTCCATAAGCGGTTCTTCCAAGGAGCTGATGAGAGGGCTGTGTCGGAACTGGTCCGGTCCGGACGAGAGCTTATTGAGGTTAGTCTTCGTAAACTGTCATAGTTGGTCATGTCATGTCCACGCGTTTCATACTGTTTTATTATCTGGAGTAGTAACTTCTAAAAAAGTCATTTATTTTTAGAGCTTTTCGGAACTTATTATGCATATATGACAACCTCTGTGGCGCAGTGGACTAAGATCCGGCTGAGACGCAGAAGGTTGCGGGGTCGATTCCCGCCGCGGGACAAATGTTTATATGATCTGCAAGTATTTGTTTCGGGTCTGGGTGTTTCTATGTATAATATGTATCTATGTATCTATAAAAAAATTAAAGTATATTATGTAGTATATCAGTCATGTGGTACCCATAACACAAGCTCTGCTTACTTTGGGGCCAAATGATGCTGTGTGAATTGTCCAGGATTATTTATTTATTAATTTATTATTCATTTATTTAATATATATGAAACTTTACGTATATCATACGAACCGTGTCGTTCCAATATCAATACATAGAGAAGATAACAGAGTATTTCGTTTAGAAGATGTTCCAAATGCCTTTAAAATAACTAATTACTTACTCGGGGTTTGCCAGCGAGCCTTGGAGCGCAGTATTCTAGGAGTCAAACTCACAGACCACGTCCAAAATACTGCGCTCCAAAACTCAGATCGCGGCAGACCGCGGCGCAGATGGAGGGACGAGTTAGAGATCTAAAGGATTGGTCAACAGTGGCCTTAGACAGGGACGATTGGAGAAAAGGAAGGGAGGCCTTTGCCCTGCAGTGGGACGTCACAGGCTCTTAATAATAATAATTATAATTACTCACAGTTGAAGATATTGTTGGACAATGCATACAACACCATCTAGCCCTAAATTAAGCATAGCTGGTATTTGATAGCAGCCAGCCAGATATTCATCACATAAATGGGATGGAATTAAACTCCCAACCTACAGCGCAGACGTCAGAGCTTCAACCAACTGAGCTAACTGGCCAGTCATGGACTACTATACTTAAGGATTATATTTGTTCTAGCTCGTAAACGTAGAAGACCGTCCAGCCATCGTGCAAACAGTAGAAGAGCTACAAAAACGTTGGCGCGGTCTGCTGGAAAAGGCGCCACCTCACCTCATGAAACTGGAGTTCAGACTGGACGAAGCTGTGTTCCATCACTGCATCAAGGATATTGAGAAAGAGCTGGTTTACGAAGAACAGGTTAGTTTCATAGTCGCTTTTAAATGTACCTGAGTATGTGCGTGTAAGTATCTTGTTACGGAGTTCTTAGACCTCTCGGAGGCTCTCGTTATGACACAGGAAATATCCTCGACCGACGATATCTTATAATTTAATATCCTGCATTGATAGCAGTAATGAAAAACAAAAATATACGATTTTTTGTTTATTGCATGTCGTACCATAGTCTCTGGCTTGCAATTTTTTAAAAGTACTCATGTACTAGTAAAATGTAGTTATAATAACAATGTAATTTAAAAGTAAATAATGAAGCTTAATAGATAAAAACATATAAGATTATTTTTTGGAAAGTGCAGTTTGTTGTTGGATAATATCCTAATATTATAAATGCGAAAGTAACTCTGTATGTCTGGCTGTTACGTTTTCACGCCTAAACTGCTGAATGAATTTTGGTATATATATTTTTTATTTTATTTGGGAAACAAACAGACAGTTAGATATTTTGCTTATAAGTAACACAAATAGTAAACACATAGTCCAGTAAAGTTTTCAGAGAGTTATAAGTTCCCAAAGAGTTAAGTTACAGAGATAGATGAGACCTTGGATAAGGGCACATGCTACTTTTTATGTAGATACCACGTGAGCGAAGCCGCGGGCACAGCTAGTATTCCATAAAACCAATAAAAAATAAAATTCCATAAAAAATAGTTTTATGGAATAAAAGAGGCATTTTGATTTTAATTTTTGAATACATTTTAGGCATATAACCAAAGCGACGACGCCGATGGCATCCTCATCAGGAACGAAGAGTACTTCCGTAACCACGGCAAGGTGATGCAAGTGGAGCAATGTCTCCAGAACCTGAAGAAGATCGCCGTTAGCTACACGCATCAGACCACGGACACGGTTCTCGAGGATTCTGTGAGGAAATGCGAGACCATGTGGGAGTCCACCGTGCATAGGTTTGTTCTAATTTCTAGTTATTTGTACCAAAAAACTAATTACAAAATACTAATATTGGTGGACAATTGACACAACGCCATCTAGTGTAATTGACACAACACCATCTAGTGTCAAACAAAGCAAAAACTTGTTTTATTAAAACCAGCAATCGATTATGGAACTTCTGATACAATGAATGTGTATCAGTTCTGATTAGCAATAGACATTATTTGTTGGATTGGTATTATGTTCGTTCGGTTTCTACCTTTGTTTCTATTCATATGACAGCATATTAAATGATGAAAATTATACCTATATTATTACTTATGTATGTATTGTAAGACAGGTCTAAGAATATAATAAATAAATAAATATATAATGTCGGACATTTCACACAGCATCATCTGACCTCAAAGTAAGCAGAGATTAGTGTAAGTAGTATAATCAGTAGTACATAGTAGTATATGTAGGTAGTGGGTACCACATGACTGATATACTACTCCGTACCACGAGTGTATCCCACTATATCTATTAGGTATTTCTATTGATAGAAATACTGGGACTGATTCTCCCACTATTTCCATTGATGACGTTTTTTTGCCGCAATGGATATAATGGGATATAATTTGGAAAAAATAGTTCTTATTTTTTATTTTCATGGAAATAGTGGGATACACTCCGTACCACGTGGGCAGAGACGTGGGCAGCAGCTAGTAAATATAGTTTCGCTTTGACATCCTTAGTAATCCGAGTTATTTGAAATTAAAAAACATGTCTACCATAAAGTGGATTACAATGAGCCTATTTCAGGATCACATTCTACATCATTGTTTCAGGGTGGAGCATTTCCGCCAGCAACTGCAGAGAATACCTGCTAAGTGGGACGCCTACAGACAGAAGTACCAAGAAATGGAGCAATGGATGCAGCACGTGGACAAAACCATGGACAGCATCGTGCGCGAAGTCGATTCTGCTGAGGCGTTTGAGAGGGAGAAGACTATATTCCAGGTATATACTTTTTATATACCTTTTTTGTATGGTATTGATATACTATAAGTAAAGTTATTTGCTTAAGCAGAGCAGAGCAGATGTTTATGACGATATATGAACATGTGTAGTCAAGCACGACATCATCATAGCGAAGTTTCGACATCACTGTTTAGGTGGATACATGCCTTTATATACAAGCGAGCTACTAGCATGTCTAAAGCTGTCCTGATATTAACTCATACTATTATGGTAATCGTGTCATTCTATTTACAACCTTTGGACTAAAGTTAATTTATAAAAAGAAGTAATTTTCATTTGTAAAAGACACATCTAGTTTTTTTATGGATAATTCTCACAACATCATGTAGGCCCAAAGTAAGCAGAGCTTGTGTTATGAGAACCACATGACTAATATACTAGTTACATACTTTTTTAAATACAGTATTAAACATAGAAGCACCCAGGCCCGAGACACATACTTGCAGATCATACAAACATTTGTGCTGCGGCGAGAATTGCCCGCAACCTTTTGCGTCTCAGCCAAGCCTTGGCCCACTGTACCACAGTGGTCGACTGTGGCGCAGTGTGATTAAGCTCATTCATAACAAAATAAATTTGTCTGAAGTCGACAATGCTTGTGTGATACCTCTGGTATTACAATCGCTCTTTTCGGTAACTACTTACCATCGGGTGGGTCGTATACTCGATTGCCGGCTGGGTTGTATAATAAAAAGTCAGTCAATAGTCGATAAAACTAACATTTTTCAATTCTGTTGCTTTCAATGGATGCAGTTGAGGGAACTCATGGTAACTAAGACTTTTATTTATATATTTAGGTTTATAGTATTACAATATTAGGTTAGATTCTAGTTAATCATTCACAGCTATCTTTAGTCAGGCTCAGACCAAGTTTGCATAGCTTTTTAATGTAAACTTAAAGATACGTTACGATAGAGTTCATATTTAAACGATTTATCTTTTCCTAGAACATTTGCCGCGAGGCGGACAAAAAGCGCGAAGACATGAAATGGCTCGTCCAAACCCTAGATATGCTGACTAACCATTGCTCTGAAATCGAGGCACAGGAAGAACAAGTCAAACTAGAAAACCTAATCGCCCGATACAAAAACCTCATCCCCACTATCGAAATAACAATGATAAAAACAGAGACTTACACCAGATGCTACACATACCGCCGCGAGGTCCACGAAGTGATATGCATTCTTGAGAGCGCTAAAGAACAGGCTATGGTAGAACCTGAGCCGCAATCGCTACAACATGTTGAGCAATTAGTTATGGAGCAACAAGTAGCCGTACAGAAACTTGATCGGCATAGGCCATCAGTCATGTCAATGCTGCAGAAAGGCAAGGATCTTATAAAGGATGCAAACGCACCATCATTTGTGCGTGAGGATGTTAAGAATCTTGAAAGTGGCTGGAACACAGCTTACGAAACCTCGACAGATAGGCTTCATAAACTAAGAGACACACAGAAGGTTTGGTCTAACTATGAGTACCAGAAAGACGAGCTACTCTCAGATCTAGAGAAGATCGAAAGTCATGTCGCACACCCCGGTCTTGAACTAGGTGTCACCAACATCGGCCGCGAACTCCAAGAGACTAAAATCCTCAGCTCAGACCTTGAAAAGGCCAAAGTTGAGAGACTCCCGCAGTTACAACACGCATATTCAGAGCTACGCTTGCTCACAGCCAACAAACCTAAACCTGTAATTGAGAAAGAACTAGGTAGCATCGAAAGCAAGCTAGGCAGAGTACAAGACGAAGTTCAGCATAAGGTCGAACATCTTGAGAAGTTCAACCAGGAATGGGTTAAAATCGAACAAAAGTTAGAGCATGTTCGAGAATGGATCAAGAAAGAAAGCCCTGTTCTTATCTCTCAGATTCGAGCTGACAATATCACACCTGAAGACAGAGTGGAGAAATCCCAAGCGTTACAGTCGGTAATTGCTCAAAAATTAGAAATCATCCGGGGAGTTGCCGATCAAGGTGCCAAATTAGCGGTGGAACATAGAGTCCAAGATGCCGCAAGACTCAAGGGAGAAATCACGCTTCTAGAGAAAATGATGGCTGATCTCCAAAGATCAACAGAACATCAAACAAAGGTCGTCGAACACGACCTCGCCAGCTGGCAGAAGTATCAAGCTGGCGTTGCTGAGATCAAACCTTGGATCGAAGAAGCCGAGATGAAACTCGGAAGCGTGCCAAAACCAACTACATTACCTGAAGCTCAACAATTACAACAACAATCTAAAGCTTTGGTGACAGATTGTGATAAACAGCAAATTATTCTACAGATTCTGTCGAGTGTCAGTCACCAACTCTCAGGAAAAACAAGTGCCCCGGATGAGGTCGATGCTATTCACTCCCGTTGGGCTGTAGTCCATGATTTGGCTGACCAATGGAACAACAAGCTTGACAAACTAGTTTTGAACTGGGAGAACTTTGAACGTGAAGCCGAAAAGTTAGAGTCATGGATCGAACATGGCGAAAAGCTGCTCAGCAGTCGCAGCGTATCGATCGACTCTCCTCAGGTTGAAAAACTAGATAGAGAACTGAACAAACTAAAATCATTCGGAAACGAAATTTCGCAGCAACAAGCTAAGATTATCAGCATTTCCCAAATCTGTGACAATATATGTCATAACATTCAACCTGAAGGTGCCACAGTGCTCAAGAATAAGGTAGCTGATATCAAGCAGCGTACAAACAACCTAGCTGAAACAGTCAGATCTAAAGTAAACGAGCTTTCTGATAAAATAATCGTAAGACAAGAGTTTATGACAAAACTACACAATTTCGATAACTGGATCACTGACATTAGACGAAAGACTGAAAGCTACGATCAGATTGCAGCAGATAAAGTTGAACCAACACTTCAGTCCATGCATGTCTTACTACAAGAGCATGCGGCCAAAACACCAGAGTTCACAGACATCTACAATGAGATCAAGAATATGACTCTTTCTTCCCATCCTGATGAGTCGCGTACATTAAGTGAAACATACTCAAATATTGCTGAACATTACCAAATCATTGAAAGTAACATTCAACAAAACAAAGGAGTTCTGCAAAAATGGTCTGATCTCCTCAACTGGTTTGATGACACTAAGCAACAGCTTGGACATATTCAGTACCAAATCGAAGGTCCGAAGCTGACACCTGAAAGCTACGAGATCTTAAAGACAGAACTCGTCAACGTTATAACCAAAATACCAGAGTGGAAGAGCAACGTAGCTCTGTTAGATGGACCATCAAGAGTAAAAGTTACTGACCAGAACACAGGCAGAATAATGTCACCAACTAGCCTTGTTAAGGAGATCGAGGTGAAAGCAGAAGCTCTGCTTAACCAAGTAACAACGAAAAGAGATCTTGTACAGAAAGTAGGAGCTCGCTGGGACAAATTCAATGTCCAGCACAACGCTTTGGTGGAAGTTTTGCAAAACGTTCAATCCGCTCTTAGTGATATGGCGCAGAAAGCTGTACCTTTAACCGAAGCCACTATTCAAGACAAGACAGAACAACTTGACAAAATTGATGCCGAACTAAAAGAGAAACAGTCCATAAGAAAAGAGCTGCGCGAAGAAGGCTTACATTTAATGAGAGAAGATCAACCCAACATGGGTACGATACAAAACGCTCTGACTGTCGCTGATAACAATTGGGACCAAGTAGTGAATGCGGTTCGCGACCAAAAGAATAAGTACATTCTACTATCGTCCACTCTTCAAGAACTAAAGAATTTCACTATAGCTTTTGACAGAGAAATCAGTAGATCTGAACAACTTTTCAATGAAGCTAAGGAGGCTCCGAACGATTATGTTCAAACAGCTCAGAGTCTTGATAAAGCTAGAAAAGGTTACGAAATTCTCAAGAGGTCTAAAGGATTACTAGATCAAATGGAAGCTATTAAACAATCAGTCCTTAACCAAGCATCACACTTAGGTGGATTTGATATAGCTCCTCTCGAGGAAGCATTCTCAAACTCCCAACAACGCTGGGAGAAAGCAAATGACGGAATCATCAATAGGATACAAGACCTCGACCAACAAGCAATCGTATGGAGACAAATTGATGACACAAAAAACCAAGTCGTCTCGTGGTTGAGTGAAACCGGTCAAAACCTATCAAACGCTTGCGATAACTTAGAAATTAGATTCGGACAAAGCCACTTGACAAAATACAAGGAAGAACTTCCTATCTATCAAGGCCTCAAAACTAGTATCGCGGCTAAATGTGAACAGATAACTAACATGAACAAGAGCATCCCAACCGGACAAGTCACTTCTATTATTGACTATCTAGATAATGAGTTCCAAGCTTTGCAGCAACTAGCAGACAACTTAGAGGACGCATTATCTTCTTTAGGATCAAAGGAAAACAAACTCAAAGATCGTATCAAGCAGCTTTCAGACAGTGTCAGCAAAGTCCGCGATGATATTATCAAATGCGATGATATGACAGGTGATAACGCAAAAATCTTAGACCGCCTCAAGAAATGCCAGGCCTGTAAATCTGAGCTTCAGAACTTGAGTGAGAAAATTGATAATCTTACCCAAAACGTATCTGAAATGAATGACAACTATCCAGGATTCTACGAATCGCTGATACCTAAAGAACTAAGCACATTGCAGAAGCGGTTTGAAAGTGTTCTTATACATGCAAATAAGACTGAAATCACGTTACTCACATTTTTGCAAAAACTCTTTACTGACAAACTAGCCATGTTCAACAGAAATATTAAAATATTGGATGATAAAACAAGATGGTGTATGCCGGACGTCAACAGTGACAAATACAATCTTGAAGTCAAAAGTGCCGCCTTGACCGACGTGGAAAATGGTATCGCTGAATGCAATACCAAAGTTATTGAATTAAAAGAAGCTAGTGAAATCTTGAAAATAGTTGCCGAACCAGCATGTGCTCAGGAAGCTGAACAACAAACTGAAAAAGCTAAGAAAAATTTAGATGTCTTGAAGGCTAATTTGGCAGAAATCAAAAATAGGCTAAAAGAAAATATCGACTCTTGGCAAGATTGTGAATCTTTGCAAGAAAATGTATCGGAATGGTTAAAAGAAAAAGAAAACAAGGTTCGTCTTGAAGCTGCGAATCTACTAAACGTAAATCAAATCGACGATAAGATCAAAGAAATAGAAAAACTAGACAAAGAAATCAAGGAATATGAAACTGAAATGAAAAAACTTACTATCACTGGAGAGAAGATCTTGGCTCAAAACCCAGACTCTCGTGTATTGCAATATATCAATCACTTGGTAAGCCGTTATCAAACCGTTGAAAAGTTTGTGGATGGCCATCTTAATAGATTGAAAGATCTCAATAACAACAAAGGAAAGTATGATTATTCTATCGCTGAATTTAAAAATTGGCTTCAAGATGCTAATGCTAAAATCAAGGATTTGTCTGTAATGAGCAAACATGCCAAACCTTCGGCTGCTGATTTAGATCAATTGAAAAAAATGATTGAAAACAAAGAAGTAGGTCAAAAGTTATTGAACAATGCGATTGGTTCCGGTGAAGCCTTATTTAGTGGAATTACTCCTGAAGGCCGTGAAGAAATAAGAAATGAACTAAGAACCTTGCGAGACTACTTCGAAGATTCTGTAGATTCTCTTAACAGCGTCATCAAGGATATTGAAACGACCATTAATAAAAGGTCTTCATTTGACGATACTTTCAACCAAGTTCAGAAATGGATCAGCGACAAAGAAGCAGAACTTGGTGAGTTCAAGCTGTGCCCGACGTTGCCCGAAAAGAAAGCACAACTTCACACCAACAAGCTTTTACATCAAGAAGTCGAACTGCATCAGTCGATGCTTACACAATTGAGTGATAAAATTAAACTTATGCCTGATGATGAAGCCGAGAAAAGCCTTTCAAAAACTATCGACAGGTATCGAAGCATGGCAAAGGAACTGGAAAAAAGAATAGCCACATGCGATTCCCACGTAGCAGATCATGAAAAGTACGTGCAAATGTTTGAGGAGGTGCGTGATCGTCTTAACCATTTACTGGCAGAAAACAGCATGTTGACTTACGGTGTCGTCAACCAGAAAGAAGACGTTGACGCCAAGATTGCAGCTATTGAGAAAGTTACATCTAAAACTAAAGACATTGAAAACGTTCTTTCAAATTTAAAATCACAGCTACATACTGTTTTAGAATCCACTAGCTCAAACGGACATCCTGTTATTATCAATGAGTACGAACAGCTCAAATCCTCTTGGAATCAGTTTGCGACTCAATGTGCAGAGCAAAACAAGAAACTCAAAGATACTCTTAAACAATGGAATGAAAGCCAAAAGAACCTGGATGAACTCGAAGAATGGCTAAAAATCAAAGAAAACCAGGTCAGAGACCAAAGTCTGAAGAGTAATCTTGAGGCTAAGATTGCTCATCTACAAAAGGTAAAGGAGATTCAAAGTGAACTAGCATCCAGAAGTGCTGATTTCGCAGCACTTACTGACACTAAACAGAATGTGTCTAGTGAATCAGAACTCACCAACAAAACATCTAAACTTGCAACGAGATACCACACCTTGAACAACCTTGTCAACGAAATTATTTCAAAATACGAGGTATTTGTCTCTGAACATCAATCGTTTGAAAATGAATACAATAGCATGGAAAACTGGCTGATGGGAATGTTGGGTGAACTTCAAGACCTCAACGAAATTGTTGGAGACTACGCAGTCCTTCAAGAGAAACAGAACAAAGCTAAAGAACTTTACGAGACAAAGAACAAGAAAACTCCCATTTTTGAAGAGTTTTTGAGCTTGGGAGAAAAATTGTACACACACACTAGCCCCGATGGCAGAGAAGTGATTCGTCAAAAGATTCGCAAGATCAGAACGCTGTGGGATAGTTTCGGAGATAGTTTCCAAGAAACCGTAAACAAATTGGATCAGTGTCTCCTCCAATTCTCCGATTTCTCACTAGCTCAAGAACAACTCACAAAATGGTTGAAGGATGTTGAAAGAGCCATGCAAAGACACACAGAACTGAAGGCCTCCTTGGAAGAAAAGAAGGCGCAGTTACAGAACCATAAGATTATGCATCAAGAAATCATGACACATCAACAATTAGTGGAATCTGTTTGTGATAAAGCGCAACAGCTTGTTGATCAGACTCACGATGCTTCTTTAAACGTCTATCTACAATCGATCAAGCAGCTGTTCCAAAACATTGTTACAAAATCTCACAACCTCCAAGACAACTTGGAAGACTGCGTTAAAAGGCACGAGGATTTGGTTCGCCTCATCGGACAATACAAAGAATGGCTTGGAGCACAATCTGAAAAACTGCTCGACATTGAAAACGCTACTGGCGAGAAACCTGAGATCATCAGAAAGTTACATTCTGCGGTGGCTTTGAAAGATATCGAAAAGGTTGGCTCAAGTAAGCTAGATGAAATAAGATCAGTATTCGCAGCCGTCAGCAAGAGCACTTCTGAAGCTGGCAATGTGGCTATCAAAGCAGAAATCGACAACCTTTTGGAACAACTACGCAAGGCTGTTGAAAGTATTGATTCCTCAGAGCTAAAATTGCAACATACATTAGACACCTGGAATAGATTTGACTCTTCAATCGAATCTATAACCGAATGGTTGAAGGATATGGAAACAAAATGTCGTGACCAGAGCCTGTGTTCTACTCTTGATGAGAAAGAAGTTCAACTGAAAAGAACTGTTGATGTTCGCAATAGCATCAACGCTAAAGAGAAGGAAATAGATGCTTTTGTTGATGAGTCTCATAGTCTGATTCAGCTAAGCGGAGTCGAACGCCTCAAGCCACTTGTGACTCAAGTGAGCAGCCGATACCAGCAACTACATCTTATTTCAAAAGAAATTGTCAACCACTGGACTGAACTAGTTGCTGACCACAGAAAATACGTCCAATTAAGCAATGAATTCGATGCTTGGCTCAAACCACTTGAAGAGCAACTGTCGCAAATGGTGTCTAAGGAAGACAAATTAAGCATTGAAAGCAAGGGTAACAAACTACAAGTATTCCTGTTGGAAAAGGATAATGGTGAGCATAAGATCAGTATACTGACCAGTTCCGGTGATAAAGTATTGCCTGAAACTGCTGCCAATGGTAGAGAAAGCATTCGTGCTGAGATCCGAGCTTTGAGAGAAAGATGGGACAAACTCAATGATACCATTGTACAACAGCAGAAGGAATATGAGTCTCAAACCCTGCAATGGTCGAGCTACCAAGACGTACTGCAGCAAACACTATCTTGGTTAGACGAGAAAGAAAAAGTTGTGGATGCGGAAGAGAAGGCCGTTCTTAATTCTGCTCAAGAAATTAAGTCCAAATTGCTAAAGAATAAGACATTACTCCAGGAGATCTACTCGCACAAGAGAGTTATAGAAACTGTTACAGAAAAAGCTAAAAGCGTTGCTGCTAATCTCAATTCCGCCAAAGGTGAGAGTGATGAAATGACATCCATCATTCAGTCAGTTTGGGACAGATACAACACCCTTACCAACAGGCTATCTGGAGTAATCGATAAGCACGAAAGCACGTTTGATATTTACCAGCAGTTCTCGGATCAGCAAAAATCACTGCAAGACTACCAAAAGCATTTGTGGGATCGTCTCCATCTTCTGTCAGACTGCACTGGCAACAAAGCAGCTCTGCAAAGCAAGCTATCTAAGATCCAAGAGTTACTGGATGCTATTCCTACTGGCAATAACAAACTGAAGATCCTCTCAGACTTAATTGAGCATAACGGTGTGAAATTGTCTCCTAGGGGTAAGGAAGGTATGTCAAGGGAACTTGGTCTTCTCAGAGCTGATCTGGAGAAGTTTACAGCTACAGTTCATGATGTCAAGCGCGGCATTGAAGACAAGATCCAGCAATGGATCGAGTTTGATAGTGCAAACGATCGTCTACAGCATTGGTTGAGCGATACTGAGATGAGCCTCAAAACCTACACGCCTAAGGCTGCTCTGGAAGAGAAGGTGGATCAACTGAACAAATATCAGGTGAGCATATTTATTTATAAATTTAAAACCTTGCGGTTTTTTTTTAATTTATTTGAATATTGACTGGCCCAGATTGAATTCTTACTGAGAGTAAAATTCACCACAAAACCTCAGTGTATTCAAATAGGTTTTAAAATTTGACGCGGCGATTCTTATCAATACACTCCATAATTGTCTTATTGATTTTTAAACAGGATTTATGTAGAGGGATTGATAATCATGAAAATGAATTGAGCGCGCTAATAGTTTTGGGCGAAGCCTTGGATCAAGTAAGACTTCAGCAAGACTGATAACCGAAGTAGTTTAATTTTCAGTAGAAGATTCACAAAAACATATAATTTAGAATCTAACATGGGCGTATCAAACGCAATCCACTATTATGGTATATTATGTAGACTATCTGTTATAGGGTTTTGATAACTTTAATACTAATCGGAGTCTGTCGGGTATCAATCGGTACTTCTATTTTTGAGTATTTTTGAAACATTCACAAATCTAACTTTTCTGTATTACTATTTTGATAACTGTAATTCAATACTAATGGTAGTTGTCGTAGACCAGTTTAAAAATAATATTCAAATTGTTTATGATCTAATTTCTAAACCAAAAATAAATTACAGGCTATCTTGGCTAACTTGAAGAAGACAGAAAATGACGTAGACAAAGTAACAGATGAGTTCAGTGACCTTATTGAGAACTGCAATGACACTAGAATCACAATGAACTTACAACAGATGACATCACGATTCCAATCGGTCCAATCCACTGCTAAGGAGCTGGTAAAAAAATGCGAGCAAGCAGTCAGTGACCACAAGGCTTACCAAGAGAAATATAACCAGTGTACCGAATGGCTCAAAGCAGCTCAACTTAAGTTTGATGAATGTAAAGAAAACCTGTCGAACACACCAGAAGGCATCAGTGCTAAACGTGAAAGCCTTAACGACTTACTGAGCCAAAGACGTAATGCTACTCTTTTAGTTAACAACACCTTTGAACTTGGAGAGAAACTGTATCCGTCCACGTCCCCAGAAGGCAAAGATCTTATCGATCAGCAGTTGCATGAAATTCAACAAGCCATTGACAACCTCTACGACAATATTACTAAGGCGGAGAGAGATCTCGACTCAGAACTCAATAAGTGGTCATCATTCGATGATAATCTGAAAACAGTAAAATCATGGCTTGTGACCGCTGAAAAGAACTTGCCCAAAGACATTGAATTGAAGGCTACTTTGGATGAGAAGCGTAACCAACTAAATGTATACAGAACATACCTGCAGGATGCCATTGCTCATCAACAAGACATTGCTGAGCTTGAAGGTAGAGCTCAAACACTTCCCGATGTCACCAAAGACATCACAAAAGAAATCAACCAACTCAAGAAGCGACATGATACCATCTTGAACAGAGCTAAGTCTTTCGTTGAACAGTACGAAGCAATCGTTAACAATCACACGCAATACACAAAAGCTGTCAAAGACCTTGAAGAATGGGTAGAAGCTACTCACAACACTGCCCAACTTTGGGGTGATGTCAACTTGGAGCGCGTTGCTCTCAGCAGCAACTGTGAAAAACTTAAGTCTCTGCAAGTAAATCTGCCAGAAGAAAAGAATCGTATTGACAAAATCCGTGCTTTAGGTGAAAAAGTCCTTCCTGGAACAATCAGTAACGGGCAAGCCAACATTAGAAACCAAATCGACGCATCACACCAGGAATGGGAAGGACTCGTCTCATTTATAAACAAAACGATCGAATTAGTGGAAAACAAGATCCAGCAATGGAACGAATATGAGAATATGAAAGATCAGTGCTTGGCTTGGATCAGAAATACCGACAACCAAATACATGCTGTAGATTTGAAGGCATCACTGCCAGAGAAGCAAGATCAATTCAACAAGTTCCAAGAACTTCAAGGAGAAGTAAGAGCTAAAGAGCTTGAAATTGATAACATTACCGAGAAAGCTCAAAACCTGTATACAGGAGTTCTTGGCCCACGAGGTTCTCAAATATCAGATCTTTCCGTGAAATATCAGACACTTTCACAGAAGGTTAAGGATCTAACCAACAGATGGCAGCAATACGTAAAGACGCATCAAGAGTTTACCAGCAACGTGACTGAATGCTCGCAGTGGATCGAAGAGTTGAGAGACAAGTTGGACTTCTGTGCCGATTTGAGCTCATGTTCTCAAGATGATTTGGAAACTAAGCTTGTGCTTATTCAAAACTTGCTTCTTACCAAAGACGAAGGCTTTACTAAAGTGCAGTCTTTGGTTGAATTGGCACAGAATGTAATGGCCAATACGGCTCCAGCGGGTCACGAAGCCATCAACGAGTCTTTGATTGCGCTACAAGAGCAATGGTCTGCTCTGCTGTCTAGAATGATTGAAACAAAGAACATGCTCGATGATTCAGTTACCAAATGGGCCGGTTTCCTTGAACAAATACAACTAATTGAGAAGAGCAATACATGGCTTGAGAACATGTTGGCTGAATTGGCACCTTTCGAGACTTCCATGTCAGATAAAAGAGCACAGCTTGAGAAACTAAAAGAGGTTGAAGAGAAAGCGCGTTGCGACCGCATCGATGTAGATACATTGAAGGCAAAGGCCAATGAGATGGTTGCTAGCGGACAACAAAACCAAGTTGCGTCCAAAGCACAGGAAACCCTCAACAAGTTTGATAACCTCTACGATAAGATCAAAAAACTGCTTGCTGATCGTGAAGAGCAATACAAGGACCATAGACTATACAAAGAAGCTCACGATGAGCTTATTCAGTGGCTCAGCAGAGCTAGAGAAAAGGTCCCGTCTTTGAAGTCGAAACCTTTGAGCGATAAGTTAGCTATTGAAAACTCCGTAGCACCTCTTGATGCTCTTATCAATAAGCAAGCTCAAGGCGAGTTATTGTTGGAACACCTACAGCACACCGGACAAGTTGCTCTAGCTAGCACTTCTCCTGAAGGGCAAACAATCATCAAGAATGAAATGAAGGCCTTAAAAGAAAGCTTCGACGATCTGTTCAATGAGATCAAGCAGCAGAAGAGTCAATTAGAAGAAACCGTTAGCCAATGGCGAGAATACAAAGACGAGTACGAAAGACTCTCCGATTGGTTGCAACAGAAAGAGATCCTCATCAAGAACCACAAAGTCACTCTTCTTGGAACCGCCAAGGAGAAAGGAGGTCAATGCAATGAAGTTCAGGAGATAGTTGCACAGTTGAACAAGGGCAAAGCTGAGATTGACAACTTCAATGCTTCGGCTTCTGGTCTTCTGTCTTCACATCTCGATACCTACGTCAACAACCAGCTGAGGCATCTCAACTCTAGATACCAAGTTCTGGTTAACATGGCCAATGATGTTCTTAAAAAGGTTGAAACCAACTACGAACAGCACCAGAACTATGATGACAACTACACCAAGACCAAGAAATGGATCGATGATGCGTGGGAAATCACCCGCAGTGGAAGCGAGGCTGGCAGTAACAGCAGCAAAGAAGCTCTACAGAAGCGTCTAGAACAAATAGAAGATCTTTTAAAACGTCGTGAAGAAGGACAGAACCTAGTTCATGCTACAGTCAACAGCGGAGAGAAAGTCCTTCGCAATACTAGATCAGACGGTAAAGATAGAATCAATACGGAGTTGAAGGAACTACAGAACGAGTGGGACCGCTTAGTCAAAAAAATGACAACTGCTAAAGTGCACTTGGAGACGTCTTTGCTTCAATGGGCCGACTACAGTTCCAGTTACTCACAACTGCAACAATGGATCTCAGATAGAGAAGCAAAATTACAAGAAGTGTGTGAACTCAAAGTCGCTAAATCAAAGAAAGGTCAAGACCGTCTGGCAGGACTTACTACTGGTCTAAGCCTTGGCGAGAGAAAAGCAACACTCCGTCAAACAAACAATATCGTGCAAGATATCGTTTCGTTTGAGCCAATGATTCAGTCCGTAACATCTAAGGCTTCAGAACTTATGCAGCAAGCTCCGGCGTCTGAGATCACCAGCAAATATGAAACACTGTCCAACAAAGCTAAAGACTTATACGCGAAGCAACGAGAAACTGTTGAACAACATCAGGCGTTTATAGATGCTGGGTCAGACTTCGTCCAATGGATAAGGGCCGCTAAAGAAAAACTAGGCAAATGCTCTGACGCGACTGGCGATAAGGAATCTCTGAGCAGTAAGATATCACAGCTCAAAGTTCTGGCAAGCGAGTTGCCGGAAGGTCAGGTGAAGCTTCAAAAGGCGCTGGAACAGGGAGAGATCTCCTGCGCCGTCGCTGATGATGATGATCGAGAGGATATCGAAGAGGAAGTGGCTCTCATGCAGGAAGAGTACGATACCTACGTGTGAGTATACTTTGCTTTTTCTATATGACTCGTTTCAAATATCAATGACAAAGACATAGCGATAACCTCCAGAGATATTTGAACTATATGCATCCAAAGTCCTGAACAAAATTAAAGAACTCAATGCCATGCATATATTTTTGTCAGGCAGATAACTGTAATTACTCTGTGATAAAAATGATTCCACTATTTTTTGTCTTTTCAATGTCCGCCTTTACAGTCTAAATAATAAAGTTTACTTTCACCTAAATAGGGAACAACTAAACAATACCAAGGCTCTGATAGAGGGAGGTATCGTCAAGTGGACCGAATACGAAGAGCAGTACAAGGAAGCCTTAGACTGGTTATCGAAGACTGAGAAATTAGTACAATCCTTCAATAAACTGCAGAATGATCTGGAACACAAGAGGGTCGTTCTTGAGGAATTCCAGGTGAGATTTCTACCCTAGTCATAGTTGTTTTTTCTATTTCATCCAATGTTTTAATTTGCTATAGTTGCTACAGAGCCCCGCAAACCAAAACTCAGAGGCAGAATATCTAGCACTGAAGTGATAACCACCAAGAAGGACTCGGCTAAAGAACTATACACACTCGTGAGCAAAAAATTGAACTCGGGCCGTACGCGTGTGGTCAAACGGGTCTGGAAAAAAAACTCAGCCTTTAAATAAAACTTTCTTTCTTTAAACTTAAAGTTTCATGTTCTAGGTTCAAAAAAGCGTAATCAACGTTATCTTTATTCAACCCAGGTTTTTGTTACTTGTAACCACTGTTTTTGCACTTGTTTACAAAAACACTAATTAAGGGATGTTACCCTCACCTCTACGAAAATTTAAAAAAAAATATCTGTGTAACAGATTTTTTTTCAGAGACGTTTGACCGCAAGCTTACAGCCTGAGTCGATTTTTTTGCTCACAACTGTAATTGAATAGTCAACTTTTGGGCTTAGGAGGAAACAATACCTATTCGCCTTGCGTTTAAAACGATTCTTTCGATTGTGTAAAATAAACTGCTTAGACTTTGAAACACTGGTGCCAATAGCATATGATTTTATATTAGCATTCTGGTTATAAAGTGTATCTAAGCGCTTCTGTACTTTAGAACTAACTACTGAACTATTTTACGTTGACATATCATAAAAGACAAAAACACAATAGACACAGGTAAAAAAACAAAGAAAACATTGTCCAAGGCGAGCTTAACCTGATAATAAATAATGCTTGACATGTTTTCTTATGTGATTCGTTACGTGATAACGTCATAAGAAAACATTTATGAACCGATCGTGCCTCTCTATCGCTTGTTTTGCGCTCTCGCTTGCACGCTTGGCTCAGGCGGAACGTGACCATGAGTCATGGTCATTTTTCGTGCGAGCAGCCGGCGTTAATCGTTTTAGGAGACGTTATCAAGTTAAATGAAAAATACCTTACCTTACCTTCCTTACCTTCTTAAAAAGTGTATGTTTCTTCCATCAATGTTACGTTGACGTTCCCAGGGACACCTACAAACACTATTCGACTGGCAAGCCGAGCTGGATAAGCTAAACGTGCGCGCGCAGACGCTTCTGGAGACCTGCTCCGACACCAGGATATCCAACGGCATCACTCAGCTCACCACCAAGTACAACGCTCTGCTCTCACTGGCCAAGGAGGTTATGAAGAGGCTGGAACTCCATTACCAGGTAAGAAGACTGTTTTTGAAGTGATAACTTCTTATGGGAGGGTAAACCGCTTCGTTACGTAACGCGTTACGGCGCCAGTCTGTCTGGCTTCCCTTTCTCGCACGCATACGGCAGCGGTAGGCAGACTACTCCTCTCTCACTCTAACTCACAGCGCTAGTTAGATTAGTTAAGTTATCGCTCCTGTTGAGCGTCCCGAGACGCACAATTTTTTTTGTTACCACTTCTCTTGCTTTTAGTAGAAACTATAAAAACTGTTAATTACTACAAGTACTACAATTAAACTGTAAAGTTTCTTTCATCTGTAGTAAGTTTTTTTTACGAACATTGGTAGTAGGTACGGTAATATCTATCCCTTTTTTTTGGCGATGTGTAAAAGAGATAAAAGTATAACACGACATTAGTTCAATATAGCGATTCAATATAATCGATGATCGCGTCGGATTCTTCGTTCGTCATTTCATGAAGTAACATAGTTCTGCTAATTTAATATCTTTTACTCGTTTTATTGTATTTTTTATTCAGTAATCTTAGCGGAATTTTAATGAATAAATTGTGACTACATAGAACAAGTATGGACGTTTGAATTATAAGTGCAATGTGATTTGAACGACGAGGCATCCTAAGAAAATTCTAGACAGCCATTCCGCGATGACGTTTAGAATTGACAATTGACCATAGACTAAGGCTTTATTAACAAACAAATTGACTATGAACAAATATAAACACTTGACACTGGCAAAATTAAAATTATTATGTCACATGCCATTAATAAAGAAGAAGTGGCGCGTCAAGTAAACGTTAACTATTAGTTAAGCGAGTCCAGAAACACTATTATAGTTTACGTACTGAACGTGTTAACCCGTACAGCAAGATATAGGGTTGAAAATTAATTGTTTGTCTGAATATTTTTTGTTATATTTTTGAAACATTCGCGATCAGAATTCACACTATATCATCTGACCCCAAAGTAAGCGGTGCTTGTGTTATGGGTACCACGTGACTGATATACTACTTAAATTAAATAGGTTTTTTTTTTGTAAATATATACATACTAGCTGTACCCCGCCACGCTTCGCTGTGGTACAAAAAAAATAGATAAAAACAATGCTTGATACGGATTATATATCATACTAAAACTTCAGCTCGATCGGTGCAGAACTTTTTGAGTTTTTCAAGCGTACACAAACCAACATAACATTTGTATATATACAGATTGAAACACATACAAACATTTATCCCGCGGCGTGAAACGAACCCGCAATCTTTTGTGTATCAACCGGGCCTTGGCCAACTGAGTCACAGAGGTCGTCGCAGTTAATTCATTAACCTTTAACAACTAAAACAAAATCTTTAACTGATCTCGAAAGTAAAAACTCAAGTTCTGTGGACTGTATTTCAATTTATTTATTTCTTCCAAATTTACACTTGTACAATATTTTACGAACTTAAAATGAACATTATTTCGCTAATCTATCTATAATACGGATGAAGCCCACACCCACTACCTATTGGAGCAAGCGCGTTTTTACGTACGATCTACCTAGGTAAGTACGAAGGATGCTCGAGTTGTTCCTAACATACCTATTTGAGCAAGCGCGTTTAAACTAAACGATCGAAAGGTTTATGAGTCGTCCGTAAAATGAAGAGTTATTTCGAGTTGGAATGTCAAAATTGCACTATTACAGGAACACCAACAACACAACGCGTTGTACGGCGAGTGCCAGGACTGGTTGGACCGAACCCGCGAGAAGCTGAGCCAGTGCGCCGAGGTGCCCAACTCTCTGGCCGAGGTCAACGCTAAACTCAACACGGTCAAACTACTGCGCCAGTCGCTCGAACAAGGACAGAACAAACTAAGGTATTAACTTTATATATATATGTTATATGTACACACAGATAAAAATAACATAGCACACAATGAAAAGGAGAAAAAAAAAATATGTGAAAGAAATGATGAAAATGAAATTTCTATGTGGCCAATCAAAAAGTATACGATAAAAATCGGTTCAGTAGTTGGTTTTTAAATCAAAATTACTGGAAAAAATATGTCATGCAACGAAATTTCGTATTTTTATATGTAACCGGAGATTATTTCAAAGCGTTACTTCACACACTTCTCGGTGCAAGTGGTTCCGCGCACAAATGTTCTGCTTCGGTTTAACGTATATATCTGCATGATCGTCAAATCTACCTCACTAAATATTTGTTATTTTATTTTTAACCTTGTTTATATGTTAATGCAAATTAAATTAATTTTATTATTATAAGAATATCGTATAGAACACTCCTGTACTAAAAAACATAGTAAATACTTGTATAGTATATATAAGATTTCTCAGTAAGTGATTTATCTTATAAATCTTATGAGAAATTAATAATCATTAACCGTAACCGTATATAAATGAAGGCGGTTTTCTTTTTAGTTTTTAATTATTTGTACACAAACTGAAACAAACTACAATGCCAAGACAGAGCTACCAACAGCTGTTATAGTCCGTCAGCCATTTTGTTTTTACAAATATTACTGTTTCATTCATCAGGTATCTCCTCGAGCTGAAGGAGAAAGTGATCATGAACACGGAACAGACCGGCGCAGCTAAGATACAAGAAGACACTGATAACCTGAAACAGGAGTTTGACAAGCTGATAACGGATCTGCAGGATGTCAGAAACAAGTTGCAGAGTCGAGCGTCGCAGTTTGATGATATCTCAAAGGTAAAGTACTATAGCCTTGTTATTGGTTAGTTGTGATCATATGTGTGCTATACCAGTACTCTCAAACGATGATGGAAAACATTGTAAGAAAACCGGCATGTCGAAAAACTTAAAAATTTCAAAGACATGTGCCAAGTGCAGAAAGGAGGCCCTGATTCGCACTTTGATTTCTGCACGGGTATGTTTATCAGAGCTTCCGTGTTTCGGAAGGTGCTTTAAGTTGTCCCGGTTTTTGTAAAGTTGTTAGATGATGATGACTCTTTTACTGTCTCACTCTCTCACTGCCAATTTCGTAGTTCCGTTATAACGACGTTGAAGAGTAAAAGACTAATTCACATACATAAAGACATTCGCATATAAATATATTACTTACCAGCTTCCGCCCGTGGCTTTGTTTCCGTTCAGACATTACTGCATGATAGTGTAATAAACAAACATCCACATTTATTATATTAGCGGGGCTAAATAAGAAACTACTAAATTGCACTGTTTTGTAATCCTAGATCCACAAGCTGCTTGTAGAATGGCTGGACGACATCGACCAGAAGATACAATCAGACGACTCACTCCTCAACGACCTATCGGAGAAGAAGGCTAAGTTGGAGAAGTTTAAGACTTTCAACCGAGACATCGACTCTCACAGCGATCTGGTAAAGAAACTTAACGAAAAACTTCTGGAAGATTCTTCGCTGAAGAGTAAGGGTATTGAGGATACCCTGAAACGGTATGACGGTATCAGGAAAACTGTCAGTGAAATGATTACGGTTAGTATTAGACTTACTTATGTTAGACTATAAAAGAGCCTAACCTGACTGACTGATTCATCATCGCCGAGCCTAAACCGCTGAAGCTAGAAAGCTGAAATTTGGAAGGTAGCTTTCTTTTACAGCAAAACCACAAAAGCAAAACCAGGTTTTTTTGAAATTCAACCCCTAAGAGGGTGTAAATGGGTGAAAACGAATGTATGCAACATTTAAACGCGTCTTGCGATTTGCTTGAAACTTGAAAAGAATAAATAAAATGCTATATGCTATAGACACGTATTTCAGGATTTTTCAAAATAATCCTCATAAAGGAGTAAAATGGGGTGTGAATGTTTGTATGGAAACTATTTAATGGTTGCTCGGTGTGATTGGTTTGAAACTTATCAATCAAATTTGGCAAGGAGATAAAAAGCATCCTGGGGAAGGATTTAAGCTACAAAAAAATCGTCCGAATTTTTTTTGAGATGATGAATGACTGACATGACTGGCCTGTCAGCTCAGTTGGTAGTAGCTCTGCCTTCTGCGCTGTAGGTTGATGGTTCGATTCGCTCCCAGGATAAACATTCATTGTTCTGTGTCTGGGTGTTATAAGGTATCATGAGTATGTATTTAAAAATACATAGGTATTCTATCTGGTTACCATATTACAAGCTATGCTTCGTTTGAGGCTAGATGGTGTTGTGTACATTGTCCAGCAATATTTATTTATTTAATGACTTAAAGTCCGTTAACAAATAAATAATTTCAAGTATCTATTATTACTCCGTGTTTTTCAAAGTCATAAATGTGAAACTAAGATCAAACTCATCTCGTTAATTATTTTAGAAACTGGAAGACTACGTGAACTCTCACATCCAGTACAAGGAGTCTTACGACAGCTTCTACGAGTGGATCCGTAACTGCAAGATGGAGATCCAGCAGTGCTCCGACTCGCACGGGGAGAAGGAGGCTGTGCAGAACAAACTGAAGATGGTTAACAAAATCGTTGAGTCCCTGCCTAAAGGAGAGGCGCTATTGAAAAAGGTACTTTCTATTTACGAGTATTATACATCTTTTAGCTTCTGCCCGCGGGTTCGCTCGCGTAATATCTAGACTAGCGGCTCTGAGAGCTGTAGACCTCGCGAACATTTTTCGAAATGACTAAAGTATAACTTATTTAACGTTTTCAACTATGGTATCTTCGCCATTTTTTAAAATTTACGAAAACTGAATCGAAACAAAACAAAACAAAAAATCTATATAGTTATAGAACTTGCTCACAAAATTTCACGAGAATCGGTTGCGAAATGCGACCTGTAGAGGAGAACATCAGGACAGACGCCGGACATACATACGAAAGCATTTGCGCCTAAGCTGAAACGGAGACACTCGCGCTTGCTCGGTCGATTAAATGGATCCCATAAATGATGTCCCAAGTCACAGAGTATTATAAATTTGATCAAAATCCGTTCATCCGTTTCGTGTGATTGTGTTAAATAAACATTCAAACATTTGCACATACAGCTTTTTAATATTGGTGGGATACATTTGTTAAATTTAATAATAGTGGGATTTTTTTTAAATGATGATATAAATGTAAAATGTAAAATTGCTATTAGCGCGGTCAAATTTATTTTGAATACCATTTTTTTTAATGTAGTCCTTTAACACCCAGAAGGCCCATTTAAATCTCATCAGAAAATAATACTGAAGTAAATGCCACAGCAAAGTTGAAGTCAGCGTAAAATGTGACTGGCCTGTCCGTTCAGTTGGTAGTAGCTCTGCCTTCTGCGCTGTAGGTTGAGGGTTCGATTCCCTCCCAAGATAATCATTTGTGCGATTAACATGTTGTTTGTGTCTGGGTGTAATAAAGTATCTTCCATAATACAAGCTATGCTTACTTTAGGGTTAGATGGTGTTGTGTGCATTCCACCAATATTTATTTATTTTATTTAAAAATGCATAACAAAGACAACACTAAAAGACTAAAAGACTTGTAAAGACTACTTTGAATAAGCTTAATTTATGAATATGCCTGTCTCACGCGTACGCTAACAAGTTACAAGGCACGATATACGAGAGAGAGCGAGATATAATTCTTAAATATACTTTATTTGTCAGGCCATCAAACTGAGCGACGCCGTGTTAGAGACGACAGGCAACGAGGGCAAAGACAGCATCAACCAGGAGATCAAACAGCTGAAGATAGAGTGGGAGAACCTGCAGCAGATCTGCAAAGACACCAGGTAATATCATTGTGTTACTAGCTATTGCGAATCAGTTTGGTTAATCTTAAATAGTTTCGACATGTTGAACTATAATTTGCATTAAAACACATAAAATGAGTTTACATTTTTTACAATTGAGCATAGTTTGTTATTACTGTCCCAATGTTCTTCAGATTCAATTTAAATTTACGGTTGCCTGGTAGAAATTGTAACCAAAATAAGATCGCCGATTATAAATAAATAAATAATGCCGGACATTTCACACAGCGTCATCTGGCCCCAAAGCAGAGCTTGTGTTATATGTACCACATGACTGATTTACTACTTACATTCTGTTTTTTGTAAATACATACATATTATACATAGAAACGTCCGAGACAAATACTTGCAGATCATACAAAAATTTGTCCCTCGGCGGGAATCGAACCCGCAACCTTCTGCGTCTCGGACCTTAGTCCACTACGCCACTGAGGTCGTCTATTGCAGGACACTATTAATTGTCCAAGCGAGCGCGAAGCACGAGCGAGTGTCTCCGTTTCAGCTTAGGCGAAAATACTTTCGTATGTCCGGCGTCTGTCCGGATGTTCTCCTCTACAGGTCGCATTTCTCAACAGATTCTCGTGAAATTTTGTGAGCAGGTTCTATAACTATATAGATTTTTTTTGTCAATTCAGTTTTTGGATTTTTTCAAAATGGCGGAGTTTGAAAAAAATGGGTTTAAAATGGGTTTAAAACGTAAAAAAGTTATATATTAGTCATTTCGAAAAACGACGTTCGCAAGGTCTACAACTCACAGAGCCACTAGTATATGTATATGCACTTGGGTTAATTCAAAACATATATCATTGTTTTAGGAAACTGCTAGAGAAGTGTCTCTCTGCGTGGTCTGACTTTATGGAGACTTCGGACAGAATGGCCAAGTGGGTGAAGGACTTCGAGGGGAAACTGAAGACTGTGCAAGGAGTCGATAAGATCACACCAGAGCATCTTGAGAAATGCCGCGTAAGTATAACAAACTAGCTCTAGCCAGCGGCTTCACACGCGTACCGTAAAGTAGCCTAAGTCCGTCCCAAAGATCTATCTCTTACCGAATTTCAATAAGATCCGTTCAGTCGTGAAAAAACCGACATGTAGAATCTATAGCTCGAGGATATATGCCAAGTGCACGATATGAGCCTCTGAGCCACTATAACTTATTCACCACACTGGTTCTGGACAAGAAGTGATACGATAAGAAGAAGAAGCCGTGACAAGGTACTTAACACACAGATATAGCAATAATAAGCAATAGTAAGGTAAATAATTGGACGAATAGATATATCTCTTTCATTCCAGTGCAGTAAGAAAATTACATCAACTACTTCGGTACTTTTTAGTTTAGAAATGCTGGAAATATCTCTGTCACCTGTCAAAAATTTATGATTTAATTATTAATTTATTGTACAGGAACTGCTGTCCGAAGCCTTGGGTCACAAACACGTGCTAGAAGAACTCAACGACAGATGCGAAAACCTCATGGAACTCAGCGCTTGCGCATGGGTCCGCGACAAAACTGTCAACCTACAAACCGAATACACAACCCTACTCACCAAGATCCAAGGTCTAGTTTCCAACGGCGAGAAGAACCTCTCAGACCACACAGAGTTCATAAAAGCCAAGGAAGATCTTACAAAATGGCTGGAGACAGCGCATGGTACCGTCCAAGATTCTATCGGAGTCGGTGACATTGACACAACGAAAGATAAGCTAGAAACTGTCAAACTTGTCAGTAACAGAATGACAGAAGGACACCATTTACTAGTAGTTTTACAAGAAGCTTTCAAAAAAGCTTTAAACAACACAACTCCTGAGGAACAAGACGGGTTACGCAACGACGTTAAAGTATTGCAGGAGAGTTGGGACCAGTTGAAAATAGACCTTAACTCTATAACCGTACAACTCAAAGCTGCTATCGGGAAATGGGAGGACTTTGAAGAGTCTAAGAATAAGATGAACCAATGGATACAGGATACGGAGCAGAATCTAGACAAAGTGGCACCCACTGGTGGAGAGTTAGGGGAAATGAAGACTCTTTTAGAGAAGTACAAGCATATAGAAGACGAAATTGATAATAAGAAACCGGAACTAGAGAGGCTTAAGAAGGAAGCAGTAGAATTAAGCGGTTGGGCCAAAAAACCAGCTGTCAAAGAATCTGTCACTGAAATAGAACGCAAGTGCAAAGCGTTACGCGCAAAATGCGCCGCTAAAAAGGCCGAATTAGAGTCCGAAATCAAACACTACAATCAATATCACCAATCTCTACAAGACACCGAAAAGTGGCTGCTACAAATCTCCTTCCAACTCATGGCTCACAACTCCCTGTACATCTCGAATCGCGAGCAAACTGAGGAGCAATTAGCTCAACACGCGATATTACTAGACGATATCCAAAAGTACCGAAGCACTTTAGACGATTTGGAAGGCAAAGGTCGCGCTCAGATCGAACGCTACGAGAAAACTACTCCGACTATACGTGACACGGTCGGTAAGCAACTTAAGAATGTAAACGACAGTCATAAGTCGTTACTGGCTACCGCATTACAGATCGAGAGGAGATTGAGGGAAGGTTTGGCTAAGTTCAAGGAATATGAGGATACGTTGGAGAGTATTCTGAATAATCTGGATGAATGTGAGCCGGCCATCACGGAGTTGGATGTGCCGGTGGATGGGTTATCTCATGGAAGGGATTTACTGGATAAGGCTAGGGTAAGTCAAATTTGATAATTCAATATATATTTTTTTAATGTTTTTATTTGCAACAACACATTATAATGGACAAAAATACAATAAACCTATACATACTAACACAATTATCGGTTGTCGCAAAATGGACCCTAACTCAGCATATGCGGATAATAATGCTGGAGATTAAACACGCCATCTGGCCGAAATGTAAGCAGAGCTTGTTTTATGGGTACCACCATGTCTCATATACTTTTTATACTTACATACTTATAGCACCCACGTACAGAACAAACATGTTCATCACACAAATGTTGGTCTTGGGAGGGTATCGAACTTACAACCAACAGTGCAGAAAGCAGAGCTACTACCAACTAAGCTGAGGCCAGTCTAGTTCTAGCTTCTAGCGTCTAGCTTCCAGTCTAAGATGTTTATTCGATGATGGAATCTGAGCAACATTAACAGACCTGGCAGATTCTAAATTTCGTGTTTCTTGGTTCTTGTTGGAATAATCTCAATCTAGATTGTAGATGGAATAAATTCTCATAGAAACTTAGACACCCCATTTTACCCCTTTATAACGGTTATTTTGAAAAATCCTAAAACACGGGTCCATTTATTTAACATTTTTATTACTCAAATCAAACTTCAACCACGCGTTAAAAATTATAATATATTAGTTTTCACCCCTTTTCACCCCACCCTACAAGGGTTGAATTTCAAAAAAATCCACCTTATGGGGGGTGGTTTTGCTATAAAAGGAAGCTACCTTCCCAATTTCAGCTTTCTAGCTTCAGCGGTTTCGGCTCGGCGATGATGAATCAGTTGATCTTGTTAAGCTCTTTTATAGGTGTAGATTATTGTATCGTTCGTTGATGAAATTTCGGGCATTACATCGAGGATAACGTTCGGCAGGGTCTGCACAACCGGCTGCAGACGGAGAAGGCGCGCCTGTCGGCCGCCGTGGCCGCCTGCTCGGCCGCCGCCGCCAGCGTGTCGCGCCCCGCCTCGCCGGCCGACAGCGCGCCGCTGCCGCCGCCGCCGCAGGAGCTGCTGGTGCGGGCGCGGCTCGAGGATCTCATCGACCAGGTAATGCACGACCGAACCTCGCTCACCTCGCTCACCATGTAACGCAACTCAACGTGCTAGCGATTATGTACGAGGGCGAAACGGTGCTACTGATCTTTAGGGGGTAAGGAGAATGTACGGAAGGGGGGTCAAGGGAGTATGGAAACGGTAGTAGTGGGAGTCAAGGGAATGTATTAGCTTCTAAGGTCCCGAACTGTAGGGAGTGAAGATAATGTACGGGGAATGGGGGTCAGAGAAATGTACATGGGTGAAACGGTCCTGGTGGAAGTCAGAGGAATATACTCGTTTATATTGTTGTGGTTCCTGAACTGTCCTCTATCCTACGTTCTTCACGTAGGATAGAGTCAGGGAAATGTACGTGGGATTGAGTAGTGATAGGAGTTAGGGGGATTGTACGTAGGAGAGAGTAGTGATGGGGGCTATGGGGAATGTACATAAGAGAGTAGTGATAGGAGTTAAGGGAAATGTACGTAAGATTGTAATGAGATCAAGGGGAATGTTCTCTCTTCTAACGTTATCATTGGTCTGTAGGAGGGAGTATTGGGAGCTATCGAAAATGTACATAGTAATGGGAGCTAGCGAGTACAAACCGAGAGATTCAATTCCTTGACTTTATTACTGACCTCATATTCTGCAATGTGTCTTCAGTGATTTTGAGTTGCATTTTAAAGCTAAAGCTAAATTAAAGTATTGCGGTCCTCTTTTATTTCATAATGCTAGCAAAGGACGGCAATACTTTTTAGCTTAATGCAACGTTAGAATCGATAGAAGGTCGAGCCAATCAAAAAATAATAACAATTGGGTTTGAGTGTGAACTTAATGTTAATTTTATTCGTTTTGTGATGATTTTTGATGTTTGATTTTAGTGTTGTGTGATTTCAATCGATTGTATGATCAATATATCATTCGAATTACGTCTATTACTGCACGTCCTTCGTTAACATTTCCTGACTGCTTTCCAGCGCCATTGATAATTGACGTCACATGAATTACATGGTTTATGAAGCTTTTTTCTAAAACGGGTTTAAAGAGTGTTAAGGTGACATTTATATCAAAGACATTAGATACAATTTGCAATGTTTCACGGCTCATATTCTAATTGTGTCACGAGTTATTTAGAAAAAGTGTGATAAAACGATTAAAGTACACCTCAGAGGTTCATTTCGACACGTATTAAACACTAGCGAGGCGCCCCGGCTTCGCACAGGTGTAATTTAGAATTGTAATGTTATCGTGAAGCATAGTTCAAATCCACGGCTTAATATCATGATACAAATGTCTTTCTTTTACTTCAAGCTGTTTTTGTGATTTAACTATAATAGTTAGGCATTTACTTTTTTGTAGGTAATGCTAAGTACTATAAAATAATGGCTTTTATAGACAGATGTTTGATACCTTGGGTAAAATTATTGCTATTTTCGCAGGAATCTCTAATTTATATAAATAAAATAGAGCCTATAGTTCTCGCTGATAGTTTTCTATCATCATCAGCCCACATGGACATAGGCCTCCCCTAATGAGCGCCATTGCGCCCTGTCTTCAGTTCGAATAGTTCAGTTTTCTATAGCAAATATGTTTTTGAAATCGGTTGAGTAGTTTTTGTATATATCCATATCCATTACAAACAAACACAAAAACTTTTTCTTTATAATATTAGTTAGCTTTTGTTCAACAACTTCTAATGATTATTGATCATTCAATCGATGCCTACTATACTATACAATAACTGTATATTATGTACTATGTATATAATGTACATGTATATTATGTACTTAAATGTATATTATGTACATGTATATTATGTACTTTGTATATTATATACAATGTATATTATGTATCATGTATATAATGTACTATGATCTGTACAAATCAGTGCCTTATCCTAACAAATGCCTCAAGTCCGCCAGGTCTTCAAAAAGAACAAAACCAACGAATTATCTTCATAAAGTAAGAACTCTCGAAGTAAGAATAACTATTGAAATATTTAAATTTAATATTAATAAACGGTAGTTAGAGTAGTTAGGGTAATCAATGTAAAAGCTTATCGTTGGCAATGTATTTTTGCGCACCTGGTTTCACTTGCGAGATGATTCTTTATCGTTGTACCTACTTTGTATGGCCAGCTCTTGTGATATAACGTCTAAAACTTTGGTTTTGAACATAGTTTTCACTCAAAACGGGATATTTACCATGATATATGAGTTTTTCGGACGCCGCCGCCATCGTGTCGCGCCCCACCTCGCCGTTTTGAGTGAAAATTAAGCTCTTGTGATGTTAATAGGCTGCCCGAATGCCTTCGTCATTGCCTATAACTACTTGGCTTTTTAACTCACTGGTACTTTTACCATCAAGAGCCAGACAAGTAGCCAAGAGTCACTATATGGGCTATAAATCTATGTCCTAGAGACCCGATAACAAAAAACGCAGCATAGCAAAGTTGAAGACGACCTTGGAAAATATCTTTCATACTTTTCTATAACAATAGAGAATAATCTTGTCTCACAGCTGCGAAATAAACCCACTACACACTGTAGGGATAAGCTCCTAGTTTATTAAACACATATCTAATCATTGAGTATGAATCACCTGGTATTATAAAGTTGCGTTCACACTGAGTAACAGAAACGCGGTGCCTAAAAATTTGTGATGCACAAACTGCTATCGTATTTATAACGAAATTACATTTACCGTCATAGAAATAAAATATTGGAAAAATATTGTGTTTTCTAACTAAATGAAATTTCGTAAAATACGCACGATCTTATTTTGCCTACCTACAATGAAGTCCAGATTTAATTTTTAAATGTCATTTCTTCTAATATGTTAAAGTTGCCATATTGATCCTTTAGGATTTACGCAGTTTTATTCTGCAGAAGTGTCATTTTAAATTGTCAAAAATGTTCTCTTCTTCGTCTTCTTGTCGTGTTACTAGTTATTTTGGACAAGTATGGTGAAAGGATTAGTGCGCTTCAGAGGCTCCTTTCGTGAAATTAACTAATTCACACATATTGGTGCAAATAAAGATCGTTCGTAGATATAGATGTTTTAGTTATTTTTAGTAGTTAGCGTTTATTACCTTTTAATAATATGCGATAACAGTGCAATAAAGAGAATAAAATAATAATAATAATATCATCTGGTCTCACAGTCTTGTGTTATGGGAACCACATGATTGATATACTACTTATATACTTTTGTTTTGTAAATGCATATATATTATTTAAAGAAACACCCAGACTAACTTACTATGCTCATTGAAAGGTAATATGCGATAAATACTAACTTTTTTGACGGGCCTATCAGCTCAGTTGGTAGTAGCTCTGCCTTCTGCGCTGTAGGTTGAGGGTTCGATTCCCTCCCAGGATAAACATTTGTGTGAAAAGCATAGTTGTTTGTTCTGTGTCTGGGTGTTATAAAGTATCATAAGTATGTATTTAAATATATATATATATTATGTCAGTCATCTGGTCACCATAATACAAGCTATGCTTAGTTTGGGACTATGATGATGTTGTGTGCATTGTCCAGCAATATTTATTATTTATTTATTATTTATACTTTTAAACTACAAAAACAATATAAATCTATTTTACATGAATCAAAACCAATGGTATCATGAAATTATGACCAATGGTATTTGCCTAGTGTGAACACTGCCTTAAGCCAATACAGGAACACGAATCCCAATCAATTAACTAAATAGATGTTCGCTTTAAATTACTACAACAGTTTATTTCATATTTCTGTCACGTTTCAGTGGATAAGATTTAAATGAACGCTAATTTGCCGAGTTTTCCCAGAACTGATTAACAAACAATGCAGTGTCTGATTTACCAAGTTTGCATATAAATCCAGTTTTGGATTGAACCAGCGAGTTCGTTTTACAAGTTTGATTGAGTAGCAACCATAAAAAAATGTGTATTCGCTGTAAACATATGCATTCGGTATTCATCGCAAACACAATTTCACAAGACGTGATTAAACATGTTTATGTAACAAGGAAAGTTTTATATTTCGGTAATGAATTTACGACAAAAAAACGGTTTTTACTATTATTGATTAAGTGTTTTTTTTTAATTTGGTTTTCTATTACAATTCATTAATACAGTTGTCACCTAATGTTATTGTTTGTGTAAAACTCACAGTCCTTATTAGTAAGTCTTGTGTGCACCTACTAATGTATAGTACCTAGTGCATCTAGTGTGTACTTCTAGTGTGTACCTACTTCTAATATCAAGTGCATCTACCAAGTAATGTCTGCACCTACCACTTAAAGTGTGAACACACCTACTAATGTGTAGTACTTTTTGCCCTACAACTATTTTGGCCGTTACTGTCTGTTAAAAGTACTCTGATTGATACCGTGCTCGAGTAATATACAAACATCCGTTGGTACCGTCATGAGAAAGTAAACCATCCGTATTCATCGATAAATACAATTGTATTCTTTATAATTATACTAGTGACCTATAATACAATAACGTTTTTAAAACTAAAAAGAAAACCGACTTCATTGAATGAAATTAGAGACCATGAAAATACCATGAAATACGAATTGAGAATCTCCAAGTCGGTTAAAAGATATTTTTTTACGCTTTTTAGTACGTTATCATTTTTAGAAAATCGTAGACACGACTGGAAAGTCACAGGAAATCAAAATATCGAAATTTTGTTTATTTGGATGACATATTTTTTTCAGTTTTTTTGATTTAAAAACCAAACTATTGTACCGATTTTGATAAAATTTCTATGGGACTAATCGGGAAGTATATCCTTTAACATGAAATAACAGTTTTTCCAATCGGTTCAAAAAGAGTTATGAGGTAACAAAAAAAACATTCGATTTGAGCACCTCCTCCTTTTTTTGAAGGTTCAAAATTACACACCTAAGACAAAACAAATACAGACTTTGTTTTATAATAAATGTACTGAAAGCAACTTGCAACTGCTAGCGGATGATATAATTTTATAATGAATCGGGATCAATATACGAAATACCTCTAGTTGTATGGGTAATCTGTGCTTATGTTATTTACTGTTTGTTAGAATTCTTACTAATATGTGTTAGTGTATCTACCTACTAATGTGTGCACTACTAACCTGCAGTGTCCGTATGCATGTCTGTTTGTAGAAACACGTGAGAGACGTCGGCTCGCCTCGGATCGTGTCTTTACTAAAGAACGTCGAAACGCAAGAATTTGCTGAGAAACTGTCGAGTTTCGAGCAAAAGGTGAGAGCATGCTATTAACTCTAACAACATTTCTAAGGCCTCTTAGAATTACTTGGCTGGCACGCGACTGGCACTACATTGCAAACCTCTTTTAAAGACTGACCAGACACATTCGTGGGAGCGAACACTCTTTTGTTAGGCGCTAAACCTCCTTAAATAATTAATTGGGTTTTGCAATACAGATTGCATTCTTCATGCAAACTGACCTTTTTAAAGTATAAAAACACATTCGAAATATAAAAAGAATCTTCCACACAACTGTATTCCTCAGGTTTCGTAGACCTAATCAAGTATCCAGTAACTCGTATCTTTAAATTCTAATTCTTCTTTTTGTATCGATGCTACAGTCGTTATATTCTTAACTACTTCCTTTTCTTCTTAAATTCTTAAATTCCAGTAACTTCTTAAAAACAAGCAGGGCTCAATTATGGGCAAATTACTACAGTGATATCATTCGAAACCGAATCTCTGCTCCACAGGTACAAAGCCACTTGGAAACCCTAGGAGACACAGTCCACGACATGGAGGAAGCCATGAAGCAAGTCCTAGAAATCCAGGACTGGATCAACGCCCACAACGCACTGGCTAAGGACTGGCTGGCCAATCCGTCCAAGCTGAGGCCAGAAGCGGCTAAGCAGGACATCGCTGCTATGAATGATGCACTGGTTTCTTTAGGAGAGAAGAGGACTAGGATCCTGACTGAGATACCTACGGAGGGTGAGTCAGAGTTTATTTTTATTACCTTTAAACACCCTGGAAAGCTGTGAGCTTTCCATACACCATATATGCCCTTTAATTCATACAGCTCTAAAATTCAGAAGCAATTACAAACCTTATGTTAACTTTTGAAACTCTCATGGTTTGAACATAATTTTCGGATATTTACCATGGTATGCGCTTCCCGATAATTTGGCACTGTTGCATGAGCCATGAGCCTTGATCACAAGATAAACAATACATAACCTGTCTCAATATGTCGTCAAAATGTATATTCAATACAATCACAATGATCACTTTAGAGACGTCTTACATTATAGGTAAATTAGGAAGCAATACTTCAGTTGAGGTTTTTGTCGTGTCCTCTCCTTCGCACAATATTATTATCTGCATTGTGTGAGAGGGCATGATTAAAATTCGCATTTTTAAAACTCGTATCTCTATTAAAATATGCGATATGCAAAAGGACTAAAGGTAACCTAGTTCAGCTGAGAGATTGATACTTACTTTAATTACTATCATAGTAGAAACATCGCGTGATCCCAAAGCTGGCTCCTATCTGGCCCAGGATATAAGCATTGCCATTCAACGTGGCAATGCTGCCATTGTCTTGGGGACGCTGCCTTACAGTGATCAGTTGAGCCAGATCGATCGTATTAAAGTCCACTCTGGTTCACACTAAACTTTATTTTTAAACTTTTTATCCTCGATATTTTTGTTGCCAGGTATGGTTTTCTTGGATAAGAATAGACTACTAGATCAGCTGGGCTGCTCTTAGTCGCCGTAACGTTCAATTCAAAATTCAATTCAATTTTTTTAGGCTATTTTAGTCGCCCAAACGTTTAAGTGGTTAGATAGCTCCACTGTTTCACATGTATTTTATTCTGAGAACTGAGACTTGGTCGCTAACTATTGGCCTTATACACAAGCTAAGAGCAGCGCAACGTGCTATGGAGAGAGCTATGTTGGGTGTTTCACTACGTGATAAAATCGCAACGAGGAAATCCGTAGAAGAACCAAAGTCACCGACATAGCACTCAAAATTTGCATGTTGAAGTGGCAATGGCCAGGCGATATAGTTCGCAGAATTGATAACCGTTGGGGAGTAAAAGTTCTCGAATGGCGACCAAGGACAGGAAAATAGGATGGATGACCTATTTTCCTGTCCTAGGAAAATGATGACCCTCCACCCGATGGACTGACGACATTGTAAAGATCGCAGGAAGTCGGTGTATGGAGAGGGCTCAAAATCGTTCTGCCTGGAAATCAATTGGGTAGGTCTATGTTCAGCAGTGGACTTCCTAAAGGCTGATATGATGCTATTATTCTGTACATTTCTGTAAATTAAGAGTACTTCAGTATAATCTTTATATTCTAGTAGTTTTCGGCCTTACTCATAAACGCCTCTCAACTTGAACACTGCTTAAACACTGCTTAAATTCATTCTGCTGCTATTTATCTTACAAAAAGGGATGGCACTATTTTAAACAGTGATTAACTTTTGACAGTTGGAAGACTTTTCTAAGTAAGGCCGTCAGTATTCAAGTTTTTATTTTCAATCAGAAACCTTGTATCAGCTTTCGATATTAATATTCCTAAACGAACGTTCGGGAAACAATAGAGATATGTATTGGTAATAAATTATGCAATGTGTAGATACAGCCCAGACAGCTCCTGTTACGTGTCAGGGTGAATCAGAAACGAATAACACTATTGTTATCACGTGCCGACATTTGCATTTAGTAACACAATATTATGAAATGTTTTTTTAGTAAATTGAACAATTTCAACAGATCAACAACAACAACAGAACAGATCGTTGTTGTTAAAAAATCGCCTAATAACTTTTTTTATAATTCGAGCCGCGCGGCTGATCCTAATCCTTAATCTCATCAGACAGAAGCATGATGACCTAATTATTTTCGTATTTTATAGATTTTTAAAACAAGCTGTAAATACAGAAATGTACAAAATAATATACAATAAGTAACATAATATACACTTGAAACAGTTGAGCTATCTAAGGACCGTTTAAAACGATCTATAGATAGCTCAACTGATCCAGATCATTGCCAGAAGGCAGCGTTCCCAAGATACTGGCGGCATTACCACGAAGAATGGTAATGCTAATACGCTGGGCCAGATAGGAGCCAGCTCTTGCGTCACGCAATGTATGTAATTCATTATAGCTGTAAATCATAATAGGTTATCTTTTCGTAACCAATTCTGGAAATCCCCTAAATGTGATCCTTTTATTGAATAAAAAAGTGTCTACTTTGCCTTTGAATGCCAGAGGTTTCTATCATACGCGTGTTACCGAAACCATAATAAATATAAATATTGATGAACAACGCTGACAACACTATCCTAGCACCAAACCGAGCATAGCTTGTATTATGGTGACCAGATGACTGATTAAATACTTATTGTTCTTTACATAAGTTTTTACATAAAATTCGTTATAATGCCCAGACAGAACAGAACAGAACGAATATAATATACAAACTTTATAACATATCTTGAGGCACCCCTAAGATATCATAATAGTTTGTGGTGATTTTAATATAAATATTCCGATTGATCCATTATCTGAAAGACTTTTAAACTTATTTAAGTGTTTCAATTTAAGTCCTCTTTTTGATGAACCTACAGTTGCTTAGTTTTTTGTAATGTCTAAATGGCGTCAGAGGCACATCCAATATCATATTTAGCCCTTGCATCGCTTTAACTTATTAGTAAGCATTCCGTAATAAATAAAAAATCGTTTTAAAATAAAACATTTATTCCTCTAGGCCTAGAAGACGAGATCAACCTAGAAGAAGAGCTGGATACCCTGGAACAGGCGATACTCCGCGCCATCGAGCGTGAGAAAGGCAATCAATCCATCATTGATGATTTCCGCCACAAATGCCAGGAAATACACGACTGGTTCGACGCCGTCCTTAAGAAAATGTGCCTAGCGGATAAAGGCTCTGGTCTGCCGTGCCCTCAGAAGCTTAGTGCGTTGATGGAACTATCCTCTGAGTTCGGCCAGGCGGGCAAGGATAAGGTCGATAACATCAAGACTGTTGGATCCCAGGTTATCAATATCGTGAGCAATTTGGAGTCGCAACAAGTTGAAGAACAGGTAACTTTCATAGTCATAGATAATTATACTAGTACAATAAATGGTTCTGTTTCTTGTTTTGTTAGTTCAATACGTAAAGAATCTCTTTCTTCATCGTGATGATGATACATAATCGTTGTCATATATTTTAAAGGCTTATCCTCCTTATTTTGCATCACCTGACATTTTATGTCAGCGATATCTATTGCCATGGGTATACTCTGAATCAACTTTTGTATTGTTTGTTCATATTCCCCCCCCCCTATTAATAGAGACTTAGTGACTAGATTTGCTAGCTGGTAAAAACAATATATTTTATTCTCTTTAGATGAAGTCCGTGGAAAGACGATACAACGACATTGCCAAGAGAATCCAACGCAAACTACAAATGCTAGAGATAACATACAAAGCCATTGATGGTACAAAGAGTGAGGTCAAAGCTCAGAACGAATGGATGCAAAAGGAGATAGACAATATCGTTCATCCTGAACCATTAGGCTATGAAAGTAAATCTGTCAAAGAACGGCAAAAGAAGGTAGCAAACCTTCTTAAAGAAACAGACGGTAAGAAAACTGTCATAGACTCACTAGAGAAGAAAGTCAGTAACATCCAAGCTGAATTAGAACCTTCAGAACAGATGCAATTAGAGTCAGAGCTATCAGAACTCTCATCCAAGCAAAAACAACTAGCGACATTGATCAAACAAGAAATTGAAAGACTAGGTACATGCGCTGATGATAGGAAGAAACTTGAAAACGATATTGAAAAAGCTAAAAATTGGTTGAAGGTCAAATTAGCCGATATTAAGAAGCTTGGTGGTCCAGTACCTTTAGAAGCGGCTAAAGTTGAAAAAGAAATCGCCGTTCATAAGAAACATCAAACTGAGCTATCAGATTTCCACAATGATACTTTAACTGAAATAATGCGTCAAGGCAACGCTGTATCCAAAGATTGTTCTAGCGAAGATAGAGTCAAACTTCAAGCTATTTTAGATGACCTGAATAAGAAATACACAACAGCTAAAGTTGACATTGATGACAAGTTAGCAGTACTGAATAAACTGTTACAAGGAAGAAATGACTTTGAATCAGAAGTTGCTAAATGCCAGAGCTGGTTGAACGAAGCCGAGGTAGCCGCCACACCAGAACTGAGAACCACCAGTCTTCAACTCTTAGAAGAACAACTCGCCAAGTTTGAGAAACTAAGCAAGGAAGCTGAGGATGTGGAAAAGAACATCAATAAAATCAAAGATAAATCCAAAGATATTCTTGATACGCTGTCCGACTCGAACAAGTTACAACTTAAAGAACAAGTCAATATTCTATCTGATAGGTTTGCTAGAATCAACGCTATCATAAACGACAAAAAGAATGTCCTTCTCAAACATATCAAAGAGTACAAAGACGCAGCGGCTAAGATTGCTGCTGCTCTTGAATTCTTAAACGAAATCCAAAATAAACTCAAGGCTCTGAATAAGCCTATTGGTAGCAAGGTTGAGGATGTGCTTCCAATCATCCAAGCTTATGAATCCATTCTTTCTGACCTGAAGAAAAATAAAGCTATGCTCAGTGAACTGCAAGGTGGAAATCTCCATGACTTACAAGACATTGTTACTCAGCAAGATGATCTCATGAGCACTATCGATGACCAAATCTCGAAGTTGAAACAACTACTGCTTCTACGCGAGCAGTTCTTCGCGCTTGTAAAGGAAATCGAAGAGTTTATTGCCAAATACACAGACCTTACTGCTGAAATAGAAAAGTCTAATGATACTCTAGAAGAGAAGATCAAGAGGTACGATGATATTATTGGCAAGATCCAAGGCTGCGAGGCTCTGCTTGCCACAGCCACTGATAAAGGGCAACAGATAGCCGCTGAAGGCACGGTCATTGACAGAAATAACATCACGGAACTGTTACAATCTTTAAAACAACAGCTTCTAACATTGAGGAGAACAGTAGAATCTAAACGTCAAGAACACGAAAGAGCTGCAGCTGAGCATAAGAAATTAGCTGCTGATCTTGGGGAAATCATCAACTGGCTTCACGACAACGAAGCTACAGTCCACTCCCGACCATTACTGAACAGAGATGTCGCTAGCGTAGATAAGAAACTCGTCGAACACGCGACCCTAGTCAAAAACGTTCAATCGAATCTCGCGAAACTAACCAAGATCATGGATGTTATTAAGAGTGATGACGGCGTGCCTGGCTCTCTCCTCGAAATGGTTTCCGTAGCAAACTTCCTAAATAACTCCTTACCTGAGGAGTTGAAGGAGCGAGAGAAATACTTGCAAGATAACAAGAAATACCGCCAACAATACCTGCAGTTAGTCGAGAAATTGAACATATGGGTGAACGAATCGTCTATTCGCCTCAACATGGGCAAAAACGGAACTGACTTCGAGAACATAGAGTCAGACTTAGAAGAACACAAGTCTTTCTTCAACACATCAGAGCCTGAGATGAAGGATCTTGTAGGAAAAAAGATGCAGGACATAGTCGACAAAATCTGGGCGTCACTCGCCGCGTCGGAACAAGACGAGTTATCCAAAGACCACCAGAAACACAATCAACTTCTTAAAAACACTTTGAACTCTGCCAAGTCAAGGCAAGCTCAGCTCGAGCAAGACTTGGAGATTTGGAAGGACTTCTGCCAGCTGGTGGAGAAGATTAAGGCTATCTTGGAGAAGAATACCATCCCTGATGAAGCTGTGACGTCAGTGGATGCACTGAGGCTGCATTTGGAGAAGCTGAACCATGCCAAAAATGAACTTGAGGTGAGTTTTAGATACGTAATTAGGTCACGCTGAACTGTTACGTTGGTCATGGTAAACAAAGATTTATTCTGTTAACCACAAGGCTCCTTTTATATCGTGCTACCTGGACACCTTTTATGCCTTTATTTAGACCAATTATACATTTTGTTGTGACCTATTTGTTTACTACTTGATAGCACAATAGAAGCTTTGTTAATCTTAATGAATAGGAGTCTCTTTTGTCTTATTCGACAGCTTATGATAAAAAAACATTTCATGGAACACATTATTCTTATAATTAGTACTTATTTAGATAACGTTTGTGTCGCTACACAACTCACACTATCCAGTGATATAACATTATATTTACTCTTAGACTTGGTTTAGGAATCGGCACTTAAATTCATCAAACACGATTCAAAGCCGTCCTTATGATTGTATTGAATGAAACTATTTTAATTTTGAGATACCCTCTTATACATATTGATAAACATAGGTTTTATTCATGTATTATTTTGTCAATGGAGGCACCGACACTGTTTCGATTCATCTAGACTGTAGAGAATCTTCATCAGGGTGAGTTTGATCCGCGGTCCGCTCGTTGCCGCTCGCGTTCACGGTTCGCACTCTATAATTAACTCTATCTCTGACTGGCCTGTTAGCTCAGTTGGTAGTAGCTCTGCCTTCTGCGCTGTAAGTCGAGGGTTAGTTTCCTTCTAACATCTGTGTGATGAACATAGGTTAGGTAAATGTTTAAATACATAGGTATTTAAAAATATGTAAGTATTTTATCAGTCATCTGGTCCCCATTATACAAGCTATGCTTAGTTTGGAGCTATATGGGGTTGTGTGGATTGTGCACCCATATTTATTATTATTATTATTATTAATTACGTAATTATAACAACATAATTAGCTACAGGTAAAGTTAAAGTTGGCTTTTAAGTATAGTCTTGTCATTCTTATGACAATGGATAAAGATTGCAACAGTTTTAAATAACACACAAGAAAATAAATAAGATCTCTTGAATTTTCGCAAAAAACAAAACTATCTGAATTCAATTTGTTATCTACGTTTTTTAGAATCGGGCGTTGATAAAAAAAGAGATAATGGCTGGTTTTACAACTAAAATACAATGAATTCTATTGATAAAGAAACGTCATCACATAACCCGACATACTTCTAGTTAAATGCACCGGTTCTGTTGTTTTATCAGACTTAATAAAATTACGTAAAAAAATATTAATAATAATGTAATAAAATAAATAATGTAATAATCCCGGACATTTCACACACCATCATCTGGCCCCAAAGTAAGCAGAGCTTGTGTTATGGGTACCAACATGTCTGAAATACTACTTATTTTTTTTGTAAATACATACATATTATACATAGAAACACCCAGAAAATGTTTTTATGATTTGCAAATACATCTGCGTCTCAGGCGGACCTTTGTCCACTGTGCCACAGAGGTCTAGATGACCTCTGTGGCACAGTGGACAAAGGTCCACTTAAAGAGGAAAATAAGTTCAATAAAAGATTAAACTGATTAAAAATGTTACTCTTCTAAGTATTATTTTATTTTATTTATTTATGGACAATAAACAGCTACAAAATACAATATTTTAGATAAAAGGTAACTTAAATATAGTAACAATAACATAGCCCACTGCATTATCCACATATTCGGTATATCAGCATTGAATTTTGGTGGTAGTACGCCGATAGAGGCGTCGATAGAGATTTATAAAAATAGTTAGTCTTAAACTAATTTCAAGTAATTAAGTATCGTGAATCGTTGTACAATAATACAATTAGGAAAGTAAACATATCAAGAACAAAAATATATACTAAATGTAAGGAAGAAAATATTATTGAACATTAGATTTCGTAGTAAGAATATTGAGAATATACTGTTTTTTTATTAGTGTCAACAAACTAAGATTTACTACAATAACTGGTTTTAAATATTAGAATCACCATCAGAGTATAAAACAACCTGCGTCGCCTGAATGGTCTACATAATGAATGCAATCCTAATTTTGGCGATTTCAGTTCGCCGCGACTAGGTTATTGCACTGCGTTCAAGGCCTACAGTTAAGGTCACAGCGACTGAAATTGTTTAACAACCTATGATGACTTGATTAATAACCTTGACTGGCCTCACAGCTCAATTGGTAACTGCCTTCTCCGTATGTTAAGTTCGATTCCCACACAGAACAAACATTTGTGTGATGAACATAGTTTGTTCTGTATCTGAGTGTTGTAATGACGACCTCTGTGGCGCAGTGGGCTTAGGTCCGGCTGAGACGCAAAAGGTTGCGGGTTCGATTCCCGCCGCGGGACAAATGTTTGTATGATCTGCAAGTATTTGTCTCGTGTCTGTGTGTTTTTATGAATAATATGTATGTTTTACAAAAAAAAGAGTATATAAGTAGTATATGAGTCATGTGGTACCCATAACACAAGCTCTGCTTATTTTGGAGCCAGATGATGCTGTGTCAAATGCCCGGTATTATTATTATTATTATTATTATTAATGAACTAATGAATTTAAATGAACGTATTTAATTATTAAATTAATCATCTGGCTACCATAGTACAAATTACATTAAAAATAGCTCAGCTAATGCATAGATTGATAATTTAAAAATATATCACAAACACCTTATAATAATATTAGTCGGGTTATTTAATGGTCGACGTTTTATCGAGGTCGTGTTTACGCTTTTAAATAGTATATACAATATAGCTTTATCATGAACGACGGTAGATCACGACATCACGGTAGCTATGTTAAATTGATACCTGTTTTCAGCAATTAAAAGTATGCAAAAATACATGTATCAAAACAATGGAAGTATATTTGTACTTACTTCTATTATTAACGTAAAAGGAACCTTTCACCACACTCATTCAAAAAAACTACACGATAAGAAGCGCAGGTTTGTATGAAACATTGATCTTGCTTGTATATATACTACAGGACCGGAAAAATCACTTCTTATTCATTTATAGTTACAACTAGCTGACCCGGCAAACGTTGTTTTGCCTTATTGAACATAAAAAACATTTTTTTGGGGTGAGCCACCCTTAACACTTAGGGGTATAAAAATTAGTTATAAATCTATTCTCAGACCTACATATAAAATTTCATTAAAATCGGTGTAGCCGTTTCGGAGGAGTATAAACACGAAAACTGTGACAGAAGATCTTTATATATATAGGGAGGGATTTAGGTATGTTGTATAATTTATGGATTTACCTATCACCCCACAAAAACAGCCAGAATAAATACCTACCTATTTATACTGGGTTTTACAGATGATTACAATTAACTATAATATTTTCTGTATATATCAAACCGGATATAAACAATAATTTCAACACTTCAGCTGTAAAAACACCAAAAAAAAAGTAAAACGCCATCTTTTGAATTTCGAGTTTCATCAGAAAAATTCAAAATAACCGAGTTGCGTTTTAGGTATCATGTCAACTTCAAACAACTTCAAACTATATTATCAACGCCATGTTTTGTGGCATATTGTTAATATTTGATAACACACAATTTAAAGGCTTCCAAAAGCGATTTAGCTATATTTTGAGCGATAAATATCTCCTTGTTTGAAGACTGCTTTAATGGACAGCAACCGCACTTCTCCTTAACTAGCCGCATGATGTCATCATTGCCCTCGAGGCTCACATGCGCCGGCGCCGGCCTCAGTCTTGTGTATACCAGCGCAATGAGAACTGTACATATACAAATAACTTCTCATTTATTTCCTTTACACAAGTGTGATATCTTAATACCTAAATAATCTTTATTGGACTGCTTAGGTTTTTTGTTGCTGTTAGATAAGTATCCAAAATTCCGCGCAAAAGGAAGGTGAGTGAAACACGTGTGTCAATGTTTGTTTACATATTTTTTTCGCCATGATAATGTTGTACCAACATGTGAATTAATTTATTTTTACGTCATTGTTTAACGTCAATAAATATTTTGACAATAGTATTGAGTTCAGTCGTTGACAATTATAATACTAGATGGCGCCACAGGAAAAGTTAGGACGCTAGGTATCGGTGCATTTTGGAATTTATATAATTATCTCACGATACTTAACTTGATTATGAGATTTATATCATTAGTAGGATTTCATTTTTAATAGCAAAATATACTCCGTAGTGTATACTTTGTATACTTTGCATATCAGAATCTTAAACAATCGCAAAAATTATTGAAAACGCACCCGTTTCTTTCGTCATTCGTCTCCATTACAATAACAATGAAAGTATTGCTACATTCTTTTCACAGTTTCCAGTGTTCATGTTATTAAACTAATGCTCAAGTGAGCATGAAAATCACCCAGTGAATGTGTTTACGGTACTCTTCAAACACAATGGAATTATAGCCGTAGCATCTGCGGTATAAGAATGGTTTTCTACAGTGAATAGTGCAATTAAAATCGAGGTGATACATCGTTTCAAAACTCGATTCGGTTGCAGTTCCAAGTTGCTTTTTCAACGTGAAACGTAAACCTGGAAACCACGCTGTATGACTCCCTAATTGAGAGCCAGTGAGTCACAGTCAAACTTATTACTACTCAGAACACAATTCAGTCAATGCCAGTGCTGAATTTTTATTGGACCTCTTCCTTTTAAGTCTTGAGTTCAGGGTCGACCAAACCATTGATGTAAAATACCTACTTACTTACTACTTACTAAGCATTTTAGTAGTACCTACTTTTTGATGTTCAGAATTTTTAGGTGTTTTTAAGTTTCACACGTGTCACGTGTTATAAAATTAATTCTCATTGGGGGCTCTGAATGAAGTCATCTATTCTCGTCATCGCCCTTATAAATTCATGATCTCATATTCTGTGGGTCTTATAAAATAGATGGTAGATAACTACATATATTTTTCACGTGATGTTTTAGATTATGATACACTTGTTATAAAATGGCGCCTATCTAAAGGTGTTTTTCTTAAGTTGTTATATCGCTGTTTACTCAGGTGTTTTCAATGAGATTTCAATTATCAAGCTGCTAGACATACCTAATGAATTGAATGTCAAGGTCTTTTGCCGTTTGTCACCTGTTCATTACTACTGTCATACAAGTGACCAACTCTATTAACGAGAAGAAGACGGTATCCTTACGTAAAATCATATTGCTCTTGCATCTAAATCATCAGCCTCCCTGTTAAGTGGTCGGTAGAACAAGTTATTTATCTTAACTCTGTCTTATCATTTCTCTTTTCAAACTCGTTCCTTTTGCAAATCATAATTATATCCCATCTTTGACATTAACACATGGCTATTTCGATTCACTAATTTTATTAAATAATTACGTTTTTGTTTTACGCTTTTTAGTAGGTAGGTACTTTATAATTTTACAAAATCCGTAAACACTACGCTATAGTCACAGGAAAGCAAAATCGAAAATTAGTTTATTTGGATGATTTTTTTTCTAGCTGCTATGAAATTTCTATCCATTCGGGAATACCATTTATTATATTCTTTCACTTGATAAAATATTTTTTCAAATCGGTTCATAAATGACAATGAGTTATGAGGAATCAAGCATACAAAAACAACCGAATTGAAAACCTCCTCATTTTTACAATTAGGTTAAAAATTATCATCATTGAGATGTATAAACTAACAGAACATATTATTAAGTATTAATGATGTTAGCAACACTATCATTTAATATTCTTAGCTAATACAAAATCATGATAAACGTGAAGCATGACGACCTTGACTTTGACCAAGCGTTTCGGGGAAAAACGCGAAACCAAACGATAAAGTTATGGTAAACCGACGTTGGCTACTCATCAAATAAAATCACTGAATTGGTTATTTTTGCAGTAGTTTAAATCAGTTGGTTTTGTATAAATCAGTCGGCGAATTTTGGCAAAAGTAAAAGTCATGTGAACCACCTAATTACAGTCTATTAATTACTATCTCTGAACCAATTTTATTCTACTTTTAGAAATGCAAATGTTTGTGAGGACTTTCAATTTTTGTATAACACGCAATCTGTAAGTGCAGAATTAATTTGGATTAAAACTTGAAATATCTATAAACAGTGACTTAAAATTGTGTACAGAATGTTCATGTATTCAGCTAGCAAAACTGCGAACATTGCCTTGTAAGGACTGACTGACAGTTTGGAGCCTAGCAACACGTAACTAAAATAAATGATAATAATCTAATTTGAGAAAAGCAGTCGCATTACGAAACCATGCAACATGGTTGATGTCGACTTATCGTTATCAGTCATCAGAATAAGATCCTGATAACATTGTAAACAGTTTGCGAGGTATGCAGCCGATAGGCCGCTCTAGTTGCGGTGTTTGACCACGGAATACTTCGGTATAAAAAGTAAACGTTATATGAATTAAAACTAGTGGCTCTGTGAGCTGTAGACCTCGCGAACATTTTTCGAAACGTCTGAAATATAACTTTTTTTACGTTTTCAACCCCCATCTCCGCCATATTGAAACAATTCCAAAAACTGATTCAACAAAAAAAATATATTGTTTTATAGAAACCTGCTCATAAAATTTCACGAGAATCGGTTGAGAAATGCGACCTGTAGAGGAGAACATCCGGATAGACGCCGGACATACGAAAGCATTTTCGCCTAAGCTGAAACGGAGATACTCGCTTCGCTCGGTCAATTAAATCACCATATCCCTGCCCTTACACAACGCATTTTTCCCTATCAGTTGACATCTCTGTACTCAGTAGCCTTTCTTACTCATATCGTTTGTTAAATAATGACTTAGGTCCTTGATGTGATGACGCAGTACGTAATTCTAAGAAGATTATAGCGATAGAAAGCTTTGTTAAAACGTTGTGTAAAGATGTCACGATGTCAAACATATTTTCATTAATCAGGATCACCATGAAACGTCTACTAGATGAATTTAGGTGCAAATTCCTCCTAACCCAAGTCCGAGAAGGACTGGCAAGAAACTCGTCTTGGTCCTAGCGGTTTTTAGCATGATCCATCTCTTAAGTAGCTTAACTACGAAAAACTAACTATTAAAAACTAAATACATTTCAAAACTGTCAGTTAACTGTCTGAGGGCAAAGCAACATGAGGCCACGCATTCTTATCAATAATATAGTCTTGTACATAGTCTTGTTAGACTAATTCTTATACAGATGGCGCTTTGACAAAAAAAAACAAAAACATACACACTCGCGACTGTAATACCTGGGCTCGATAGGCATCTAATATCTCTAGTTACTATGTTTTTGACACTATCAGAGAGATAGTTAGAGGAATGTGCAAACATTATATTTGACACATGCCCACGCTTTGGACAGTAGTTAGTATTCTAAGCAAGCAAGCCTATCGCCGCTTATAGGAATACGCACGCACCTTCGTTGTTTTTACTAACCATAGATACGCACGCACCTTTGTTATTTTAAGTTTCTAGTATGTGTCGGTATAATCATGATATTTTCATTTACCGCTTGAGAGCACACTCTGACACAAAATATATTCAAAATAATTCAAAAATCGTTTACGGCAGTTTTATCCTGGTGTGTAAATAAGTACGAAAAATGCGGTTTACCTTGTGCTGAATTAATTCAACTGTATCCTTGAACTTTATTCAATTTGGTTTTACTTCCGATTTTATATCATTAAACATTTGCCTCCGGAAATATTTCGTACTGCCAAGCAATCCAGAGCGCCAACTTACGCTTCCAATTATACATATCAGTGCATTTTGAGAACACTTGTATTCTAGTAGTAGTGGTCCCGCCTTCTAATCCTATTGTTGTGATTACGAATACGGTTATGCACCAATTATTATTTCTGTTCGAAATATTTATATGGCGCGTACTCTCAAACGGTAACTGAAAATATCATATGTTAACCGGCATGTCGCTGAACCTAAAACAAATCCAAGACAAGTCTAATGCAAGGAGCTTCATAGGCCCACTTGAATTAATCCGTTCACTTATGCAAGAAGAAGTGCATTTTAACATAAACAAACATTAACTTATGATTAGTTTCCTCTCCGAAGCCCTGGAGACTTTTATCAGTTTAGGATAAAATTCTAATAATAATCACAATGGACCGTCTGTATGACGTCATATCCGCTACATCCTTATCAAAAAGTGCTACAATATTGTTGTATTTTGCCGGGTTTTTGAATAATGAACGGGGTCATCGGCACAAATGTGGTTGTTGCCAAAAAGAGTACTTAGGTACAGTAAAAGCCTAATGCGAGCTGACCTGCCCTATTATTAGTACATGTAGATACTGGGTCATCCTTGAGCTAAGAAAATATCTACTTAGTACAAACATTCAATTGTACTCAGATCCTCAATTTAGTTTCATAAGTGTAATCTTTTTTAGGGTTTCGAAGTCTAACAAAGTCCCTTATAGTCTTACGATGGCAGTTTGTCTGTTTAGCCGCCTCTAATTAGAACTCTAGCTCACCGATTATTAATATTATCGTGGGTAAATACGTATTAGTGACCCCTATAAAGTTATGAAATAAAAACATGTAAAGATTTTTTATATTATTTTACTACCCATCAAAGTGCATATACATGAATAGGTCTTACAAATATACAGAATTTCGATACATGTATAAATATTAAAGGTCACTCATCAAATAAAATCCTATTCAAATCTTTATCCGTTGACATTAAAATGACAAGGACAGGACACGCCTAAACCGATAGCTAATAACGTAATTATAAGATTGAAGAAAGAAGAGATTACATAATTATATTACAATTATAAAAATTACACTTTCACTTCAAATCACAATCTGCCGATACATTTTATTTAATAGTTAACCTTGAAAGCCGTTTATTTTAATTTTAAATTATTATAACATCGAGATCCGAATGCGGGAATGCAGGTGTCGGTCGATACACGACGCCTGCCGACAGTATTGAGAGTACAACCATACTCCCGAGATAGTTCAAGGGCTGGAGAATACCCAACATGCTGAACCTTGTAATTTGTTTATCGACACCTCAATTTCCTTCTAAATTAAGTATAGTTAAAGGTTGTCTGGAAGATATCGTCATATGTGAGAAGACCGCTGTTTGCAGGACATATTACATTGTAGATGTAGCATGGTTGTTGTAGCATTTTTTACGTACCTAAAATGTATATTCTTAATAAAGTTCATTATTATCTTTGTGCAAGAAAATTCTAGTTATTTGATCTATCTAGTCTGCTGCAATAACTTGGTTATGTGTACCCTTCAGAACCAGCAGCCGCTTCTGGACGTGGTCCGGGAGCGGGCACGTGAGCTGTGCTCCGGCGCTGACGCAGCCAGCGGCGAGCGCGTGGAAACCACTACCAGGGAACTAGCAGACACTTGGAACTTGGCTTGCGAAGGTATGTTATGATTTAAGGTTCGCTTCCTTTTCATTTGTGAACATAGGTGTTTGTTCTATATCTTGGTGTTATAAATTATCATAAGTATGTATTAACAAAAAAGTTTAACAGTCCATAACAGGTTCACAAGCTCTGCTTACTTTTGGGCTAGATGATGCTGTGTGAAATGTCCAGCATTATTTATTTATTTAAAAATATATAAGTATTATATCAGTCTGGGACCATTATATAAGATATACTCTGTGGCGCAGTGGGCTAAGGTCCGGCTGAGACGCAGAAGGTTGCGGGTTCGATTCCCGTCGCGGGACAAATGTTTGTATGATCTGCAAGTATTTGTCTTGGGTCTGGGTGTTTCTATGTATAGTATGTATGTATTTACAAAAAAGTAGTGTATCAGTCATGTGGTACCCATAACACAAGCTCTGCTTACTTTGGGGCCAGATGATGGTGTGTGGAATGTCCGGGGTTATTTATTTATACTTAGTTTGAGGCTAAATGGAGTTGTGGTGTTGTCTCCCCGCTTTTCTAGAAAATACCTAAACCAGAATTCCAATAATAAAACACAATTTAGAAAACAATAACCAATAAAGTTTCCACAGTAAATGTTTACATGAAAGCCAATGAACAGAACAGCACGGTACAGTAGCTTAAAGTAGCTTAAAGCAAAACAATATTACACCAACCAGGCACTAAGATGAACATGACGACGAAGGCAACTTATAAACTCACAGAAGTTAAAGATTGTTAACATTACTTAGCCAGGCATCCTTATTGGAAACTAGGTTAAGAAACCGAAACAATGGCTTACTTGATTGACAGATCTTGGAAGATAGACAGAGTAAAAGGGATCTTCAGAGGCCCTCTTCAATTCGTGATCTAGACATTTCTTAAAACTAATTAAACTTGGGCTAAACGGTTTCAAGTTTATAACACTGTTGTATGTTTTGTCCTTGAATTAAATATTTCTGTTTTTATCGTAATATATAACACTGCACATGAGTTTATAATGGTTAAAAACACAGCATCATCCAACCCAAAACAAAGCTTACACCATGCGAACTAGATGATTATTACTACTACACACTTGTGAATACATACCGAGTCACAGAACAAACGTCTAAGGTGGGAATCTAACCTACAGCATAGAATGCAGAGTTAGTACAAACCGAACTGTGGGACCGGTCGATTCTTAGCATAGTCTAGACAATGGACATGTCGCCGTATTGTCAATTATTGTCTCCTCGCAGTGCATTTTATCCAAGCCGACAATGTCAGCTGAATAACTTCTCTGAATACGTTTGATCATAAAGTAAGAGTCACATCGTCTATGCAATACGCAGCCGAGCTAGTTAATCGCTAATCGCAAGTTGCATACCAAGTGGCTGATGGTATATCAAAACAGTGAACACCTGACTGCATAGAATTGATAAAAATGTAGAAAATAACTGACGCAAATTCAACCTTTAAAAATTATCCTTATGTATCAAAGAATACTATTGCTTTGAGTGATGAGGCACCAGATTCGAACTTTATCTAACTCATTTTCGTCGATATAATAGATATGAAGGATTATAAAAAAATGGTTGGACCAAGACGACTTTCTTGCCGGTTTTTCTCTTGCTTTATAGGAGGAATTAGCATCTTAAATCATGATATGCTAAGCATGTGACAATTCGAAATGCTCCTAGTGATTGAATATAAAACTGTTTTAAGTTTTAAATTACAATATCTGTGTAGTAAATCTAATAGGATTTTTGATGAAAAGTTCAACAACCTAACAAGTGCAGCGCATCTCGATGTTACACAATTTTATATCTGGGTAGTGCTTAGATATTTCTTTCTAAAAAGTTCAGCAACCACAAAACAACAACAAAAAAGTATAACTGCAACGCATCTCCATTAGACCGCTGATTGGAATTCGTCATTAGTCTCGATTGGATGATAGCATTGTTGCTTGGTGACCTACCGCAATGTCTTCAGTTTAATCAATGAAACTGTTCCCTGTTGTACTGGAAATAATCGCTTTAATTAATACATATCATCACCATCTAGTCCCAAATTAGATAGCTGATTGAATACTTACACACTTACGATACTTTATAACACCCGGGCACAGAACACCTACGTTCCAGTCATTTTGATAACCCGTGGCTATGGCGATAGCTATTGACATAATATAAATAAATAAATATTGGTGGACAATCCACACATCACCATCTAGCCCCAAACGGTTGTCTGGTAGAAATCGTAACCACGATAAGACCGCCGGTTACAGGACGCTATTAACTTATGTATATGCACTAAGGATTGAAATTCTTTTTTTCTTTGTAGTGTTCTCAATAAAGTTTTATTATTATTATTAATGAACTGAACATATCTTGTACTATGGGAAACAGATGACTGTTTTTAAATACATATTTAGGATACTTAAAAACACCCAGACATATTATGATAATGAAACGGTCAAAACAATAAATCTTTTAGACGAATCATACGATAATTATGAACCATCTTATCAGGATTATCAAAACGTGCGGCTGTAGCCGATCAGCAACTACAGCGCTGGTCGCAGTTGATGTCAGTACAGCGCAGTCTCGGCGCCGCCGTCACTGCTGCCTCTGACCGGCTGCGGCAGTTAGATGCCCACCCTAGCACCAGGAGAAGAGCGTTGGACACCAGACATGCATTACAGGTAATTGAACATCGCTGTCTATTGCATTAGCAACTTTATTTGGTCTAGAAAAGATCAAATTAAAAAAAATATATTATTAACTATTTTACAAATTGTATTTGAATGTAATGAATTACAATAAAAGTTTCAATAAACAATTTAAGGAGTCAAAATTAATAATGAATTGATATTTAAAATTAAGAGCAAGAAATCAACAAAATAATAATAATATTAATAAAGAATATTTAAGAATATAAGATGTAAGGTTCTATTATTATGTCATAAATTCTTCAACAGAGAAAAAACACTTCACAGAAATATGATAGAACTGTTAATATTTTTCATGATTTTGTGTTTGGCTTAGTGCGTCTCTATGGCATTCAAAAGTTTAGTCTAAGGGTTTCAATACTTAATACGATAGTAACATAACATTGAAGCAAAGACACGACAAACAAAGCCTGTGAACATACGCTTAAACATAATTCAGTGCACTTTGACATACGGAATAATTACCTGAGCGTAAGTTTGAATCTCTGAATTAGAACTTAAACCACTTAAATTCTAACATTCTATTCTTCATCAACAGGAGCTACAGAACGAAGTAGCAGGTCTAGAAGAAAACAAAGATGAGTTGTTAGAACATGCAGAGTACGTCATCAAACTACTCAAACCGAGCTCCAAAGACGCCGCAGAAGACACAGAGAAGACCGTGAAAGAACTTGTAGAAGCTTATGAAAAGTAAGTGATTTCAAAGTATTCCTCTGACATTGGTTCTTGTAGCGTCTACTCAGAATAGCCTAGACTAGATTTCTAGACTTAGTATTGCTTTGTGAGTAGCTAATTCTGGTGAAGGACATAATAGGTCTGGTGATGCTCTAAGGCTTAACAACGTAACGTGCTCTCCGAAATAAGGAAGCGTTTAGATGAAAACGCCACTGCGGTCAGCCATCCAATGACTAACCTTGCAGAAGCTTGCTTAACTTCGTCAATCTTTTAAAAACAACTTAGCTATTCCACGCACGTTACTAGAGTAAAAAGACAATGTACAAGGTAGAGTCAAGTACTTCATTTATTTCATTCGCCAAAATGGACGCTACGAGAATTAATGCAAGCGAATCGTAACTTCTTTGCAGGATTGATTCTATATAGATGGTTTGAAGCATTTGAAGAAGTTTTCAGACAAAAATCTCGCCTATAAATACATATTAATTATATTGTCAAAGAATCACAGTAAGGATACTTTCGTTCTCTGCGTTTTCCAGGAGTTTTCCCGATCTGGATATTTACAACTTTTTTTGACACGTGTCTATCAAGATTCATACCTTAGTGATAATAATATAACTACTGATTTATTAAACTTCATTGGTGAGGGCCCACATCAATGAAGTTTTCCATTATTCTGATCTTAAAGTGATTGTTTTTTATAAATCTTGAAAGAACATGTTGTTAAAATTCAGTGTCGTAACTTACGCTGTCCTTCTGTGAGATTTGCCATACAAAATCGTAAGCTGAGCATATGTTTGCGTATCTGTAGATTAGCCTCGGTGAATTTTAAGGGTTTTAATTGTGACATATTCCTAAACGTACTGAAACCTTAACTTTACAATCAGTGAGATTTGACATATTATAGCGTGAGTTGAGCGTATGTTTACGTCTCTGTTTCTTACTCTCATTGTTTTGGAAGAGTTGTAACTAGTACCTACCTAAACGTATTGAAACACTGACATTATGTTTTACTTATATATTTGTAGGTATAGTAAACACTTTTATTTATTTACAAAACGGCAAACCGACAATACAATGAATTTCTTATTTCTTATATTTGCTCAGTTGCGTGCTGAATTTAAATGTTACGACCGGTTGGCATGTGGCGTTCAATAGTTCGGTAAAATGTAGGTATTGACCTCGAAGTTCACATATAGGTCACCCATATGCTTGTGACTTTTGGTACGTAATAGCTTAAATCTTCTTCAAACATCAGGAAACTGGGATTCTTCGTTTGACATTTCATGAAGTAACATAGCTCTGCTAATTTAATATTTTTTACTCATTTTATTGCATGTTTTATTCAGTAATCTTTTATATTTAGCGGAATTTTAATGAATAATTTGTGACTACATAGGACAAGTATGGACAATTGAATTATATGTGTATTATGGTGCAATGTGATTTGAACAAAGAGGAATCTCAAGAAAATTCTAGACGTCCATTCCGCGATGACGTTTAGAATTGACAATTGACCATCGACTAGGACTTTATTAACAAACAAATTGACTGTAACCAAATATAAACGCTTGACACTGGTAAAATTGACATTATTATGTCATATGCCATTAACAAAGAAGAAGACGAAGTGAATAAACTTTCGGTTAAGGCAGTTCCACAAGTATTAAGCATGTCTGTCCTGTGGATGGCTGAGTACGCTAAGAGGATTGTATAGGTGATTCAAGCCTACTCTCTTACAACTGTACCATGCACTGTGTGGCTGCGTAAAAGCTACACTTGACGCTTTGTAAATAATAATGAATAATATTGGTGGACAATAAACACAACACCATCCCCCAAACCAAGCATAGCTTGTATTATAGTGACCAGACGACTAATAGGGACTTATAAATTATTACCAGTGTGGTGAAAGGATTAAACTGCGCTTTAGAGGCTCCTTTCGTGCACTTGGCACATGTATTCGACCTTTTTAGGTTCTACGACATGCCGGTTTCCTCACGATGTTTTCCGTCATCGTTTCAGAGTACGAACCCGCAACCTTAGGATCGGAAGGCCAGGCCATTATCACTAGAACACCAGTACTCGCAGTACATACCTATGAAACTTTATAACACCAAGATAGAACAAACACCTATGTTCATCACACAATACAAAAAAACCTGTTTATGCGCTTGGGATCGACCTTGACGAAGTTCACATGTCTAAATGTCACCCAAAGATACCTTTAGCTATGTTTACTGTTATGACTTAAGGTGACTCCCGGATCAAATGATTTTGACGCGTATTCAAACGCACACTCAAACCGCGATTTTTTATCAGAAAACATTCAAATAAGGAATTCTGAAATTTTTTTACCAGTAATGTTTTAATTAGCTTACTTTCCGCCTATTAGTGTAGCTGCGATTAAAACGACGTCAACTTTAAGAGAAGGTGGTGATTATTTAATGTTTTATTATTATTATAAGTATATTATTAATGTTTTATAAAAATTATAAAACTAACAATTACTTCAAAAACAATTTGAAATTATGATTGCAAAATATTGAATATGTATTTTTCAATATGCCTCCTACTTCATAATATCAAATAGTTTTTTGTTTCAGTTTTAAAATTATATTTTAAAATATATAAAATATATATATTTTAAAAAGACTATTCCTTCAATTGACGATCCAACAGTCACTAAATAACGGGAAAAAATGACAGTTTTTCCTTACAAAAGTTAATTTGCTGAGGGTATCGCCATAAGCAGTCTACACACGACAATCGCCGCTTTCGCAAAACAGCCCAGCGAGTTGGTATCGTCGGCATTTTAAAGTCTTTCCTTTAATAAAACCGCCAAGAACAACCCGCTTTGGTGTAGAGACTCTATTATGCTTTATTTCCACGTAATGCGTAGTAATAAAGCCCAAGACTAATATCTAAACGAAAGATTATTATTCAGTTGCCTATATCAGCTATGAATCTTTTTGCGCTGCTCTTATAAAAGCAATTGGCCTCGCAGGTGATAAATCTTCACATCTTCTATAAATATTAGTTTTGACTCAAGCAAAGTTAAACTAATATTTTATCAAAGTTTCAATAAGTGACATCATAAATAACATCCTTATTTGGCATGCAATTGAGTTTTTAGTTACACTTTATTTAAAAAATCTGAAAAATCTGTATTTTTTGCAAAGCTTTTATAAACTATATATAAGCTATATATTACTAGCTGTTGCTCGCGACTTCGTCCGCATTTTTTTTAAAGGAATTATAGCTTAAATCCTTCCCCAGGATGCTTTTTATCTCGGTGCCAAATTTAATTGATAAGTTTCAAATCAATCAACCCATTAAAAAGTTTCCATATAAATTATCACACCCCATTTTACTCCTTTATGAGAGTTATTTTGAAAAATCCTGAAACACGTGTCCATTTATTTTGCATTATAAGTATCCAAACCAAGTTTCTATGAAATCACACTACTCGTTAAAAAGTTCCCATATAAATTTTGACACTCCATTTTACCCCTTTGTTAGGATTATTTTAAGAAATCCTGAAACACGTGTCCGTTTATTTTGCATTTTATTTACTCATATCAGGTTTCAAGCAAATCGCACCATGCTTTAAAAAGTTTCATACATGCGTTTTTACCCTTTTTCAACCTCGGGGGTTTGAAAAGGGGCCGGGTGCTTTTACTCTAAAAAGAAGCTACCTTCCAAATTTCAGCTTTCTAGCTTCAGCTCTTTCAGCTCGGCGATGATGAATCAGTCAGTCAGTCAGTCAGTCAGCCAGCCAGCCAGCCAGATTAAGCTTTTTTATAGGTATAGATAATATATCTGATTGTTTTGACTCGGCTCGGCATCCGTAGCAAAATAAGCAGGGATCATACAAAAAAGCGCTAGGACTAGACGAGTTTCTTGCTCGATTCTTCTTGGTTTGGGTTAGGACGAGCTGGCACCTACGTTCACTTAGAATGTATTGACAAAATTGTCCTTGACATTTTATTGAATAAAAAACATTTTGATTTTATTTTGGTATATTTTGGCTCGATTTTCACTGTTCTACTTGAGGCGTATATTGTTTCTTTAACTACGAGTATACGAGTGTGAGTATACCTACGAGTATAATCTTACTTATTCTTACTCTCCAAAGATAGATCACTAACTAAACGTATCTATAATATAATCTACACAAAATGAACGTCAAATAGCTTCCGCTGTGCATTATTAGGTAAACAAAAAAGCTAAAAAAACAAAACATCGGTAATGTAGCGTAACGTAATACTTGAATCCAATGCTGCCAACCGAATCCGGAAGTGACGTACCTCTCTGGCATTCTCTCAACTGGTGACAGGACGGCGCTACGGGAACTGAAACCCACGAAAATATTTGTTTTAAATCTTTGTTCTCAAAAGCTAAGACCCTTTGCCTACCAAAGCGTATCGGTGATAGTTCCTGTTGATAACTTTTTATGCCTTTTTTGATAGACATGGGTTCAAACGTATGTTGTTGTAAGGGTATATAAGTACTCGCATACAAAATCGGTTAAGATGGTCAATTAATCAATCGTTACAGTCTATCGTCATTCATTTTAAATAAATAATGTTGGACATTACACACAGCATCATCTAGCCTGAAAGTAAGCAGGGCTTGTGTTATGCACATTTTCTGTAAATACATACATATTATTATTCTATTAATACGTGAAGCGAAAACTTTGTTCCCCTTTTTACGAAAATTGCGCGGGCGGAGAAGTATAAAATTTCGCACACTTTTAGTTTATATCGAGAAGGAGAGCTGAATGCTAATATTTTTTTAAATTATGCATAAAAATACATTAATTATTAATTAATTATGGCCGAATTACGACCAGTGGGCGACCACTAGTACAGAAAAACACCCAGACCCGAGACAAAAATTTGCAGATCATACAGACATTTGGCTCGCAGTGAGAATTGACTCCGCAACCTTCTGTATCTCAGGCGTGCCATCGCCAACTGCGCCACAGTGATCGTCGTTATATCTCGTCCTTTCGACAATACCGTTTCATTAGCAATGACTGCAGTTGTCATCTCACTTTGTGATACTATTCGTAATGCTTTAATAGACAGTGTGCTGCGAAATCCGCAAACGATTATTTACTTTCCAACCATTGCTACACCATCGGGCTAAGGTTGAATTCCGCGTGAGATCGTCATGTTTAAACTGGCGACCGATGTTCTAGTGATTCTTGGCTGGCGTCTGGTAATTAGAAGTTTCGTGTATTTGTTTCTAGCTTTTGATTGATTGCCGGCTAAACGTGGATGTTTAGTTTTCTGGTAGCTTATGTATGTCAGAGAATGTAGGGAAAATCAGTCGGACTTCAGAATTTTATACCTCTTTGTATAAGACCCATTTACAAAATACAACTTTCTTACCATGCAATAAAGTTAACAATAATTTACATGAATCGAATTTACAATAAAAAACTTCTGGAAAAATGTCGGTAATGATCTATTTCAGTGATAGCACTAATCAACCTTTATAGTTTGATTGTACTATGGTAATGTGAAAACACTCTTTTATTTATGACGACCTCTGGCGCAGTAGGCCAAGGCCCCGCTGAGACGCAGAAGGTTGCGGGTTCGATTCTCGCTGCGGGACAAATGTTTGTATGATCAGTAAATATTTGTTCGGGCTCTGGGTGTTTTTCTATATATAATATGTACGTATTTCAAAAATAAATAAAAATAAGTAGGTAGTGTATCAGTTATGTGGTACCCATAACACAAGCTCTGCTTACTTTGGGGCCAGATGATGTTGTGTGAAATGTCTGGCAATGTTATTATTATTATATTATTATTGCTGATATTATTCGAAAGTTATAACAAGTTAAAAGTTACTCGCAAGTTATAACATAATCGTCAGTGAAATCTCGTAGTAACTATTATCGAACTCGGCTGTTATTTCGACCGGATTTGTTTATCTCAAATCCGTTAGTTCGTTGCCAAACTAGATAGATAGAAAGCCAGATAGATTAGTTATTCTTTTAACCATTGTCTAAACTAATATTATGAAGTGAAAATATTTTGTTTGTAATGGTTTATAAAAATATTCTTAAAAATATATATAATAATAATATTTATAAAAATATTTCTTATAGAAAGCTATAATGAAGATCGCTAGGAAAATTGCAAAATTTAAACTCAAGGTTCTTATTCAAAATTTGCGTATAAAAATCATTTTTATTTGCTGCTCATTATTATTTCACCTGCGCGAAGCTATGGCGGATCGATAGTATTTAATAATGGTTAAAATGCACAAAATGAACGATTTAATGCTATTAACCGCGGTTGATGTAATATTTTAATAAACTAAAATGCTGCACGCTCTTTTGGGGTTGAATTTCGGAAAACCCCCCAAAAAACCCCTCCATAATACCACTTTCCTAGAACTAACTTGGTAACGTACTATTGAGGCTAATTGCGTTGGCAGCCGAGTATACATATGTAGTTTCAACTTTACACTTCGAATTTAAGCTAGGAAACACCAATAAGTACCCTGATCATTTCAATCATTTGAAAACCATTCGCATCTGTTGCCTTAGATTAGGTACATTTAAATTAGAATATAAATTGAATAAAGCTCCTCATCTTCAAACGAATGCGTCGCCTTTGCTCCTGTCTCATATAATATGGTTTTATTTGTTAGTGACAACGTCAGTGACATATTAGTAGGCATATTCCCCTCTGCTCAGAAATTTCTCTCTACTTCTGTGTCAAATATTGCGATCCCTTTTTGTGAAAATATGACATGAATATGAATATGACATTGACGGCAAAAATTCAGCACTGTTAAGGCAGTATTTTTTTTATCAGCGATAAACCTACGTTTGACCACGATTTCGCCTGATGTTAAGCGACGATGGGGCACGAAGGTCTAGAATACATCTATTTATTCGAGAGTTGAAGAGACCTAGATTGTAGTTTTCAGGAAAGACAGACGACGGCAAAGCATTCCAATCCTTGGCTGTACGCATTATAAATGTGGAAGCAAAGCGCTTTGTTCTAGAGGGTGGTAGACTGACAAAGTATGGATGGTATTGAGCGGTACGTCTGCTTGTCCTGTTGTGAAATTAAGAGACGTTTTAAAGTAAGGTCGTTTATATTTTGTCCTGCTCTGGCAGTAGACTCTGTCTTCCCACGGTTACGCGCTTAATTCTATAGAAATTCCTCTTCTTACGTATTTTGTTTTATTACAATTTTATAAGTGTTTCTTTATTTCAAAAACCTTCAGTGGCAGCTTTGAAACATTTATGAAAACTTTATTTTATGTCAGTTGTTATAGTTTATGTCGTAGATTGTATTTTCACAACAAAACACAATTATTTAAAAATTGCATTGTTAGTTAGTAATACTTAATAAATGCTTTTTAGGAATTTCGGCTCGTTAAAATAAGTGGTAAGGTCACTCGTGACCACATATAGCTTCTACTAGCTGTTGCTTGCGATTTCGTACGTATTTTTTTGAATGAATTGTAGCTTAGATCCTTCCCCAGGATGCAATTTATCTCCTTGCCAAATTTTATTGATAAGTTTTAAACCAATCACACCCACCACCCATTAAAAATTCACACCCCATTTTACTCCTTTATGAGTTATTTTGAAAAATCCTGAAACACGTGTCCATTTATTTTACTTATTAAGTATCCAAACCAAGTTTCTAAGGAATCACACCACCCGTTAAAAAGTTCCCATACAAACGTTGACACCCAATTTTCCCCCTTTTGTTAGTGTAATTTTGAAAAATCCTGAAACATGTGTCCATTTGTTTTGCATTTTATTTATTCATATCAAGTTTCAAGCAAATCGCACCACGCGTTAAAGAGTTTCATACAGTCGTTTTCACCCATTTCCACTCTCATAGGGATTGAATTAAAAAAAATCCTGCCTTAGTGGGTGGTGTTGCTGTAAAAAAAGCTACCTGCCAGATTTCAGCTTGCTAGCTTAAACGGTTTCAGCTCGGCGATGATGTATCAGTCAGTCAGGTTAAGCTATTTTATAGGTATAGATTTAACTTACGCTTTAATTATTTACCCGCAAGGGAATTTATCTCTATTGTCCCGTAACAAATATTATAATGGACTGTTGACGAAGAAATATTCCATTATTTAAGAAGACACAGTAGGTATAGAATCGTGTTAAAATCATAAGATATTTTGTTAGCGGATCGCTAGTCGCAACTCATGTGCTTGGAATTTACAAGGTTATTCCATTGAATTACTCTTACTTTCTGAAGAATAGAGTACAAATTAGCTTGGAACAGATTTGAATCATCAAAATCATTGATGGTGTGCGTGTCATTGAGGGTGTGACGTCATGACCATTTTTAGGGTGATTTTGTGTGCAAAAGTCTGTATAAACTTTTGATCCGAGTATTTTAAGCTATGAGCATAAAGTCCTTGTGCTATTTTCTGTAGAAATACAGTGGGTTTTAATAAGTTACATACAGATGCGTGTATTATTTAATTCTGATTTCTTTAATTGAATTTTCTTGTTCTTTCGAGTATTGTTGCTGTCCTTTTCTTCAGTCTACTGCGATGTATTGGACAGAGTCACGTCACGAGGCTAGCTTTAGAAAATTACCTCCTGCCCAGAATCGACATCATTTATCTACAGTCTGTACATTATAAGATCGCGCGGAGACATTTCCAAGATATAAAATTAAATGATTCGCGTGACTACTAACGAGTATTATACTCGTGGTTAACGTATAATTAAAGCCGTACTTTTGCTTAATTGGCTCCTTTTTGAATACAAATTTCGTTATAAAATGACATCGACCATCTGGCCACACAGCTCAGTCGACAGTAGGTATCTCTACCTTCTGCGCTGTAGGTTGTGATTTAATTCCCTACCAGGACAAGCATTTCTGTAATAAACTTAAATGTGATGTGTGGTCATCCTCTCTGGGTGTTATAAAGCTAATAATATATACAAGTACTATTACGTATACCAGATGACTGATCTGGTATCCATATTACAAGCTTTGCTTAGTTTGGGACTAGTTTGTGGTGTGTGAATTGTCCACTAATATAATCAAGCTCTCTTTTATTTGGCACATTTTACATAATCTTGGCCTATATCTATCTAAAATTTTACTTTGCCTTCCCTAATTTTCTCGTAAAATATCGATTTATTATGTTGACACGCACCAGGAGATTTGAATACAATACTCAACTTCCGGTCGATTAAACATCTGCATAGGCAGGTGGGGCTACCGCAAACACGCTACAATTTATTAGCTATCAGAAACAACAACCTTGCCCATCTCAATGTAACACAAAGGCACATGGTGTCGTAGAGCAAAGATTTAAAGTCCGTAAAATTTGATATATTGAGCCGGGGGCTTCCGTGTGACCTTTGCCAGATAGAAACAGGAATAAGGAACAATGTAAGCGTTACTTCAGCCATACAATAGAATAGTACAAAATTAACTAGGTTAAAATTTAATTTGGTCCAATTATGGTCATGGCCTAATATTTTTTAAAAATCCTGGACTGACTGCTGTACGTGCCCTTCGAAGCACGGAATCGCTCAGATGCACATGATACTGCGGTCACTGCGGTACCTACTGACCGCGCAGAAGGTTGCTTAACTTCGTTGACCTGTCATGAACGACTTAGTAAATAATGCCAAGAACGTTTAATGTACACACTACAATACTATAATCGTACAAAGATACACAGAACACTTACGAAGCTAGCGTTGCTAAATTAAATTTCTTTGGATTGTGTACCTGTGAGACGTTTATACCGGATAAACAACAACGTTTTCTAATTAAATTTTTTATAACCTCAAGGAACAACTTCCTAAATCAAAACGGTTTAAGCACCTGCAACTGAACCCACACCGCATGTACTGATTTGTCTTTCCTGCGGGTCCTGTCAGCAAGGTCGAGAGGTTAGGACACGTGATATTAGCACAGGAGCTCTGTAACTTGTAACTGTATCATTTCATTTGAAGACATACATAAACATCTCAACCCGTTCAGTGACCAAAAATAATGAATGAATTCACGGTTATTTTGCTAATTCGTGTCACTGCCAGAATCATCGAACTACTTACCTCCCGTTGCTCTTTATCTGGCCATCCACCTTGCCACGAAGGTCATGATGTTGGTACAAGATTATGTCATCGAAATGCAACACAAAATGTAAATGGATGTGACTTCGCCGGTCGACCTTCGTACTCCAGTGCCTCACAAGACAGTTAAATGTACCATTTCGGCGCAGAATTAAACACAACTTTAAATGCGTGATGTCATAACCTTTATTTTAAAAACCGTGGTTGCCTCTCTGAATCAACGCACAGCCTAAGCCAGTTGTGTTCCGTGAATCTGTATGATTAATTATCATTTTGTCATTTCATTTAAAATTTTAGTATTATAAAATGTGGTTTTTTGGAACGGCTCCATAGACTATTGAATATTAAAATAGAAATGAATGTTAAAAAGCTTTAATTCACATAATACAAGGTGCAAAAAAGAGCGATCATTCCCCTTGTTCCATTCAAAGGGTCGGCAAATAGCCCTTCTCGAAAGCATCCGTTGCCAAGCAGTAATTTAGCGTTTCGATGCACCCTCTATTGGACTTTGCATTTACAATACTGCGTCGTATATGCCAAAGAGTTTTTTGTTTATTTGTTAAATGGAAAGCGATAGTAACATTACTTCGCCTATAATGCATACAATGTTACCGTAGGTACGTAATATCGATTATTGAGGATGGTCAGTTCTTCATTGCCACGGTTAAAGACCATGGCGAAACTGTTTGCTTAAAGCCTACCATTATTCGATAGGAAAATAAGGGTAAACGAAACTACTTAGTTTGAAACCTACCTCTTAGACTCTGGTAGCAATATCAGATCGACAATATTTCTACTTTCTCCGCATATAGGGACTAGAATAGAATCAATCGGCGGGCCGCGTCAAGCACGGCAACGCCCTAAGTCATGCGCAATGCCTGGGTAAAATTAAACCTTCCAAGCACGAATTAAGGCTAGTTTCCGTCCAAACGGAGCGCCAGACGATCGGCAGGCAAGGGGGAGACATGTAATCGTTATTCAAACTGCCAGACTACAGACTACCATTTCTGAGCTTACTGCGCATGCGAGCGAACGCAGCGCTCAATAGGTCAGGGCTTCAGTCTGCACTGGAACCCGGCTACAGGATTATACTTAGAACAATCGCCATTTTTCACCAAAGATAAAACAAGATTTGCCCTCAGCGAGCAGTAGATAATCACGCGAAATGAAAGTGAAGCTCGTGGCAGAGGTTCAGGTTGTGCGTTGCGAAACGTGGCCGTTCTTAAAACGTGCCCCTTCCGCGAACTCCAAACGACCCGACCGGTCCCAAAATAAGTGACGGCGAGAAATAAACTGTTATCCAAGGGACTGTATACCCACCGAGAGACTGGAACGTGCCTCGGTAGAGCGTCGAAAAATAAGTTTAAATTGCTAAACGATGTTCGGGACTGAAAATATGTGATACAAGTGAGTGCGCCTACGTGGTGCTCCGCGCCGCCGGTGACTCACGCTCCCATTCGTATTTCTGTGAACTACGAACGCTCTCAGATATAACACGGGGAATTCGTGAGGTTGTGTGTAGTATTTTTGATCCGGTCGTAACCTAATTGCGACTTCTATTTATCTCTTGGTACAGCTATCGCATATGAGTGTGCCGCACTACGCCGCCGCCGGCCGGCCATGATTACATCGATTAGTTAGCCACTCGGTAAAGTTTTGCGGTTGCCATAATAGCGCTTGAGTTTTCTTATACTGTTGAAAATATTAAATAACTGTCTCGTCATAGGGCCTTTACGCAGCGATACCTATATTGTCATATCCGCGTTAATTATCACAGTCGCACTTAGCAGTCGAAGGCCGTCCCCTCTCGCGTCACCCCATCACAAAGTAAACGTGCGCGTGTGTGCAGAACGTAAACACGAGCCGGCAAATGCACCGAAAAAACTCGTGCGCTATGATGTCACCGTGCAAACATTAGAACGTGGAATTTAAAATTAGATGCGTCCAGCGAATCTATCAAATTGGTTCATTGAGCGACGAACGGGCGAGGCGAGTGGAGCGCCGCCCGCGACCGAGCACGAACGACGAGGTACGGGCTTGGCGCGTCGCACGTCGTCCGTCGCACGCGGCTATCGGCGGGCGGCGGCGACCTTGCGCCGTCACGGGCGCCGCGTCACGCCGCGCCGGAACGATTATTTTCGTCGGCTTTTGGCACTCAACACCGACCGTGCGCTGCGACGCCACAGACTCGCATCGTTCCGCGCGCTCCGAACGTTTAACTAATATTTATCTTTTTTCGCAGATTGCGACAGACTCTTGCGGCGCGGCTCGCGGAGATCGACGAAATCGTATCCGAATTCGACCGAGTATCGGAGAGAATAGAGGAGCTGAAGCAGCTGATAGAGGTCTCGATCGCCAAGGTCAGGACCCTCTACGTTTTCGGCGAGGACGAAGACGAGAACGTGAAAGCGCTCCAGAAGGAAGTGTCCGACCTGGTCGAGCGCACGAAGACCTTCACCGAAGAGAGCAGGACGCGCTACGGAGGATCCGCCCCCGCGGACGTAGCGCAGGAGTTATCGGCTTTGGAACTATCGTCGGAGGCGCTGGCCGCCGCGATGGAGGAGAAGGAGCGGGAATGGAAGCGCGCCCGCGACGCGCGGTACGAGTACGCGACCGACGTGGACGACGTGCAGACCTGGCTCCGAGCCGCAGAGCTGACGGCGCGAGACCGCACTCTGCCGCCGGAGCCCTACCGGGAGCGCATCGTGGCGGCTCGGCAGGAGGTGCCCGGCGTGGCGGACCGCGTCGACAGACTGACGCGCAACGCGCGCGCTATCGTAGAAGGCAGTCGGGATGCCAACGAGAGGCAGCTGGTCCAATCCACGATCGCAGCTCTGACGGAACAGTTCAGTTCTGTGTGCAGCGAGCTAGAGGCGCGACAGGCCGCCGTCGAGGACGCCTGCGACGCGGTGGCGAGATTCCTCGCTTTGCTGGAGAAGGTCCTCCTCTGGGTAGAGACTCAGCGTGCATTCCTAGCGCGGCCTCTCCCATTGGCCGACTTGCAAGAGGTGCAGCAGAAACAGACTGAATATGGGGTCGGTATTTAAATTCTAAGGCAATTTTATTTCAAACAGGATGTTGTCTTAACGTGAATGAATTGTTTTCAGAATGCGCTCAAGAGTTGCAAGCAGCAAGCTAAAAATCTTGCTGATATGGCGAAGGAGATGGAAGCGATAGAGAGGGTTACGAGTCCAGGAGACTTGCCCTCTAGATTAGAGGCAGCAGAAAACGCGACCGTAGACGTAGAAAAGAAATTGGCAAAGACGGTCCGTAAACTCATCGAAGGGAACGTAGACTAACGCTAAAATAATGTGTGCTTATCGTCTTCTAAATGTTTCAGAACGGTCTACTACAAGAGTTGGCAGAAGAATGGGAGAGATGCGAGAAGAAGCTTAAGGACGTAGGCCATTGGCACGAAGCGACGGCCCGGACGCTCGAAGCGCCGCAGAACGCTAAAAAGCCCTTGAGGGACCGACTCGCCCTTAGGGAAAAGCTTATCAACGACATCTCGACGCAGAAGACAAAGATCTCTTACGCCGTGGAGAAACTGAACGTTAGTTTTTCATTCTGTTACGGTGGAGGGTTTACATGTTTATTTTTCGTTTCGATAGGTGGGGAGACGATCTACATCGTTTTAGATTTTATTCAGCTGCTTCCGGTATTCATCGAGTTCCGTCTCAAGTTGTATCGGAGCGTAGGTTTTGTCGTTCACCTCGGCCTCGGTTGCAGGTGCATTTCGACGCGTCCGGCGTGGCAGCCGGCAGCGCCTTCCCCGTCGGCGTGGGCGGCAGCGCTCGCGCCCTGCACGAAGCGCTGGACGCGCTCGCAGCTAACACCGGCTCGCAGGCTGCAGCGCTTCACGCAGCGCTGCAGCAGGTGGAGGGGTACGCGAGCGAGCTGGCGGCGCTGCAGGAACGCTACACGCGCGCGGAGCAGCAGCTCCGGCACGCCGCGCAGCCGCACGCCGCCGCGCGCGATCCCGACGCGCACCACGCACATCGACAGGTAACGACCCTCAGGACAAGTGACGAACTTCTAGTTTTGTTTATCGGCGGCACCGCTTCGTCACCCCGATAGATAGCTCACCGATGTTTATTCACTGTTACTCTTTCTGTTCTCCCATCTCCTCCGCTCCACTAACTCGTCGACTCGATATCCTCGCTAGGAATGCTCGGAGCGCGTCAACTCGCTCAAGAGCAAGATGGCGGCGCGCCGCGAGCGAGTCAAGCTGCTGCAGCAGCGCGGCGCGCCCGAGCCCGACCCGCTGCGCGACGCGTGACCTCACTAGATATAAGATATCCGCGAAACCGGACGATCGATCTAAATAATTAACTTTCGCGTAAGATCGAATAAAACACGAATCATCACAATCGAGTTTCTTTTCGCGACCCCAATCAGGAGTAGGTAGGGTAGGGTAGGCATCAGGTCGTAGGCATCCATCCCATCTCGCGATCCGAGATTCCCTAGTAAACGTTCTTTTGTCCGTACTTGCGTATCAGGAGATCGACCGGCGAATCGAGGAGCTCACCCGAGCGGTCTACGAGCTCGACCCCTTCTGGCTGGGCGCGGCGCCGGCGCTGGCGCTGCACGCCGCCGCGCATGCGCAAGCCGCGCGCCGGCGCCCGCCCCTCCCCGCCGCCCCCGCCGCCCCCGCCGTGCCCTGGCTGCTAGCCGGCACCACCTACGCCGAGATAGTGCGGGGCTCCACCACTCCCGGTCCCGCCTCGCGCGCCTCCAGCGCCGAGCCGGAGCCCGCGGAGCTCGCGCCCGGCGACCGCGCCGAGTGCGACCCCGAAAGTGATAGTGTCCGGTCCGATGAGTGCGCCGAATGTGTGCAGAGTGTGGACGCTCCCGAGGTGGAGCTAGTGACGCGGGAGATGCCGTTCGTGCGACCCTCCGAGCCGACCTGCTCCGGAGAGGAGGAAGTTAAGGTCGAGCGTTGGGAGGAGACGGAGGTGGACCCCGCTCCCGTGCCGGTGAGCCCGGTGAAGCACCGTTCGGTGGAGAGTGCGCCCGTGCATCTGACGATCCCGGAGCGAGAAGGCCGCTCGCGCAGTCCTTCCAGGACTCGCTCGGCCGAGCTCTCGTACGCTGAAATTCTCGCGCAAGGACTTCGACGACAGGCGCAGATGATGACCGCTCTGCCGCAGCCGCAAGTGGCTCAAGTCGAACTGATCAAGGAGATCGTAATGGAAACCGAAGAGCTACCTTCGGTGCCTAAGCGCGTGGAGCGTGAGCCGTCTGAGCTACAGCGGCCCCGGGCAGAGCGGCTGCCGAGAGAGGACCGCGCGCAGAAGCCGGAGCGGCTAGAGAAGCCAGAACGTCCGTTCCGCAGCCGCTCTAGAGACATGCCGAGACAACGCCGCGGGCCGGAAAAGCGTCCGACCAAAGCGCACGACGTCCAAGCCTTCAAGAAGAAGAAAACTGCTAAGAAGGTCATTGAAGTGCAGGACTTCGAGGAACTTGAACCTGAAGCTATAGAACCCCCTCCCGCTTTCGCAACTACTCAATCAGAATCGAAAGCCCCGGAACGTATCTTGGACAAAAATGTCAAGGAGATAACCAAACAGTTACAACACAGTGCCACAGTCGTAGAGACCGTTGTCGAAACAGTCGCCGTTGACGATATTGATGAGGAAGAGGTTGAGCAGAAAAAACTAAAGAAAAAACCTAAATCAAAGAGAGCTAAATCAAGCGAGGATGAAATACAGAGAGCTCTTAAAGAGATTGAGGAGATCGATAACAAAAAGAAAAAGAAGTCTAAAGCTGATACTACATTGATTAAAACATGGAATAAGACAAATAAAAAGTTTGTTGACGCAACAAAAAGGCAACCCATTGCAAAAGTTTCAGATGATCAACCCCAGCATAAAAAAAGGAAAGGGAGTAAACCTTTTTATGATCCTTCAGATGAAAAGTCAATAACTGCTGAGTTAGTCACCAAACCAACTGTATCTGAACATGTTGTGTCTTCAAGAGTACTGGATAAAATCAAGAAACAGGAGGAGGCAATACGTTTTACACAGAGTATGAGTGATATTATTACTGTTGATTCATCAGTATTAACGGATATTCGTCAGTACATCTCACGTAGTACCACTAAGCCAAGAGGTAAATTATATGATGTTGAATGCTGGGAAAAATTGGCTGAAGATAACATAAGTAAAGAAATTTATGATTTAAAAAATCTCGCTACGGAAACATACACTCGAACAGCACAGGACTCAAAACCTAAAAAGCATAAAAAACAGAAAGCCAAGCCTATACCAGACGGTACGATAACTGACGTGCAATCTGCAAATCTAACAGAAAAAGAATCTGGTGAAATTGAGCTGAGCAAACCCATCAGTGTCGTAAACATTGAACAAGAACCTAAAAAGACAAATAAGGTTGATGAATCTGCTAAAAAGTCTATTTTTGTGAGTTCTGAAGTAATAGCAAACCAAGCAGAAAACCTCATACTTAAGTCGGACGTAGCAAAATCAAACATTAAAGACAGCAAAATAGTTAATGCTTCTAAATATGTTTTGACTGAAAAAACTGAAGACTTGTCAATTGATTCAGAGCAAATTATTGTGGAAGCTATTACGGATAACAGAGCAACTACTGATGCAATTGAAGACGAGATTTCAAAAAATAAAACGAGCGTAAAGAAAAGTAAATCAAGCAATCAAGATGATTTTGCATCAAAAAAATATATATCTGAAACGGTAGAGATTTTAATTGAAAAGGATGACACCCTAATAGTAGTTGAGGATAAAACTGTAATTTCACCGTTACATTTGGAAAAAGTTGTAATTGATAATGAAGAATCAGTTAAAAAACAAACAAAAAAGAAATCAAAAGCCAAGAGAGGCAAATCAAGTGAAGGAGATAGCACTTTAGAAAACGAAAAAGTCACTGAAACCGTAGGACATGTGTCTATTCCGCAGGCAGACCTTGCATCGGTTATAATAGAAGAGGTATTATCAGTTCAGTCAAAGCAAGTATTAGATGTTATAAATTCGGACAAAGTAGAAACAACTGAACAAAAATTATTCATAGAGAATTTCGAACCCAAAAAAGGCAAGTCAACAGACAAAAAAGATCTTACTTCAGTTAAAACCGTTTCAGAAACGGTAGAACACTTAACATGTCAAAAAGAAGACATTACAGAAAAAGACAAAACTAGTGAGTTAGAACGGATTGACGGAAAATCCTCCAAAAAGAAATCTAAATTCAAGAAACGCAAAGAGGATCAAAAAGACCAAACTATAGAAAATACTTTTGGCCAAACTGAAAAAGAGGTACTTATATCAACAGTTAAAACGTCAATTTCTAAAGACGATTTTATATCAAAAGAAAAAGTCGAACTTGAAAAATCTACTGCTGAAGTTTCAAAATCATTAGAAGATGATGAAAGTAAACTATCCAAAAAGAATAGACCGAAAATCAAAAAATCTGAATCTACAGATCTAACAGATATTGTTTTGGAAAGTCCTGGTGTTGAGTTCAAAGAGCAGCAGAAGAGCCCAGAAGAGCTTAAACCTTCAAAAAATAAATCTAAATCTATGCATGAAAAATCTGATATTTTAGAAGAACTTGCTTCAGACAACATTGTAATCTTTACTAAAAAACTAGTTTCATCCGATCATGTAATTTCCACTGAAAAAGAAGTTGTAAATATTGTTCAAATAAGTACTGATGAAATTCCGGTAAAGGTACAAAACGAAGATCAAAAATCTACTAAAAAGAAATCTAAGAAAGGAAAAACAAGCGATACAAAGACCTTGTCGTCCGACAAGTTAGTAACTAATGAACAGAAATTACCAAAAGAAAAATCACTTGTGACGATCGTTACTGAGGCAACTGTAACCGAATCTTTTAAACCTATCAAAGAAATGGAAGATCAATTTTTAGGGGTTAAAAGCTCAAAAAAGAAGACAAAACCCAAAAAAGCTAAAATTAATGACGATGATATCGATAAGGCTTTAGAGGAAATAGCATTTTCGGAACTCTTAAAGCAGAAGCCAAAAGAAAAATCATCTAAATGCAAAGAAGTTTTACCGCAAAATAAGAAGCAGAAAAAAGTTACTCCAAGTGATCTATCGGGTGACAAAACAGACACTGAAGAATTTAAAACATCTGAACTTAAGCCTAGTGCATACATTGATTGGAACACTTTATTAGCGGAAGAAGAGGGCATTCCAGTTGCAATAACTGAACATCTTGTTCAAGTCGATCTTAATTTGTCGGAAAATGTTGAAAGTAAACAAGTTGCAACAGAAGTCACTATTCTACAAGAAAGTATACAATCTTTCGAAAGTACTAAACTCGAAACGTCATCTGTGACATCTGAGGAAGTTACTAATGTGACCAAAGATTTCGTTCAGCTAGATTCTGATGTTTCCCAAAAAGAAGTAGCAAATACAAATATTAAAAGTCAAAGGGATGACACGCCAACTTCGTCACAACCTTCGAATGAACAAAATAATAATGACAAATTAATTACAAAAGATTTACCAAGCGAACGCTCTTACAATATTGTTCAAGAGATTACTCACTATGAACCCATCATACAGGATGCTGAAACGCGCACAATATACTTAATCACTCACGAAGAAAAGAAGCTCCCTCCCATTAGGACGGTAAAAGTTTTTAGAAGTAAAAGCAACTCTCTCGAGGAACCTCAATTTGCAGACGAAACTGTCTCCGATAAACCAGAACAAATTGAAAATAACAAAATCACTGATGAAGTGTCTTCCACTAGGTTAGAAAATATACACGATACGACGACTGTTATTAATGATGACATTATTAAAGTGCTGGTCGATGAACAAAAACCAACAGAAGTTGTTAGTTTGGTTGACAATCCTGTATATTGCGATATTACCATTCCCACGGTGTCTGGTGACTCTCAAAAGGGTTTTGAGGCAAATACTGGTCAGGAAATCCCTGCAACTGAACAAAGCTCTAGTGCTACCATCACTAAACAGTATTTAATCAAGAATGTGACTGAGTTTATAAATAGGGAAATTCACCAAAAGTTTAGCGATCGAGAAACAGTATCAAACATAATTGAACTGCATGATGGTCAAAATGTAGAACAAGAACAAAAGGAAAACATTATTGAAAAAGCAGCAGAGGTTAAACAAGCTACAAGAACTTTATCAAATGAACCAGTCGTAATAATAGATCTTGATGTACCAATGTCTGAAGAAAACTTTTCTGACTCTCTTGTTTTGGAAGAAGCAATATTTGGCTCAGTCCAAGACAGAAATAAAGCTTCTTCAGCAAATAAACAGAAAAAATCGTCAACTATCCCTTACGAAGAACTGGTCCATGATGTAAAGACATACTCTATTGATTTAGATACGTATACACTAGATTACGAATACAGCCAACTAATGCAGAAAAAACGTGAACAGTCAGAAGAACCTAAAGAAATAAGTCAAGAAATAGTAAAACCAGTATCAACGACTGAAACTGTAAAAGAAATTATGCCGGTCATGGAAAGCACCAGAATATCGCCAGAAAAAAGCGATAAATCTGTTTTAATGAATCAAGATATTGTTGCCGCTAAAAAAATATTCATTATGTGCCAGGAATCACCAAAACAAAGTTACCATGAGATTTCTGATGCTGAAAAACAATTGGGTGCTTTGAAAACGTCAGTTTGGATGGAGTCTGAGATTACTCTGCCTGTAACTGAAACAAAACAAAGTGAAACTACTTCAAATGCTCCAAGCAAAATATCTGGTGCTGAACGTCTTCTAGCTACTTCTGTAGTAGAAAAATTGTTATCAGCTACACCAGCTGAACACATAGTAGATGAAATTCAGGAAGTTGCTTCTGAAGAAAAAGAAATTAAAAATGACCCTGAAACAGCTGGCATTACTAACTTGGTTAATGAAGTACCAAGGCACAGCTACTCAGAAATAACTGATGCAGAAAATCTTATGGTTATTGTTAACCAGAAAAATAAACAACTATCTACAAGCTATTTTGAATCAAATAGCATAATCAAATGTGATTCTAATATAGTCAGCGAAGAAGAACCTCAACAAAATTATCAAGAAATTATAGACGCTGAACATTTGCTAGCATCTTTAATAACAAAGAAGTCAAGGGAGTCTAGTATTGAGCCATCTATAATAACCAAAGCGGTTGAAGTTGAAGATACAATTCTTCAAAATACTATGTTTATGACGCATGAGATAACCATAGCAGCTCACCAATCACAACCAGAACAAATTGTATATAATGCGCCAGAAGTTAGTCATATAACTCGCGGAATCCTTAGCACTACATCGTTAACTAACGGTATTTCGCCAGTGCAGCCTATCGTTGAGGATGTTGATGCACGTAATGTACAGGAACGTCACATATTTATTCATGAAACACCACGATTTAATTACTATGAATTAAACGATGCAGAAGTAAGATTAGCCATATCTCGTGTAACTTCATCGGCAATGTCTGCTAATGAAAGTAACGAGCAAACATTAAACGAGCCTAAAGAAACGTTGAAATTAGACAGACCACTTGAAGAAAGTATCGCTACTACGCTAGCGGTAACGGATGAGGAAAAAGCAACAGTTCAAAAGCCAATTGTTGATGATAAACAAGCTGCGCTACAGCCACTTCATCATAGTTATCAGGAAATAACAGACGTTGAGTCTTCACTTGAAGCGAGTAATACTAATAAGATTTTTGAAGAACTCAGTTCAGCAGTAGAAACCTCTGTTACTGAATTGTCTAAATCTAAACAGGATGAATATGAAGGATTATTCGATAGTCGGGTAACGCCAGAAAGTATAATACACAGTAAAACTGTGATGGAACATGCAATTGATCTAATTTGTAGTGAAACCAATCAACCTAAACCTGACACAGTTGTGGATGAATCAGAAACTGTGAAGATGGAAAATCCAAGTTCTGATGAAAGTAAATATGTGTCAGAACAACAAAAGATTTTCTATTCATTTGAAGTTGATGATCTTACAAATACCCCAGTAGAAGTCGTATATGGTGATGTTTCGTCTCCACTGATGACTCCAACTGATAGTCCTATACATGATAATAATATAGTGATTATTGATACAGAGCAAACCGTGCCTAGTTCACCAGATGTGGTCGATTTTGAAATAGTTGATGTTGGTGAAATAATTGAATTTATTGCATCCAGCAATATTAAAAAAGATAATGCCATTTTAAACATCTCCGAAATAATCAAATCTCAAGCTTCCGTTGAAGAAAACGCAGCGGAAATATCTCAAACAATAGATAACAACGCTGTCGTACCAACTCAAAAAGAAGATGTTACACCTGTACAAATTACCACTAAAGTATTAAAAATTGATGATCTGGACGATACCCTCGTTTCCGTTGTATTTGGTGACATAAAAGATGTCGAAGAATCGATAAGAAAAAGGGCGCTTACTGAAGAAAACCCAGTTGAATGTATTGAAAGTGAGGGAAATACTCTTGAAATAAACATCAAAACAATTTCTGATAATTCGCTCATCGACACTATTACGTTGGTCGATTCTCCGCAATCGAATTCAGTTTTAACCAACTCAGAAGATCTCGTAGCTAAGCCTTATACTATCTCGGCGGAATCTATTCACACGGAAATTAATACTTCTACGCAACAAAGTGAGCTAATCAATACTATAACGCAAACTGTTACTGATACGCAAAAACAAACTCTTGAACCAAGTACGGATAAAAACTTAATTACTAATGATTTTATTGAAGTAGTTACAGAAAAATCGGAAATGACTAACACGGAAACTGATAGTCCTCGTCCAGAAAAATCTCCCATACACAGTTTGCATGATCTCCTTCCTGAAATAGATTCCATTCCCGAATTCAAACCTTCTTTTAGCAACACCGTACTGTTTTCTAATTTATCGGCTGATGCACCAGAATTTACTCCTTCCTACATGTACAAGAGTGTCACGACAACTGTTAGCCAAAATATTCCAACCAGTTTAGATACGGAAGATTTTATCAAAGATAAAATTCAAGGAACTCAGAAGGCGGAAAATGTTTTAGAAATGACAACTGACAGTATAGAAAACGATCCAAATGTAATTTCATATTCGTCTGTCTTAAGAATAAATAAATCTAAGTCTGAACCAATCTCTGAATTAATAATAGATCAAACGCCTAAGCCTGATAGGCCAATCATTCAAATACCAGAGGGATCAAGTTCTAATGAAAAAAGTCTTGAAGAACACGCTGAATCTAAAGCTAAACGAAAAAAGAAGAAAAAGAGGGACGATAAGAAAGAGGTTTTTGTTCGAAATATTCCTGAAACTTCGTTGGTTGAAGAACTACCTCGTGGTTCTGATGTTTCTGTAGAAACTCCTGAGCTAGTCAGTGTATGGGCTAAATCCGCAGATGATGGTAAATCATATGCTAAAATTTTAGCCGAAGGCTTAGAGCACAAATCCATGGAAGTTATAATACAACCACAAACTGAGAAACAACGTGAAACTAAAGAAATATCCCGAGAAGAAGTTGTCAAAAAGAAAATAAAATCACAACGGCAAGTGACGGAAAAAAGTAAAGAAGCCACAGAACTACAGCCACATACAGTCGATGAAGTAGATCGATATGTAATTGAGAAAACTGTAGATGAAACTCAAAATGTAGAAAGTTCGATCGGTTCTTGGGCCGCTATTGTGGCAGCAAATCGCCCATCGCCTGAAAGAGCACTAACAGTAGAACCTGAGCATGTGCAAAAAGAAGTTAAGCATGCTTCTGCCCCAGTAGCTCCTGTGATTATGATTGATGAATTGGTTACAGTTCACCATAAACCAGAAGTTGAAATTGATACTGAAGGTTTCATAACCGTAGATAGAAGCAGACGGTCAAGGTCACGATCTAGAGACGACCGGTCAAGGTCGAGCTCAAATGTAAAACAATCACATGATATTTTCAATAGATTTGTAGCACTAGAAAGTGAGCTTAAACCTGATCCAAGTCAAGTAGATGATGAAAAATTACAAGTAAGAAAATGTAGAAAATCACGATCTTCTATTTCAAAGGAAAAAGAAATAAAACCCAAGAGTACTGAAGTTACGCTCAGTACATCTGATGAAGATCCACTACCGCAACTATCAAAGAAGGATAAAAAGAAAAGATCCTCTAAATATAAAGATACTATCAGTAAGCATCAAGAGGAAAAATCCAAATTAGTAACCATAGAAAAAGTGGAAGAAGTTGCAGCAATAATACCTAAGGTACAAATTAAAGCTGAAAAAGAGTTTGAGAAAGATATAAAACCAGAAATAGAAGTAAATCCAGACAAAAAAGGCAAGCCGGCGAAAGAGGTTAAACAAGAGACAGATACAAAACCTGAAGAGATTCTTAATGTAGGTGTATCTGAAAGTAAGAAAAAAATTAAAAAGAAAAAGAAGGATAAAAAGTCTGAACGGCAGTCAACACCAACTCCTGAAAAACAAGCTACGTTTACTCCTTTGGAAAATGTATTAGATCCTACAGAGCAAGGTGAATTGCAAAAGTCGGAGGTTAAAGTGAGTGCTCCAATGCAAGAACAGGTTGAAAGCTCCACAAATTTAGAAACGCCTGTCGCTACCCCCACAAAGCAAATTTCTTGGGTTGATATAACGTCATCGGAACCTAAAGTAAACGCTCCATTGCAAAAGCCTACTATGCCACAAGAAACCGCACAAGATTTAGAAGTTACAACACCTGAACAAAAAAAACTAACAGTGAATATCACGACAATGGAAATTACGCAGGAGAAAGCCCTTATAAGTTCGCCATTGCACAAACACTTCGAAAGCCAGATCTCGACACCTGAATCGAATCAGACACCTGTCAAAGATAGATTCTATTCTGAAGCACAGTTTTGGAAAGTGGATCCTAGCACTCTAGAAGACATAAGCCAAATTGATGAAACTTTATATATTGAAGTTGAACAACCCTCTGAACCTAGTAAACCTATTGAAAAATCTAATTTATCTACTGAAGAAAACATGAGTCAAATAACAGAAGTCACTAATATTGATGATCTGAAACTGGTTACAAGTGATATTTTACATATGCAATCTAATTTCACTGAACAAACAGCTGACTCGTTTTTATCTGATGAAATCAAAACCATCGAAACTCAAAATGTGTCAGTATTTCAGACTGAGCAAGATAAAATAACTGAAGAACTTTCCCTTGAACATAAAATGGCTGACTTACAGCGGGAAATCGAAGAAATGTTATCACCTGAAAATGATTCTTCTCAAGAGGATGAATCGCCTCGAGAATTAACTGACACTCAGACCTCTATCGATTATCAATATGATGAGTTACTTGACAACATGTCTCCTTCTTTGGCATCTCCAGAGCCTGATGAAGTTTCACCTCGACTTGAAGAACCGTTATCACACCCATTAGTTGAACCTGACCATATCCAAAATGATGACAACGAAGAGAAACATATAAGCTTCAGCATGATTGATTCATTGCTAGATGACTCTGAACCAATGTCAATAACTGAAACACACTCACTCGAACATACTGAAGAACCTTTTTCATTCAGTCAAGACGACATTCTAATCACGCCTAGAGAAGTCGATAAAATAAACACATTAGTGACACAAACAACAGTTACATCTTGTAATGAAAAAGAAAATATACAACCGGATCTTAATGCTAGATGTGAACCCACTAACAGTGCATCCATCACAATTAACATTTCTAACCTAAAAGCAGATACATTCTGGACTAACAAGCACATTGCGGACGATGCAGAGTTATTTTTACACGAGCTTAAATCTAAACCTGAGAAATCTCAAAAACCGATTGAACTCGTAGAGCAACCTAAATTTGTAATATCTGATGATACCGTACCCCAAGTTGACGAAGGCATTAGCGTAGAGGAAAACTTGTTTAACGATACCTCATTCTGGCCCGAAAAGCATTTATACCATGACGCAGAATGTCAATACTTCCTTCTTATGGCTAGTAAATTAAAAAAACAGACTGTGACCAGTCCTAGTGTAGAGATTCCCGACCAAAACGATAGGGACAAAGATCCTGGCGGTAGTTCAGGTCACTCTTCTGAAGGCGAGGAAGCGCCGAAAGATTCGTCAGGCTTACCCTTCGACTCTAGTTACGTTTCGATGGACCTGCCAGGTGGCATCTGTAGCTGGAAAGATCACAGTTCCTACCTGAGCGCAGAGCCAGTGAACGGCGCGAGTGAAGCGGCATGCGCGCTCGTGCTCTCTAGGGAGGATATACTAACCACCTCGCCCCCCGAACCAGCCCTACCCTCACCCCCACAGGCGCCGGCGGACAGCGAACCAGCCCCGAGGACATCCAAGGTGAATGACACCGAGTCGTATTGTACAATCTTACACTTTATTATTGATGTTTGGCATGATATACTTACCAAATTTTTAATTTCACAAATTACAAAGCTATGTATCGTGAGTTTTATAGCAACACCGAGTTCGTCGTTCGTCTTGTAGTGCCATTTTGGCGAGCACATGTAATTTTTTTATCGGTAAAACACAATTTACGAGTAGATACGCATTTTGAATCGGTAGTTTGTATTGTATTTATTGATTTTAGTGTGTGCAATCTAGTCATGTTTAGTCAACGCAACGTGTAACTTTTGAGATTTTCAAATATATTTTTCTAGTCATGTTAATAATCTGATTGTTTTAATAATAAATGTAATGTATTTTATATGCATTGTTTTATTTATAGGGTATTTTCCGATCATTGGGTGCTATTACCCTTTCTAGAAGACAGTCAATTTGGTTACTACGAGACGATCGACAATTATGTCGCTTTATTCCAAATTTATTTTCTAGTTTCTAGATATTTGGGCTTAATATTGAAATTTCAACTAAATGAGGTCACCTGACCAGATATAGATCTGGTGAGCTGTATTATTAATCTACAGCCAGCGAAAGTTGCTTAAAACCTTTCTACAATAATAAATGTAAACTCTACTGAGCAGGTCAGTCCTGTTCCTCAATATTGTATTTCTGGTTTTGCAAGACCCTGTTTCGTAGTTTGCACTACTACCCATGTCTGGCTCGTATTTTTATTGTCTTGTGATGTTATTTGTGCCCAGAATAAATTGAAATGGTGTTTCGTGCCGATAATTTAATTCTTTCCGCTTGTCAGTGTCTCTGGCACGCTTTTACACGCTCAATCACAAGTCCAATTGACTCAACTAACTATGATATTATTGGGTGACATAGCTTTTGTAGACCCACATAAATATTATTATAATAACAATTTAGATATTTTTTTAAATAAACCCAGTTAAATGAACAAGACTAAAAGATACTGGCAGAGCTTATTTTATTTTGTTCAGACGTAATCTGTATGGTCATGTGTGGAACACATACCTGTAAAACAAAAGTGGTTTTAGCCTTACTCGTAAATTTTAGCTACTCGTAAATGTAGTTTTTTTAATACTGTATATTTTATTTTCAATTTAAAATGCTATGTCTCCCAATAAGTATCCGTGTGTTATGTGTTTCAAACAAAATTACAAGTATAAAAGTTTTAACTAAATACCTACCTGTCGGTGTGAAACACTTCGAGTAGCTTTTTTTTTGTTTTCGATGTTTTTGATGCTCAGACTCACAGGAATGTGTCCGAATGATTATAATCCGAAGTCGCATGTCATGCCAAAACTGTTTAAAACCTAATTTCTGAATTTGATGTTGTACAATGCGTTGCTAACATGTCCATGCATCTAGAATGAATCCCATGGATTGCCGTTTTTCCCTTAAAATGATGCAAAAGGAAAAGATTTTCTATGAAATGATTCGCTTTGAGCAGTTCTTCTTAAATATAAGAATAAACCATGCAAATAGCAAGTTCCGCTTGTATAGGAATAGCTATTGTAAAAACAACGAAATATTATTATCGCAGAATCCTTGAATTTTACATATATAGATTTGCTCATTCAAGTATTACGTCAGAGCAGACTCTTATTGTCGCTGATTTACGGTTTGGAAGACATCCAACACAGAACTAGTAACGTCTTCAATAATGATTTAGTTGGCTGCAAATATTGTTTATACAATCTGTTCCGTTTTGATTTGAATTAATCTTAAATTTAAAATAATATTGACAAAATGGCTTACGCGATCGATATTTCCGAAAATCTTTTGCCTATGCATCCCAACTGTACAAAAGAGTGCGTATCTAATCAATGTGTGTGTTCTCAGGATGAGTTATCTAACGATATTGAAAGTCTGCTGCAAGATATTAAGGATGTGCAGACCAGGCTCTTGGACCTGCCAGATGAGAGCCTCGACGCGATGGAAACCGGACTGAAGGTAAGTTTCAATGTACAGATACCATGTATAATAAATCTCCTTTTTTAGTTTAAGCACACGCAGTCCTACCTTAACATTGTATTGTATTGTATTGTATTGTATAGGCTTATTCAAAGTAAACAAAACTAGAACGGGATATCGTCACGTATCTATCTATCAATTCTTGTATAAATGTATACTAGCTGTTACCCGCGACTTAGCACGCGTATGCTTAGAACCTTTATTTTTATTTTTGTAAGGAATGCATTCTGTGCATCTAAAGAACATCTCATAAGTTTAATCCTTATTTTACCTCCTTCGAGAATTATTTTGCAAAAACGTTGAAACACATATTTCTTTACTTCTTACCAAAAACCTAAATATGAATTTTCAGATCCCTAATTTAAGAAAATATGAGTTGCCCAAACAAACTTTCATCCCCTATTTTACCCCCCTTCAAGGTTGTTTTTTGAGACAAAATGCCTCTGTTCTTCCCCCAAATGCAATACATCTTCTTACCAAATTTCATCAAGATTAGCCGTTTAGCCGTGAAAACGTAACAAACAGACAGACAGAGACACTTTCGCATATATAATATTATGTATGGATATATATAATCTGAATCTCGGAAGCGGCTCCAACGATTTTCATGAAATTTAGTATGCAGGGTCTTTCAGGGGCGATAAACTGATCTAGCTAGTTATCATTTATAGAAAACGTTTTATCCGTGTTTTATGTTTTATCCGTGTCTCGGTCATCTCGGTACTACACCTAAAATGGTATTTCTTTGAATAAATGTGATCTCAGCCTTGGCAGTGAATAGTCATGTTTTAACAAATGATGATGTCACATAGGTACACAAGTATTACGACATGAAGTTAATAATACAGTCGGTGTTTGGCATGGCATTCTAGGGCACTAGTGCGCGAAACCGAACGCGGGACACTCGAACGAATACGAGCTTTTCGAAAAGCTAACCGAACTTTGAAAATTTAATCTATGTTTTAAGATTTAAAGGTGCGATTAAGCGGTATGTTAAGCATGTGATTGTGCATTATTTAAAGGATTTTTATTTGATGACGAAGCTATTGTAAGTAGTACATTTGTATCTCGTCTGTTTATCAATCAGGCAAGTAACATAGTAGCTAAAGTATCTTATCTATGTAATAAAATAAAGAAAATCTCAATGTATATGCTAAAAAAATGTAGATATAGCTTGATCAAAAACATTTGAAACTGTTTATTTCAAATGGTTTAAAATAAAAGAGCGAAATGTACGGAGAGAAATAGGTCAAACACATCATAATAATTATATTTAAGCTCCTCCAAAAAATCACATCTGAAACGCAGGCGGCAATCAAACAACACACCATATTTCCACAACTGTTGTCCTAAATTCAAGGATTAACGACACATTTATAGCAATAACACGACAAGGATAATTTGTCGAAATAGTCAAACAACCCGTCATTGATATATTTAGAATTTCTTTAAATCGTGATGTAATGTTTATTTTGTTATAATTAGGTACTAACGTCGTATGCATTTCAATGGGATAGAACGATGATATCTGCATAAAGGTGACTAATTCAAATGAATGCAACTTTTTACTAAGTATTCTAGTAAAAAGTTTTGTTATTAAATTTATGGAATAGGTTCTATAGCTTAGTAAAACTCCTCAGTTTATTCACGTACTGTTTAAGAGGCCGATTACATTACGACCGCGATTTTTTCATTAAATACCCACCTTTGGCGTTTTTATTCCGAGAAACTGAAACTCTTAGATAATTTTTAATTTTTATATAGTGGAGAATAGTTATTATTATAGTTCATAACGGCCTCACTTTCCACATTATTTTCTTATCTGTTTATATAAAGCCAAAAGTCCGAAGCAAATTTTTAATAAAATATGCGACGGCACTATTTAAGCTCATGGATTGAAGTACCATGGATATATCCATGGATTGGAGTATGAAATTTCGCAAACATATAGTTTATTATAGAGAAGGAGTGCAGAATGCTTATATTTTATTAAAATTATAATTAAAAAATACATTAATAAATAAATAAATAAATAAATAATCCCGGACATTTCACACAACATCATTTGGCGCCAAAGTAAGCAGAGCTTGTGTTATGGGTACCACATGACTGATATACTACTTATATACTTTTTTTTATGTAAATACATACATATTATACATAGAAACAACCAGACCCGAGACAAATACTTGCAGATCATAAAAACATTTGTCCCGCGGCGGGAATCGAACCCGCAACCTACTGCGTCTCAGCAGACCTTAGCCCACTGCACCACAGAGGTTGTCTTAATTAATTAATTAATTATTAATTATTATTAATAACCCTCGGATTTCGACCAGTGGGCGACCACTAGTATATAATAAAACCACCAAAAACATTCAGAGTTAGATGTATATGTAGTAATACATTAATATTATTAAGTAAAATACTCGTATATACCAGAAAACCAGACGTTAATTCTATAGAAATTAAGTTTTATAATTTGATTTTTAATCAATCAACTTTAAATATATGTATTTTGTTTAAAACGTAATTTTATGTAGCATTTTGTGCTATAACTGCAAAAAATTATACATACTTTAAAAACTAAAAAAAAAACCGACTTTGAAAGAAATTTGAGACTATAATACATTTTTAGTGGAAAGTAGATTTAATTTGTATATATGTATATATATTAAAGGTAGGCCAAATAAACGCACTGCTCCAATGAGACAGCGAGTTATCGAAGTAAACGAAAATATCATCGATGTATACAATTTTTTGAATTTCGTTGATTTTTCAGCTCGACCGATTTTGATAGAATTTAAATGGGACCACCTGTGAAGTATACCCTTTCAAACAAAAAAAGAATTTTCCAAATCGGTTCAGGCGTTTTCGAGTAATCGCTGAACATACATAAAAATAAGAAGATTCCGACGAATTAAGAACCTCCTCCTTTTTGATGAAGTCGGCTAAAAACACAGTTATAAGAACAAAATGCTACATAAAATACATTTTATAATATAAATTACACATGCGACGCGTCGGCCGCTCGATAGGCCTTGTGATAGGCCTCTTAAATTACATATTGCGATGCGTCGGCCGCTCGATAGGCCTTGTGATAGGCCTCTTAAATTACATATTGCGATGCGTCGGCCGCTCGATAGGCCTTGTGATAGGCCTCTTAAATTACATATTGCGATGCGTCGGCCGCTCGATAGGCCTTGTGATAGGCCTCTTAAATTACATATTGCGATGCGTCGGCCGCTCGATAGGCCTTGTGATAGGCCTCTTAAATTACATATTGCAATGCGTCGGCCGCTCGATAGGCCTTGTGATAGGCCTCTTAAATTACATATTGCGATGCGTCGGCCGCTCGATAGGCCTTGTGATAGGCCTCTTAAATTACATATTGCGATGCGTCGGCCGCTCGATAGGCCTTGTGATAGGCCTCTTAAATTCAATAAATTGTCCTCATTTGTGTTCTGAAACTTACTGGTTAGGCTCTGCGTCAACTATTTATACCAACAGTAGTAACTTTATTATTACTGTTTGTTTGTACGAATACCAATTCAATCAGACAATGTCGTCTATCCAATTACTGGGCAAAAGAGTTAAAATTTTAATTCCTTTATCCTCACTCATAAATGAAAAAAAATGTGAGGGTTATTGAATGAATGGACTTCTTATAGTCCAGGATTTTTTTAAGGATTATCATTATCATACAAACCGTTTCCACATTCGTTATAATTAAAATTATATTTAAAAGCTTTGCTCTTGTCGGCGCAACTGATGCAGCTTTCTCTTTCTCTTCAAAGCAGCCTCCTGATCCTCTCTATACGATATTTTTTACTCTTTATTCCAGGAGGGTATAGATATTCTAGTGAAGTGCGGAGAAGCGGCTGAGCTTCTCGAGCAGCAAGTCATGGAGTATCGCCAGGAGCAAGAGGTGCAGGATCTGCTGAAGGACCTAATCACCATGAAGGCACGAATCTCACGGCTGCTGACCCAGGCGCGACAGGGTATCAGCACCATCCAGGTAAGGAAGGTTAGATTTTTTCCTTTGTTTCTTTTGGTTTAAAGTTTTATTTATCTCGTTCAACTTGTCATCTCGAAGGGTTTTAGCTGAAAATCAGTGTTTGCTCCTTGAGCAAAATTATGCGCTTAGCTATGAGCTTTTTGTCTGACTGCAACACACACATGGATTAATGGGACACCTATGTAAATGTTTTGTTTTAAGTTTTTATTTCTTCATTTTTTTTTGTATTGTTTTTGTTTGTATTTACCTACTTAAATTTGTTCCTTATCTTTTGTTATTTTTGTATATGTGTGTTTGTAGCTATTACAAATAAATACTTTATCTATCTATCTATCTATCCTTATGTCATCTTATAACACAAAGCTACCTTGCAATTTGTCTACCAGAATCGAGCTTGCATGGTTCATTCATGGGATTTAAACAATCACAATTGTTTAAAAATCTCATGAAGCATATTATGTTTAGTTATCCATGTGAAAAATATATTTTTTTTGGTTTATTTTTATACAGCTTTTTAAATTTTCAAATTATTTTCATCGTTTAACAATTTTATATATGTGTTATATCATGATGATGTTAAAATATATATATATATGGTGGAACAAATGTTCCAATAAATATTTTTCAGTTTACTGATTTGCTTATTATGTAACCTAATTTAGAATGTTTTTACTTTCAGAACGCAAAGGTGGAACTTGCTCGTCAAGCCAAAGAGATCGAGGAACAGAAAACTAAGATTATCAAACTCGACCAATGGCTTGATAAGATCAACAGCGGCCTCAAGGAGTCTCTACAAACGGACACACTTACCGAAGAAGACATTATTAGGTACATTGAAATCTACGAAATGTACATTAGAGAGTACGAAGAATACGAGATTATTCTTAAATCTATAACTGTGATAAATGAAGATGAATCTAGTCAGTCTTTGAGGGTAAAGTTGGTGGCAATGCAAAAAGCATTGGAGGAAACGCGACAACTAGTCATTATAGAGATAGAAAGGTTGAGGCAAGTGCTTCTTGTTATGAAGGCTCCTGAGGTCGTGGAGGAAGACATCTCACAAACTGATAGAACGATCGACTCTACGTCAATGCCTGAAGAAGTCGTCAGTCATAGAACTGAAGTAATTCACAAAGAGCCTGAAAAACTTTCACTTGTGAAAGAAGTTTCAGAGAAACAAGAAAGTGAGAAGACTATTCAAGAAAGTAAACCAAGTCCAGTCCCAGAAGTGAAACAATCGGCCACTATTGAGACTCAAACCGGAAAGAGTCTCATGTCGGAACCACTGTCAGTGGCTGACAAATCCGTTGTATGCCAACCGGAAGTAATAGCTACGCACGATGTGTCTATATCTTGCTTACCGCCGCAGGAGGCCGAGGTTCAAACAAGTGACCCACATTCCACAGAGAAAGAAATACTCGAAAACATTCAGATTATACAGACTATATCCGATGGCGGCCATGAGACTATCGAAATAGCTAGTCGACCTGTTGTCAGAGAACAGAAACTTGAAGAAAAGACTTTGCTTGTTGATGCTAATTATAGAGATGATAACATCCATAGAGATTCTCAACTAAACATCACACATAGTTACCCTCAATCGTTCGAAACTGTGATGGTAGAACCCGATGAAACGACCACTGAAGTAGTCGTTGATGCTGACGGTACCAAGAGGATCATAGTCAAGAAAATTAGGAAAACTCTAGTTACTAGACAACAAATGCTACAAACCCAACAGCATACTCATCAAATATTATCTAGCGAGGGTCCACAAGAGCAATCGTTTTCTCAAATCACATTAAGAGAAGATAAAGGGGCCTCTTCGACTACGATGGATGACGGTGGTGTCCAAACCATGCAGTATCAAACATACGGAGGACAAGTCATATCTAGCCTCCCGGGAGGTGAAGTCACAATACAAGAATTTACATCTAGACCAGATATGGTGATACAAATGGAAAAGGGAATGAAGCCAGAGGAAATTCTACAGTTAGCTGAAGGCGAATTCCCGACACAAGTACAAGCTTCGTCATCAAGTGTAACGGCCGTTGTCCAACAAGTCACCAAAAGAATAGTGAAGACAAGACGACGCATTATCAGAAGGGTGGTGATCATTGATGGAAAAGAACACGTCACTGAAGAAGTAATCGACGAACCTGACAATGTAGAAGTGTTTGAAGAACAAATACCTAGAGTGTGTATTAATGTAAGAGAGCAAAGTAATGTTCAATTTGAAGAAGTTGATGATTCTACTCATAAAGGTGACCAACCACCTGAGTTACGACCTGATTCCAAAAAAGATGACGATAAAGAAACTGAAGATGAAAATTTGTCTCTGGACGATAAGCCCGCAAAGGATAACAAATCACCTCGTCACGACAAATCACCTAAACACGACCCGTCACCTCCAGGAAGCGGGCAATCACCACCACGTGACGATCAGTCACCACCACAAGACGGAAAGTCACCACCGCGTGATAAGTCCCCATCACGCGATAAACCACCGCGTGGTGACGATGCAGATGATAAAAAATCACCAAAAGATGGAGACTGCAATATTCCAGTAGATAAAAATACTCAAGAGCAACAATTAAATAAACTGATGGAAGACTTTATGAAAAAGGAAGGTGAACATGGAATCCATACTGAAATAACTAAGTCACAAACCACTATTAAAACATCTCAAGATAGAGAATCGTCACCTTCTCAAACTGTAACAGTTTCTGAGTCGTATGAAGTTGTACCATCTGATGACACTGCTCAAACTATTCATAAGTATTTCGTCGAAGAGCCACTTGAAGGTCAAACTACATTCGTCACCCGTGGTGTCCAGCACTCTACCTTTGAAACGTCTTCTTCTAACGTGTCTACTGTGGTCCAAAAAGTGACGAGAAAAATCACACGAACTCGCAAGCGTATTATAAAACATATCCAAATCATTGATGGTAAAGAATACGTCACGGAAGAGGTTATCGAAGAACCCGACGATGTTCAATTAATTGAAGAAGAACCACTAGTATCTCACAATGTTCAAACTGAAGGTGTTAAAACTAAACGTATCAAAATAATCAAACAAATACAAATTATTGATGGAAAAGAGCATGTTACTGAACAAATTGTTGAGGAACCGGATGATGAGTTTATCCCTGATTCGACTATCACAGCTGAGATCGATGTCCAAATCAGTCAGCCATTCAGCCAAACAGCCAAAGATGCAGAAGCTAAAGCGCCGATGCAAATCTTTACAGAAGAAACAACTATCAAGCCACAGCAAAAAGAAACCACCATAGAAGAAAGCACAGTGGCCCCACAAACAAAAGACACCACTGTGTTAGACATAACAAAAAGTCTGATCAGCAGTGAAACGGATAATACTATCGGTTTACATAAGAAACCAGCTGAAATTAAAATAGAAGTTGTGGATAAGTTAGAAAAAACCGTTGAGCAACCGGGAGTACTAGAAACATCTACAACTAAACATGGAGTTCTTCATATTGTACGACAAGCGAGAGTTGAAGAGCCTGATGCGAATGTTACTTACATAGTCACCAAAGATGCGATACCAACAGAAATTATTTCTTCAACAACAACAGACGCACCAGATAAGAAAGAATTACAAACAATTGAAACGTCTTCTGTACATGACATTCCTGAAGGTACCACTACCGTTCAAGAAATAGTTATCCCAGCTGGCAGTGTTACTATTACTTCCACCAAGAAAGTAAAGACTGGTGAAAAAGAAAAAGGGACAAGAGAAACAGTAACTACTTCTCATACCACCACCACATCTTCAACTAAAAAAGTGAAAACTGAAGGTCCAGAACAAATAATACATTCAATACAAGAGGTTATTCAGACAACTGAACCTCATATAACTATTTCCATGAGTCGCGATAAACCAACGCTTTCTGAGGGTACGACTGATGTTACACAGAGTTTTATCGGAGGGGAAATAGATTATGCAGCAACTTCAACTTCTAGTCGACCAAAATTCATTGAAGATGTACCTGTGAAAGAACTGCCCAAATTTGTTAAACTTCCTGAAGATAAACTGAAATCAAATGGAGTAGCTGTAAAAGAACCTCTAGTTTTTAAAGAAGTACCACAACAGATTTCACACTCGGACATGACTAAACCTCAAGATGAAATTGCGACAACCATCACATCTCAGACAACTCAGGAACAGAAAGAACCTACCGCAAAGATTGAAATTCCTTCTCAAAAAGCGATTGTAACAACTATAAAAGATACAGCTCTTGTTGATATCACCAAGAGCTTAATTGAAAGTGAAAGTGACCACACTGGTATTTCTAAGATTAAAACAAGTCCTGTGGCAAAGCCCGAACAAATTGAAATCAAATCTGAAGTTAAAGAAGCTCAGGATGTTCATGTACTAGAAGGAACAACTCAAGTTAAACTTGTGAGAACACCAGAGGTCGCGACTGATGTTATCAAAGAGATCGTGAGAGACGATAATACACCAGAAGTTGTGACTGATGATATCAATGAAGTCGTGACTAGTGATATGAAAGAAATCGTCAGAGAGGTTAAAACACCAGAAGTCGTGAATGATGTTCTAAAAGAGATTGTCAGAGATATCACAATAACAAAAATTGTGCCTGATGATATCAAAGAAGTCATCAAAGACATTAAAACACCAGAAGTCGTGACTGATGTTGTAAAAGAGATTGTCAGAGATACCACAATAACAAAAGTTGTGCCTGATGATATCAAAGAAGTCGTCAAAGACATTAAAACACCAGAAGTCGTGACAGAAGTTGTAAAAGAGATTATTAAAGATGTTAAAACATCCAAAGTTGTGACTGATGATATCAAAGAAATCACCAGAGACGTTAAAACAGCAGTAGTCGATGCTGATGTTATCAAAGAAATTGTCAAAGATGTAAAAACACCCGAAGTAGTTACTGAGGATATCGAAGAAATCATCATGGTTGATGAAACACCAGAAGTCAAAGAAATCGCTTCTGAAATAACACCTATCAAAGAAACTGTATTACTGAAACCTGTACCTACAGAGACCACACAAGAAACAACAACACAACTTGAAGAAAAGTCCAGATCTTCTAATTTCCTTAAGCCTCTGACTCTTCAAGAACCTAGTTTAGATGACTCTGCAACCAGGACGAAAGTAGAAATAATAATTAAGGAAAAACAAATCTCATCGGATGACACTCACAAATCCGATATTTTACTTATTCAACAAAAACCAAAAGGCATGAGCATCGCTGAATCGACATTAGAGTTTATTGCTCAAGAAAGCAATGACAACAAACCAATTACTGCAGTGACCACCAAAACTACTAAAAAAACTACGAGTGAAATTGTGACTGCAAAAGCTCCACTACAGTCGTCTGTAAGTGTTGAACCCATCGAAGTGGACATGATTATAACTGAAACTAACACCAAGCAGGTTCCCGAAACTCCAGAACTGTCATACGTTAGACAATTCGAACCACAAGTGCAAGGTTCTTCTGACAGCGTCAACCAACTACTCGCTGCATTTGATCAACCCGAGCAGAAAGAAATGCCAACACAAACTCAAACATCTGAGTTTGTTTCTGAACCGAGCAAGCCAACTCCTAAATACGATGTCACGTTTCTTCTTGATGCTGAGCGTAAAGATACTCATATAAGGGGCTTCAAGCCAGCACCGGTGCCTGAACCACCGAGTACCATCGCAACACTGCAAGGCACATCAGAGCAAACAGTTGACATATCTTTATCAATCACTAAAACTGATGTCACAAAGAAATCTGACCCGAAAGTAAAACTTGACTACAAAGTTGAAGGATTCGATACAAAAGAGCCTATTATTGTGAAAAAGGAAATTGACGTTCATTTACCGAGTGAACTTAAAATCACAAGAGAAGAATTCAAGGTGCCAGCAGCTGATGTTGTCGAAAAAGCTCTACCGCCCACTGAACTGTCACCGCCAGAATCAATACCGAAACGAACGAAAAGGAAAAAGAAAAATAAACAGGGTTCTGAGAGCAGTGAGACCACCCCGACGGAACCACAAGTTGAAACGGAAAAGAGTGTCGCAGACACAGATAGTTCTTCGCTAAGCCATTACGTTGAACTGCCGACTTCGCCACTGGCAGTAGAATCTCCTAAACCAACTCAAGATATTTTAGAACCAACAGTACCTGAACAAGAACAAGATTCGTTTGTCGATTCTGAATCAATTGCAGCAGAAGAAGGATACGAAGCTGAGATTTCTGTGGCTCCTCCGGCACCAGAAAGAAAAAAGAAACAAAAGAAACGTAAGCAACATGGTGTCAGCGAGGTAACTACTTACCCGAAACTTAGTACAACAGAATCTGAAGATACACCCGATGGTTCTCCGCACGAGGTTATTGAACCTATTTGCGTTGCGAGGGACAAGAAAAAGAAGAAAGACAAACGTAAGAAGAAACCTACTGAAGATACTGATATTACAACAGAGCCCGATCTAGAACCTGAAGTTAAGCCTGAAACTCCTAAGCAAGGAGAAGTGGCTGTGACTTCACCGAAAGATGAATCATACCGCACTATAAGCGAAGCATCAGATATCGATACTGTTAGGATTGTTGAAGAATGTGTACACAGCAGCCCAGAAACAGTAAAGTCTGAAGTGCACACAACGATAACCTACACAGTTCCTGTCATGGAAGAAATTCATGTACAAGAAGGTTCTATACAGACTTCTCCAGAACCAGTTGTGGAGGTTGAGCTTCCACCAAAACCAGAAACTCTAGATTCTGAGTTACAGACATCGCCTACTCCAGTTGTCGAGGCTGTTATTCAAACTACACCAGTAGAGGATAAAGAAGCCCACACTCAAACAGTGGAAGAAGTTACTGTAGTAGAAAAGGTTGAAATGTCTGATAGTGAAATTCAGACGAGCAGAATACCATCACCAGAGAAAAAAGAACTTATTGAGATTACGACTCAAGTCATGCCTCAAGATATTAGCACTCCTGAGGAAAAGTTTTCACAAACATCGCCTGTTGAAGTGCCAGAGCCTGTACAAGAATTAGAACCCGAAAGACCCGTGACAGAAGCCAGAGAAATGCAAACTTCCCCAGTACCTGTCATAGAAAAAGATGAAAAGAGCACTGAAATGATTATAGAAACTACCGAAACCGATATTCAAACAATGCAACAGGAGCAAATCGATCAGGAAACATCAACAACTCCTGTGAAGGAGAAACAACTAACTGAAATGAGTATTCAAACTCCAGAAGTACCTTTGATTAGCACGTGTACGCAGTCTGATACGCCGGAACCAGAACCAGTCAAGGTGCCTTTTCCAAAGCAGGAAGTAGTCACTGTTGATTGCATTCAACAAACCTCGCCAATAGAAGAAGAAGAAGTGCCACAGCTCGACTTGACTACCATAGAAACTGCTGATGTGACTCAACAAACTACTCCACACGAGCCGGAAGTTGCCCCTGTAGTTGAAATCATCAGATCGGACAGCGTTCAGCAAACTACACCAAGAGAGTTCGAGGATACGGCAATGAGTACTGAAATTATTACAACAGATAATACTGTCCAGACTACTCCGCGTGAACCAGAAGTTACTGTTACAACTGAAGTTATTACAACTGACGTAACTCAGCAAACTACGCCGAGAGAGACAGAATTAGTTTCTGTACTCAGCACTGAAGTCACAACAACTGATGCTAACCAACAAACTACACCAAGGGAGCCAGAAATGATTCCAGTACTAAGTGCTCAAATGATAACCGTTGATACCACTCAACAGACAACTCCACGTGAACCGGAAGAACTTTTTAGTACCGTAGTTACATCTGATGTCACCCAGCAAACCACGCCTAGAGAACCTGAGATGGTACCTGCTTTCAAAGTCGATCAACTCGAGGTAGAAACAATCACTATGGATGTAACACAACAAACATCCCCAAGAACACCCAGAGAACTGACACCTGTGGTACCGCCACTAGACTTCGGAAGGAGGGAAGCTGTGACCGTGGACAGTCACCAACAGACATCACCTAGAGTGTACTCTGAAGATTCAATATCGACGTCCACTGACGAACCTTATGAAATCCATTTGCGTGCGCAAATCACCGTGCCACAATCGACCAGTGACTTCCTAGACAGTGAACGAGGATTCCAAGATAGACCACAATCTATTATCAGCGAAAAACAAAAGAGGAAAAGGAAAACAAAGAAGAGAGTGGACTCACCTGCTCAGACTCCTGAGAGTCTCTCAGATCTTATCAATACAGAGCTGTCGATGTCTGAAACTCCGACAAGCGATGACTTCTCAAGTAAAGATCCGTCATCCATCGACGAGGGCATCTTAGCTAGTCCACTGTTACCTAGACAACAAGGCATCGGTCAAGCGCCTAAACTGACGTATTCGGATGTTGTCCAACGATCCAAATCGAAATCACCTTCACCGAGCAAGAGTATAGTTCCGCAAAGATCTGAAAAGGCTAGACTTCTTGATGCTCTTGAGAAACGAACTCAATCTGCGATGGAAACACAAAAGAGTATTCCAGATGATTCTATTACCATCGCTACAATTGAACCTTCCGTTGAAAAATCTTACGATTTGGTCATAACTAAGGGTTTGGATGAAGTGCAGAATGCTCTTGAAAGCAACAACCAAGCAAAAACCGAAAAGAACATCATCATTGTCATCGAAACGATATCGGTTTGGTTAGAAGAGATTCATTACAAAATCCAGAGAGAGACTATTTCTGGAACTCGCACAACTATTGAAGAGACTGAACGACTTAAATCTCTACAAAGTTATGTCAAGCATTTGAAAGAAATAATAGAAGTTGTCGAAGTAAACGAAGAAATCATCACTCTAATTGAGACATTAACGCGTCAAGTAGACGCAGTTAATACTTTGAATAAGCAAAGCTCAGTAAAAGTGAAAGATGTTGAAAAAGAATGGCTCAAGTTCTTAAATGACACAGAAAATCTAGAGGAATCTGTTGACAGAGTCAAGTCTAATTTAGATAATGTTATACTATCTGAAATTCCTTCACAACAAAAACTTGACAGGCTTGATAAAATTGAGTCCGATAATTTGGACAACTTTGAAACTATTTTGAAAACATTTAAGGCATATCGCATCCTTCTAGAGCTTAACCCGAACAGAGAATGCCCATCCATATTGTACAATTGCGAAGAAGACACAAAGCAAGTAGAAAACTCAATCAACACCGAAAGGGACCGCCTCCTGCAACTGACTTCATTGGCTGAAGAATACGAGCAGACCCTGCAAGATTTCGGTCAAATCACAGACGTTGCAGAAGCCCTATTGGATGGAAAGATAATCGTAACCGACTTAGATCATCTGCATGAAGAAATTCAAAAGCATAGAAAGTTCTTTATTAATCTGAGCCACTGTAGAGCCATTCTTGAGTCTTTAGAAGATAACCTAGATAGCGAAACGAAAAACAAGTACGCGTCTCTGCACAACTCACTGCACGACAGGGCAACTGTAATCATCGATAAAGCAGGCAGTCGCGCTCAGCAAATGACTCTAGCCGCTTCTAGATGGACGCATCTGGTACAAGGAATGAAGCAGGAGCAGCAATGGCTTATTGTTGCCCAACAAAGGGTCCCGGATCTAACCAACGTGACTTCTATAGACCACGAACAGTACATCAATCTTTACCAATCCTTGAGCCAAGACGTTTCACACCACTACGCTAAATTACTCAGACTCCTGTCTATAACTGAAAGCTTACAAAATCTGATCGTATGCACAGGGTTGGAATCAGAATGCTCTGGCAATCTTGAAACGTTGTTGACTTTGCAAGAAGAGATTGACTCGAGGTTGACCCGGCTCATGGCTTTCAAAGAAACATGGGTGTCATACGACCATCAAATCGACAGAATCGAAGGATGGATGAAGATTGCTAACAGGGAACTCGAGTTCATCACTCCTGAAAACATCACTACAACTGGAAACCTACGAAGGTTCTGGGAGTTAAAAGCCCAGCACGAAGTACACAACAATCTCAGGAACGAATCAGGAATACAATTCGAAAGGGCTTTGGAGATCTTACCTATTTCAGATGAGATGGTACAGCGGCAATACTTTTCTAAGGTCGAAGATAGATGGCGCAATCTTGCAACCAGGATCGGTGACATCCATTCTACCGCTATTCAGAATATATCTGACCGGGTGGTTTCATCTGGCGAGAAGTTCAACATTCTCGAGGAAGAGTTGAGAGAACTTCGCTCTGCTCTAGAAGGGCAAAAAGGTGTCATCAAGAGCGAAGACGAGCTCAATCTCTACATAGAAAGACTTCAAGTGATGACTGGTCGTATCGATAGAATTCAGAATGAACTAGGAAGACTAAGCTTATTGCCCACAGCGGAGTCAGAACGCGTTGGCGCGTTGTTGACTCAGTCGGGGATCATCGATGATCAGATATCCGAGGAGTTAGAGCGAAGCTTGTTGCTGAAGGAGAAGATTGCTCAGGTTCAAGCCGGTATCATTCGCTGTCAGAAGTCTCAGCGTAAGACACGATTGACGCTCGAAGAGTGTGAGTCAGCAGAACGGCTCGGAAGTGACGTGGTGGAACGAGCCTCTCAGACTTGTGACAGGCTCGTAGAAGACCTGGCGTCTCAGTGGAGGGATATACTAGAACTAAGACAGGCATTACATACGCTGCCTACGAGTCTACGCATCGTTGTGTCGCCTACAGGCGTAGAGAGAGACATCTCTGCTTTACAGGTGAGGCTTTTTCAAAGTAATTTAGTAGGTATTTTCATCCCTTTTCAAAAGTTCTTATTCCATGACATAGTCCTCTAGTCATCTGGGCGGTCTTTTAACTCCGGTACCAGAGTTTCCTTTCTTTGCTTATAGGGCTAGTAGTAGTAGTAAGTAGTAGAAGGAGTAATACAAGCAAGAACTGAGAGCATGTCTGAAATAATACTAATTGTTATATTCTACAGGAAACTCACGCAGACTTAGAGGCAGCATGTGGCGACCTCAGTGTCCGACTTCGTTCTAAGCTGCAGCTATGGAGACGGTTCGAGAGGCAGCTGGAACTTGTGCAAGGCGCGGTCAGGGAGGCTGATTATATGGTGGAACTGCTGACTGTCCAGGGCCAGGTGGATTACGATCGACTGCTGAAGGCCACCGAGAAACTTGAGGTATTTTTTGAGGCAATTAATTTTTACTTTGTATATTTTAGGATCAGGGCAAATATGAAATTAACTGGCGCTGCAATATCAGAATGGGATTCTGAATAACCGAATCAGTTCGTTTATTTGTCATTTTCATAAAGACTAATTTTGCCTGATATTTAACTTGCCCAACAGCGCTGTTACGCTAAACAAAACAAACAACAATTTACTTATCCCTCTTAGGAAGTTTGGGTAATACTAATACGTCTTTACATACGTCTTTACTAATACATGGCTTTTAGTGGAGGAGGCCTTCACCCGCGGAGGGGTTCTAGCAACCAAATAATCTAAAATTATAAACATTTGTAAATTTAAATTTAAACAATAACAAGAAACTATCCTAGAATTAATTTAGAAAATAAAAACACCAACATTAGAAACAAAACTTTGTTGTCTTTTCTACGTTTTCTTTTTGCCAGAAATAAAGGGCTTTTTTATTTTTTTATTATATTTTGTAATACGTCTTTAAGAGAAATTTAAAACGACGTGAAATATAATATATTATACATATTATGTAGATAAAACTTTGTAACTTTTACTGTAAAATATATCTAGGTACCCTATAAATATGTATCTGTTGGGGTGTTTATTTATCTAACTCTATTCCTTAGACGCTGAGCGAGTCGCTATCCCATCGCAGCGGTGAACTGGTTGGTGAGTTGCGAGACGCGGCTGCGCCACTGGAAGCGACCTCCGAGCCATCCGTGGCGGCCGCTCTAAGGAAGGACCTGGACGCAGCGGCCGCACAATACGAGCATACCTGCGCCCATCTCACGCAACTCTGCGACAAGTGAGTACTGCCCCAGTGAAATGACTAGACTAGATAGGCTAGATACACTTCTAAATTACCGGCACCTCGCATCATTTATTATTATTGTGATGACCCTTTTTATACGCTTTATATTAGCTTCACTTGTATGTATGTTTGTAACCGACTCCTTAGGACGCGATTTTACGCGATTTACGCGACCCACTTAAAACGGACAGATTTCATTAAAATTTTGCACACCTGTCTAAGACCGATGACAATGAAATAATTGAAAAAAAAAAAATATCAGTTTATCGTAAAACTAAAAAGTAGAAAATAAATAATAGTTTAAAAAACTAAAAAACACGCTTTACTTAAATAAAACATATTTTTCTTACTTACATTTATAAAAAATATTTTCTATTTTTTAGTTTGGTTTTCTATATAAAGCGTGTTTTTTAGTTTTTTTAAACTTTTATTTATTTCAACTATATTTAGCTTGATCCATCATGTTGTACTACCGACTAGCTAAAGATTTTTTCTAATTCTAGCAGTCCAATGTATTTATGGTGTGCAATGAAGTACTTTCAATCTTCTATCTTCTATCTTTCTATCTAAAAGTCCAATCTGCATCCTTCACGACTATTAGAATCTAGCGAAAGGAAATGTTAGTATACCTTCGATATAGACGCTTTGTTTCTAACAACACAGTATCTAGGATGGTTGTTATTTGATGAGGCTACAACCCCAGCAAAACTACTGTATTTTCTAACTGACGTTTTCGACTACAGTGACTGGCTTTATTCTCAGGGCCTTTTGTGTTAAGCCCTAATATGACTTATGTACTTACACAATATTTGCACTCAACTATCTAACATGAAAAAATGCTATAGTAACTCTGTCTCTGCATGTCTGTCTGTTTGTTACATTTTCACGCCTAAATCGCTGAACCGATTTTGATGAATTTTGGTATAGTGATATTTGGGACTTTGGAGAATGATTTTGGATTTTGGACTTTGACATAGGCTACTTTTTATGTAGCTACAACGCGTGTGAAGCCGCGGGCAGCAGCTATTACCTTATACTTGCACAGTTATAGATAGGTAAAAATAAATAACACCCATTTGCTACTTATACCATATTTTTAAAAGCATAAATTAATTAAAATGAATAACTGATTTAGGTACTTACTTTATTTATTTGTGTATTTATTTGTGTTTATGTATTTACAAAAAGAAAAAAAAGGTATATATGTAGTATCTGTCATGTGGTTCCCATAACACAGGCTCTGCTTACTTTGGGGCTAGATGCTGCGTGAAATGTCCTGCATTGTATATTTTGTTTATCTAATACCTTTTAACGAGCAATTCTTGTATAAATGTATGTATATATAATCTGAATCTCGGAAACGGCTTCAACGATTTTGAAATTTAGCATGCAGAGGGTTTCGGGGGCGATAAATCGATCTAGCTAGTTTTATTTTTAGAAACCGTCGTTTTATCCGTGTTTTAAGACGAGCAAAGCTCGGCCATCCAGGTACTTTATTTAAATTAAGGGTATTTCTAGTTAAAGTCCTTTGTATTTCCCCCAGGTACCACAACGCCGTGGATCTTTGGCAGCGGTACCGCGATGCTGCGGCCGCAGTGCGTGCTTTTGCAGAGTTCCAGGAAGGCAGGCTGCATGCCTTGAGACCTGATGATGCTCCTAACACAGCGCAGGTTAGTGACACTTCTATTTTTATTATATTTTAGTAGTTTCCAGTGCAATTCTTAGATGAACGCAACGCTTCGTCGTCTGCTATTGCAAAACATACAGGGGAAACGGGGCACATGCGCAACGTACAACATTTTCAGAAAAATATATGTTAATATGATATGACAAAATCATAATTGGATGTCAAAAACAATGGCGCCTTCAGTTTTATACTAATATATAAATTTGGAAGTGTATCTGTCTATCTGTAAGCAGATAGATTATTTCGGGTATTTTGGGTACGGACATAAGCTAATTTTTATGTAGGTACCATGCGTGCGAAACCGCGGGCAGATGCAAGTCTTTAATAAACAAGCGTACTTTAAAAAGACACGCTAATGATTTACGTCTTCTTTATTGAACCTTTGGAGCCCTCGTGGGAAAGAAGGGTGTTATAAGTCAAAGTCAAATTCAAAAAATATTTTATGCAATACAATCACAAGGATCACTTTGAAATTTCTTACATACTAGATGAATTTACGTGCCAATTCATCATAACCCAAGTCCGAGAAGAACTGGCAAGAAACTCGTCCTGGTCCTAGCGCTTTTTTGCATGATCCATCTTATAAATAGTTTAACTATGAAAATGTTACAAGAGAGTGTCATTTAACAGTGACATTTCAAATGTGTCTGAGGGCAGAGCAACATGAGACCATGCATTCTTATCAATACTATACTCATCTTTATATTATATCTATCTTCTATTTTGTAATATTGTTAATTGTTTGTAATTAAACTCCTCCTAAACAGCTGGACTGATTTTGATGCATTTTTTTGTGGATGTTCAAGTGGATTCGAGAATGGTTTAGATTTACAATTAGATATTTTTCTTTTTAAAACGCGCGGACGAAATCGCGGGCGGGACAGCTAGTTTAATTATAATAAGTTTCAAAGGTTTGTCCATTGTCTGCCTGTGACTGTTGTAGCTGATGGATGGACCTCAAACAGATAACTTTGAACTCTGTATGAATGCACCGTACCTTAAAGCTTCAAACGCGTTCTAATTACATTTGATGGAGATTGTTTTCAAGATATTTGTACCCAAGTTCGTATTTTTTAATTAAAGTTTTTTGTAATGAATCATGATGTTAAACATCTATCTCTATCTATATAATACCCTTAAACGAGCAATTCTTGTATATATGTATATATAATCTAATCTAGGAAACGGCTTCAACGATTTTCATGAAATTTAGTATGCAGGGGGTTTCGATACATCGATCTAGCTAGGTTTCATTATTAAAAAACGGTCATCCAGGTACTTAAAATAAAACTACAGAATACAATGTCAACGGAATATTATGGTCCGTAAATAACTCAACTATTTCAGTTTTTATATTATTATAAATGTTCTTCTGCACATTTGATGAAAACGTTATTCAATGTGTAAAAACTGAGCAAAACGTCACGGCATTAAAATACTGAATACGAAACTACATGAACCAATGAGTCAGGATCGTCTGCTGCGCCCACTAACTCGGTCGATGCTCTTTACTTAACACATTGCCGCTCACTTTATGGACACGCGAAATATAAGCTAAAAGCTAGGTGGGGCTTGTTAGTGAGTGCAAATACAATTAACATCACCCGTGTTTACGTAACGGCAAATTTTTTAATACGTATTGAGTGTAATTGCTTCTTAATTTATCTTAGGCGTTCTACCTAGGTATACTATTAACTCTTAAAATTAACTATTTTTGACGACCTCTATGGCGGAGTGGGCTGAGACGCTGAAATTCCAGCTGAGACGCAATAGGTTGCGGGTTCGATTATTGTCGCATAATTGAACAAAAAAAAAGATTCCGACGAATTGAGAACCTCCTCCTTTTTGATGAAGTCGGTTAAAAATAAAATAAGTCTTTATTCCTTACAAGTTGCTAAAATAGAAATGCCTTAACTAATAATATAAACATACTTACACTAAATTTGTTTATACCCTAATGTTATATATCGGCAAGCGGTCTTCTGCAACAGCTTGTCCTTCAAAGGCCTCCTCTAAATATTTCCACCGTGTCTTATCTCTTGCTACCCAGTTCCATGCTGGGCCAGCTGTCTTCGTCACATCATCCTCGCATCGTTACATCAACATAAGGTTTAAAACAATAAAGAAAATGAGGATATAAAGAAAATACGAAAATATAATTACTAACTTGGAAACTAATATCATGCATGATATCATTAACCTACAAACACATCAATTAAATTTATCTTAATACCTACGTAGCTACTCTAAAATGACCTACTTACCTAAACAGTATAAATCAACACGTATAATTTCAACTTAGGTCAGTTACCTAATACCTATTTTGTAAAAAACCGGCCAAAGGCCAAAGGGGCTCTGGGCGACCTATTAAGTCGTCAACGTAAACTTAGCCACTGATACGAACGTAAAAGACATCTCCTCATATCTGTAGTTACTAAAGAATGTCTAACGGGATAGCCTGTGTCACGTCCTTTTTTATTAAGGTATATAATAAACAATAATAATGTCCGACATTTCACATAATCATCTAGCCCTAAAGTGAGCAGAACTTGTGTTAGGGGTACCTACTTCATACTATTTTTTTTTGTATAGGTACACATACATTATGCTTAGTTTTAACCCAATATGGTGCCAATGTTCAATTATATTTTAATACTATAATTACGTTTTAAAAACTAAAAAGAAAACCGACTTCATGTATATAAAAAATATCATCGATGATTTCATCTATAGATTTTTGTTGATTTTTTACCAACAAAAATCCACTCGACCGATTTTGATAGAATTTAAAAATCCTTTAAAAAAAATTTAAAATTGGTTCAGGTGTCTTTGAGTAATCGGTAAACATACATAAAAAAGTTTCCGACGAATTGAGAACATCCTCCTTTTTTGATGTCGGTTAAAAACGTTCAGCTTTGTTATCATTCTACCAATATGGTCTAAATGTTTGAAGCGTTCGTTGTAAATGCGAGTTTTAAATGGGTACGACTGGCTATGGAGTGTTCGGCTCCGCTGATGTCATGCTGCCTTGCTCGTATCTACCTACTGAGTTGTCAGTGACTAACCTTGAGACTATCTTAAGTTAGACAATCATGCAATAACAAATTAATATTAAAAATGCGACAGTTTGTGCGTGTGTTAGTTCAGACTCAAACGGCTGGACGGATTTCGTTAAAACTTTGTTTAAATAGCTGTGAACTTGGATTAACATTTTCGTCTGCGTTAACGCGGTCAAAGCCGCTGGCAACAGCTAGTAACATCGTTAGGGTAACGGTTCAGTTGTATTATTATTAATAAAAATTGTTTAATGTTTAAACGGTTTAGTCTTCTTTTTCATTAAGTTAATAAGTATTAAGTTACTAAAATAAGTTGTCCAATTGTGCCGTTCAATTTTGAGAAAATATATAATTATTGATGTAAGATGGATATTTATAAAACCCGAGAAAAATAAATAAAATAATAGCACAATGTTTACTTAACAAGACTGACTACTAAAATAAATAAATATTACTGGACAATGCACACAACATCATCTAGCTCCAAACTAAGCATTTCTAGCGCTTATATGGTGACCAGAAAACCGGATACAATTCTTATATATTTTTAAATACATACTTATGATACTTTGTAACACCCAGACACAGAACAAACACCTGTGATCATCACACAAATGTTTATCCTGCGATTCGAACCTTCAACCTACAGCGCAGAAGGCAGAGCTACAACCTCTGTGGCGCAGTGGGCTAAGGTACGGCTGGAACGCAGAAAGTGGCAGGTTCTATTCCCGCCGCGGTATAAATTTTTGTATGATCTGCAAGTGTTTGTCTCGGGTCTGGGTTTTTCTATGTATAATATGTATGTATTTACAAAAAAAAAAGTATGTAAGTAGTATATCAGTCACTTGGTACCCATAACACAAGCTCTGCTTACTTTGGGGCCAGATGATGCAGTGTGAAATGTCTGGGATTATTTTTTTTTTAAAAAACTGAGTTGACAGGCCAGTCAGATTAATCAGTTATAATCCAGATTAATATCAACTAGTAGTCGCCCACTGATCGAATTGGACCATAACTTAATTAATAACTAGCTGCTGCTCGCGGCTTCGCACGCGTGGTACCTACCTAAAAAGTAGCATATGTCCTTCTTCAAGGTCCCATGTATCTCTATACCAAAATTCATCAAAATCGGCTCAGCGGTTTAGGCATGAAAACGTGGAAGACAGACAGAGTTACTTCCGCATTTATAATATTAGTAGGGATTAATGTTTTTTTATGCATAATTAAAATAAATAGCATTCTGCTTTCCTCTATACAAGCCATAAGAACACGAAATTTCACACTCCTCCGCCAGCGCAATTTTCGTAAAAAGGAGTAAGTACTTAAAAAAGTTTTGCTTCACGTATTATAATACGTAATATAATATATATATATATATATATATATTATAATATATATATATCTATATAATATATATATTATATAGATTTACTTACTGTTTTGTCATCGACTTCTTGAGACCAAAAGTTTGAAGTCCATCAATCAAGTTAATAATAACATCTACCTGCTATTCAACGTGTATTGTCCTAACTAAGGAATACCTACCGTTCGCTGCACGATGTTTGGTCAACATTACCGCGAAGGGCATCCGTTACGCGAAGACCTAAGTGAATGGCGAAGAAATATATATCCTCGTTTAGGCATTGTGAGGAAAGTTGTCAAGTCAAAACCCTTTAATAGCTGTACTGTTTAGTACCTCATTGATGAAATCGACACATTCGATAGCTTGAGGAAGCGATACATTTAACCTAAACAGGAAAAATATTTATGAAACTTGGTAGGTAAACTATATTTGGAGGGTATTAGCAACCAATTTGTGATTTAAATTTATAAGTATAAATTTATAAGTAATAAATTTAAATCTTTATTTTTATTCGGTCTGAGTTAGCTACATACAGCTAACTCAGACCGAATAAAAATAAAGACGCCGCGCCGTTGACAACCAAAGTGAAGCCACCATTTTAAGTATGTGGGCATGTGAAGGGTTGCCATTTGTTAATTGTTTTCTTATAAGTGGGTAAATTTGTATGAATGAGGAAGATATTGTGGTTAATACAAATCAATAACTATATTGTGCACTACTGTAATTAGTTGTGTATTGCTATTGCACGGCTAATAATGGATTAAGTTTAAGAATTAATTATATTAATATATTTAATTCATCTCAGGTTCCACTAAATAAATATAATCCAGTTTCAGTACTGTTCCCACATATACATTTATTTCAATATCTACCAATGAAGATCTCTGATTGGCTTTCTGAAGCTTTCTGTTTTGTGTTCAGTCACTAAATATGTATTTATATTGCTCTTGGTTTTCCAAACAATAAATAGATATTGGTGGACAATCCACACAACACCAAATTAAGCATAGTTTGTGATATGGGAACCAAAGGACTAATAAAATACATCATAGTTTTAAATACATGACTACTTGTCCTACTTTATAACACCCAGATACAAATAATGGCGATCTCTGTGGCTCAGTGAGCGAAGGCCTGCCTGAGACGCAGAAGGTTGCGGATTCGATTCCGCCACGGGGCAAGTTTGTATGTATTTACAAAAAAAGTATATATCAGTCGATTTCACGCAGCATCATCTAGCGCCAAAGTAAACAGAGCTTGTGTTATGGGAACCACACCCATAACACAAGCTCTGTTTACTTTGGCGCTAGATGATGCTGCGTGAAACGTCCGATATAAATTTTATTATTATAATCTTTTATTCAGGGAACACAAGCAAAACACATACCTTACAGACCTTACAGACTAACATACAAATAAAATATAAAACTATAAAAGATAAGTTAGGTTACTAAACAAACAATTATGTTCATCCCACAAATGTTTGTCCTAGGAAAGAATCGAACCCACAACCTACAGCGCAGAAGACAGAGCTACTACCAACTGAGCTGTAAGGCTAGTTAAGAGTACAAAGAAGTTACACGTCTAGTTTACAAAGTTAATATATGTATTATCAAGTTAACAGTAGGCGGTTGGCACTCTACATATTTAATTGATGAAACTGTACACTATGGAAATATAGCGTGTCAGCTGAAAATAAAATCATTCGTGTTGTGCCTTAGGTTGTTACGTTTATATAAAAGTCAAACTTTTATTAAAGAGTATCGTATTAGAATTATTTCGAGTGTATATATCTAATCCCCCCACATTCACCCACTGCTCCCTTTGCTGGGTATATTCCTCTATATTAAGCACTCTTTTATGTCCTGCCAAAGAATACTTAACACAAGTACAAAAAGGCGGACTCCGTATACAATCTTCTACTGAATTTCTTTGAATTTTGAATTTTATATATTTGTCAAATAACACTCACTCATTCATCACGAAATCTCAGAAACCACCGAACGTATTGTTATGAAATTTGGTATGCAGCTTCCTCTAGGGCTGTAGGTGCGCGTTAAAAAGATTTTCAAAAAATTCACTCGGGATCATGGTCAAACCGCGAAAACCGCGATTGTGCTTTGTAATTTTTCCGAAACATTCATTCGTATTTTGCTACTTTTTATCTACTACGCGGGCAAGGCCGCGGAAAACAGCTAGTACAGTATATAAATACTGTTGCTACGACGCAACAAAGTGCAGTTTAGCTGGCACAAGTGCTTAGCACCTACATAGTGCGTCACTTTCTATCGTGTAACTCTTATCTCGTTTGGCGCGACACTTCTCTACGAATTTGCCCAAAGAGTTGGGCGCGCCAATGATCTTGTAACATCGCACCATTAGTGCGGAGTACGCTTGGCCTGGTCCTGCATTAATTACATCCAGTGAGCTCGATATTTCCTCCACGTCATGTTATCCTACTATTTTCAACCGACTTCAAAAAAGGAGGAAGTTAAGGAGAACACAGTCGAATTGAGTCGATTGTTTTTTTTATGTTTGTTACCTCTTAACTCCGTCATTTATGAACCGATTTGAAATAATCTGTGTAATTTCATGTGAAAGGATATACTCCTACTAATAAAACATTTTTTCTTACTTACATTTATTAAAATTTATTTTTAAATTTTTTAGTTTGGTTTTCTATATAAAGCGTGTTTTTTTAGTTTTTTTTAACTATTATTTATTAGTTTTTAAAACGTAATTATTAATTACGAATACAAAATAAAATAAATATAAATGTAACATTGCAAATTTACACTTTCAGCAACCGGTTATTTTAATTACGACCTAGCGTGTACATAATATACCGAAAACGTTCATGATAAGACATGCATAATTAAAAAAATGTGCAAAAGCCACAATAAAATCGAAAGAGCATAATGTACGCTGATAATGCGTTGATAACAAACATTTTCAACCAATAACATGCAGTTGTTCCGCCGACGTCCGCCTGCAAGGACGTCTGCGACGGACAAACCAAAAACACGCGAAAACAAACGAACAAACTCGAATATTAACGAAACCCCGAAACAGTGATACCAAAAATTCAATAAGAAATGTCGCTCAAGACACCAACTGCAATAAATATAGTGTGATAATGAAAATGCAAGAAACTTCTCGACCGTATGCATAATTTCGTTTGATCGCCTCACGATAATAGAAGTGCATACAATAGTGACCTTGGCACGGCTGTGGATGCATTGTACGATGTACCGAATTTGAAATTTCGTATTTCGCATTCAATTCAAATTGAACTCACAAGCTTGTCCTATCAGTACCGGCCGGTTCGTCTGCCGCGCGAACGTAAAATCTAAGTTACAGTTGACGGTACGATATTATCGCGAGCCGATACAGTTTAATATGAATACTATTAATTAGTGATGTAGTGAATGCGTTATGGAAATTTTGGTGAAAGAGTGAAGAGTGATAATAAATGATAAGAAATATGTGTCAGTGTTACGAAAAGTGATATAATACGATGTCTCTACAGGAGGTAAATATGATAAGATAATCTGCACAAATTTGACGGTAGATCCATAAAATTAATTCATTCACAACCACTTAGCAGAAAACAATCTGGTTGGGTAAAGTTGATTTCTATTGGGATGTTTTTACAAATTATATTTATAAAATCCCAGTAAAGTAGGCAAAGTTGAGTGCAAATGACTTAACCCTATAAATGAACTACACTCGAACACCCAAGAATGAGATCATCTACTATTTTTCGTCAGATCTATGCTAAGTAAACGGAAACTTGTGTTTACAAAATAATAATCATTAGCCATATAAAAATGTATTTTTACATTTGACATTAACTTTTAGTGTAGTAGGTATACGTTATTATCAAACGTTGATCGAATAGTTATTAAAACAATTTCGTATCAGTATTTTAATATTACGGAAATATTCTTTTATTAAGACGGTGTCCACCGTAAATTTGTAGGAATAATAAAAGTGTTTTTTACGTTAATTGTAGAAATAGTAGTAATAAAAGAAACATAGTATGTATTTTTAATAGTGTGCGTTTTACCTCCTCGTTTCAAATTGTTTTTAAAGTCACTGTTGGTATTATTATTTATTTATAAAACTGTGTCTAAAATGATGTCTACAATATTCAATAATCATCATCATCTGCAGTTGACGTAGTTTTAACTCGCAGCTTCACTAATAGGCGGAAAATAATAAACATTACTAGTTGAACTTTTTTCAGAATTCCTTATTTGAATGTTTTTTGATAAAAAAAATCGCGATTCGAGCGCCGGGAATACTCGTCATAATCATTTGATCTGGGAGTTGCCTTAATACATATGTAGCTTTTAGTTTGTTTCCACATACACAGTAGATCTCGCTGTTCGAATTCAATAGTTCCATGATTATGTTTGTACTACTAATAGATACATTGCAATTGAGACAATATTGACTCGGTCATTAATCGCGCATCCATACAGAAGCGGCATATTTTGTGTGAAGCAAATAATTTAATCTATATAATATCAAAAGCGATGTGTGTATGCTCCTTATAGTATCCAAAACGGCTGGACCGATTTCGATGAAATATTAAGGAAATCTTCAGATTAGTCTAGCGGGTGATCCTGTGAGGTTTGGTAGCGATCGGATCATAATAACTTTTTTGTTTTTTTTTGCAACAATAAAACTTGTTATGGATATAGATCGTATCTTGGGAATGGAAATCGGCTTTTTATGTATTAACTATGCGTGCGAAGCCGCGGGCAGAAGTTAGTTTTAAATAAAAAGTAAATAATACACACTATTATTGTACACGCACGATAAAATAAAACATATTTACGATAACCACATTGTATAACCGATAATTCTTATCAAAATTATTGGGCGTAGGTACTTCCTTATATATATATTCGACTAATACATTGAACGGTGGATGGCGGTTTGATAAGTATTGGTGAACAATGCACACCATGTAACCTCAAACTAAGCATAGCTTGTATAATGATGACCAGATTTCTGATAGAGATTCCTGATGAGAATAATAGTTATACATAGTATAATATATATTTAGTAATAGGTAATTATATTTGGTTTATAATAATAATAATAATAATAATACCGAACATTTCACACAGCATCATCTGGCCCCAAAGTACCACATGACTGATAAACTACTTATACACTTTTTTTTTGTTAATCCATATATATTATATATAGAAACACCCAGACCCGAGACAAATACTTGCAGATCAAACAAATTTGTCCCGCGGCGGGAATCGAACCCGCAACCTTTTGCGTCTCAGCTGGATCTAAGCCCACAGCGCCACAGAGGGCGTCGTTATATATGTTTTATCTGTATTTCTCTATTAGTTAGTTTATATTTGTATTAGTTTTTTTCTAAATTAATTTTTTCTCTTTTCTTCCTTATTATACATCCTTTCGTTCTTAATATTTCCATATCCCAAGGTTTAGCTCGCCTGTGTACATATCATTATTAATTAAACTGATATTATTTAAATGTTTTGTGTACATACAAAAATAAAAAAACTTATATATTTTTAAATACATAATGATACTTTATAACACCCAGACACAGAACCAACACCTGTATTCATCACAAATGTTTATCCTGGGAGAGAATCGAACCCTCAATGAACAGCGATGAAGCTGACCAACAGAGCTTTCAGTAATCCAACAGTATAGGTTATTATACTACGGCAATATTTTATTTTCCTTACACTAGGTCATGTTACCTAGTTGCAGTTTAAGTTAGTGAACTCAGGCTAAAGTATAAGATAGATACAACTTATGTACAAAGTTCAGCAAGTCATTAGCATGTGTCTACTGGGAAAGTTAGCGATATTAAAGTTAGCCGAGGTGAACTGTACGAATGTTTGTAATTAGCAGCTTTAGTAGTTAGCTACTCAAGGGCATTCCTTGTGCCACTGTGGGAAAACCTAGCAATGCACAGACACGATATTTCAAAAACAATATCAAACGGATGTTAATTTTATTAACGACTAGTTTCTGCCTGTGGCTTTGGTACGTCGATAAAAAGTAGCCTAAATGTTATTCCAGTTCACGATCCGTATCTATACCCAATTTCATCCAAATCTGTTCAGCCGTTTGAGCGTGAAGAGGTAACAATCTAACACACTTACAAAATTGTATAATCCTACTTTTATCATAAATCTCTTAATCAGGCAATTTGTATATAGAAGTCCTAAAAGCCAACAATAGCGCGTTAAATTTTTTCCCGTGGTGCCATCTAGTTAATATAATATAATTACTAGTTAATCAACCGATAAGAGCTAAATAATCGTATGTCAGAGTCATCTGCATGGACTCGTATGTGTCAACCTATCGGAGGTGATTTAATTGTTTATAACATCGGTAATAAAATGATGTTGCTACAAGGATATGACGACAATAATCATTTTGTAGGTACCATGTAAACAGGAACATGGAACTCAAAATTATGTAGAATTTCCATCGTATATGGCTTCGATTAGCATCGTTAATATTGTTGTTTTAAAAAGTAATGTATCAAATATTCTGTAATTATATACTACAGAGTAATTTTTTTATTACTTTTTGTTAATATTTGTAGCCTTAAACAGTTCTTTTGCCAATGAAAATAATATAAAATAACTAAACAGTCTTGCTCTAAAATGTCTAAAAATTAACGCTTGCATCAGGTTAACAATCTAGGTAATAGTGTTTCTAGGCTAGAAACGGTGTCGGTGACTACGTCGACAAAATAATACGCGAGTAACACCCGAGTTTCTCTAAATACCTTGGTGTTAGTTCAACAAGCTTAGAAAAGTGAAAAAATCCACGTCGTGTCTAACCTTTCCTAGTTCTGCGATAAAATAGTGAAAACGTCTTAATTGTGGGCCTAGGGGTGCGAGCGCCCTTGCGCCCTTGCGTTGGGTGCTGCCTAACACAACCAAACTATTCCGACGACCTTCAACTGCCTCAATCAATAAACACACATTATAAACAGGCTTGCATTCGTAAAGTGATAAAATTGTGTGGAAACAGGCATTCCGCACTCTAATTTAATAGAGGAAAACATTTAATAATATTTGTTCCGATTACATTGTCCTGGAATATATTCCTATGCTGGTTTTTATCCAGGTGCTATAGCACCTTATATGATGCGATCAAAGTGAGCACATGTTCCTTAAATAATCTAACTAATATACAGTATAACTCTGTCTGTCTGTCTGTTTGTTACGATTTCACGCCTAAACCGCTGAACCGATTTTGATAAATTTTGGTATAGAGATAGATGGGACCTTGGAGAAGGACATAGGCTAGTTTTTATGTAGGTACCACGCATGCGAAGCCGCGGGCAGCAGCTAGTATAAAAAAAACATAAACGAAAGTGTCTTGGTTTGTCTGTTTATCTGTTTGTTACCTTTTCACGGCTAAACGGCTTAACAGATCGTCATAAAATTTGGTAAATAGATTGATTGTATCTTTGCGAAGTATTTAGGTTATATTTATGCAAGGACCATGCGGCCAGCGGCTAGTGTTAGCGCTGAACGTCTGGGTCGAGTGGAGTATGGCTCTGGACCTGGAACGGAAAAATTACGTGTATTTCTGTATACTTCCCTACATGAAGACCTCTGCGACGCAGTGGGCAAAGGCCCGCCTGAGACGCAGAAGGTTGCGCGTTCGATTCCCGCCACGGGACATATGTTTGTATGATCTGCAAATATGTATGTGAGGCCTGGGTGTTTTCTATGTATAATATGAATATATTTACAAAAAAAAATAGTATATAATTATGTAGTACATCAGTCATGTGATTCCCATAATACAAGCTCTGCTTATTTTGGGGCTAGATGATGATGTGCGTGATGTCCGACATTATTTATTTATTTATTATGTTTTCTTTTCATTTCTTCAGTTTCCTCCATCATTTCCTTCCAACCTACGCATATAATAAATTGTAGCTTGTGCTTCCCGTGTTTCCACGACAGTGCGTAGCAATTTTAACCTGACGATTTTCCGACTTTCGCTACCTATTTACTTGTTAATTATTCGAATTTTACTTGGAATAGATAAGTAGTTGTAGGTAAGTATAGTTTGTTGAACTTGTCGATACTCTGGGTTTGTATGTATTCCTACGTTCGTGGTATCAATTGGTTAAAAGTAATATTAAAATCGTCGGCAATACTGAAACACACTCGTAGCATTTCACTTTCAAAACTTTCGTGAGTTGTACTATACATTTTGATAAACACGGCTTTTACTCACGTGTTTTGTATTTGTATTTTGTTGTTTTGTTATTGTATTTGTCGATAAAGGCACCGACACTGTTTCGATTCATCTAGAGAATCTCCCATCAGGGTGAGTTTGATCCGCGGTCCGCGCGTTGGCGCTCGAGTTCACGGTTCGCACCGAGTAAAACCCGTTTTTATCAAATTGTATACTCGTAGCAACATAAAGCAGCAATACCACATTATAGTTCTGTTCTGAACCCTCACCTTTGACTTGAAGCTACGTCAAAATACACACATGTCTTGCCTCATCCAATCCAAGGAAACCAACCGACATGCTTAAACCTCTCGTATATTATAAGAACTAACAGATGCATTTATACATGCTCAAAACCACTCATCTGTTATGTTATGTATGATAAACAGATTCCATACTCACTTACATACTGTACCTACATAACAAATTAATAATAGATATTAAGTAGTACCTACATTACGAATGGAATAGAGTGGCATAACATACTGGGACCCAGGAGAAACATTAGTGTAATTTATATAGGTGTGTCTGGGTGGTATGAAGTATCATACATATGTATTTGTACGGTGCAAGACCTACAATTAACTGTTTGCTTAATCAACATTATACGCAACCTCAATTTATTAAGACAGTGCACAACTGAATGGTCAATAAGCGGGTCGTGGGTCGGAATTGTCTTAACTTTAACTTAACTTGTCAAACCTAGCATTTTACGTGATTTACTTTAAATAAACTTTAACTGTGTGTGTGGCCCGGCTTTACTTTAGCACTCACCTATAACGTCAACGTATAATCGTGTGCAGTCTAACTGGACTGTACAGTATTTAAGAATACAAGTGGTCGCCCACTGGTCGAAAAAATTGCATTCTGCACTCCTTCTTTATATAAACTAAAAATGAGTTCAGAATACATAATGTTAATGGGTGTTATAAAGTATCTTATGTATGTATTAAAAAATATACAAGTATTATATCAGTCATCTGGTCACTATAGTACAAGCTATGCTTAGTTTAGGGCTAGATGGTGTTGTGTGTATTGTCCACCAATATTTATTTATTTATTTATAAGTGTCCGAAATTATATACTCCGCGCAATTTTCGTAAACGGATTTTGATGCGGCTTTTTAATACATAGAGTAATTCAAGAGGAAGGTTTATATGTATAATACATGCATAATATAAGAGAAACACTGATAATTTCCGAGGTTTCTAATGTGGTGTCGTAATAAACTCATTTTTTTGCGCTTACATTGCAAACGCTGGCTGAAACCTACGAGATAGATCAAAATAATGTACTACAGTATTGTACACCTTAAAAAGGTTTACAAAAAAGTCCGCGATGGTATATGTCTATCTCTTATGAATAACCATTCTGTAGTATAATTAGTATCAGCATTGCACCCGTACGAAGCTGGGGCGGGTCGCTAGTATTTATACAAATATCAAGTTTATGATTGAAATATTGAAAACAGGAAAGTTGTGAGTGTAAACTTTGTTTTTTCCCATTTTTTTCATTGAACAAATGCTCACGAAACACAAATCACAAATCACATTTATGAATAGGTATCAACTATCTTTTGAACTTTGCGACTGACCTCAAGATAAAGTAACGTCTGAGATCATCGAAACTATTAAACCGCAGAAGAATTGTGCAAAGTGCTACTTAATAGAATAATTGTGATAAAACATCAGTATTTCTGCAGGAGACACTTTTAATTATGGTTATTGTTGGCACGCCTTCGAAACACAGTCGGTCAGATCGATAGAAACTAATGTGGGCGTGGAATAATGTTCTGCGATACATAAACGTTGTCGTAATATCTACAAAGAAAAGTACATAGAATTATTCAATCTTGGCGTTCGGATATATTCACAGGTCTTTCGAAATCGAAATCTTGGGCATTTAAATTTAAAATTTGGGCGAAAAACGCGCTTTATTTAGCTACTAAAATCAGCTACGTCTTCTCGGCAATCTGATTTCGATATATCGGAACGATAACATCGTGGAAATGTTCGTCGAATTTAATCGAGTTAACAGAGTTTTCGTTTTTAAATTAAAATGATTGTATCGTCTGTTGTGGAGGATAACGATCCTCCATTTTCAAAAGTTATATCGATCGGTTCATTTCATTAAAACGAGTCGAAACGATGTAAGTAAAAGTAGGGGTTCGCACGATTATTTACCCGATATATTATTTATTGTTTTACTGAGTAAACTCCCAGGCTACGTACTGCGTACTACCTACTACGTATGAAACAGTGGTCTTCTCTTGTCACCCCAATTGACCCACATTAAATCCACAGTTCAAGGTGTGTCACAGTGACCCAATAGTTAAATAACTTCGTCCGGGAAGTCGGTTATATAACTATGAATGAAACGGTACTGTTTCGTAAGAGAAACTAATAGAAATTGCTAAAACATTACAAATGTTATACAATTCACGTATTATTAGCATTGTTTCATACAAGTCAATAACTTTACAATTGAAGATTTATTTTATTCTCGACAGCAAAAGTTATTTAACCTACTTAAAACTACGGAAAATATATGGTACTCTGTCTCTCCCACCCGAGGACAGGAGCCAACTCTAGAAAAGCAATATTACTTATGTATATGTGTTTGAGCGTGTACAGTGATTCTATTTCAAAAGCATGTCTCAGGATTCTGTGCAAAAATCTAAATCCGCTCCAGCAGCGTGGGCGATGCATAAAATCCTAAGATGTGTTCCTCATAACATAACACCTCTTTCGGGCGTCTGGAATTGGCGGTAGTTGGGTATTTCGGGAGAGCACGGATGTTACGATATGTTCTAAATAAAATTTACAGAACAGGATGCAGAGAAGCATAACTTGATTTTATATTATTAAACTAATTCAATCAATCAAATCTGTTTACTTAATTTTACGTGACATTGTGTCTAAACTTGACTAATATAATCAGCTAGGAAGCGATAAAAGATTTCGTAATCAAACCTTGAAAACTAACCTAGTTTCTCATATTTATGGAAACATAAATAAAACAGCACTTATCTGCCTATCTGATAGTGCATGATTATTTGTCTTGGCTATCTGTGAACCATAAGTCAAGGTAATTCGGAAATGTTTTTATGTAGGATTATAATTTTTTTAGCATTTAAAAAAGTATTATTGTCTTATGTTAGGTACCTATCTATTCACTCACATATAACTTAAAATATACATATAAAAAAAGATAAAGTCGCTGTTCCCACAGTTACGAACGCTAAAGTTAATCAATCGTTTATAGGGCAAAGTGTACACTTCTATAACAAGATCCCAAGCGACGTGTTTGATTTGTCGATTAACTAATTTAAAAACGTAATAAACAAACTGTCTCTTAAAGCATATTATAAAATAACAGATTGTTTAGATGACAAACAACGCTTGGGTTTAATCTGCTCCAACTCAACTCGGCATCTGTAACAAAATTGGCAAGGATCATCCAAAAAAGGGTTAAGACCAGAAGAGTTTCTTGCCAGACTCTTCTTAAACTGAGGTTAGGAGGAACCGGCACCTAGATTCACTAGCATGTAAGAAGACTGTTCAAAGTGGTCTTTGTGATTTTATATTCAATAAAATTGTATAAAAATGTTTTAACTTTGACTTTAACGACTCCATCTCTGTCCCAGACTCTACAGCGACCTGTAAATGAATAAACAGTTTTCTTGACGCAGTATAAATCATCTATGCAAAATCCTGTTTACAATATACGCACCTATAATTACAATAATACTCTGTTAAACAACTGTTAACACTCTGTAATACTCTCTTAAAAATCAATCGTTTTGTTTATACACTTTCATCCGCCAAAAGCACACCGCAGAAACACTGCTTTTGTGGGTTTCTGTTGTGCGTTTGTCATCGATGTATTTGCGAATAAGCAAACACTACCTCGTGATAATACACAATTTCCCAACAAATCGTGTTGATACATTTATGCAGTCAGTTGTCAGTGAATGCGTTTCGCGCTCTATTTGTTTGAGACAAGGAAACTCTCACAATTTGCAAGAAATTGATGTTTCCAATTCTCCATAGATAATTTAAACCATTCTTAGTATGGCCTTCGTGGCATAGCTTACTTACCTGTTACTAACAGAGCAATGTGTGGGTGACTGCAGTATAATAATAATAAATAATAAATAATCCCAGACATTTCACACAACATCATCTGGCCCCAAAGTAAGCAGAGCTTGTGTTATGGGTACCACATGACTGATATATTACTTATATACTTTTTTTTTGTAAATACATACATATTATACATAGAAACACCCAGACCCGAGACAAATACTTGCAGATCGTACAAACATTTGTCCCGCGGCGGGAATCGAACCCGCAACCTTCTGCGTCTCAGACGGGTCTTAGCCAACTGCGCCACAGAGGTCGTCATCATAATCATCATACTGATTCCATGCTTCTGAGGGCACGTAAAGCTGTCACCAGTGTTACTATAACTATAGATAACTATATGCATCTAAATACTTACCTACTGCTTCAGGAACTGTGTCTTCGGTTCAGATACGGCATCTTATTTTCTAAAACTTCTTTTAAATATAAATATAGGCACATAAATGCTCACAATGTTCTTCTCCACAGGCATGTCTAGAACAAGAGGCCCGAGTGGCAGAACTCCGTTCGCTGGCCGCGCGGGTAGCAGCCGAAACCGGCTCCCGCGCTCTCCAAGCCGACGCCGATGCCTTGGCCAGGAGACTGCAACTGGTGGCTGGCGCAGTCCAGGCATTAGCAGACCTGGGTGAAGCCAGGCAGGTCATCAGGGCGAAGGCGCATCTCGCTAAGGAGCAGCTGTGTGATATGAGACAGGTAATACTTTTCTCATTCCCTGGATGCCTAGATAAGATCCCGATTCCAGCTTGCGGAAAGATCAAATTGTATGGAAATGACAGCAGACACGCTTCAGGCACGTCACTAATCACAAGCCTTCGTTTTTTTTTATGATTTTATGAAGTAGAATCAAGCTCCTAGAGATTAGAATAGAATATAATATAACATTATTGTACACCGTATGAATTAAAAATACAAAATAACAATTTAAACATGTTTAAGTTAAGAATACTTAACTTAAACATTAAGTTTATAATATATTTATGTATTGTTTAAGTATTTAAACAATACATAAACATGAATACATAAATACTTACAAAATATAAATATGTCTATGGGAGTGATGAGAGGTAGGGATAACATCCCTAAGCTTTAAAAAATTGGTAATGATTTAGCATACCTGATGGAGACAGGGAGTTTATTCTAAAGAATCTAAAGCTTCACAGCCAGCAGCGTAAACGAACTACCACAGCAGCTCGAAGTATGAACATGAGTTTTTGGCTGCAGATTAAATAGTTTTTCTCGTGTTATTTCATGTTTTTGGGGTAATCTTAGCGGAATTTTAATTAATAAATTGTGATGTTATGATGTAGCACAAATGTAGACATTTAATTTTAAACTTTTATCTTTTTTGTGATTAGTACGACGAGGAATCCAAGATAATTATTAACGGTCATTCCGCGTTGACGTTTTAATAGACAAATGACGAGCGGCTAAGAATTATTCATGATGATTATAACAAAACAGAACCTCTTGACATTTTTTTATTAGATTACTAGGACCATGAACGGGAACTTTAGATAAACAAAAATCTCCTTATTATATCTTGAATGGGAAGTATAATGTAACATTCAATGCAAGAAATATCTTTAACTCCGTGCTCAAGTTAACGTAATTTCTTTCTTTTATAATGCTTTTAGCAAAATAGAGCTTTCTAATGTTCAAGCCCAACGTTTACTAGATTTTTTGCATAGCAGCTTGCCTAATATAGCTCTGCATACCGGATGTGCCTAGGTAGGTAATGCCAACATACTCGTACCTAAGATAAGATGTTTCGTCGCATACGGTATTTCCACTAGCTTTCCACAGAAATAAAATACCAATATAAAAATATATAAAGCACGAATGTAATCCGAGTTCATCTATAGTTACTTAGGTCTTTGTGGGATGCTTTTGGGGATAGTCAAAGGTACATAATGCATACATAATACATAATATTTGGCACGTACCTACATTTACGCACAAGGTTTGCACGGAAATAAAGCTTTTTATAATATTGTTTATTTAGTGAATGCTATATTTTTTCTGTTGGTTCTCATTCGTCACATATAAATAAAACTAAAATAATAATAATAAACTTTTGTTTATTTTATACCACAAAAAGTTAAATTTACGTTACTAAATAATGATTAATAAATGGCAGAAAAAAAGGACACCACTCAGCATAATTTCATTGGCGTATACGCTTTTGCGACGCTAATCTTCCGCGACGCCTGAATTCGTGCCGGCAGCAACTGTGCTACACAACGTTTACTATTATGTATCATGTTTCTAGTTATCCACATTTAATACAAAAAGTTAAAGAGCTAGAGTCTTTAAATCGGTACTTAAATAAATAAATTGTTCCTTTACCGTTTAAACAGACTACCGCAGGACCTAACGGATAACGAATAACAGAACAGTACAGACCATATGAATCCTAAACAATAACGGGACCTTGGGTTATTGAATGACCTCCATCCAATGTTGCCTTCATCGATGTCCTTAAAGAGTCAAATTGTTTCCGCTGCATGATCGTGTGTATTGTACAACTGTTTCGCAATAGACTGGTCTCTTAGCTCAGCTGGTAGTAGCTCTGCCTTCTGCGCTGTAGGTTGTGGATTGTGGACCAAACATTTGTGTCATGAACACAGATGTTTGTTCTGTGTCTAGGTGTAAAACAGTATAATAAGATTGTACGATTATATAATGATCTATCAGTTACCTGTAAAATTATGCTGTGTCCTCTTTTGTTGTCATTTAATAATTATGTTTTAGTTTGCGCATCAGATGATAAATGATTTGATGAGTTCTAAGCACGATTATTTGTTGCCTGCATGTCGGTTGAGAGGTCGGTTTGTAGAAACTTTCTGACGATTCGGCTAGTATTTAAAATTACTGCTTTTTGCATTAGACTAAAGGCGTGTTTGGGTAAGTAGAGTAGAGCGAGTGGCTGGAATAATTGGTGTGGAATCCATCCCTGGTTTCCAGCGTTGCTTAGTTTGGGACTAGGTATTTTTCCATCAATATTTATATATAGTATTTTTAAAACTCGCGGAATCATAATTCACATTGTTTTATACGAACAATTTTATTTAATCGAAACGTCTAGAATAATTAGAAGGTAATACGCGATACATACCTGTTAACTACAAAAACAATACAAACTACTTCGTATTCATGACAATACGCAATCAGAATCTGTCGTAACTTTTATGTCACGATAGATAGATTACGATTTACGATTACACGATAGATAGAAAATAAAAAATAAAAAAATTAGAGTGTGATTGTTCATCGTTATTTATTGTTACAGGATCTGACCCCTGTAGACGAAGACGGAGAAATAGTGGAAGACAAACTAATAGCTCTCAGAGATAACCTCATTGCCTTAGGCAAGAGCGAGGTGGACATAGCACCTGCTAAAGCCGAACTACCCGACATCGATAGGGACGTTTCAGACGAACATTCCATCGTGCGGATCTTAGAACTATGGCAGGCGATGTTTAGGGATACCTTCCTACACTACCACAGACTTTCAACAGCTCTAGTCAGGTCTGGAGACGCGGCAACTGCCTTACGTCTATGGCACGAATATCTCATAGATCTGCAGTCATTCCTCTCCGGATCCGTCCCGGCTGATTATGAAAACTTAACGGAACACAGGCGCCTTTGCCGAGTACACAGGAATCTCCTCACGTCGCAGAGATCAGTTCTCATGAACGAGAATAGAGAGACGACGAATAGAGAGTTAGTGGATAAGTTTGACACGCTAACCAATCTACACAACGAGACCTTAGCCAGGATAGTCGAGAGACATGACGAAGTTTGTACCAGAATCGCATCTTGGGATGATTATAGAGAAGCGCACACAGAACTGCTGCGTTGGCTGAAGGAAATGGAAAGAGAGAAGGAAAAGCTTCAACTCAGATACGTCCATATCAAGAGGGTTCATAAAACCCTCACGAAAATACAGAATCTCGCAGACAAAGTGCCTGAAGGTAGAAAGCAGACGGACCGACTGCTAGTCTACTTGAAGAGGGTGCTTGAATTTACAGAAGACGCTTATGGTACATCCGTGCGAATGGAATACGCTGGCATTGTAAAACGAGTAGATAATCTACAAGCTAGTTTAGATACATGGAGAGACTTCATCACCAGGATACTAGGCATGATTGGTGAATACGATAAACTGACTGACGACCTGCACAAACAATTCGCCAAAACTCAAGATGAAATTGGAGCTTACTCCGACGATGACAGGCTTTCGCGACCGCAACTCAAAAAAGCAATCGACAAGTACACAGAATTGAGAACAAAGGTCGAGAAGACAGAGACCCTAATCGAAGCTCTGAGCGTCATCCAGGAACAGTTGAAGGAGTGTCTCAGTCCTCAAGATATCAGACTAGTCAACCAAAGGGTGTGGCAGTTGAGGCAACAGCGGGCTGATCTAGAACACCAACTTTCCATCATCATCCATCGACTACGCGAAAGACTAGAAACATACTCCATGTTTGATACGAGACTGGTGAAATTCACAGAATGGTTGACCGCTGCTGAGGGTCGTCTTGAAGCTGCTGATAGCAGAGATGCCCTTGATCCTCAAGACCTCATCAGGAGAATCACAGCAGACGTTCACGCAGAGACTGCCATGAAGGAAAGAGAGTTTGATTGGCTCGTTGAAACTGGTGTTTCATTGGTTGAAAGATCTAAAAAAGATGAGAAGTCGTACAGCAAAAATGCTGGGAAAAAGTTAAAAGATTCACAAGAACGCTGGCATAAACTAAAGGAAACAGGAAGAGCCCGAGTCGCTAAAATCGACGAGCTACTACGAACCATCGCGCAACTCGAAGAGCGTCTAACTGAAATCAGAACAAGGTTGCACGGAGTCGAAGCAAGACTGGCTGCTCCAGTTATTCTAGAAAGACTGACCACTCAAGCTGTTGACGAGAAGGTCAAAGACAGAGATCATATCCACCGCGAAGTTGAATCTGAAAGCGGCGAAGTCGGTGATGCTTTAAACCTTTGCGAGTTAGTCCTCGGCGATGCTGATGTAGCTCGCGTCAAACCAGACCTACGCAATCTGCGCACCGGAAGAGACATCGTCGAACGCAAGTGGAGATCAGTATGCGACACGGTAGAACGTAGAAAAACATCGCTCAAAGAAGTCCGTCGAGCCACTGAGCTAACAGTGGAGCTGCTACCTAAAGTAGAGAACAAACTCAACGCAATAGAAAAGAGAGTTGAGAGGATAGAGAGCAGGAAACAAAGAGGTGAACCTGAAGACGAGAAAGCGTCGCGTTCTGTGCTGAAAGAACTAGAAGAGTTAGAAGAAGACGCGGGTAGATTAGACGAAGCTGGAGCTAGGCTTGCAAGCGCTCGCGGTATAGAGTTAAGAAGTGAAGGTGCGGATACAGCGGCGCGGGTTCGCGGAGTGGCTAGACGGCGTACTAGATTGGTCTCCAGAGTATTAGCAGCTGGAGCAGATGCCCACAGACAGTTTGTAGCCGCACATGGAACAGCTGTAGTGGCGTTAGCAGAAGTTGATGTGAGATTGACGCGGGCACTGCATCTGTCTCCTAGTCCACAGGACAAACAGGCTACATTACAGGAGTTGATGGTGAGTTGTGCTACTTTTAAAAATACTGCAACATACTCACAATGATTCTGCATATTTTAAAAAATCCTGTAGAAGAATTTCGAACGAAATTCATAATCCATCTTTTAGTTCTACCTCGTCGTCTGGATTCCACAGTACAGGCTTCGCTTAGTTTGCATATCTAAACCTTATTCCTTCCCTACAGGGTGTTGAACAGGAGCTCTTAGAGTGCCAATCCCTGGTAGAAGACGCAGATAGACTGTCGACAGCCGTGCTGTCAGTGACCGGAGTGGCAGACATGGTCGCGGAGTACAAAGCACTCTTCGCAGATGTACGGACAAGATTGGATCTAGCGCGAGCTGATGTAACGGGGGATGTGGATTCTGCTGTTCAGGTAAGACTTGGTATACTCTTCATAACACTAAAGACTTGTAAAATCTACTGCCCTCGTAGTATCCACATAAAAAATGGCCAAGTATCCGTCTCTAAGATACAAAAATGTATTTCGTCTATAAACCCAGTAATGTCACATGCTCCAAAGCCCTTCGAACGGGCACATAGTAATGCTTGCAAGCTACTGCTTGGAGGCAGAATATCTGGCACTAGTGTGGTACTCACCAGGACAGATTTTTGCAGTAGCCAACAAACAGAGACATAATATTAGGATAGATGACTTTGCTCACAATCAAATCAAATGATAGAAAACTTTGGTCATAATGTATTTGATAAGGACGTCAAATTTCTAAAGTGTGCAATGTCGAATTATTCTGGTGATAATTTACCAACAGGTGTACCGTAAGCTCATTTATCACTTAAACCACTAGGCCCGGCTTTAGTAATCCACCTGTTATCAACCAAGTCCTTGCCTTTGCGTCGATTACTATCTGTAGGAATCCTTTAGTGTTAAGTCGTTCCTGGCTTTAACAGTCCTTAAGCCATGACTGAGGCTTTCGGATAGCTTTCTCAAGCTTACTTTATAATCCCATAGGTGGACACCCTCAAATGGGAGACAGACGCGTCCCACCAAGTAGACACTCTAACCTCAAAAGAAACCTACCGCGCAGAACTAGCTATAGCCGTCAAAGAGACCTCAGACTCCTTAGAAGCATTGCGCAATACCTTACTCCAACAACCCAAGGACGAAGCTAATAGCGAAGAGTTAGCCAATGCAGCGAAGGATATCGCTAAAGCTGGCGCCAAACCGTCGCAAACATTAGAACTGACGAAGCATCTATCTGAACTCCTCCTTACTGAATGTGACGCGACGGAAGATGAAGCTATGCTGAAAGAAGTTGAGTCTTTATCACTGAGATACGAAGATCTGTTCGCTCAGGCGAAGAAACGGGAACTGCAAATCAATAATCTCAGGTAAGTGATCTTTTTGACAGTTTATCATGTTTATTGACGATGATTGAACTAAAACTGATTCAAGTGTAGATTCGAGTGCGGCCGTACGGATTGAAAGAGTTCTAACCTTTGAAGGTCAACCTAAAATTGTCACTGTCCTTTTTTGACTACACTAAAACGAAGGGACCGATATAGTCTCCAACAGACATGACAAATTCTAAAACTGAATTTCTAAGCGACCTCTGTGGCGCAATGGACTAAGGTCCGCTTGAGACGCAGAAGGTTGCGGGTTCGATTCCCGCCGCGGGACAAATATTTGTATGATCTGCAAGTATTTGTCTCGGGTCTGGGTGTTTCTATGTATAATATGTATGTACCTATTTACAAAAAAAAGTATATAAGTAGTATATCAGTCATGTGGTACCCATAACACAAGCTCTGCTTACTTTGGGGCCAGATGATGGTGTGTGAAATGTCCAGAATTATTTATTTATATTAAGCAAGTAAAATTATTGCTGTCCTTTTCTTATCACATTGAAATAAGAGGGACCGCGATAGTTATCACTATAGCTAGAATTATTTTTGATGAAATTACGCACTAAGGCTGTGTATTGTAGTTTGACCTTCAATAGTTGTATTATTCACAAACACTACACTCTTCCAAAGCACTTGCAAATATTCAACCCGTGCGGTTAACTCGGACAAAATAGAACAACAATTAAAAAATGTACCTACCTACATAAATGTTGAATTTTTGAATTTCTGTACTAGTTCTTAGGCTTAGATTCAAAGACCAGGCTCACGTTTTAAATGTCAAAATTAACTTTGACAATCAGAAACGTAAGCGCTTATCTTCGTCTCTGCATCTATTGCCGTAAGGTCTGTTTTATAACTACAAACTGGTTAATGTGTAGTCTAAATCTGCTTCTATCTCTATTTATTGATTTATGAATGACAAGGACAGAGTTTACTTAAACATCACGTTAACTAGTTATGTGATTATGAATAGAGGGTACCTATGTATTTTCTTTAGACTGATTTCTATAGCTTTCTTTTGAGGCCTTAAAATGTTATCCGAAATTCAGTCTAAGGAGATGCTGAACACTTTTTGATGTTGTTATTTTGTAACTGTCTAATGGTAGCACAAGAGCACTTGAATTTTTGGTGAAGGGGCTTCAAAGCTGTTTTTGAACAGTCAACAAAATGTTGTCTAACTTATACTTTGAAACTATTAGATCAGTTTTTTACAATTTGCCTAGTTGGATACTGCTAGACTAGATGATTTTTTAAATTATGTTTTTTATTCAGAATACAACTACTTAAGTATCTACTAAAACATATAAAACTGTTATAACATTCAATATATCACAACATTTTGGATTAACAATGGATTTGGGGGAGACTTTAGTAAAATACCAAAGTAAAATAAAGACTAAAAAATTGTAATTCTGAACAGATTATGCCATATTTAAGTATATAAATAATTTGCCTACTATTGGGGATAATGCTTGGTAGTTAGCGATTTCAAAATGGCGATATAAGAAAGTTAAAGGAGTGAAGCTTTCTAACCAGGCATGCTCTAAACACTGCGTTTTCTGGTCTTATAGGTTGCCACACTCAGCATCATACGCGCTAACGTGCGAACAGTAAGTACTTGCTTATCTAATTTACTACTTCCATGGTTTTTCTGCTACAATCTGTCCAAAACACAAAATCAAAGTCATGTTGTGATATTTATTCAATACAATCATTTTAAACGACAGCGAATCGCAACAATTTTACAAAGAAATCCTCTTCAATTCGTTTTTATAAGGCCTGGATTCTAGTTCTTTTGGCCTTATCTAGCTAGTTTTGCCAACACTAGCTTGAAAAGAGACCTGCCCATTGAACTGTGTATTATAATTGTGCCTTTTTTATATTACATGGAATCCAGGAAAATGTTATACTCTGCTTCATTACGAAATCTTTTAATCGTCTGACATGCGGTACATGCATTTGATGCCGTTTTTTCCTTAATCTAAAAATCCTAGATGAATAAAATACACTAAGATATAAACTATATCTTGTGGTTTTAAAAATTTGTGTTGTAGGTACTTTAACCAAAAGTAATGTGAAGTGAGACATCTGTTTTGTCAATTTTTGACAGCGTAGAAAAACCATGGAGCATGAATAATTTGAAGTTTGAAGCAATTTTATTGACTTTCTTATGCACTTTCTTGTTATTTAAACTTATTTGCACAGCACGTACACTCTTATTTTTCAGCTTGTTATTGTTTATTTAAATATGTAAATATGTATTTTTGTATAAAAAATACAGAATAATAATAATTTGCCCTCTAATTCTGTTATATGTGTAAATCTCTGAATTTAGTTAGATATAATACCCGCAGTATTGTTTAATAACATAATAATATATTTATTAATTTGCTCTAACTTATTAAATTTTGAATTTATTATATCAAAAAAATACTCCACACTCGATTGCCAGTACCTTAAATACTCCCTTCCCCTCATTAGTGAGACCGGGCGACTGACCTGCCCTCTATGCTCGGACCGTAACTGGAAGCAACTTGACAACGACCTGTGGAGATTGGAGCAATGGCTGCAGTTCGCTGAATCTACTGATGCAGCCAGGACCGAACCTCCTGAAGATTACGATGCTTTAGAAGATGCTATTCAGGTACATAGTTAATATTTTTATTCTTTTACCACATTGGCTTGAAACAACCCGTGTCAAGAAGAAGAATGCAAAAGATCGTTCTTATGTGTGATAGTTTGTTACTTTTACACCTAAGATATGACATCAGCCATTTTCTATTTGATGAAGGGATGTGAGCAGCTTCCAAAAATCTGATCGATTCGAAATTTGATGTGCTATTACTTCATTGATATTGCTGAAACATGTTAACATTGATCTAATGATGCAGCATCACCCGGAATCTGCAGGGTACCCTTCAGCAGAAGTACCAATTTACAGCAGAAATTAGATAAAGTAGATGTTATCGATAGCGGTCTCTCTAATAGCGATAATGGTTGCACTTGTACCTAGCATAGCGAGCTATAAACCGTTCTATCCATTTCTGACCATCGCGAGTTCCTTTTAGACCTGAGCTTGCTGAAGTCGATAGTGGTTCCTTTAATAGAGCCGAAGGGTCTCTGACAGTATAGCCTGCTATAACTCTCCGTCTTCATCACCAAGAACACCGCGAGTTCCTTTTAGACCTGGGCTTGCTAAAGTCGATAGAGGTTCCTTTGATAGTGACTTTGATCCCCTGATCTAAGATAGCCTACTATAACCCTTGTCTCCATTACCGGGACAACCGCGATTTTCTCCTAGACCTGGACTCTCACAAATCGATAGTGGTATCTTTGATAGTGATGATAAGCGTGCTATAACCCTCCGTCTCCATCACCAGGACCACCGCGAGTTCCTCCTAGACCTAGACTCGCACAAGTCGATAGTGGTGTCGTTGAACGTGGTGGGGAGTCACGTGGCGGCGCACGCGCGCGCTGCAGCGGACGCAACGCGCGTGCGCCTGCGCCTGGCCGACGGGAACGCGCGCTGGGACGCCGCTTGCGCACGCGCCGCCGACTGGCAAGGGAAGCTGCAGCACGCGCTCATGCACAACCAACAGTTCCACGATAGCGGTGAGTGCGATATCACTCCCACAGATTGTAAAAGACGTTACAGATCAATAAACTAACCCTAATCTTAAATCCTTCCACGATCTTCCTAGTTCTTAATATTGATGCAAAACTACAGTGGGGTCCGCAAATTTTAACACTTGCAGGTAGGTTTAGTTCCGCTGCATATGCAGGTCGTGCGATCCGGTGGCTTACCGATGAAGCTACAGCTGGACTAGTTTATTTCAGCTACTTCTATAGTGTTATGTCAGATAGTATCATTTTCTGGGGGAAAGCAGCTGATATTGGATACATATTTGTAATTCAAAAAAGGCCATTTATAAAATGAAATCACTGTGAACGATGATACAATCAAAACCACAATGAATATTTTTGTTGTCCGTCCTGGAGCAGGACGATTTTCCAGCCGGTTCTTCTCGAGCCAAGGTAAGGAGGAATCGGCACCTAAATTCACCTAGCTTAGACGTTTCAAAGTGATCCTTGCGATCGTATTGAAAAAAGTATATTTGAATTGAATTTAGGAGCCGGTTCCTCCTAAAAATGTTGCGTACTCTACCAGTTAAGGTAAAACAAACATGGCATCTTCCAGTGGTGGAGCTCCTGGCGCAGCTGAGTCGCGCCGAGCGCGGAGTGCGCGCCCGCGAGCCGCTGCGGCTCAGTCGGGCCGCGGCCGCGCTGCAGAGAGACTTCCGCAAGTTCAGCGAGCTGCGCGACGAGCTGCAGCGCTGCGAGCCGCGGGTGCTGGCGCTGCACGACGCGGCCCAGCTGCTGCGCCAGCCCGACGCGCCGACCCACGCCGCCGACATATGCCGCAGGTAACCGAACCGAACGCTAACTCGACCGAACTATTTCAATTTTAACCGACTTCGACTTCCCCTTCTCCCCAAATTTTAGTCTTTTTTCCGCTCGTGATTATGTTCTCTTTTATTTTGTGTGCTAAATAAATGTTTTTCTTTCTTCTTTCTTTCTTTCTAAATTGTTAACTATTTCTGTACTTATTTGGTCTTATTTTTTGATTCATTAAGTTTCATTTTATCTGTAACGCTGTTGTTTTACCTCCATAAAATAAAATGCGAACAAAAGGCATCCACGGAATATGTTTGAGGACCGAATTACACAAAAACAAGGAGTTAGAAATAACAAATTAAACTATTCTTCTTTCGTGTCAATTATCTCTCAAAATAATTCAAATTTGCCTCGACCGAAATGTTGCTGCCGCTATAGCGGCGTCCGAGGCGGTGTTGAGGACAGCTCTTGTGCAGGAGGAGGGGCAAGTGGGGCCAATTAAATTAATAACTTAAAAATATTGAAATTATCTACCTAGTTAATGAACTTTGGGATTCAAGACGGTTCCCATTCACCTATAGAATTTAGAATAATTGGTGATGTGTGAATAGCCCAACTATATCAACTTATAATTGGTTTATAGACTGGGCGAGTTGCGATTGAGACTACAATCACTTCGCAAGTTGTCGGGAGTGTACGCACTGAAGCTGGGAGCTGCCTTGGCTCGGCAGCCAGCCGGCCACTCCGCCATCGCAGCCGCCGCCGCCGCCGCTACACAGGTTAATATAGACACACAAAGATACAGCGTATACAAGCTCTATCAACATATAGCAGTGCCACACAGGTAACATGAAGCCCCACCACATAGGTAACACACAGACATATAGACACAAAAACAAACTGTCTTTATAAGCTCTATCAATATACAGCCACGCCACACAGGTAAAACATTAAACCCACTTTGGTAACAAAAAGCTTTGCCACACAGGTAACACACATACAAATAGACACACCTACATACAGCCGCCCCACATTGTGTGACGTCTATACCATTTCTACTACCTATCAAATTAATACGCAATTAATATCAATCTGTGGGGCAATATAATTTATCAATCCGTGAAACAAGGTTCTTTATCAATCCGTGAGGCAGCATCATTTATCAATCTGTGGGGCTTATATTTATCAATCCGTGAAACAACGATGTTTATCAATCTAAGGGTCGACCTCATCCATATAAGAGGTAAACCGTTCACTAAGCGATAATAAAATCTGAAACCATAGTTTCAATGTTGTCACATTGATTGGTTATTTTTTGTTCATAAAATACTACACTATACAAAAATAGACCTTATTATAGGAACATATAAAAGTAGGTTAGTTTGAGTTGCGTATAGCTTCACCTGACACAGCACTGTTGGAACAGAGCCATCACGAAGCAAGCTTTCATTGTAACATAGACCCCGATCCGCTAACTGATTTTTTCTCTCTTTCTAACTAAAGAAAGAGATACCAATTATCGTTTGTGAATTTCATTGGACCTATATGACATTATTGTATGCCATTATAAGATACTAAATAAAATGATTCAGCTTCTTTAAAATCATTTTTTTTTTAATTTGTCTTTGAATGCTGAGAAACTAAGCCTGAACATACATTTGTATTCAACTCCGAAGCATTAATCAATCACAAAAATCAGTAAGCGGTTACAATAACATAGAAACCTGAACTCCATTGTACAGAGTTAACCCTAATGTACCCTATTTTTAATAAGCTAGTATTTGAAAGGAAATCATTACGTATTTGTATTCAGTAATTTACCTTAAATTTTAGTATTGTACCCTAGGTATCCTGCGTCGAATTGTAAACTGAAATACTGATTATTTGTTGTAAAATTTCGTTTACCATAAAAAGTTTCCGTTTACCCCGCTTTTGAGGTAATCCAGCATTTTGCATTCGTACTAAAGAAAATGATTAAAGTCCTATTTTGATGATCTAGCCGCCATTTTGTGCAGGTTTAAATTATACAAGCGCAATCATTTAACTAAATTACCCCATTTCGGGGGTACTTCTGATCTACCCTACAAAAGCACAATTAGGGTAAAGAACACTCTTTATATTTTCTCTACTTTGCCCTAAAAAGGGTACGTATACCTTTTCCCAATGTTTACAATTCGTCGTAGTCACTCCAATTATGACACAGTAGTTGCTTCGCACAGTATGTTGACGTATTTCTGTCCTCCCCATAGCTAAGCCAAGAAGAAGAAGAAGAAGAGATACCGACCTTGAACCTGCCGCCTCTTGACTTAAATGAGTAAGTATCACCGAAATTGGCTTTAACTCACGAACATCTAGCTATCTAACACTGTTTTAGTATAACTTTGAGTAGCTATACTCTAGTGCTTTGTTTTCTACTTTTAATAACGATTTCTACTTATAATCAGTTTAATTATGTACTGTGTTTCAATTCTCAGTTTTATGTTCAAGTTCAAATATTTAATGAACTGTCAATGCACGAACTTATTACTTATAAACTTTTTCTCAATTTAATACTTATACTAAATTTAAAACAATATAATTTTGATTTTGTTTTCCTGTATTGCATCCTTTTATAACTGACATTCACATGTGTTTTTAGTATTACTTACTAATCTAAACCTCCTTACAGCGTCGCCGCAAATGACGATGAAGAAGCCATGTCCAGTCTCCAACGGGGCTTGCGTTTCGTATCGCGGGTCGCTCGCGCGTCCCTGCCGTTCCAGGCCTTACTGCTCCTCCTCCTCGGAGCCGCAGCCCTGGCTCCCCACGCACACTCCGACTGCAGAACCCCTGGACTGGGCCTAGAGCCTATTCTCCGATACCCTGATGGACCCCCGCCTCTATGATTCCGAAACGAACGATCGGGCCTACCCTCTAGGCCGAGACATTAGATCTCGAAGGATAAAACTGACATTGACAAATGTCAGTGTCAAACTCTCGCCGCTGCATTTGTCGCAAACGCGGCGTCCGAGAGGTCGCGACATTCCAAGGCGGCCGTCCGTTTTGTAAATAAATCGATTTTGTATATTTGTTATGTTGGAAAAGACGAATGGACGGATGGCGCGCCGGAACAAATGTTTGATCTATTTATTTATAATTTATGAAATCTCCTATACTCTGAAATGTAGCCGAAGTGTACGCATAACGCAATGTTACTTAATTGATTAGATATTAAGAACTGTTTATAATGATCGAAATAAAGCCTTTGCATTGATTATAAACCATTGTTTTATTCGAGATATGAACACTTACAATTAACTATTAAAAGTACGTACACAAGTGCCCACGCATTAGATCACCAGCTCACACGCAACGAGAGGTTTACCTGAAAAGGAGCAAAATAAATTGGCGATACGCATGTGAACACGCACAGGAAGGCTTGAAGTCTTTCGAAATTAGTTAGAATAAGAATTATTAGTAGTCGGGTCCTAAAACCAATTCAACATGTAGTTAACGAATTAAAAAAATAGTGTGAATTAATAGCTATTTTCGTTTTCAAATCAGGTTGTTCAAGTCTAGTAGAGCTGGAGCTCGATAAAGCTAGGTGAGGACAGAGAAGGCCGACAGACATGGCGAAACTAAAGGCTTCCTCGGAAACCTAGAAAGGTCCCAGTAGCCCGTAACTCCCGTATTCTATGCAGAACTGTCGACGCTCTTATTTTCTAAAACGTAAGTTTCTTTATAAAGTAAACGTCAACAAAAACATCACGTCTGCATTTTATACAAAAGTGCTGTTTCTCAAGTAGAAAGTATACGATTAAACTGACCACTAGGACACGTTAGCTGTGTTAGTCTGGTTATTGGCGCTCTTTCGACGTCTCCTTTGTATGGACATCACATACGAACTGTATCTCTCTTCCACGGCGCTCGAACTTGGCCTCTGGATCAATAATAATCGTTGTCATATCTATACTTTCATAGGTAGGTACTCGTACTAATAATTATAAATTCGAGAGTGTAGGTATATCTTTTTACGACTAAATGGCAGAACGGGTCTTTATATGTTGACGAATTTAGTAAAGAGATAGATTCTATTTTGGGGAAGAACATAGGTTACTTAATATAAATAAATGTCTCGGAACTAGTATGTTATATCGAGAGGGAGCGATTCTCGGCACTAGCAAGAACAACAAATGTTCTACGACTTTTGTTAATTCGATGATTTTGCATCGATGAAATCTACGGAAAAGTTTCTTTAAAGACTGGTAGAAGTAGGTATTGATATCTATGCCTAGGTTTCTTTCTTAGTATAGCAATTAATTTGCAGTTGTGTGATTTCATGTAGATAACGTGTTTGGAACATTGTTGACAAACTAGGGATATTAATTTAAATTATTAAAAAAAAATAAAAAAAATAATGGAAATGATAAAATATGTATTCTTAAGAATTTTACCCCTATATCTGATCACTTCCGGAACACCTTGTGTTATACAGGTTATACAGGTGTGAAACTAAAATTAAAATGATGTTAAAATTCTTCATACTTATAATGTTGTCATTTTCGTAACTTGACAGTTTTATAAAAATCACCATAGAAGGAAAAGCTGGAGAAAAGAGGCCAATCAGTAATATGGGTCATATTAAGGAGTAGGCAGACACTCCGTACACGACAGACGAATACCTGTTTCAGCGTAGTTCTTTTATCTCCATAAAGAACAGGTGAAGAGCAACAGGTGGAAAGAGATGCAACATTCACTGTCATGAGCACAGCTTTTAAATTAAAAGATCATTTCGTGATCTAATCACCCCCATCGGGATGATTACATGTTCTTGGATCTCAAAGAGTTCCTATACGAGTAGAAGTCAGAGTTGGCGCAGGACCTGGCCAGGAGAGCCTTAATATAGAGGAGCCTATACGCAACAGTAGGTGACGTTGGGCCGATATATATATTTGTATATTATAGTTACCTAAGATAGATAATTGATTCAGGCGTGACTTCGCGGAAATCCATTACGGATAGAAAGCTTTCATTCTCGAGGGTAATAGTTAAAAAAAAGTGTTTGTTTCTTAAGCAATATTATTGCTAAGCTATAAACCAATTGATAATTTCCAACACACACGTAGGTACTTTTAGTTTTAAGTATCTAGGTAAACCTTTGTGTTTTATGGTATAATTTTTTTATTTTTTTTTATCTTTTATGTGTTTACCACTACGTATAATTAACATTGATTGTACGTATGTGCTGGTTAATCAAATTTCTATTCCTGTACTCAGCGAAGCAACAAGTTTGGAGAGAAACTCGTTACGAGTGACACCATTTGCGGTGTTGGTGTTTTTTCGCTTCAGTGTGAAACGAGTCAATTGTTCCTGAGGAGTAGTAGAGAGACGAAACGTGTCGAATTTTGTGATCGAATATGTTGGCTAGATAATACAATATTTGTCTGCCTATTTAATAGTTTACCTGTAATTCTTTATCCTGGCGGTTATTCGGTTTCTCCCCCTGAGTGTGGGCGGGGGTCCCCCACACGGCGCCGCGGCCCTCGCCTGCGCATGCGCCGCTCATGGCCGCGTCTATAGCGCTGCTGCGGAGCAACTGAGCCAGCACTAGGATCACCGCCTGGAATTATGGAAACCATCGACAACCATCGACATTCTCATCCTATAATTGTCCATCAGTTTAGGCTTTAATCATGGCTCGAGGCTTGGAATAATGCGGACAGCTATGAAATTGAATACTTTGATAATTTAAGTATTTTTTATTGATTAGGTGTATTCTAAACCTTCTTGTGATGGTGAGAAAGTTGACAACTAAATTGTGAGGCAGATGAAGGCCTGGGCTGGGATGTCACCGGGAATGTGTTCCCTCGGCACTCTGAACTTTAAGAATATTATAGCGAAGCTAAATCCGAATGATGACCGTTATTTGCTTGCCATTATGATAGCAAATATACAAGTGATTATGTTTTATGGGTATGTCAATATATTATTATAACCAGGACAAAATTCTGGCATTCACACCTGCAGAAAGATCCCATTATATGAATAAGTCAAAATCTAAGACAAAAATATTTTTATTCAATACAATCACAAGGATCACTTCAAAACGTCTTACACAGTAGGTGAATTTAGGTGTCAATTCCTCCTAACCCAAGCCCGAGAAGAACTGGCAAGAAACTCGTCTTGGTCCTAGCGCTTTCATGTACGAAACATCATAAAACCAGCTTTATTACGAAAAACTAATACAAGATTACAATAGTTTATATATTTCAAATCTGTCAGTTAGCTGTCTGTGGGAAGAGCGACATGAGGCCATGCATTCTTATCAGTAATAGTCATTTATATTGTAGCATTACAATCCCCTTTTATAAAAAGAGGATTATACGCTGCAATTAATTTATTAAATTTAGTTGAAATTTAAAAAAAATATACTGAGAGAAGCTTTCTGCTTTGAAAGAAAAATAAAGTTTATAAGTACAGTTACTATATTAAACAAAAATATCACACATTAAATAAAAAGAAAATAATAATTCACAGAAGTTTCCGTTATTTTATAGATCTGCTAATTTAAAAGTTTGTACGTTTCTTTCATTTGGCTTTTAGAAGATGTTAGAGTTTCACTAACCGGAGAGTTCCACACATAGTTTCATGATTAAGATTATTTCCGTCTCTGGTATTTTTATTTGGTTAGATGGGGACTTCCTCTTTTCATCAATATAAGGTCTTCGGGTCCTTGTCACCATTGGTCCATTAATTCATATGGGTCCGTAGCGTTTCCCTGCCTAGAATTGGCTCAGACCTCCATTTTACTCTCCACTAGTAGATAATATTTTTCATCATTTTTGGTCTCAAAACCCTGATCTGAGTGACATATTTCAGTCCTCCCTTCATTTTCTGCGCAAATCGCGCATATCAAATCCATCACGGATTTTGAATTTCAAGTTTCAGCCAGACAGCGTTATGAAAGTTTTCATTGTAATATTAGCAGACCTCTCGCTAATTTGAGAATTATGAAATATATTGACAGCTTCCTTCACCTTTTAATTTTGATTAATTAAAATGTAAACAAAGATTTTACAATGAAAAGCTAGGGATCACTCTCTATGTGAATGTGGGCTTGAAGAAGGAACTGTTGATCACATATTTTTTAACTGCTCTCGTTTGTCATTATATGATATTATTCCTTCAGATTCAGATATTCCTCGTCCTTTCTCTTTTAAATGTTTACTCTCTCTAGTTTTTACCCCTTTTGTAAATATTTTATGTAAATATATAGATAGGTATAAAATAAAACTGTAATCTTAAATTCACTGTATTTTCCTACATATATTAATATATTGTATTATTATTACATGTATTATTTCGTTATCATAGTTATGTAGTTAGTTTAGAGTTGTTTCTGTTTGTTTCCAGATGATATAGATTTGTAGTCACAAAATTTCACCGATCACTAGTCTTCAATTACTGGCCTCCATCGTGCAAAGGGCAAGCATAAAACGTGACATTGGCAAAATTGTGGCCCCCCTTCCACAAAGGCCATTAACCAAGAACTGAACTGAACTGTACAATGAAAAGTTATGAATATAAATAAACATCGTAAAATTTGGTAGATATTTGTGATGGTGTTCAGATTAAACTGCTCGGAAACTCCGTATGAAGTCAAGGATACAAAAGTAAAATGGAATACCATAAATATGGTTAAAGACACAGCTTGTTTATGTTGAGCAGTATAATCCGTTACATATCTTCACGTAAGTAAAATAATATAATATGTACATAAAGAGCGTTTACGAGCTAAGTAGAAAAGAAAGATATTACAATATTTAAATACGCTATCTTCAAAAGACTACCGTTTATGTAAGCTTTAAATTTCTTATTGGGTGTTGCAAGTTGAGGTGCATTTTCAAGATGCATAGAAACGCACCGTGTTTCCCAAAGAGTTTAATTTTATTGGATATGTGAGTATCTTGTGATGAGTCACCTGACTGAAGTGTGCTGCTGTCATTTCCATTCAATATATTCTCCACACATCGCTTACTAACAAGAGTACCTACTAGTGTTGTTCTGCTAGTGGCCCCTTCCGATGCTAAGGGTTTAAATCACGACTAGTCGTGCACCATTGGAATTGCAACCGTACTTCAAAATACCGGCATCGTAAGGAAACCGTCATGTCGTAGAACATTAAAATCACGAAGACATGTGCCAAGAGCAAGGAGCCTTTGAGGCGCACTAGACATACGAAATAATTATTGGAGAAGAGAAGCTTGCCAACCAGTGAGATTGTGACCTGCCTCTGTCGGTGTCTCTGCCTTTTGATAGCACACTTGAACTCAAACAAGATTTTAAACAAACGCCAGTTCGGCTACCAAATGAACATAGGAACTGTCGATGCGATTGAATAGCTAATAAATGAAGTGTTATGTAATCTAAATAAAAAAATGAAAGTTGCAGGTATATTTTTGGACCTATCTTCTGCATTCGATACAATTGATCATGACATCTTACTTGCTAAATTAGAGTTTTATGGATTGCGGGGTAATGTCCTGAGCATTTTTAAATCATATTTTAGCAGTAGATACCAGTTTGTTGAACTTCATAATATTGTTAAATGCCAAGAGGTAGCGACCAAATCCCAACTAACTAATATAACACGTGGAGTTCCACAGGGCTCTATACTAGGACCTATTTTCTTTATAATTTTTACCTTAATTAATACCTTATAAATTTTATTTCTAATACTATACCTGACATTAAATTAATTATTTATGCTGATGATACAAATGCAATAGTTCCAGCATGTAGTTTACAAGAACTTCAGCTCAAAATAAATAATGCGCTTGTGGCTTTTAATGAACGGTTTCATGTAAATAATTTAAAATTAAATATTAATAAAACGAATGCTATATTATTTAGAACGACCGCCCGCAGGCATGAAACTTTTGACATAATAAACTGGGGAGTTAAGATTAAACTCACTGATAGCGTAAAATTTCTAGGAGTCCATATTGATCAGTTCAAAAAAGAATTAGAGTCTATAGAGAACTCTGTAAGTTCTGCCTGCTATGCCTTAAGAAGTCTGAGAGATGAGATAAATCTCAAACAACTCAAAACTGTATATTACGCCTTGGTTGAGTCAAAATTAAGGTATAGCATTAAATTCTGGGGACGCAGTTACGCCTATAACATGAATAGAGCTTTTGTTATCCAAAAACGAGCCATTCGCACCATGATGCGGATTCCGCCATGGGAATCGTGTAAAAAGTATTTTAAGGAGCTAAACATTTTGACTCTTCCTAGCCTCTACATCTTAGTAACTGTCATGGATATTGTACGGCATCCCTCTAAATATGAATCGCCAGAACAAAGAGCACTAAGGTTAGAAAAAAGAAGAAAAGATTTAGAGGACCCTCAATGTCCGAGGTTGGAAGTTGTTAAGCATGGGTGTCAATTTCAAGCGGTTAGATTATACAACTCTCTGCCTGTTGAATTGAAAACTATTGATAGCCCAAATATATTTAAAAATAAGCTTAAAAAGCTCTTGCTAGAAGGGTGCTTTTATACCGTGGACGAACTCCAACTGTAGTTGTTATTGAAATCGAATTATATAACATTAATATTTATTTTTATTTTCTTTAATTTAATTGTATTTTATTGTTTGTTTTTTAATATCTATTGTTTTAATTATGTGTAATTTTAGGCCAATTTAATGTAAGACTATATTCAAATACAATGTATTAAATGAATAAATGAAATGAAAAATGAAATTTTTGCGCTTGGTTGTAGGTTCGATCCCCAGGACAAACCTTTGTGTGAACTCAGAGGCTTGTTCCATGTCTGGGTGTTACCTCTAGTATGATTGTGGATGTGGCGTACCTCTAGTATGATTGTGGATGTGGCGTACCTCTAGGATGATGACGAGCATGTTGAAGATCTGCAGACCGAGGATGGCGCTGGCGAGCGGCGCGCGCACGGCGTCCACACAGCCGCGCGTGTGCAGCGACGCCGACGGCAGCTGGCTCAGACCTCGCCACATGGCGCTGCATTCCGACTGAATACCAACAGAACGACGAACATAAATGAGTTGCTGGTGAACCAGTGTGGTGAAAGGATTAAATTGCGCCTTTGGGGCTACTTACGTGCACTTGGCAAATGTCTTTGAACTTTTCAGGTTCAACGACATGCCGGTTTCCTAACGATGTTTTCCTTTACCGTCTCAGAGAACTTACTATCTACTTACTTACTGGGCACTTAAATGGTTCGTAAAGAAATCGTGCTAAGTACACGAAAGGAGCCCTCTGAGGGGCACTTTAACCCTTTACCACACAGGTTCGAAACAACTAGAGACACGATAAGAAAGAAGAGCTACGTGTAAGTCGATAGCAAGCGCACAGATGGCTACAAATTATACTTAGCAATAAGCAGCAAACTTGCCAAACCAAACTTATTATAAGACGTACCCTAACGAGACACGTAGTTTAGACGCTGAGCTATGAGCAACTCGGTTAGTTACCTAAGTAAGTAAGAGTACTTGCCTGCTGCAAAGGGTCGTGGTAGCAGGCAGCGAGGACTTGCGGGGTGCAGCACGAGTAAGGCGAAACTGGCAGCAATACCATCCCATCTGTTCCCGCTAGTCTGGAATTTCAAGCAGGATAGGTAATATTTAGCCCCTAATTCTGTTTTGGATGGACCCCAGATTTATATTTTGTTTTATACCACAATGGTGGAAAACAAGCTTACGGCCCGCCTGATGGTAAGCGGTCACCGAAGCCTATGGACGCCTGCAACACCTGGAGCATCACATGCGCGTTGTCGATTTTTGAGAAACTTATTAACCTAAATCTCTTCTTGAAGTACCTCATATTGTATTCCCCATGGGAAACCCTGGCAGGCAAAATTTTATAATCTCGTACTTAATAGATAAATAAATAAATATGAATATTGGTGGACTAAGCAAGGAGCCTAAGCATAGCTTGTATTATGGTGACCACTGTTATCTGGATCCCTCATACAAACTTTCAGCCCTTATTTCACCTCCCCATAATTATTTTTGAAAAAATAAAGTTGTCCGACACCGGGATACAATCCATGCTGTATTTCATCTGGGCAGCGGCTTAGGCGTGAAACGGTGTTCCCCATACAAACTTTCATACAAGTAAGTACCTAATCAAAATAGGTACCTACTACGTGTCAATATATACTTACGAACAGGCAGTGATCAAGACGGGTAACTGTAGATACTAATGTTTAAAAAAAAACATCTTTAAACCTACATGCACAGTGAAACAAAGTTGACTCCATTCTATTCCAGCTAGACATACTTACTGCATAACGACATCGGAGTTTTCGTTCAGAAAGTCCATATTGATCCAGGGTATCTCGTGCCAGTCTGTCGGCTTCTCTGCGCCGCAGCAGCTCAGCTCCACCTCGAATAGTTAGTTATGATATAATAATAAAAATACCCGACATTTCACACAGCATCATCTAGCCCCAAAGTAAGCAGAGATTGTTTTATGGGTACCTGACTGATATATACTACTTATATACTTTTTTTATACATTTATATATTACATAGAAAAACACCCAGACCCGAGACAAATATTTGCAGATCATAGAAACATTTGTCCCGCGGCGGGAATCGAGCCCGCAAACTTCAACGTCTCAAGCTGGCTTTCGCTCACTGTGCCACAGATCAATCAATCTACCTGCATGGTATCAATAAGTCTCTTCCACGAAGGCTCTGTCAGGTACTGAGATATCCCGACACGGATCGAGGATGCGAGCTCCTTCATCAGCGCCTGCAAGAAATTACCCTGTTCGTATCGAGTTAGATATGCATTTTTTATATCTTCGAAATGATCGACGTCTTTCAAATGATTTGATTTTAGGAAATTGAAATAATGAACGTTGTGAGAGACAATGAATCCAAGAGGTATACTGATATCGTAGCGTAAGATACGCTATAATTTATGTTTTCAAAGAGATTCTTCATGGAAATGATTGAATGTATTTGAATGTATTTGATTTGGGAAATTGAAATAATGAACTTAACCCTAGAAAGATAACCTACGCCTCGATTGAAATATTGGTGTCTTTTTTTATTCGAATCCCGTATACACCTGTCCTTCTCTACCAACTCCGTCGTCGGTCAACAACGTCGCGGGACGATCGTCATTGTGCGGTAAGTACCATTTTTTAGGAGTTATGACGAGTTGATGCGCTCCCGAGGCGTATGTTTATCTTTTGTGTAACTTTAAATGTTCGTTGGTTATTAATATTTATTTCTGTAAAACGTATGTATACAGAGTTCTGTTTGGTTTTTAGGCATTATTATTTACGAACTCATCATGACATGTAGTAGGGTGCTAGCAGACGACGAAATTTGTAATTTATTGGGCCCAGAACAAGAAAATAGCAGTGATGAACCTCCGGAAAGTGACAGCGAGATAGAAGATCACGTGAGCAAAGACCATGTACATTAGAGCGACTTTGAAGATGAGTATAATGATATTTAACCTGTAGTTGAGAGGGACGATACTTTAAATTAAGACGAAGTGGCCCAGCCACCTTCGGAGCCTCAGTAGGCTAAATAATAGGCTAAAAGTTTCTGAGCCAGTGTCCCAGTTGGAAACAAATAGGTAGCTGATGACAATGTTTTATTATGGCATAGCACACGCCAATTCATATGTAATATATTGTCACAATGTAATTTATTATCCAACGGTAATAAGCCTCTCCATCGAAGAGAATATTATGAAAAAATTAAGTACGCAACTGACTGCACCGTGGATGACAAAAAGACTAGAAGCTCCCACATTGCCAAGGCATATACGTAGTGTTATTCAAAATATACTACCGAATCTAGCTGATCAGGCTCCCGCAGCCAATGAAGAAGAGCCTCCGGCCAAAAAAGGCAATACTGCAGTTATTGCTAAAGAGAATGTCAAAGATGATCTGCGCTAAGTGCAAAAAGACAGTTTGTGGCGAACACAAGATCGACGTTTGTCATGACCGTCTATAAACCCAATACTAGGGTACTGATTAGTTTTATTAGACCGATTATACTTTGATTTAATAGTTTGTATGAAAAAGAAACAGTATTTTTATGATATTTACGGGATTTGCTCATTTAAACAGAAAGCTGTTGATTTTTGTTACTTTTTTTAGAGGTCATTTGGTTATAATTACTATTAATAAACAAATACAAAATACAATGTTATATAATTTTTAAATGTGAATAGGATACCATTTAAATAATAATATCAATTAAAAAAAATATTGATATTATAAATAAAATATAAGCATTTGAAACCCGTGCGCCTCTGAAGCGTATGGTTATCTTTAATGTATGTCTTAATATGGTTATCTATCTAGGGTTAATGAAAGATTATGCAGCCACAAGGGATATATCAGGCGGTAGCGTAATTTGTGGTTTCTGGTCCATCCCATCGAAAAACAGAACTCGACGGATTTAGCAAGGCTTACGTGAAGTACCTCGGCCGAAGTCTGTCTCACTTTTTCGTTCGTAGTGGGTCCACGTGAGCCTTGATCCACTATCAGTGATATAATTAATTTAGTTTGTATGATCACTAATATTACAAACGAAAGTATGTGCGTGTGCGTTTTAAACGGCAAAAAATATTTGTATAAAACTTGGCCTAGATATACACAGATGTGGAATAACATAAAGGCTACTTTATATCATCATCATCATCATCATCATCATCATCATCATCATCATCATATCAGCCTTTAAGAAGTCTACTGCTGAACATAGGCCTCCCCACTTACTTTACCCACCCATGCTACTTTATCTACGTAGATACTATGTGAAAACCACGGACAAAAGCTAGTAAATTAGATGTAACCTTCATAGTAGCCCGAGCAGCGTTATACACAAGAATGCCATCCGCGGGAAGAGCCACACCGGCCAGCATCCAGAGACGGCTGGTGGCGGAGATCCGCGACCAGTAGGGACACTGCAGCAGCAGAGCGACCAGTCGCAAACCCCCCGTATAGTGAAGCTTCATGGCGTACGCTTGGAGTAGAATCAGACCGTATAGAAGGAACACAGTCACCTGTCAATAATAATGTTTCACTACCTAACTGAACGAATCCGTAATATTATGCTAATATAAATTATGAATAAATTATAGTGGACAATGCACACAACACCTTCTAGCCTCAAACTAAGCATACCCACTTTAAACGTCCGGGTACTATGGGAACCAGGTGACTGATACTTATATATTTTTAAAAACATAAGATACCTTTTTTAAACTTACGCGATCAGAACACATTATTATAAATACTTACGGGTATTTATCGCGTTTATTTACCTATTTTTCCCGACGTTTCGACAGGTTTACACTCTGTCGTGGTCACGGGATGACTCTCGGGATGAGTCATCCCGTGACCACGACAGAGTGTAAACCTGTCGAAACGTCGGGAAAAATAGGTAAATAAACGCGATAAATACCCGTAAGTATTTATAATAATAAGATACCTTATAAACAACCACCTATATTCTTCATCATCATCATCATATCAGCCTTTCAGAAGTCCACTGCTGAACATAGGCCTCTCCAATAGATTTCCAGGACGAACGATTTTGAGCCCTCTCCATCCACCGACTTCCTGCGATCTTTACAATGTCGTCAATCCATCCTATGCTTCGTTTTCCAGTCCTTGGTCGCCATTCGAGAACTTTTATTCCCCAACGGTTATTAGTTCTGCGAGCTATATGGCCTGCCCATTGCAAATTTTGAGTGCTATGTCGGTGACTATCACGTAGTTAAACACCCAACATAGCTCTCTCCATAGCACGTTGCGCGACTCTGAGCTTGTGTATGAGGCCAATAGTTAGCGACCAAGTCTCAGTTCCATATGCCATCATTTATCATCGTCATCGTCTATATTCATCACACAAATGTTTATACTGGGAGGGAATCGAATCCTCGACCTACAGCGTAGAAGGCAGAGCTACCACCAACTGAGCTGGCAGGTCAGGTCAGTCAAAAGTATTGAATATCCGTTTAGTAACATTAATTTCCAGTTAATTCTTCTATGAGTATTGAACGAATGATTGATTAGCATAAAAAAAGCAACTGACTGATGCTCCTATAGAATTATGTTATTTAAATGAAATCGGGATCATTTTTTCACACCCGTAGCACACCTCTGCTGCGAAACCATAACAGCGGAACCGCAGTTATTTCGCCATGTTTTGTCTGCACCGAACGCCAGCCACACTTCCGCTCAGTTCCGCTACTCAAACTACACTTGATCGCAGCGGAATTCATCCAGGTGGTTTCGCTACTTGTATTTTCGCAGCGGAGGTGTGCTACGGGCGTATATGAAGTGCCGTTCTGCGATCTATGAGCTCTTCCGTGCTACAAAAGAGAATCGGTCCCGGCTTTATAAATTTCGTTAGGCTATGAAGAAGACCGAACAACTCTACTCAACAGTCTATGAGTGATGAACGTATATCAGACGTCCACCCTTTTCTTGTTTACCTTATGTATATGCTTCAGCAGTGACATGACCTTCAATGAGACGTTGTAGCAGAAGATGACCATGCACAATGAGACGATCTGCGGATATTATGTAACAAACTCAGAATTTAAAAAGTAAAATTTTGTTAATGTCAACTTATATCCTTTCAGGCGCTCGTTAATCCATTCAGCACACTGATTTAGAAATAATTAGCGGGCTTCAGGACGATGTTTTTCTTCACTCTTTGGGAGTATACGGAATTAAGCACATTAAAATGCATTTACGAAAACGCGTTGGCGATCGAACCCACGAACTTACGATCCTGTCTTCTGATCCTAAGTTCATGCGTTGCGGCACAACATCACATCTCACCTGATAGTAAGCAATATCGTCACCCGAAGCTTAAGACAAATGTTGCACTATCTCTGAGTCACCTCAGGAACACAGAAGTATGTCAGACGTTGTAAACCTACCAGTTGGCCGATCAGCAAAGCACGCAGCACGCCCGCCAAACGCACGCGCCCTTCGCGACTGAACGTGAGCACGCCCCACGCCATACATGGCGCCACATGCTACCTCCCGCCGCCACTGGTTCTTTCCTGGTCACTTGAGCTTCAGTGGCCTTGTGTGAAACACTCAGTAATCAATGTGTCTAACAGTCTCCTTTATGCATAATCTCACTAACTAATTAATATTGACTCGAAGGTGAAGCTTAAGCAATAACTGAAACCAAAATAGAAATCGATGCACCGTAAATAAATTACTATGACAGATAATCAGACAAAGACATTTTATGTCAGTATTCGTTTAGAAAAGAGTTTAAAAATTGCAAAAAGTTTCATCGCAGTTAAAAAACTTCTGTTAATATTTTTACTTCGAGGATTGCATTAAAGCACTAACTTTAAATTTAGTTGGTCGCTGCTTAGCAACATTGTTAAACAGCTTTGTTTCTGTAAATCTGTTATCCTAACAACAGTGTTTAATCGAGAGTAGTTGGCCAAATACACAAAACCGTGACACATACGTCATTACCTAGTCTCTTGTTTGTTTAATTTCCAATCTGACATAATAGTTGTCAGAAGGAAACAATTAATTTATTGGTAAAAATTAAGCCCAAATTAATAGGCAATTTAGGAGTTCCACGTAGGGTAAGGTAATTCGGCCAATATGGCGGACGAGAAGAAGAGGGTCAAAGTCGCCTGGAGCGACGACTTGAGTCATGACTCCGAGGAAGATAGAGGTATGCAACATCTCCAAGTAACTTTGCTTCCTTGATCGCGAGATTAAGCCAATAGGTTATCCACTTTCACGATTGTCGATATTTGTAGTAATTCCTTTGCTTCAGAGCATGGAAATGCTCAGTTTAATGAGGATTGAGGATGTCCAATGTAGTCAGAAACATGTTCATTATATTTTCGATTGCTGCTTTCAGAAAGAGAACGCATCGCCCAGATGGAGCGTGAGCTGGCTGCGATGCCCGTGAAGCCTGTATACGAACACGAGGAGTTGAAGCAACTGGTCGGCTACGTAAAGAGGATGACCACACTATACGACCTTCGTGAAGAAGACTGGAACGCAGAAGTCCATCAAGGAATCGAGGACTGGATCAGCGAGCCGCGATCTTTAATCCTGTGCATTTATTTTAAAGGAGATAAGCTGAAAGCGATATGTGATATACCACTTACCCCAGTTTATGACTTGACGTACTTCACGCGAGCGCCGGATTTCGTCTTCAAAGCGGAAACCTTCCATGATGATATTAATTTCGGCACGTTTGTGGATTCTGTTGAGTTTAACATGATTGAGATGTTGGAATTGGTTTATGCTCCGTACTTTTTTGCAGTGAACACTTGGCCTGAGAGTAAGTAACATAGAAAATCTTTAGCATTCGCTCAGATACCTCTACTGAATATCGTAGGCATCCTTCAAAGTAATCCTTGTGATTGTATTGAATAAAAACATATATGAGTTTATTCAGTTTTTTGCATCGTGGATGCCTTTATAGAATAGTTGTAGCTATTACTGTGGATTGGTAGTGATGTAACGAATAAATATTCCCATTTTGACAACCTCTGTGGCGCAGTCGGCTAAGGTCCGGCTGAGACGCAGAAGATTGCGGGTTCGATTCCCGCAACAAATGTTTGTACGATCTGTAAGTATTTGTCTCGGGTCTGGGTGTTTCTATGTATAATAAGTATGTATTTGTTAAAAAAAAGCATATAAGTAGTATATCAGTCTACCACATGACTGATGTTATAGTAAATAAATATTATATTTATTATTTATTAATCGCGAATAATCGCATAACATAATTTTTTTTACACTTAACACTATACTAATTGTAATCTAATTTCTAAATTTTCATACAACAACAACCTATAGATAATTGACCATAGATAACAAACTCCCTATTTGAAATAGAATACTCGCATTCGCATTCGCGAATATCGGCGGTAGATATTCGCATCCGCATTCGCGAATGCTTAAAATATTATATTCGTTACATCACTAGTAGAGACGGCTATTCTAAATCATAGAATTTTCCGTGCCGTTATCATTCATAAGGTATCTCTGTCAAAGTTCTTAAGAGCTCTTGTTAATTATTGATCTATACAACAATTCCAGGTGTTAAAAGTGAGTTCTGCACTCACATCCATACATTCCTAGCCAAGCTAACTGATATGTACTACAAAATGCTTGGTCTGACAGTCCTGTACATACCACGGGAGGGCCAGCAACTGTCCTTCGAAATGGCAAGTGCTGACCGAGAGCTGGTAAAGAGACTTGAAGGTGTAGTGGTGTACTGGACGCATCAGATCAAGTCTTGTTTAGAAGACCAGGCATTTGTCGCGTCCCAAAAAGAGCTTCTGTGCCCAAGTGATGAGTACGACTTCTGGATTTACAGACGTGAGAATTTTATATAAATAATAATAATAATAATAATGCCGGACATTTCACACACCATCATCTGGCCCCAAAGTAAGCAGAGCTTGTGTTATGGGTACCTACCACATGACTGATATACTACTTATAAACTTTTTTTTTGTAAATATATACATATTATACATAGAAACACCCAACCCCGAGACAAACACTTGCAGATTATACAAACATTTGTCTCGAGGCGGTAATCGAACCCTCAACCTTCTGCGTCTCAGCCGCACTTTGGCCCACTGCGTCACAGAGGTCGTCAAAAGAATAATCTAATTAATAATGAGTGTCTAATTAATAAAGAATATTAATTAGACAGTGTACCTAATAGAGGTTATCAGAAACAACGAACTCCATGAACTCCTCTTCATTTCATACGTGTAGGTATAAATAAACACCGGTATAACATTGATTGATTCAAAAATTCTATGATCTTCGTGTAATACACTAAAATATAAAGTTAATTAATTAATAGACGACCTCTGTGGCGTAGTGAGCCAAGGTCCCGTCTGAGGCGCAGAAGGTTGCGAGTTCGATTCCCGCCGCGGGACAATGTTTGTATAATCTGCAAGTATTTGATTTAGGTATGGCAAAAACTACTCGAACTAAAACTACTATATTTAAAAAAAGTGAGCCTACTTTAGTGCCACTTTAGTTTTTAGATTGTCAAGTATATTTTTGGTTAGAGACTTCAATAAAAAAAATCAGCATAGTGCCGAGAGTACTTTTTAACCGACTTCAAAAAAGGAGGAGGTTCTCAATTCGACTGTTTTTTTTATGTTAGTTACCCCATAACTCCGACATTTATGAACCGATTTGAATTTGTTTTGATCTGATTTCATATGAAAGGATATACCTACTTCCCGATTGATCCCATATAAATTACATAAAAATCGGTTCAGTAGTTTGCTTTTAAAATATAAATAGCTGGAAGAAATATGTTAAAACTAAATGACAGCAGCTGTCACGCTTGTCACGTGACTTATGTCAAGCTAGTATCATACATACGATTCCATCTTTTAGCAGGCGTGATTGACCACAGAACAGAAAAAACGATAGAAGTAGTAAGTAGGCGGGGCCCGCGTAACACCTAGTATGCGGAATACCGCACACTACAAGCTTCGCTCACTTCCGTCGTGTTTCAAGTTTGTCAGGGTAAACGTAACTCAAAAAAATATATAAAATGCTGTATTGTGCTGTTCTGGAGTGCAAAAATGATAGCCAAACCACAAATTTAACATATGGGGGCATAATCATATCATATGTTTTAAACGGTTTTAAGTTTTGTTTAAAATGCAAAACCGTCAAACAAAAACAGACTATGAATTTACCGTTTAAGGTCGCGTTTCTCTTAAACCTCATCTTTCGCTATTTTATTATATTTATTATATTCATTATATTCATGAAGTTTTATTATAATTAATTAAATTCATCTAGGTACTATATTATGATAACTTAAAATCGAAATCTAATGAAACGTATTAAAATTTACAAACACAAAATTTATCAGCAGAACCTTCCTCAACGCCAAAGAAACACAAGCGTATGATTGTGTTAAAATAAAGAAAAGCTGTTTATTTGGCCCACCACAAATATAACCTGACGTACCCATCGTATTCGTATTTTGATATCCATCAGTAGGTAGGTATAATAATCGATATCGATACATTCGTCTTGTATCCTTTGGCACATCACTAAGGAAGTAGCTATGTTTAGTGGGCAATCAAATAACAGCCATTGCATTATCAATTATATTTCTTGTTGTTAGAGACTAAAAAAATCTTTCGCAAAAGCGTCATCTCTTGGTAAGTAGACATTTTAGTACATTTATCATACATTTTAGTACTGGTTAATTTACTGCGTTTTGAACCATGTTCTGATGGGACTAAGGTTTTATATCAATAACATTTGTTTTATGTTTTGGTCATTTTTAACGTTGTTTTTCAGTGTGTTTGTTTCTACATGAGTTTAGCTACAATGGTTCTCCTTATAAAAAGTCATCATGCTATTTCTATTGTTCTTTCTGTTCTGTGTGATTGACCACAGAAAGTGGATTTTGCCCTCACCGCCTTGTATACCTAACATATACCCTCCGGAATATCTAACATATTTAGGCTACTTTCTAACCGACTTCAAAACTATGTTTGTTACCCTCATAACTCAGTCATTTATGACCCGATTAGAAAAACTATTTTCTTATGTGAAAGCATATACTTTCCGATTGGTTCCATTTTATAAAAATCTGTTCAGTAGTTTGTTTTTTAAATGAAAATAGCTTGAAAAACATGTCATCCAAGTAAACGAAGTTTCGATATTATGAACTCATGGACGTCTGTATTCTCCTCACCTTGCATGCCTAGACATAGATACCTACCTAGCCTTTAATTAAAAAGTCCAAACTCGGGGTTTGCCAGCGAGCCATAGAGCGCAGTATTCTAGGAGTCATAGACCACGCAATAGTACACTGCGCTCCAAAACTCAAATCGCGGATGTTAGACAGCAAGTAGGGAAATTGAAGTATGTCAATTGGATGCATTATGGGCTAAAACCACCTAAGAGTGAACACCCCTGAACGGAAAACGATCTCGCGGCAGACCGCGGCGAAGATAGAGGGACGAGTTAGACGCCTATCTTAAGGATCGGCCCACAGTGACAGGTTCTCGATTCGGTTGTATTTTTAAGGGCTCTGCTTCTTTTGCTATTTTTACGTAATAACTAAACCTGTCGGATCTATTTGCTAATGACTTTAGTTACACTTATAGTTTAAATTAAGACTAGTTGTTGATACTAGATGCAAGTGATCGTTATTGTTTTCGCAGATGAGAACTTAAACGCTCTTCTTTATCAGCTGAAAAATCCTGCAGTCAAGCACATCACCAAGATCTTAGTGACCACTCATTCCACATTCATCCATCAATTCCAATCTTTATGTGACGAGATCCTCCAGAAAATCCACGAAGCTACTTCCAACATTGAGTTCCTTCAGGTCATCAAGCAGCCTTGCGCGATCCTGGAGTGTGTGACAGACCCTGATGAGATAGCAACCCACGTCCCTCAAATCATCAACCTCTTTAGATTCATCTGGCAAGAATCTCCGTATTACAACGGCGAAACCCGCATCACCAGTCTCTTCAAAGCTTTAAGCAACCAGATCATCATACTATGCAAGATCTATATTAAGCTGGATGACTTATTCGATGGTGAGACTAAGAAAGCGATGTTGGAGTTCTCGAAATGCATAGAATGCTGTAAAAAGTACCGTGAAATTTATGACTTGATGGCTGAAGCTCATAATGAGGTAGCGCCTGGTAGCTGGGAGTTGGATACGGGAGCTATTTTCAACTATATTGACTCATTCGTGCAGCGGTGCTTTGATATGCTGGATGTATGCAACTGCATGGTTATTTTTGGCAGGTGAGTAGAGACATACTTAAAAGTTTTAACATTAAAATACAAGACGAAATAAGAATGTTTTCGAAAGGAAAATAAGGCTGTCATAAAATTAAAAACCACCTACGTAATATCATAACTTACGTTCATACGTTCATAATTTTTCATAAGACCCATATTTTTCAGAATCGATGAGCTGGAGGTTATACCAAAGCCCATGTTTGGTGGTGCTCGCGGCGAGCAGTTCGAGACGAAGTGTGAACAGATCGAGCACATGTTTCACGATGCGTTGAACTACGTGCGACATGTCAGCCATACTATCCTGGACGTGCAAGCGCCTTCGTGGTACGACGACGTGCTGCAGTTCAGGATTATTATCAAGGATATTGAGGTAAGTATGCTGTGTTAATACGTCAACTGAAAAACGCCTGAATCGAGCTAACATAACGAAGAATCTTCCACATGTGAACTAAATGGATCTAAACAGTCATGCCTCTTCATGTCTAGCTTAAAGTTGGAGATGTAATGCAAAGTTTTCATATCACAAAATATCGATGTGATGTGTCTGCATAACAATTTGTAGACGAGCGCTGCTACCAATAACTTGTCTATTTAACCATCGGTTTGATCTTGTCATTATAATATCAAGGAATAAAGATAGGGAGAGACTTTAACACAATGCGGAATTATAGCCTTGAGTCTCGAGTGTTGATGCATTTAAAAAAGAGGAAGCATGTAGGTAAAGCAATCACGTTTTCATCTGCAGATAATAATAGAGAACCTCGTAGAGACCGTTTTCGAGGGTGTAAACCACGTGGAGGAGGCTGTGGTTGCGCTCTTCTCACTCAACAACTATTCCAAGAGGAAGAGCTTGAGGCGCATTTTCAAGAGAAAGACTGCTGAAGTGAGTTTATTTCCAACGACAAGGTTGTTTTCAAAGGTATTAAAGGTGTCTTTCTAGATGTATGTACGGAGAGTCGCGAGGCATTAAAAGTGTGGTACTGCACTGCACTGCAGGAAGCCAGGTCTAAATCGGGACTGAGTAGTACCTAAGGGTTAGGCGCTCTTCATTTACAATAATGATATGCTGGACCAGTGCTCCCACAGTTCCACTGAAACTCATCAAAGAACTGAGCTAGTTGGTTAGAATATCAAAGACAATAAATACACAATAACCCAACACTATAATATAAGCAATACATTATTTTTGATTGACTCTGTGTTCCTGTTTATATTTCGTTTAGTTGTGTTATGAGTTATGGTCTGTTTAGGTGTGGGCGATGTTCAGCGACGAGGTCCAGGAGGCCAAGAAGGACATGGTGTCCTCTCGCAGCCAGTACCCAGCGGACTTACCGTCCTTCGCGGGCAGGGCTGTCGTGCTCAAAATGAGGAAGAACCGACTGGTTTATTTGAAAAAAGTTAGTTACATCTCGTTTCTCGTATGTGTATGCGTGCGTGCGTGCGTGTGTTGTGTGTTTGTGTATTTGTGTGTGTGCAAGAGAGAGAGAGAGAATATACGGTGTGCATAATAATGATACTTACAAATATAACTGATACCAACTTATACATTTTCACAAAGAATTCTGAGAATTTCACGTATGAACACTTGCTTGCTGCAACAGAAAATATCAATTTGTTTGTCGTAGTTTCAATGTAACAGGTTAGTGTGTCTAGTTATAATGGTCAGAACACAAAAGCGCAACACTTTAGACATTATCGGAGTTATCGCAGTCGATATAGTTATTGCATACCTACATCATAGTTATCACATTTACATTCGTTTGATAAACTTAAAAAGGTATATAAAACGGACGTCCGTTAATCGTTTGTCATGACTCTTTACTTTGGCTGAAAAATTAACACTTACAGGTTTTGACTGATGCATCGGTGTGGCTCATGCAATGCAGCAACTCGGAAGACGTGATTGTACATGTGAATCGGCTCATGGGAGCCATTGATGTCGCTATCCGGGAGCTGTTTATATCTTGGACGGTAAGTTCTAAATCTCTTCTGAATAACGATTTAATGTGTGATTTGAGTCGGTGATCTGGAGACAGAGTAGCCCGTCCGAAGGCATCCTTATAGCCAGGAGTTTAACTTAGGTACCTTCTAAAATACAAAAACGTTCAGATGCTTTATGGCAGTAACCCTTAATGAAAAGGACTAACATGAAAGGTCTTTACAGCATAATTTAGATGAAAAGTGCGGAGTCGGACTGAACAGAACTCTGATGAGGAAGAGCATCGAAAACCCTGGCTTGATGGAGTGCAATATTGATGTGTGAGTATCACATGAAAACTCGCATGAATTTATTAATATTATTCGTTGTACTAGACATTTTGATAAACACGGGTTTTACCCACTCAGGGTGTCGAAGAAGGCACCTGATGAAGATTTTCTAGCTAGAGTCTAGATGAATTGTACCAGTGTCGGTGTATTCATCGACAAAAGAATATGTGAGTAAAACCAGAGTTTATCAAAATGTTCCTATATTTACTTAAATCATAATAGGATCAAAAACCGTAATCTCTAGGCATGGTAACAAAATAAACATGTCTACTGCCGCAGATAGATACTTACTCGGTTCTCGCTTTTTCATTCTGTAAGTCATGTATAAACCACACATTATGGAAAGTAAATAGCGTTAATTTAAATAAAAGTATCAAACCACTACTGTATCATATCACATATAGCCCAGTTATAACTAACTCCTGTTCATAATTTAGCAATATCTTGGACCTGTGCAAGGAGGCAAGTCATTGGGAGAACCTTGGCATGGATATACCACAGCACGCCTATCATGTAAGTGGAAATATCATAGCATTATAATCCTTACTAATATTATAAATTTGAAAGTTACTCTGTCTGTCTGTCACGTTTTCACGCCTAAACCGCTGAACTGATTTTGATGAATTTTGGTAATGAGATAAATGGGACCTTGGAGAAGAACATAGGCTATTTTCGCATTTATAATATTAGTAGGGATAAAGCCGGTTTTTATTTATAGTTTTAAAACGTAGTTATTTGCAACATAGTCAAATAGGCACATACGTGATCAGTCTTCTAATGTTCTCACAACTGGGTCACTTGTATATTCCTCGAGGGCGAACCCACTTCGCAGAACCAACGCAGATAGGTGTCATAAATATGACGTTCGAAATTTATTTCTTGGACATGCAGATCTCCCACGTGTTTTATTTGCCACAGGCCCTCCTATTTCATTTAATAAATCTTTTGGAGAACATTTGTGTGATGTAGGTAGGTAGTTATTTCTTCCTGTAAAAGAGCTTTACCTGACTGACTGATTCATCATCCCCGAGTCGAAACCGCTGAAGCTGGAAAACTGAAAATTGGAAGGTAGCTTCCTTTTTTAGCAAAACCACCCACTATGGACGGGATTCTTTTAAATTCAACCCCTAAAAGGGTGAAAAGGGGTGAAGACTAATGTATAAAACTTTTTTACGCGTGGTGCGATTTACTTGAAACTTGATTTGAATAATTAGGTAAAATGCAAATTAAATGGACGTGTCTCAGGATTTTTTTAAATAACCCTTACAAAGGGGTAAAATGGGGTGTCAAAGTTTGTATGGGAACTTTTTAACGGGTGGTGGGATTTCTTAGAAACTTGGTTTAGTATAGTACTTAAAATGCAAAATAAATGGACACGTGTTTCAGGATTTTTTTTAAATGACCCTCGTAAAGAAGTAAAACGGGGTGTAAATGTTTGTATGGAAACTTTTTAATGGGTGTGATTCGTTTGAAACTTATCAATAAAATTTGGCAAGGAGATAAATTGCTACCTTGGGAAAGATTTAAGCTACAATTCCATCCAAAAAAAATGCGGACGAAGTCGTGGGCAACAGCTAGTAAAGTATAATAAGTATGCATTTACAAGAAAGTACCTTTATGAATTCTATCAGTTTCGGGCTAGTAAGAATTGTCTACCACTTATTTATTGGATGCCCGATCGTGGAACTGATGAACGTTGTCTCAACTTTTTGACAGATATACCAGAAATCCAAGACGATCTTATTTGTGTTCGAGAGTGTATTAACAGTGACGAAAGGTTACAATACGATATTGGATTCCCTATCTGATGAAGAGAGGCTTCTTTTCAAGCCATTGATATCAGTAAGTAAAATTAAACATATGGTTCAATAGCACTACATTCGTACCAATCAGCGGACAACTGTTTAGAAAATCTTTTTTGATAAGCCGGGACCAACAGCTTAAGAAGCTTCTTCAAAAATCAAATACAAATATTTTTATTCAATACAATCACAAGGATCATTATGAAACCTCTTAAATACTAGATGAATTTAAGCACCAATTCTTCCTAACCCAAGCCCGAGAAGAACTGTCAAGAAACTGGTCCTGGAGCTTAACTACGAACAAGTAAGTCTGTAGGTAGTCTCGTATTACAAGACAAGGTAGTCAAGGTACAAAAAAACTACTAAAAAACTACTGGAATTCGTTTATACATTGCAAATCTGTCAGTTAACTGTCTGAGAGCAGAGCGACATAGGGCCATGTATTCTTATCAACAATATAGTATTTATACAATATTACGCTTTCTTCACAAAACCAACATTAAAGCATTAATACTCTTCGAAAAGTTCGATGATTGGAAGGGTTAAGATGTGCCATTGCGTCTCTCATCCAGATACTGCCGCACAGAGCTTCTATGGAAGGCGTAACCTTCCATAGAAGCTTCTATAACCATCTGCAAAAACTTCGCAACCAATATGCACATACCCAAAAACCACAAATCCTGACCTTACTAGAATATCCTGTGCCGTTTATATCAGCCTATACATACTTAATACACAACTAGATAAAGATATTGGTTTGGATCTGCCTAACAGCCTGCATCTTTTAAGCCTTATGCATTTAAACCTAGAGTGAAACATAACTCAGTTTAACACATTTTAATCCATAATCAAATAAGTACTTACATAATCTCATTTCTCTCTCCTTTGTACAGTTTTTTAGAAGCGAATGAGTACTACCTACACACAATAACAACGAAATTCAATAAATTATTATTTTTATTACTTATTAATTATTATTATTATTCAGTAATATCACATTTTTATACCACAACATAACTCTTATAATTGGAATGGAAAGGTAACGGAATTTTGTGCAAATTTATTCATTCGCCCGAATACTGCTACACCACTTTAATTGCTAGGCAACTGAAGGAACTGAAGGCTAGGCACTTCGATGATGTGTCCATCATTTTCTTACAATTCTACAGTCATATAATTATTTTAAAGCTTAACAGGCTCTTAAGCGTTTAAGTTGGTTTCCAATGTTTCTGTATTCGTGAATATGGACGCAATTTCAGGGCGCATACATGGACACTTTTATGTCTTGTCAGATACAAGCAACCGATGAATATTTGATTTCTATAGAAACAATATGAAATCATCACTCCCTGCGCATACGCAAACATTTTTTGTGTCCTCCCACTTAACACATACTCATTGACGATAAAAAAGTGTTCGGTGTCGGTAACTGGAAAAAAGTCGTCAGTTGAAGACACAAGAAACATTAACAAATTTCCTTACAAATGTACTGAGCTTCGCAAACGAATTGTACTTATTGTAATTGTACAAGCAATGAATTGTACTAGTGCCCAGTAGTAGCAACGGGCGACTGTGTCTGATCACCACTACAGGAGACAGCAACTACGGTTCCCTGTGATAGTGTGCCGTGACGGCAACAAAAAGTGTCTACGTTTGCGCAGCGCCTTACACAGCCCTCGAACTATCTATACCTACTATCCAACTATTTACTATGAAATACAGAAATAACTCCTATTTTTAAATAAATTAACTTCGTTCCAGGCAGTGCATAAAATGTCCACCACCTTTTATAGTAAGGACATGTTGATATTTATAACAAAATAAAGCACTTATTGAAACCATCCAAACATTACTGTATCAAGGTCATCAAAATGCATATCGAACGAATTGACAAGCACATTGTCCTGTGTCTTTTAACCTAAGCACACATCCAAGTGGTTATTCATATCAGCATTTTCCACCATCTTCATACAACATGGGCAAGGTGACTTCGTTCCCGTAGCATTGAAGGTCTGTGTCTCATCAAATTCATCATCACTGTCATCAATCACTATTGTTCTGTCACCAAAGCTGCTGTTCCCCTCATCAGGGATTGTGCTGTTATTGTCAAAGAATGCAAGGCATTCATCTAGATGTTCCTGAACTGTTTTGTCTATATGCTGCCCACAGCACGGGCATGTGTGTTTTTCTATTTTAACTGTACTAGTGCTTGGTAGATTTGTAAGGTCTATGTTAGTGTTTCTTTTGCGGTCTTCTTCTTTGACAAGTGTCGTGAGATCTATACATTCACTAGATTCTACTTTGATTGGTATGTGATGTAAATCTGTATCTTGTTTTATTTCAGTTTTTATTTTGTGATTACTAAGATTATCATTAGTTTTGAAAAATGGTTTGAAATCAGTTTCTTTTTTTATCTTTACTGGGACAGATTCTGATTGACTAGGGCTTGGTTCTATGATAACTTTAGTGTCTTTACTTAGCTTTTTTATCACATCCATGTTCAGACATTCATCTATGTGTTTATTTATTTCATCATTTTTAACAATAGCATTACAAATAGGGCATTCTACAAATGTTTGTTTGATGGCTACAGCTTTTAACTTATTCTTGTCACCTGATTGTGTTACAGTGAATTCTTTTCCATAAACATCTTTAAGTATTGATGTTGCTGTTGTTTTGAAATAATCATCAATTTTCTTTATTTTCTTAGGATGTGTCAGTGTATCTGTATTTGCAGCTGATATTCTTTTATTGACTTGACTGTTTGAGACCTTTTGTGGTTGTTTGATGGTGCTTGAAGATGGTATGGTTTTGTTCGCCCACACACTTCTAACAGTATCCAAAACACTAACAGAACTAGTCCTGGGTCGGCCACCAGTTTGGCCACTACCTGTAAATACTACTGGCCTAATAACTGGCTTAGGAGTTTCAACTTTAACAACTTTTCCGGCTGGGTCATTAAGCTCTTTTTTAGTTTTATCCGTATTATTATTTATTATACCACCATTGTTGTTGTTAATATATTTCTTAATGTCACCATTAGGCTTGGTTACTTTGCTTTTGGGCTGTTTGACTGGCTTTACTACAGTATCCGGTTCTTTACATTTGATAAAGTTACCTCCACATAATCTCTTGTGGGTATTCCACCAGGCATCTGTATGTCCCGGTGCTTTGTTTATTGACTTTCTGACTATCCCGAAGTATGGTTTTGCTTTCTGGCAAGGACCATCACATCTCCATACATGGTTTTGATATAATTTTACCTAGAAGGTAAATAAGAGTTTTTATTGTTTATGACAACAATTTTACACTCTCTACGACAACACTCATATAAACAGGTAGGTAGTGCCTAAACACACAGGTGTTCCGTGTTGATTTATCTATGTCAATGGTGGTTTTTTGCTAGGTAGCATAGATTAAAAAGATTGTACCTAATTTCCTTACCTCATCATGGAAATCATGATAGACTGATATCCGAACTCCAGCAGCTTGGTTGATCCTATACATGTGAGATAAAAAGTTGGGCCCGTGTCCATTTCGGCTCTGATCTTTGCCGATGACAAACAGGTAAGCGTGGATCATCTCATGCAGCAGTGTTTGCACAAGGTCCTTGCGAGGCCTTAGCTTAAGCAGTGGCTCACTTAGGGCTATGTCGCAAATACCAGCCTTTCCTTCATAGCTGGAAATTACAATTATTTAAGGCCTTATTACAGAAAACATTAAAGTGCTCTTGCAAGTATATCCATATATCTAAAGTAATTTGTAGTTTGTTACTCTTTTACAACTAACCAGCTAAACAGTGACAAGGATTTAACATTTTTTTGTATGATTTTTGCCAATTATACCATACTTACCAAGATTTTTTTCATCTAAGTAATTTGTTATTTTTATAGAATGTTTTATGAGACAGACAGTTTTTGAGGCCACTGGCCTCAATTCTGTTGGAACCAATCTAAATAATTTTAGCTAAAGTTAGGTTTAGAACTGTCAAATGAAACTTTGGTATTCTGTTGTTACCAACTTATCCTAATTTAATTTTATCTAATTTAATAATTTAGTTAGATGGTACCAACCGAATAGGTTTTACAAATGCTATGACTATCTGTAATATATTTTAAAAAAATACTAATTTTAGAAATGAACCAACCGAATTGCCACCAGTTTCTGTCGGGCGGCTTTATATTAGTATTACTAATTATCTAGACACTTACCTGCAAATACCAGCACAGGAATACATTCTTTTACTCCATCTCACTATTGCTTTCCCCTCTAGCTTTGTCCAAAAGAATACCGTATCGAAATGTATGAACAGCGAGTGTACATTAGGCGTGGGGTCTATAAACTCAAGCTCTGGATCAGCCAGATTCATTCTAATATTACTTAAAATTATTTGATCGGGGTAAACAATAAGAAAACTCAAAAACCGCTAAACATAATCAAAAAACTAAATAAACAATTACATCAGTTTTGCTCGATTGATTGAACTGAACCTGAACAACTTTGAACTAGAATAACTTGTTGCTTTTGCCTGCTTGGCTTGACCGTATCCGGTGGCTGCCATTGGTTTTTAGTGTCATCTGTCAGTCAAACAAGCAAAATATTTTTGCAGTATAAACTTGGTAGATTATTTGCTACATCAAACTCTTTTGTCTTTCAGGCTTGCGAAAAAAAAGTTCAGCCTGGAATTTTTAAATTAACATGGACTTCAACAATGTCTGATGCCTATATTGCTGACTGCGTCACTCAAATTGGGGAGGTAAAGTTTTTTAAAAGTACCCAAAAAGTAGGTACCTACCTACATAATAAATATTCTAAGACAAAAAGTCTTAGATTAATTTATAAACAGGTAGTTTACTTAGTGATCATAATGACCAAAATATTATACTTATTTTTTTTTAAAGTTTGTCAAATGCACTGGTCTTTTGATACCTATTCAATGTTTTGCTAGTTAACTTGCCATCTTCATCACTAGATCAGCTGTCTCCTTATATTTTTGATGTGTAACATCCTTCCTCTCGCTTGCCTGCAATCTGTGGGAGTGATTTCTTGTTACACACTTCCGTCCCTTCTCAAATCAAATAAGCGCGTTATTTCATTTGACTAATGAGTGCGCGCGGTGGTCGAGTTACAGTCAGATGGTACTTACCAACCGATTTTACGAGAGGTTGGTACTTTCAGCCAAATGTGTGTGTAACGAGAAAGAGAAAGGAAAAATAAAGAAGGCATAATCAGCTGTGCATTTAACCTGTTTAAATTCATCAAGAATTTCTGAATTTGTAATGTTGTGTTGCTTATTATACCTACCAACATGAGATGTCAGATGTTACACATCATATTATAGGTAAGACTACTGTGAGGCTCACTCGTTTTTAATACATTATTTATTGCGTATCTACCTACATTTACAGATGTTTCTATATTATTTTCATACAATGTATTACTCGATGCTTGCATTACATTAATATACCTACCTACCAACTATTAAGTAAGCACTTAGAATATTATTATTATTATTAATTACAATGATTATTAGGTATGTATCATACATAATGTAAGTACACCTACTTTATATTATTATAAAATTTTAGCTTCAAGATTTTTTGACAACCTACAAAAACTGCAATGTTAACTTGGTGAAAATAATGGAAAAAATTTGCAACACTCCTTTAATCGAGTTTGATATTTATAATACATTCGAAATAAAAGATTTAAGACAGGACATTCGATCTATGGAAACTGAAGCTGCTACAAAAATATTGGAGATGTATAAAGAGATAATTACATACATTGTAATTGTTTACGAGGGCTTTGAACCTTACATTAGTCAGGTCAGTAACAGATGTTCATTTTAAAACAATTTTACTACATAGCCAGTATTATCAATGCAGTAACAAATATTGATTTCAGATGGCTGAATATTGGGTTAAATATGTGAGAAGATTTGATCGGTTGTTGGAAGATGCGCTGAGGCTGGCTATCAAAGCAACCATGCAAAATATGTACAAATGCGTGCATGGAGATGGTTTGTAACTTACATAGTTGGAAGTTTCTGTGCGCCATATTTTAATCAATAACATTTCTTACCTCAGTAATTTTGTGAACAGGTACGATGGCTCCTTCGCCGCTTATTAAAATGAGGTTGTTCCTATTGGACAAAAATATAATTTATGACCCAAGTAGATCCGAAATACAAGATACATTCACAACCGTTCTTGATGAAATAGTGCACCTGATGAGCACAATTCCACGACTTTTTGAGAAATTTGCTTTGCCTGCAGGAGGTTTAAAAAGGTTTTACGAGGCAATACAAATTGATCCAGATAGTAATAAGCTACAATGTTTGATTGATAGTGGTTAGTATAATAGTATATTTTAAATTTTCACTAAATAAACTTAATTTATCTACGCACTTTTAGTTCATTATTTAATTCAATAGTAGGTATTGTTAAACTCTAATAATTTATTTCAGAAATTGAATATAACATAAATCTTATTCATGAACACATTTTAATGTGGGATCCATACACACACATTTGGAAAGTCGATAAAGATGATTTTATGGTCCAATACCGTGAAGAACGACACACTGCAGCTGAGTTTGATGCTTTGATAATAAGTTACAGTGATTTAGCAAATACTGTTCAAATACAAGAAACAATCAATCAGGTGCTCTACAATTATTAAGCCAAGTATATTAAGTATAAATCAGATTTTAAAATAAACAGTTATGGTATACCTACAACAAGGTAGTAGGTAATCTCTGACCAATGCTTTTCTATATTAATGAATTGCCCAAAGAAACTAGCACTAAACTTATTCTCTTTGCGATCATAGTTAACTGCACTGACAATCATAATTTGAACATGGCATCCACAAAAACTAGTCGTACTTGGCTTGTTAATAAAAACTTACAGGTAAAAATTGTCAAGGCACTATTAATGCAAATTCATTACGAATTCATTCAAACATATCCAATAATTTTTTTATTGGATATGTCGACAAAATTTTTTACAACAGGGCGCAAACATCTGGCATTTCGCGGGGAACCCCGTGGGGGGGCGGGGGGCATTTTATTAGTTCCTAGAATAGAGGCCGGGCGATCCACTCGTTAAAACTTTTTCCAATAAGGCTTTTGCTTAAAACATTTAAAATGTTTGTCCTCCGTAGGTATCTGTTAACACTCTTAAAATTAGAAGCAGTTTGTTAAGCAACATCTTAAACTATTAAAAACTAATATTTTTCAGATGATTTTACAAAGACTACCTGAAAAAAATATTATTGTTTTCAAGCAAATAAATAAACAAAATTTGAAAACTAGTACCTACTTACCTACATACTTAACAATTTGTATAATTGTATCAAGTAGGATTCATTCATCATTCTAAATGATGTTTATTCATTAATTAATCTACATGGTGTTTATTCAACTTATTTTCAGATTCATTTTATTACCCTAAATTCGAGCGAGTTAAAAAAATCTATCATTGCACATTGCTTAGTTTGGCAAAACAAATTGGGAGAACTCTTACGTAAAATAACAGAAGCAGATATAGATGTGGTCTACAATTATGTAGAGAAAAGTAGTGAAGAAGCTATGAGGGTATAAAATAACTTTGCTGACAAATACATACAATACAATGTTTTCCGAAATGAAGAAGTACACTATTTCTTTACACATATACCTAACTTACAGATGCCTGCTGATTTGAAAGAACTTTCATCAGCTATTGAAACGTACGAGCGTTTGATGTCAGATTTGAGTGACGTTGAGAAGACTTTTCCGCCTATTACGGACCAAATGACGACTCTTGGTAAGTCTCATCGTTATTTAATTATTGATAATTTAGATATATTATGTAAATTGTTTAATTCATATCATCGATTTGTTTAAGGCAAGTTTGAGGTTGACGTTAGTTCTGATACAAAAGAACGACATGAAAATATTCCGGTGTTATGGGCCGATTACTTGTCACTTCTTGAAGAAGCTAAAAAAGCATTGGAACTGAATAAAGATAAATTTAAAACTGGTCTATTAGAACAAGCTGAGGTTAGTCTGATAACTTTAGTTACCTATCTAAAACTCATAAAAAATAGCTAAACAAGAGTAATTTTCTTTCCTGATCCACCAAAGGTATTCAAAGAAGCAGCAAAAGACTTTTGCGAAGATTTTTACAAAACTGCACCATGTGGTTCAGATATCAGTGGTAAAGATGCAATGTCACAACTGAAAGCATTCCGAGAACAATTAAATGCTTTGAGAGCTCAGGAGCAGGCAATCCGTGATGGACTGGCTGTATTTAATCTCACGTAATTGAATATAATACGTTTTACAGTAGCACTAATAGCACACCTTCTTTAGCTAATATATTATATTCTAGCCCATTCCTTTAAATTTAAGAAAATAATTTAATAGTTAATTACTTAATTCGTGACAGTTTTTAAGCAGTTTTTAATAGGTATTGAGTAGTCTTATAAAAAAACGTTTGGTTTCGTGTACGTGGGTCACAATGTTTTAACACAACGATTTTTACAGGACACCAGTGAATCTAGATCTTCAGAGAATGGAGAAGGAGCTGGAGAAGCTGGAGGAAGTCTGGGGCTTGGTCTTCCAATGGGAGGAGTCTTGGGAGAAATACAAGACGCAAACTTTTTGGGAGATGGAGACGGACGAGATGGAAGAAAACGTCATGTTTTTGTTTAGGTATGTACTCGTACCTGGGAATTAAATACTATAGTAATATAATTAATTTATGGTTTGTAAGTAATTAAGTTGTCTTTGACTTATTAACTTGTGCACTTACAGAAACTTTAACCGCCTATCGCGACAGCTTAAAGACAAAGGTTGGGATATAATCGACACAACTAGGATAAAAGTCGATGCATTTAGAAGAACTTTACCGTTGATTGGAGACTTGAAAAACCCGTGCATGAGAGAACGGCATTGGGACAGGATCAAGACGTTAATGAATGTGTTAGTAATAATAAAGTTTAATCAAATAAAAATGTTGCTACTGTACCCGATAGGGGCTGAATTAATTTATGGTCTCACTTTTTTGTGAGGTTTACATACCTAGGTAAGTAAACCTCATAACCTTGAAAGTTGTATTGGGGAACCCCATGGACATAGAATACTCGATTCTTTTTAACTTTTTGCCAAAATGTATTAAGCCAAATAAGATCGCTAGCCTATAGGCTAGCGATGCCGTTTGCCATACATTTATATATATGACAATCATGTACATTTAAGTTTGTTAACAAAGTCAAGTACTTAGTGTTTGTATCAAGAGGCAATAGTTTTGGGATTTTTTTGGAAATGTTTTAATAATAAAACCAAGTATAGTGTTTTCACGCCGTTAATTTTAACACTATGGAGTTGTTATTTGCATTTCGGCATTCTGTACTGATTGACTCTTGATTGACCCCAAAGTGCATATTGGTTATTTGCCACCCTGTGAAGGTTTTCCACGTCCATTTTTGCACTGGTTTTTTCATTGTTAACATTAAAACGTTCAAACAAGAAAACTGTTGATGTATTATCAAGTGAGGTATATATAGGTATAGGGGTTTCTAGGGACTAGTATAAAACTCATGGATTGTGACAAAATGAAAAATGAGTGTATATATTTCTACCGCCAATATAGCCAGATTATTATTTGTAGCGCTACCCGCAACCGCGAGTAGCAAACATCACAAATACGATACTGACTTTACTTGTTTTCTATTGGTTATAACTTTGGAGCTTCGAAACAGCGATTGGTTGATTAGCTACAATGTTTCAATGTTTTAATAACAAAATATGCGCCAAAATGCAAACCACGTAATGGCGATGCCGGACGGGCACCTCTAGAGCTAACAATAGGGCCTTGAGGTGCCATCGAGCGTAGATATGCTAGAAGCTAGCGCTCACGTAGGTTGATAATACAAATGTCTAGATAAATCGGTGTCAAGTAGGTAAATTATTATGTAAATAATTAAAGTTGTAGCCAGTAAAATTTTAATCAGTAAAGTTTTATTTATGTTTTACGCGCTCTTTAACTAAAGTTGTGATTGATACGCAGAGAGTTTGATCAGAATTCAGAAGATTTCAAACTAGAGGTGATTATGCGTTTAAACTTCCAAGCTTACGCAGAAGACATTGCTGAGATATCAAAGGCTGCAACTATGGAATTAAATATCGAAAATGGTTTAAAAAGCATCAAAGATGTCTGGAAAAGTACAACTTACGAAATGGAACACCATAGAGGAAACATGTATAAAATAAAAAATGTTGAAGAAGTATCGCAGGTAACCCCACTGAAACCTCAGTTTTCGAAGATTTTCACATTACATTAGTCTTAATAATAATTACGCCATATTTATTTAGTTTTTAGAAGATCATCAAGTACAGCTTTCATCAATGAAGTCTACAAAGTACGTGGAGCCTTTTATAAAAGAAGTTGATTATTGGGAAAAATCTTTAGGATATGTGGCGGAATGTATTGAGGTTGGCATCCTGACTTATCTGAAGTACCTACCTCTTTTTAATCTTTCAATATCTAATATTAAATTTTTAACATCTAATATTCGTTTGTCTTAATATTAACTGAATTTTCAAAAACAGATAGCACTGCAAGTTCAACGTCGTTACTTGTATCTTGAAAATATTTTTTGTGGAGAAGATATTAGGAAACAGTTACCCGATGAAGTAAAAATATTTGATAAACTTTCCGCTGATTGGACTGATATAACTTTTAAGTAAGATATAACCTACCTATCATAATAATATTTTTTTGTGGAACCAAGTTAATGTGCAGTTAATAATAATGATTCCACATTTACCTAGGTTTTCAAGTTTGACTAATATTAAATTTTATTTATTGTAGCATGAATGCGGGAAATAATGCTGTAGAAGCATGTTTATATAAACCGATACCTTATGTATTCAATAAGCTTAATGCGATGGTTGACAACCTAGATGGCATTTTGAGAGCACTGGAAATGTATCTTGAATCAAAGCGGATGTTATTTCCAAGATTTTATTTTATATCCAATGATGATATGCTGGAAATACTCGGTAACTCAAAAAAACCAAGTTTGATACAAGTTCACCTGAAGAAGCTATTTGATAACGTAAACAAAATAAGAATCGATAAGGTAAGTAAAAACATACTTACCTACATATCTACTTACTTTTATTCGTAATGACACATTTAATTATTTTTATCATTAAAGAAGGCCGAATTTCGTTTAGCCGACTAAACAAAATCCGTCTAAGTAGGTACTTAAGTATCAGTGGGTCTATCTGTAAACCAATATTTTTATTGTCAGTTAGGACTAAGTAATTTATGGTTCGGACTCTTTTTCTATAAATGATTGATTAATTTAAAGTATCATTTACAAAGAAATCTAAATGATTTCTTCAACTAAATTACCGCTGCCGTATGCGTGAGAGAAAAGGAAGCCAGACAGACTGGGGCCGTAACGCGTTAAAGACATAACGAAGCGGTTTACCCTCTCATAAGAAGTTATCACTTCAAAAATTTTCAGCTGTCCGGTCAACTGAACCATGGAAAATGTAACTATATTCTTCTGGCACTTGTTGCGTGTGCGGCACGCGTGTTGTTTTCTATACTCTAACATAACCTAACCAAATGATTCCGATCTGATTTTACTCTTTCAATAAGAACTACTAGCTATGAATACTACTAACTAGCTACTTCTGCTCACTTTCTGCTAACAAACATACCTAAACAGGATACACTTTTATTGGGAGACATAAACATAGACTTAAAGAAGGAAAATCCTTTACATACGTGGTATCTAAACATGTTATATGAACACGGCTTAGAATGTGGCATTAGGGATTACACTAGAATTGAACCTAAAAAAGATCTGATCACTAGAAGTTGCATAGATCATATTTTTGTGCGGTCCCGGTCACAGGATGTATACTGTGCGGCGGTTGGCACTGTTCTAGCGGATCATCGCCTGACGGTAGTAACGTGCGTTGAGAATGTTCACATAAAGGCTGCTCCAATTTATACCACTCGTATTAACAATAATATTAAACATGATAAGACATAAGACATGATAACCTATCATGTCCCAACTTAATTTATGAATTTTTTAAAAAGGTAGTTTTAATAACTGCTATAAAAAGTCTCAATATAAAATAAAAATTAAACAATCAAACAGAAATACAAAATTATGGATAACAGATAAAATAAAAAATATATGTGCTAATAGAGACATGAAATTAATTGAATTAAAAAAGATCACACAAATAAAATTCTAAAGTTGAAATATATAAAACTTCGTAATAAATGTAACAAAATGGTGCAAAAAGTTAGAAATACTTATATTAATAGAGAAATAAATCTCAACAAAAATGATCCTAGAAATTTATGGAAAATATTAAATAGTTTAACGGGTCGCATAACAAGATCTATTGATGAGACCATACTACAAGCATTTAATAGAAACCTTCAAAATCCTAAAAATATAGCAAACAACTTTGCACAAGAATTCTATAATTCAGCTAAGGCAATTATCCCAAACTGTAAAACTTCTTTACTCAGCTCTGCAGATTACGTAAGGCAGTCTGACGCATCTATCTTACTTAAGAAAACCAATCCGCTAGATATTTATAGAATAATAAACAATATAAAAATAAATAAAGCACCTGGTATAGATAAGATACGACCGATAGACATAAAACTTACATCTAAAAACATCGCTTTAGCTATCACCAAACTTATTGACACTAGCTTAAAACAAGGCATATATCCTAATGATCTGAAAACTGGAATCGTACGTCCCATTTTCAAAAAAGGATCTAAGACCGAATATAACAATTACCGTCCTATTACTATATTACCAATTGTAGATAAAGTTTTTGAAAAATATGCTTGCAACCAAATACATAAATTTTATAACAAACATCAAATAATATCAGAAACACAATATGGTTTTCAACCAAACAAAAGTACAACGCAATTACTTTCTAACTTTACAGATCACGTCAATACTAGTCTCAATACTGGCAAGCACGTGTTAATGATATTTATTGATTATAGTAAAGCATTTGACACATTGAGACACGATACATTAATTGATAAGCTTGAGTATAATGGAATTCGAGGCCCATTACTTAAATGGTGCACTAACTATCTTGAAAACAGATCATTCCGTGTAAAAGTAGGCGGAGAAATAAGTGACAGTATCCTTGTTACAGAAGGTACAGCTCAAGGCTCAGTTCTCGGTCCTCTACATTATTTAACATACGTAAACGATGTTAATAATATAATTAAGTACTGTAGTGTGTATCAATATGCAGATGACACATGTCTTATAGCAGAAGATAAGGATATTTCAGTTGCTGAGTGTAAACTACAACATGATTTTACCCGCATCATAGAGTGGTCTCACGATGCTGGCCTAGTTTTGAATTCGCAGAAAACTAAATTAATACATGTGTGCTCCTCTCAGAACAGAAGAAGAAATAATAATAACATTAAAATAATAGCTCACAATCACAAATGTCTACATAGAAAGAACAGTATGTGCGATTGTGAACCTATCGAACAGGTAACCTATCATACTTACCTAGGCGTAATTATTGATAATAGATTTAACTGGAGTAACCATATTAATTACGTTTGCAATAAACTTAGGGCTATACTAGCTAAATTTAAAATCCCTTATCCAATACTCTTAAACCTATATAAATCTTTTTCAGAAAGTATTATAATGTATGGTTTGTCCAGCTACGGCCGTACGTTTAGCACATATCTTGATAAAATCCGAAACTTGCAAATAAGATTATTGAAAACAATAGTACCTAAGAAAATACGAGAACAACATAAAAATGACTAAGAAGGATTATTTAAGCATTGTCAAACTACACCAGTTCACGACAAAGTTAAAATACAACTTCTTACGGAAAATTACTTCATGTTCAATCAGGTTGTTTCACATAAGTTAAATACTAGACGTGTTAACGATAAAAAACTTTGTACAATATCAGCTGAAAACTTCTATGGAGGAAGAACTACCAACTACATATTACCTAGATTAAAAAATAAAATTCCAAAAGATATTCATGACAAAATTACCAAAACTAATATCAAAAGTTTGATTATGAAACAATTTGATACAAATATCTGCATAGGTAAACACTATTAGCTTACCGTCAATCACTAAACAAAGTACTTCACTCATAAAAACTAAATTCAACCTGTATACGAAATCGGAGATAGGAGTGTGCATTGTACTGTATGTAGGTATGTAAAGGCAGCCCAGTGTTATGGAAGACTTATTTTTGTGTACCTCCTCCTTCTTTTTGTGTACCCACTTTACCATTATTAATTTTATTTATGGTTATTATTAAGATTACTATTAAAGTTAAGTTATAGTTAAGTTTATTAAACCTAATCATACCCTTGCATCTTTATATTAACCTTAACTTTATTGAGGAATGTATTTCTTTTTTGCATCTTTGTCAAACCTAACAAGGTTTTTAAGATGTTTACAATTAAAAATATGTATTTACCTTAAAATAATAAAATTAAAAATTAAAATATACTAATAATGAATATTACCCATTATTTCTCTTATAGAAATAATGAGATATAATTTGTCCCACTCCCACTTTTTCTATTTTGTTGATCCATGGTGGGTGGGAAAGTGGGATACTACTAGTTACGTCATAAATCGTCATTGTTATTGGAAAACTTTGTCATTTTGTGGCAGCACTGAATGTGACAGTACAGTAGATACCACTGACGGAAGCCAAGCAAGCAAAATAAATAAATGGAACTGTGATCAATCAAACAAGCAAATCAATCAGTTTAGCAGATTCGCGCGCATGTTTTTGTTTTACTGATTCTTTACCTTAGTTTAGATATAAATAAAATCCTGAACTTAATAAAACGAACCATGTCGAAAGTGAAAAATCGTCAGAAACTCCAAAAGGAAATAACCGAGTATGATCTCAAACAAACATATTTCGTTCCAATGAAACGCATGGTTAGTATTTGATTTTTGAACCATAGTTTTTACGTGGACAAGTAAAAATTATTAAATTTTTCATATATGTAGAGTATTGTATCATAACTTTAAATAGCTCCTGGTAAGTATAGTGCAGAAATAAATAATAAATATTGGTTGATTGTCTCAACACAATTCAGTCCCAAATTAAGCATAGCTTGAATTAATAATATCTAAAGTATGTTTACGGTGTGGCCTACCCTATGTGGGTAGGTATCAGGAATCAACTCAACCTATAAACCAGTCTGTAACATTTAATTTGACTGGATCAATTTCAGAATGAAGTTATTGCATTGAAAAATTCAGCACCACCTATTAAAAGTCAAATGAGATGCGACTACAACCTCTTGGACCTCAAACGTGAGCGCTCGAATCGTCAGTTTTTCGACTTGAATAAAGAAAGATACTCCTCACCGAAGCACATTGCACTGTTTGTGAGCACTTGCTACAAAGCATTATATGCTCATGATTGGGACCGGCTTTTGTATATACTGAAAAGAGTTCCCAAGTGGAAATTCAATCAAATGTATATGATTCATATTAGGGTGAGTATCTTTGGCTGACCATGTTTGAACTCCTTTCAGCCTTATCTTTTTTTTTTATGTTTAATTAATGTACTCATTTGATGAGATTCAGTGTTTACTGTTGAAATTAGAGATTGCAACTTTAACTTCAAATTAATACACATTTAGTTGTTGCTGCAATCTAGTCTTCTGTCAGCTTCTGTCAGGGCATTGTTCTAAGTTACACAAATGTTCAGACATAATTTGTATAAACAAAATTAGCTATGTATTAGTGCTCAACCAATCTTAAACAAAGATTTGATTTGTTCCTCTATCTTTACATGTTTATCATCATCACAAACATGTTTAGCTAGTATGCTGATTAGTTTCAATATAAAATATATATATATATATATATATGTGGACAATGCATAAAACATCATCTAGACCTAAACTAATCATATCTTGTATTATGGTGACCAGATGACTGATAGAATACTTATGTTTGTAAATACATACTTGATCACATCACATAGCTCTGCCGTCAGACAGCACATTTGAAATTTATAAACTCTCTTGTATTAGTATTTAGTTTAGGTAGTTATAAGATGGATCATGTAAAAAAGTGCTAGGACCAAGACGAGTTTCTTGCCAATTCTTCTCGGGCTTGGGTTAGGATGAATTGGCACCTAAATTCACCTAGTATGTAAGTTCAAAGTGATACTTGTGATAGTATTGAATAAAGTATCTTTTGACTTTTTGACTTTTGACTTTGACATCTGATCATGGCTGACGAGCCGATAGCAGATAAAGATGGGAAATAAAAAAAAACATATAATGTGGCAACCTCTGTGGCGCAGTGGGCTAAGATCTGGCTGAGATGCAAAAGGTTGCGAGTTCGATTCCCGCCGCGGGACAAGTGTTTGTATGAACTGCTGTCAATGAATATTGATATCAACAGACCCAATCAACACGCTAGTGATTTTGATGTTTTGCTTAACTAACTAAACTAAACAAAATGTATCTATATCCCAGTGTTGAAATGTCAAATCATTTGTTAGCACTGATTTTAATACAAAACACCTTGTCAAACAGTTTTTGATCCCTCAGCAAAACTTATCTAAAAATAATGTAGCAATTTAATTTCAGTTTTTGTCGCTACTGCTAATGTATCATCCTGACTCTCAAGAGAAGGGTTTCTTCAACGAGTATCTCCACATGGTGTGGGGATGCCGTACAGATCCCGATAAAAAAGCCATACAGAAGACATTGCTGACACTAAGGAAACGCATGTTCTGCAGCAGTAGATTGCAGCAAACATATCACAGGACCAAAATTCAGAGAAGAGAAGCTTTCGCCGCTATGGAAGAGAAGGAGAATAATGAAGAATAGATTCACCTTAGATATAGATGCAGCTGGGCTATCATGGCAGCTGCAACAAAAGTTTACTCAACTCCTTTGTAGAGAAACAAACAAAACAAAGAAGGTCTTAACTGTAATCTCTGGGTTCTGTAGATATCCATTTAGATATTTGGTTACCTTAATCTTTATAGATGTCTTAAGGGGGTTGTCAGAGGCACAACCAAACATTATATATATATTCTTTATTTTTAAACTAATTCTTACTCCATGCAAACAAAGATACAGACATTCCACTAGTTGTCTTTTATAAATAGACATAGACATTTGTTTATTTACTGAATAAGCACACATGCATATTTTTTAATTAATAAAAACAATAAAACAATATTATTTTATTGTTTTTATTATTAAAAAAAAAACCTTTACCTTAACTTTTGTTATAATCTGTAAAAATCAATTGTGTTGCCTTACTAAGAACGTTTTTAACAACCAATCAGCTACCTATTGCGAAAGGCCCTTGTGACTTGTATTACAGGTTCTGCAGAACCTATCACAGGCACCAGCTTCTTACAATGTGGGTACCTATGAACAGCGTGTATTCAGGTACATTAATATAAGTAATGTCCAAATAAATTTTAGCATTACAAGATTTATGTCATATGACCTGTCATATGACTGGTCAGCGCTGTTATTCTGCCGAGACCTTATTATCATCGGAAAAACTAACACTAACTAACACACTAATTGTTATATAATATCTAAGGCTGTTAAATTTTTTTTGTGGAATGATCATAATATTTCGTAAAAAAAGCCAATCGCGACAACTAGTCATTTTTGTATTAAATTTATCATAGGAACTTTTTTGCATTTCAAATAAAAATTTAACCATGTTTCCTATCAGGCTGTGAACAAAACTGACAAAGTGTCAGTTTAAGAGTCTGTTTCGGACACTCTTTAACGACTTAATTTCTACTACTAATTAGGAATCCTTTTTAAAAACAAGATGGATCACTGCAAATTGACTTCAAAATGTAATGACAGTCCAAAAAAAATTTCTACTGTTATGAAATGTAACGGCGTTCTGGAATGTGGATGTATAATAGATAGTTAGCTCTGTATACACATTCTGGAACGTCGCCAAGATGCCAAGCTTTCGTCGTAGGACTTATGTTTTTTATTAGTACATTCCCAAGATTTGCACAGTATTTTTTATTTCGTACATGAAGTAAAGTACATTCAGCCCATACCATGTGTCAATTTTGACGTTCGTCCGTGGATATATTGTCGTGGCTGTCATATTAGTCTGGCTCAGGCCCAGCCTACTCTAAATGTTTTTCTTATGAAATTCTGACATTATTCATTGAATGAAAAATTTTGTTTTTTGGTTAGTTTTGTTTTGTGTTTTTAGTTATGTTCAGATGAAGCTTAAGTTAAGGAATTTGTTAAATATAATAATTGTTATTATTGTAGTTGTTTATTATGGTTGTTTAAGCTTTTTTCCCAGTTTCTGACGCCGAAAGCATTAGGGGCAGCCCATTAACTCCTATTAACTTATTAATTGACATTCCAATTGGCCACTGACTCCTAGAGTAGTGGTATATATCTCTAGTGTAAATAGTCAGATGCTGTTCCAGAACGCCCTAGGCCTTCCAGTGGCTAAAGCGATGATGTCTGAAGATGGAGAGTGTGTAGAATGGAGGTACAACTTGGTGCTGGATGGGCCAGCCGAAGTATGGCTGCTAGCCTTGGAACATACCATGAGGGTTGTACTTAGAGAGGTTAAATCACTTTGTAATATAATATTAGTTATTATATACCTACCTATTTATGCTAGCGGTTTGCGTTGTACCTAAATGAAAAGGTTTAAGTTACCCAAAATACAATCCATCTCATCAAGATCCGTTCAGCCGTAAAGACATAACAAACAGACAAGAGTCTTTAGAATCTATATCTAGTATTAGTATGGAACAACTTCGTTGGTGTGTGATGGGTTGGTTGCGGAATTGAATCCAACAGTAGAATAAATATTTTGCAATAAAATTATTTATTATAATAGGTAGGGTACCTATTTGTTAATCCGACTTATCGTTTCTATAGAGCAATGTTCGATGCTTTGATAGTTTATGATGGTTGGACTAAAAATAGTAACCGATGGTAAAAGGACCATGATGCTGAAAAAAATATGTAGTTTACCTTACCTCGGTATGGTAGGTACTCTCAGGACATTCGCACTCGATCGATATTTTTTTCAGCATATCGAAGTCGTAACTAGTGATTTTATTTTGTGTACCTACCTACCACAGACCGTTATAAACATATATAGGTAATACATATAGATATATATATCTTGACAAAGCCACAATTAAGTAGATAGGTACTTAGTTTTGGCGCTAAATAGTGAGTTGAACTTGTTCAATTAAGTACCAAGATTTTTCCCACATAGGTACCAAAAATACCAAAATTTAGTATTGTTAACAAATGTTTCTTTACAAACAAGCATCCTTAAACATTAAGTAGCGTCCTTTATTAAATTCAAAATACTTATATTAGGCCTACTTTATTATAGAATCTTATTACTACAAGAGCGGCGTTGCGGAAGTGCCGTTACCAACGAGAACAGTGGATTAACGACTCGCCAGGGCAGTTAGGGATTACGAGTAGTAAGGTCAGTTGTTTAGTTACTAACTCGTACGAACTTCACGTCGCTGGTGGGTAGGTACCTACCTGCATACCAAGTTGGCTTTAAGAGTGAACTAGTCGATTATCTTTCCATACAAATGGCGGAGGTTGGTCACACCGCCGCGCCGTCTGATGATGAACAACCAGAACTAAAAGTGATATAAATTTGTCTTGTCATACCTAATCTATGCTTGTATCGATACAGAATTGTGAAAATAATATGGGTTTGAAAGATACAAGACTCAAAAAAATCGTTTTTCATCACTGATTTTAGCGCAACTTTAGGTGTGAATATATAACAAACGGAGTACATAGGTACGCAAACTAAAAAAATATTCCGATACGAGCAAAGATTATTTATTCAAGAGCTCAAATACATTTTTTTTTAATAAATACATTCAGTAGTTTTTTCATAAGAACCCTTGAGCCAAAAGTCTGTTAATTATTTTTACGCAATTGTTTTATTTAGAAATTATAGTCTAACTGATCATATATGACTCGAAATTATAATCACCGTATCTCCTTACAGCTCATCTCTATCCTTGCTTGGTGCACATCTATCCATTTCTCACACTCGGTGAAATAGCATGCATTTTAGCTGCGCCCACTAACGAATTTGTGCCGCTGACTTGTGTATCCTTAAGCGATAAAATAATGTTCTAGGGTAATAATTATGCAGCAATTGCTTACAATTCGCTTACACGGACAAGCAATAATTGCTCGGCTGATAAGTACCTACTTACGTACCTACCCATAATATGGATTAATCGGATGCAAGTTTTCCTAAACTCCATTTCGTGAATAATGGTGTGGCGATAATAGGTACCTATCTCTATATGATACGTAGGTATATACCTATTGTACCATTGCCGTGACGTTACAATTAGATCTAAGTACCTAAATTATACTTCTCTAAATCTAAATAATAATAATAGATTCTCTTCTAAATCGATAAACGATTTTTTTAAGTAGAAGCGCTCGCAAACAGAGTTTGAAATGGTGTCTAGAACTCAATGCATTGAGGAATCGTGCCAGGGTATCAAAAGCAAAGTGAACCTAACTTATCTACGGTAGGTATTTACTTAGTTATAAAGAACACGTAATGGTTACCTAAGTATAGGTATGCGTTTCACTCGTTCCTAAAGTTTCTAAAGAATCGACTATTTTTAACAACAGATTCAATGGACCTCTGATTGTATAAGAACGCTTCGTCGATGCGAAATCATGAAAGAAAAGAAGCCAATGAAGAAACTGCGTAAGAAGCAGAACATTATATTGAGCACTCTTCAGATGATGTCTCGGAAAGAAATCTCGAAGCTTCTAAGGGCCAAAGTCAACGCCCTGTGCGTTATCGAGATACATTCAAGGGATACAGTGGATAGGATGTATAAAACTGGTTAGTTTGTTCTATTTAATTTAATGAATTAGTAATATTAGTATAGGTAATAATAATCATAATAATGCCGGACATTTCACAGAGCATCCTCTGGCTGGCCCCAAAGTAAGCAGAGCTTGTGTTATGGGTGACTGATATACTACTTAATAGGTTTTTTTTTGTAAATATTTACATAGATATTATACATAGAAACACATAGTATGAAGGTAGGCATTTCCTGAAGTAGGTATTTAATTAAATGCACTATGTACCTACATACATACTAATTTATTAAACTCATACATTAGCAGTAGCTGCTTCACTCGATCTAGTAACTAGAATAGAATAGATTGAGCGAGCGAGAGGAAAGTACGAATAGATCACTAGCTTTACGTTTTATTTCGCAGATGACTATTGACAGTCAATACAATAGTCATGACGACCTCTGGCGCAGTGGGCCAAGGCCCAACTGAGACGTAAAAGGTTGCGGGTTCGATTCCCGCCGCGGGACAAATTTTTGTATGATCTGCAAGTATTTGTCTCTGGTCTTGGTGTATCTATGTAGGTATATAATATTTACAGAAAAAAGTATATATATCTAAGTAGTAAGTATATCAGTCATGTGGTAGGTAGCCATCACACAACGACACACAAGCTTTCCTTTCTTTGGGGCTAGGTGAAGGAAGATGAAGATGATGCTCGGGAAACGTCAGGAATTTATTATTTATTTGCGAAATTAATTATGTTTTCAATAATTGACTATTGTTTTGTTATTATAATTCCGCCGAAGCAGAACTTTTAAAAACTGTTTATAGACTCATTTGAGTGTTCCCCTCCACGGAAATCTTTAGTAAAAGGCGAAAGATTTGTGCGTGTTGAAGGGAAACCAGAGTAAGTGTAATAAAACCAAACGAACTCCCCATGAAGAGCCGTGCGTTTTCGTCAGCGCGATTCAGGATTGGGCTGTTTTTACTAGCGACATCTAGTTTGAGCATTTAGAAAGTTTTATGTTTTAGAAGTTTGAATATAAGATTGAGTTTGAGCTCCATCGGCTTGTATTAATCCTTTGGTAACACAATGAGTTGGTGGTACACATACACAGATAGCTTTTACTTTACTACCAACCTAACCTAACAAATTATCCATCACACAACTCCATGACAAATATTATGACGGACAGTAATCCATGACAAATATAATTATGAGTAAAATGCGACAGTTAGCAAGGACATGTATCATCATGACATGACGTTGTATTAATACTAGCGACCCGTTCCAGCTTCGCACGGGTGCAATGCTGATACATAAATATACTACAAATGTGTTTGTTTACGACATCACATTAGAAACCTCGAAAATTATCAGTGTGTCTCTACTATATTATGCATATAAACCTTCCTCTTGAATCACTCTATCTATTAAAAAAACCGCATCAAAATCCGTTGCATAGTTTTAAAGATCTAAGCATAAATCGGGACAGACAGACAGAGGAAGGCGACATAGGCGAGATATGTATAAAACATGCATAATATAGTAGAGATACACTGATAATTTTAGAGGTTGTGTCGTAAATAAACTCATTTTTTTGCGCTTATGCAATGTTCACCTATGCATTGGAGGATGTTTTCAAGCTCTTGTACTGGCATAGACATGGTATCAACATCAATGGCGAACGCCTCACTCACCTTCGATTTGCCGACGATATAGTCCTCATGGCAGAATCGCTGGAAGACCTAGGCTCAATGCTCAGCGACCTCAACATCGTCTCCCAACAGGTGGGTCTTAAAATGAACATGAGCAAGACAATGTTGCACCCGTACCGGTACATGTTGGGAGCGATATAATCGAAGTTGTAGACCATTATGTCTATTTGGGTCAGACGATTCAACTAGGCAAGTCCAACTTCGACAAAGAGGTCAGCCAACTCGGATGGGCAGCGTTCGGAAAATTAAGGCACATCTTCTCGATACCGCACAGCCTCAAGACGAAAGTCTACAATCAGTGCGTGGTGCCAGTGATGACATATGGAACTGAGACTTGGTCGCTGACTATTGGCCTCATACACAAGCTCAGAGTCGCGCAACATGCAATGGAGAGAGCTATGTTGAGTGTTTCACTACGTGATAAAATCAGCAACGAGGAAATCCGTAGAAGAACCAAAGTCGCCAGCGTAGCGCTCAAAGTTTGCAAGTTGAAGTGGCAATGGGCAGGCCATATAGCTCGCAGAACTGATAACCGTTGGGGAGTAAAAGTTCTCGAATGGCGACCAAGGACAGGAAAACGAAGCGTAGGTCTACCCCCCCACCCGATGGACTGACGACATTGTAAAGATCGCAGGAAGTATATGGACGGTGGATGGAGAGGGCTCAAAATCGTTCTTCCTGGAAATATATTGGGGAGGCCTATGTCCAGCAGTGGCCTTCATAAAGGCTGATATGACGATAATGAAGCCAAATATGCAAAAATAAGTAAGAGGCTGACTACAGGGTGACTAAGACACTGGGGAAAAGTGCCATATTTTAATTAATGTTGTTTTTTTTTTATTCTATTAAATTATTAATTCTATTACAATTTAAATGTTTTGTTGATTTTTTTAGTGAGTCTAATAAATAACCTTTCGGAGAAAAGCTATTGTTTTTACTAATATATAATATAATACAATTGAAACAAATTTCATTACCCACTAAAAGGCTGACTACTGGGTGTTTTACCCTACCTAGAGTAAATCGAGTTATAGATTAACTAGCGTAGCGGTAGTTAAGCCGATAGAAATAGCAGCGATGCGTGATACCAATTCATCAATAGTAACTGCAAGCTATTAGTATCAAAGTTCCATAATCGCCCCACAGATATAGATACTTTAGTTAGAGCGAGTGAGAGAAAAGTAAAAGAATAGTAGTAGTAGATAGCTTGTTAAACTTAAATTACACCACTTCATCGGTAACCAACCTGTCGGTGCCTATTAAATTAAATTAATTATTGGTTGGTTTGGTTTACTTTTTAATTCCGCCGAAACAGAACTTTTAAAAACTGATCATAGACTCATTTGAGTGTTCCCCTCCACGGAAATCTTTAGTAAAAGGCGAAAGATTTGTACGTGTTGAAGGGAAACCAGAGTAACGTTGGTTGAAACTAAACGAACTCCCCATGAAGAGCCGTGCGTTTTCGTCAGCGCGATTCAGGATTGGGCTGTTTTAACTAGCGACATCTAGTTATGTTTTGGTACACTAGCGAGTCACACGCGCAATTTCCTTTTGAGAAGAGAGAAACAGTGTTGCTGGGCATTGTTCAAGGCGTTACGCAAGGGTCCATTGTCAGCCCACTTTTTATTTTTGTTACTTAGGTTGTATGAACGTGACGGCGTTTGAATGGTTCTCCCAACTCAAGTTCTATTGGGACCGAGAACGCGAAGATTGCTACATCAGACAGACAAACACCAACTCTATATACACGTATGAGTACATTGGGAACTCTGGAAGACTTGTTATAACACCTCTTACTGACAGGTACACCAGTTTACCGTACAATTATTAAAAAAAGAAACACATATGTTTTACTTACTGAAATATACGAAATAATTAATTAACATAAAAAAGCATCTAAAACAGTTGAGCGTTTAAACGATCTATAGATAGCTCAACGAATCGAGATGCCAGCTAGAATACAATGTCCTCACTCTGGTGGCATTACCTCGTTGAATGGCAATGCTAATAAGCTGGTCCAGATAAAAACCAGCTCATATAAGAGCTCATAGCTGACCAAAGAGCTGGTGACTGTACATTTTATTGGCGACTAAATTTTCAGGTAGGTAAGTAAAATTAATTAGACATAATTTATGGTAACTAAGTGTTTTGCTAGGCTGTTTATTTTCTTAAAGTCAATTGCAGCTGAAATTAGCTCTTGTCCAATTTTAGACTACGTAGATTACTAGGTTCACAAACGCGAAAACCAAGACGTAGAAATATTTAAAGGATTTTCCTTCCCAGGTGTTACATAACGCTAACTACAGCATTGCATCTCTTTCGCGGGGGAAGTCCACAGGGCCCCGCTGGTACAGGCAAGACAGAGACAACGAAAGATCTAGGAAGAGCTCTGGCTAGATGGGTGGTTGTCACTAACTGCTCAGATGGACTGGATTACAAATCCATGGCCAAGTGTTTTGCTGGTAACTTATAAATTTTTGACTGTTCCATAAATCAAGTAAACCTGTTTACTTATTAGATTTTATATATATTTTATCTACCTGGTCTAGGTAGGTACTTTATGGATCATTATATAAATAAATATTGATAGACATAATTTTAACTCAAAACGGGATATTTACCATGATATATGAGTTTTTCTGCTTCCCGATATTTCGGCACAGTTGCATGCGCCATGATCACGAGATAAACTAAAGTCTGCGGGTGGATGTTATTGGCAGACAAAACGGTCTACCCCAATGATTTTTACTCTTGTAAAATCATTGGTCTACCCTCTTTCTCAGTCTTTTACTGCAAACATTACCCGTAATACCGATTTCACTGTCACTAACAACTCGATCACGATTACGACACACAACACTCACGGTATCTGGACGAATAACTGGTACCTCACTTTTATGATTTCCACACATCCTCACCACATGGTTTTCACCACAATTGAAAACCGTCTTGTCGATTGAAATTCCTGTGTTTGGTAATCTCTATTGCCTCTTGTACCAATCTTGGGATATAACGTTTTTCAGTTGAGATTACCTGTGGATTGTGTAACTCTATCAAGTGGTTTGAGCCAGATTCTAGTAGGTGTGTAGCTATGGCCGACTTTTGTGTATCAAAAAAGTTGAAAATAAATAATAATTAAAAAAAAACTAAAAAGTAGACAATAAATAATAGTCTAAAAAAACTAAAAACACGCTTTGTATAGAAAACCAAACTAAAATATAGAAAACAAATTTTAATAAAGGTAAGTAAGAAATAAATGTTTTATAAAAAAAAGCGTGGGGTGCTTTTTAAGATATTATCGAAATGATAATCCTTCTTCTCATATCTGTCAATGAAATATTTATAGCTATTGACACCATGCACGCTTTTATCTAAATAGAACATTATTTTCTTACTTACATTTTATTACAATTTATTTTCTATTTTTAGTTTGGTTTTCTATAATAAGGCGTGTTTTAAAGTATTTTTAAACTATTATTTATTTTGTGAGTACATACTTATTATAAATAGAACAACACCCAGACAAAGACAAATATTTGTAGATCATACAAACATTTGTCCCGGGAATCGAACCCGCAACCTTCTGCGTCTTAGGCGGGCCTAACAATAAAAAATTAGAAGACACTACAGTGGGCAATCGTGGTTTTACAGTGGTTTTAATTATGAATTACTAGCGACCCGCCCGGCTTCGCACGGTGCACCCATGCTGATACTAAGAGAATAACATAACCTAAGAGATAGACATATACCATCGCGGACTTTGTTGACATTGTAGACCTTTTAAGGTGAACAATACTGTTTGATCTATCTCGTAGGGTTCAGCCCGCGTTTGCAATGTAAGCGCAAAAATGTGTTTATTTACGACATCACATTAGAAACCTCTAAAATTATCTGTGTTTCTCTAATATATTATGCATGTATTTTAGATGTAAACCTTCCTCTTGAATCACTCTATCTATTAACTTTCCGTTGCGTAGTTTTAAAGATCTAAGCATACTTAGTGTTCAGCCTGCGCCTTTAGCCTACGGTTCTCCTATTCGGGAAATGGGTTTCCTCGGATCCTTCAATGAATACTTGTTATTTCTTCTGTATTAAACGTATAATTCTTTGTTACATTACAATTTATTACAAAATTTGGTACAATAAACCTAATTAGTCGAGGGTATGCGAAGTTGTGTTGTCATCATCGAGATGAAGTTGCCGCTGACGCGCCGCGTGACGTAGGTATTAAACTCGACGCTGGTTGGCGGTTGCAGAATCCACCTTTCTTAGGCACTTCACACTGGATGACGTTAAGGTGACGACGCAAGCCCTTACTTAAGGAGCGGTAACACTTAGGGACAGACAGACAGCGGGAAACGACGTTGTTTTATACCATGTAATGAAGTAATTACCGGCCTTAATTACGTCACAACTGCTAAACGTTAATCACGTTAAAATAGTACCATCCCTCTTTGTAAGACAAATAGTGACAGGGCGAATTTTAAGCTATGTTTAGGCATATAGAATTTAGAGGCGTTTTATGATTAGGGCCGTAAATGTTTAACTATTGTGTGTTGTGGTTACCCTCAAATAAATAATAATATCACCACTTAAATTCAAGACCTTTGAGTCGACGTTGCCATCACATTCTCCAAAAGTTTTGAAGGATAACGGGCTCTCAAATGTTTAGTGACGTTTCAGTAGTTCATCATCATCATCATCAGCCCATAGCAGTCCACTGCTGGACATAGGCCTTCCTTAATGAGCGCCATTGCGCCCTGTCTTCAGCGCCCTGTTTGTAATAATTAGGAAGGTAGTAGCTATTGTCAATTTTTTTTTTACTAACAATGTTGTTAGTGTCAATCATGTGTATCACATTATTACCAGTGGTCGCCCACTGGTCGAAATTCGACCATAACTAATTAATCATTAATGTATTTTTAAGCATAATTTTTAAAAAAATATTAGCATTCTGCACACCTCTATTTATACTAATATTATAAAGAGAAAAGATTTGATTGTTTCTTTGTTTGTATTGAATAGGCTCCGAAACCACTAGACCGATTTTAAAAATTCTTTTACCGCTGGAAAGCTACACTATTCCCGGGTGACATAAGCTACTTTTTATCCCGGGAAAAATCTTCAACGCAGGCGAAGCTGCCCACGGACAGCTAGTATAAACTATACCTCAGTGTGCGAAATTTCATATTCCTTCGTCCGCGCACTTTCCGTAAAATCGGGTACAAAGTTTTTGTTTCACGTATTAATATATAGATTGCATTGTATGCAAAGCTTGATTTAACTTACCTATATCTATGGTCATTTTCCGCGTGTGGCAAGCTGTCGCTGTAGTGAAATGGAAACATTATTACAAATGAAATTTTATTATTCCGTTTTTAATAATTTTAGGGATAGCACAGAGTGGGTGTTGGGGCTGTTTCGATGAATTCAACCGCATCAACATAGAAGTTCTGTCCGTGGTAGCGCAGCAGATATTGTCAGTGCTGCTGGCTCTGTCGCAGTTCGTCAAGATATTCACCTTCGAAGGCTGCGAAATAAAACTCGATGCTAACTGCGGGATATTTATTACTATGAACCCTGGGTTAGTGTTTTCTCTCATCGCATAGACGTAGAAAGAAAATAGAATAGGAAAACAGAATAAAAACTATTTATTGACGATGTGCTTTCGTATACAGCGGAATATTTCATATCAAAGACATGTACTTACTACATATATATAGTCGACTAGAGAAGTAGATAGAGAGATAACTACAGTAGGTAACTGAGATTCACGCTATTTACCATAACTATCTGTTATCTACAAGCTGAAAACCCTGTTGACGTTTCATACCTAATACGTTACACACCTTAATAGGATCTTAGGGTTTGAATTTCGGGAATTATTCTCTTAGTGCGCGTGAGCGCACAGTAATGGCAACTCCTTCCAAATTTTAAATCTCTACGACCAGCGGTTTAGACTGTGCTTATAATGCCAATAAGTCAGTCAGAAATTATATTCTTTTATAATTTTAGATTTTTACATAAGGTCGTATTTTAAGCATAGCTTTTTATTTATTTCTAGAAATATTTACAGATATGCTATGAGATATGAGATATGAGAACTCTCTCTCGACTACTCAAATATGTAGACCTTATCCAAACCAGCATATTTGCGGTTTTTGAGGTCCTCGGCACCTTATAAGCATAGCTTATAGGGTGAGAAAATATCTCCAAGCCCCATAGACAATGACACTAAAAGAGAAACTAATTGTTCCATACAATAAGCTTATTTTTCACCGACTTCAAAAAAGGAGGACGTTCTCAATTATGTTTTTAGTACGTGTCTAGGATGTTATAGAATTTTGATCTATTTAGGTGCTAGCTAGGTAGGGTGCGATAATGAAATAATAAAACCGATCACTTGAATTACTTGTATTGAGTAAAGGTACACATTACATTTATATATACGACGGCGTATGTACCTATCGCGGATGCCTTCTAGGCATGTGTTCCCGAGGACTACAGAGGACTGGAGCGTGACTAGTCATTGAAAATAATATGATTGAAAATGCAGAATCGCCGAACGCGCTTTGCAAGCCGACGCTTACTTAAACAGTGTCACCACATGTTTATTACCCCATAACTCCGTCATTCAACCGATGTAAATGTAAAACCGATGAATATACCTATGTTTTCGTTTGGTCCCATAGAAGTTTCATCAAATCGGTTCAGTAATTAGGTTTTTAAATCAAAGTATGTAATCCAATAAATTTCGTATTATTATATAATGAATTTTTACAAGATTATTTAACATCCAGGTATGCCGGCCGGACAGAACTGCCGGACAACTTGAAATCCATGTTTCGGCCCATCGCTATGTGTGTGCCGGACAGCCTCATCATTGCGGAAAACACGCTGTTTTCTGACGGCTTCACCGCTTACAAGATCAACGCTAAGAAGGTACAAACTCAAAATCCAATGCATAAGCTTCGAGAAACAACATGCCTACATTATAAGACTAGTGTACGAGTGATATTACCAAAGACAACCTAGTACTTACTTCCTCGCTCGTTGCCGATCCTGGACCTACTTACCAGTCTATATCATAATCATACATATATTAACTAACTACTGCTACTTGTGACCTTGATCGGGTTGAACGTATTTTAAATTATGGTCTTATTATTCGTCTACTCCCACCTGTTCTGTTGAGTAGTTCTGTTGGCAGAACTATTGGGATTTTTTTTACCATTAGTTCTGTGACTTATAAGACTATGCTTTACATCTGGCTTCAATCTCATCGACAGACGAACTATATTCTTCTGGCGTTTCGCTTCGCTCGCTCGCCTTGCGCGTTGTTTTCTATACTCTAACATAACCTAACCAACTGGTTTCGATCTGAATTTCATGTCACAAGTTTCGTGAACAGAAGTACTGGGAATTCTTTTCCCATTCGTTCTGTGAACAGAACTAATGGTAAAAAAAAAACAATAGTTCTGCCAACAGAACTATTCAACAGACATTGGGAGTAGACTTCAAGATATAAAGATTAAATAAATAAAATAAATAATCCCCAAAGTAAGCAGAGCTTGTGTTATGGGTACCACATGACTGATAAACTACTTATATAGGTACTACATATTATACATAGAAACACCCAGACCCGAGAAAAATACTTGCAGATCATACAAACATTTGTCGCCGCGTGACAAATCTTTGTATGATCTGCAAGTATCGAACCCGCAACCTTCTGCCTCTCAGCCGGACCTTAGCCCACTGCGCTACAGAGGTCGTCTCTCAGTCGGACCTTATTTGTATTTATATTTATAGGTTGTAACAGATCTTAACTTATTGTGGGTAAAGTACCAACCCAGCGAGACTTTTGCGGTCCTACATACTTACAGGTGGTTTTCCACACAGGTGTTCACACTGTACCAGCTCGCTATGCAACAGTTGTCAAAGCAGGATCACTACGACTTTGGTTTACGGTCCATGGTCGCTTTGCTCAGATACGCGGGCTCGAAGCGACGTGCCTATCCCAACTTACCTGAACAAGAGGTGAGAACTACTGAGGCGAATCTGAGCGTTATTTTAGCGTTTGTATTAGCAGCATGTCTAATGTCGTTGTCTTTAACAAATTAACGAAGTTGAGCAATCTTGTAGGTTACCTGGATTTCAAAGTCAAATCAAAAGATACTTTATTCAATTCAATCACAAGGATTACTTTGAAACGTCTTACATACTAGGTGATTTTAGGTGGCAATTCCTCTTAACCCAAGCCCGAGATGAACCGGCAAGAAACTCGTCCTGGTCCTAGCGCTTTTTTGCATGATCAATCTTATGACTAGGTACCTAAACTAATACAAGAGAGTTTATACATTTCAAATGTGACGGTTAATTGTCCGAGGGCAGAGCGACATGATGCCATGCATTCTTATCAATTTCATATGTATGGCACTTTCTGTGGGGAAAAACAGCTGAAATTCGAGCAATATTCCTTTTAAGAAAAAGAGCAATACGTGCCATTTAAAAAATGAAATAGAGTCTTCTTAAAGTTAAAGTTCTCTTAAAGACTCGCGGTTTAAATATTTCTATATATAGATAAATTAATATGCTTACAATAGCTTCACAATATAAACATTTATTATACGCACAAAACTAGTAAGTTTCAGCAATATCTTCATAGACTTGATAATATAAATATAAATAGATTATACTTCCCTATGTTTCAACTACAAAAAGTGAATAGGTCCCCTCTATGGGGAACATGGTGTGTTTCTAAATTAAACTACCTGAAAACTATTACTAGATTAATCTTTTAGAGAAGGCGTATTATAATGTAAATTACTATATTGTTGATAAGAATGCATAGCTTCATGTTGCTCTATCTTCTGACTCCTAACTCATAGATATGCAATGTTTATACATATATTAGGTATTATATCAGGTACATTGTGTATGTTCAATAGTTTTATTTTCCAACACGAAGAGTTTCTTGTACATTTTTTTAGGACTTGGGATAGGAGTTGGCACCGAAATGACTACTTTTGTGTTCGTGATCTTTGTGATTGTATTGAATAAAAAAGTTATGAATTTGATGTTCACCGATACAGCATTTTCATCTGTGTGCTATTATGCTTTTGAAAACATCAGTCCCATTCATCATATCAGCCTTTAGAAAGTCCACTGCTGAACATAGGCCTCTCCAATACATTAAGAATAAGATTATGAGTTTATTCATAACAATTTTTACATTGTGTCTGAAATACTTAAGCATAAAAACCATTATAATAATATAAAAGAGTACCATGTATGTCAAATAATTTCATATAATCACATTTTTCTTAATTTAAAGTCATCAACTGTAACAGAAGCACCCCTCCAACAAAAGCTTTATCAATGCAGACTTAAATGTAGTGGGATTTTCTATGATTTTCATAGCCGCAGGAAGAGAGTTGTACAGTGTAACGGCCTGATATCTACAACCATGCCTAACAATATTTAACTTCGGACACAGTGGGGTCGCAAGATCTTTTCTCCTTGTATTTAGATTTCCAGGAAGAACGATTTTGAGCCCGCTCCATCCACCGACTTCTTGCGATCTTTACAATGTCGTCAGTCCATCGGGTGGGGGGTCGTCATACGCTTCGTTTTCCTGTCCTTGGTCGCCATTCGAGAACTTTTACTCCTCAATGGTTATCTGTTCTGCGAGCTATATGACCTGCCCATAAGCTTCTCTAGTCCCATTAAGCTTCTTTAAAAAAGTTTAGTCCAAGAAGTCTATGAGCGGCATGTTTACTCGTTATTAAAGTTGACCACATTCCTATGAAGAACTTGTTAGTAGTATATGATGTAGGTAAGTAAATACGACAGGGTTTAACATAAACTCATAAACATGTCTCAAATATACCGTTACTTCCGGCACCAGATGGTAATCCTAGCGATGCGTGACATGAACGTGGCGCGTCTTACCGCAAAGGACGTGCCACTCTTCGAAGGCATTCTGCAGGACATATTCCCTGACGTGGAAATACCGACCTTGGACTATGAGATGCTGGAGACTGCTATCACTGCGGAAATGCGCCTCATAGGACTCCAGCCTACGAAAGCTGCGCTGCACAAAGTTATACAGACTTATGAAACTAAGGTGTGTGCAATTTTTATAAATATGAATCAATTTCACACAACCCCCTAATTCCATTTTTCCCCCTTTTGATTTTGTTATTAGGCAAGTTATTTTATTATTATACTAGATGGAGAACGCTCTATCGTTGCGTTAACCTGATTTAGAGATTAAATAATAATAAATAATAAATAATGAATAATCCCGGACATTTGACACAGCATCATCTGGCCCCAAAGTTAGCAGAGCTTGTGTTATGGGTACCACATGATTGATATACTACTCATAAACGTTTTTTTTTTGTAAATACATACATATTATACATAGAAACACCCAGACCCAGATTTATAATATTAGGACAGTAGGATTAGAAGGATGGTAGCATTTTATTCGTATTTTTTGTTACACAATACAGAACTCTCGACACTCTAGTATTCTACTCGGGGATACGAACTCGGCGAAGTCAGTATCCTGGAAGATACTTGCTAGTACGATAGCGCGGCTGTCGCGCGCCAATGTCCCCGGCTTCGAGCCGGTGCAGATACATGCTCTCAACCCGAAAGCGTTGGCCCTTGGGGAGCTCTACGGAGAGTATAATCTGGCGACTGGCGAATGGAAGGATGGAGTGCTTTCTTCTATCATGAGAACCACTTGTCAAGGTGACAAAACCTACTGTTGTTTTAGGTCCTGAGGTCCGAGGGTTTAGACAAATACCCCCTAGACCCCCCTCTCCTACTTGTTGTGTACCCACCCGTTTAAAACGAGTTTTAACGTATTTTTTTGTATTTCAGACTTGTCTGTCTCTAACGTTTTCCGATTTTGATGATTTTTGGTATGACAAATAAATGAATTTTGGTATAGAGATAGATGGGACCTTGGAAAAGAACGTAGGCTATTTTTCATGTAGGTACCGAGCGTGCAAAGCCGCGGGCAGCAGCTAGTTATATATAGCTGCAAGTTTAATTTTTCTTGTTCCTTGGTGCCAGATGAGTCGATTGATCAGAAGTGGATTGTATTTGACGGGCCAGTGGATGCCATTTGGATCGAAAATCTTAACTCCGTGATGGACGACAACAAACTTCTAACTCTTGTGAACAGCGAAAGGATATCGATGCCTCGACAGGTAACCATCAAATGTTAAGGCAGGTTTACACGATGGCAGTAATGCGACAGTATAACAAGTTAGTGCTGGACTTGGGACTGGGCTCGTATACACAAGTTTCCTGGGTATCCTGGGTATTTATAATAATCCTGGGTATTGACATAGTACTAGTATATAAGTTTTATAAATACATACATATTATACATAGAAACACCGAGACCCGAGACAAACATTTGTCCCGCGGCGGGAATCGAACCAGCAGCCTTCTATAATATTACGTATTAGTAACCCCTAGGAGTGACGTCGCAGACGCGCAACAGTTCGTTTGTGTTCGTAACAATAAATTTATTGCGATTTATTTACCGAATTAAATACAGCATAGTTTCGTGCATTGGAAGGCTTGTTGCTTGGAGCATGCGTTTGAATGTGGACATAACATCGGAGGCCCTAGAACACTTCTTAAATTGTTAAAAAGTATTGTATTGTTTATTGAGCACCTTAGCTAACAATAAGTACAAGTTAGAGATATACATAATTTCTTAACCTAAGGAAGTTACAAGGTACATAATGTGATACAACTGACACCTAAACTAAGATAATAAAAATCCTGTATGATAGGTATCAGCGCCCACCCTCAATATAGGTGCAATTAAGCTAGAGAAATTCTAGATAAGTTAACAAATAGCTTGTGCGGTAAGTACATATTAATAATAAGCACTCAAATGTAGGTAAGTATGATGATATAAACAAATTAAAAAGAATAAAATAAAACTGTTAAGTATGTCTGCGAGTGTGTATATGTGTGTGTGTGTGTGTGTGTGTGTGTGTGTGTGTGTGTATGTGTGTAAGAGAAGTTTGTATGTTTGACATTTGTATGTTTGTATGAATGAATGAAAAAGTTAAGTTTCATTCTGTTTCATTCTGTTTTTTTATGTACTGAGTGGGTAGAAATGTGTTTATAGTGTATTTGTTCTGCACGGCGTTAACATTGTGTCGTCCATCTGCCGACGAGTTGCAGCATAAATATACGTCAGAATATTGACATTGACGTCTACCTGACCCACAGCCACCTCAGCGCCATCTAAGGACGAGTAGCAGTTGGTACCTATATGTAAGTGTCAAGTTAGTCTGAATTGACGTTGACATCTATCTGACTCATTCTCTGCCTCAGCGCCATCTAAAAGCGAGTAGCTGCATCAATTCCGGAAACGAATCACGTAAATAAAAACTGGAAGTGCCCTGAATGTAATGCGAAGAGACGCAGGGACGACAGCAGCCCTGTGAGGAGTGTGGCACAGGACTCCCGTGCGTCGGTTGTGCAAAATAGTACCCCGCCGCGCGCCCTCGCTGCTACCGTCGTTGACACTGCAGTACCCATCATGCCTGAATTCATCCAGCATGTTCACCGAGATCTCAGCGAGTGGATGGTAGAGATCCGACAATTCCGGCAAGAGATGGCTATGTTCCGAACCACCGTATCTGACCTCACAGCGCGCATGGATAATTTCGAGCAGCGCTTGGTAGGGCTTGAACAGCGTCATGAAGTGCGGCCCTTAGAGGTTGCCGACCTTCATTGTAAGGTAGTATTGGTGGAGCAGGAATTGGCAGACCGGGATCAGGATGCTCTTTTGTCAGATCTTGAGATTGGGAATCTGCCTGAAGATCGCGGCGAATGTTGTCCACACTGTGACTCTACTTGCGGCAAAGCTGGAAATCACTCTCGATGAGCGAGATATTGTTTTTGCTGAGCACGATGTGGGCACGATGCAGGAAGCAGGAGCGGGGGTGAAGCTCCCCGCAATCGGCAATCGCCGCGTTGTGGTGCAGCTTGCGCGCAGGAGCTTGAGAGATCAGATGCTATCAGCCGCACGTGTACGACGAACGCTTACAGCTAATGATGCCGGCAGAGACGCTAGTCATTCGGCCGTTCGAATATTTGTTAACGAGCGACTGTCACGCGTTAACAGGCAGATATTTTATCGGGTTCGGGAAGAGTTCGTAACTCACAGTGGCGGTATTCTTGGACAAAGAGGGGTCGTGTCTACGCGAGGCAAGCTGATGGGAAGCAGGCCTTTCCCATTAAATCGATGATTGATCTAAAACGTGTTTTTGGACTTGACACTGTTTGATCCTGTTTGCTATGGTTATTATCCTTACTCTAACTTTATAATTTTACTTTTGTTTTATGTTTGCTTTTTATTATTTTTTATTATTGTTCCCTGTATTCAAATATCATTATTTCCTCGTGTAATTTACTACCTGTCAGGTTATTGGGTGCTAATTAGTCTCTACTGTGTGTTTTCCATGCTTGCGTCATTTAATTTTTTTGGTAAATTTTCTAGAGATTCTTTTAAAACAATCCATAATTATATAACAGTTGTAAAATGCATTTTTATATTGAATTTATCAATGAGCTTACATTTATTTACTAAGTTAAAACATTTATTCAACAATATTTTATATTTATATTATACAATTAATATTTTATTACCATCATATTCTTATAAGAATTGCTTAAGCTTCCCGTTTGAAATAATTCAAGAATTAGAATTCTTTTCTTTGTACATATTATACATAATAATGTACATATTATACAGTTAAATCTGTTAATATTGGTCTATTTTTGTTTATTATATGTTATTTTTCTAATTGTTTACTCATAAACAGTTGGTGTTTACCATGAACGTGGTCAACTCAAACATAAACACTTCCTTTGAAATGCAATCTGAAGGTTGGTCTATTCAATTCAGGGTCATTAAATACTGGTCAAGACGAGTTTATAGTTGCAGTGGAACAGTTAAGCCCTGACATTTTAGCCATAAATGAAACGTGGGTAAAAGCGGGCCAGGATGACAAGGTACCTTCTGTCCCTGGTTACCGCTTCGTGCATTTGCCAAGACACCATACTATTAAAGATGGTCGGGGAGGGGGGTTGGCTTTTTTATATGCAGAGGTTAATGCGCGCATATGTGTCCATCCGGTCGTGTCCACGGTTGAACAAATGTGGCTGCGTCTGAGTGTGCTTGGGAGAACAGTTATTGTTGGTATTGCTTACAGGGCACCTTGGCAGGACGCTGTGGTACGTTTTGACGCTTTAACCGATTCTATTGCCTCCTTTCCTAAGTGTGACAATATGATACTTGTGGGTGATTTTAATATAGACATGCTTAGTTCACATAACAACAAGCTACCATTGCTTGAGCAGTTCCTACAATGTCTTAATTTGAACCAGGTTGTTTCTGAGCCTACATATTGCTATGATGAAAATACCCAGACCCTAATTGACATTGTATGCACTGATACTCCTGTTCGTAAAATTAACATGAAGCATACCCCGGATTTAGGTCGTCATGCCATTATTGTCGTAGAGTTCAACATCAAAAGAGAGAAGGCGTGCCCGAGATGGGTAACTTATAGACCTCTCAATAGTATTCTAAGGGATCTGTTTCTAAATGACCTACACGCTGTTTTTGATGCGGTTCAACCTTTAATAGACCTTAATGAGTCAGTTTCACTTTTAACCTTTGCAATTTTAACTTTATTTGACTAACATGCTCCACTAAAAACTACTAAATTTAATGGTCCTTCTCACCCGTGGATAACCGATACAGTGAAATCTATGATGGAGATCAGGCATGAATATCATTCTAGATATAAACTACTCAAAACTGATGTTCCAAAAAAATTTTATAAAAACATGAAATATTTGGTTGTTGCTGCTATAAAGAATGAGAAAACTGCGTCTTTCACACAAAACATAAATAATTATGTTCAAAATTCTAAGTTGTTGTGGAAAAATTTAAAACGTACTATCTCGCCCAATAAGAAAAAGTCCATAGATTTACCGCCCCAATTTGACCGATGACCCGGATCTTATTAACTCACATTTTCTTAATGTTCCCGGTGATGCCCTAGTAACGATTTCTCAGCTAACCTATTTTGAGTACCACCGATACGATTCTAATAAATTCTCGTTGCGCCCTGTAGGTGAGTATACAATTCTTAAAATTTTGGAAGGCTTTAAGTCAAATGCTCAGGGGATTGATGGCATTTCCCTGGATATGCTACTAATGACCTTGCCACAATCTTTGTCTGTAATAACATCTTTAATTAACGAGTCCTTGACAAGTGGCATTTTCCCGGAGACATGGAAGTTGGCGGTTGTGAAGCCCATTCCAAAAAATAGTCAACCGTCCTCTCTTTCTGACCTTCGTCCAATCAGCCTGCTTCTATGTCTTTCTAAAGTGTTAGAAAAGGTAGTATGCATGCAGCTTATTAAATATCTTGAGGACAATGACATTCTTCCCCAGTTGTTTCAGTCAGGCTTTCGGAAGGGTCACAGTACTTCAACTGCTCTCTTGGATGTTGTTAATTGTTAATCTGCTCGCATTTCAGGATCTGGGCATGTGTAGCATATTAGTCCTTCTGGACTTTTCCCGGGTTTTTGAATCTATAAGCATTCCCCTTCTTCTCTCAAAGCTAGCTAACTATGGCATGGACACTGTTTCTGTGAACTGGTTCTCAAGCTATTTAAATATGAGGCAACAATGTGTAGAGCTGAATTTGTGTAATGGAAAACGCTTAGATCCATATTTCAGCCAGTCTCTAGGGGTGTGCCACAAGGATCCATACTTGGACCTATTCTCTTTATCTTGTATAGTGCCGATATAATTGAAGCTTTTACTTACTGCAAATACCATCTTTATGCAGATGATGTGCAACTGTACTATTCCTTTCTGCCTTTAGACTGCGCATCAGTGCAAGATAAAATTAATTCAGATTTAGCTCAAATATCTTCCCGTTCAAAATCAAGCTCACTTGTTCTTAACCCCAAAAAATCAAAATATATGGTCATTGGTACTAAAACTAAACTTGAGATAATTGCCTGTACACAGCTCAATATTATAGTGGCTGGTGAAGCAGTAGAATATGTTGAGGAGACTAAAAGTCTTGGACTAATCTTGGATAAGCACCTACATTTCGAAAGTCACATAGCGGAGTGTGTCCGTAATTGCTTCTATCGGCTAAAAACGTTATATAATATTCGTCCGTTTCTGAGTGAAGAAGTGCGTATTGCGCTGTGTGAAATCCTTAATCTTATCCAAGCTTAATTATTGTGATGTGGTGTATGGCTCTTGCTTATTGGCTGAGACTGAGCGGTTGGTTCAGCGTGTGCAAAACGCTTGCGCACGCTTCTGTTTTTCTATTCCCCCAAGAACGCATATCACCCCATATTTAAACTCCTCAAATTTATTAAAAATGAAAGCGCGTAGAAGCCTTCACCTTGCATCCATACTTTTTGGTGTTATTGCCTACAGGTTTCCCCCTTAACTTTTTACCAAGTTGAATTGGGCCCAAGAACAATTTCTTTATAATAGGAAAGCTTGTGCTAGTGTGTTTGTTACGCCGAGGCACAAATCTGTAGCATTTCGCGGATCTTTTAGATTTGCTGCCTCACGGTGCTGGAATGACCTTCCGCCGCCGATTCGAGCCTTAAAAACATTATATAAATTTAAGAATACACTCAAAGAAAAACTACTATCTTTCCAAAAAAGCTCATAATTTATTTTACTCACGTCTATCGGTGCCATTGACTGTCCTGGCATACGCAGTAAATTGTCCTTTTCTTTCTTTTTTGTATAAAGTGAAACGAGCACATAAATAAGTCATCCGTCTCTATTACTTGGTTTTTTCTCCATCGGCCTTTATTTTTCACTAGACATTAACTTTTTAAACAAGTGCCATAATGTACCTAATTATTTTATTTTATTTATTACATTTTCCAACAAAATTAAATCGTGACCTTATTTGAACTACTCAATTGATTTGTTGATAATTATTTGATTCGTTCGATTATATATCACATAGGGATTGTTTTGCGTTTGTGGTGTCATTCTTTTTTAGGCCCTGTCTGAAAACCAGCGCTGCTTCTCACAAGTGTGTGAAGCTGCAATTATGCTGAGACTGGACCTGTTTGGCCCACACGACACAGAGGGGACTAATTAGCACAAAACTATAGCAATTTATTACTTACTGTTTTTATTATTATTATTTTTAATATTTATTATTTTCTCTTGTTTTGTTTCTGTTGTCTGTTATTTCTTTATCTACAATGTTATTTTTGTTGTGTCTAGTGTTTTGCGTTCTCTGTGTATTGTGTGTCAAATAAACAATTTCTATTATATTTGACGGCGCGTTCGATGTAAAGAGCAGACAAGTCGGTGGCAATGTCAGTGTCAGCTGCCGTTGAACTGTCACTATCGTTCGGATTGTTTGCTCTGACGCAACACCCAGCGCTAGCGCACGAGACGAAAGGACCGCCATTACCGAACAGGACGGCAATCGGTTCACATCGAATTAACGGGCTACGCGTTTGGTGGAGTGTCTGCTGATTTAGTGCCTTAAATTATTGAATAGTACGCCCACCGCTATATTTTTGTAATGTGATTATTCTAGAATAATAATTGAACCTCCAAGCACGTGCAGCGTTTTATTCTCCTCGCCCGAATACCCACGCCTGCTAGGATTAATATGGATGACGTAGAGAACCCCTCTGCCTTACCTACATCAGAAGTGGGATGCGGAGGGCCAGCACCAGGAGAAAGAAACGAAAATCCTGAAGGATCATCACACGGTTTGCTACGCAGTATGGAAGCTTTGCTATCACGGCTCCTGGAGACGCCGCATCCTCCTCGAGCGCCGAGTAACACGACGACGCAGCTGATTCGCTTTGATCCAGATGAAACCGACGCAGATATAGAAGGTTGGTGCAGGATAACCGAAATAGTCGTAAGCGGCAGGAAATTAGAGGGCGCAGAACTTTTACTAGCCCTCACACACGCTTTGCGAGGCCGCGCGGCCACGTGCTTAACCAAATTGCACGCTCAACAGCTAACATGGCCGCACATAAAAGAGTTACTTCTAGCGAAATTTGGAAAACCGATGCTGCCGCAAGACTATTTCGACGATATACTGAGGTTTCAAGTGGGCGTTAAAGAAACAGCAAGTGAAGCCGCGGTACGCCTCTGGAGCATGATAGAGCAAATCCCACGCACTGAGATGCCGGAAGATATCATAGTCGGCTTCGTATCTTCAGTTTTGTGCCAAAAGGATGTCATCATACGTCGCGAACTGCAGACCTGTAACATCACCACCCGGGCCCAACTATGTCGAATCCTGAAAGGCATCTCCTTGAAGCGGAGGCACGAAACCCCAGACACTAACGACGTCGAGCCTAAAAAGATTCGTCCAAACGAACGTTTCCTGGGAACTTGTCATCGGTGTGGTCTACTGGGCCATCGTGCGGTAGACTGCCGCAGACGTCGAGAAGAACCCTTCGCTAAACCTGCAACGTCGAAGGCTCCCGAGCTGTTCCCAGCGCCGCGAAGCGTTTCGCGGCCCGTCGTCTGCTTCGTGTGTGGTCAGCAAGGCCATGTGGCGTCAACGTGTCCAGACCGCAAGGGGGCGGTGAGCGGCGAGCGGCCAGCGATCAAAGAAGTCCACCTGTGCGAGCGGAGACCAGCGACTGGCACCTTGACTACATCCTCCGGTGAGCTCGTTTCCTTCCTTTTTGACAGTGGATCCGCTTGCTCGTTAGTAAATAGTAGCACAGCTGCCAGACTTCCGGGCACTACACGCGACACTTTGGTGTATCTTACTGGTATAGGCGAAGACAATGTAGTAGAGTGCACCTCCCAAATTTCTAGTATCGTCAATATCCAGCATATCTCGTTTGAAGTGTTGTTCCACGTGGTACCCGACACAACGATAGGCGAGCAGATAATCATAGGTCGGGATATTTTAGGCAAAGGCATTACCGTTGAAATAAATAGTGATCAAACTCGGTTCGTGTTGCGTAAGAAGGTGGATATTGTAGAAAAATCGAGCGCAATAGATTTTGATAGCATCGACACTGATCTGCAAGGCGAACATAGGTTAGCTCTAATCGAAATTTTGCGCAAATATAGTGACTTCTTCACAGACGGTATACCTATACGACGTGTCACAACCGGTCATATGCGATTAGAACCTATTGACCCGAGTAAGACTGTTCAACGACGCCCATATAGGTTGTCCCCTGCGGAAAAGGAGGTAGTTAGAAATAAAATAAAGGATCTCCTCGAAGCTGGTGTTATTCGTGAAAGCACGTCAGCTTTCGCCAGCCCGATACTTCTCGTAAAAAAGAAGGACAACTCAGATAGGATGTGCGTTGACTACCGCGAACTAAATTCGAACACTCGTCCGGAGCACTACCCTCTGCCAATAATTGAAGAACAGATAGATAGACTTCATGGCGCGTGCTTTTTCTCGTCTTTAGACATGGCATCGGGCTATCATCAGATTTTGATCGACCCAGAGGGCGACAGCGTAGCTCGCACGGCGTTTGTGACCCCCGAGGGTCAGTATGAATTTTTGGCGATGCCCTTTGGGCTACGAAATGCGGCTTCTGTCTATCAGAGGTGCATTAACAAAGCCCTAGGTCCTCTCAAAGATAATGTAGCACTAGCCTACATGGACGACGTACTTTGCTATTCCAATGACGTCACACAAGGCCTGGAACGTTTAGATCTTACACTGAACGCATTATCAGAAGCAGGTTTTTCACTGAATGTCCGGAAATGCAAATTCATGAAAAACGAAGTAGACTATCTGGGGTACGTAGTAAAATCAGGGAAGGTCACCCCAAACCCTAGGAAGATCCGAGCCCTAGTAGATGCACCCACACCACAAACTGCAAGTCAAGTTCGTCAGTTTTTAGGTCTAGCGTCCTACTTCCGTCGCTTCATCCCAAATTACACTCACCTAGTGGGCCCACTGTACCCTTTGACAAAGACCAAGGGGGCGATAACGTGGACGAATGCACACAGCGAAATTCACAAAAAGATCGTTCAAATATTGACATCTGAACCGGTCTTAACAATTTTTGACCCAAAATTACCAGTGGAACTACACACTGACGCAAGCTCAGAAGGGTATGGCGCGATACTAATTCAAAGACAAGACAATCTACCTCGCGTGATATCCTACTTCAGCCGCCGAACTACCGATGTGGAATCCCGCTATCACTCGTACGAGTTGGAGACCTTAGCGGTCGTTCGAGCGGTAGAGCACTTTAGGCATTACCTGTACGGTCAGCACTTTACTGTCTTCACAGACTGTAATTCCCTCAAAGCATCTAAGTCTAAAACCGATCTCACTCCTCGTGTCCACCGATGGTGGGCTTTTCTCCAAGCCTACGATTTTGATATCGTGCACAAACAGGGAAGCAGCATGGGTCATGCCGACTTTTTGTCTAGAAACCCGCTACCCGATTGTCCGCCCGAATTTCCAGATGCCGGATCGTCTGCAAAAATGAAACCCGTAAAATTTGTAGAACTTCACGAGGGCTGGTTGACAGTTGAACAAAAAAGAGATAGCGAGATCCGAGACTTAATCGAAAAGCATCATAACAGTGAACTCCCTGAAGCAATATCCTCCACTTATGACGTCCGCAAAGGGTTGCTCTACAGGAAAATCGAACGAAACAAGAGTAGCTTTTGGCTCCCCGTTGTACCTCGTTCTCTCACATGGTCCCTAATCAATCATATCCACACTGAGATCAAGCATTTAGGCGCCGATAAGACGCTAGACAAACTCTACGAACAATATTGGTTCCCACAAATGTCGAAATCCGTCCGCAAATTCGTAGATTCATGCATAGTATGCAAAGCGTCAAAAGGCCCATCGGGTGCCACTCAAGTCAGGCTTCACCCAATTCCGAAGGTCCCCATTCCTTGGCACACTATTCACATCGACATCACTGGTAAACTCAGCGGCAAAAGTGATCAGAAAGATTACGCCTCAGTAATCATCGACTCATTTACCAAATATGTTCTCCTTGAGTACACTCATTCTCTTGATGCGGCAAGTGCTGTAAAGGCCTTAAAGAAGGCTGTGTGTCTTTTTGGCGCCCCTAAGCGCATTATAGCCGATCAAGGCAGATGCTACGCAAGTGCTGAGTTCAGAGAATTCTGTAGCGATCACTCCATAGAACTCCACTTCATTGCCACAGGCTCTAGTAGAGCCAACGGCCAAGTAGAGCGAGTAATGCGTACTTTGAAAAGCCTATTCACAATTATTGAAAATGATCCTCACAAAACGTGGCGCGACGAGCTTCTTGATGTCCAGTTAGCTTTGAACACCACAAGGTCTAGAGTCACCGGATACACACCCACTGAACTAATGTTTGGAATAAAAGCGCAATCGTTAGGTATGGCCAAAATAGCCCCAAGCTCCGCACCGGTACCGCGATTAGTTTTAGAAACGATAAGACGTAACGCTGCCGAAAATATCGCGAAAACGGCATCATCTGAAATAAAGCGATTCAACCGGGGTAAAGCCGTCGTGAAACCGTTCTCTAAAGGGGAGTATGTTTTTATAAAAAATAACGAGCGCAACCAAACCAAACTGCAAAGAAAATTTAAGGGACCATTCATAATCACCAACGTGTTAGAAAATGATAGGTACGAATTGAAAAACATCGATAGGTCTAATAAGACTTACAAATACGCTCACGAAAATCTGCGTTTAGTGCCCAGGGGTCATGATGGCTTAGTAGAAGTTGCTGCCTCTTTGATCAATGATGATGATGATGATGATGAGGAGGAGGAGGCCGAGACGGCGGGTCAGACTCAAAGGGATGAAACGGTATCATCAGATGAGGATACGATCTCGGTAGCTAGTTCGCACACTATGACCGCCAGCTCGGCAACCCTCTCAGCATCGGAACGCGAAGAAGACATTTAATTTTGAGTCGTGAGTAGCGCACTATTTATGTGTCATTTTCAACACCACCACTTAGGCAAGTACGAGTCAGGTGGCTTCACGTCATATGAGATGACGTTGGGTAGAGGCGCGGGGCGGGGTATGACTACACCCTGCTGTGGCATTATTTGCATGAGGTCAAATATTGCCGGGGGTTGTGCTCGAGCTGCGGGGCCGTCCGGTCCAGGTCGTCATATGAGATGGCGAGCTTGGTCGAAAGGACACCTTGATCTGATCCTAATAGCTCGAAGACACGTGTGTGTGTGTGTGTGTGTAATGTGAATACTGACGAATGTGTACTGAACGATTCCCACCTAAACTGTCAGGATAGACGAGCGAAGTAAAATTTGTGATCCCAGCGGTTTTCTCTAATTTTCAGGTCAAGGAACACGAGAGAAGACGGATACGCACGAGGACGTGCGAATGTCAGTCTGGCCGTGACGGCGCGTTCGATGTAAAGAGCAGACAAGTCGGTGGCAATGTCAGTGTCAGCTGCCGTTGAACTGTCACTATCGTTCGGATTGTTTGCTCTGACGCAACACCCAGCGCTAGCGCACGAGACGAAAGGACCGCCATTACCGAACAGGACGGCAATCGGTTCACATCGAATTAACGGGCTACGCGTTTGGTGGAGTGTCTGCTGATTTAGTGCCTTAAATTATTGAATAGTACGCCCACCGCTATATTTTTGTAATGTGATTATTCTAGAATAATAATTGAACCTCCAAGCACATGCAGCGTTTTATTCTCCTCGCCCGAATACCCACGCCTGCTAGGATTAATATGGATGACGTAGAGAACCCCTCTGCCTTACCTACATATTCTATTCCCTACAAAGCTATGAAATAAATACATAAAAACATGGGTAACATAGGTGGGGTTGGTTTATTAAATCTTTTACTACCATTTACGAGATTTAGAGCCCAGCCTGATTAAAATATTACAAAAATTCTAAAAGGGCCATACATTATTTTTAACTGCTTATTAGATAATATTCAATTGGCTTAGGACAGATGGTCAGGACTAATAATATATAGTCATTCTTAACCGATTTCGGAAGCCTAACTGTGCGTGGTCACGTGCGTTTGACCAGTTTATTTGTTTATTTTCGATTTTTTAGCCAAGAAAAGAAACGTCATATAATTACAAAAATATTTTTTATATGTTTTTTTCATTCAGGTAACCATAAATCTTATATCAAGAGAATTAGATTTGTGAATAAATTTGTTTCGTAGGGTTAATTGATGCTGACCTAAATGCCTTAGCAGGACTGTCGATTCTGCCTGCCAGTATAAGAGAACCTGGTTGACTAGATCTGAAATCAATTGGTCACTGCCATCGTATATACCAGCCTTTAGCCATGTCTCCGTAGCCTTATTGCTATAAAATCCCATTCAGTGAAATTTGACCATAAACATGGACCAGCCAATTCTATAGTTTTCCAAACGTCTTACATTTAAGATGTTGTAATGACAGTTTTGTCATACGGACCTAAGCTACCCTAAGCCGTTATATAGTCGGTCCTGGATTTAGAAGACGTTAAGACATGACCGCAGCTTTTGAGCGTCAGTAAAGTCACAGCTTTCTTTAAAGCACAGTCTTCACTTTAAAGAGCTTTTGGCATACTAAGGTGTTCCTAACGCATCAATGAAGTAAAGCGACTCTCTGTGAAGATTGACTCTCCTAATGAAGTAGCGCTGGTTTTCGGACTAGACCTTACCGGCGTGACTTCACTGGCGAAATCTGTGAGAAAGTGTGAAACTGAGGAAGAGGGTAGACCGTTTTGTGTGCCAATAACATCCACCCACTAAGACCTAGTTTATATCGTAATCATGACGCATGCAACTGTGCCAAAATGTCGAAAAGCAGAACACACATATTATCGTAAATATCCCGTTTTGAGTGAATATTAGTAGGAGCTAATAGTACACTTTGACCAGTACTGTGTTATTTCCAGGTGTCTCTTCTTATTGAGACCTTGGACCTGGCAGTAGCGTCTCCAGCTACTGTGTCCCGGAACGGAATGGTGTACAACGATTACAAGGATTGGGGCTGGTGGCCTTTTACCAACTCCTGGCTGGAGACTATTGCAGACCTAGAGTATAGGGAGACAGTGAGTACCTATTTGTTTTTGTTAGAGAATAAAACCTTGAAACAAACCCGGCTCGGTGCAAGCTATTATACACCTGCAACCGCACTGACACCGCATGTGCTGACTCGTCGTTCCTGCGGGTTCTGTCTACAAAGTCGAGAGGTTTGTGTGGGTACCTGGGGAGGCCTGCACTATCAAACTGATGCTCTGTAACTTGACTGACGCCACCTAAATCATCTTCAACAGATGAATTAAGTCCAGTGATGATTTGTTTTTCATTGTTATCCATCTGATTCAGTATCTTGCAACCTGTATTTATATACTTTAGACGGGGACGTTCAGGGTTTTAGATCTTGTATAGTTCTGGACATTTTACTTCCTTAGAGAAAAAATAGTGATAACTACTAGCACCGTCACTCATTAGGTCCTACTGGTTCAAATTCAAAACTACTCTATTGAATACAACCGAAGGATCACATTGAATTGTCTTGCATGCTAGATTTATGTACGAGTCCCAGAAGAGTAGGCAAGAAACCAGTTTTGTTCCTAGCGCTTTTTTTATGAACCTTTATTTACTTTATCTACGGTTAATAAAACTTTTGGAGCAAACTTTAAACTTTAAAACAAGGTAGTAAATTATGTCTAGACTACAGTTTGTTATAGTCTGTATATTACGTCCATACGATTACTACATAGAGGAGGTCCGTTAAAGAACCAAAGTTACCGACATAGCACTCAAAATTTGAAAGTTGAAGTGGCAATGGGCAGGCCATATAGCTCGCAGAACTGATGACAGGAAAACTGACCAATGACAGGAAAACGAAGCGTATGACGACCCCCCACCCGATGGACTGACGACATTGTAAAGATCGCAGGATCGTGGATAGAGAGGGCTCAAAATCGTACTTCCTGGAAATCAATTGGGGAAGCCTATGTTCAGTAGTGGACTTCTTAAAGGCTGATATGATGATGATTATTACTACCATAACTGGCTACTTATTTTGACTGACCTCTCAGATCATCTCAGGACAAACATTAATGTGATGTTTATGGGGTAGTTTTTTTTGTCTGGGTGTTAAAAAGTATGTACCTACATATTTCAAAATATATGAGTATTTTATCAGTCATTCTATTTGATTTCCATAGTATCTACAAGCTATGCATGTTTTGTGTGGATTGTCTATTTTATAATTACTTTCTTTAGCTCCGTCGCCATTTCGTTAACATCCTGACCCCAGTTCTCGAGTTGAAGCGGCTGTTCCTCACGGAAGGCTCCTCCGTGAAGGGTCAGGAGCTGACCGGAGTCCGCTCCATGTGCCGCCTGATGTCCATGATGCCTGAACTCGGACCAGCTCAGAGCGACGAAGAGGATAACGAAACCTTTTCTAAAATGAGATTCCTGTTTGCGTGAGTAGACGTGTGCTGATGATTCGTGAAGGTCTAAATACCAAGCAACAAACACCTCGCGCATTTTTTTTATTTATCACATTTGCGGTTAATGAAAGTTCGTTTACTTGGATGACATATTTTTTCAGCATTTTTAATTTTAAAATCAAACTACTGAACCGATTTCGATGAAATTTTTAAGACGGCTAAATTAAGGCAAACATTTGCACAGCTAGAACTTAGTAAGTTAGTTACCTGAGTAGCAATATGTAATAAATATTTTAAATATTCCAGCATGATCTGGTCTGTGTGTGCAACGTTGGAAGAAGAGCCTCGTCGTAAGCTGGACAACTGGGTGCGGGAACACGAGGTTGGTATTGAACTGCAGGAATGAAACAAAATTTCTGAAGTTCACTAGTAACTAGGTATATCCATATATTTCCTTTCAGGGTGTCTTTCCACTTAAGGATACAGTATACGACTATTACCTGGACGAGCGACTCCGTCAGTTTATGCCCTGGGAGGACAAACTGCCAGACAACTGGAAATATAACCCCAGGTTATTATAAAATGGCATTTATTGACCGAGCGAGCGCGAAGCGCGAACGAGTGTCTCCTTTTCAGCTTGGGCAAAAATGTTTTCGTATATTTCTAACTATTCTTTGTTTCTTTTTTTTTCTGATGCATTTTTCGATAAAATTATAACCACTGTTCAGCACTAGTTCTTCTGGCGACATGTTGTCGACGACTGACATAGTAGTAGATGCGTAGACAGACAACGTTGTTAAACAAAAGTTCCGCGCTAACTTTCAACATGTTGGCCATTATGTTGTGCAACATGTCGCGCGCCAAATGTTGCCTATTGAGAACACGGCTTAAGTCTGTCATTTCGAAAAATGTTCTACGGAAATATAACTTGCTTTACGTTTTCAACTCCCATATCTTCATTTTGAAAAATTTCCAAAAACTGAATCGACAAAAAAAGTTATAAAAGTCTATAAGTTATAAAACCTGATCACAAAATTTCACGAGAATCTGTTGAGAAATGCGACCTGTAGAGGAGAACATCCGGACAGAAGCCGGACATAGGCCGGACAGCCGGAAAGTATTTTCGTCTAAGCTAAAAGAAGACACTCGCTTCGCTCGGTCAATAAGCTAAATAAATCAGATCCACTAATTATGTAGATTACATACAATAATATTTAATATTTTTTGACTCAAAGGCATAATACCTTTTAATTACATATAAAATTCATCAGCTAGAGCTTCGTCAATAACATAATAAGATTTAAATTAAAAAAATGATTTATTTTGCTAGTAAAGTCCTTAATATCTAAGTTTCCTATGTCCATTTCTAATTTATTAAAAAAATATTGAGCTCATGCATAAAAAGATTTTATCTACCTTAGCAAATCTATGTGTTGGAATAATTATGTTGTTTTTATTCCGTGTATTGTAATTATATACATCATCATGTAATTTATAATTGTCAAGGTGTAATTTTGCATAAATTCAATTTTGAAAAATATATTCGCCTGTATATCTATTTCCTTAAATATATTTATGCACTATTCCATTTTGTAAATTTGCAATATGAACCATATCTCTCGCTTCTGCAATATCTTCATATCTGTATATAAATATTCTGTGCGTGTATTTGTAAATCAACTCCTAAACGGCTTGATCGATTTTGATAATTTTTTTTGTGTGTTCAAGTGGATTAGAGAAAAGTTTAGATACAATTGGATATATTTTTTATTTTCTTTATGTTTCTTATTAAAACGCGCGACATAGTCGCGAACGGGACAGCTAGTAAACATTTTAAGATTTTTATGCATTTCCCCAAGCTAGAATGCCATAAGTCAAGAGCGAGTGTAAATAAGCATGGGATCCAGCCTTAGCCGAATGTGGATCGCTTAACCGTCTACTGGATTATCTCAGCGCGGGAGAGGGATATCTTTACGGTGATAATAATAACATAGACGGTCGAACTATCAACAACAACAGCATGAATATGTAGGATAGAAGTAGGATAGTAAGTTAAGTTCAAAATAGAGAGTGGTTCGTTCGGTGATCCAGCCTGGGTTTCCACCGGATCCTGGTGCCGACGGTGGAGCTGGTGCGCGTGCAGTCGGTGGCGCTGAGCGTGCTGCGCGCCGGACATGGCGTGCTCGTCGGCGCGCCCACCGGGACCGGGAAGACCTTCCTCATCAAGGGCACCCTGGCCAGTCTGGACCCGCTGAGGTACGGTACACCGACCGCCTTCCACTCTACTCCTCATCCAGGGCACCCTGGCTAGTCTGGACCCGCTGAGGTACGGTACACCGACCGCCTTCCACTCTACTCCTCATCCAGGGCACCCTGGCTAGTCTGGACCCGCTGAGGTACGGTACACCGACCGCCTTCCACTCTACTCCTCATCCAGGGCACCCTGGCCAGTCTGGACCCGCTGAGGTACGGTACACCGACCGCCTTCCACTCTACTCCTCATCCAGGGCACCCTGGCCAGTCTGGACCCGCTGAGGTACGGTACACCAACCGCCTTCCACTCTACTCCTCATCCAGGGCACCCTGGCCAGTCTGGACCCGCTGAGGTACGGTACACCGACCGCCTTCCACTCTACTCCTCATCCAGGGCACCCTGGCCAGTCTGGACCCGCTGAGGTACGGTACACCAACCGCCTTCCACTCTACTCCTCATCCAGGGCACCCTGGCCAGTCTGGACCCGCTGAGGTACGGTACACCGACCGCCTTCCACTCTACTCCTCATCCAGGGCACCCTGGCTAGTCTGGACCCGCTGAGGTACGGTACACCAACCGCCTTCCACTCTACTCCTCATCCAGGGCACCCTGGCCAGTCTGGACCCGCTGAGGTACGGTACACCGACCGCCTTCCACTCTACTCCTCATCCAGGGCACCCTGGCTAGTCTGGACCCGCTGAGGTACGGTACACCAACCGCCTTCCACTCTACTCCTCATCCAGGGTACCCTGGCCAGTCTGGACCCGCTGAGGTACGGTACACCAACCGCCTTACACTCTACTCCTCATCCAGGGCACCTTGGCCAGTCTTGATCCGGTACGGTACAGGGTACATATATTTATCTTTTAACATAAACTTTGCTACACATTTCTTTAATAAGAATCACCGAACTCACAAAAGTCGTAGAATAATCGTCCACACAGCACAGATAGTTAGAACACCCAGACACAAAACAAACACCTACGTTCATCACACATATAAATAATGTCGTACATTTCACACAGTATCATCTGGCCCCAAAGTAAGCAGAGCTTGTGTTATGATGTTGATGATGATGTTACCACGTGACTGATATATACTCGTACTACTAAACTTTATTTTTTGTAAATACATATTATACTTCGAAACACCCAGACCCGAGACAAATACTAGCATATCATGCAAAGATTTGTCCCGCGGCAGAAATCGCCCACAACCTGCCTCTCAGTCGGGCCTTGGCCCACTTCGCCACAGAAATCGATATTTATAGAGGAAATGATTGTCCTGGTTGAGAATCGAACCCCTATATTACAGCCTGCCTGCCTATCAGCCCAGGTATATTTATTTGTTCATGATAATTAAACAGGTACAGCCAACAAGTGATCAATATGTCTGCGCAGACGACGGCTGCCAATGTCCAGGATACCATAGAGGCCAGACTTGAGAAAAGAACCAAAGGAAACTTTGTTCCCGCTGGGGGTAAATAGTTCTCAATTATTTATTACTTTATTTTAAACTAGCTTCTACCCGCGGCTTCGCACGCGTTGTACCTACAAAAAACATTAACAACATCATCAGCATCTTGCAGATGGTCATCTCACGAACGGACTGTGTAATAATTGTCTAAAATATATTTTAGTTAGTCATAGCATTTGTAAAACCTATTCGGTTGGTACCATCTAACTAAATTAGGAAAGCTTAATTAAATTAGATAAAATTAAATTAGGATAAGTTGGTAACAACAGAATACCAAGTTTCATTTGACACTTCTAAACCTAATTTTAGCTAAAATTAGTAAGGTTGGTGCCAACAGAATTGAGGCTATTCTGTAGTATATTTAGTATCAGCATTTCACCCGTGCGAAGCCGGGGCGGGTCGCTAGTTTAAATATAACCTAACTGTGACTGGTCACACAATTAGTTGTTTCCATTCTGAACTTAACTGCAACTTTGCTTATTGTATAATTAAACTGTGTTGTGTGAAACGTCCGCCAATGTCTATCTTATTCATTACAATCCATTTAGTAATTTTTGCGTGAAAGAGTAACAAACATACTTACAAACTTTCGCGTTTATAATATTAAGTAAGATAAGATTGTATCAGTCATCTGGTCACCATAATACATGCTATGCTTAGTTTGGGACTGATGATGTGTGCATTGTCCAGCAATATTTATTATTATTATTATTATTTAATACACTACTAACTTTATATTGTGCTTATTTTCAGGAAAGAAAATGATTGCTTTCATGGACGACATAAACATGCCAGTTCGTGATGAGTACGGTTCCCAACCTCCGCTGGAGTTGGTGCGGCTGTGGCACGACTATGGGTACTGGTTTGACAGAGCCAAGCAGTGGAGGAAGAACGTTAAGGTAACTTCACAACGCTTCATTGACAGCCCCACAGTATCTCTTGTGAGGATTGAATATCGGGGCATAGTTTGTACAGCCTAACATGCGAGGAAGAATATCAGGGTATCCACAACACTCCACACTAAACCACACAGGGTATTTTGGTGTTGTCCGAGTTGTCTCGACAGAAATACCAGGGGGTATCTACCCCCTGGTGGACCTTATGTTATAGTGGCATATAGAGACGTGACATGCTCTCTGTTCCTCCACTTTTGTATTCTATAGTTTTTTTTATTGTTTGTGTTATGCGTATAATTTAAGGATCTATCCTATAATCACGTTTTAGCTAATGTAGCGTCAACATCAGGCCATCTTTATATAGGGACATTAGAATAACTAGGACAAAGCATTTTTTAATGCTGCATTAGAAAATATGAATATGAGATTTCTAGAACCGTCTAGAAATTTTTCAATTCAATTTTGTCATATTCACCTAAATTGTCTAATGTAGCATTCTAAAATAGTCCTTATGGTTGAGGCAATGGAGATTACCTGTGTTACGTAACATTTTACGGATTATTTTTTTCATCTACGCACTCGTGGTAAAAAAACTGAATCGATCTCGACGGGTCAACGATTTTAATTTTAATTTAACGAGTTGTGCGTGACTACAGTAGCGTTTTCATCTGAGGGCTTCCTTTGTCGCCAAGTTAGGTACTTGGCTTGTATTACTAGGTACGACGAATATCTGAGCGGTTTTATTTCATGATACCTAATGTTTGTTGACTGGTTGTAACTCTGATCAGTACCTACTGATAACTGATTATGAGCTTGAGGGCTGTTTGCTCTGTGTCTCTGAGGGCTGTTTCCTCTGTAACTCTGAGGGCTGTTCCCTCTGTGTCTCTGAGGGCTATTCCCTCTGTGACTCTGAGGGCTGTTCCCTCTGTGTCTTTGAGGGCTGTTCCCTCTGTGTCTCTCTGAGAGATCTTTGTGAGACCTTTGGGGGTCGTTCCCCCGGTGTGGCCTCCGACCTCCCCTATAGCCACCCCGAGCCTCGCTTACTGGTTTGGTTCAATCTGATACCAATTGGTCAAACTGATCTCTAAATTTGTCTGGTTAAGTGGTTGCATAATGCCCCCGCATTTGAAGTAAGGGTCAACACCAAATACACATAACATCTGACAGTACATGCACAGTTATTTCAAAGCTCACTCACCGAACCTGCTCGAGCGGCGTCCGCTGGGCCAATGCAGGTGGGTGCACGCTCTCGACGCACCGTCGCTCGCCATGACGTCACCTAACGCTATAGCTAGGTAGACCTATCTGTATATTTTATCTTCGCATTCGCGACATCCGTTCTTCGGAGAGCACGTTAAACTGTTGGTTTTAGCTTTTCAAAAGTGCCATGACAACTTGGTAGCCGGAGAGTAGATTCTTTTTATATAATTATTGATTCTTCATCTAGATTTTGCTTCTTTTAACCTGTTTACACGTCTCTTTTCTTCATTCTTATTTCCTCCTCGCACACTGATTCTTCTTCCATTGCGTCACCAGTACAAATAAGTGCGCTCGAAAGGCTTTTTTCGTGCAATTTACGATAGGTGCGACATGCCGGATTCTTCACCATATTTTTCTTCACCGTTTAAAACCGTAGGTACTGGCTTAAAGCTCACATTTTTTTCAAACTGAAAAAAAAAATTGTTTTTCTGGATTTGAACCAATGAACGCACTATTCATAATTTTATATATCCAGGACATGGTGTTATGTGGCGCAGCCGGCCCACCTGGTGGGGCGCGGTCTCCGTTGCCTCCGCGTCTTCTGTCCTGCTTCCACTCCTTCTTTCTTACTCCTCCTACACATTCGCAACTCGTCAAGATCTTCGGAACCATGCTTTCGCAACATCTCTCTGATTTTGATGAGGAAACGAAGACTGTTGGTGAGTCTACCTTTGATCTTTTAATTTACAGGTTGCTGCAGCACCTATACCATGCCTTAAGCTTAGTCGGCTATATCCACAGGAAAGACGTGGGTCAAAACGTGTGGAGCTGACGGGTCACGGGTTTCCTCACAATGTTTTCCTTTATGGTTTGAGAGCTGTCTTGTCCATACAAACGTCGAAAAATGATCATGGTAACGTTTTGAATATTCAGTATATTCAGTAGCTTTTTCATGAGAACCCTGGAGCCTAAAGTCTGTTCATGATTCTTACGTGGTCGTTTTATGTTGAAATCATAGTCTAATCTAATAAATAAATAAATAAATAAATAATGCCGGACATTTAACACAGCATCATCTGGCCCCAAAGTAAGCAGAGCTTGTGTTATGGGTACCACATGACTGATATACTACTTACATACCTATATACTTTTTTTTTTAAACACCCAGACCCGAGACAAATACTTGCAGATCATACAAACATGTCCCGTGGCGGGAATCGAAACCGCAACCTTCTGCGTCTCAGCCGGACTTTGGCCCACTGTGCCACAGAGGTCGTCAAAAATTTGATTAGAAATCATAATTACTATGCTAGATGTAATGGCAAGCATTTTGTCTGCGCTTACTAAAGAGTTTGTGCTGCTGATGGCGAGTGGCGTGCGCACACGGGCAATTTATTTTTTTCGATCAATAATTGCCAAATACAACATCATGACAACATCAAGCGATTTACAACAATGGCAACATGTAACAATAATACAGAGTCAGCCATACCATACTTCGCTATATGGTGCAATTTAGGAAAACCAGATTTCCAGATTGATCCATCCTTTTTCGCCGAGCCAAAAAAATTCTAAAAAAAGCAAGGATACAACTGCACCACCCGTCTCTTTCATCATCATCATAACAGCCTTTATAAAGTCCACTGCTGAACATATGCCTCCCCAATAGATTTCCAGGAAGAACGATTTTGAGCCCTCTCCATCCACCGACTTCCTGCGATCTTTACAATGTCTTCAGTCCATCGGGTGGGGGGTCGTCCTACGCTTCGTTTTCCTGTCCTTGGTCGCCATTCGAGAACTTTTATTCCCCAACGGTTATCAGTTCTGCGAGCTATATGGCCTGCCCATTGCCACTTCAACTTGCAAATTTTGAGTGTTATGTCGGTGACTGGTTCTTCTACGGATTTCCTCGTTGCGGATTTTATCACGTAGTGAAACACCCAACATAGCTCTCTCCATAGCACGTTGCGCGACTCTGAGCTTGTGTATGAGGCCAATAGTTAGCGACCAAGTCTCAGTTCCATATGTCATCACTGGCAACACGCACTGATTATAGACTTTCGTCTTGAGGCTCTGCGGTATCTGTGACGAGAAGATGTGCCGTAATTTCCCGAACGCTGCCCATCCGAGTTGGATTCGTCAGCTGACCTCTTTGTCGAAGTTGGACTTGCCTAGTTGAATCGTTTGACCCAAATAGACATAATGGTCTACAACTTTGATTATATCGCTCCCAATATGTACCGGTACGGGTGCAACATGAGCATTTGACATGATTTTTGTCTTGCTCATGTTCATTTTAAGACCCACCTGTTGGGACACGATATTAAGGTCGCTGAGCATTGTGCCAAGGTCTTCCAGAGATTCGGCCATGAGGACTATATCGTCGGCAAATCGAAGGTGAGTGATGTGTTCGCCATTGATGTTGATACTATGTCTATGCCAGTACAAGAGCTTGAAAATCCTCCTCCAATGTAGAGGTGAACAGTTTCGGAGAAATAACATCTCCCTGTCTCACCCCTTTATGCAATGGGATTGGATTAGTGCTCTGGTCCTGGAGTGAGATAGACATGGTGGCGTTACTGTACAGACATTTCAACACTTCGATATACCCATAGTCGATTTGGCATCGCTGGAGTGACCGCAACACTGCCCAGGTTTCGACAGAATCAAAGGCTTTCTCATAGTCCACAACGCTAAACAAAGTGGCTGGTTATACTCTTCGGTCTTCTGTATAACTTGCCGGAGCGTATGGATGTGGTCTATGGTGTTAAAGCCTTTTCGGGACCCGGCTTGTTCGGGAGGCTGGAAGTCGTCAAACCTACGAGCGAGACGATTAGTAACTACTCTCAAAAACAGCTTATAGACATGGCTCAACAGCGAGATGGGCCTGTAATTCTTTAAGAGGTTGTTATCCCCTTTCTTAAAGAACAGTACCACCACGCTCCTGTTCCACGCCTCTGGCGTAGTTCCCTCGAGGATGACGGAGTTGAACAGCTTCTGGAGGACCTTAAGTTCCGGTGTTCCACCCACTCTCAGAAGCTCTGAAAAAACTGAACTGAACTGAGCTTTCCAACTGAAAGCTCTCGGGGTTTTGGATTTGGGCAGGACTTAGGCGAAGAGTGATGATGAAATCTATCTCGCGTTTGTGTCCACCGGGGTGAAGCCACGTCCATTTCCTGGACGACCGCTTCTTGAAAAAGGAGTTCTTTTCCATGAAGTCGGCCAATCGCGGACCCCGTTGGTTCCGCTGTCCAAATCCAAATTGCCCCACTCTCAGTTCATCACCATTCCTCACACCTAGCCGCGCGTTGAAGTCCCCCATCAGAACCGTAAAGTGTGTTTTCTAGGCTTGCATGGCATTTGAAATGTCATCATACATAGCCTCCACTTCATCGTCTGGACGTTTCGAGTGAGGTGCGTACACCTGTATGACCTTAAGCGAATACCGTTTGGTTATTCCGAGTATAAGATATACCACACTGCTCGACACGCTTTCGATCTTTACTATGTTGTTAACGAGGGATTTGTGGACGAGAAATCCGACACCGTGCTGAGAAAGTTGATCGCCCTCCCGGTAGTAGAATAAGTTGCCGGAATTTAGGATTATCGGGTCCTCTCCCTCTCTTCGGACTTCTGATAACCCCATAATATCCCAGTGCAACTTATTTACTACTTCTTCCAGCTCTATCAACTTCTCGTCGGTCCTCAGTGTGCGTGCGTTGTATGTTGCCAGGGCCAGGGGTCGTTGGGATTGGTAGCTGGACCTCTGCCGGAGATTCTTCGCACCCCCTTTTCCGCCGTTACCGTGGCCGTCACCTATGCCGGGAATAGCGGAACTGCCGGGAACTGAGGGCCGTCTTCTAGTTGTGTTCATCATATGGGGGGTTTTGCCATAGTCACCACGCTTGGCAGACGGATTAGTGACCGCAGATTTTGTGTTAAGTACTCGGGAGTACTGTCCAATCCCCCGGTGTGTGTTCCCTTATTCGCCTTTTACGACATCCACGGGAGGAGATGGAGGGGTCCTATTCTATGCTGGAACCACCGCGGTCCGGTCTCTTTATAAACTATTAATACTTGATAGCAGCCAGACACAGAACAATAGTAGATTGTATCATAAGGGAGCAAAATATTATTTTTACGGCGAGGGTGCTCTTTTGAATCCAGAGCAAAGTGAGGGATTCTAGATTCTTTAGTAGAATCCTGAACGTAGCGAGGGATTCAAAGTACGTCGCCCGAGCCAAAAATATATTTTGCACCCTAGTGATACACTCTACTTTTCATCACCCACTATAAGGAAATAAAAGGCGCCTCATATTTTAATCCATCTCATTTCTTGCATCAGTTCTAAAACTTTCAGGAGTTAATTCTATACTTTCACTGTCACTTGAAGAACCAATTTTTTTAAAACAAAACCATGAATTTCTAACAATCCGTGAAAATTGACGAAAACGCAGGCTGTAGTTCGTGCGTTTTTAATTTGATTCCTTTTATTTTATTCAGCTGGCGGCGCGACTATGCGCCGTCGGCCAGTACCAGCCAGTCTTTATTCAAACAATATTTGCGTTCGATTTCTTTGGCGCTGAACACTAAGATGTTCCAAATTCAAAAAGTGCGCAGTAAAGATAATTGCGGCGCACTTATAATGAGGATTAAAAACTCATTACTGCCCGCTAAAAGTTTCTTATAGAAAACACCACCTTTGGGTGCACTTAAAGGCAAACCAAGTCGTCCTTTTCGAATGTGGGATGAAAACATTTATGTTCGTTACACACATTTTTGTCCTGGGTGGGAATCCACATCTTACAGCGCAGAAGGCAGCGCTACCACCAAATGAGCTGTTAGGTGTTGTTTGATGGGTTAATCTGATGTAAACTTTTACAGGTAAAACAGTTCTATTGGCGACTATAGATATGTTTAACAATATAGTAGCCAAACTCTTGCCAACGCCAAGTAAAATGCACTATCTGTTCAATTTGAGAGACATCTCCAAGATCTTCCAGGTAATATTATGCTGTAAGATCTAAATCTGTAGCGGCACTTTTAAATAGAAACCATGCTCTTAAATCCCTGTAGTTGGCTAAATAGTAATGAAATTTAGAGCTAAACACTCATCCGATCGTTGATTAGTGCTATTTGAACTACATGGTTATATATGTTTGATTATTCAATCATTCGATAATTCATTCATTAATTCATTGGCTCACCGGTTCGTTGGTTATTCGTTTATTTATTCATTTATACATTTGTTAAGATTGTTAGATTATTGGAAGTAGATTATTGTCCGAGCTGTGAGAACGTTGACGATTGACGACAACGAGCTGACCTGAACGGTATTACAGGGTCTATTAAGAAGTAACAAGGACTACACAAACACTAAAGCGAGGTTGCTACGGCTCTGGCTCTGCGAGTGCTTCCGAGTTTTCAACGATCGCCTCACGGAAGAGAAGTTAGTTTTGTGCTGTTTTCCTTTTTCGTAGCCATCTTGAAATCGAATCTTTCTAATAATAGGAGTATTATAGTACTGAACTACTGACACTTTGAATTAAAATCAATCCTGCATGGTGTGGAATTGAAACATATTCCACATGATAACAATAATATTTTAAATCTATACCTATAAAAGAGTTTAACCTGACTAACTGACTGACTGACTGATTCATCATCGCCGAGCCGAAACCGTTGAAGCTAGAAAGCTGAAATTTGGAAGGTAGCTTCCTTTTATAGCAAAACTACCCACTAAGGCGGGATTTTTTGAAATTCAACCCCTAAGAGGGTGAAAAGAGGTCAAAACGAATTTATGAAACTTTTTAACGGGTGGTGCGATTTGCTTGAAACTTGATATGATTAAATAAAATGCCAAATAAATTGACATGTTTTAGGATTTTTGAAAATAACTCTTAAAGGAGTAAAATAGGTGTGATAATTTGTGTGGAAACTTTTTAATGGGTGGTGGGTGTGATTGGTTTGACACTTATCAATAAAATTTGGCAAGGAGATAAATTGCATCCTGTAGAAGGGTTTAAGCTACAATCCCTTTCAAACAAAATGCGGACAAAGTCGCGAGCACTAGCTAGTTATGAATAAAATTACACTTGATTGTTTGGGATTTAATTATTATTACATTAAGCTTGAAGATCGTTGAAGTTGAAGTACGCCACAGTGGTCGTCAAATAAGTCTACTCCCACCTGTTCTGTTGAATAGTTCTGTTGGCAGAACTATTGAGCTTTTTTTTACCATTAGTTTTGAACTCGGAACAAATGGGAAAATAATTCCCAGTAGTTCTGTTCACGAATCTTGTGACATGAAATTCAGATCGAAACCAGTTGGTTAGGTTATGTTAGAATATAGAAAACAATGCGCAAGGCGAGCGAGCGGCCGCGAGCGGCGGCCGCCGAAGCGGCAGAAGAATATAGTTCGTCTATCGATGAGATTGAAGCCAGGTGTAAAGCATAGTCTTTTAAGTTACAAAACTAATGGGGAAAAAATCCCAATAGTTCTGCCAACAGAAGAGGTGGGAGTAGACGGTCAAATAGACGGCTTTTAATTTTCGGCCTTACCTTGATGTTGTTTCCTCCATTATTTTACTATCTTGACGATTCTCTTTTAATAACAATAGAGTCGCATTTTCAGAGATCGAGATTGGTTTATGAATCAAGCATCTGATATATTGGGTAAACACTTCGAGCTGACCTTCCATGCTCTGTGCCCTTCTAAAACTGCGCCTATATTCGGACACTTTCTGAACCCTTTTGAAGTTTATGACGATTTAAACGACCCTGCTGCTTTGAGGAAGTAAGTATCATTAAAATTCCAACCCACAATTTTCCTGACCAAGCCGAGATGAGTTTGGTGGAGACAAATATGGTCTAATCACAATTTAGCCTCAAACAATGCAAACCTTATATTGAATCCTGACTGATAGAATACTTATATACCTGAATATACATAAATGTAATAGAACTGAAGTACAGAACATACATAAATGTTTGTCCTGGGTATCGAACCCACAACTTACAGCGCAGAAAGAAGAGCCTTTGCAGAAACAACCGGCAGTGAGTTGTAATTTCGGAGGATCAACACACCAATGGTTGATTAATAAAGGTTTTACTCACGTATTATTTTGTTGGTGAAGGCACCGGATACTGTTTCGATTTATCTGAAGATTATTTTTGATAGTTTGATCCGTTGCCGCTCGAGATTATCTAGATGAATCGAAACGGTGTCCGGTGCCTTCATCGACAAAATAATACGTGAGTAAAACCCGTGTTTATCAAAATACAACTTTATCCCGGGAAAATTGCTTTGTCCCGGGAAAAATCTTCAACGCGGGCAAAGCTGCGCGCGTACAGCTAGTATTTTTATATAAATGAAATCGGTTTTTTTTCTAAAACGTAATTATGTATTTTTTACTGATGAAGTATATGCAATTAGTATTACCATAAATATTGGGAGATAAGCTCTAAATCAAATTGTTCTTTCAGATATATAACCAATCAGATGGATGATTACAACAGTTCCCCAGGAGTGGTGAAGATGGAGTTGGTTCTGTTCAAAGACGCCATCGAGCATATCTGCCGCATCGTGCGGGTTATATCGCAAGAGCGGGGAAATATGCTGTGTGTGGGAATAGGTATGCTAGTTTTAGGACGACTGGGTTTCCAGTTTCAAGGATAGACCAGAACGAAAAGATTATGTTCTATCCTATAATAACATAATTAGCGCGGCGTTTCTTATTAGCTATTGTGTGTTTATAAAATACTAGCTGTCCGCGCGCACCTTCACCTGCGTTGCAGATTTTTCCCGGGACAAACCAATTTTCCCGGGATTAAAAGTAGCCTATGTCACCCAGGGATAGTGTAGCTTTCCAACGGTAATATATTTTTTCTAATCCGTCCAATACAAACAAACAAACAATCAAATATTTCCTCTTTATACCTTAGATTCTAGATTTGGTTGTTTTGGTATATTATAGTTCAAATACATGTGCCAGTTGCACGAAAGGAGCTTTTGGCGCTCATTAATCTTTTCACCACACTAGTTTTAAATAAATAGTGACACTATAAGACGAAGAAGCATAATTTAGCTGTAACTTGATTTCATAATCCGTATATATATAAATTAATATCCTGTTTCCCTTTCCCTTGGTCACGGCATCACGCGTGAACAGCTTGACCGATTTTTCTAATTCTTTTTTTGTTGTGTTTGTTATTGTCAGGAGAAAGTTCTTATGAATGAAAAAATTAAGAAAGTTACGTGGATAATAGGAAAATTTTAGAAAATTTAACGACGATATTATCTTTTCTAATGTAACGGAAAAGCGCTTTTGACAATAAAAAAAATCGCTGCAAATAATAGTAAAGACAGAACAACGTCTGACGGGTCTGCTAGTGTACACATGTAACTGCACTGTAACTGCAACGGCACATAAAAATGCAGGCGATAAAGATTCGATTTGTAGAGATATTTGAAGTTCAAACTTCTTAGACTACTTATCCTTCTAATATTATAAATGTGACTGTGTGGATGGTTGATATTTGAATGTTTGTAAGCTTCCCACAATTCGCTGTGTCTGTCCGTATGTTTGTCTGGTGGTATATCTGTCTCTCTGTATGTATGTCTGTCAGTTGTTTGTCTCTAATCAGAGTTCTTGCTTGAAAACGATTACTTTTATCGTGTTGTAGGTTGCACGGTATACGTATCAGTGGCCCCTGCAAAGTTATGCCTTTATTTTTATTAAATTTTTATTTATTTATTGTTTTCAGGGATACTTACATTGCATATAGTTAGATAGATCTTTTTAATATACTAAGTGGTTTCATAAACAGTTTTTTGAAATGAAAATTCGTGTGATAAATATTAAAAGTGGCCTTTTGAAGTGGTCTTTTTTAGTCAGTGCCCCCTATATCATCTCTTTACTGGCTAAACCTCTGATTAGGAATAATAAATAAATAATAAATATTAATGGACAATGCACTGAACACCATCTAGCCCCTAAATAAGGGTAGCTTGTACTTTGGTGACCATTATGGCGGTTATGCATCTTTTGACACAATCAATGTCTATTAATTTAGATTATCTGCATAATTTCAATCATAAGTTTTATTGTAATTGAAACCAGTTTTGACATGATGGATTACTATTAATAAATATTTAGACGGAGACTGCCATGAATAACTAAAGTGAAGTCTCAAAACCATGCCTCTTTGTGTAAATACACGAACCCACGCACACACATCTATCCAAACTCATTGCTCTTCTTACTTGTATAAATACTTGTACTATTAAGTATTCTGTCATGTCGTGGTCTATAAAACATATAACAAACAAATAATTACGATGTGACATGTACTAATAGCATGGAGCACGATTTCGGTGTATGTGGTGTATGTGCGTGAATGCGGGTATATACACACAGGAGCATGGTTTTGAGAATTTATTTTGGTTGATGGCGGTGCTCCGTCTTCATATTTAATTAACCTTCCGTAATACCAATTCATCAATATTAACTGAAAGTGTTTAGTATAAAAGTTTTGATAGTATCAGATTTCCATAGTATCAGATTTCCATAATCGCCCCGCAGACGACGGATAGAATACTTATATATGATTAAATACATACATAAAATAATTTATAACACCCAGACACAGAACACCTATGTTCGCTGCAGGAATGTTTATCCTGGGAGGGAATCGAACACTCAACCTACAGCGCAGAAGGCAGAGCTACTACAACAGACTAGTCAAAACTGTTATATTTTCGTAATACTTGAATATAATCAATAAATTACAAGAAAAAAATATCTAGCTCATCAACAAAAAGTTGCGCGTAAATTCAGATAGCATAAAGAGATCTTATACCTTTATTTATATACTAGAAGTCGCAGCTTCGCCTGCGTTGAAAATTTTTCCCGGCACAAACCAATTTTCACGGGATAAAAAGTAGCCTGGGTGACATAGTTTAGTGACATAGGGGATAGCGTAGCTTTGCAACGGTAAAATAATTTTTCAAATCGGTCCAGTAGTTTCGGAGCCTATTCAATACAAAAAAACATCAAATCTTTCCTCTTTACAATTTTGATATAGAAAAGTTATGTAGCAGCTATACTTACGTAATAATACTTTATAGGTGGCTCTGGTAGACAGAGTTTAACTCGCGTGGCGTCCTACATCTGTGAATGCAACTCATTCCAAATCGTCGTCACCAAGACTTACGGAGTAAAGGACCTAAAAGAGGATCTGAAGGTAACTAGCGACATGAAACATACTAGCGGTACTACTAGCGGCAAAAAAGCGAGGCCTATCTATCTATCGACCTAAAGCAAAGAAGCGACATTATACAAAATAGCGTCTTGAAGCATAAAGTAAAAGCAAATTAGCAATAATATTGTTACGAGCCGGGTACTGATAAATTATGAAACTAGTCTTATACTCTTGGTAAAGCTATAACTTTAATTTCACAGTTACCACACACAGAACTAAATCCACTAACTTTACTAGTAAACTTTTCAATAGAATACAATGAAAGTCACAACTCTACAACACAACTGATAACACTTCGAAATTATCGCGCTTGTAACACTTGTTAAGCTGAGAATAGACTGACTGCATCCGTAAACCACCGCCGTATTTATACGAGCGTCGAGTGCGTCGAGCGAAAATGTTCGCTTGTAATAGAGAGATATAGTCGATATAGCTATCTTGTTCGCTCTCATGCATTCGATACGCGTACTTTGCAGTGCATCTACTCGATACCAGATGGCGTTGTAGGTGAATTTTGAATGCGTCCGCCTGCCAACAGATGGAGCTACTAGTATGTAGCAGGTGCAACAATATGACATTAGGTTAAAATCCTTTATGAAACTGGATTTCTAAATCATTTAGAAGAAAACCGTACCGGTTTTCTTTGAAATGATAATAATTAGAAATATTTTATTTGGATTAATCTTACGTATGTTAATTTATTGTCGTCGTTGTAGCTCCACCTTGTATATAAAAAACCGCGTAGTTTCTATACACAAATACCGTTCCAATTTCTGCTCTCAAATACGGCTATTTCTCGCTTCTATTTATAAATATCATTCTAGATTCTATACATGAATACCGGAGTGGATTCCAAAAAGACCACGTTCATATTCTGTGACACGCAGATTGTCGAGGAAACCTTCACAGAGATCATAAACAACCTTCTCAGTAGTGGAGAGGTCACTAACCTCTTTAAAGCGGACGAGTATGAGGACGTAAGTATTATAATCCTTACTAATATTATAAATTTGAAAGTAACTCTGTCTGTCTATCTATCACGTTTTAGCGCCTAAACCGCTGATCCGATTTTGATAAATTTTGGTATAGAGATAGATGGGACTTTGGAGAAGGACATAGGCTACTTTTTATGTAGGTACCACGCGTGCGAAGCCGCAGGCAGCAACTAGTTAAAAATAAAACCACCAATGCCTTAACCAAAACAAGGGAAAGATGATGTAAGGAATTATATAACACAGTCGAGGTCGTTTATTCTCAAAACATAAATACGACCATCACTTTTCAAATAGAAATAAGTAAATATTGGTGGACAATAACATACAACACCATCTAGCCCCAACATAAGCATAGCTTGTATTATAGTGACCAGCTGACTGATAGTATAGGTACTTATATATTTTTAAATAAATACTTATGATACTTTAAAACACCCAGACACAGAGGCAATACCTATGTTCATCACACAAATGTTTATCCTGGGAGGGAATCGAATCCTCAACCTACAGCGCAAAAGGCTGAGCTACAACCAACTGGTCACCATAATAACTTGCTTAGATGGTTTTGTGTCCATCAATATTTATTATTATTTATTATTGTGAGCGTTTTTGAAGTCGTAGCCTTAACTTTAGAATTTTAGCGTTAGAATTTTTGCTAATAACTATTCTGAAGTCATAAATTAGCCTGGCAGGGATCAGTAAGTTCTGAGGTATTTATTTACTCTAGTAAGATCATAGAAACCAGTGGTTTCCTGCTTTTATCGTTCTGAAGTCAATGTTTACGTTAGTGAGGTCAGAATTACGTTTATTTGTTAAAATTTTGCTTCCGATGTCATTATTTACGTATGGTCATGCTTCTAAAGCTAAGAAGGCATAATTTACTAGATTTAGGAAAGAACTACACTTATAAGGTCATTTTGTGTATCTGTTGCGGGGAGGCGCGGCTTGATCGTTCGGTTCGGCGTCTGCAACCTACGTCGGGGCTGGATCGGATGAGGTATCCAATGAAAGATTCTAGCCGGTACAATGTTACTTTTTTGTTCAGGGAGATCAGTTCTGTTCTGACACTTTTGTTTTTACTACGCGAAATCCCTGTCTTATATACGGTTGTATCTCATGGAATTTTGGCAAACGGTGCATTCTCGCGCCTTTCGTTTATTGGTTTATTACCTACGGCACAACTTTATGGGTATTCTTTACAACCTAGCCGTTTACTTTCTTTGCAATTACTTACAATAGATCTTTAATTTCGGGGCAAGTTCTCACGTTATAATCTTTACTGTTACGGTCTTTGTGACTAGTTTCTAATTGACATATTTTAACAATATTTTATTTTACTAATAAAGTCGGCGTCGCTAACAGTATCTGAGGTTATTATATACGCCAGTGAAGTCAATATATTCGTGCACAGATTAAAGCAGCCTTGGAGAAACCGATGAAGACGGCCAACATTATGCAGACCACGGAGCAAGTCTACCTGTTCCTTGTGGAACGCGTTAGAGCCAATCTGCATATCGTCTTGTGCTTCAGTCCCATTGGAGAGGAATTCAGGTGATTTAAATTAATAACTTAAGTTAAGGTACTTATATTACATGTAATTAGTTTTTTTAAGTTCTCATATTAAGTGAATAATAAATTCTTTTATGAGAATGAAGTTTCTCAAACCGAATCTTCGAATGTGTTCTATATTTAAGATATAGAAAACATTGGAACACATTTTCTATATTTAAGACAAGAAAACACCGCACGTTATTTGTTTAACCAGCAACCAACTGCCTAGACAAAACTAACCACACATATAAAATAACAATCAGATATACCACACAATGATATTGTAGCTTAAAAGCGACCTATTGTTCCGAGCCGGGTATTGATAAATTAATTAAACCACTTGATTTTACAGAATAATAACTTTAATTTCAAAGTTATCACACACAGAACTTAATCCACTGATTTTACTAGTATACTTCCTAAAAGAACACAATAAAAGTCACAACACTACAACACAACTGATTACACTTCAAAACTATCGCACTTGTATCACTTGTTAAGCCGAGAATAGACTGACTATATTCACACATTACCGCCGCTTTTATATGCGCGGCGAGTGCGTTGCGTAAAACCTAAGCGCTACTCGAACTTTCGAGAACGAACCGGAACGCGCTAATATATTCGCTTGTAAGGGAGAGATATATTCATCTCGTTCGCTCTTATACATTAAATAAGCGTACTATGTAGTGTGTCCACTCGATACTAGGTGGCGCTGTGCTAATTATTTTATATTAATTGCGTCCGCCCGCCAACAAATGGAACTATGTAGCGGACGCAACACCATCAAACCGGATATTGAATCGTGCTATTTTCTGAGGCGCACTGTAATCCTTTCACCACAGTTTCGAAATAACTAGTGACAGGATAAGAATAAGAATTTTCACATGACGGTTGTTTTTTTTTATATTATACTTCTTTCTTACGAATCAGTGACCAATAATAGCGACGAAGTTAAGACCCAGAACTCTAACGCAGCGATTTCAGTTTTCACCCGCACTCCCCCGTACCCTACCCCACAACTAGAGACAATTTCACTATGCGGAAACTAGAGGAACTAAATATTATCCAGCATTTCAACTCTGCTGATGAACAAGCGACCTTGTTTGATTTTCAGATTAGGCCTATTGATAACCTCTATAATGGCCTAACAAGTTTTGAAAAGCCGTTCGTTGATATCTTAGAAACGAATTAGTAACCTACACCGAGTGCTTTATATAATATCTTCAGTTGTACATATCTCGTATTTAACTCTATGAAAACCAGTAAAATAAGACATCGTTTTTCTATTGTTATTGACTTACCTAGACTTAGCTAATTGGGTAAAATTGAGAGGATACATCCCACATTTACAAACCGATACGATTAGACTACATGTATTGTGTTTATAAGTATAATATTATGTATAAATAAAAATAATAAAATAAATTAATATTGGAGGACAATGTACACAACACCATCTAGCTCCAAACTAAGCATATCTTGTATTATGGTGACCAGATGGCTGATATAATACTTATATATTTTTATTTATTTTATTTATTTAGGTCTACCAATGATTATTACAATAATACAACCATACTTAATATATTACAGTAAGTGTACACAATGTACAAGTTCATGCTGATTGCACAATCAATTATAGGTAAACACCACATGCTATTTTTAAATACATACTTATGATACTTTATAATATTGGATACTTTATAAGTTTGTATGATCTGCAAGTATTTGTCTCGGGTCTGGATGTTTCTATGTATAATTTGGATGTATTTACAAAAAAAAAACTACTCGTATATCAGTCATGTGGTACCCATAACTCAAGCATTTCTTACTTTGGGGCCAGATGATGCTGTGTGAAATGTCCGGCGTAATGTAACGGCTTAATAATGATTGTTCAGGAATCGAATCCGCCAGTACCCAGCCCTCATCAACAACACAACCACGAACTGGTTCCTGGAGTGGCCGCGAGAGGCGCTGCTGGAGGTGGCCTACAAGTTCCTGGAGGGCGTGGAACTGCTGGCTTCTATCACTGGACCCAGGGTAGGATTACTGCCCGTTTTGTGGAAGGAACGTTTCGGAAAAGTTTTGGGCAAGGGGCATAGGAGGCGTTCTGACGTTGTATCTTCAATAAAAATAGGTAGGTTTCATTCTATATTCTCATAAATCCATATTTTACAAGAACCAAACATTATAAGATATCTGAAAAATAAACAAAAATCGCGCTAAAACTCCTTGTTAACCAACTTCCGAGGAGATTCTCAATTCGGTTGGGTTTTTTGTTACCTCATAACTTCGTCATATTATGAACCAATTTGAAAAAATCTTTTTTATGTAAGTAAAGATTCGATTTGTCCCATAAAATATCGGTTGAATAATTTGGTTTTTAAATCCAAATAGCTGGAAAAAGTTAATGAAATTTAGTATTTTTATATATTTCGTATTAATATTTTTTGTTTTTAAAACGTAAATATTTTGTGAACAAGTATGATGTCATGTGAAGTGAGTGATGTGAGTGAATGATCACATATACCTTATAACTTCTTGTCTGAAAGTTTGTTCAGCTAGGGGATTGTTTAGTAATGATACTGAAATACAAAAAGAGTCATTCAATATTCAGTCCCTGGGTGAATGATGAATGACGAATTCTGGAGAACTGGGGAACTGGGGTTCTGGGGAACTGGGGAATGTCCAGTCCCTGAATATTAATTGGTTTGTATGTTTTAATAATGCTTCGAACACAGCTCTCTGTGCTCTCGTCACAGCTGACGAGAAACCGTGTGTACTAAGTTTCACTATTAATGTGTTTTTTTTCCTATAAATAATTATTTTTCCGACTTATTAGCCTTAGCTCTGTTTGGTAGTAGCTTTGCTTTCTGCGCCGTAGGTTGTGGGTTCGATTCCCGTTCAGGACAAACATACGTGTGATGAGCATAAGTTTGTTCTGTGCCTGGGTGTTATAAAGTATCATAAGTAGAATTAAAAAAAAATATATCTTTCATCGTTCAAATTGTGTGGTTCCCATAGCACAAGCTATGCTTAGTTTGGGGCTAGATGGTATTGTGGAAATTATCTACTAATATTTATTTATTTACTAGCGACCCGCCCCGGCTTCGCACGGGTGCAATGCTGATACTAAATATACTTCAGAATGTCATTATATAAAACGTTATCTAAGAGAATAACATAACCTACGAGATAGACATATCTTTTTTGTAGACCTTTTGAAGCTGTACAATACTGTAGTATATTATTTTGATCTATCTCGTAGGGTTCAGTCAGCGTTTGCAATGTAAGCGCAAAAAAATGAGTTTATTTACATCACATTAGAATCCTCTAAAATGTTTCTCTACTATATTATACATATAAACCTTCTTCTTGAATCAATCTATTTGTTAAAAAAACCGCATCAAAATCCGTTCCGTAGTTTTAAAGATCTAAGCATACATAAGACAGCGGGAAGCGACTTAGTTTTACGAGTATAATATAATGATTATATTTACGTTTTTATCTCTTAAGGTTCGCCGCAAAGAGTCATTAATAGAAAGCCGCGAGGATATTCTGAGAGCGTCAGTAGCGTCCATCATGTCACTGATCCACTCGTCTGTGGGAAAGTATTCCGTGAAAATGTGGCAGGAGATGAGAAGAACTAATTACGTCACTCCAACTAATTATTTGGAGCTGGTGACAGGGTATAAGGAGTAAGTCAACATTTGTTTATTCACAAGTTTTCTCAGAACTAATATTGAACCTTCTACATACTATCCCCTATCTACTATCACCTAACTACAATTCCCTATCTACTATCTACAATCCCCTATCTACTATCTACAATGCCCTATCTAATATCCCCTATCTACTATCCTCTATCTACTATCCTCTTTCTACTATCCCCAATCTACTAACCCCTATCTACTATCTCCCATCTACGATCCTTAGATCGTGGGTTCGAATCCAATCGTGCACTAATAGATCGTAGGTACACGAAAAAAATAAGTGCGCTGATACCAGTATGTACTCTCGAACGGTGAAAGAAAATATCGTCAAGAAACCGACATGTCGTAGAGCCTACAAAGTTCAAACACATGTGCCAAGTGCACGAAAGGAGCCTCTGAGGCGAATCCTTTCACCACACTGGTTCGAAATAACTAGTGACACGATAAGAAGAAGAAGAAGGTGGTTATTAATTGTCAGCTTGAAAATGTTAGGGGCTTGTGGACACTAGCTCTCACACTAGGATGTCGTGAGTAGCTAGTGAGTACCTCATCCGAAAAAATGTACAAAATAAGGTTTTAAAACAATAAGGAAAAGAAAAAATAAGTAGATTAATAAATGTGGATAAGATAAGATAAGATAAGATAAGATAATTTACCAAAACTGAACATAAACTTAAACTTGATAAACTTACTAGCTGTCCCGATCGCGACTTCGTTCCGATCGTTCTAAAAAGAAAAGAAAATTTATGTCTAATTGTAAATCTAAACCATTCTATATTATATTATATTATTTTGTACATTTCTGTAATTATTTCTGTAAATAAATATTATACTAAAATTAATAGGATTACGGTATATTACTCTGTACGTTTCTGAAAAAAACTATTCTCGAATCCACTTGAACATAAAAAAATTCATCAAAATCGGTTCAGCCGTTTCGGAGTTAATTACAAATACGCACAGAAGATTAATATATAAAGATTTTGTTAAGTTTGTAAAGTAAAGACATTAATGTATGTATTGAACAGCTAAGTAGACTTGCGTTGAGTATGAAGTGCGTTTAGCACAAGTATGTAAATGACAAGAATTAACAAATTAACAGACGCTAGCAATCAGCTTATCCCGTGTCTAATTTTAATGCGTGGTCCGAAGCGCACCTCGCATTAAAACATCCCTATACAGTAATCTTTATAGGCTTAAACACTCGAATTTAGTCGCGAACGGGACTGTAAATATAAAAAAAGGTTTATACGTGCTTGAGTAACAAATAAATAACAAAATCTATGTACCAGAATGCTGAAAATGAAGCGTTACGAAGTGGCGCTGCAAGCTAACAAGCTGAGGAACGGCCTGGGCAAGGTCGAGGAGACCACAGCACTGGTCGGCCAGATGTCCGAAGAACTGGCCGTCGCACAGGTGACATCAAATATCTATAACTAGTGGTCGCCCACTGGTCGGAATTCGACCATAATTCATTAATTATTAATGTAATTTTTAAGCATAATTAGAACAAAAGCGTTCTGCATTTAGGCCAGTCAAAATAGCATTTAACTTTGCACTAAATTTCCGAACCAAATTTTTTTTTATATGAGGTTTAGGATCACTTACTGAGCATAAAATCACAAAATGCTGACAGATCCAGGTGACTGACGCTTCAAGCGCCATCTTGAAAAACGTTTTTGGCCGATATCTCGGAAACTATGCACTTTAGGGCAAAATTTATGGAGACCATTATTGTAGAGAATAAAATTTCGCATCATTTGTTTCTAGTAAACTTTATTGTAAAACTTACCGTTTACCGATAGTATCTGTAATGTTCAAATAAGGTGTAAATAAACTGAATTTGAATTATGTGCATAAACTGACTACCTCTAATAATAAGTGTCCACGTAAGTCTCTAGAGATATGAGGAGGTGTCTAACATGCTTAGGGCTTTCCTAACTCGTGAGCTTTTTTAACAAAGACTTGTATCTAGAGATCTGAGGTTTACTAACCCTGGAGATTGATTACAGTCGCGAGATTATTTACTAATTCAAATCAAGGTTGCCAGTTCACATCAGCTCCACGTGAGATGACCATGCCCTCAAATCTCTCATGCAGAATATTTAATGTGGCATGAGCTGTGTGGCACGTAGCGCCGTCTTGTTGAAACCACATGTCGTTGGTGTTCAGATGATCCAGTTCATGCCAAAAAAAGTTGGTAATCATCGACCTATAGCGCTCGCCGTTGACAGTGATGGCCTGGCCAATGTTGTTCTCAAAGAAATATGGCCCGATGACGCCGCGAGCCCAAAACCCACACCAAACTGTAACTTTTTCGGGATGCATTGGACGCTCTTGGATCTCATGTGGATTGGTATCGTCCCAAATTCGACAATTTTGTTTGTTTACGTACCCATTCATCCAGAAATGGGCCTCATCGCTGAAGATAATTTTTCTGTGAAAATTACGGTCAGTTGCTAACTGCTCCAGTGCCCATTCAGCGAACACACGTCGTTGTCTATGGTCGTTTACCTTCAATTCCTGGGTGAATTTTATACGGGTGCAGGCAAGTCACGACGCAAAATTCGTCAAGTTGTGGTCTGTGAAAGGCCGAGTTCTTGTGAGCGACGCGAAATCGACTGCCTCGGATTCTCCTGCACACTCTCACGGACAGCGGCGATGTTTTCGGCAGACCTTGCGTTTCGTTGACGTACGGGTGTTGGTCGATCATTTACCGAACCAGTGGACTCAAATTTATCCACCACACGACGAATAGTCCTCTCGGTAGGACGCTTATGGCGACCGTAAAATGGGCGAAGCGCGCGGTGCGTTGCCCGAACAGAACACTCATTTTGATAAAACAATTTTATCATTTGCACGTGTTGTTGAATGCTATAGCTATCCATGATGATTTGGCAAAACAGAATGAATAAATTACAACCAATTTGACAGATGTAGCTTCAACAAGATGGCCGCTACCAACTGTCAAAGTTCGGACGTGCCTATTGGAAGACCCTATAGATACATAATTATAAAGTCATAAATGATGCTAAGAACGTTTGTAAAGCCACATGGAAATTGATCAAGACTGAAACCAGTGACACAAAACCAATTGAACACATAAATTATATAAATCATAATAATAAACATAATAAACAAAATAAACATAAAGTTAGATCATCTAAAAACAAATCAAAGACCACATGGGGTATTTTAAATAGCTCAAAGCGAAATCTACCTAAAGATACTATCAATAAATTAAGTTTAAATAATAACACAATAACAAACCCTAAAGATATAGCTAATGCATTTAATGATTTTTTTATTGACAAAGTGGTTTCAATCAAATACTCGGGATAAAACTTCACTTCATTGATAGAAAGTCGAAGAGATTCTTTTTATTTAAAACCATGCATACCGGATGATGTGATTAGGATAATAAACTCCCTTAACAATACAAACAGTGTCGGATATGACGAAACGAAATGACGAACGAATGACGACGAGTTATTAATTTTTATAGATAGGTACCTTTCAAATATTTTATAAATAACGGGTATAAGAGAAATAGGTCTATAATTTTCTATGCACTCTTTGTTCTGTTTTTTGTATAGAGGTTTAATTATAGAAATTTTTAATGCATCGGGATATACACCTGTACTTATACATGAGTTAATAATGTGACTAATTGGTGCACATATACTATGAGCTGCAGATTTTAGTATTTTAGTCGAAATTTCGTCATATCCGACACTGTTTGTATTGTTAAGGGAGTTTATTATCCTAATCACATCATCCGGTATGCATGGTTTTAAATAAAAAGAATCTCTTCGACTTTCTATCAATGAAGTGAAGTTTTTTCCCGAGTATTTGATTGAAATCACTTTGTCAATAAAAAAATCATTAAATGCATTAGCTATATCTTTAGGGTTTGTTATTGTGTTATTATTTAAACTTAATTTATTGATAGTATCTTTAGGTAGATTTCGCTTTGAGCTATTTAAAATACCCCATGTGGTCTTTGATTTGTTTTTAGATGATCTAACTTTATGTTTATTTTGTGCTTTTTGTGTAAGTTTGGTCATTTTTTAAGGATTTTTTTATATTCTTCTTTACTGTTTTGTGTAGGTTTTTTTCTGTGTTTCCATAGAAGTTTTATTTTTTTTGACAACAAGTTTAATTCCGCGTGATACCCATCGTACTGGTTTCGTAGTCTTAATAGTTATTAGTTTATAGGGGAAACAAAGGTCATAAAATAATTTAAAAATGTCAATAAACTGATTGTATGCAATATTAGGATCGTTCTCGCTGTATACTTCTGAAAATGATATGCCTGTAAGTATATCGGTAAACCGTAATATGTTATCAATTGAGTAATCTCTTCTCTGAATTCGCCAGTACTTAAGGATACTTAGATTGCTTACTGGGCATTTTATAAGTTGGGCTGTTTAGATGATGACTCATTCACTGCTGGTGCATCAAATACCTTTGAATATGACTCCACTTAGTTACTAACTTTTTTATATCTAATGTGTAAGTAATTAGTGTATCGATCAACAAAAGGCTTTTTAAGCTACACATTAAGTTTTAAGTGCTTACAGTATTTTTAGAAGATGAGTAATGTAATTGTTGGCATCTTACAAATCCTACTAATGTTATAAATGCGAAAGTTTGTGTTTAAATAAATAAACAATGCCGGACGTTTCACACAGCATCATCTGGCCCCAACGTAAACAGAGCTTGTATTATGGATACAAAAACTGTAAAACTTACCGTTTACGATTTATGGCCCATTTGATGAACCGGTTTTTCTATCGCGGCCGATAACTTTTGAAATATTAGATTAATAAAATGCATAAATTCATTTTTAAAGATTAAAGATTTTAAAGAACAACTTTTGTTTAAAACTTTTTTTTCTAATGTCCATAATTTTTGAGTAATATCGAGGAGTTGGTTGATGTTGATGAATTTGACCACGCGAGGAGTTCATCGAGGCTTTACAGTCCTCTTTGTATTCCTCCGAAGAGGGTCACGAAGATGAAGAGGAAACATCCAATTTAATTGGATTTTCGCCGCCTCCATAACGGTCAAGAATTTAATAAAATTTTGAATTTGTATTTGTTTTATGTTTTTTCTAAAAATAAATTTTGGATAAATACTACAATGCCCTAAAGTGCATAGTTTCCGAGATATCGGCCAAAATCGTTTTTTCAAGATGGCGCTTGAAGCGTCACCTGGATCGGTCAGCATTTTGTGATTTTATAAATAAATAAATAAATAATCCCGGATATTTCACACAGCATCATCTGGCCCCAAAGTAAGCAGAGCTTGTGTTATGGGTACCACATGGCTGATATACTTTTTTTTTTATAAATACATACAAATTATACATTATACAAAGAAACACCCAAACCAGAGACAAATACTTGCAGATCGTACAAACATTTGTCCCGCGGCGGGAATCGAACCCGCAACCTTCTGCATCTCAGCCGGGTCTTAGCCCACTGCGCCACAGAGGTCGTCGTTATGCTCAGTAAGTGATCCTAAACCTTATAAAAATAAAAATTTGGATCGGAAATTTAGTGCAAAGTTGACCAAAAAAAACGTCTATTTTGACTGGCCTAATTCCCTCTCTATATAAAGTATAAGTGTGCGAAATTTCATGCTCCTCCGTCCGCGCAATTTTCGTAAAAAGGCGTACAAAGGTTTTGCTTCACGTATTAATTATATAGATAGTTATTCAATGGCCTCAATTCAGTTGTTTCGTAACTAAGTAACTAAAATTTTCTAAAACACAAACGATCTTTTTTTGTTTGTATTAAAGTCTGAATTAGAATAACATTTTTAGTAACACTTCTTAAATTCACGTATAACTGACGTGTTTTAGACGTAATTTAGTCATCATGTATGCTACATTTCCATGCTTGCCAAGCGTCGACCAACGTCCACAAGCCGCAAGTGTCCACAAATCTCGCTTTGCATTTGGATGTCGTTTACATGCTTGTGAATGCGTCAGTGTGCTACGTACACCCAAGCATGACGGACACCGAACTTGTATCGGCTATTGCGTTTGGTTTAATTAACTTTTTTTTGTCCTTTATTTATTAAGGTATAATTTTTTTTTTATATTTTATCTATTTTTAACCGACTTCATCAAAAAAGAGGAGGTTCTCAATGCGTCGGAATCATTTTTTTAATGTATGTTCACTGATTACTCAAAAACGCCTGAACCGATTTGGAAAATGCTTTTTTTTGTTTGAAAGGGTATACTTCACAGGTGGTCCCATTTAAATTTTATCAAAATCGGTTGAGCTGAAATCAAACGAAAATCTAAAAATTGTATACATCGATGATGTTTTCATGTAAATCGATACCTCGCTGTCTCATTAGAGCGCTGCGTTTGTTTGGGCTACCCATATAATATATCTACAAAATACATCTACTTTCCACTAAAAATGTATTATAGGCTCAAATTTCATTCAATGAAGTCTGTTTTCTTTTTTAGTTTTTAAAACGTAATTATATTTTATCTTTTTCGGCTTTCAAACAAACGTGCACTCGTCGCGAGATCACAATGGCTACTAAACTCGCACCAACGTGTGAATGCGTCGCAAGCGCTTGCCGCTTGACCGGATCGGAGACAAGCGTCTACAAGCTCACGCAAGCCAAGCCAAACGTCCTCTTTACACGTTTGTACTTGTGGACGTTTGCCGACGCTTGGCAAGCATGGAAATGTAGCATAAGGAGGTGTTCAGTTTTTATCAACACCTCTATACATTATTTCCAATAAAGGAATTAATTGGAATAGAAATTATAGCAATAAAACAAAAAATATTTTTACTTATTTTAGAACTGTGATTTAAAATGGGTACTCTAATTTGAACTTTATTCGTAGCAAAATAAGGTCGTAATAAGGTCGTCCAAATTTTAGAAAATTTTAGCTAGTCCGACGAAACAACAGAATTAATGGTGGCAATTCGGTTGGTACATTTCTAAAATTAGGAATTGTCGAAAATATATTTAGTTAGTCATAACATTTGTAAAACCTATTCGGTTGGTACCATCTAACTAAATTAGGAACGCGTAATTAATTTAGATACAATTAAATTAGGATAAGTTGGTAGCAGCAGAATACCAAAGGTTAATTTTACAGTTCAAAACCTAATTTAAGCTAAAATTAGTTAGGTTGGTGCCAACAGAATTGAGGCCATTGTCTATTTTACAAGTTAAGATGACAAACCTTCCTTATGTGTACTATTTAAATCTAAATTACTTGTAAGACATCTTGTAACTACTTTTGCTTGTATTTTTTACAATCTCACAATCGCAGTGATCTCTGTGGCGCAGTGGGATAAGGTCTGCCGGAAACGCAGAAGGTTACGGGTTTGATTGCCGCCGCAGAATAAATGTTTGTACCATCTGCAAGTATTTGTCCCGGGTCTACACACAAACACTTACGCATCATTACAATTTTATACATGTGTGCATAATATTTACGTTTTTACAAAAAACATGAGCGTATGTATGTAGTAAGTACATGTGGTACCCATAACACAAGCTTAGCTTACTTTGGGGCGAGATGCTGTTTGAAAAGTCCGACATTATTTATTAATAATACTAAATATATTAAGTACTAATTTCTATGAAACATTTAGACATGCTAAATAGAATAAATTATAAATAAATAATGCAAGACATTTCACAGTGTCATCTGGCCCCAAAGTAAGCAGAGCTGGTGTTATGTGTACCAAGTGACTGATATACTTATGTATTTTTTTTTGAAAATAATACATAAGTATTATACATAAAAACACCTAGACCCGAGACAAATACTTGCAGATCATACAAACATTTGTTCCGCGGCAGGAATCGAAACCGCAACCTTTTGCGCCGCAGCCGGGCCTTGGCCCACTGTGCCACTAACTACCTCGAAGATTTAACTAAAGAACTGAAATTTCTACCATGCCTACGAATGTAGCATATTTCACTATGTCGATCTTAAAATTTTCTTCGCTATAGCTTTATCGCTGTGTCTGCCACCCAGGTCCAAGTGGAGGAGTATACCGAGCAATGTATCGAGTACATGGGCGTTATTAACGTGCAACAACGCAACGCTGACGAGCAGCAACGCAGTGTCGCAGCTCGAAGTAAGTACACTTCATTACTTCAAACAAGGGTTGTTGATGTAGAATCAGCTGATGTTGATAAAGTACTAAAAAACATTAAATAAAAACTTTTTTAACCAACATCAAAGAGGAGGAGGTTCTTAATTCGGTTGTTTATTTATGGGCTGAAATTTCATTCAATGAAGTTGGTTTTATTTGGTTAGGTAAAATTTACAAATTATCGAGATAAATTAAGAGGTCATTCGCAGATCGTGTTTAAAACAAAGTCAAAGAAGTTTCTCCTTATTTACTTTATTTATTGTTATACCATTAATTCTTAAAGGATTATGCGCTTCTATAGTTTTATTTTTAGATGCGAAGATTAAATTTGTTTTTTCTGTATTTATAGTATGTTTGACTGTAGCGAAACATATTCAAATAATTTTGAGCCTGTTCGACTATAATAATAATAATAATATTTATTCAAAATTTACATGGTTCAATATTATCTAGTAACAAAATTCTAAAACTTATTTAATTAAAGGTATGAACAATCCGAGCCTGAACTAGATAATCCTGTATCTCAGGCGTCAAGAGCGTACTTAGGTACATAGATTCTAAAATAATCACCTACTTTGACATTTTATTTTAGTTTCAGTGAGATGTATAGAATAGTATTAAAAATCTTAACCAAACTTAAAACTACAAATAATGCAAACATTATAAAAATTTAAACACAAAACAAAAGATAAACAAATTGCGACTTATCGGAATTGTAAACAAAGTAATGATACGTAAGTATTTTTCTAGTTTTTACGTGTAATTATTTAACGTAGAAAATGTGCAAATGTTGTTTATTTAACTTGACTTACAATTTAAGGTTAGTAGGGCACCGTGATTGATTACTGTCTTAATTTTTTATTTTTGGTTTCTTTTACTTATGAACCGACACTAGAAATATTTTAAATGACGCCTCCAAATAGTCTTCTTAGGCATTCTTAGGCACCTCCATAATCTATGGAGTTAATGTACCTTTTTTCTGCTATTATTTTTGCCGGGCATTCAGCAGTTCCTGTACAATGTTTACTCGGCTTATTGAAGTCGGCGCAAGTGGCGCACTTTGGTTCATCTGCCTTCTTCTTGCCTTAATAGAATGACCAGGAGCAGCACAGTGGCCACAGGTGTATGTAGGATCCCGACATGAATTGGCCGCGTGACCATACTGATGGCACTTATAACATCGAGTGATCAAAGTAAAGTCTCGCACAGGGCAAGACGACCAATTCACATAAACTCTATCTTTTATTATGAGGGCTTTTCTTATATCTGCAGGTGACTTCAATGACGTAGTCTCAACTGTCCTCTTGCCTGACTTATGGCTTAATCTAATGGAGGTTAAAAACTGGTCAAGAGAAGAATTCTTAAGTGTATCGGCCAGATTCTGGTGATAGAGACACGTAAAAATCTCTTGTAATCTTTTTCAGCCATCGATGAAGGCACACCGACAACTACAACTCTGGGCTTCCGTTTATATGGCTCATCGATCGTAAGGTCTGAGTTTTTAAGCTGCATCGATTGCTTGAGCTTCTCAATGTCATCTTTAGTTTCAGTGCTTATTATTATTCCTCCGTTCCTTGTTTTTCGAAGGCCTCTTATGTGTAACTTCATCCGTTCAGGACAAAGCATTTTCTGGACGGATGAAGTTAGGGATTTTGTATCTTCACTTGATTTCAACTTATCGTTGGGATAAATGGCAACTGAACTAAGATTAATCGGCTTAATGTAGTTATTGGTTCCATTTTTAACCATATTGGCAAAAGAGGTTCCTGCTACGGGTTTCGAGGACTGATCAATACTTTCTTGAAGCCGCTGAGAAAGATTAAGTTTATCTTTCAGTTCTTTAGTAACGGAGTGGGTTTGAACGGCTTTCTGCTTAAGAGATTGGTATTGCACTGCCATCTGCGATGTCCAACTTTTCGACACAAAGTACTTATGCGAAGTTTTTGTTCTGTATTCAGTTTCCCCTCCGATGCAATAGTACACACTTTGTTTAGGTACTGCTCGATTGACATCATCCAGTTCTGAATTTCGGGGGTAGAAATAACTTCTACGACATTATCTTCTCGGTCGGGTGCTATAGGGCGGGATGCAGATGCGGGCGAGGGCGCAGGCGGCGGCGAGCGAGCTGTCCTGCTGCTCCGGTTGAAGGGACTGTTGTCCATTTTGTAGTATTGAAGTGAAACAGAGGTAATAATTATTGTCCATTATCACGACACTAAACATAATATCCTATACCTTGAGTAGGTATGACACAGATTGCTGCACAGTAAACAAGGTCACGAGTCAGCATGTGATTATTTGTTTATTTAAATATACATTTGGAACACGTCTGTTCTGAACAGACCAAAGAAAGATGGAGTCTTGAAACTATGGAGTCCCCAGTCTAAAATAGATTAGTGTCATCAGCATAAGGTGTGATGTCTCTTTTAGGTCGATCTCGTGTATCTATATATATTATTATAAACGTGAAAGTTTGTATGTATCTTTGTTACTCTTTCACGCAAAAACCACTGAATGGATTTTAATGAAACTTTACAATAATATAGCTATACATCAGAATAACACATAGGCTACAATTTATAAAGATGTGTGAATTGTTTAAAATATAACGATAAGTGTCAAGTAAGTAGGACAAAATTCTGCCATCTGCAAGCTGTTCTGGCGTGCGCTGCAAAAACCGTTAGAATTACACGAAGTACTAATCCTGCGCAGACGAAGTCGTGGGCACCAGCTAGTTTATTAATATAGAGCAAGAAAAGTACTGGCATTAAAGAAAGCTCTGCTTACTTTCAGGTTAGATGATTCTACTTGAAATGTCCGGCATTATTTATTTATAATTAAATAGCGAACCGCCTTGGCTTTGCACGGGCGCAATGCTGATACTAAATTTACTACAGAATGTCTGTGATTTGATTTGATTTGATGGGGAAATGATCTCGACACCTTTGACAGAGCAGGTGTATCCCACTATTTCTATGGAAATACTAAATAGAAAAAGTGGGACTAGCGTGTTTTCCAAATTATATCCCATTATTTCTATAAGAACAGTAGTTCTTAATGAAAAAGTTAAATCAGGTCTGAACCAGTTGGTTAGGTTATGTTAGAGTATTGAAAACAACGTGCAAGGCGAGCGAGCAAAGCGAGCGTGCCGCGGCAGCGGCCGCCGAAGCGCCAGAAGAATAAAGTTACTATTTTCTATGGTTCGGTTGACCGGACAGCTGACATTTTTTTTTCTTGGAGCGGTCAACTGTAACACGGAAATGTGCACGACGTCATAAGAGTTGATGTAGTGTTTTGCCGCCACCGCCAGCAATAGAAATAGTGGGAGAATCAGTCCCAAGATTTCTATCAAAAGAAATACCTAATGGAAATAGTGGGATAAACCTGACAAAGCTTGGGTACAAATAGCTCAAAGCCGAGATGACTGGAGAGATCAATGGGAGGCCATTGCCCAGCAGTGGGACACAATGGGCTAATCATAATCGTTATATATAATATAAATATTATATAAAGTCGTGTTAGTTACACCACTTATAACTTAGAACGGCTGGACCGATTTGGATGAAACTTAAAATGAATATAGTTAGTAACTTGGATTAGGATATAGGCTATTTCTTATCCCGAAAAAGCAACGGGGACGGGAACGGGAGCGGGGCGGGCGAAGCCGCGGGTGGCCGCTAGCGCCATCTATCAATATATATCCTTAACTTTGATAATCTCTGTAATTATTACAATCATTTGAATAGCTATCTTTTTTTTAATAGCGATACTCTGATATTTTTTCTGAAGTTGTAAACGCCCAACGAAGTGGGCATGGGTCAGCTAGTATTACCTACATAAAACGTCGTGTTAGTTACAACATTTATAAGTCGAGAACGGCTGGACAGATTTTTATGATTTTTGATTTGTTGGATTTGTCCGAATAGCAGAATATCTATCAACGAAATCTGTAACTGTAAAAACATTCATAGATCTAATGTGATAGTTTAGTTTGACGATGACGACCTTAGACGATGTTTGGTTTGTTAGGTTATGACTTATGATAGATTGCCATTGTGCGCGCATGAACAATTGTGCCATATAAGCATAGTCAAGCATAATGTTTTATGCTGATATATTTGTCTTTTTAAAAGGTGCGGACGAACTCGCGAACGGGACAGCTAGTCTATACTAATATTATAAAGAGCAAAGATGTGATTATATGTTTGTATGTATTGATTAGGCTCCAAAACTACTGGACCGATTCGAAAAATTCTTTTACCGTTAGAAAGCTACACTATCCCCGGGTGACATAGGCTACTTTTTATCCCGGGAAAATTGCTTTGTCCCGGGAAAAATCTTCAACGCAGGCGAAGCTGCGCGCGAACTGCTAGTATACAATATAACAGGTAAAAGTATACATCAAACTTTATATATTAATTAGTGTCTAAATAAGTAGTAGGTATTATTTTTAAGCCCTGATGTATGTTTTCGGGTTATTATCTCTTATGCCGAATTGTTCACTGACTCTTACGAATCTGTTGTAAGATTCTGTAGCAAGAGCTAAGTTAAATGTAATTCCCAGGTAAGAAAACTATGGAAGAAGAGGTTCAATGCAAGAAACTAGCTGAAGCAGCGATGAGAGATCTCGCGAGCGCCATGCCTGCACTTGAAGAGGCCGTGAAGGTATAACAATAAGCTCAATTTACATTCAAAGTCAAAATAATTTTATTTAATAAAAATACAAGGATCACTTTGAAACGTCTTACATACTAGGTGAATTTAGGTGCAAGTTACTCTTAACCCAAGCACGAGAAGAACTGGCAAGAACTCGTTATTGTCCTAGACTTTTTAGGGTTCCGTACCTCGGAAGGAAAAAACGGAACCCTTGTAGGATCATTTTGTTGTCCGTCTGTCTGTCTGTCAAGACCCTTTATCTCAGGAACGCGTGGAGGTATCATGCTGAAATTTATATCAAATACTCAAGTCTACTGTCCCTTAAAGCTGTGAATCAAACTTCTAAGCCAACGCAATCAAAAGATACAGCCGTTTATGCCGCAAATCTCCGCAAATTTTCGACACTCTCAAGGGAATCAAAACCTACTGGGTACCCGTGAACTCAGAATCTTGAAATTTGGTACGAAGCAACGTCTTATAGCACAGATACAGGATAAATTGCGAAAACCGTGAATTTTTTTGCAATAAAAATACCATGACTATGGCTCGATTGTCGTGATGGGTGAACTTTTACTTATATATACCTACAGGTTTGTACGGAACCCTCGGTGCGCGACTCGCACTTTGCGGTTTTTTTTTTATGATTCATCTTATAATTAGCTTAACTACGAAAACCTAATACAAGAGAACAGTAGTTATACATTTCAAATCTGTCAGTTAACTGTCTGAAGGCAGAGCAACATGAGGCCATGCATTCTTATCAATAATATAGTCATTTATATATAAATACAATTTCTTCAAATGACTACCCTTCAAGCTTTAACGTATTAATGTAGACACGGAGCTTATTAAATCAACGCGCTGTTATGTTCTTAATATTTCATAGTGTATTAAACTCTAAATCTTTAAAGCAGCATAATTTCCTCATTGACTGGCTTGTCAGCTCATTTGGTGGTAGCTCTGCCTTCTGTATGTTAGGGGTTCGATTCTGTGATAAACCATGGGAGTTTGTTTTGTGTCTGGGTGTTATAAAGTATTATATAGAATCATCATCATCATCATCATTTCAGCCCGATTGCACCCACTGCTGGGTATAGGCCTCCTCTTTATTATGCCACTCTTTCCGATCCCTAGCAAGTTTCATCCAATGGTTCCCAACAACGCTGACTATATCGTTCGACCCTCGGGCGGGTGGTCTGTCTCTTGGCCGTTGAGCATCCCTTGGCCACCATTGCGTTACCGCCTTTGTCCATCTCCCGTTATCCATTCTCGCCAAGTGTCCCGCCCATTTCTACTTCAACCTGGCGATCTGCAGACGTACGTCCACGACTTTCGTCCGACGTCTGATTTCGATATTCGGTGTGGGATCCAAAAGTGATATTCCGAGCATGGCGCGCTCCATTGCCCGTTGTGCTACTCTGATTTTATGCATGTATTCCTGTGTGAGCGCCCATGTCTCGGATCCATAAGTTAGTATAGGCAGGACACATTGCTTGAACATCTTGGTTTTCAGGCTCTGAGGGATTTTCGATTTTAAGACGTCCTCCAACTTACTAAAGGCAGCCCATCCTAGCTGGATTCGTCTTGAGATACAGAATATATGTAAATATTACACAAAAATTATATATTTTTAAATACATACTGTTTAAAAATATAAGTTAGTCACCTGGTCACCGTAATACAAGCTATGCTTAGTTTAGGGCTAGATGGTGTTGTGTGCATTGTCCACTAATATTTATTTATTTATTAAACATGAAAACACCCAGACTCGAAATACTTGCAGATCAAAAAACATTTGTCCCGCGGTGGAAATCGAATCCGCAACCTTCTGCGTCTCAGCCGGGCCTGGCGCACTGTGCTACAGAAATCGTCATTATAAAAATACATGCAGAATGCGTAAATTAATTCCTGACAGCCGTCTTCTCCCCTAGGCTTTAGATGCGTTGAACAAGAAGGACATAACAGAAGTGAAGTCCTACGCCAAACCACCACAGAAAGTAGAGATGGTTCTCGAAGCTGTTCTTATTCTGCTGCAGGTAAGAATATATAAAAGTTTATTTATTCATAATCACTAGCTGTGTATGTTCTGAATTGGCCGTTCAAATGTCAGTAAATAAAGATGCCAACTGATTTTACATCCGTTTTAGTTATATAAAGACGACTCCCCGATCAAAATGGCTTTAACGCGTATTGACACCGCTCAAATTGCGACTTTTTTTTGGAAAACATTAAAATAAGGAATTCTTAAAAAAGTGTAACGGGTAATGTTTTAATTAGCTCGCTTTCCACCTATTATTTAAAGTTGCAAGTTAAAATGAAATCTACTTTAGGAGAAGATCATTATTTATTAGTTCAGACATTATTCATAATCACTACATAGTATAAAGCAAAGAGCTTCCCGCTGTCTGTCTGTACCTATGTATGCTTAGATATTCAAAACTACACAACGCATTTTGATGAGGTTTTTTTTAATACATAGGGTGATTCAAGAGGTAGGTTTATATGTATAATACATGCATAATATAGTAGAGAAACACTGATAATTTTAAAGGTTAGCGTATATTGGTTCAACGTTTTAGAACTACTGCTCAGTAGTACAGCAACGCGTGGCCGGTTCAGCTATTTCTATTATAAAACTAACGGGGCAGTTGGAGGTAAATATTAAAAAATACATACTATATATTGTTTATAACTAGTATTCCATTAATAATTGATTCCGGCGTGACTTAGCGTAAATCCATTACAAAACATCAAACAGACAAATATTTAGCACTAACGACCCGCCCCGGCTTCGCACGGGTGCAATGCTGATACTAAATATACTACAGAATGTACAACGTCATCTACGAGAATAACATAACCTAAGAGATAGACATATACGATCGCGGTCTTTTTTGCAGACCTTTTTAAGGTGAACAATACTGTAGTACATTATTTTGATCTATCTCGTTGGGTTCAGCCAGCGTTTGCAATGTCAGCGAAAACAATTTGTTTATTTACGACATCCTCTAAAATTATCAGTGTTTCTCTACTATATTATGCATTGATTATACATATAAACCTTCCTCTTGAATCACTCTATCTATTAAAAAAATCCGCATCAAAGTCCGTTGCGTAGTTTTAAAGATCTAAGCATACATAGGGACAGACAGACAGCGGTAAGCGAATTTGTTTTGTTCTATGTAGTAACTATTCCGTCAATCTATTCCTTTCTCAAAAATAAATACGACACTTGTTTCGCCTCCACGAGGCATCTTCAGGAACACCTGACTCGCTCCGCACTTTGACGAACACTCAGCTCTGCAGACTTGTTGCTTCGCCGAACGATGGACTGAGAATATATGAATATGAATGAATCAGCACTATTCCTTCTAAACAAACGTAATAGCCAGCGAGCTAGTCTTTAGGAGTTACTGAAGGTGTGTCGTGGAGAGGCGAAACACGTTACATATTTCTTTTTAAGAAAGGAATAGATTGGCGGAATAGTACTAAATATTTGTCCATCTGTTTAATGTTTTTAACTATTTTTCCTTCAATTAACGAGCAGATAGCCACTAAACAGCGGTAAAATAAGACTCATTTTTAACCGACTTCAAAAAAGGAGGTGGTTCTCAATTCGCCGGATATTTTTTTTTATGTATGTTCATCGATTACTCAAAGACGCCTGTACCTATTTGGAAAAATATTTTTTTTGTTTCTAATGGTATACTTCCCAGGTGGTCCCATTTAAATTTTATCTAAATCGGTCGAGTGGTTTTTAAAAAATCTACAAAAATCTAAAAATTATATCTAAAAAATCGACAAATCTTGTCAGTTTTCTGGTCAGTTGGTAGTAGAGCAACTGACCAAATGGTCAGTTGACCTCTAAACTGGCCAGACAATATTCTTTGGCCATATAAAGTTTTCCATTGACAAACTACGTAGATTGATACGAAGATACTTACCCTTAGAAAGAGCCAACTTGGGCTGAAGCGAAACGTCAGCTCGGCGACCAGTATTTCTTGGACCGTCTGCGTGATTTCGATAAGGATAACATATCGGACAAGACTTTGAAGAAAATCGGCACTTACACGGCTAAGCCCGACTTCGATCCTGAGATAGTCGGCACTGTGTCGTCTGCCGCTAAGTCGCTGTGTCTCTGGGTGCGGGCTATTGAGAAATACGGGAAGGTGTTCAAGTAAGTTAAAGCAAGAGAAAATCATCCTTAACATCATCAAGATAGGATCATACAAAATCACTAGGACCAAGACGTGATCCCTAGACTCGGTAGATACCTCCTCAGATCTGTAATTTATTAGATGTTTTAACTGACTTCATCAAAAAGGAGGAGGTTCTCAATTCATCGTTTGTTATTTCTTTTATGTATGTTCACCGATTACTCGAAAACGCCTTAACCGATTTGGAAAATTATTTTTTTGTTTGAAAGGTTTTATACATCGATGATGTTTTCATGTACTTCGATACCTCGCTGTCTCATTGGAGCGGTGCGTTTATTTGGCCTACCCATATTATATATATACAAAATACATTTACTTTCCACTTAAAATCTATTATAGGCTCAAATTTCATTCATGAAGTCGGTTTCCATTTTAGTTTTAAAAAGTAATTATGTCTTAGGTAATCTTCAAGTTTTTTGACTAGGTACATGTACGTAAAACTCATCTCTATCATCTTATACTAGATGTGCGGTGGCAATTCGGTTTGTTATTTCTAAAATTAGGAATTGTCTAAAATATATTTTAGTTAGTCATAGCATTTATAAAACCTATTCGCTTGGTACCATCTAACTAAATAAAGAACGCTTAATTATGTTAGATAAAATTCAATTAGGATAAGTTGGTAACAGCAGAATACCAAAGTTTCATTTGACAGTCTAAACCTAATTTTAGCTAAAATTAGTTAGGTTGGTGCCAAGGCCAACAGAATTGAGGCCACTGTACGTCTAGTACAAGTTTATGTAAAACACGTAAACTACAACAGTTTCCATATTTATTTCATATTTATTTACAACTCACACCAAAAAACTCGTGCCTACTGTGTGAGTTGACGATTTGCAAAAATAACATTATTTTTGTTGTTGTACTTGTACCACGTTCCTATAATCACATAATTAGTTAGCGTGTCGCTAAAGTGTGCTCTGTCCTTGTCATTCTTCAAACAAAACTAGCTAGTGTGTATTTTTAAGATAGACCATAAATAAATAAATAAATAAGTAATCCTGGACATTTCACACAGCATCAATCTGGTCCCAAAGTAAGCAGAGCTTGTGTTATGGGTACCGTATGACTGGTATACTACTTATATATATTTTCATACAAGACAAATACCTACTTGCAGATCATTTATACATTTGTCCTGCGGCAATATAGTCTCGTGTTGTATCGTTTCAAATGAACATTTTTAATTTTTAATTACAATTCATTTTAATTATCTCCCAGGATAGTAAAACCCAAGAAGGAGCGCCTCGAAGAAGCCTTAGAATCCCTCCGCATGAAGCAGCAGATCCTGGCAGAAGCTCGCGCGAAACTTCGCGAACTGTCGGAGATGATCGCTCGCCTGCAGAAGGAGTACGATGAGAAGGTGGCGCAGAAGGATGAACTCGAGCAGAAGTCGAAGATGTTGCAGCGGAAGCTAGAACGAGCAGAGGCTCTGATCACTGGGCTATCAGGTATTTATCAAATAAATCAATATAAGCGAACAAATCCACACAACACTATCTAACCCCAAACTAAGCATAGCTTGTACTATCAGAACCATATTTTTAGATACATACTTGAGATACTATTATCATTAGTATGTATTTTAAAATCTGGTTTCCTTCTGGGCCATCATCTGGATATCTGGACCTATAGGTCAGAAACAAAAAAATAACATAGCAATAGCATATAAAAATACAAAAAACTAGCTGTCCGCGCGCAGCTTCGCCTGTGTTGAAGATTTTTCTCGCAAACCAATTTTACGTTTATAAATGTACGGCTAATCGTATCATTTTTAAGGTTTCAGTAATTTACCTCAGGCTTTGACAATATTACATAAGGCGCTGCGCAAACGAAGACACTTTTTGTTGCCGAAACGGCACACTATCACAGGGAACAGGGAACAGTCTTGTGGAGGTGGTCGGATGCAGTCGCCTGTTGCAACCACTGGCCACTGGTACAATTCGTTGCTTGTTTTCCGTCAGTACAATTGTAAGGAAATTTGTTATTGTTGCTTGCGTCTTCAACTGATGACTTTCGCTTTCCAGTTGCCGACACCGAACACTTTTTGATCATCAATGTGTATGTGTTAAGTGGAAGCAACTGGACATAAAAAATATTTACGTGTGCGCAGGGAGTGGATGATTTCATACTGGTTCTATATAAATTAAATATTCATCGGTTGCTTGTATCCGACACAAGACACAACAGTTATACATATAGCCTCTCGGTGTTTTTCGTGGGTAATGTGTGCTATAAACATGTCCGGCCTTACATAAAAACGCCTCTCAACATAATCCTAGGTATTCATATTGATGCAAAACTACAGTGGGGTCCAAAAATGTAAACTCTTGCTGGTAGGCTTAGTTCCGCTGCATATACAGTTCGTGCGATGGCATACTGATGAAACTACAGCTAGACTAGTTAATTTCAGCTACTTCCATAGTGTTATGTCATATAACATCATATTCTGGGGAATGCAGCTGATATTGAAATAATTACGTTTTAAAAACTAAAAAGACAACCGACTTCATGTAGATAAAAAATATCATCGATGTATATAATTTTTAGATTTTTGTTGATTTGTTAAAAACCGCTCGACCGATTTAGATTAAATTGAAATAGGACCACCTGGGAAGTATCTCCTTTGAAACAAAAAAAATATGTTGGAAAATGGGTTCACACGTTTTTCAGTACTCTGCGAACATACGTAAAAAAGAAAGATTTCGAAAAATATCTCTTCACAATATATAATAGGAACATTTTTATACACTTATTAGCTGATCCGGCAAACGTTGTTTTGTCTTATTGAACATAAAAAAATGTTTTGGGGTTAGCCACCCTTAACACTTACCGTTAAATAAAAATTAGTTAGTTAACCTATTCTCAGAATTACTGAATATACATATAAAATTTCATCAAAATCGGTCAAGCCGTTTCGGAGGAGTATAAACACGAAAGCTGTGACACAAGATTTTTATCTATATAGGGATAAAAATAGAGATGGCCTTCATATAATCAATACTAGGAATAGAAACAAATTATACATCCCAAGGTTTCGACTACAAAAAGTAATTAAGTCCTTTATGGGGAACACGGTGCGCTTCTATAATAAGCTTCCTGAAAATGCTACTAAACTACTTATTCATATATATAAAGCATATATAAAGGATAGTCTTTTCAAAAAAGCGTATCATAATATTAATGACTATATTATTGATGAGAATGCATGGCCTCATGTCGCTCTGGCCTCAGACAGTTAAACGATGTATAGACTCTCTTGTATTAATTAGTATTTCGTAGTTAAGGTAGTTATAAGATGGATCATGTAAAAAAGCGCTAGGAACAGGACGCGTTTCTTGCCAGTTCTCGGGCTTGGGTTAGGATGAAAATTGGCACCTAAATTCGCCCTGTACTATTTGTCATTACAAAAAAAGACGGCACCATTTAAAACAGTGCACGAAAGAAGCCTATGAGGCGCACTTAAATCCTTTCTCCACACTGGTTCGAAATAACTAGTGACACGAGAAGAAGAAGTGATTAACTTTTGACTGAATTTGAGAGACGTTTATAAGAACATATGCGTATGCATTATTATAAACAATATAGTTATATTATAATACGCTTTACTTACAAGACTGCCCTCTATGTAAGTTTTAAATATCTTAATTGGTAGGTTTAGTTTAAACCTTCACCTATAATATCGTCAGGAAATTATACATAAATATTCTAGCCCCAAAATAAGCAGAGTTTGTGTTATGTGACTGATGTAAAACTTAATATTTTTTTTGTAAATACATATTACATACATGTATGTAATATGTATTACTAGAATATACTAGAAAGATAGAGAGAAAGCAAAACATTAATTTAGCACACACATAACAAACAATACAAAAGAGCAGACAAGAAAGGCTAAACGACTAAAAAGGACCAAGAAAAGGCTAATAACAGCGCACATATACATGAAAATAGATAAGTACCTGCAAGTAAGTCTCCAAATTAGACCTTCCCGCGAACAAATCAGATATTGATGTGCCCAAAAGGTTCAATCTCAGCATATGCTACTTTCAAGCACAGTAAGGTAAGCGCTGGTTTTCAGATCGAACCATTTAAGGTACCTCACGTAGCAAAAACAACACGCACATTCAAAAATCATAAACAAAAAAAAATACCCGAGACTAATATTTGCAAATCATACAAACATTTGTCCCGCAACGCCAATCGACCCGCAATCTTCTGCTTCTCAGGCGGGCCTTCGCCAACCGCGCTACAGAGGTCGTCACTGTCGTATAATTTTAAAAATAAACCTTAAGAAAAGTCCGCTCCCCAGCTCCCCCGGTTGCTAGGGCTTACAAACCTACATAAATAAACCTAGGTTATACAATCGAGGTAAATCAATGAAGGTACACAGATTAATATTAGTACCTATTGGTGCAGGACGCATGCGTGCACTAGCTTTGCCTTCTCGGAGCTTTTCTTCATCAGTCATTGCATGTTATACATGCACGCAACTAGTACGTTATATTACCATATTTTAGCCGTTTATTAATTGTATATCTGTAAATAAAATACTCGCTCTTTCGTATTTTAAATAAGTTGCAATTGTCACTGTAACAAAACATTACCGATACTTTCGGGCAAGCAGTGTTTTATATAAAAAGTTGTGACATAGTTGTTGACTTGTCTGTCATCAAATCGATCAAGGGACTCTTCAATATGTAAGTACTTGTTATGTCAAAGTTTTAAATAGTTTTCACTTATTTCATTTCACAAAAACTCGCGAATAATTTAATATAATATCACTGACATAAAAGAGTGGCGAAGTGAATATACTAGGTACGGGTAATTGAAATAAAATTGGCTGCATGAAGCAAGCGAGTTTATGTTTTTGGATTTGAGATTGCGAAATGTATAAATAAATAGATATTGGTGGACAACAACACCATCTAGCCCCCAAACTATGCATAATGTGTATTATGGTGTAGATGACTGATATAATACATATGTTAACCATTCAAATGTTTATCCTGGGAGGAAATCGAACCCCCAATCTACAGCGTAAAAGGCAGAGTTTTTACCAACAGCGCTGGAAAGCCAAACAGTATCTTGATAAGTTATAAAGTATTTTCTTTTAATTCAATACAATAATGTACCTACCTACTCTGTTATTGTTTATTTCTTGTAATAACCCACGTTTTTAAGCCTGACGCGGTCTGCAGATTATTTCGCGGATAATTTTTACTTGAGAAAATTTTCACCGTTGGCGAATTCTTTTTAGTTTCACACGCGGTTTTTTCGCCGACCGCTCTAATATCCGCCAATCGCTATTTTTACACACTGTGCTGCCTGGTTTTTTCCGCCACCCGCGGTTTTTCCCACGTGCCCGTAGTTTTTTTCCACCAATCGCGATTTTATCTGCCAGATATCGCTGTTAAAATCGCGATGAATTTGGAACGGGGGAGCCGCGCATTAATTCGCAGTGCGCGCTAGGCCTTGTTGTTAAATGGACATTTCCGTTAATAATGGAAGCAGTGTTGTGAAATAGAGGCATTTTATTAACTCCTGTTAATATCAATCAGAGCAATATTTCTAAAATCCCAAATTCTCAAAATATTTGTGATTTTATTTTAGCGTAATATGGAATCGTTGGAACCAAAAGCAAATACTTCTCCGAAGGTTGTCATAAAAAAGAATGGTCAACATGAAAACTGTTTTACATTTCTGCGAAACTCGCCTGAGCTGATGGATGTTACCCTGGTGGCTGAAAACCAGCAGATACGAGCTCACAGGATAGTGCTTGCTGCCAGCAGCCCCTATTTCGAGTCACTCTTATCTGGAAACATTCAAAAGCCTATAATATTCCTAAACAACATCTCATTCCTCCACCTGAAAACGATGATCGACTTCATTTATAACGGACAAATAACGGTATCGAAACTAAACCTGACGCACATTATTCATTGTGCAGAATTTCTACAAATAAAAGGACTGACAATGAACGAGCTAACACCAAAATACATGCAAAATGCAAAATCACTCTCCGAAACTCCGCTCGAGGCTTCCAGCGAACCAGTCGGGGAGCTGCCGGAAGATTTTTATAACGACCTTCTGGCGCTGGCTTCGCCAACCCCACCCTCAACCAGTCGGAAACGACGCAGCACCGACACCGCTAGTGGATCGTCACAAAAATTACAGAAAATAAATACTCACGATGTAAATAATTAATGAAGAAATCGGTCTCTTAGAATTAGTTAAGAACACCTCTGATTTTAAACTAGGTAACTTATATTATCACATCATTATTAACATTTTTAATATGATAAGTACGATAAGTAAGTATGATGAGTTTAACATATGCAGAATGAAGTCTCCTACATTTCCACCTGTTCCCACACTGACTCTGCCTCCAGTTGTTTATTATCCCCCAGTAAAAGAAGAGCCAGAGGAAACCAAAAAATGGATACTGCACCATAACCGCAACAGAAATAAGAATGGAGATTAGTGACATACTCTTACCTTATTTCGCTAGCTTTATCTATACTTATATTATAAATGTGAAAGTAACTCTGTCTGTCTGTTTGTTACGTTTTCACGCCTGAACCGCTGAACCGATTTCGATGAATTTTGGTATAGATGGGAACTCGGAGAAGGACATTTTTATGTAGGTACCATTCGTGCGAAGCCGCGGGCGTAGTTGCGTGCTGATGCTCTGAGTGAGATAAATGTTCGCGCAAATGAGGTCATCATTTACTGAAAAAAATTTACCGGTAATTTACCGTTCTCAGGTGATGATGACGTCATTTGAGTGTGATATTTATCTCACTTTCTGACTACAAACTCCAACAGTTTATGCAAAGCAGTGACATTAGATGACACGGCTCTTCTGGTCAAAAAGATTTCTCATCCTGCCTGCTTAGTTATCCAGTTATTTTTAAAAAGCATCAAAGTGTTACTTGGCCATACTATTTGATATTCAATAATGTATTTGATACTTATATGGTTCCAATTAAAGAAAACATAGTTAAGAATCACATTTGAAAACATTTGTTCATAAATTATTGTAAATACATATTATAAATATTGTATTAAGTTGTCAGGCTATTTGCCAATGCCAAATACTGAAAGATATTGTTATTTATACCATACCTAATGTGCGAGACTTAAAAGTGTATGATAACTTCTAAGTATACACTATTTATAGTATAAGTAAAAATATTGTGCTTTCATTTACAACTAACAGTATTTCTAGAGTCGGTAACGCGCGTGTGATAGCTAGGTTATGTTCGGAAAAGTGTCAAAATCTCTGTTGAGATCTCAACGTGAAATCTCACCGAAATCTGGGAGCTCATGCTCCGAAATCATGATGAATATCTCACCTGACAACGGGCGTTTTCGGGTATTTATCGCGCTTTTCTGAGCATGATGAGGTGGGCCGTATGGTTGTTTGCCGACTCAGTTGTAAAAATAACTGTTCGTGAAGTTGCTAATGTACATAATTATTGTGTGTTGTCTACCATGGTCCTTATACCTTTTGTATTACATTGCATGATACAAGAAATACCTACAAGTAGTAAACTAGTAAAGTCCTTATGTATACGACTTAGATATTACCTGACGAAATATTAGTAGAGATGTCTCACCAAATTTTAATGATCCTCAAATAAATTACATTGTATATTATATCTTATTTTTATTATTATATAATTCTTACACACAACCTATGCGTAAGTAAGTTGATAGATTATAATTTGGGTACTAATTATTGTCCGATGTTATCCTAAAATTCAACCGGTTGAAATTTATACTCCGATATTTAAATTCTCCCACTTATAATTATAAAGTTATGAGATTTACACAGTATAGCATTTATCTAACAATTGCAGCAAGCTCTTACCATTCACAAAAAGATACCGTAAACTACCAACAACTACCGTAAGTAACTGACCAGCGAAGCGTGCCGCAATATTTTTCAATTTGCCATCTTTACCAATCCTAGCTATGTATAGGAAGCGAATTATGCCCTTTTGGTATAACGTTATTATAAGACAACGCAAAGTAAGTAGCTTCTGAAAGTTCTAGAGAAAGTGAAGCACTTCTAAATTTTTATCGTAGAGAACAAAGCGAGCTTATTCCTCCTCATGCATCATAATCTTGACACTATCACATATCTCACTAACACACTAATTTGAAGTTTGAGTGTTTGGTGCTTAAACACATTGTTCTCGCATAAACTTAAATTAAATTATTATTATTATTTTTTTTAATAATTTTGTTAGTTTTGTGCTTCTGTAATCACAGCACAATATTATATTAAAAGTAATTCAGTACCTCAAAAACCGCAAATATGCTGGTTTGGATAAGGCCTACATATTTGAGCCTTTTGGAGTCGAGACCCTGGGCCCGTGGGGAACAGGAGCCCACCGCGTTTTCAAAATTATTCCACGGCGTCTGGTAGATACGTTGCATGAACCAAGAGCTAGCTCTTATCTGGCTCAGCGTATTAGCATTGCCATTCAACGTGGTAATGCCGCCAGTATCTTGGGAACGCTGCCCTCTGGCAGTGATCTGGATCAGTTGAGCTATCTATAGATCGTTTTAAACGGTCCTTAGATAGCTAAACTGTTTCACGTGTATTTTATATTATTGTATATTATTTTGTACAATTCAGTACTTGTGTCAAAGATTATGGTACCTATCTGGCCAGCAAAGCAAACTGCATTTTTTTTCAATAAACGAGCCTTACCACTCCTAACTTTCCATAGAGTTTAAGCTTACAATATACATAATCATAGTCATAATATAAGTATCTAAATGTTGTGATTTAAATATTATGTGTGTAATTTAGAATTAAAATAGGTAACATTGAAAATAAAAAAAAATATATTAACAGCAAGAAAAAATATTTTTTATTATAATATACATAATCTTAGTCATAATATAAGTATCTAAATGTTGTGATTTAAATATTAGGTATGTGTATAATTTAGATTTAAAATAGGTAACATTGAAAATAAAAAATATTTATTAACAGCAAAAATAAAGACATGATTTGTCTTTCTTTCTTTCTTTCAAAAATAAAATTTTAAATTAATAGGTTAAGCTTTAAAAGTTATTTGTTTGATACTATAATAGATAGTTACTCGAACTATCCTGAGATATTCACACTAGACAATCCTGTATCGCGAAGACCGGGATAGTTACATATAACCTCATACATACATTACCTCATACTTACATGTATGTAACCTCGGTCTTATTAAATATATTTTCTTTTTATTTATTAAACAAAATTTACAGAAAAAACCTTAAGGCCAATAATGGATTAACATTTTAATGATTATATTTATAAACTATATAACCTCAGTCTTATTATAATTTTATTGTGTTTATATATACTAGTGGTCGCCTACTGGTCGAAACTCGACCATAATTAATTAATAAATAATGTATTTTTTATGCATAATTAAAAAAAATGGCATTCTGCACTGCTCTATATAAATAGGTAGGTAGCAAATAGAAAAGTGTAAAATTACACCTTGTTGTAAACTAGCGTGTGTGAAAATAAATAGTTATTGTAGTTTGTAGATTGTAGTTTTCAGGAAAGACAGACGACGGCAAAGCATTCCAATCCTAGGCTGTACGCATTATAAAATGTGGGTGTAAGAGTTTCGTAAGGGTGGTAGACTGACAATGGATAGATGGTATTGAGCGGTACGTCTGCTTGTCCTGTTGTGAAAAGGAGATGGTGGAATTAGTTCATGCAATTATTATAAATATTAACGGGTATTTATCGCGTTTATTTATCTATTTTTCCCGACGTTTCGACAGGTTTACAGTCTGTCGTGGTCACGGGAGTCATCCCGTGATAAATACCCGTTAATATTTATAATAATGTGTTCTGATCGCGTAAGTTTAAAAAACTTTAGTTCATGCAATTCCTGAGTACATTCTCCGAAATGTATTCTATAAAAGATCGAAAGGTAAGCAACTTTTCGCTTATGCTCGAGACTCTGGAACTTAGTCCCAGCGTTTAGCTGCTCACCTAGCACCCTCAATACTCTACGTTCGATCGTAGAGCATAGAGTAGAGTGTTCCATCATTTAGGTAACACTTTCGACAAGTGCTCGGGCGAGTGTTTAGACTTGCATAAACTAAACGACCTCTTCTACTCTCACTCTCTAGCATCATTTTAATATCTCGGCTTCGAGTGCTCCATTTAAGTAACACTTAGACGAGTCCTCGGCCGAGTACTTTGACTTGCTTTGCTTAAACTATTCTCCCATGCTCATGGGTCAGCGTAGGAGAGTAGTTATTAACCTGGTATCATTTTAATATCTCGGCACTGTACTCGCTACGAGTAATCGACCTAAGAACGCGAATAGATATTTAGATAGTGTAAATAAATAGGTACTTACGTATAGTATAGGTACTTACGTATAGTATAGTATACGTATAGTATATACGATAGTATAAATAATAGCTATTACTTTATATATCATTTTATCACTGTTTTGTCTATTACCCATCAACGCTCTAAGATAAGAATTCGATGAACAAATAAAGAACCTACCAAGCTTCCTATATTACTTATATTCTCCCTGCGAGTTATTAATAACCTGCAGAAATCTCCTTAATTGGCAATAAGAAATCAAAGCATTGTAATGTCAACCTTATTGCCTAAACTCCACTGAATAGATTTGTCTGGAAAGGAAAATTCTATCGAGAGGGGACGATTTTGCGTGGACAGGAAATCACGGAGACGCTACGTTTGTAATATAATATAATTGGACTGTTTTTTTTAACATTTGGAGACCGTCATTATGATAATCACATAATTAGCTAGTGTAGTGTTAAAGTATAATAAAGATTATAGAAGTTTTAGGCCATATTAGTTGATATAATTATTATGAGATATTTATCTAAGTTTAATAGGAGTCATATCAAGAAAGTCTAAAACACCAATTGATTTTTGAATATAAAAAAATCAAGATTGATCTTTTAGTTTTCTCATGTTTATTTGTTGTTGTTTTTAGTAAGTAGTTGAAATAAACACACAGTTAAAAATGTACAAAAACTTTACCCCTCGTTGGGCGCCAATTTATCGTTCTTTAGGTATTCTTGTTAACATATTACGTAATGCTGAGAGGATTGCCTTATAGGACATATTAAGCAATCATTTATAACATCTGTAAACAAAGAACATATTTTTTTAAGTACTAATATAAACGAAATACCTTTCTAAATTCTAAATTAAGGTTTCGGAACACCACCATGACTGTATCCCAGCAATCATCAAAATGTAAATAATTGATTGATTTTAGCAAAATTATTAGACATCTCTCTCTAAAATTATGCTGAATTTTTGGTTTGAAGTATATATAACGTTACCATGTGTTGATTAATTACCATATTCGCATCCATTTCTTTTTGAAACTCCCGAATATCAATATCAAAGAGAAAAACCATATTCGTGCAAGATTTATAAAATTACATTTGTCAATAACTTGAAATGTCAAGTAACAGGAAACAACATAAAATGTATTCTATGAAAGATATTACGAGTGTATAAGGAGATTGCATGAACTATTATCTAAGTCTAATGTTTTACACATTTAAAAATGTTATCGTAATATTTCTAGAAAAAACTTAGGTACTAAAAAATCTCCATTTACCGATTGTGTTTTATGTTTTTTAATTCAATTATCAATAAAAAAAAATTTGAAGTTCTCTTAGTGTCTTACAAGCTATTTTTAGTTTTTAACTAGTAGAAATTCAAATTTGTACAATATGCTGTTTTTATATACTTAGACAATTTTATAGTTTAGCAATGTTAGGTTTCTTTTCTTTGATCTGTCTATTAATTATTGAATGCCACGTTTCAAAAGAATTTGGATCGGCTTTCTGAGGATGCGTTCAAATATATTTATGATTTTTGAACCAAATTGTATCCATATAACTTTTGAATGCTATTTAATTCTTGCCTTCCGTAAAATGAGACTGCACATACAATCAACCTTTATGAACCTTTTCATTCGGTAACAACGGCAATACCGATCTTAGTTCAATTACGCGTTAATTTAAAATTCATGAGTCCTAATTTTTTACCTCATTTTCTAACGCATTTAACAAAATGATAATAACACCCCTTGAGTTCAACGCTATGAAAAACAACGGTCAATGATCCTATTGCTGCTTGTTCAAAGTCCACTGTGAACTTCAACGGTTTTGTACTGTGGAATATGTTTCTGAATGAGGTAAGACATTTTTGAATAAGTACTTTTTGTCTTATCACATAACAGAGGAAATATATTCGTTACACTATTTGTACTTATTGTTTATATCCCCACTAATAGTATACAGTTGGCCAAACGGGTAAGGACAGGACTGAAACGTACCATCACCGACGTAATCATAGATTTTTCTATTTGTGTTTTTGCAAACAGAACTAAATATTAAAATTCTAACTTCACCATAGAAGTAGGTAATCTATTAAGAATGAATCGTACTTGGGCGGGATTTTAACTTCGGAAACAGATTTAAAATTTTAATTTATTTCAACTCATTTCTCTTGCTATCTTTATAGTAGTTTTCAAGCTCTCGAAATCTAGAACTTTCGATAGTAAATTCCTGTATTCTCAACAGATTTCATAAAATCTTAATAAGCAGATGGTATTAGCGAGAGCGAATTTTCCATTTTGTTTTTACACTAATTTAAACGAACATCCATCTCATTTTCAGGTGAATCTGGTATAAATAAATAAATAAATGGGATATCATGTCAGTTAGTAATTAATAATGCCATTGTTTTTTTCGTTTCGCATTATTAAAAGTAGAAGACATTTTTGACATAAAAATAATGTTTTTTGTTCAAATATAGTCGCCACTAAATTTAATAGAATATAATTATAGGTAATTCATAGAAAATAATAGTCCCAGTTGCACTTCAAACTGTACCTACGGATAATGAAAAATTAATATTTTTAAAAAGAGGTAGGCAGATCCGAAGTATTTTTACATGGAGGTCATCAATATCACCACCATAAAAAATACAAAAACGAATGTATTTACAGGAAATTTTCAAAATATTAACAAAAAACAAAAAAATGTTAGTCCATCCCATTTTTGTCCAGCGCAGAGGTAGGTAGGCACGCTTAAATGCAATATTACTATATTATGATACTAGATGCTGGGTCTATGGCAGGACTGTCTGAATCGATATCAGAGCTCGGCGCATGCGTGCACTTGCCGTGGGTCTCTGAATACACTAATTCATCTCATATCGGTGCAACAAGGAGCCGGCGTTTTGCCGAAATCTATAATTTTTTGAGTTGATAAAGATTCGTAAATCTTTGGCTATTCTGGAGCAAGAAAGACAATACCGAGTGCGACTTATTTTGTGGCTTATAAATTCTTATCTTGAGCTATATAAGACTTCGGTCATCCAATCCCTCGCTGCTTTGACCCTTATCAATAAAGCTGCTGAGAGATTTTACCAGATTTTAACAACAAATACTGATTTAACAGGACAAATTGCTACATGTAAGTACCAACTACCTGTGTTAATATTTTTTATTCGTTTTACCATAGATTTGTATAAATCTAGATACGGGTACTGAGATACGAACCTCGACTTCAATCCACGCGTGTCACGCGTGTCAGTGTTGTTTGAGCGTGGGCGTACTTGAAACCTTATTGTCCATAGGTACTTATAAATGTCTCTCAACATCCGTCAAAAGTTAATCAGTGTTTAAAACTCCTGTTTGTGAGATAGTGACTGGGATTAAGCAGTGTTTAGGCAGTGTTGAGTGGCGTTATAAGTATGGCGGTACGTAACCAGATGGTAAAAAAATATTAGGTAGGTACTTTGTTTCTGTGATTTCTTTTAAGGTTTACAAAATTAGGTTGTTACCTACCCATAATCTCTAGTAAAGCCGTAATTATATTCCTTATAATTAATTTCATCCATATTTACAATATTTTTTGAATACTTATATTATTGGAATGTTTGCGAGTAAGAGCTTCTGATTAGGGGCGGGTAGACGATACACATGGCGAAATTTCAACGAAAAGACCCCTTTTTGGACTTTGAACCATACAATAGAAGCAACTGGCAGTTGCTAAATATATGATACAAGAAAAGGACAAAGAAGACTTACACCATAATTTGACAAATAAAATTTTCAAAGTTGCTCAAAACATTCCAAACAAAGATTCACAGACTATTCACAGATATAATTTGACACAGTTTTTCCTAGCTATTTTGACTGAAAACCAAAATACTGAACCGAATTTGGTGAAATTTCTATGGCACCAATCGGAAAGTTTATCCTTTCACAATTGAAAATCATTTCATAAACGACGTAGTAATAAGGTAACAAACATAAAAAAACTGCGTTCAGAACCTTTTTTTAAGTCAGTTAAATATAAAACACTAATTAAAAACAAAAAATCACCTATATTAAAGATTCATAAGACGAATTATAAACTAACATGCTCCGAAAAAAGAGCATTTATCAAACTGAACTCAAAATGGATTATGGAACAATAATAAAGTAGTCCCAAACCAACCCAGCAGAAATTCCCCATTCATCCCCTCAGAAAACCAAGAAGTTATAAGCGAGCTGAAAACTAACAAAAATTCAGGCGAAGATATTACTCGTATATCAAACGATATTATAAAATCATTTGGAGAAGTCGTTTATACTAACAAACACATGGAAAAGCTGCACAATTACCTACAAAAAGGGAGATACCTAGAATATGAATAGGCCAATCAGTTCACTCTCAACAATACTGCGCTGATATCCAACATAATAAATAAAACTATTTAAGAAACATAAGACCACAAGAACAAACTGGCATCAGAAAGAACTTCTCAACTATGTCCGAGTATTCACTCTTACACCTGTAAGATTCACGGAATATAGTAAAGCAATCTACATTCAAGTCAAAGTTAAAAGATATTTTATTCAATACAATCACAAGGGTCACTTTGAAACGTCTTACATACTTGTTGAATTTATGTGCCAATTCCTCCTAACCTAAGCCCGAGAAGAACTGGCAAGAAACTCGTCTGGTCCTAACTCTTTTTTGCATGATCCATCTTAACTACTTTAACTACGAAAAACGCATAAAAGAGAATTTATAAACTTCAAATGTGTCGGTTAACTGTCTGAGGGCAGAGCAACATGAGGCCATTCATTCTTATCGACTTTCGATTTTTATTTATTCTTATTCATTGTATTTATCGACTATGGAACTATGAAGTTTTACACACAAATAACTCTAGAAATCTCTCCATGAACAAGGCATCCGAAACAAGTACATAACAATATTTGATATACTGATATATATTTTTTATATACCGAATGTACTGAACTTAAGTTGTTTTCTTTTTTAAATTAGTAAATAAGTATTTCTGTATCTCTGATCTGTCTCTGTAATTAAGCATCTTTGTTAACTGTCTACACGCAAATAAATGTATTGTCTTTCTTTCTTTCTTTACTGCAAGTTAAACTGGAAAACCCTGGAAAAACATTTCGTATAGAAAAATTAGTCGGACATACAATATTCCCGAAACTGTTTATAGTTCTACCTGTATTTAGAAAACTTGACTGGAAATCCTACGGTATTAACGTAATCGAAGAGTATCTGCCGAATTTGAGGTTTGCTGACGATGTAGTCCTGATATCTGAAAACGTCGTAAGTTGATTGTAATCTGTTTTGTGAACAAAATATAAATCCTATACGAAATATAGCGAACTCAGAATGAACATCAAAGAAAAAGAATGACTTATAGCCTGACAGCATCATTCAGATGGATGAGGTGGATGATTACCTGGGACAAAGTATATATCTCATAGACAGAACTACAAAAGAACTAGACAGAATGATGACACAGCTTTGAAAGAGTATTCGTCTCTCAAGGAAATATTTAAAGGCAGGCTTGCAATTAGTATGGGTTCCATGCATGTGCTCTCACAGCGGACAACAAATTGAAACTTAGATCCTTCCAAAAGCGATGGAAAGAAGTATGATAATATTTAAACTCCTATATTGTAACAAAAGCTCTAAAAATAGGTCTAAGACCAGACTAACGGACGATAACCAGTGGAGCGTGAGAGTCTTGCACTAGTGGTCACGAGAAAAGTGAGTAGGCGGTCGATCTGTCCGCTGTGTTGCTGGCGCGCTGATATTTCTACTGTAGCTGGAAACCTATGTATCCGAGAGGCCCAAATCCGATAAAACTAGCAAGGCATGGTGGAGGCCTATGTTCAAAAATGAATAAACCCTTAATCACAACTACAAAAATAACGTACCTATTACAATTTAATATGGTAAAATCTAATAATCTAATAAAAATAATGTCAAATTAGCTTAAAATCTTATGAAGGTAAATAAGTAGCCTAATATAGTTATTTTCAAATTATACAGGTTATTCTGAAAGTATGTTTTTGTTTCAGTAATATTTGACGTAATACTTCGCAGCGTCTCATTGGCATCAATTCAACAGCTCCCTGTAAGTAATAGATCTTTCACCGGATAGATCTCCTCCCGCTATCTAGAGTTTCAATTTAGAAAAAAAGAAGGAATGGCTAATAGTGGACCACCCATCCCGACTACGACTCCTCCCCCGGGACCCGTGTTATACCCCTGCATGCCAATGAAACATGAGACAATCGAATCAGCAGCGGTTAGTTCGACTGTCAGTGAAGAGAAATTCAGTGACCAAAACATTGGTCCAAACGCGACTGATACGGTCACCGTTCAAGAAGAAAATTGTAATACTCCAAGAATTGCCCCTTGCGTGACCTCGTCCGAAGTCTCTGTTTCTTTACCTCGTCAAAAATACTCAATCTCGGAGTCAGGCGTCTCCAACGCGTCATATTTTGCGCAGCTTGGTGCTCAGCAGCCACCACCGCCACCACCGCCACCTCCGTGCAAAACACCGTCTGTACGATCTTTTCCGAACATGGATAATGTTTTGTCAACCGTATCGCAATCTGTAATTAACAATTTGAGTACTCTCTCAAACCATTCTGTACCGTTATCGACACTATCCGAATTCTACGCGCATGTATTCACACATGTTTCTGTACCCCTAGATAATTTTAAATACTATGATAACCATCCCCACCTAATGCCACAGCAACGGCAATCCACAACCGCAGCATTGACGCCACTTTTGACTCCACAGACTCATAATTACGCTGTTGCCAATAATTCCCAGCCGCGAGCGGTCTCAGTTTCTCAGCATAACATCCGCAAGCCTGTGGCCTCCAACACTCATGCAACTGCTTTACAAAGCAGTAATATCTCCCAGAAGCCTGCGGGCTTGCCTACGCAGCCTTCTTCTTCTTCTTTGCCTTCTTCGCGCCTTCCAGCTTTCGCTTCGACTTCGAACTCTAATGCAGAAAGGTTTGGGTATAGACCTATTAACACGTCTAACATGCGCGAGCGTTATCGACACAATTCAGAAGGCACATCTTTTCCATACCCTACGCAGAGACGATGAATGATGAATGAATGAATGACTACGTCCTTACGATCCAAGGTCTTAAATCACCGACAAAGATAAAACATACCGTTTTAATAACTCTAAAGCCTAATTAAATCATTATTGATCTAACATAATCTGCGGTCGTATCTTTCTTAAAGCAACTTAGTGTATTTTTCGGGCGCCACTCTGTTTTGGGTAGGATCATGAAAGTTTTATTATTAGAAAACATAGATAGAAAACAAAGTCGTGTTAGTTACACCATTTATAACTCGAGAACTGCTGGACCGATTTTTATGATTTTTTTGTTATAACTATCGAAAAAAAAGAAAATTTGTATAATAAAAAAAAATTAGATTGAATGTGGTGAGTTCGCTTTGATACAATCTTTGACGATGTTCGGTTTGTTAGGTTATAGTCCGGTCAATTTAGACATAAAAATAGTGGTCAAATAACCAAAATTCCCGGAAAGCCAAATATTGGTGGAGAGCTGGGGTTTACCATTACAAATAAAGTTTTAAAAGTCCCCAACGATCCTATGTGTGCTTCATAAGTTATTCGGGGTCAAAGGTCAAAATTTGAGGTTTTTTGGATTTTTTTCGAAAACGGTAGGTCTATCAAAAAAAAAACCTCAAACCAAAGTTGTAGATCTTAAAATTCTCTACAAAAATAGTCCATATAATTTTTTTCCTTAGAGTTACCATTCGTGAGATATCGCGATTCTAAGAGTCACACTATACATGATATGCACATATAAGCCACGTATATACATATCAGGCACTTAAGATTTATTATTAATATTATTATTAATAATTAGAACGGCACAACCAATTACTCTAATTAAGCACATAGATAACAAATCGAAATAAATGTCACAGTAAGAAATAGTAAAAATCAGAAGTAAATAATTAGTAAAATGTTGTATACATGTCGATATTAATAATATAATGTCAGATTCCAAAGATATGTATATATACCTATCTGTGTCTCTTTTATATATACTATACTATCCTGAAAACATTTATTGAAAAGACAGTCAGTCCCTAACTGAATCCCCTCTAACCACGTGGACATGAAAAACATCTGGCTATTCTCTGTCTCTTTCTATTGTCCGTATTCGAAAAAAAAGATTTGACTGACGGCGCTAAAGTATTTACAGAAATTGATTCCAGGCCTCAAACAATAATTACAGAAGGAATTCGCTTTCTTCTTGCGGTTTATGGAGCTCCAAAAAAAATTACTTGCATTGATAAATACCGATACTTAACTTTTGTAAAAAATACGCGAAACAAGAAACAAGTACAACTATCATGTCTTCCTCCAACATCGGCATCTGCTATTCAATATTTGTATCGAGTATACCATCAAGTTCAAACATGGCTAGGCAATCAACTGAACCCAGAAGACTGGGGTTGGAAATTGATAGATAATACTCTGGAACCGATTAAAACTTTACTCCCACCACCTGCTCCAGAAAAACTCCTCAACACTATTTTTTGCAATTGCAAAAAAGGTTGTAGTGCCAAATGTGGCTGTAAAAAATTCGGGTTGCTGTGTTCTCCAGCGTGTAACAATTGCCAAGGTCAGTCTTGCTCAAATGTCCAGTTGAGTACAATTGAGGAAGATTCCTGTGATTCTAATGAAGAGACTAATGACTCAGCCACATTTGAACAATTTATGAACATCCAGCAAGAGGAAGAGGAAGAAGAAGACAATATCAATAATAAAGTAATATCTAGAACTTGACGGGTATTTTTCCCTTAAATAATCCTAAAATTGTCATGACAGTTAGTGGAGTAGGCCTACAGGGGAAACCACGGTAAAAAAAACGCGTCGAGTACACTACCTCACAGGTGGATGGGATTCAGCAAAATAGTGACCTTCATAAAATCAACACTAGGAATAAACATAAATTATACATCTCTAGGTTTCGACTAGAAAAAGTTAATAAGTCATTTATGGGGAACACGGTGCGCTTCTATAATAAGCTTCCTGAAAATGCTAATAAACTACCTATTAAGAAATTTAAAGCATACATTAAAGGTAGTCTGTTGAAGAAAGCTTATTATAATATAAATGACTATATTATTGATAAGAATGCATGGCCTCATGTCGCTCTGCCGTCAGACAGATAACCGAAACACTTGAAATGTATAAACTCTCTTGTATTAGTATTTCGTAGTTAAGGTAGTTATAAGATGGATCATATAAAAAAGCGCTAGGACCAAGACGAGTTTCTTGCCAATTCTTCTCGAGCTTGGGTTAGGATGAATTGGCACCTAAATTCACCTAGTATGTAAGACGTTTCAAAGTGATCCTTGTGATTGTATTGAATAAATCATCTTTTGACTTTGTGACGTGGAAATGTGTGCATTATCATGTATAATGTGACTCTTAAAATCGCGATATCTCACGAATGGTAACTCTTAGGAAAAAAATCATATGGACCATTTTTGTAGAGAATTTTAAAGTCTACAACTTTGGTTTGAGGTTTTTTTTTGATAAAACTTACCGTTTTCGAAAAAAATCCAAAAAACCTCAAATTTTGACCTTTGACCCCGAATAACTTTTGAAGCACACATAGGATCGATGGGGACTTTTAAAACTTTATTTGTAATGGTAAACCCCAGCTCTCCACCAATATTTGGCTTTCCGGGAATTTTTGTTATTTTAAATGTCTATATTGACCGGACTATTATGACTGTTGTCAATGTGCGCGCATCAACAATTGTGTCATATAGAAGCAAAGTCATAGACGAAGTCGCGAATAGGACAGCTAGATAATATTAAAGGTGATTAACGCAAGGTGGTTCTAATAATGTATCCTCCGTCTAAACAAATATTTCTCAATTTTTTTTTAAACCGTTCCTTGTAATTTATGTAAGACTAATCCAACAATTCTGACCTGAATAGACATTATATAAATTTTATATTAACCATCCGAAATGCGTTCCGAAACACTTGAGCTGTTTAGTAGTATTCACCTAGTATGTAAGACGTTTTAAAGTGATCCTTGTGATTGTATTGAATAAAGTATCTTTTGACTTTGAATTTGACTTTAATAAGTAAAACTATTCTTGATACTTTATATTTAGATAAACAAAGTTAATTACCAAAGATTTGTGGTTATTTTGTATACCTAATCCATACTAATATTATAAATTTGAAAGAGTTTTTGAATATAATAAATGAAGTAAGGTTTTTTATGAGCAATATTGTATATTGCTCCTCGGTAGAGTAGATTAAACTTTTACCACAAATCATTTAATTAGTTAGCGTGGTGTTAATGTATAGTCTGTCCTTGTCATTCTAATGTAAATGAATAGAGATGGCAACAGGTTTAAACAGCATATTAGCTATTGTGTGATTATAAGATATAAATTTTTGGTCGAGGATTTTACAAAAATCGATAGTTTTATGGACAAATTATGTTCAAATGATGCTATTTTGTTGTTATTTTGAAGAGCGAAATATGCGCTAGCGATTTTTTTACTTATCTTCACTAAGCTATACGTAATGTAATCATTCGTATTAATCTTTTTGTGTAGTCTTTAAAATTGTGGTCGAACGAAGTACGCCACAACCAAGAAAGAAAATTCATTTAATATCTAACCTGTAAATATCGATATTAACTGGTAACTTAATATAATAATATATATAATAGTATAATAAATAAATAATATTAATAATAGTTATAATAAATAATGCACATTTCACACAGCATCATCTAGCCCCAATGTATGCAGGTATTTTGTTAAAGGAACAAATGTGGGCCCCTTATGATATATACATACTATTTTACCATTGCTTAAACGTGCTTTCTATATAATTAACTAAAAATACTGATCACTTATAGAAGTTCTTTCACTATGCTGGGATTAAAAGTCAAAACTGCTGCTATTTTGCTGTGAGTCCTTACGCTATGTTACATCAATAATTACAATTGAAACCACTGGGCTGTGTGCCAGGTAGGTGAAGACTGCCGGCTTTCTTAAGTTTTGCAAAGCACGCAAAACGTGACAAGTAAACAGTCGTATTGTGCAACTATGTTGCTACACTATGATAAACTAAAAAAGAGAACTTTAACAAGTAGTATCTTATCCCTACTTAATATTATAAATGTGAAAGTAACTCTGTTTGTTTGTCACGTTTTCACTAACCTAACCAACCTAAACCGCTGAACCGATTTCGATGAATTTTAGTATAGAGATAGATGGGACCTTGGAGAAGGACATAGGCTACTTTTTATGTAGGTACCATGCGTGTGAAGCCGCGGGCAGTAGCTAGTATATATTTTTGTAAATACAACACCCAGACCCGATTAATATTAATATTGATGTATATTTAATTTTAATTGATTTATTTCAGGGTTCATTGTTCGATTATCAGTTAACTTATTTATTATACATAATAACAATAATTAATTAATAATGTGTCTGAAGTAAGCATTAAAAAAGTATATCTTTATAAATGTATACCTTTATCTTTGTAATAAATATTGTACGAATTACACATTAAATTAAAATTAACACTGTATTTTTATTTTCTTGGTAAATAAATGAATTTGTATTTGTATTAAATTGTGAAAAAAGTCTGTAGTTAACTCCATCTTCTTCTTATCCTATCCTATGTATCAAGCCAGTGTGGTGAAAGGGATAAAGTGCGCCTCACAGGCTCCATTCGTGCACTTGGCACATGTCTCTGAACTTGCCGGTTTCCTCAAGATGTTTTTCATCACCGTACTGGTATAGCGCACATAAGTTTTTCGAACAGAAAAATCCATTGGTGCATGACCGGATTCGAACCTACGATCTTTAGATCAGAATGCGGGGCCACTAACACTAGACCACCAGTGCTCTCTTCACCAATACTCGTCAACAACAATAACTATTCTACAAAACTTCATCGAAGCCAGTCTGCCCGCCCAGGTTAGCGAATATATGACTATTTCCGACTACTGCGATTGCTTACTTTAATACTCTATGATTTGCACTGTATGTTTTCAGCTTTCTTTTTGCTTCTGTATACGTTGCAGACTGCATACCTCGGCCACCCAAAATAGTTATACACATAATAATGATAAAATAGACCAAAGACTCCCACCCCTATTTCCACCCACCCCATTTTTGAGGGCCTGAGGAAGTACCTAAATTAAGGACAGGCAGGCATATCTAGAGGATCACAGTTGAGCCCAATGTCTTCTTAAAGCTCACGACTATTTACAACAGATAATTGCGTTTTAAAAACTAAAAAGACAACCGACTTCTTGTATAAACAAACAAAATATCCAAATTTTCTAAGTGGACGACATATTTTTTCATTTTTTTTATTTAAAAACCTAACTGCAGAACCAATTTTATGATTTTTATATGGGACCAACCGGGAAGTATATTATCCTTTCACATGAAATCAGATTTTTTTAAATCGGTTCCTAAATGACGGAGTTATAAGTTAACACGTTCACTGTCCGTGACCCACATGTGGGTCATTTTGGGTTTGAACGAGACGTCCGTGCCATACATGTGGGTCACTGCTCAGTTCAAACATAATGAGCTCTTACTTCGTGGACGTAACAGAAACTTACTAGTTATGTACCTGGACGTATGAGTGATTGTATAGGTAAAATAAAAAACCAATGAGCCATCGAATTTTTTTATTTATTTAGAATTGACATAACTTTGAACATTGAACTTAAAAATAACCAATTAAGAGATATATTCTAATGAGTTTCATTAAAACATGCAAGACACAGTGGTTTTTTGCAAAATTGGCATTGTGTGTCAGTCTTTTTTGATTTTGTACGTGCATCAGCAACTGAACGACCTTCTTCTTTCAGTTTTTTATAACAACCATCGCACCTCTTTCTATAGATTCTTCCGTTCAGCTGCCTTTCGAATTTTATCGGTTTGTGGGCCTGGACGGTAGCTGAACTTCTTCTCCTTCTATCCTGTAGATGCTGTAGATGAGGATGATGCAGATGAAGATGATGCTAACGTAATCCCACGTGACGGCGCTGGTTCTTGAATTCCCAAGAGGCGTTTTATTATCATTTCGTGCCCCCTCAACAGTGGTAATTTTTTGTTGGGATTGATGTCCTTGTAAATAAGAACAGCATTTATAACCGCTATCGAAATAAGATCAGCTGCAATCTTCTTATACCAGATGCATGTTTTACGAACTGGTGAGTTATAGCTAGCTAACTGATCGGCTACATCTATACCCTTTTTACTTCGATTGTATTCTAAAACTACTTTCGGCTATAGAATAGGTCTGAAACCAGTTGACATTTCCATCTCATGGTTATGGCACGTTGAAAGCATCAACACGTCTCTGTTTTACATTTTTCCAGCGCTTAATACGAGCATAGTCTTTCAACGCAGGATTTTCCAGCTGTTGTGAGGCGTACAAATTAGTTTGGGTCACCATTAGGTCTATTACCTCTTCGTCCACGATTTTACAAAAAATATCCCATTAATCAGTTTCTTCTGAAAATATCTGAAGCTGTCGTTGCAGATGATCAAAGCCATTAAAGATTTCCTTATCTAAAGGTCTCATATCCATAGCCCAAGCAGTTATATTTGAAGGGGGTAGTTGAGATTCTTCAACTCTAGGCGGTTGTACAGCGGTCGACTCAAGCGCATGCGCAGAGGAAGCAAAACCCTCACTATCATCAGCACTACTAGCATGGTTTGAAGGAAGGATGTCAGATTGCGGTAAAAAAATTATATTTATGTATTCACTAATCAAATCAACAGACTCTTCAATGTCGTCGGGCAAAGCATAAGTCTCACCTGCAGAAAAGGTTTCCGTATTTTCTAAATGCTGCATGATCTCATCTTCTCCATCACTATCTTGGAGTGCTCGCCAAACTTCATGATCTTGCAGCGATTTATTCATTATTAGTTCGAAAAATTACAATATCTTTGCAATAAAAACGTTATTTACTAGACTGAACAAAGTTTGCAAAAAAGTAGGGTAGTATTGTAATCAAAACAAACAAATTTTTTTTTTCTGGGTGCTAATGAGCGGCAAATCTGGCTGTAAATCCATTCTACCCACAGATAACGCATTTTTTTTTTATAATTTTTACCTCCTACGTCCATGACATACGAGTGGGTCACTAAATTGTTAGCTTGTACGTTCGTGACATATATGTGGGTCATTCTGAAAATGGGGGTTACAGGGTTCCCTCTCTCTTTTTATAGCATTTATGGACCTGAGGTAGCATGAAGGCAAGTACCGAAGTACATAGGAATGAAAAAGTAAATTGGACTTAAACGCTAATTTCGGAAATTTGGCTAGACAGTTAACGTGTTAACAAACATAAAAAAAAAACAGGTTGCACTCCGGGAGTGCCTAAAGAAGTGACACTTATTTTGGCGCGTTTAGTAATAAATCACTTCAAAATCAGTAATTACGGCGACTGTCAATCAAATACTGAACGAACACAGATGATGCAATATTTTTTGTTCAGAATGTAGATAATATATCAAAGAACCTAACTCAGTAAACTTCTCCACACAAAAGTATACTGTAAACATGTGAATTAAGGTTTATAATCAAATGGGGCGAGCCCCAAACGGTAACGGTGTCGCGAATCCAGAGGTTTTACCTCATCTAAAAATATGCCGCGCTAAAAGAAGTTTTCACTTAAAAAAAATATTTTCGAATTGAGAACCTTCTCTTTTTTTTAAGTCGGTTGAAAAAAGTTTTACTCAGGACTTAGGTTCATTATGTAATGTATAGTTTCGCTATGTCCGTCTGTTTTTAGGTCTATCTGTCTGTCTGTCCGCTCCTAATCAGAGTTCATTCTCTCAAACTATAAATTTAACTCTGATGAACTTTTGAACAATAATACGTATTTGTGACCAGTCAAAGTTCTAAAAAAAAACTTTGTGTCTTAATAAAAAAATTTTTTTTGATAAAATATAAAGCCTTATAGTGGCCACTTTTAGTAAAGTCAGGTCCAAATATTTTCATAACACCCAGCCACAGAACAAACACCTGCAAGTTACACATACATGTTTGTCCAGGATATGGACCGAATATGAGCTGTGAGGCCGAACAGCTCAGCTTTAGTTCCTGCTATATTATTTTATTTATATCCTGAATATTCAATTTTAAATTTGAATTTGGGTGACCTGGCAAATTGTCTACCGATTCCTAGGTTGTTGTTAAATTTTTCGAAAAAAACGTGTATCAATTCATTTTGCATATTATTACGATGCGATGACAATCATAAATAGATCTCAGTGTGTTGTGAATAGCATGAATTTTATTGCCCAAAGCTATAACTGCTGCTCGCTTGCTAAACCTACTTGCTACCTACACCTACTAGCTCCAAGCCTGTTCTAATACCTGTTCTTCTACAGGCGAACGAGAGCGCTGGGAGTTGACCGTGGAGCGTCTGGACAAGGAGTTCGATAACCTCCCTGGTGACTGTCTTATAGCAACTGGTTTCGTGGCATATTTGGGGCCTTTTGTGTCTGAGTACCGCGAGGAATTGATGGCTGATTGGTTTCTGGAAGTAAGTGTCTGAAAACGGCTGGGCGGATTTAGATGACAGTTAGTAATATTTTCATCAACTTTTATCTAAATCCGGCCAGAGAGGTATAGTATTATTATTTTTACCTAGGTATTTAGTAAAGCCTAAGGAAAAACATCAGACGAGATAGCGATCTGTCATATTTCAAACGAACATGTTTCTTCAGGTATTCGATGAAGCCCTACCAGTGACAATGGATCTGAGTATGAAGTACTTTCTGCTTGATGATGCCACTTTGCGAGATTGGAACTACATGGGGCTACCTGGTATAATATATTAAATTCCCTGTCAACTATTGATTTTTGTGGCATAGCTAAAGAAGCATATTTGTGCGAGGTCAGTACCGGGATGGGTGATCGCAGTGGCAGTTTCATTTCCGTGCTTCAAAGAGCGCGTCAAGGTATCGGTCCCGGCTTTTCAAAAATATTATACCAGAACGGTGGCTCTTGTGCGGCCTGTTAACTTTGTTGCTAGAGGATATCTACTGACTCAATAGGAGTAGTATCTAATAGAGGAATATATAAACTTGCAGATTTGTTCAAAGTATCCGATCCGATCATAAAAACCAGTTTTGTATTAACAGATGATAACTTCAGTGCCGAGAATGGTATTATAGTAGTGAGAGCCACGCGATGGCCCCTAGCCGTTGATCCGCAAGGACAGGCTCTGATCTGGATTTCGAGATTGGAGGATAAAAATAATATTGAGGTAAGCGAACACTTCCGAGGAATTATGCTTGGTAAAGTGAGCTTAATGTCATTGAGAAAGATTTATCTTCTAAAACAGTAGTAAGTACTAATGTTTTCAAATTTTTTTTCAAACCTACTTCTAGTTTATCCCCCACTATGATATAATCGACTTATTTTCAATGAAATACCATTGGACATTATCTTTATTTGTCAGTGTCTCGAGAGACTTCTTGTTGCCCTTACCTCACGCTATGTTGGGTCGGCATATCATGTTTCCTTTCCCTCTGTCACCAATCATCTCAGAGATCACGTACTTCTTTCTCATATTTTGTACGAGTAATACGTAAATACATTATGTAGTGTATGATGGTAACATATTAATATAATCATTCTCTAGATCGTGGACTTCGGCCAGCCAGGTTACCTTAAGATTATTGAGGCTAGTCTTACAAAAGGCAAACCAATTTTAATCCAAAACGTGGGCGAGGTCCTAGACCCTGCCATAGCGCCAATCCTGGACAAAGCCGTGGTGAAGATCGGGAGCTCTTACGTCATTAAGTTCAACGAGAAAATGGTTCCATATAATACGAACTTTAAGATGTATCTTACTACGAAATTGGGTTAGCGTTTTTCTACTTGCTTCCAGTCCTCCAATCCAAGCACGAGTAATGTGCACAACAAACGCTTGCTTCTGCAGTTCTCAAGCAGGATCGAGTGTGCATTGAGCAGACTCAATGTTTTTATAGTTACTACGCTTATGGGAACCACATGACTAATATTATACTTACTCTTAAATACACTTATTATAGTGCTAAGAAGCAAATAAATGTCAATCTAATGTTTGTCTATAATACTTTCACTGAAATTATAGTCCTGGGGGGAATCGAATCCACAACTTACTGCACGGCAGGTTGTAAGGCCAGTCAAACCTTGAGCATGAAAACTGTGCTATACTGACGGTGAACATCAGTAGCGTCAGCTTTAAAGGAAAATGTATTAAAGAATAGAATAGAAAACCTAAAATGTTCAGATTCTAACATATCATAGCTTCTAGGTAATCCCGTGTACACACCCGAAACGCTCACAAAGACGACCATGGTTAACTTCGCCGTGAAGGAACAGGGGCTGACGGCACAGCTCCTCGGCATTGTGGTCCGCAAAGAACGGCCTCAACTTGAACAGATGAAAGACAACCTTGTTATGACGATTGCCCATAACAAGAAAGTGCTGGTGAGGACATGAACTCAGGATTTCATAAATAAACTAGCTGAGCCGGCAAACGTTGTTCTGCCTTAAAAAATAAGGGTTGATCGTAGAGGGGTGAAAATTTAGGGTTGCATGTATTTTTGTATGATGTATCATAAAAAAATAAAAACAAAAAATTTTGTCTGAAAAATAAAAAAAAAAAATTAAGGGGTGGACCACCCTTAACATTTAGGGGGATGAAAAATAGATGTAGTTCGATTCTCCCCCCTGACTAATATCCTCGCTAAGGATCACGAAAATCGGTCGAGCCGTTTCGGAGGAGTTCGATTACGCACCCCGTGACAGAAGAATTTTATATATTAGATATAAGCATTTGACGACCTCTGTGGCGCAGTGGGCTAAGGTCTGGCTGAGACGCAGAAGGTTGCGGGTTCGATTCCCGCCACGGGACAAATGTTTGTATGATCTGCAAGTATTTGTCTCGGGTCTGGGTGTTTCTATGTATAATATGTATGTATTTACAAAAAAAAAAAAAAAGTAATTAAGTAGTATATCAGTCATGTGGCACCCATAACACAAGCTCTGCTTACTTTGGGGCCAGATGATGCTGTGTGAAATGTCCGGCATTATTATTATTATTATTATTATTGTTGAACACACAAGCAAAGCTTGTATGTGCAATAGTAACTATAGTGAGCAGTAACTAAATTCGTGAGCTTTAAACTGGAATCGCTTCATCGCGAGTTGATCAAGACAATTTTTTACAATTTCTGTCTAATGAACTAGGGATGTGGTATATCAATTGAAAGGTAATTTTGTTAGCTATCAAACTCTTTTGATATCATAACCAATAAGTATTCACCTTGTGTCATGGAACGTAAAAAGAAAACCCATTATTTTTTCAAACAAAACACATTCGATAAATAAAATGTAACAAGTAATAATAATCTTTATTACAGAAACATGTCCCATATTGTACCTACATACCTACTTAAAAAAACTAACACTACACACACAGAAAGTTTAATATAGTATAAATGATAGGAATCTACATAATTATGTTAGGCGGCAATATCCACCCACCGTTTATATATTTTCGTCGTTGATTTGTTTGTACATTCCAAAAATATTTTTATTTTTATCCTAAAATGTGTAGTTTTTTAGATACAACGTAAAAAATGCAACATTTTATTTTGAGCTCACATTTGCTTAGTTTTCTTTATAGGTCTTGAGCTTAAATCAAGACAGTCGCTTTTTATTTAAATTTGAAATATTAGTCTCAGAAGTTTTAGTACAGTTCAGAGTTTAAGCACTTCAGATACTTTAGCCTTTGGAACTACCATTTGTTTGACATTTTGAATTTGACAGTGATCTCCTCGAGCATTTTCCCATTTACGGCACAAAACTCCATCGTAGATAACGAGACTGCCCAATTGTGCCCAGTAGTTTTTTGTTATTGTGCTCATTCCAGCCACATCACTTCGTACAGGTTAAGAAGTTCCAGCCCTTATCCATTCGATGATTGCCTTAATATCCGAGTCACCTGTCTGCGCTTTCTGCAGGGTTTCCTTCCACTTATCACTAAGATCCGTGCTCAACATTCCGACGGGTACCACTTCTTTGGATAAACAATTTGAAATCCTGAAATCTTATAAAAGTTGGTGTTTATGAAAATCATCATCATCAGGTCATCAGTCTAATGTTTTACTTTAAACTTAAGAAAAATTAAAACCACAGCCACAGAAGCCGCTCTAATCGTCAGCCTAACTCTGCAAGGGTTGTTTCAGCGTAGTATCGCTCGACAACTTTACCTAAGCCAGTCATGGGTCAGGTGTACAAGAGATTGAGTGAGACTGGGAACTTAGACCGGACACCAAGATCTGGACGATGCACTACGTCAAGAGATGATCTATTTATTGTTACCACTTCTCTCCGAAATCGACATCTGACTGTCCAGAAGTAGCTCAGAGGAGATCGAGGGAGGGCTGTGAGCAAATGGACAGTCGGACGCAGACTCAAAGAAGCAAACTTGACCCCAAAAAACGCCAGCCACGGGACCAAAATTATCTCCAGCCCACCGACAAGCCCGGCTTCAGTTTGCTCGCGATCACTAAGATTGGGATATGAAGCAATGGAGTCGAGTATTGTTCTCGGAAGAAACCAGAATGTGCCTACATGATAATGACAGTCGACGTAGACTCTACGTCGTAGAGTCTATAGGAGACCGGGAGAGCTATTCGCACAATGCTGTTTTGCGGAAACAGTGGCCTACTTTTTCTTTTTAAGCAAAAACGGTACTCATTTTCATACCTGGTGGCAGTCGGAGAGGCGGACTAACCGTAGAATACATTAACGACATTCTTCTAGGCCATGTGCTGCCATACGCCGGGCTTATTGGCGAATATTTCCTGCTAATGCACGATAATGCCCGCTGCCACACCGTTGCAGTGACTAGACAGTACTGGCCCTTAGTCCTGACTTGAACCCAATCGAGTAATGTGGGATGAGCTAAAGCGGCGGGTACGAGGAAGATATCCAGCTCCGGCGTCGACCTGAAAACTGCTTTAGTCGAAGAGTTGCAGGAAATCCCATATGATTTCATTAGGAAACTTCTTAGGTTATTTAAAAACCATTTACAAGCGGTCATTAGGGCCAGAGGGGTAACACAAAATACTAAGGGGGTTTAACATAAATATCGTAAATAAAAATTTAATTTTTCATATTCACTCAGACGTCCACACTATCGACCTATTGCAATAATTCCCTGAATTTAGGTAGGAAATTTTATTAATTTTAAATCTTATATCACTTGAACGTTTTATAGTTCACTGCCTCAAAATTAGTCTTGAACAACTCGCCATTAAGCGATTCCAGTTTAAAGCTCGCTAGTGTAGTAACTATAACGGTGTATTATTTGGTTACTATTGCGTATACAAGCTTTGCTTATATTTTTATTTAGCGGGTTAGTGCAAGACACATTTTTTTAGTTTCAAGGTGCTCCGTTTTTAATGAAGTGACTTTTCTGGTAAAGTAAAATTTCCTTATTCATTGCTCGAATCATTTTATTCTTGCTTCAAAATACATATATAAAATTAAATGGTTAGCCGCACCAGCTACTATTAACTACCCAATTAATGTTTCACCGCAAATCACTGGAAACCAAACATAAATAAAATATCCAGCTGTTTTAAAACAGGAAGTCACAACACAAATTTATGTAGTGTGTTTTTTTATATATATATATACATATTGGAAAATCAACGGCTTGTTTTAACAGAATATCATAGGACAAGAAACCTAATTATAGGTTTTCACCTATAAAAAACAATAAAGTTACAGCTGAGAAATATTTAGCAACATTAGCTGAGATTAGCAATACTTGCTGTGATATAAGATTTAAAAATAAGTAGGTTTCCAATTTTCTGGACCTTTCAGACTTGGCGTTAAATAATTCTTCATTCAAGCGTTCCCTAGCTGAGCCCACATAGTGCAGGATAGATTTAGGTAAAAACACTAACTTAACTTATTGAAATTGTCGCTTGCTCGCCACAGGAAGGTATTTTGTCTGTATCAGGAATATAGATACATCTTAATTCTTCTCAGTCGGGCACTCTTGGCAGAGTGGCCGTTGTTATGGGTGGGTTGTGATGAATGGAATGGGGGGTCTTTCTAATAATTTTCTTTGTAATAACTAATGTTAATAAGTCTTTTATAGGGCAATGTGTACGCTTCTATAACAAGGTCCCAAGCGACGTGTTAGATTTGTCGATTAGCAAATTTAAAAACGTAATTAAACAGAAACTATCTATTAAAGCATATTATAAAATATCTGATTATTTAGATGACAAAAAATCTTAGGATCAATCTGCTCTAACTCGACTGGGCATCCGTAACAAATTGTCAAGGATCATACAAAAAAGTGTTAAGACCAGACAAGTTTCTTGCCGGATTCTTCTTGAACTGGGGATAGGAGGAACTGGCACCTAGATTCACTAGCATGTAAGAAGACGATTCAAAGTGGTCCTTGTGATTTTATTGAATAAAGTTATATTGAATTTTGAATTTTTAGAATTTTGTATTTCTAAACGTCTCCGTTCGTTTTTATTCGGCATTGTGGGAGTAGTCTCTCATGGTGAATTTGGTAAGAGATTTAATCAGATCTCCCCATCTAGTCGGAGAGTGGGCACGGAATCCTTGCCCTCTATTCTGCATTTTTATTAAATCTTAATAATAAATAATGTAAAATAAAGTACCAAAAAAAAACTTAACAAGTTGTCTTAAGTAACTTAGATCTAAATACAGACAATGAAAATTTGTCGCCTTAACCTGTAAAGTCTTGACATTGACTCCTCACTAACTATTTACAAGTATTATTTACTTGTAAATAGACGTGAGGGATATCTGATTCGGCTTTTTACAAAGTGTAGGAAAACAATTTGTTATTCATATGTGTATTCAGACTTATTAATAGGAATATGGTATTTTTTTCAAACTTCCCTTGCGGAACTATACCCTGAAATTGAGTATGCTTTCGCAGTTGGACTTGGAGAACGACTTGCTCCGTATAATGTACGAGTCTCAAGTCCCACTGCTAGACAACGAGGAGCTGTTTATGACGTTGCAAATATCTCAGCGGACATCGCTAGAGGTCAAAGACGCTTTGGTCACCTCACAGGAGACTGAGAAGGAAATCGATTCCGCGAGACAGGTATGGACATTGTGTATATCTCTCGCATATGGGTAATAGTCCAGGATCCATGGTTCATTTTTGCTTATGATTAATATCAAGCTAATTTTCCGTGAGTAGCTTCATTTTGTTGAGACGCCTAACAATTTCCTGTACGAAAGAAATTGAACTATTTCTACTACTATCAATCGTCTCACTATACCTCAGACATTCTCTGCACACATTCGTCCATCGGTCAGCAAACAGACCACACAGTGGTGTTGAGGAGCGCATTTAATAGTTAGAGCCCGAACAAGAGGTGAGTTGCCGTGCGCGACTGTTCGCGCCCACGTTGCTGCCAGTAGGTCGTGACTACGGAGCCTCAGCGAGTATTAGCACTTCGGGCACAGACAGTCTTACAACTCGAGCTACTAATTCTGGGCAGTCCGAAACACCCCGCAGTATCTGATAAGGCGCAAGTCGCAAGGCGTAAGTACCCCATGTTGATTCCATGTGATAGGCGCCGCTTCAATCATAATTCTTACAAGAGCCGAGTAGACTAGTTTTATAGCACTGGCATCGTGAAATTTGCGGGCATACCGCAGAACAAAACCTAAAATACGATAACAATCAGTGCGAGTATGTTCATAAGCTCGTGCTTTTTGAGGTACGGAACATTATATTAATAGAATCGGGCGTTTGCATATTATTGAATTGAATTACTTCCCAGGGCTACGTACCAGTGGCGGTGCGAGCTTCGGTCCTATTCTTCGCGCTAAACGATTTATCGCGGATCGACCCGATGTACCAGTTCTCACTGGACGCGTACATCGACGTGTTCCAGTATTCGATCGATCGCAGCCCTAAAAGCAACGAGCTGGAAGACCGTATCAATAACTTGAATGAGTTCCACACTTATGCTGTCTACAAGTAAGTTTACTACCAATCATGCTATAGCACTTAATAAAATTGTAATAGTTATTTTCTTCAGGAAACTTAATATTTAATTACAAAGACAATTACTCGTTTGTAGCAAATAATTTACGTACGTAAAGAAACGAATCTATTTCTCTTAATATAAACATTTCTCGTCACAATCTTTGTCCGGAATAAACTCCGGAACTACTTAACCTATTTGTATTAAATTTGGCTTTGCACGTACGCGTGTCTCGGAGTGTGGGTTGATTGATAAGATAAGATGCTGGATAAAAGATATATCGTGTTTATTAATAAATTTACGATGATAATGATACGCTAAAGGTGATACTAAATGAGTGTGAACAGTTCGTTGTCCGATTATACACTGGCTAGGTAAATCACAAGGACGGCGTTGCTGCCTTATGCGACCTACTTAGACCAATTTCCTGGCTGAGGTTAAAGTATTCGATTATCGAACAGGCTTACTGTGTGTATTTTAATCAAACTTTTTTAAAAATTTAATGTTTTCGTACAATAAGTTCCATATATTTATAACACATGGCAGTGTAAGTTATCTTCAACATCTTTTGCTATCTAGGTAAGGTAAGCGTATATTGGTAATAGTTGAGTATTAGAACTACTACGCTACAGTAACGCGTAGCCGGGTCAGCTAATTTCTTTTATTTCATCGTCCATATAGTCGGTGGCCAAATTTTGAGACGGTGTTACTAGGTGGTCCAAAGGCCTCAAACATGGAAAACTTTTCCAACTGCCCTCAGAAGCACGGAAGCGTTCAGATGAAAATACGATTACAGTCACTCCTGCTACTGCTTCGAGGCAGAAAATCTGGCAGGCACTGTGTTCCTACTTAGACAGAAGCAATAGACTAGTACTAAGCATTCCTTTGTGTTAACTTTGTGTTAACTTTGTGTGTTAACTTTAAAGGGCATTGAGACAAGTAGTTAAAATTATTGGATAAATGAGGCTACATAACAAGCACGCGTTAGAAACACGAGAGAATCTCTGGTATTTGCTTGTAAAGGATAGAATCTGAAACAAGGTCCTACGCCAGAGAAACAAAGTGGTCGACATAGCTCAGAGCATATCAAGCTGACGTCGTAGTGGGGTTGTCATTTAATGTCGAAGAGCCGTTAACCGCTGGGGTAAACATGTTTAAGAGGGGAAACCGCGTTTGGGCAAGCGTATTTTAAAACACGCCCAGATAGGCGAAGATTGCGCAACGTGGCAGGACGTGGACGAGAGGAGCCGAAAATCGGGTTGAGTGGCGAATCTTGGGAGAAACTTACGTCCAGTAATTAACTGCAATAGAACAATGATGATGATTATTTCTAACTCCATAAAGTTGATCAATTGCTTGTTACAGAAACACTTGCCGAGCACTATTTGAGCGGCACAAACTCCTGCTGTCGTTCCACATGGTATCGAGAATCCTGTTCCAAATGGGCAAGATGAGTACTCAAGAGTACTTCTTCCTTTTGAAAGGCGGAGTAGTCCTGGATAGATCAGAACAGCCGGATAACCCTACCAGTAAACAACATTTTAACTTTTTAATAATCTAAAGGTACTGAGTACATTTTATTCAAAGTATACCCATTACATCATTACATGTTTTAAAAGAAGTTACAAACTGTATAGATTCAATGTAATCTACCCTTTACGGGAGTGCAATTATTTATAGCTTACATTATCATCACTACATAGTATAAAACAAAGTCGCTCCCGCTGTCTGTCCCTATGTATGCTTAGATCTTTAAAACTACGCAACGGATTTTAATGCGGTTTTTTTTAATAGATAGAGTGATTCAAGAGAAAGGTTTATATGTATAACACATGCATAATATAGTAGAGAAACACTGATAATTTTAGAGGTTTCCAATGTGGATTCGTAAACATACTCATATTTTTGCGCTTACATTGCAAACGTTCTCCGACCCTACGAGATAGATCAAAATAATGTACTACAGTATTGTACACCCTCAAAAGGTCTACAAAAAAGTCCGCGATGGTATATGGCTATCTCTTAGGGATAATCATTCTGTAGTATAATTAGTATCAGCATTGCACCCGTGCGAAGCCGGGGCGGGTTACAATAACAGTTAAAATAACAAAAGAAATATAATGAATTTAGAATAATAAAATAAGGAAGAAAGGAAAATAATACTTATGTCATACTAATAATAAAAAAATGGAAATCAAGATAAAAATAATCGGCAATAAAACAAAACAAAATACACAGAAGATAAAATGAAATTAATGTAACTGTCACATAAATTTGAATTTATGGTCAAAGGGAATTAAATAAACCAGGAATTGCATTACTTTGTCATAGTGTCATAGTGTCATAGGTTTACAATAATAAAAACACTGTCATTTAAACTAGGAAATCCTGTGCTATAAATGACAGTTTCGACTCGCAGTATACTATGATTCTCAGCTTTTGTGAAACAACGTGGTTGGTAATACTCTCAATGGTAATATTTAGTGTTTTATTAGTAACTAGCTGTTACCCGCGACTTCGTACGCGTATGCTTAGAACCTTTATTTTAATTTTTGTAAGGAATGCATTCGGTGCATCTAAAGAACATCTCATAAGTTTAATCCCCTATTTTACCCTCTTCGGGATGATTTTTCAAAAACGTTGAAACAAGTATTTCTTTATTTCTTACCAAAAGCCTAAATATGAATTTTCAGATCCCTAACTTAGGAAAATATGAGTTGCCGAAACAAAATTTCATCCTCTATATTACCCCTTCAAGGTTGTTTTTGAGACAAAAAGTAGCCTATCTTCTTCCCTCGAATGCAATGTTTAGCCGTGAAAACGTAACAAATAGACAGAGACACTTTCGCATTTATGATATAAGTATGGATACCGCGTATTCAATCAATTACTCCCGACGTTTCGGCTGTGTTGCAACAACCGTGGTCACGAGCTGACTGGTTGCTTACGGAGTTACTGCAACGACAGTTTTGCGAACTACCATCTATTGGTGTTCAGATTCTGAATAGTTCGCGTTCACATTACGACACATCACACTAAACTATGTCCACACACTTATATAAACGCGACACACACACACACAAATGAAAGGTAATACACATTTAAGTTCTACTAAAACAATAATATCGTATTACTCTTTACTAGTTGGCCAAATCATTTGAATAGAATTGATAATCAGCTAAATTATCGGTAAAATTGGTCAACTAATCGGTAAAAGAATTCTTAGAATTTAGAAGATAGTCACTAACCAAACATGTCATTAGTTAATAGAAAATACCTACTATTAATTATACATTTTCATTATGTGAGTGTATGAGAGATGTATAAAAGAGTGTGTGTGTGTGTGTGTGTGTATGTGTGTATATATGTGTGTGTGTGTATATATGTGTGAGAGAGAGAGAGAGAAACAATATTTTTTATTAATAAATAAAATGGTGTACGATATTTTCTAATCACCTGAGACATAGAAAGAAAATAAGACATGATGAGACATAGAAAGACAAGAGTTATAACTCTACATATTTTGTGTTATTTCTCTTTCTTCTACTTCTGCACCTACTACTTCGTACGAGTCAGTGTAGACCCTGATGACAAAAAAGCAGAATTAACGATGAAGAAAAAACATATAAAAAAAAAATTCCTTTAAAGATTGGATGCCAGACGAGTGCTGGGATAACGTGACCGAGCTGGATAAGATAGCCGGCTTCCACGGTGTTATAGAATCCTTTGAGATCTTCAGCAAAGAGTGGAAGGAGTGGTACCTTTGCCCTGAGCCCGAACTACAGCCGCTAATAGGTACGTTCTGCAGTTGCATTTTTAGGCCGAGATGGCTGGTCTTACACCTCAGTTAGAAAACACTACCATCTAGATAATTATAAGATAATTTGTGATGAACTTAGCACGGTTATTTATTACTTATAAGCAGCAGTAACGAAAGCAATTGCAACATATGTGAATTATTTCAGAAGCAACCCGCTGCCTTTAACTCGCCTGTCGCCTAACCCATAGGTAAAAATACGCGTACAAAAAAATCGAGCTTTACATTACTCGCATAATATTATGATGTGTAACATCTGACATCTTACCTTGGTAATAATCAACATTACCGTTATATCCTGAATTCGCTTATATCACAGCACACTTTATACACAGCACTGTAGGTTAAAGGCACAGCTGAAGCGTTTTTATTCTCTTTCTTATCACACACACGCACACACTGTTGGCTGACAGTACCAACCTCTTGGAAAATTGTTTGGTACCATCTAACGGCCAACTCTACCACCGCGCGCTCACTCATTGCTTGCGCATTGCGCTTTCCCAGCTTTCTGTTACACTTCCGTCCCTTTTAATGAAATCACTCTCACAAATAGCGAGAGGAAAGTTGTTACACATTGTGTTTAACAGCAATGATCACGCAATTCACGCTTATTACTAGTTGGTCTATTGTTTTGAAGTAAGTTTTTGACCAGGTGATTGGAATGACATGTGCAACGAGTTCCAGAAGATTCTGTTCGTGCGCTCACTGCGTGCGGATAGGGTATCTGCGTGCGTCACTACTTTCATCGTCGCTGTGCTCGGACCGAGATATGTGGAGCCACCTGTGCTGGATATCAAGGTTAACAGTGGCTATTCATTAATTACTTCACATGGTCACGGGGAGGGGTCAACAAAGTGTCAAGGGGGACGACATAAGTCATAAATTCGTCATTATCTCTCTGTACGTATCTCACTAAGTAGGGTCAGCATAACTTCTTTTTTTTTTGTTTTCTTTCCTCTTATTCTTTTTCATCTTTTCCTCTCCCCTCTAACATTCGTCATCTCAGTTTATAGTCAATAGCTCTTTCTTACACAGATCATTTTATACACAATCGATTCAAATCTATCACTCTTTTTGTTATATGACATTAATTCCATCGCGTAATATGGCCATACTTGCTCTTCGGCTTTTATGTCACTACTTTCAAACTTACTCGTACTTATGTACGAGTAAGTTTGAAAGTAGGAATAATCCTCATTTTGGAAAGAAAGAATGAAAAAAAAGAAAAGTTTGTTTCGTGTCTCATAAACGTAATGAGTACTTTACTTATGAACTAACAAGTAAACTGACAGCAAAGTCGTTCCTCACTCAGCATGTGCTATAGTAGCGTTTAGAACACTCTTATAACGCTGGTCTTCCGTGACGCCACATCGTTTAGGCTTAGCCTGAACACCACCGCTGTCTCCTATAGGAGTAGTATTATAGCTGAGACTGGACCTGTTTGGCATCACAAGCGAAAAATGTAAACTTGTAACATGTACAATTTGGCCTACCTACTCTAATCATTTACTTGCTTGTTTCTCTGTCTGTAACTTTTTGTATTGTGTGTCAAATAAAACATTATTCTATTTAAATTATAAAACTTCTAGTAGAACTCAGATTCTTCTATCTTTTTCTACGGTGGCTTCTTCTAGATGGCTTGGGAGGAGTCTAACTTTAAGACGTCGCTGCTATTTGTGCTGTCTCCCGGCGTGGATCCGACCGCTTCACTAATCCAGCTAGCTACAGATGTCAAGATGTTTGACAAGTTCCAGTCACTGTCTCTGGGACAGGGGCAAGCGCCCGCTGCGACCAGGTAACAATTTTATATCTGATTGTTTTGGTTATAACTATCGAGGGCTCCGACAAACGGTGCTGTTACCTTGGTGCTAAACAGCGGGACGGTTCGCTCCTTTGGAATCTCTTACTCTATCCAACAGTGATGTCGTTGCGATGGTGCGCTGTTTTGGACTCTGGAATCTGCGGTGCTCTCAACCTTGCTATTTCAGCTACTTCCATAGTATGCCATAAGACGTTATGCCTTATGGCATACTATGGCATCATTCTCTGGGGGAAACCAGTTGATATTGAAAAATATTTGTTTTTCAAAAAGGGTAATACGTGCCATTTATAAAAGGAAACCATGAAAGTCTTTGAGAGAAATATTTAGAGAAATTAATATTCTCACAATAGCTTCACAATATATAAATATATGAAAATGTGTTATACACATAAAAATAGGTTTCAGCAAAATAGTGACCTTCGTAGAATCAATAGAAACAAATTATACATCCCTAGGTTTAGACTAGAAAAAGTAAATAAGTCCTTTATGGGAAACACTTCTATAATAAGTTTCCTGAAAATGCAACTAAACTACCTAGTAAGAAATTTAAAAAATACTTAAAGAGTAGTATTTTCAAGAGAGCGTATTATAATATAAATGACTATATTAATGATAGCAATGCATGGCCTCATGTTGCTCTGCCCTCAGACAGTTAACCGATACACTTGAAATGTATAAACTCTCCTGTATTCATTTTTCGTAGTTAAGGCAGTTATAAGATGGATCATGTAAAAAAGCGCTAGGACCAGGACTTTCTTGCCGGTTCTTCTCGGGCTTGGGTTAGGAGGAATTGGCACCTAAATTTACCCAGTATGCAAGACGTTTCAAAGTGATCCTTGTGATTGTATTGAATAATGTATCTATTGAGTTTGACTTTGATTTGAACACGATCTGCGAATGACCTCTCAATTTGATGCAATGCCCAGTCTGCATCAACAGTAATTCCCCTTGCATCTATCTCTGAACTGGATAAGGTGTATTCCAGGTTGCTTGTAGCAGGCATGCGTGACGGGGGCTGGGTGTTCCTCGCCAACTGCCACTTGGCCTGCACGTGGCTGGGCTCGTTGCGCGGCTTCGACAACCCTAAGATCCACCCGCGGTTTCGCCTGTGGCTCTCATCTATGCCAGATGATAAGTTCCCTTTGCAAGTGCTTCAAAGGAGTATTAAGATGACGACGGAGCCGCCTCAGGTATCCTACTAATATTATAAGCTGCTGCTGCTGCTGATAATATGTGTACTTTTGTTATCTCCAGGTCCAAGTCTATCTATAACAAGTTTTATATAAATCAGTTCGGATATCATTGCGCAATTGAATCAAAAACAAACTTCCAAATATTTTTTTACATTTCATCATTACATAGTATAAAACAAAGTCACCTCCCGCTGTCTGTCTGTCCCGATGTATGCTTAGATCTTTAAAACTATGCAACGGGTTTTGATGCGGTTTTTTTTAATACATAGAGTAATTCAAGAGGAAGGTTTGTATATATAAAACATGCATAATATAGTAGAGAAACACTGATAATTTTAGAGGTTAGCGTACATGGGTTCAAACTTGAACTACTGAGCTACAGCAACGTGTGGCCGGGTCAGCTAGTATAATATAAGTAGGACAGTTAGATTCCAAATGTATGGATCTAAGCATGTTTGCTGGCTCAATAACGCTACTGGCTCAGCAACGACTAAACCGATTTAGCTAAAACTTTGCATAGATTATTATTATTACAAGTGGTCGCCCACTGGTCGAAATTCGATCATAAATAATTGTTAATTAATCTATTTTTTATGCATAATTTAAAAAATATATTAGCATTCTGCACTCCTCTATATAAACTATAAGTGTGCGAAGTTTCATACTACTTCGTCCGCGCAATTTTCGTTAAAAGGGGTACAAAGTTTTTGCTTCACGTATTAATATAATAATTAATTAGTACAAACTATTATTATTATGTCTGTCTGTTTATTATGTTTTCACGCCTAAACCACAGAACCGATTTTGATGAATTTTGGTTTAAAAGTACATGGCACACCTTGGAGAAGGACATAGGCTACTTTTCATAGGTACCACACGTGCGAAGCCGCAGGCAGCAGCTAGTGTAAATAATAATCTGAATCTCGGAAACGGCTCCAACGATTTTCATGAAATTTAGTATGCATGTGGTTTGCGGGGCGACAAAGCTCGGTTATCCAGGTACTTTATTATTATATTAGTATGGATATAGATTCTGTGTGTCACCCAGGGTCTGAAAGGCAACTTGGTGCGTTTATTCGCGAACTTGAACGAGGATAAGTTTGACGAGGAGTCGCCGAAGTACCGTCGCCTGTTGTTCTGCGTGTCATTCTTCCATTGCACGCTCATCGCCAGGAAACGGTTCCGGCAGCTCGGTTATAACGCTGTCTATAGCTTCAACGATGCTGATTTTGATGTTAGTTGGAACCTAATCTGTTGTAGTTTAGTTACTTGAAATACAGTAATTTACATTTAAATAATTTGGTTCTGCAGTGATCTGAATCAGTTGAGCTATCTATAGATCGTTTTAAACGATCCTTAGATAGCGGAACTGTTTCACATGTATTTTATATTGTTGTATATTATTCCGCACATATCTGTAATTATTCCTGTTAATAAATGTAGAAATATGGTAATTTACATTTAAATATTATTACTTCTGTAGAAATAAAAGTAAAAAAAAGTATAAAAATTATTTATCTAGAACAATGTACAGTGTGTGCAGAAAACTAAATTCAACGATGAAACTGCAAAAGTTTTGAAAAACTGTGTAGCAGCCTCAACGCCCACCTCCTTAACCTATGGAATAAAGTTCTCATTTGAGCAAGTTATCTAGGTACTAACTAAAAATAAAAATGTTTTACAAGAATATAAAACTAAGGGAGATACCAATAGTGGAAACTGAGAGTGTGTAAGTGTGCATGTAGGGGTAAGTAATGTGTATGTGAAGGGTGTGAAGATATATGAAGTGAGTGTTGTTTTTAGTGATGTATTGATGTGAGCTCTCCCAGATAACTCAAGTCTTATAAAGTCTGGGTTTCTTTGGAGTAGCTCGTGTGAGTACCTATTGGAAGGTGAGTAAGTAAGAGTATTGTGTTGTGTGTGTGTCAGTGTTGTGTACCAAAGTTTACCAAGGTGATAGACTTATATATATTATTATTATTATTTTTTAATTACCTCAATGTTGTGAGGAGACATTCAGTCTCTTTATAAGAGAAGGAAAGAAGCCACGGTAAGCATTTTATTTTGCACTTGTGGTGAGAGAAGGATATATTTCGAGGATTTTGTTAACCTTATTGTAGAGCGAAGGGCTTAAATAATGGAAGTGACGGCCTGCCAAAGCAGTTCTCCGGGGTTCAACTTTACAAACAATGTCTGAGCGACGTTTATTGGTGGTGAGATGAGGATCGAACAAGAGATGCGAGTGTTTGCGTAATATAGTCGCTAAAACGAAGAGTTGTCGAGATGAAAGTACTTAATAAAATGAATATAATAATGTCATGGGATACCGTCTCGGCCTAGAAGACAAGAAATATAGTAATTATTACTGAAACTTTGTTGTTCCGATTGAATATTAAAAATGTAATCAGATACTTGATTATTAACCAGCAACCCTTTGCGTGTCAGCTGGCCTCACTGCGCCACAGAGGTCGTCTATACGTAACACAAAATACCTTGCTTAAAGAATATAATAGATATTGTTTGTACTAAGAAACCCGTAATAGTTATAATTTGTTTCACAAAATCGATACAAACTGCTCTCTGGTAGGTCTCCGACAATCTACTAGCCAACTATCTGGAGGAATACGAGGAGGTACCATGGGATGCTCTCCGCTACCTGTTCGCTATCATCAACTACGGCGGCCACATCACCGACGACTGGGACAAGCGCGTGCTCATCGCGTATATCAACCAGTTCTTCTGCGAGGAAGCCCACGATGTTCCATTCTACCGGTACGTAAGGCTAGCCTTAGGGGCCATCCCTTACTTCACTCGTATTTCGTGAAATGGTTATGATTTCAACAACTCCTACGCTCGTGAGATGTAAGGCCTTTAAGAGAGAAACAGGTACGACCGCATTTCAAACAAGTAAAGTTCCTCCCCCTTCTCTCTTAAGAATCGAGCTAAGTAGCCGGATCGATTTCAAAAGTGATCATGTCAGACTTTAAACTGCAGCATCGACCTGCCAACAGGTCTCGTGACGTCGGCTATTTCCCCTTTCGAGAGTTTTTTAGAAGGATTCATCCAGTGCACGTATCCCAACCAACGCTCGACAAACCCCCACAAACATTTTAAGATGGTCCTCAGGCAGCTGATTGATATATTTTTTTTAATTTCCGCTCTTGTTTGGCAAACCAAGTCCAGGTCTCAGCTCTGTACAAGAGAATTGTACGATTGAATAACAAACACACATCTAAACATCCACACCGACCCTCACATCCTTCCATATTATAAATGCGAAATATAGTGTGGATATTTTTGTTTTTTATGATTTAACTAGCTGTCCCGTTTGCAACTTCGTCCGCGCGTTTTAAATATAATGTATCACATTATAACACTTGACGTGACCTTGCTACTATATGATGCAATACAAACAAGTTTCCATAAAAACATTCACACCCCATATTACTCCTTTATGAGGGTTATTTTGAAATATCCTGTAAAACGTGTCCATTTATTTTGCATTTTAAGTATCCAAATCAAGTTTCAAGTAAATCACACGACGCGTTAAAAAGTTCCCATACAAACTTTGACACCCAATTTTACCCCTTTGTTAGGGTTATTTTGAAAAATCCTGAAACACGTGTCCATTTATTTTGCATTTGAATTATTCAAATCAAGTTTCAAGTAAATCGCACGACGCGTTAAAAAGTTTCATACATTTGCTTTCACCCCTTTTCTCTCTCTTAGGGGTAATTAGTCTGGCACAGTATATAGGCTACTTTTTGTGTGTGTACCAACGCAGGCAGAAGCTAATAATAACATTTGTGTTCAGACTATCCTCTATTCCGTCATACCACGTGCCTCGGGACGGCAGTCTGGAATCGTACCGCGATTTCCTGGACCTCCTGCCGGGGTACGAACGAGCAGAGTCTGTGGGACAACATGCCTCGGCTGACGTCGCTACTCTAGCACAGGTATATTATAAATAATAGGATGTTTATTGAAATTACTGTTTCTACTATAGATCCAGTTTAATGCAACGGCAACTTTATAGTCTAAGCTTTTATTACTGTGATCCTACATAAATGTAACAGGTACTTATTACTAAGAATTAGAGTAGGTATCTACAATTACTATATGTGAGCTAAATGTGAGTATACTAAGTATACGTTATTGACTCATACGAAAGCAATATTAATAGCAAGTAGCAGTCCTTTATGAGGAACACGGTGCAATCCAATTCAATTCAATTCAATATATCTTTATTCAATTAAATCACAAGGACCACTTTGAATCGTCTTCTTACATGCTAGTGAATCTAGGTGCTGGTTCCTCCTAACTCCAGTTCAAGAAGAATCCGGCAAGAAACTTGTCTGGTCTTAACACTTTTTTGTATGATCCTTGACAATTTTGTTACGGATGCCGAGTCGAGTTGGAGCAGATTCATCCAAAGCTTTTTTGTCATCTAAATAATCAGATATTTTATAATATGCTTTAATAGACAGTTTCTGTTTAATTACGTTTTTAAATTTGCCAATCGACAAATCTAACACGTCGCTTGGGACCTTGTTATAGAAGCGTACACATTGCCCTATAAAAGACTTAGGTATTAACTTTAGCGAGCCAACATTGGGAACAACGAGTTTATCTTTATTTTTAGTGTTAATACTATGATTATCGCAATTTTTTTAAAATATATGATCATTTTTGTGCACATTCATTACATTTTCGTACTGACAAGGCACTGTCATAATATTAATTTCTTTAAACTTATTTCTAAGTGATTCTCTGGGACCCATGTTATAAATTGCACGAACAGCCCTCTTTTGCAACACAAATATGGTGTTAATATCAGCAGCACTCCCCCACAACAGAATGCCATAAGACATAATGCTATAAAAGTATCTGAAGTAAACGAGTCTCGCGGTATCTATGTCGGTAATATGAGTCTCTTCGACAATTTATCTATGTGCGGGCCCCATTGCAGCTTATTATCTAAAGTAATGCCTAAGAACACTGTGGTGTCGACGAGATCTATCTTCATTTCTAATTTTTACATTAGCTTTCACCTGTTTAACATTGAGCAGTATAAAACGAATGCATTTCGTTATTTTCTCGTTAGTGACTTAAGTATATTATTGTAGGATGCGATGATAATGTGCTCGACTCTATTCGCGCTGGCGTCTACTGGTGGCGGCGGCGGCGGCGGCGGGGAAGATCAGAAGGTAATAGTTTCTTTGCTAGTTCCTGAGAGCGGTAGTTTAGACGGCTCCAGTAATGTAGCCTACTTATATGTCTATTATGGTTCATATCTACATCCATAGCAAATTTCATCTAAATAGGTTGGTTACATTCGTTGGTTTACACGCACAGACACCTATTACTTGTTATGCTGCAGGTATTTCATCTCATGTGATACTCATAACAATACTCATACAAATACTTATAAGTTCTGCTTACTTTGGGGCCAGATTATGATTATTTATTTTTTATTTAGTACACGAGGAAATCCGTAGAAGAACCAAAGTCACCGACATAGCACTCAAAATTTGCAAGTTGAAGTGTCAATGGGCAGGCCATATAGCTCGCAGAACTGATAAACGTTGGGGAGTAAAAATATCGAATGGCGACCAAGGACAGGAAAACGAAGCGTAGGACGACCCCCCACCCGATGGACTGATGACATTGTAAAGATCGCGGGAAGTCGGTGGATGGAGAGGGCTGAAAATTCTTCCTGGAAATCAATTGGGGAGGCTTATGTCCAGCAGTGGACTTCCTAAAGGCTGATATGATGGTGATATGATGATTTAGTAAATACTTACAGTTCATACACACATTTGTCCCGCGGCAAGAATCAAACATATAGGCAGTCTTCTTCTTCCTCTTATCATGTCAATAGTTATTTCAAACAAGTTTTGTGAAAGGGTTAAAGTGCGCCTCAAAGGCTCCTTTCATGCACTTGCAAATATCTTCGAACTTGTTCGGCGACATGCCGGTTTCCTTACGATGTGTTCCATCACCGTTTGAGAGTATCTACATAGCGCACATACATTTTTAGATAAATAAAATCTATTTGTGCACGACTGGATTTGAATCCATGACCATAGGATCGACAGGTCACTACAAGAATACGAATTGTGAGAATAGTGGGGTTAGGCAGTGAATACTTAAGTCTACTTGCTTAAAACATGGTAGTAAAAGGTGAACACTATTTTAACGAACCTTCATGAAAAGAGGCACGTGCTCACTTACTTCCACCATCTCCTTTTCACAACAGGACAAGCAGACGCACCGCTCAATACCATCCATAATGGTCAGTCTACCACCCTCTAGAACAAAGCGCTTTGCTTCCACATTTATAATGCGTACAGCCAAGGAATGCTTTGCCGTCGTCTGTCTTTCCTGAAAACTACAATCTAGGTCTTTTCAAGTCTCGAGTAAAAAAGTATCTTCTAGACCTGCGTGCCCCATCGTCGGCCACATCGTCGCTTAACATCAGGCGAGATCATGGTCAAACGTAGGTTTATCGTTGATAAAAAAAAACTTTACGTACTATAAAAACAAAAGAAAATAAAAACAATACATCAAATAGTATCTATATAAAACCTGGGTTGAATAGGAGCAAAAAAAACCTGAGCAATGCAACGCCGTGACTTGTCAATACTAATATTAAATGAATTAATATGTCCAACGGCTTATTAAAAACGTTAGTGGTTGAGCTCGCTCGCATCATAAACAAATTCTGTCTCTTATTAGTAGCTTCAGGAACATGAAGAATTGAAATTAATTTATAGATTTATACTCTTAATTTATAGAGACGGTTAGGGCAGTCAATATCATTAGAAATTATTTTTCACATAATGCAATCAAATACCATTTATACCAAAAAATTACCGCAAAAGGTTGCGGGTTGATTTTGGGACAAAAGTTTATATGATCTGCAAGTATCTGTCTCGGTTCTGGGCGTTTCTATTTACTTAAACTCAGAGCCTTTATACACACACACACACACACACACACACACACACACACACACATACACACACACACACACACACAACACACACACAACACACACACAAACACGCACACACACACTCACACACACACAAACACGCGCACACACACACACACACACAAAAACACGCACACACATACATACTCGAATACATAGATCTGTTTAGTTTTTTTTGTTCACTGTTTAGTTCACACAGTATTCTTTTATATTAAGTTTTAGTTATAATTATGTTATTGAATAGACTACCATTTAATATTATATCATTTAGTTTAACAAAGCTTGTCTTGGAACATTGTCCTTCCTTGCTAGAGAGGAGGGCGCTGACTCTGTCACACAGTTTCTAACTTCTGCAGTTGTCAACGTTTCTTTTGTGTTACATGTGTTAAAGGTTCCAAATAAATATTTTTGATTTTTTTTTCTATGAATAATATGTACATACTAGCTGGTGTATGTACATATTATCCGCGACTTCGTCTTCGCAGGATTAGTACTTCGTGTAATTCTAACGGTTTTTGCAGGGCACGCCAGAATAGCTCGCAAGAATAGCTTGCAGAATGTTTTCCTACTAACTTGACAACTTATATTTTAGACAATTCACACAATATCTTTATAAATTATAGCCTATGTGTTATTCCGATGTATAAGCTATATTATTGTAAAGTTTCATTAAAATCCATTCAGTAGTTTTTACGTGAAAGAGTACAAACATACATACAAACTTTCGCATTTATAATATTATTTTAACATTTATAATAGTAACGATTTACAAAAAAAAGTATATAAGTGGTATATCGGTCATGTGGTACCCATAACTGTGCTCTCTTTACAGTAGGTAAAGAGAGCAGTTCAGAGCAGCCTCCTTACTTACTTTCTCCTCTACTTACCTTGTGCAGATGATACTTATTTATTTAATTCTAGGTTGATGAATTAGCTGCGGAGATGTTGACGAAACTGCCAACTAAGATAGACGTGGAGACCACTGAGCGTATGATGGGTCCTGAAATAGTGATGCCGATGTGCGTGTCTCTACTGCAAGAGCTGGGCTACTACAATGTTCTGATATCCAGTATCAATTCGGGACTCAAGGTACTACTTGTAAAGCTATTTCACATACAGCCTGCAAACAGGCATACGACCCATCTGATGTTATGTGGTTACCGTAACCTATGACACTTGCAATTAGAACCAAGTCTCAGCCAGACGAAGATAGTTGCGATCTCGATTCCCGCCGTTAGACAAATGTTTGTATGATCTGCAAGTATTTGGTTCAGGTCTGGGTGTTTCTATGTATAATATGTATGTACTTATTAAAAAAAAAGTACATAAGTAGTACCTATATCAGTCATGTGGTACCCGTAACACAAGCTCTGCTTACTTTGGGGCTAGATGATGCTGTGTGAAATGTCCGGCACTATTTATATATTTATTTTATTATTATTACAATACAATACAAATACAAAACATTCTTTATTCAATAAAATAACAAGGACCACTTTAAATCGTCTTCTTACATGCTAGTGAATCTAGGTGCCGGTTCCTCCTGAACTGGGGGTTCAAGAAGAATCCGGCAAGAAACTCACCTAGTCTTAACACTTTTTTGTATGATCCTTGACAATTTTGTTGCGGATACCCAGTCGAGTTTTATTTTTTATTTTATTTATTAAGGACTATAAACAGCTACAATATACAATATTTTAGATAAAAGGTAACTTAACTCTTAAACCCTACCCATCCCCGGAGAAACACTATTACTACCCTGGGGTCCAGGAGAACCCCAATATATTTTGGTTTAATATTTTAGAAATAAAACAACATTTTAATAGCATCTTTTTTTATTGAGATCTGTAGGGCGATTATGGAACTCTTTTCATATGATTGATTGATTACAATCAATACAATCATTTGATTTTTGATTTGATCATTTGATTACAATCAATGTCTATCGAAATGTCAAATTCGTCAAACGAATGATTGAAATTACGCCGAAAACCGAATAACATTGATTGTAATTAGAGTTCCATAATCGCCCTACAGTAGTTAATCAGCCTTATTCAAACACAACAAAAACTGGATAAACTTTCTTTGTCAGACATTTCTGGCATATATCCTGGGTATGTTCCCTGCACAAGGGGTTTCGGCACATGCCACACCTAATTTTACTTTTCCGGTCCTTGTTTGTCCTTGTTCCACAGGAGATGGGTAGGCAAAGTTCGCCATGTGAATCTTTCTTCCATTTGAGGGGTAATAAGATGGATGGCAAGTTTTTTCAGAAAATAGCGTCTTTTCTGGGGTTGATTGATAGCCATTTTCAGTAGAAAATACGAACATCTTCTTCTAAATCACTTTGCAGGTCAGGAACCATGATATCCCGTACCTCTTCAGTCTTCATGCAACCAACAGGAAATCTGCCCATCCGGCTTGCAAAAGTATTTGTTACCAAAATAATAACAAAAACAACATCATCATCATGTGTGCTGCATCAACATGCATCGTAAAAACATTTTCTTGTTCTTTGAAAAATGAACAAAGATTGTAATAATAAATTTCAGCTTACCAGTGAAAATATTCAGCGAACGCTACACTATTACTACCCAGGGGTCCTGGAGGACCCGAAAGACGCTGTAAATCCGCCTGTGCATCAACTGTGCATTTGCACGACATACGAATAGCCGGCCGGTATCAATTAATGGCGCCAACGTGCGTTTTGTTATTGCTAAATTATTTACGAAACTTAAATGTTCAAAGCGCCTAGGACCCCAGGGTAGGGTTTAAGGGTTAAATATAGGACCAATATCATAGCCCACTGCATTATCCACATATTCGGTATAACAGCATTGAATTTTGGTGGTAGTACGCCGATAGAGGCTTTTATAAAAATAGTAAGTCTTAAACTAATTTCAAGTAATTAGGTATCGTGAATCGTTGTACAATAATAGAATTAGGAAAGTAAACATAACAAGAACAAAAATATATAAGAAATGTAAGGAAGAAAATATTATTGAACATTGGAGTTGGTAGTAAGAATATTGAGAATATGCTTTTTAAACATCCATTTAGAGCATGCAAAATTTATCGATGTCTGTGAAAGTAGAATTATAAGACTCAACCATTCTACGCATGGGACTGCGAAGTCCAGAGTTCGTGCGACAGGTGTATACAGCAAACAAAGTACCCGCGCGAACCTGCCGCCTGTGGAAGGTCCGGGGCACTGCATAGAAATAAATAAATAAATAATGCCGGACATTTCACACAGCATCATCTGGCCCCAAAGTAAGCAGAGCTTGTGTTATGGGTACCACATGACTCATATACTACTTATATACTTTTTTTTTTGTAATTACATACATATTATACATAGAAACACCCAGACGAGAGACAAATAGTTGCAGATCATACAAAAATAAGAAAAATTTGGTTGTGAGGTCATTAACGTCAAAACTATTATTAACAAATACCGTATAGTAAGTTGGATTCTAAGTAAGTGCGTCTAGATTCAAGGGGTAGGAGATTGTACTTGTCCTATAGTTGTGAGTACGATAAGGGCGATATAAAGCACCTTTAATACATAGTTCGTAGAAACTTACGTTGAACTCTTTCGATCTCATCTGTGTAATTTTATATAAGGGATTCGAAATTGGCACAGCAGCAGATATTTTATAATATGCTTTAATATACAGTTTCTGTTTAATTACGTCTTTAAATTATTATTGTTACTGTTATTAACGTCCATTATTCTTAATTGTTTGATTACTTCATTATTAGGAGCTGAGTATGGCTATCGGAGGGCTGGTGGTGATGTCGGAGAAGCTGGAAATCATGTACTCCTGCATCTTCGAAGGCAGAGTACCTTCATTCTGGCAAAAAGGTTGGTTATCTCTTCCTATGCATCAGTTAGGTTTGAAGTTTATTCACGACCAGGATTCGAACCGATGACTTCGTAAAAGTAGGTCAATTGCCTATATACACTACGTATATATCTATTCATATCCAGTATACATACAAATAATAATTAAAGTGTATGTACAAACATCTATGTTCATCACACAAAGGCTTGTCCTGGGGAATCGAACCCGCAACTTACAGCGCAAATACCAGAGCTACTACCCACTAAACTATATCAGACTTTGAGATTTTATTATAAGGATAACATAAAAGGGAACCACATGACTGATATAGGTAAATCCTTACTTAATACTTATATAATATTAAAAATGTAAATGTAAGTTTGTTTGTTACGCTTTCACGCGAAAACTACTAAACCGATCATCATGAAACTTTGTACACATATTCTCGGAGGTATTAGAAGTAACATGGGATACATTTTCATGTAGGTACCACGCGTGCGAAGCCGCGGGCAGCAGCTAGTAATATTATAAACGCGAAAGTTTGTATGTATGTTTATTCACGCAAAAACTACTGAATGGATTTAATTGAAATTTTACAAAATTATAGCTTATCAGAATCACACTTATTATCAGAATAAAACATAGGCTATAATTTATAAAAATATTGGTGGCAATTCGGTTGGTTCATTTCAAAAATTAGGAATTGTCTAAAATATATATTAGTTAGTCATAACATTTGTAAAACCTATTCGGTTGGTACCATCTAACTAAATTAGGAACGCTTAATTAAGTTAGATAAAATAAAATTAGGATAAGTTGGTAGCAGCAGAATACCAAAGGTTAATTTGACAGTTCAAAACCTAATTTTAGCTAAAATTTGTTAGGTTGGTGCCAACAGAATTGAGGCCATTGTGTGAATTGTCCAGAATATAACGTTAAGTGTCAAGAACGTAGGAAATAAACTGCTATCTGCAAGCTATTCTGGCGTGCGCTGTAAAAACTATTAGAATTACACGAAGTACTAATCCTACGCAGATGAAGTCGCGGGCACCAGCTAGTAATAAATAATATTGCTGGACAATGTCGACAATCAACACAACATCATCTAGTCCCAAACTAAGCATAGGTACTTGTATTATTACAATACCTTGTATTATGGTGACATGATGCCTGATAGATTACTTATATATTTTTAAATACATACTTATGATACTTTAAAACACCCAGACACAGAACAAACACCTATGTTTTTCACACAAATGATTATCCTGGGAGGGAATCGAACCATCAACCCACAGCGCAGAAGGCAGAGCTACTACCAACTGAGCTGACAGGCCAGTATATACTACTTATATACTTTTTTTTGTTTGTGAATACATACATATTATACATAGAAACACCCAGACCCGAGACAAATACTTGCAGATCATACAAACATTTGTTACGCGGCGGGAATCGAACCCGCTACCATCTGCATCTCAGCTGGACCATGGTCTGCAGAGGTATTCGTAGTTCATTAGACTTGGACTGTAACATGCTTTAAGCTCGTCCGTCGATGAAGCCGCTGGGCTCGTGGTGCCGTGAGTTGTTCCTCCGTGGGGCGCACCTCCACGCGTGGGCCAACGCCCCACGCGCGCCGCCCACGCTCTGCTGGCTTCCGGCATTGGTAGCGCCCACTGGCTTTTTAACAGCTGTTATGCAGGTAACTATGACTGATGACATTTATACCACACCAAACTGGTACTGACAAACTTGCCCATTCATTTTCCAAACATAAAATAGAAAGTACCTCCATCATTTCAGGCCTACTAAAATGCGGGACGGAAAAGTCTATGAAATTTCTGTTCCAACGCGTTTAGCGGGAGCGAAAAGTGTATGGAAATCCATTTCTAACGTGTTATTTTTTTTTAATTTCTTCATAGATCAGCCGGTAGCTATGGTTATTTTCATTATAGGTCAAACGACAAAAAGTTTTTACTCCAAGACCTCCAAATGATTTATTCCTCTTCCACACACTCGATAGGAATTGGGCACTATCCCGCCTAGGTGTACAATGTACCTACTATTTTGGCAACAGACGATGATATTATTTATTTATTTATTTAAGAAAACAAACAGAACAATGAAACTTATAAACATAATTGAAGGGTTGAATTCGAGGAGTTAACTGCTATTTTTTCAAAAATGAGTTATTGGTATCGTTGGAATCAGAAAGAATTAATCTATCGAATGGCGTTTTCCAAATAACAAAATTCGGTTTAGTAAAACCCAAAACCATGCCATTATGTGTGGTCCATACATGGACTGAGGATGTAGCAAAAAAAAGGGAGTTTCGAAGTATCATGCGCATTGCATTACATAGCTATGTACTTTAAAAGTAGAAACGAAATTAATAAAATCAAATACCTCATCGTTTGGTCCGATTCATGTTCAGGACAGAACAAAAATTTTAATCTGATTTGTCAATATGAGTACCTACATGACTCTTAAAGGATTTTTCAATATGATATTGAAACATATTGAACATAAATTTCCAGTGGTTGGTCATACCTACATGGATTCTGACAGAGATTTTCGGCGAATAGAAAAAATCCTTCGAAAACACGAAAATATATAGGTACCTACACACCAGAAGAATACCGAAATATTACTATGAAAAGCTCAAAAAAATCGACCGTAGTAGATATGAAAGAACATTTATATGACGTAGAAGATGTTCAGAGAGTTTTAAAACTGATTAATAGATCGAAAAATACATTGGGGGCAAAAAGTTAAATTCAGGGATGAAGTAAAATGGCTCCAAATAGATACATTTGACAGTTATAAGTATAAAAAATGTTACGATCCTAATACTACAATAAAGACTCCATTTTTGTTAGTTGATGTAGCACGTAAAGGCACTGTTACTCGTATAAGGACAGTAACATAGAAATTAGAAGTATACAATATTTACGACGTGAAATATCTGAAGAAAAAAAATGACTATTAGAAAACAAATTGCATACATACCTTTTGAAAAACGATTTTTCTATGAAGGAATAAATAATAACTAATAAAAAATAACTAAGTCTAAATATTGTATAAGTAGTGAATTTCTTTAATTAATAAATATTTTTAAAAATATTCTGTGTTTTGTTGATAACGTACAGTACCGAGGGACAGACTAATAGATAATAACTTGACTAAAGTAAAATTCCGTATAGAGTATACTATTTAAAGCTCACTTAATCAAACGTAAGATAACAAATTTGTTTACTTATTAATAGAATGAGGATACTTTGAACAATAAATCGTTATTGCACTCAGCTGATGTATTAATATTAGTAGAAAAAATCGGGTTGAGTGAAAAATTTAAATTTTTATATAAGTAGTAATTGTAATATAAGCGCTATTTATTTCATACCATTATATAGAAAATATTTTTTTTGAACATCTACAAGTTAATTCATAGTTTTTACTGCTATTTTTATTTGTAGAATTGAAAATAAAGCTGTCAATACATTTTGACAAACACGGGCTGTACTCACGTATTATTTTGTCGATGGAGGCACCGACAATGTTTCGATTCATCTAGAGAATCTTCATCAGGGTGAGATTGATCCGCGGTCCGCTCGTTGCCGCTCGAGCTCACGGTTCGCACTGAGCGAAACAATGTCGGTGCCTCCATCGACAAAATTTTAAATCGGTTCAGGCGTCTTTGAGTATTAACCTCATTTTTTGTTAAAAATGACTAAAATATTAAATAATCCAATAATGTTTCTACTAATAAGTAAAGTTTAAAAATGCGAAGATATAGTGGAAATTCTGAAAGGGAAATAGGTTATAAAAATTATGCTCAGAAGAGAGATGAATGTCTCGTGCAGATTGTAAAGGGTATGCTATTTATAGTATCAAATAAGAATGCTTTTTTAAATTGTTTAATAGATTTATTTAATGATAATGTAAAAGAGACAAAGCCAACTAACACGTTGCTTGTACCAGTGAAGATAAAACGCAACGATAGCGCGATCCAGCTTTTGACAAGATTTAACAGTGACAGTTGTGAATTTAGAACTAATGTTGCCTTAAACATCTCTTAATGTTATGTTATGTTATGTATTTTGAAAACATACAAATATTAACAAGTATATTCATAATGATATAATAAATATAATGTATTAGGAAGAAGCTGCCATTTTGCATAGCAACCCTGCCAATCGACTATAAATACGAAGCGCGCGCCTGCAACGGGCTTACTTTTGCTTGAGACTTCGTAGCGACAACACTTACCACTTACCTACATAGTGTTATTTTGATCGTTTTGCTGTTAGAATGTTTATTTTAGAGTATATTTCAGTTCATTTTGATTAGCTTTGTTTTGCTGTAAAATTAAACTCATTAGTTCGTTTGTTATTATTTTTTATTTTTATTAACTAAAAGAGCTAATACCTAAATGTTTATTTATCTCGCAAAAAATGTGTAGGTACAACAGTTAATGCTACAATTGAAAGGGCATGTCCTATCACTTTTTTTACGAGCTTCTAGCTTCTACAAGAGCTTTTGTTGTACAACAGTACATTCTGTAGTACATGCATGATTTAAATACAATTTTAACTATCTGAACTGTACACTGATGACATCATAATCTAACCCAAAGCTGTACATTTTTGGTGTGATAATGATGCCGAGAACTGCGTGAGATTTTATTTTACTTTGTGAGCATAAGTTCTACACCTCTTTTTAATTATAGTGCTAATATTCGTGTCATAAAATAACTTACGACGTTTCAAACAGATCAACAAAGTTAAAGACACTGCTGACTCATACGAAGTAGTAGAATTGGAGTGCTGAATGATGATTGATTTTACTATCATACGTTCTATTTATTTTTACCTACTTAGATGCTGTTAGAATGTACTTATTAAATTATTGGTTTTAATTTGTATATAACACAATACAACCTATTCTAACTGTTTTTAACTACCTATCCTATTTTTTTCTAACTTACCTAAGTTAGAAAAAAATGAAATTCGAAATTTTATTCGAAAGTTTTTGGGTGAGATGATGACCTTCATCCATTCTGAGAATAGTCTTACTTGACATTTACCTAGCTCCCAGCTACGAGCTCGAGCCCAGCTCGTATCAAGATATTTATGACAGTGAGATTATGCTCAGAGTGAGATAAAGCTCAGAGTGAGATAAACATCTCACGCAGATAAAGTCATTTTCTCATCTAAAAACGGTATATTTCGGGTGAGATAATGACGTCAGCTTGAGATAATCCTCTCAATTTCTGTCATCATATATCATGGTAAATATCTCGTTTATAATGAAAACTATGTTGATAACAATTATGGTTTCAAATGCTTAAATGTTTAAAATGTTTAAAGATAATGTTGTTTCAGACGACAGCGCGTGGTGAGAGCTGGCCGATCGACACGTTAGCCTGGGAGTTCACGGTGATGCCGCTCGAGGAAGTGTCCTTCGTGCGTCCGCCCAGAGACGGAGGAGTCTACGTCAGGTGAGAGCTGACCGATCGACACGTTAGCCTGGGAGTTCACGGTGATGCCGCTCGAGGAAGTGTCCTTCGTGCGTCCGCCCAGAGACGGAGGAGTCTACGTCAGGTGAGAGCTGACCGATCGACACGTTAGCCTGGGAGTTCACGGTGATGCCGCTCGAGGAAGTGTCCTTCGTGCGTCCGCCCAGAGACGGAGGAGTCTACGTCAGGTGAGAGCTGACCGATCGACACGTTAGCCTGGGAGTTCACGGTGATGCCGCTCGAGGAAGTGTCCTTCGTGCGTCCGCCCAGAGACGGAGGAGTCTACGTCAGGTGAGAGCTGACCGATCGACACGTTAGCATGGGAGTTCACGGTGATGCCGCTCGAGGAAGTGTCCTTCGTGCGTCCGCCCAGAGACGGAGGAGTCTACGTCAGGTGAGAGCTGACCGATCAACACGTTAGCCTGGGAGTTCACGGTGATGCCGCTCGAGGAAGTGTCCTTCGTGCGTCCGCCCAGAGACGGAGGAGTCTACGTCAGGTGAGAGCTGACCGATCGACACGTTAGCCTGGGAGTTCACGGTGATGCCGCTCGAGGAAGTGTCCTTCGTGCGTCCGCCCAGAGACGGAGGAGTCTACGTCAGGTGAGAGCTGACCGATCGACACGTTAGCCTGGGAGTTCACGGTGATGCCGCTCGAGGAAGTGTCCTTCGTGCGTCCGCCCAGAGACGGAGGAGTCTACGTCAGGTGACATGCTTCCTGACAACCACGCGCGATCATCCAGTCGATTATAGAATTCAAACACTATCAAAACATTAATATTAACATTAATATTAATATTTGTGTTACGGAAAATTGATTTTAATGCTATCGTTTAAATAAGTAGGTATTGGTGGAATTATCCACCAATACTTATTTATGCCTGCATTATATTATACTAGCTGCTGCTTCCCACGCGTCCCACGCGTGGTACCTACATAACTATGTTCTTCCCTCTCTTTCGTAAACAATATTTTATTTCATAAAAAGTATCCTATGTTACTTCTAATACCTCCAAGAATATGTGTACAAAGTTTCATGATGATCGGTTAAGTAGTTTTCGCGTGAAAGCGTAACAAACAAACTTACATTCACATATATAATATTAAGTAGGTAATATGATTATGCGTGCATTAGCACGCAACACAATCTAGCCCCCAACTGAGCATACTCGCAGCTTGTATTATGATAACCAGATGATTGAGATGATTGATAGAATACTTATATTTTTATACTTGATATTTAATAACACCCAGACACAGAACAAACACCTATGTTCATCACAGTTATGTTTGTCCTGGGAGGGAATTGAACCCCCAATCTACTACCAACTGAGCAGACAGGCCAGTCACAAATGGGTTTCAATTTCAATAAGAATAATTAATAATAAAATAAATAAATAGGTACAATGAGAATAATAATCTTCTCTATAAATAAAAATGAATGTTGCTAAGCGCATAACTCGAGAATGGCTCGAGCAATTCGTTTTTTTTGTATGTTCCTTAAGGACCACGGAAGGTTTTAATACTAAAAAAAAAGATTACTTTTTATCCCGGGAAAATTCTTCAACGCGGGCGAAGCTGCGCGCGGACAGCTAGTATCTAATAATAATAATAATGCCGGACATCTCACACAGCATAATCTGACCCCAAAGTAAGCAGACCTTGTGCTTGTGTTATGGGTAGGTATCACATGACTGATATACTACTTAAATACGTTTTTTTGAAGTGAAAACTTCTTTTAGCGCGGTTCGCATATTTTTAGTTACCGAGACGCAGCCGGCTGCCGCGCTCGCCCCATTTGATTATAAACGTTAATTCACATATTTACAGTCTACTTTTGTATGGAGAAGTTTACTGAGTTAGGTTCTTTGATATATTATCTACATTCTTAACAAAAAATATTGCATCATCTGTGTTCGTTCAGTAATTGATTGGCAGTCGCCATAATTACTGATTTTGAAGTGATTTATTACTAAACTCTTACGCGCCAAAATAAGTTTTCACTTCTGTCGGCACTCCCGGAGTGCTACCCGATTTTTTTTATTGTAGGTAAATACCTACATACATATTATACATTATAATAATGTCTAGGTATTGCTAATTGGAACTGATAGACATTGATTGACACAGGAAATCCATCATAGCTATAAAGATACGTTAGCAATGAAGTTCTGAATAATGATTACCTACATACTCGTACCTAACTCTCACAAAACCAGTAGGGCGAACGCGCTGTATCAACCTAGTTGCCATTGAACGGATTGGTTTTGGCAAAGGTTTGGATATGGCTAATCAGAATAACAAAATGGTACCGCGCTATTCTTCCTAAACGATTTATTCGTTGATTTTAATAATCGAACAAATTTATAATATAGAACTACCTAGTATTATTCTATGCACAGACTACCTAGGACTTAATCAAAATACTTTTATATAGGTACTTACTTTTTATTGCATACATATTATACATAGAAACACCCAGACCCGAGACAAATACTTACAATACAAACCTTTGTCCAGCGGCGGGAATCGTACCCGCAAACTTCTGCGTATCAGCTGTCCTTGGCCCACTACGTCACAGAGGTCGTCAAAGAGTTACTTAACAAGTATCTATCGCGTAGTACTTTTTAATTAATTCCTGTTTTGGTAATGTTGCTAAAATGTTATTGTTAATGTTAAGGCACAAGAGGTACACAAGTAGTTGGGAAATCCATTGGACGGGAGCCCTGCAGTCGCCTGTAACAACAATCCTTTACATTCTAACCTGTATTAGGTATAGATGTGACGCAATGGGGGTTCCCCAAATGCACATTCCATTACATTACACAGGTAAACCATCAATAATGATTACTTATTCTTTTTCATTTTATAACTTGTAAATCAAAATATCACAGGCCCTGTCATTTCAGTGTTGTAAGAAAAGGATAGCAACTAGGCCTGGAAGAGGTCGCTTTTAGCGATAAGGCCACCATTGTAAAACTGTGTTGCTAATCATTATTTTGTGTGTTTATCTACCATATTTTTTTTATTCTAGTGCACAATATTGATCATACGCTAAATATTACAATCTAGCCAAATAAGCTAATGATTAATTTTGCTATGACATACATTTATAAAATAAATTAGGTATATGTACTTAGGAATGTGTCCAATAGCATTTTACTTAGTCTCAAGAAACTTTTTTCTTGTGTTATTATGTACCTAGTTAATTATCACTTTAATTAAACATTACTTAAAATTCAGACATTCAGACTTTTAGACAGTCGTACAGACACCTATGATACAGATTATTATCTAGTGTGGGTTTCATAGCTAATTTCTTATAATACTTAAATAGCATCCATCAGCAAACCAAAACTAATTTCACTGTTAAGTAATTATATTTATTAAATAGGTTATAAAATGCTAAATTTTATTTGTCTTTGTAAAAGTTTATATTATTTAGTTTTGTTTAATTTTTCTTTATAAATTTATGCTTAAAATGTAAAATTGTACTGTTTTTCTGCAAATAAACATTTTGAATTTTGATTTTAATTTCACTATTGCTAAACTAAACTAACTCAAATGGCTTTTTCTGCTTGAGCCTTCTTAGAATGTCCGTGATGTTGAGGAGCTGGATTGCCTCGACATTCACATGGTAATGAAGCCTCTGTTTGTGTGCTTCTGCATACATTTTGGATTACATTATCGACAAACTCTATTCTGAGGTCTTTGTGGATATTGTCATTTCCCTTAAAACTTTATCTACCATTATAGCACCATTCAATTTAATGAATCTCTGGGGTGCTCTTTTATCCTTTCACTCACTGATTTATAATAAGTAGTGACAATATAAGAAAAACTGTCAGGTTTTTCTTATGAATTCACAACACAATTTTGGACTTGTCATTGTTTTTCATCATCTTCCAACATCATCTCCCAAAGTGCACTGTGCTCTGTCAGACCCTGCATCGTCCCCCTTCTCTCCCCTATTACCACTGGGACTTCTACCACAGCGTTTCTATGAGGAGCTGGTAAGATTAGTTCCACCCTCAACATGTATACCTTCTTCAATATCTTACAGTTTATTGTGTAAAGTTCTGCTTTCATCGGGATGATTAGAGATATTTCGACAGTGCTGCGTTTTTGGATTTCATTGGTCATTGCGAAGGAGTCCTTGATTTTCTCTCCAGTTTTATTAGTTTTTTTATTATTGGATTCCAAAATCGTGTAGCAATACAAGTCTACTTTCACTCTCGGTTTTTCATCTGTATCATTTTTAATTGTTAAAGTCATCTGGGCGTTTTCACCGGGAGTTAGGCATGTTTTTTCCAACACACCTTTGATTTTTAAAAGGTGGTTTTTCGCGGAAAACAATTTCAAAAGTGTCTTGTCCAGTCCGAACACTAAAGGTCCCTCCACAGCGGGTTCCACATATCCGTACACTGGAATCTCTGCATTGAATTTCTTGCTTATACTAAATATATTTAATTTCTCGAATTTTAATCGCACACGGTACCTAATGGTGCAAAATTTGTTTTTGAATGATGATGGGATACCTTCTGGCAATTGGAACTGGAAAGGGCATTCGTACAATCGATTTTGTAGTGTCACTGGTTGGCTGAACAAGTCATTTTTAACGGTTACGTAGTCTTCAGTGCCTTTGTAGTAGTTTGTACCATCATCGCCGTCCGGTTCTGTCCACTTGCACTCACCATCACCTAGAAATGACAGCGTCACGGCTTTGTACTCTGTCGGCTTGTCAATGATGAATTTTACTGCTCCGCTGATAGTTTGTCCGGGGTAGTACACTCCTGTGTTCGATTTGTTTATGAGTATCTGACACGTTACTCCCATAGTCAACAAATTCTGCTGCTATGTCTGCAATCTGCACAAAGCACAGTACACACTACTGACACTCAACTCTGTGCTACTTGCCGTCGTCGTCAGCTGTGTAACTTGTTTAAAAAATCCTTATATAATAAAATGTGTTTTATTATGCTGTTAATTGTGCTAATGTAATGTGATATTTGAACGTGGAGACCGTCGCGTCGTAGTCGATCAACAAATTAATGTAAATGTAAGTAAACAAACACTTGTTTTTGTTTACCACTGTGTATTGCATTGGTGCGAGATCTGACTACTGACTGTGGCTGGCTGGCCCGGCCGGCTCTGCTCTGGCCAGCCGGGCCAAAGAGTATGTAATATAATTTATGAAGAGACGGGACACCATAGATTAAAATAGACTAACCATACGTCAAAAATTAGCTAACTTCTAAAGCCAACCAAACTAAAACAAAATAGGGGTTTCAGCAATAACGTTTAAAATCTATCGATACCGATTATACAGGATTCCATACATTCCTTGCGTTGGGATTGGAGAGCTTGAAACACCATTCAGTTTTTTCTTTCTTTATTTTCTTCTTGTTCCTTACTGCTAGGCTGCTACTGGACTGAATGCCAGTCGCTACATATCGCTCAATATTTATACAAAATATTGCCCTAGATAAAGCTGCTCTCTGATTGGCGGACCAATAGGAAGCGAGGAATTTTAGCCAATCAGAGAGCTTTATTTTTCCTATACATTTTCAACACACTGGGTCGGCTATTTCAATATTATATACCTATTTCTATCACATTATTTTAACACTATTTTGATACGTTTGCGTGAGTTTTCCTATTTACTATTTTCTATGACACGCTTTGTATGACATCTATATACCTACCTACCTATCCCTATAAGGTATTTAGAACTTTATTTATTTAAATATCTATAAAGCAACTATAAAATCTTAACTACGAAACAAATGGTGATTAACTTAAAAATATAACTTTTTAACTATTAGCTACGTTATAACTACGAGTATAATCTATCCATGCGTCGTCCTGCACATTTCTCCCGCCGTGCGACCGTGTTGCAGCAACTCGGTGTAGTAGCGACGTAGCGACGTCGTCGATCGGCAGGATCACTAGTTTTCGCACCGGCCTCCGCAGAACTCCTCCCCTCGTAGACACGTCGACTGTCCGCACGACGCTATCCGGTCCAGGGTACACGGCTGCTACTCTTCCTCGGATCCAAACGTTGCGCGGCAGGTTGGCGTCTATGAGTTGTACTAGGTCACCGACTTTGACGTTTGGACCCTTGCCGTGTGGCTCTCGTCGTTTCTGTAGTTCTGGGAGGTACTCTCTGAGCCATCTGGCCCAGAAGACATCAGCGAGTCTTTGGGCGGCGCGCCAGCTTGTCCTTGTAATCGTATCTCGTTCGTTGAATTCTCCCGGCGTAGGTACTTGTCCCGGCCCTCCGAGCCAGAAGTGATTGGGTGTTAGGGCCTCGGGATCTTCTTCGCTGACCGATACGTGAGTCAACGGACGACTATTGACAGTATACTCGACTTCCGCCAGCAGCGTGGCGAGAACTTCTTCCGTTGGGTAACGTTCGTGATGAGTGGCTTCGAGTGCTGTCTTCACTGAACGTACCATTCTCTCCCATGCTCCTCCCATAAATGGCGCTCCAGGTGGGATGAATCGCCAGGCTATCGTCTTCTTTGCCGCTTCCTCCGCTGTTGCTTCGTCGATTGCTCGTCGTAGCTCTTTGTCCGCTCCTCGTAGATTGGTCCCATTGTCAGACCATATCTGTGCTGGTCGTCCTCGTCGCGCTATCATTCGGCGAAGGGCCATTATTGCCGAATCGGTGATGAGCGAAGCTGCTATCTCTAGGTGGATCGCTCTTGTCGTCAGGCACGTAAATATAGCGACGTAACGCTTCTGATGATTACGTCCCACTGTGACCGTGAGCGGACCGAAGTAGTCCACCCCCGTGTAGGTGAAGGGTCGCTTATGATGTGCTAAGCGACATGGTGGCAGGTCACCTGTTCTTGGGTATGGCGGTACCCGAGTCTTCATTCTGCAGTGTAGGCACATGCGCAGAAGCGAGCGAGTCGTGAGGCGTAGGCGCAGGATCCAGTACTGTTGTCGGCACTCGTTGACTGTTGCCTCGACTCCGGGGTGATGTCGCTGTTTATGTATAGCTACGATCCAGAGCTTGACTATAGGGTGGCCCCCATCAAGTATCATCGGACTCTTGAAGTCTTCAGATACTAGTTCTGTAGCTTGGATTCGGCTTCGAAGTCGTAAGACTCTATCAATGTATTCGACGCTCAGCTGCTTCAAACGACTTTCACTATGTATCGGCTTCTCTTTCTTCAAATTTTCAATTTCATTCTGAAATGAGTCTTCCTGGGCCGATTGCATGAGTAGTCGTTCAGCTGTCTTGAGGAGTTCTGCGGGGATTGGAAGGGCTTTCTTCTGTTCTCTCTTTACTTTCTGTAGGGAAAGCTGTTTCGGTGTAGCTTTTTTAGCTACTCTTCTCCAATCTGGGTCTGCTCTTGTATTCTTTTTAGTCCGTTTGTAGTTGACTCTCTGCTTGTTAGTTCTACAGAGTTGTATGAACTGTAGAACTCTGGCTGTCGTGAAGCGGAGTCTTTCCCAGTTGGAGAATCTCGTAACGTCTGGAAGGGCTTCAGAAAGCTTCTGTTGGTTGATGACGGCGATGTGATGAGTTCGCTCTTCTCCTGTGGGCTCTATTGTCGTTGGCGACGCTTTCGTTTCCGTTGGCCAAGATTCCTCGGCCATGAGCAGGAATTCCGGGCCCTTGTACCATCTATGTTCTCTATTAAATGCTATAGGTACATCTCTCGTCGCATCGTCCGCCACGTTCGTCTTCGTGGGCACCCATCGCCATTCGTTGACCGTCGCGACGTCTTCTATTGCTGCAAGTCGATGAGCTACGTAGGGCTTGTAGGATCGTGATCCAGTCTTGATCCAGGTGAGAACTGTCTTGCTATCAGTCCAGAATGTCTTGGAGTCTGGTTTTCTTTCGTGCTCTTCTATGACGGCTTCCGCTAGGCGCGTGCCCATTACGGCGGCTTGAAGCTCTAGACGTGGGATCGAAGTGAGTTTCAGTGGCGCCACCTTAGCTTTGGCCATGATGAGTGAGACGTTGACTTCATTGTTCGGCGATGTAGCTCTCCAGTAGAGGACCGCTAAGTAGGCTGATTCGCTTGCATCGGTGAACACGTGAAGCTGGAGCGTTGTAGCGTCGCTATACTGTAGATACCTCCTGGGTATGGCTACGTTGCTCAGGCTTCTCAGATGCGTCATCCAGTTCTTCCATTGCTCAGCTAGGTCTTGAGCTATCTCTTCATCCCATGCCGTCCCCCGGCGCCAAACTTTTTGGAATATCTGTTTTGCTCTGATCGTAACCGGCGATGCAAAACCGAGTGGATCGAATAGAGACATGACTATTCTCAGGGCTTCTCTCTTTGCTGGCGTTTTCCCTTCAATGAGTGACGGCGGGAGTCTTGCTAGGTTCAGGTTGAAGGTGAGTTCATCTGTGTACGGCTTCCAAATCAAACCCAAGACCCGCTCTGACTGTTCCTCGGACTTGTAAATCTCTCTATCTTGATCTGAGTTCTCTTCGCCCACGGCTTCTAGTAGTTGCGGCGAGTTTGACTTCCATTGTTTTAACTCGTAGCAGGCTTATCTATGTATATCGCGTACGCCTGTAGCTATGCGTACTGCGTCCTCTGTGTTCTTAAAGCTGTCTAGGTAGTCATCTACGTAGTGCTTCTCTATTATTGCAGCTGCTGCCTCGGGCTGAGATTTCTCGTGCTTCTTGGCGTTCAAGTTTTTCACGAAGATCGCTGTCGATGTTGAGCTGGATGCACCAAAGATGAGAGATGTCATTCTATATTCTTCAGGTGGTTGATCATCTCGTCTATCCTTTCGCCATAAGTATCTCAGGGCATCTCGATCTTGTACTCGAAGCTTAACCTGCATGAACATTTCTTTGATGTCCACCGTCACTGCTATTTGATGTTGACGAAATCTCATCACTACTCCAGGAAGAGACTGTAGAAGGTCTGGTCCCTTGAGCAGCATATGATTGAGGGAGACTCCTTTCGTCTTGGCTGCTGCATCATGTACCACCCGCAGTTTATCCGGTTTCATTGGATTGATCACGGCGAAGTGTGGGAGGTACCAGGTCCTATTTGGAGTCTTCTCTATAGGGGCAGGCTCGGCGTATCCCTTATCTATTAAGGCTTCCATTTGTTCATTGTATTTCTCCTTCAGTGCTGCGTTGCGATCTAATTTATTTTCTATGCCGAAGAGTCGGTTGAGCGATGATTCGTAGTTGTTCGGTAGAACGATGTCGTCATTGCGCCATAGTAGAGCTGTCTCGTATCTTCCTTCTTCTGTGTGGACTGTATTTTCTTCTAAGATACGTAAGGCTTGCTCATCTGGATCTGTCTTTGGTCTTCTAGGATTGAGGCAGAGTCCATCCATGGCGAAATACTGTCTCATCAGATCCTCCAAGTTCTCCTCGGCTGGCACCTCAGCTATGTGGGATACGTAGTCTATGTTGCGTCCGAGTGTACGGGTATGAGTCCCGTGCAGCACCCAGCCTAGTGGCGTGAGAGATGCCACTGGTTGCTTTGCGTTCCCTTTCCTGATCTTCGATGAGATGAGAAGGTGCCAGTTGTCTTGACCGATGAGTATTAGAGGTCGGGCATTTTCGTAGCTCAGTACTTCACCGATGTCTCTTAGATGTCGACATTTGTTGACTTGCTCCTTGGAAACCCTTTGTGGCGATACCTTGAGATTCTTCATCGTTCTGGCTTGAATCTTCTGTTCTATTCTATTCGGACCTTCTATTGTGAAGTTGACTCTTCTTGATTCCGATTCAGCTGTATTCATGGCGTGGATCGCTTCTATGTGCAGGGGATCGACGGGTCCTTGGGCTCTAATGTCGTTGGCTATGCTCTCGTCGATGAGAGTGACCGTTGACCCGTCGTCCAGCAGCGCGAAGATGTCGATGGTGCCTTTAGGTCCAGACGCTTTGACTGGAACTATCTTCAAATATGACTGCTTGTTCGACGTCCAGGCGGAGTTGATTGATTCTATTGGGTTGGGATCTGCTGGCTTCTGGACTTTATCCGCGTGCAGCATCTTGTGGTGCGAATACTTGCACCCGTTGACGCCGCAAGTCTTCTGCCGGCAACTGTGGACTTGACTCCTGTAGCGTAGGCAACGGAAGCATAGTCTTCTATTCTTGGCAATATCCCATCGACTGTTGACATCCGCTTTCTTGAACTTGTCACAGTCTTCTATTGAGTGCCCTGCTATTTCGCAGCTCGGGCATTTCTTCGTATTCGGCTGACTATCTATCGGTCTATCGGTGCGATGTCTTCGGGCAGCGCATAAGGTGCACATATTTCAGCTTGCCTCTTCATAAATTTCTCGAACTTAATTAAGGCTGGATCTTTCTTCGGTTGTGTGTCTGCGAAGTCGTAGAACTTGAGGCGCATCGATGGGGTAAGCTTCTCTAACAGGACTGTGAATAGCTCTGGATTGTGGAGATAATGGACGCAGTCTAGATTTTCCAGAGTGGATACGGCGTTCGTCACGTGAGTAGAAAACACGCAGGTCTCCCTCGGCGAGTCATTCAGGCGCGGCAGGGCCCGAAGTGTATCCATCTCCAGCTTGGCTATAGATTCCGGTCTTCCAAATCTCGTTTCCAGAGTCTCCATGATCTTCGTCGGGTGCGTGTTGTTGATGAGTAGACTCTGCACGGCTTCTTTGGCTTTCCCCTTCAAGTTCTTCCGTAGTCGATTGATATTCTCAACCTTCGTGTAGACATCTTCAGTTTCTTTGTAGGCTGCTCGGAACGGCAGCCATTTCTTGTGTGATCCGCTGAATTCAGGCAACTCAACGGAACTTCGACTTCTGTCCCGTTTTGATGGCGCTGGTGATCGCTGCTGATAAGCTTGAGAGGGTTTGTTCCAAGGTGACTCCCGCCGGTGTTGGCACTGCAGGCTGCAGCAGTGTTTTCTCTATAGGCTTCGACGGGGCGCTATTTATTGGTTCTAGGTTCACTCCCGCCGGTGTAGGTACTGCAGGCTGCAGCAGTACTTCGTCTATGTGGTTCGGCGGGGTACAGTGTCCTTCTATCCGATGTTCCTCTTCAATGGCGGCGACCGAGTCTATTGCAGGGGCAGTAACGGGTTCCCGTTGGTGAGGTTCGTTGGAGATTGCTAACATCGCCTGTGCTTGAGTGTTCAACCAGGTGTCCACTCGGGTGTTGACTTCAGACTTTGAGAAGATGGAAGCGTCGTCATCCTCTTCATCGTCGGTGTCCATGGCTTCTATGCGAGCTAGCGTGGCAGCAGCTAGCTGGGCTTGAATGAGCAGGAGATCTTCTTTCGCTCTTGCTATCTTCTGTGCTTTCGATCTGGAACGGGTAGACCCAGCGGCGCTTCGGCGCTGCTGGTCCGGCAGCGGCATGCGTTCCTCGCATGGATCCAGTCGTGTCTTGTGCTTCATTCCCCTCTTCGTAGGTTCTATTCTTGATGCGGGCTCGGGGGGAACAGCTATAGATGGCGTAGCAGTGTCCCTAGCAGTAAGGCTCTCCGCTCTCCTCGTTGTGGCGCCACTCTTCTCTGTGGCGGCTGATGTACACGTTGCCGCAGAGGTATCCGCGGTCGTCGCTGTGGCTTCTGTAGTAGAGGTTTCCGCCGATGTTTCAGTTGCAGAGGTTTCCACCGTAGTCTCAGTCGCGGAGGTTCCAGATGTTGCCGTAGTTCCTTCGGACGAAGACGGGTTCGTAGCCGACGACTGTGCGCGTCCCTTTCCAACGGAGCGTGTGACCGGCATAGTGGCTCGATGTGAGAGTCTTGATTCTTCTTTTCTTGAGGCTTCAGGCTTCTTATCCGGCTATCGGAGGACCATTAAATGTACAGGATTCCATACATTCCTTGCGCTGGGATTGGAGAGCTTGAAACACCATTCAGTTTTTTCTTTCTTTATTTTCTTCTTGTTCCTTACTGCTAGGCTGCTACTGGACTGAATGCCAGTCGCTACATATCGCTCAATATTTATACAAAATATTGCCCAGATAAAGCTGCTCTCTGATTGGCGGACCAATAGGAAGCGAGGAATTTTAGCCGATCAGAGAGCTTTATTTTTCCTATACATTTTCAACACTCTGGGTCGGCTATTTCAATATTATGTACCTATTTCTATCACATTATTTTAACACTATTTTGATACGTTTGCGTGAGTTTTCCTATTTACTATTTTCTATGACACGCTTTGTATGACATTTATATACCTACCTACCTATCCCTATAAGGTATTTAGAACTTTATTTATTTAAATATCTATAAAGCAACTATAAAATCTTAACTACGAAACAAATGGTGATTAACTTAAAAATATAACTTTTTAACTATTAGCTACGTTATAACTACGAGTATAATCTATCCATGCGTCGTCCTGCACACCGATGAATGACCGAATGACCTGACCTACCCACGGTTGTAATTCCTAGGTGATATTGATTTAACTCTGGTTTTGTGGTGCTAAATGAAACTCTATAAGTCTCATTTAGTACGACAAAACCAGGTGCTAGGCTCAATATAGATTTAGGTTCAATAATAAAATGACATTACAATAATCAAACAAAATTTATTAAAAAAAATATTTTTATAATTACGTTTACTTCCTAAAATTCTCATAATAAAACCTGAAATAAAAAAATGGTTGTCTCCAAAGTCGGTTTACGGACCATAATTTTACGACGTCATAAGAAAACATCCGTTCGTGCCTCTCTAGCTCATGTTCCGCGCTCTAGCTTTCACGCTCGGCTCAGGCGGAACGTGACACTATTTCTTGCGTGCAGCAGGTGTTCATCGATTTGTAAGATGTTATCACGTTAAAAACTATTAGATAAGATATTACATTTTTACTTTATAGAATACCTAGGCGTGACATGTAGAAGGCATATTTTTATTTATATTTACCACTAGCTGTACCTGGCATGCGTTGCATTTTCTCACCGTTTAAACCTTCCCTGGACTACCAAAATAAGCTAAATCAGTCCAGCCGTTCTCGAGTTTTAGCGAGACTAACGAACAGCAATTGATTTTTATTATATAGATTACAAGCGACCCGCTCCGGCTTCGCACGGGTGCATACTGTTGCTAAATATACTACAGAATGTCTTTATACCTACACAACGTTATCTAAGAGAATAACATAACCTAAGAGATAGACATATACCATCGCGGACTTTTTTTGTAGACCTTTTTAAGGTGTACAATACTGTAGTACATTATTTTGATCTATCTCGTAGGGTTCAGCTAACGTTTGCAATGTAAGCGCAAAAAAATGTGTTTAGTTACGACATCACATTAGAAACCTCTAAAATGATCAGTGTTTCTCTACTATATTATCCATGTATTACATTACACAGGTACTGCGTAATAGAATGTGCATTTGGAGAACCCCCATTGCGTCACATCTAGGTATACCTAATACAGGTTAGAATGTTTCCCGTCCAAAGAGTTTCCCATCTACTCGTGTATCTATTGTGCCTTAACATTAACAATAACACTAACAATCGCAACAAGTAACATAACCAAAACGACTGGAATAATTTAAAAGGTACTACGCGATAGACACTTGTAACTCGTTTGACGACCTCTGTGACGTAGTAACCTAGTTGGCCAAGGCCAGCTGATACGCAGAAGTTTGGTGGTTTGATTCCCGCCGCTGGACAAAGGTTTGTATATTAAGTATTTGTCTCGGGTCTGAGTGTTTATAAATGTATAATACGCACATCAAAAAAGCAACATAAAATTTGAATATTTTTAATTTTATAAATTTATTTTTAAATTATTTAATTTATTTTTAAATTAAATGATAGTTTTATGTTGTATTTGTACCTACATTAAACTCGATAAACTTCTTTAAAATAAAATAAAAATGTTTATTTACAAATAAAAGTACCTATGCTGTGAATCTCGGTACTTATAAATTATAAATTTGTATTATATAATCATTACATAGTATAAAACAAAGTCGCTTCCCGCTGTCTGTCTGTCCCTTTGTATGCTTAGATCTTTAAAACTACGCAACTGATTTTGATGCGGTCTTTATTAATAGATAGAATGATTCCAGCGGAAGGTTTATATGTATAATACATGTATAATATAGTAAAGAAACACTGTTAATTTTAGAGGTAAGTGTATATTGGTTCAACGTTTTAGAACAACTGAGCTACAGCAACGCGTAGCCGGGTCAGATAGTACTTTCATAAAATAAATTATACCTAAGAATGTGTCCAATAGCACTTTTCTTAGTCTCTAGACACTTTTTTCTTATGTTTTTATGTAAGTAGTTAATTATCACTTCACTTTTGTTAAACTACACTCAAATGGATTTTTCCGTTTGAGCCTCCTTACAATGTCCGTGATGTCGAAGAGCTGGATTGCCTCGACGTTCACATGGTGATGAAGCCTCTGTTCGTGAGCTTCTGCATACTTTTGAATTACCATATCGACGAACTCTATTCTGAGGTTCTAAAGATCGCATTCGCTATTTCCCAACTATTTCCAACTATTTCTTCCAACATCATCTCCAAAGTGCTCTGTCAGGCCCTGCATCGTCCCCTTTCTCTCCCCTATCACCACTGGGACTTTTACCACAGGGTTTCTATGAGGAGCTGGTAAGATTAGTTCCACCCTAAACATGTATACCTTCTTCAATATCTTACAGTTTATTGTGTTAAGTTCCGCCTTCGTCGGGATGATTAGAGATATTTCGACGGCGCTGCGTTTTCGGATTTCATTGGTTATTGTGAAGCAATCCTTGATTTTCTCGCACATTCTATTAGTTTTTTTATTATTTGATTCCAATATCGTGTAGCAATACAAGTCTACTTTGACTCTCGGTTTTTCATCGGTATCGTTTTTAATTCTTAAAGTCATCTGGGCGTTTTCACCGCAACACACCTTTTAGTTTTAAGAGGTGGTTTTTCGCGGAAAACAATTTCAAAAGTGACTTGTCCAGTCCGAACAATAAAGGTCCCTCCACAGCGGGTTCCACATATCCGTACACTGGAATCTCTGCATTGAATTTCTTGTTTATACTAAATACATTTTAATTCTTGAATTTTAATCGCACACGGTACCTAGTGGTGCAAAATTTGTTTTTGAATGATGATGGGATACCTTCTGGCAATCGGAACTGGAAGGGGCATTCGTACAATCGATTTTGTAGTGTCACTGGTTGGCTGAACAAGTTATTTTTAACGGTTACGTAGTCTTCAGTGCCTTTGTAGTAGTTTGTACCATCATCGTCGTCTGATTCTGTCCACTTGCACTCACCAACACCTACAAATGACAGCGTCACGGCTTTGTACTCTGTCGGCTTGTCAATGATGAATTTTACTGCTCCGCTGATAGTTTGACCGGGGTAGTACACTCCTGTTTTCGATTTGTTTATGAGTATCTGACACGTTACTCCCATAGTCAACAAATTCTGCTGCTTCGTCTGTAATCTGCAATACATTACACACTACTGACACTCAACTCTGTGCTATTTGCCGTCGCCGTCAGCTGTGTACCTAACTTGTTAAAAATTTCTTAATTAATAAAATTGGTTTTATTATGCTGTTAATTGTGCTAATGTAATGTGATATTTGGACGTTGAGACCGTCGCGTCGTAGTCAATCAATATTTTTTTTTTAATGTAAACAAACACTTGTTTTTGTTTACCACGGTGTATTGGTGCGAATTATAGAACGACGCCTGGGGTTCTCAAGTAAGAAATCAAGATGAATGAAATTACTTTAATATGAACTTCAATAGTTACAGAATCAATTTAAACTCTTACTAACTAACTAATCTAGTTGACGAGTCCGAAGTTGCCATGAAGAACTGATGTCCTTTCCTGTTTCTCTCTTCCTTTATGAAACCTCTGTTCGATGTTGAGGTCACGTATCTGTATCTATGGAATCGATAAGCTATTAGCATTCTTTGCTTATCAAATGGTTCCTTACAATATGTAGAGTAAGCTCATCTAGGCACGTAAGACATGTCTTGAGAACATAGTACATGTACTATGTAACACTTCCCCTCGTGTTGGAGATTGATCCAATTGTAAAAGTTCCTGTTGGTCGATTTTATCCTTAATCTCGTGCAGCTTTTGGAGATCGATTGAGTTGGTTCTGAGTGTTAGAGCTAATGGTAGCTCATCCGATTGATCAGGGATCTTCATGATCTTCATTGGTCGTCCTTCAATACGGTCGTTGGTGTTGATAATGGTAAATTCATCCGATTGTAATGATCGTATTGAATTCGTCTCGTTCACAGGTTAGACGAACTTGTGTTGGGTTTGGAAAAATGAGGACATATCGACGGTCGTCCAACTTCTCCATGGCAGGCTTCATTAGCTCGATTGTAGCCATCGCGCAAGGTATGGTTCCGGTCTGTCTTCCATCGATGATGTCGCAAATACAGTCTGTTTCCGTTCTTAACTGATGGTTCCACCTATTTTCGCATAAGTACTTTGTAATTTGTATAAGTACTATGTATAAGTATTTCATTCACTACGCTATCCACATTACTGCTAGAGACAGCTAATATCTGTGAAAATTTGGCAAAGTTTAACACTGCATATCGTGGGTTGGTATTACGATCTATTAAATTGTGCAAAGTTTTGTTTAACTCGATTTGGTTTTCTACCATTCGGGCTGTTACCTTTTCATGCTCTTCCATTCAATTTTTACTAAGACTGATGTGATGATTTTGTTCCGTAATAATTTTGCCTTAATTTTTTTTTTTAGAACAGCAAGGTCATTATTGTACTTTACAGCATCCGTATAGTCCAAATTCCCAGTTATGCTCTTAATGATTGATCGCATACCATCCACCAGACCTCTTTTCAAACGAATTGGCTCTAGACTTTTTAGTTGGAGATTTGCTGCATCTAGTTTATTATTTAAATGATCTATCTGGAATTCGTATAACGAGAATGTATAGTTATCTAATGTATCTCTAATATGGGTTAATTGTTTTCTTATTAACTGGAGGTTGTCGTCTATTGTAGTTAGCTCAATGTATTGAAGGAAGGTATGATTGTGAGTGGTAAGCTTCATGGGTCCAAGTTTAAATGGTAGAAGTCCCGGTCCATCTTTGAGTTCTTCAAGCTTTATCTCTTGGGCTTGTGCCAGGCTGAGAATCAGCATCAATACTCTGCAACAATTTATGTTTTATGTTTTAGGTACTCTTTTTAGTCTGTTCTTGGCAATTGGTCCTTTTTTTTTAGATGTGTATATGTGAATAGGCAAGGCAAGATTGCAAAATTCGATGCGTCAGTTGTTAATATGAAGTCGCGGTCAAAGTTAGGATATATCAATATGGGATCATTTGTTAGTAAGGTTTTGCATTTCTCGAAACAATTCACATACTCTGAATTAAATATGATTTTCCTACCTTTTTTTAAACAATGTGTCATGGGTTTTGTAACTCTAGCGAAGTCTGGGATAAATTTCCTGTAGTACCCGAGAAGTCCCAGAAATGATTTTATTTCTTTAGGGGTTTTAGGTATAGGATATTCTTGTATGGCATAAATTTTGTCAGGATTAGGCTTTATTCCGTCTCTTGTTATAACATGTCCTAAATAGGTAGTCTCATGTTTGAGAAAATCTGACTTATCCATTTGAATTTTAAAGTTAGACTCACGCAATCTTTTGAATACCTTTTCAAGATTGACCATATGTAGTGACGTGGAAAATACAATGACGTCATCCAAATATACTAAGCATATTTCGTTCTGTAGACCTTTTAGAACATTATCCATCACTCTTTGAAAAGTAGTGGGGCTGTTTTTTAACCCCATTGGCATTCTTAAAAACTCCCAATGTCCATTACAAGCGTTAAAAGCTGTTTTAGAATTATCCTGGGGATCCATTTCTACTTGATAAAAGCCAGACGCGAGATCTAGACTGGAGAAGTACTGACACCTACCTAACTTATCATGAATGTCTGTAATATTAGGGATAGGGTATTTGTCATCTTTAGTTTTTTCATTTATTTTACGAAAGTCCACTACCAGTTTCCATTTCTGTTTTCCGGAGGCATCTAACTTCTTAGGTACTACCCAAATTGGTGAACTCCATGCTGAATCAGATGGTCTAATAATACCATGAGCTAACATCTTATGGATCTGGTCTCTGATCTCCTCTCGATAGATAAAAGGATAACGATAACTCTTCGTATAAACGGGTATCTCATCGTGCGTTTTTATTCTATGATTTATTTTATTAGTGAATGATAATGCCTCGCCTTCAACGTAAAATACGTCAGCGTAATTAGCGCAGAGCGTGACTAAATTCGTTCTTTCCTCGGTGTTTAAATACTCTGTTCGCAGTTTTGAAATGACTCTATTAGCACGTGCCGACGTTGACTGTGACTTTCAATATTTAGCATAGTGGCACGCGCCGCGTGGTCAATTGTTAATGATCGGAATGATATAATAATATCATTCCGAGTCGGATTGACTACCTCAACTAATCCGCGATTATTAATCACCGTAGTAAAACATTCGATGATAATGCAGTTGCAGATAATTTGCTTCCTAATCAAAACATCGCCGTTTGGAGCGTTTATAGGTATTTTTATTAACCTTGAACTTCTAGCCGGAATAATCTCCTCATGTAGATTTAAGTTTCGCGAGTTATAAACCTGAATAGGGTTTAACGAATTTATGGTTATTAAATTAAAAATTTTAAGATCGAGTTTTGCTTCCCATTTAGTTAGCAAATCCATACCTATTAAACCGTCGAAATAATCGTGGAATCTATATATAAATAACTTAATGTCACCTGGCTCCTTCATCTCAGGGAAGGAGGGCATTGTGATGGAGTATTCGTTTCTACTTGTAGCATGAACATTAGTTACCTCGAACGGGTCGTAGTTCAAAGGGATATGGTTAAAATAATTCTGCACAGCTTCCGGGCTTATAAACGATTGATTTGCGCCTGTGTCTATTAATAGTTTTAAAGGGGGATTCGTTATTTGTATAAATGGTAACTGTCTTTGGGTCTGGAGATTTAACTCTATTTTGGTTTTCTTGAAGTTAAAGTTTTGCAAAAATCCTCATTGGTTGATGAGGTTGGTTGTTGTTGATCAACAACTTCGTGAATATCGTACTCACTACCTATGTACGAAGGTCGAAAATCTTCATTATCAGGGTGATAACTATAATGATTACATTCATCATACTGAATACCCTGGTCATAATCGGTATAGTCATATTACTCGCTACCGTCATTATCATACTCGTAGTTAGCACACTCATTCACGTTTACATCTCGTATTTTAAAATAATTAGATGGCGGTGGATTTCCCTATGTAGCCCAATTCCATGACCTGGCTGACACAGGTTTTTCCTTGTTCACATAATGTGATACTCCACTCATAGGTTTAGGGCCTTGAGATGAAAATTGATTCCTAGTTGGCATTTGGAACGTTGTATTACATGATGGCATGCGTGGTACATTAAACGGTGTTCTGAACTGCTGATATTGGGATGGCTGTGATTTAGGCATGAAATGGGGTCGTGAAGGTCCCGATATATTAATACTTGCAGGCCTGAAGGGTTGCATAACTGTATTCTGTTTAGGGCAACTAAAACCAAATTGATTTACTTGTTTTTCATTATCTAATCTGTAATAATATTCCTACTCTGCAATTACATAATTTCATCGTGAATATACTCCAATGCTTTTTCAATAGTTACTGGACGCATACACCGAATTCCCGCATTCGGTTTCTCGGTCTCGGTTTTTCGGATTAGAGATTCCAAGAGGATCCTTCAGCCCTCGTCAAAAAGCCTGAAGTGTCAACTTCTTATATAATTCTCGCTTAGCGTCTATAGTAGTTCGCACCGTTTCATGCAATTCTATATAAGTCATGATTGTGCTAAATAAATTTTGACACTTCTCATAAAACTCCTGTGGGGTGCTAGACCCTTGATTGAGTAGAGCCATCGTTACAAAGAGCGGTCTCATCTCTTTGATCTGCAAAATTATTAATTAGCGACCTACGGATGCTAGTCCAGTCATTTGGAATACCATTTGCATTAATTAATCATGCAGCTGATCCCACTATTTTGTTAAGAATGCAATTAAGGAGACCAGAATTGATTAATTGGTTACCTTCCGAGGCATAGGTGGTCACCAGTTGGTCACACAAATTTACAAATCTCACCAATACATGTGTATTACCGTCAAATTCCGTTACTAAATGGAGGGCTTTACCGATTTGATCTAAATTCGACATTTCTTTACTTTCTCTTATAGTCTCTGATCTATCTATATTCCTATTACTATCTACCAGTTGCTCCCTACTTTTAACTAACATAAGAAAAACTAATTTTAAATATTAAAAAAGTATAAATGAAGTATTAGGCTTATCTACTCGATAATTCTAGTATGCAAGACTCTTTCTTTATTTGAAGAAAGAGGAAAATCTTGTATAGCCTATTAACTAACGTAATAACCTATACCAATTACACTGATCTTTCTTGATTGAAAAATTTTAGATGACCTATAAACTATTTTACTAACCTATAATCCATTAATTATTTATTGATTGAAAAAAAAAAATCTTTGATAATCTCTTAAAAGGAAAGGCAAGCAATTCACTAAAAAATTCAGTGTACTTACATGATCTGCATCTTGGTTCTTCTTGAGATATACTCGAAGTTTGGATTCCGCGGCGACCGTCTAGATTCGTGAATACCCACCCGGTTCAACTAAAAAGCTTATCTTGTCCAAAATTTTCCCAACTTCCCGTCCTGGATTCGACCCGAGTAACCTACCAGCTGCGCCAATTATAAAACGACGCCTGGTGTTCTCAAGTAAGAAATCAAGATGAATGAAATTACTTTAATATGAACTTCAATAGTTACAGAATTAATATAAACTCTTACTAACTATTACATACCTAATATAAGTTATATATAGTATATCATAGATTCCAAGTAATTCATAGAATAGTTGTGTAATAAAGGTAGCGGTAAAATAGAATCAGTTCAACCTGTCGATAAAAAGTCAGTCTCGATAAAATGGTGCTTTCATTAATATCTCATGTCATATATAAAACATTTGGCGACGATTGAGGAACCCCAGTGTTGCGTGTTTATCAAAATTGTTTGAAAAAATAATAAGTGAACAAAAATAAATATGAATCTTAACCAGTTACAAGAATTCAAGCTGAATACCGATCGATGGCCAACGTACGTCAGTAGATTGAGAGCGTGGTTCGCAATACACGATATCAAACCAGCGGAGTATTCCAAATATCTAGTTGCAGTGGTGGGCACAGAACCATTGGATCTCATTATTGACTTATGTTTTCCGGAAAAACCCGAGAAAACCGATTTCGAAGCGTTGGTGAAGCTAGTGGAAGTTCACGTGGCGCCAAAACGGTCGGTCATTGCAGAGCGCATGATATTCAGATCATACAAACAGTCGCAGTCGCAATCGGTAACAGAATACCTCGCTCAATTAAAAAGACTCAGCAAAACATGCGTATTTACCACGACGGAAATTCTCAAAGAGAACTTAAGAGATCAATTCGTATTCGGCTTGAGAAGTGATAAGATCAAGCAGAGATTGCTAACAGAAACAGAATTGACATTCGATCGGGCAGTGGAGGTGGAGTTGCTTTATCATTGGAAGCCGCCGTTCGAGACTCACAGGAGACGGGGGAGGCCATCAGCACTGCCAGCACTGCGGAGAAGGTACACGCAGTGGATGGAACCGGGTACGGCGCGGGTCGAGGCTGGCCGCAACGGGGTCAGCGAGCGTTCGCAGGCAGGGGCCGCGGCGGCCGTACGATGACGACGCCCGGGGCGTCACAACGGGGCGCGCCCGCCGCCAGCAGGAGCAGCGGCGGTCAGCAGCGCTCCAGTTGCCACCGATGTGGCCAACCGCATCGTCAGGAGAACTGACCTTTCGGGAACGTGGACCGTTTTGTGTGCGGCAAACGGGGTCATGTAGCTAATGTGTGCCGTTTCCGCGAGCGTACTAGTGAACATAAATAAAGTGCTGTCCGAGGAGGACTACGAGTATGAGTATCTCACGTCGAGCGAGGAAGAAGGGAACCAGGTTTATCAGTTGAGTGATAATGAAGAAGATAAAAGGTGGATCATGAAAGTGGTGATCAACGGGAAGCTGTTAGCAATGGAGGCGACACCGGAGCGGGCATGAGTATCATAAATAGAAGTACGTACCTAAAACATGTTAGTAATATAGAACTAACTCAGCGTAAGTCTTGTTTAAAAATGTACAATGATGAGAATGTATTACCGAAAGGTGAATTTAAATGTACTGTTCAATATAACAACAAAATTGTTCACAATTTAAAACTGATTGTAATCGATAATGATGACAGCAATTCGTTGTTTGGTCGTAAATGGATGCGAGCGTTTGGCATAAAGTTTCCATCTGCACTAGAGGCAAAGGAATCGGTAGCTCATGTCGACAATAATAATTTCAACAAATCCAGTGCGATTAACAAGTTAGTGAACAAATTTCCTGAGGTGTTTTCCACTAGTATAGGTGCATTCAATAAAGGTACGATTGATTTAGAAGTGAAGTCAGGCGCGGTGCCAGTATGGCGGCGCGCGCGGCCCGTACCTTACGCCTTGCGTCCCGCAGTGGACGCCGAGCTGCCTTCTGAAGGAGGGTGTTATTTCGCCTGTAGAATGGAGCGAGTGGGGTACGCCAGTAGTACCCGTCATAAAGAAGAGCGGAGAGGTAAGATTATGCGGTGATTTTAAAACCACGCTAAATCCGGTTTTGGTAGATGATAAATATCCACTTCCCAGAATTGAAGATATCTTTGCATCACTACAAGGCGGTAAAGTATTTAGCAAAATCGATCTAAGTCGAGCATATCAACAGCTGATCCTGAGCGATAAGGCGAAAGAGTACTGTACTATTGTTACGAATAAGGGTATGTTTACATATAATAGGTTACCGTTCGGTATTAAATGCGCAGCGAGTAAATTTCAAAGAGTGATGGAAAAATTGTTTAGAATGCCATATGTGGCTGTATATCAAGATGACCTACTAGTCAGCAGTGCTAACGAAACGGTCAACATGGATAGATTGATGCGGGTTTTTAAAATATTGTCTGATAGTGGCTTAAAGGTAGAACAAAAGAAATGTAGTTTCTTTAAAAAATCTATATCATATCTAGGTTACGTTATAGACGCCAATGGGTTAAAGACTAAAATTTCCAAAATAGATGCTGTGAATAGAACGCCAAATCCGACAAATGTTAGTGAGGTAAAGGCTTTTTTAGGTTTAGTAAATTACTACGGCAAATTTGTGCAAAATATTAGTAGCGTTCTAGAACCGTTGTACAGATTACTCAAATTAACCCAAAATTCGACTGGACGCACGAATGTGAAAAGGCCTTTAGGACCATTAAACAGCTTTTGCGCGAAGCACCAGTTTTGGCTCATTGGGATCCTAGCCTACCGACGTATGTGACATGTGACGCGTCGCCTTACGGTGTAGCCGGCGTGCTGGCGTGGCCGGTGCCGAGTTACGGCCCGTACTTCATGCTTCACGCACACTCTCGCCAGCTGAGCGAAATTATTCACAAATATGTCGAGAAGGACTAGCAATTATATTTGCCGTGAATAGATTTCACGACTACTTATATGGTAATAGATTTACTTTAGTAACGGATTGTAAACCGTTAGCGTCTATTTTTCACGAAAACAAAGCCATACCGTCGATGGCAAGCAACAGATTGCAAAGATGGACAGTCATGCTGAGCGCATATAACTATCAAGTTAAATGTATAGGGTCACAACATAATTGCGTAGCAGACAGTTTATCACGCATACCGGTTATAGATGAAAATAAGGAGTATAGAACTGAATCTTACATAAGTTTCATATCTGAGCAGGCACCGATTGATTATAAGATGGTGGCCAAACACACTGCAAACGATAAAACATTGCAAAAATTAATACAAGCGATAAAATCTAACTGGTTATATTGCAAAGAAGAAGATTTAAAAAGTTTTTTTACTATTAAAGAGTTTCTCAATATTGAATCGGGTTGTATATTGTTTGGTCATCGCGTAGTTATACCGAGCTCGTTACAAAAAGGAATATTAAAAATGATACATGCATGTCATCAGGGTATTGTGAAGTGTAAAAGAATAGCTAGGGGTTATGTATACTGGCCCGGCATCGAAGCTGAAATTGAACGAGAATGCCAGGGCTGCGATACTTGCGCGAGCACCCGGCCCTCACCGGCCGCGGCGCCAGTGCATCCGTGGGCAAGGCCGCAGGTACCATGATATAGAGTACATGTAGATTTCTTCACATTAGAAAATTACACTTACTTTGTTCTTATTGATGCTCATTCCAAATGGATCGAAGCATATAGGATAGGCTCAACGTCAGCAAAGCTTACCATTTCAAAATTAAGACATATTATGAGTTGTTTTGGGCTACCTCGTGAGTTGGTGTCAGACAATGAGCCACCGTTTACTAGCCAAGAATTTAAAATATTCGTGGAAAGCTGCGGCATAAATCACATCCTAGTGTCACCATATAAGTCGAGTAGTAATGGAGCCGCAGAAAGCACATTAAAAATTGTCTAAAAAAGGCAGTTATCGAAAAAGACGACTTACAGTTAGCACTAGATAAATTTTTACTATACTACAGATCAACACCTCATAGTTTAACAGGAAAAACTCCAGCACAGTTATTACTTGGTCGCAATATACGCACTCATTACGATTTAGTACGACCAAATATCGAAGACAGAATACGTGATAAACAAAATGTTATCCATGAAAAGAGAAACAGTAAGGTGCGTCAGTTTAATATACATGACAAAGTCCTATTTAAACAGTTTAAGAATAATAAAAGTTTTTGGGAAAAGGGTACCATAGTTAAAAGGTTGGGGCCTTTATCATATCAGGCGGCACAGAATGATAAAGTGCACAAGAAACATATTGATCACATAATCTTACAAAGTGCTCGAATATATATACCACAGATCAGAAACAAAAATCGGTAAGTGCAGATGGAAACATAGATAACGATATATCTGACTTTAATATCACACATTATAACTGTCCATCGCTAGTTAGTGATATCGTGAAAGACGGGAACAGCGTGGTAGATGCTGACGAAGATGATCCTATAAATACACGGCCACGGCCCCAGACATCGTATACCGATAGGTTAGCAATCGAAGCGCAGAGCGGAGATTCTACAGATTCTACGCCAAAACGTGTACGTAGACAAGTTCAACGATTTGTTGTCACATAATCAAATGGCTCGTCTGGTTTGTAAATATATTTAGTAGGTACTTATGAGACAGGCGGTTACAAATACCTACCTAGCTCAATTATTATGTTAAGTATGTAACTAACTTTATATATACTAAGATTTAAATAATTACTTTATTATGCTAAGGTTTCGCCCCACAGTGTAAGCTGATTGTAATAAATAGTTAATCTAATAAACTAATTAGGTATCTATAGTGTTGTCACTTAAAACATGAATAACTAAATACCTACTTAGTTGTAATAAATGTAGGTTTGTTTGATAAGCTGATTGTTGTAAAATAAATTATATAATGAGTAGGTTTAAGAGCTATTGCTTTTAAACAGAGGTGTGAAGATGTTATATACCTAATATAAGTAATATATAGTATATCATAGATTCCAAGTAATTCATAGAATAGTTCAACCTGTCATCATGTGTATAATTGCGGGTACTCAATAAAACGTCAGTCTCGATAAAATGGTGGTTTCATTAATATCCCATGTCATTTATAAAACACTAACTAACTATAACTAATCTAGTTGACGAGTCCGAAGTTAGAACTGATGTCCTTTCCTGTTTCTCTCTTCCTTTATGAAACCTCTGTTCGATGTTGAGGTCACGTACCTGTTATCTATGGAATCGATAAGCTATTAGCATTCTTTGCTTATCGAATGGTTCCTTACAATATGTAGAGTAAGCTCATCTAGGCACGTAAGACATGTCTTGAGAACATAGTACATATACTATGTAACATGCGAGATCTGGCTGGCCTGGCTCTGCTCTGTTCCGGGCCAAAGAGTATGCAATATAATTTATGAAGAGACGGGACACCATAGATTAAAATAGACTAACCATACATCAATGTCAAAAGTTAGCTAACTTCTAAAGCCAACCAAACTAAAACAAAATAGGGGTTTCAGCAATAACGTTTAAAATCTATCGATACCGATGAATGACCGAATGGCCTGACCTACCCACGGTTGGAATTCCTAGGTGATATTGATGTAACTCTGGTTTTGTGGTGCTAAATGAAACTCCATAAAGTCTCATTTAGTACCACAAAACCAGGTGCTAGGCTCAGTATAGATTTAGGTTCAATAATAAAATTTCATTACAATAATCAAACAAAATTTATTAAATAAATATTTTTATAACTACTCTTCCTAATTATCATAATAAAACCTGAATTTAAAAAAATGGATGTCTGTAAAGTCGGCTCAGGGACGATAATTTTACGTGATAACGTCATAAGAGAACATACGATCGTGCCTTTCTATCGCTTATTCCGCGCTCTTGCTTGCACGCTCGGCTCAGGCGGAACGTGACACTTTTTCGTGCGTGCAGCTGGTGTTCATCGATTTGTAAGACGTTATCACGTCAAAATTGATCAGGTAAGAAATTACACGTGACATGCTGAATTAGATTCATTTTAAATACCTACCCAGAAGAAGGTTATAATTTAACGCAGAAGTCATATTTTTGTTTGTATTTACCATTATTATAAATACAAATTTGTAAGTACCTAGATTCACAGCATACTTTTATTTGTAAATAAACATTTTTGTAAAAAAGTTTATCGAGTTTAATGCAGGTACAAATACAACATAGAACTATCATTTAATTTAAAAAGAAAAGAAATAATTTCAAATATCTATAAAATTGAAAATATTCAAACTTTATAGGTAGGTGTTGCTTTTTTGATGAGCGTATAATACATATATAAACACCCAGACCCGAGACAAACACTTACCATACAAACCTTTGTCCAGCGGCGGGAATCGAACCTCCAAACTTCTGCGTATCAGCTGGCCTTGGCCAACTACGTCACAGAGGTCGTCAAACGAGTTACAAGTGTCTATCGCGTAGTACCTTTTAATTTATTCCAGTCGTTTTGGTCATGTTCTTATATGTTTTTGTTAGTGTTATTGTTAATGTTAAGGCACACGAGTAGGTAGATGGGAAATCCTTTGGACGGGAGCCCCGCAGTCGCGTGTAACAACAATCCTTTACATTCTAACATGTATTAGGTATAGATGTGACGCAATGGGGGTTCCCCAAATGCACATTCTATTACATTACACAGGTAAACCATCAATAATGAATATTCTTTAGCATTTTCAAACCATGTTGTAAGAAAAGGATAGCAACCAGGCCTGTAACACCGCGTTTAGCCAACTGGGCGCGATTGTTAGGATTTAGGATCGGAGTTAGGATTTCGGCGGGATTATTCAAAAAAAATGAGGCCAGAAACATTTTGCTAAAATTGCTAATCCGGAAAAACTTTACTAACATCATCATAAATAAAAATGTACTACATTAATTGGAAACCAAGACGTATTGCTCATTATTTTGTGTTAGTCTACCATATTTTATTATTTTAGTGCATAGTATTGATCATACGCTAAATAATATTACAATTTAGCCAAAAAAGATAGTGAGTAATTTTGCTTTGACATACTTTTATAAAATGAATTATACATAAGAATGTGTCCAATAACACTTTTCTTACAGTCTCTACACACTTTTTTCTTGTGTTTTTATGTAACTAGTTAATTATTACTTCACTTTTGCTAAACTACACTAACTCAAATGGCTTTTTCCGTTTGAGCCTTCTTACAATGTCCGTGATGTCGAGGAAATGGATTGCCTCAACGTTCACATGGTGATGAAGCCTCTGTTTGTGAGCTTCTGCATACTTTTAAATTACCATATCGACGAACTCTGTTCTGAGGTTCTGTAGATCGCATTCACTATTTCCCTTAGAACTTTATTTACCATTAAAAAGTGTTTATCTATCTATCTATTTAAGTTAGTTTTTACTACCTAAGTATTAGATTACGACAAAATATATAACACCATCCGATTGAATGAGTCTCAGAGGCGCACTTTTATCCTTTCACTCACTGATTTGTAATAACTAGTGACAAGATAAGAACAACTGTCGGGTTTTTCTTATACATTCACTACACGATTTTTGACTTGTCATTGTTTTTCAACATCTTCCAACATCATCTCCAAAGTGCACTGTGCTCTGTCAGACCCTGCATCGTCCCCCTTCTCTCCCCTATCACCACTGGGACTTCTAGCACAGCGTTTCTATGAGGAGCTGGCAAGATTAGTTCCACTCTCAACATGTATAGCTTTTTCAATATCTTACAGTTTATTGTGTAAAGTTCCGCTTTCGTCGGGATGATTAGAGATATTTTGGAAGCGCTGCGTTTTCGGATTTCATTGGTCATTGCGAAGCAGTCCTTTATTTTCTCGCACGTTCTATTAGTTTTTTTATTATTTGATTCCAATATCGTGTAGCAATACAAGTCTACTTTCACTCTCGGTTTTTCATCTGTATCATTTTTAATTGTTAAAGTCATCTGGGCGTTTTCACCGGGAGTTAGGCATGTTTTTCCAACACACCTTTTAGTTTTAAAAGGTGGTTTTTCGCGGAAAACAATTTCAAAAGTGATTTGTCCAGTCCGAACAGTAAAGGTCCCTCCACAGCGGGTTCCACATATCCGTATACTGGTATCTCTGCATTAAATTTCTTGTTTATACTAAATACATTTAATTTCTCGAATTTTAATCGCACACGGTATCTAATGGTGCAAAATTTCCTTTTGAATGATGATGGGATACCTTCTGGCAATAGGAACTGGAAGGGGCATTCGTACAATCGGTTTTGTAGTGTCACTGGTTGGCTGAATAAGTTATATTTAACGGTTACGTAGTCTTCAGTACCTTTGTAAAAGTTTGAGCCATCATCGCCGTCAGATTCAGACCAGTTGCACTCACCATCACCTAGAAATGAAAGCGTCACAGCTTTGTACTCTGTCGGCTTGTCAATTGTGAATTTTACTACTCCGCTGATAGTTTGTCCGGAGTAGTACACTCCTGTTTTCGATTTGTGTATGAGTATCTGACATGTTACTCCCATAGTCAAACAAATTCTGCTGCTTCGTCTGCGACAGACTACTGACACTCGAATCTGTGCTACTTGCCGTCGCCGTTGTTAAGGAATTTAGAACGCTCGATAGTATGTATTTAATCAACTAATTTTAACTGCAATCAATGTAAATAAACACTTGTTTATCACTGCGTTTTGGAGCGAGAACTGGCTGGTCCGGACCTCCAAGTTACATATGAATCAACTGCGTGTAAGATGATTGTATTTCTGTCTCTATTGCCCCACATATAACTAATGTGTGCAAAAGAGAGTAGACCGTGGACGTGTGGACCGTCTTAGCTAACCTTGTCCTAGCCAAGGTTAAACATGTTTTCAAATCAGCGGGAACGTGTATGAAATCATAGTAAGTTGTATAATGGGCGTCAATCAATCATTGTGATAAATTAAAAAAAAATGTTTTTAATTTTTTGAAGTTTTGTTTAGTACCTACGCCATAATATTTATATCTGTAATTTCAGAGTGCCACTGGCCAAAAGCCTCTTCTAACCTTCTAATTTGTCTTATTCTTAAATATTAGATACTAGACCCCTTGAATTTCTTACCACCTAAATTAATTTTGTAAATTACCTAAAAATAAAGGAAAAAAAATAAGACATAAATATTCAACCCGGTCGAGCCATTTTAAAGTTTTTCGAGACTAACGCACGGTAACAAATTTGTTTATAATTATAGAAGTTAATGCATTAGTTCTAAACATTACCTTCTTTACTTAGAAACGTGTCTCAACTTCTGTCAAAAATTCATCACTATTTGAAATAGTGCCATCCTTTTTTGTAAGATAGTGTCAGATGATTTTTGGCTGTCTTGCGAAGCAAACATTGCACTCTTAAATTTTTTATTTTTCCTGAATTATTTTGTTACTTATTTGTAATTTTGGTAAATTTATTTATATAAAGCTAGAGTTATCGACTTGGGTGCGAATAATTGGAAACAAAGCTTCTTTGTAATTTAAGCAAAGATCCGTATAATTGTTTTATAAAAAAAGACACCATTTTTTATAAATAACATAATGACGAACGACAATCTATGTTTAATATGTATGTATTAAAAAAAAAAGTATATACCTAAGTAGTATATCAGTCATGCGGTACAAATAACACAAGCTCTGCCTACTTTGGGACTATGACGTCCTACTAATTAACAATATAAACACTTGACACTGGCAAAATTGACATCATTATGGCACATGTCATTAACGAAGAACAAGAAGAAGAAGACGATTTATTTTTCCACACAAAAGGTTACTTAGCACAGACTTATTAACGTTTAGTACACATGTAATGTAGTGAGATGAGCCAAGTAAACCTGTTTTGTGTAGAACTGGTGCACGAGATGGGTTTTAAATAAAACCTGTAATACAGAATCTTAAGCAGTGAAGTTGAGAGACGTTTATAACCTATTTAGACCTATTTTTGATACTTTGTAAGGCATACCTTACAGGTATCAAAAATAGGTAGGCATTTGCTAAATTTGTATGAGCCCTAACTCTACCCTAACCCTAGAACCTGTATTATAAAAAAGGCTGACTAACCACAGTCAGCCTTTTTTGTCGAGAGTTTTTTATGGGATCACTAACAAATGATACCTACACTAGCATAGGTACACATAGCATAGGTAATTATAATAAATAATGCCGGACATTACACACACCATTATCTAGCCCCAAAGTAAGCAGAGCTTGTGTTATTGAAACCACATGACTGATACACTACTTATATACTTTCTTTTGCAAATACATACATAGTATACATAGAAAACACTCAGAATTACAAGAAAAATGTACTAGAAATGTAGAATTCAATTAGGTACAAGTGACTACAATAGCTATCATGTACATAATAAATGGCTTGTAGTGCCAGATAAAGTATCATACATACATATCATACATTAGTAGAAAACTACTAGATATTTTTGCTCTTTTGTAGGTAGTTGTAAATGTTACCTAAGAACTAAAGTCAAAATAAAAGTCAAACTTCGCTAGCGTAGTTGCTAACTAAATACCTAACTAAAGTTGATTTGCGCTAAACTGTAAGCTTATTATGTTTCTAATAATTGATCAAACGAGCGCGAATCGCGAGCGAGTGTCTTCGTTTTAGCTTAGGCGAAACTGTTTCGCATGTCTGTACGGCCGGCGTCTGTCCGGATGTTCTCCTCTACAGGTCGCATTTCTCGACCGATTCTTGTGAAATTTTGTGACCTGTTTTATTAATACTTAGATTTTTTTTTGATTAATTCGGTTTTTGGAAAATTTTCAAAATGGCGGATATATGGGTATTGAAAACGTAAAAAAGTTATATTTCAGTTATTCCGAAAAATGTTCGCGAGGTCTGCAGCTCACAGAGCCACTAGTAATAATAATGCCGGACATTTCATACAGCATCAACCGGCCCCAAAGTAAGCAGAGCTTGTTGTGCGTACCACATGACTGGTATACTACCTATATACTTTTTTTTTATAAATAAATACATAGAAACACCCAGGCCTAGTTTATGTGGTTCAATTGCGCTGCAGCAACTTGTAAATTTTCGCCGCACTGACTTATGGTGATTTTCCGAGTCTCTGAGAGTTCCAGACGTTTTCCTTATCCATATGCAATGATTGGGCATTTGATTGGGTTAGAAAGAGCGCAGCGCTCAGTGCTAAAAGTAATGCACAGAAAACTTTTCTGCTACCCGACGACAACGCTGTATGCTGAAGCAAGCCTATTAACCGTACGCCAACTTTTCATTCATAAAGCAATAGTATTAACCCACAGGAAGGTAATTGCTTCGGTCGACTATAAATCACTTTTGCAACGAAGGGTGTATAAAATACTTCAGCCTGCAGTGAAAACCCATTTTGCTCATCGTTTTTCAAAATTTTTGCATCCATTCCTTTACAATAAAATTGCCAAATCTTGTGACATTAAAAATAGCTCTGCTAGAGAAATAAAAGTGATCACCTTCAAATTCCTTCTTTCTCTAACCTACAGCCAAACTGAAGATTTACTAAAAGTTGTTTCATAACGTTTTTCTCAGCACAGACTCTGTCTCTCTGCGCACTCTCGCTTTTGAAATATAATCCATATTAGTCATTAACACACATACGTGCCGTGGTATTCAGTACCATACGCACACACAAAATCACACACGCACACACAAAATCACACACTCACACACAAAATCACACACTCTCATACACACACACACACATACATACACACACAAACACACACACACATGAACGCTCATACTCTAGTTTAACTTTTCCGCATTTGTTGAAACCTAATTTTCCATAAATTCACAAGTTTGCACCACACATACATTGTAATCGTTGAATGGCCCCCACGATACAGGCATAGCCTAGTGTGGGGATCATCGGTACATATTTTAACTAAAATGCAAAATACACCTGTGACTTAACTAAATATTAAGCTATGTATTAGTTTCTCGTTTTTGATTAATAAACATTTTTCTCTTTTTTTCTCTTAAAAAAAAAAAATTATGTAAATTTTTGTATTTTCCTGGTTTTGAATCATTGGAAATACTGATGTTATAAAAGCAATCGGCATGCTGTAAATTGTAGCAATAAATTGCTACAATTTACAGCATGCCGATGCTTATAGGCTTCTTAATTATAAACGCTAATAATTGATTCCTTCGACTCCCTTCCAGGATAAACATTTGTGTAATGAACATAGGTGTTTGTCACAAACGCCTATGTTCATCAAAAAGTTTAAACAAAAGTTTATCCTGGGAGGGAATCGAACCTTCAACCAACAGCGCAGAAGGCAGAGCTACTACGAACTGAGCTGACGGGCCAGACATAGGCCAGCTGATAGCAGTTATTTACTGATGGCGTATCAAAATATGGAAAGGGAGAGGTCAAAAATATATATCATAGAAAACAAATCATTATTAATAAAATCTCATTACCTTGTCTGGTTTTCAGGGGCCAGTATCTTGAAGGAGCCAGCTGGTTTAAGAAGGATGGATACCTTCAAGAGCCGTTGCCTATGCAGCTCGTGTTTCCCATGTCGCCGATTCACTTCAAGCCCATCCGGGCTACGGGGCGGCGTCTTAGGAGTAAGTACATTTCTTAGAACCGTGTTTGCTCTTCTGTTAAATACTATACAGTAAAAATTGATATTACAGAAAGTACATCAATATTATGAGAGCACGACTAGTGGTAATAGCCCCGCCTTCCGATCTTAAGATCGTGGGTTCGAATCACGTTGTGCAGCAATGGATTTTTATGATTGAAAAATGTATTTGCGACTCCAGTACTCTCAAACAGTGAAGGAAAATATCGTATGGAAACCGGCATGTCGTTGTCAGTGAAGTGCACAAAATAAACCTTTGAGGCGCACTGTAATCCTTTCACCACACTGGTTCGATGAAAATTTGATGATGTTTGTAATAAAGTTTTTTAAACTAACGCGATCAGAACACATTATTATAAATATTAACGGGTATTTATCGCGTTTATTTACCTATTTTTCCCGACGTTTCGACTGGTTTACACTCTGTCGTGGTCACGGGATGACATTCCGTCATTTGAGTCATCCCGTGACCACGACAGAGTGTAAACCTGTCGAAACGTCGGGAAAAATAGGTAAATAAACGCGATAAATACCCGTTAATATTTATAATAATGTGTTTGTAATACATTATGTACTGTTATATGAATAGAAACAGAACGTACGTAATACCAAATTCATACAGTCGATGTATGAATTTGGTATGATGATTATGAATATGATGTATGAAACAAAACTTGTCCAAATGGGTTCCAATTGCATTTAAACTAAGGATCGAAAGAAAGCATATACGAATACCCTGTTACGTATAAAAATTGATACGCATTGATGCTTACGACTGTAATGTACAGGCTTTGACTGACCTGACAGATTAGTTGGTAGTAGCTCTGCCTTCTGCACTGTAGGCTCATAGTTCAATTGGGAGGGCCCAGGACATTTTGCGTGATGAACATAGTTGTTAGTTGTGTGTCTTGGTGTTGTATAGTATCATACATATGTATGTGTTTACAAATGTAAGTATGAAATCTATCATTATTGTCCCTATAATACAAGCTTAGCTTGGGACTTTAACTTAAAAGGCTTAAACTACTTATATATTTTTAAATGCGTACCTATTATAATGTACGTACATAAGACCTACGTTCTTCACGCAAATCTTTGTCCTGGGAGAGAATCGAACGCTCAACCTACAGCGCAGAAGGTATAGACAGGCCAGTCATGGAAAGGTGATTCTCTTTCGTATCTAAGTAGTGTACGTTGAGAGTCATCTTTCATATTGATATTTACCTCACTTTACCGAGCATAGTCCTCAGTCGGGCTAACATGGCAGACGCGACACAAGTCATCAAAAACATATGGTAAATAATATGCTATTTTTGGCTTTTTGAGTAAAAATTATGTTCAAAACCATGATTATTTCTAAAGTTATATGAATAATTAAATTTTTACTAATTTTAAAACTGTCATTTACATCTGTTACAATTTGGACTTTATTGAAGGCAAATTAAATCGTACATATTTTACAAAATTTTAGCGAAATTTTACGAAGCCGTGCGAAACAGTAGAATCACCAGCATTATCTCCTGTATTGACTATAGGATGTTCTTCCAGACCGCTACGTGTGCCCTTGTTATTACTACCCGGCTCGGATGGGCGCATTTGTCGTCGCCGTGGACTTACCTTCTGGGAAGGAAACCTCTGACTTCTGGGTGAAGCGAGGAACAGCTATGCTTTGTACTTTAGCTACTTAGTATATTTAGTACGATTTTAGCGAGTTTAGTGCGAGTCTGATGGGTAGCGCTGACATCGGTCGACCTTGGATGTCAATGAAAATGTTAATAGGTATACACAGTGTCTTTACTAGGGCCGTAGATTTTCCTTTAGTGTCTCTAGCACTAAATCTAGCATTAAATGAGTCCTTATTGTTGACTAAATGTGACTAAATGTGTCCATCTAGCACTAAATGTGTCCTTATTGTCAGGTCTGTTGAAACTGTCCGTGATTTAGAATGAATCTAGCTTTTGTTTTCTTTATTATAGTGTATTTTTGAACTAAATAAACAAACCTACTTAATAATCCGTTTTTAGTGTAAATATACTTATCTATCAAAAACAAAAGTAATTATTTAAAAAATCATTTATTATCAGGAAACAAACAATTGTATTTATAGGTAACAAAATATTGGGCCATAGATACCTTTAATACATACATATAAACTTAATACTACATCACATGATGACTTATGCGCTGTCTTGTTCAACGGAACCCTGACAGGGTTCCGTTGAACTTCTTGAATACCTTTCGGCAAGAACCCGATGTCCATGAATGTCGAGAGAGATGATCTGTTCGTACTCTTATCATAAATTAATTGAAACTCTCATTACGACGAGATTTTATCTTCACCCATGGTGAGCCTGTTTTCTGCAACATGTACTCCATAACTTCCTTGGCCTTCACAGCTTAATGGCCCGTGACAGGTCTTTATAAACTTTATTGCGACAGAATAAATGTTAAATACAAAAGTACTCACTCATGTATTTCTCAGGCTAGGCATCCTCCTCAGATTCTAGTCCTAGTTACTTTTTATTTTTAGGATGAATAACAAGAGCTTATCTAAACATTATATTTGGCGCATGTACACATGTAGTATAGAATTTAGCATCCCATACCTAACATAAAAATACATGGGTTCCATTAACTACCTCATACAGGGAAGTCTTCATAAAATAGGGAACCAATACGTACGTGAAGCCCCATTGCCGAATGCCGATCAAATACGGGGTCTACCAATTTGCGCCATTTAATTAGGCCAAGCCTAATCTAAAACAAAGATATAATACAATGTAACTTCTCACGGTCCACATTATCCACACGCAAAATATATGGATAAATTTCCTGTTACTTCTAGTAATTCTCAATGCCGTGTACCTCAGACCTAGAACAAATGATATTCTGGGGCATCAAATTTACTCTCAACTGGCCAAACGTCTTTCACAGAATGGTTTATAGTAAAGGCTCTACGTCCATTTCAATAAAGGTAGGTCTGCTGTTCATAGTACACGTGCAAAAGCACTTCCCGTCTTCCATTAGTAACATCTTGTAGTTCATATCCATTTCAATGGCTTTGTGGATTGCTGAAAATAAAACGATTCTAAATATACTTGGTTAAATAAAACAAATAATGCCGGACATTTCACACAACATCATCTGGCCCCAAAGTAAGCAGAACTACTTAAATATAACTTATGTATTTTTTTAGGGACCCAGACCCCAATTCAATAATATTTTTTTATTGGTCATAGAACCCAGACTCGAAACTAATACTTGCAGATCATACAAAAATTTGTTTCGCGGGAATCGAACCTGTAATTTTCTGCATATCAGCCGGGCCTTGGCCCACTGAGGTCGTCAATCCAAATCCGACATCTTTCGTGTTACGTCAACCAATATTACGTTATTTATTTCTGACCCTCATCAGGATTTACTGTAAGAAATAAGCGAGCAACGAAATGAGCTTCGTTTTGCTAACATAAAAAAATAAGGCTCACGAATTTAACTTCAAATAACAGTACCTATACCTTGTATCTCTAGTAGCATAAGGATATAAATAAGAGAGTTACAGGCCCGTCCGAACATATTTGCTCAACATGGTAATTTTTTTGTTAGCTACTGATACAGAGTACTCTGATTGCTATATGTTCTTGTTTATAAGAACAAGAACATAATAACAAATCGGAGCATGAGCATGCATAAGCATGAGTTAGTTACAACTTTAGAAAAGCCAGGACAGCATATCGTGCCCTGCAATGCCTCTGTAGTTAGGTACCTATTGAATATAATGTAACATTTTCAAAAAAGTATGATTAATAGATAGATAGAAAATAATTTATTGCACACCATAAATACATTGGACTAGTAGAAACATAACAATGTCTTGCTAGTCGCTAATACAATTGGCGGTCTAATCGCTATGTAGCGATCTCTGCCAGATAACCTTGGGACTGAATGTAGCTGAAATAAATAATTATGTATACATTCAAACAGGATAAGAAAATGATACATACGTCGATACTAATACAAAAGTATATACATTATACTTTACAATATAATCAATACAATCTTATAAAATAAATTAAATAAACTAATTCATACATAAACATACCTTCATCCAAAATTATGCAAAAATACATTATCGTGCAAAGTTTACCAAAGTTTTTGCTTCTATTCTCTTCTTATTGAGAAATAATGTAATCACGTAGTGAAAATTAAAGATGTGTCTTTTAATAGGGTTTAAAAACTGATTATATAAGATCTTCAGTTTCAAAACTTCTGTTTATGTATCCAAAGCGGGAGCTAAAATGTTTTCTCAGAAATACTCTAACTCTAGTCTTGTCAATCGACGGTTGCGTCACCCTTATAGAACAGATAAGTTGGTTCCAAAAACCATATCATTATGTTTTCAACGCGTACTTCTTGCCTAATTATATCACTTATCCACATAGACGGAACATATACATACATCTCAATACTCTTTATACCACACCTACTGAGAAACTTGCCCATTTTCCAAATATAACTTAAAAAGTACATCATTTCAGGCCCACTAAGTTGCGGGACGGAAAAGTATGGAATTTCATTTCTAACACGTTTAGCGGGAGAGGAAAGTGTATGAAAATCCATTTATTTTTTTATTTTTTTATTTCTTTATAGATCAGCCGGTAGCTATGGTTATTTTCATTATAGGTCAAACGACAAAAAGTTTTTACTCCAAGTCCGCCAAATGATTTTTCCTCTTCCGATTTCCGAACAATATTTTGAAAAAAGAACCCAAGTAATAAAGGCATGCGCGGGAATTTCTTTGAAATTTGAATTTGAGTTTGGTAATTTTATAATATAAATTCCAATTAAAAAATAATTCTCCTAAAAATAATTATTTTCCTCGTAGGTGTAGTATAAAGCACTATGTATCACTCGGGAGAAAGTGCGATTCCTACCTTGTGTGTTTTAAGGGTCTCAAATGACACGCTCGATAGGAATAGGGCACTTTCTCGCCTAGGTGTACAAAGTACTATATTATGTTTATAATCTAGCATATTTCGGAGTTGATGGTCGAAAGACAGATTTGCTTAAACAGAAACTAAAATCAATAACGTGTACCTTTCGCTCCATCTATTTGATTCAGATCGTATCGTCCTTTTTTGAGTTCATGTGTGCTATAAATATCAGTTTCTATAGTCTCACTTTTAGGTGGTGAAGGCGCGTAGGTGTTTTCAGGTTGATCATTATCTTCTCTGTAGGTATTTTTGTCCGCTTCGACATCATACTGTGTAGATTGTTCATCGTTTTCTTTTGTTGTTCCGACTGATGCATCAGCTTCAGTTTTATCAGCCTTGTCATCACCGGTTATTCTTACAGACTCTGCTGTGGCATTTTCGTTTGCTCTGTCTGTTTGTTTATATTCTTCACTTTTTGATGGTTCATCATCGTCAAGGGATTGTTCATTTTGAGTTGTTTCTTCATCTTCAGCTGTCTCTTCATTTTCAGTTACTTCGTCATCTTCAGCTATCTCTTCACTTTCAGTTACTTCGTCATCTTCAGCTATCTCTTCACTTTCAGTTAGCTCTTCACTGCCAGAGCTTTCATTTTTAGTGGTCTCTTTTCTTGCCGTTTTTGATGTTTGAGTCTCAGTATCAACTGTTTCTATATTATCAATTGTCTGAGCGTCTTCTGATTGAATATTATTATCTTTGCTTGGGCTTCTTACTATTGCAACAAGATCAGCGGTGCCATCCGTCTGACCATCTGCATGTGTATTTTGCTCTGCGTGTGTAACTGCAACACCTTGTGTTATTTCAGTCAGTCCATCGCTAGTTTTAGCTTCTTGCGCTTGTAAAGCTGATACCACTTGGCTGTGTTCCTCTCCATCAACATTCGTTGTGACTGCTGCAGCTGCAGCTTGTATCTCGCTGTGGTCGGTTTTTCCGTTTGCTGTTGAAGTAGTCGCAGACTGAGCAGCGGTCTCCGATTTAGTTTCAGCTGTGCCATCTGCTTTTGTAGTTTTTATCGCTTGAGCTGCAGCTGTAGATTTGCTTTGTTCCGTGTGTCCGTCTGCAGTTTTGCTCTGTTCAGCATGAACGACCGCGTAAGCTTCGTGTTTTGATTGTCCGTCGGCGTTTGAAGTGGACTTTGCCTGAGTAGCAGATGAGGTTTCTGAATGCTCTGTTTGACCGTTGGAAGATTTTACATGCTCAGAAAAAGAAGACACACTACTTTGTACTTGCAAGTATTTAGCATGTATGTTTTTTTCGGGCACTATCTGATTGATTAGTTGAGGGAACCCGTGACTTGATTCTAGAAAACTCGCTTGATTTGTAGAAAATTGCTCTAAGCGGGACTCTTGTGCTGAATTTCGAATAGTTGGTACCAATTGGTTCTGAAAATTGGCACTAGATGGTGCAGCAGCAATCAGATGCTGGAAGGAGCCAGGATCTGTAATTAAACATTCAGATTTTATTGTATATTCATACTACCGACCCGCCCGGCTTCGCACGGGTGCAATGCTTATATTAAATAAACTACAGAATGTCTAATGTGATTAGAAACCTCTAAAACTATCAGTGTTTCTCTGTTATATTATGCATGTATTATATATATAAACCTTCCTCTTGAATCACTCATCTATTAAAAACAGCCGCATCAAAATCAAAGCCGTTGCGTAGTTTTAATGATCTAAGCACACATAGGGACAGACAGACAGCGGGAAGCGACTTTGTTTTATACTATGTAGTGATTAGTTGACTCCGTCCAATTACCTCCGCCTGGTGGCTTTGTAATGCCTTAACTAAAGTCCTTCATAAGCTTTGGGTTGGTCCTTTACAAATATTTTAAGAAAACATTAACAAATATTTACACAAACTTACCAGTTTCGAAATGTTGAACACCATCTACCAACGCTTCGGCACTGACAAAATAAAAAGCGCTGAACAGCGCCCACGTCTGTACTCCCATCATGGTTACCACAACACTTACAATAATTATTCTGCGCTCGCTTATATTCGATTAACTTCCAGTCTCATCATTTACTTATAAATGTAATACCTATCGGTTATCGTACTTTACCTACAAATTATCTTCGCTATGTTTCAGCAGCTGTGTAAACCAATAATTTCAATTGGTTATTTTATTCCAGGCGGTATTGTTAAGCGGTATGATCGTCACTTTACGTCAGTTATTTGCACGCACTTTAGTCTGTGCAGCATCATTATCATCAGCCCATATTAGTCGTGTCGTAGCCTATAAGCTGGTAGACTATTGAGATAGTGAGGTGACCCTGACGCAGCGAGAGAGCCATAGTATTTCGTACTTCGGAAACATTTGAGCTCAGAATAACAGCCACATTTCCTAATAAATTCATAACTAATTAGCATTTAATTATTGAATGGACGGAACATCTCAGAAAAATACACAAGCTCTGCTTACTTTGGAGTAAGCAGAGCTTGTGTTATGGGTAACATAACTGATAAACTACATTATACATACGTTTTTTTTTGTAAATACCTTACCATATTATACATAGAAGACACCCAGACCCGAGCCAAACACTTGCAGATCCTACAAAAAAAAAATCCGCGGCGGTAATCGAACCAGCACCTGCTGTGCCGCAGCCGGGCCTTGGCCCACTGAGGTTGTCTAGGTTGTTTAAGGGTTCATAAGCTAATAATAGTAGAACTATCGTTAACATTATGAATGACATCATCAAATTCATATTGATAAAGCGTTGGTGTAGCCACACAAAGAATTGATATAGATACATTAATAAAAAGTTTATTTCATTGAAAACATTGAAAAAATCATTCCTCGGTTGTACACACATGACAAACATTTCGCGTATGTACTGTACTAATTTAATATGACATCGCTTTATCTACCTACCTACTGCACTTCTTTTTTTTCTTCTTCGTTAATGGCATGTGTCATATGATAACAGTTTCGCCAGTGTCAAGTGTTTATATTGTTTTATAGTAAGACGTCATAAAGTTGTATGTTGTCATTAGTCGTTTGTTTTATTCTTTAACCTATGTCCTATGTCCCACTGTTAGGCAAAGGTCTCCCCCTTTACCTTCCACTCTTTGCGCTCCAAGGCCAATATTTGCCATTTTGGCTCGAATGCATTCAGATCGTCTCGTCAAATTTTGCCTGGGTTTGCCGCGTTGTCTCCGATTATCGGTAACCCATTGAGTGACGAGCTTTGCCCAACGTTCTGAATGCAGTCGAGTTACATGACCTGCCCAGTCCCATTCCCATCAAACATGCAGTCCTCGTACCTACATCCGCTATGCCCGTTTTCGATCGGATTTCGGTATTTCGGACCCTAACGGTTCTTTTAATTCCAAAAACACTGCGCTCCATAGCTCTCTGGCAAATCTTGAGGTCTGATTTTTGTGACTCTGTCAATGACCATGTCTGAGCACCGTATGTCAGTATGGGCAAGATACAGATAGATAGAGTATATTTATATATAAATAAATAAATATACTCATCGACGTACTGTAGGTATTATTTGCCTATCGACAGTGACATTACGTTTCGTGCTATTTGTCATTTTTTATTTTATAAAAATTGGTGTCTCATTATTACACCAATTTTAACTTGCTTACCCGGCAAACGTTGTTTTGCCATATAAATTATTTCTAAGTATACATTTCTCTTTTAATTGAAAATGATGCTATTTACGGGGTGAGAAATGACACCGGTAAAGATAGGGGTTGGTGGTAGAAGGGTGAAAAGTTAACGTTGTATGAAGGGTTGTAATGCAGAATCATAAAAAAAAAACAAAAAAAGCTCTCCCAAAAAAAAATGTTTTGTGGTGGACCATCATAACTCGGGAAAAATAAATTAGCACAATGTTTACTTCGCAAAATGCCCAAAAATAATCCAACTGTAAATTTTTAGTCATTATTTGCTAATTGACAATAACAAATTACATTCCAGGTATTTTCAAGGTATTTTCAATGTATGAATGTTTGTTTGTGCCTATTATCGAACTAGACTAGGAGTATCAAACATGATATAGTACTAGTTCGGGCAAGTATGCACACCAACATTCACTTCTCACACTGCAATCTGCATTCTCTGACAGTTCAAGACCTAGCTGATTCAAATTTGTTGATCCATACAAACATAAGCTGTAGTTCTTGTGAGAGTAATATAATTATCTAATCTATCTAATCTAATACTTCTAATCTAATCTAATACTTGTATAAATGCCTATATAGGTATAATCAGAATCTTGGAAACGGCTCCAACGATTTTCATGAAATTTAGTATGCAGGGGTTTCAGGGGCGATAAATCGATCTATCTAGGTTTCATTTTTAAAACGTCGTTTTATCCGTATCTTAAACCGAGCTAGGCTCGGCCATCCAGGTACTAGGTCATTATCATTATATACGATATCCTTGATATGGTTTAGTCGCGCACAGTTGGTCTATTAATCCGACATCTTTGTACAAGCCGTATGTGATACATCCTTGGTCAAGGGATTTAGAGATAATTAGAATTAGAATTTTGAATTTATTTATTTCATAACAACAGATAACTTACAGTATTCACCAAAACGCTAGCTGTCTAATTAAAACATAAAAACATTCTTAAATTATTAGGTACATATAATATAAAGGCTGTCATCAAACAAGTCTATATGTTGGAACTCGTGTACAAATGCGTTTAACGAATCAAGCGCTCTTGATGTTGGCGCATTCTTAGCGTGTATATGTATGTATATATATATATGTATATATGTGTATATGTGTATATGTGTGTGTGTTACGTGATAGGCAAACAACGGGTGTCGACGTCGATGGCCACAGCGCACATAATTATTTGGTACGTTTAGTGGTATGTTGCACAATATAGCCGGATTGTTTACTTTGCTACGCGAATGAAACAATATTGTAAGGCCAGACACAGTTTGCGTCTCAATTCAAGTGAAACCATACCTACCATGCCAGCAACAAATAAAGAAGGGTATAGGTACGGATAATAGCCATACATTCGATTATAGACGTACCTAGGAAATTTACGCTGAAGCCTTTCTATCAACACTATATTTGGCTTCACGCGGATCCCAACCAATAGAACCAAACTTAAGTTTGCTACGAACAAATGCATTGTAGAGCATAATCCCAACACCAATATCACTAAATTGAGAAGCCTACGCATTATGAATCCCAGTGTTCTGTTTGCTTTTTTGCACATGGATACAATATGCTCACGAAAGTTAAGCTGTGTGTCACGGATCTCATTTACCCTCTCTAATGCAGACCCATAGACCCAGAGTAATAACTTTACACTTCGTAACATTGAAAGCAAGTCTGTTAGACCGACTCCACCTCTCAACTGAAACAAGATCCTGTTGAAACATCATGCAGTCCAAGCTCTCATGCACAGATTGATAGATTTTAAGGTCGTTGGCAAACATTAGATATTGAGCCGAGGTAAGAACTCTAGGAAGGTCATTAATCATTGCCAAGAGTTGGTCCAAGTGTGCTTGAATAATTGGGGTACAAGCTTAGTATTTCTTTGTGATTCCAGCAAAAATAATCCGTATTTTATATGAAAGGATGGAGCCTTATATAAAATAACAAATTATGAACGACAAGCGACTTTGTGACATGCTATAAACAATATGAACTCTTGACACTGGCAAATTTACATTATTATGACACATGCCATGAAAATAGAATAAATAAATAATCCCGGACATTTCACACAGCATCATCTGATGCAAAGTAAGCAGAGCTTGTGTTATGGGTACCACATGACTGATATACTACTTACATACTTTTTTTTATAAATATGTATACTTATACATATTATACACCTAGAACGGAGACAAATACTTGCAGATCATACAAACATTTGTCCTGCGGCGGGAATAGAACCCGCAATTTTATGCGTCTCAGCAGAAAATGGCCTGTATGCAAATGGACAAATATAAAATTATCATTGAATTGTTTGTCAGCCAATAAAATAACATTTTACAATATAAAATTTATTTACAAAATAAAAATACTTATCTTAAATTACCTTATACCTAGTAATAACAAGTTCTTCATACACTAATTATTATGACTATCATCTCTACCAATATAAATTAAATTTCAAAGTACTGGCTTCAGTAAACACTTATTATTGCAGTACAACTAACTCCTCCTGGTAATATTCTACTTAGATCTATCACAATGGTAAAACAATTGTATGTACATTTAAAGTACAAAATAATGTATAAAATAATACATTGATATTAAAATTCACTTTACTACAAATACTCATCAAACCAAGTAGCTTTATGGCACAAAATATTTATGATTATCTTATAAAATATCGCACTCCTATCCCTAAAACATCCACAATGGAAAAATAATAACAAATATTGGTGGACAATGCACATAACACCATCTAGCCCCAAACTAAGCATAGCTTGTATTATGGTGACCAGATGACTGATAGAATACTTAGATATATTTAAATACATACTTTATAACACTCAGACACAGAATAAACACCCTAGTTCGTCTCACAAATGTTTATCCTGGGAGGGAATCGAACCCTCAACCTACAGCGCAGAAGGCAGAGCTACTACCAACTAAGCTGACAGGCCAGACATTTATAACCGATAAGTTTCATATTAGTGATTCTTAGATTTGCACGTTTAGACTTCGGTTACTTGGTTTAAAGTCAAAAGGAAGTGCAATATCTACACAGTTGAATAAACAAGATATATAATTTAAAAAATCTAATACCCGACTGCAAAAAGATTTTATTATTCCTAATTAAATTTAAACATATAACTTAAATATATATTTGTAATCTCCTGTTAATTTCCTTTATTTTGATACCATACTTATATTTTTTACATCAACGTCTATTTCTATTCTATATTTTGTCTATTTCGCGTCAGAAATCCGCCATTTTAATTTTTTTCAACCACGATAGGTGTTTGAAAAATATCAAAATGGCGGATTTCTTGGGAATCTAAGGACACTACACACTTCTAAGGACACTTGGGCTTTTAAGACGAATATAACGATACCTTAACTGTCGAAATCCATCCAGCCGTTGGGCAGATACGAGGTAATAAAGAAATTTTCAAATATACATATAAGATACACGCGAAAAACATAACAGTACCTTGGCTGTCGGGTAAAAACAAGGACTACTTTGAACCGTCCTACGTGCTAGGTGCAGTTTAGGTACCGATTCCTTTTCAAGTCCGACTAAATAAGATCAGGTAAGACATTCGTCTGTTTCTAGCTCTTTTTTTTATGATATTTATACATAATCTTAATCATTCTATTGCTCTAAAATAAAAGAACAAGTAGTTTTTTTCGTTTCTGCATCAAACCTAAGTATTCCATTACACAAATTTATAACCAGAGCTATAAAACCGAGTTCTCACACTACATTCTTCTCCTGATGGTGTCTTCTTAGATGGTATCTTATTTTCCTTGACTTGGGGCACTTTCCTAGCTTGCTATCGTAGGGCCCGTAGTCGCAGACCGGTGGGGTGCAGTTACCTTCCTCTATGCAGACACGTTCGCGGAGCCCTAGGTGTTCCTTCCCTCGAGAGAGGTACTGGCAGTCGCGCCGGCGGCTCGCCTCATGCCAATCACAACTGCAGGAGCAGGATCCAGTTGACGTGCTGGCCAGGAAGTTGGTTGGGCAGGTGCATCTGGTAATGAGAACATCATCACTTATCATCACCTCTTTAAAATGGGATATTACAGGTTTATCTCGTAATCATGGCGCATGCAACTGTGCCGAAATATCAGGAAAACTTATATATCATGGTAAATATCCCGTTTGAGTGAAATTATGTTCAAAACCATGTAATTTTAGAAGTTATATCAGCATAGATGACTGGTATGTAAATAGATAGATAAATTAACACTTAATTGTACACAAAGAGGGCACAGAAGAAGTAATAGATAATTGTACAATGGTCGGCCTTATTCGTAAAAGCGATCTTCCAGGCAACATTTGGATGGGCAGGATAAATAAAAACAGAACGACGGCGGTGCACAAAAAGATACATAATTAATACAAATATGTATACTAAATATACTGCATACCTACATACCTACAGACATAATATATGTGTATATCTTTTTCATCTCGATTGCTACAGAACTCTTATTATACACGATAAACATAGACATTATACAACATAAAAACTTTCTACAAATATTATCTATATTCAATGTTTAATTTTTCAGGACGATGTATTATTACTTTGTAAACTGTCATATTCATTTCGTTATTGAAACAGTATGGCAATTATGAAACTTTTGACATAAACAATGTCTATTCGTTTCGATTAGCAATCGGAATAATTTTCATTACAATCAATCATTAGTTTGATTGTAATTAGAACCAGTTTTGACAAGATGGATTACTATTACGTACGTTCAGTTTCTATCTCAGACCAAATAAAAATATATAGAGGGCCGTGAATAACCAAAGTGAAGCCTCAAAATCATGCTCCTCTGTGTAAATACACGCACCCATGCATACACATCGATCCAAACTGTGCTCCTTGTTTTTAGTATATCTTCTGCCATGTCGTCGTCTAGAAAACATCTTGTACAACATTATCGAACTCAAGTGCGATGGTTTTCGACGAAGTTTATTGAAAACGCTGTGACATGTACAAGCAAGGAGCATAATTTCGGTGTATGCGTGGGTGCGAGTATTTACACACGGAAGCACGGTTTTAAACCATTATTTTAGTTGATCGCGTCTTTATATTTATTTGGTCTGAGGTTTCTATTCATATGACAGCATGTGTGAAAATCAACATCACTTCCATTATACTAATTCATCAATAGTCACTCAAAACTATAAGTATCAAACTTTTTGATAGTATCAGAATTCCATAATCGCTCGGCAGGTCATACCTCTATCAATCACACCTAACCGGGTGATTCTTTTGCGTTTTCTGATTCTGACACCCTGGATAGGAACGAGGATTACCTTCTCATTTGTGGCGGCGCAGTCACATCCTCTTCAAGGTTAGGCTCTACAGTGGCTTGGATCGGAGTAGGAGGCCGCCAGTCGTTCTGCCTCTCCTCCGAATTCCTCGAATGGGTCAAGACCGAGTGTTTGAATGGCACGGTGCCTTGCAGGGTGTCGCGGGCGACGCACGTGCAACTGGTGTGGTTGTAGAATACCATACGAGCCACGCTTATGTTGCCGTCTGCTTTGTGGAGCTGTAATAGAGCGGAGTTTGAGTTAGTGGCCATTGAATAAGTGCTTGCTCTAGTCCAGGTTTGGCCATGGCCATGGCCTATTTGTCGTGCTGCAGCATACACAAACTTACCTAAACTAAGTCATTTCTAATACTTACTTTTGAAAATGTTCGTTTTAGTAGTTAAGCCTATTGTTCCTACTTATGTTTCAAATTGTATAACTATGTAAATTGTATGTTGTAATGTAATTGTTTAATAAGGAATATAAATAGTTTCATGGTCTCGTAGTCCCTAACACATATGATCACATGAAATCATATTGTAATGTTTTAGGAAAAATTCATGTCTTCTAGGTAAACTTCAATCATTGATCGAATCTCTGGTTAGATTTTTACAGGGCGATCTTTTTTGGTCTATGATCTATATTTAGATTGGCTTTATAGTCCATTGAAAAGTTACATTTGGGTATGCATTTGTCAGAGGACGCAATTTTATTTTTTTAATGTGTAGGGGGGGTCAGTAGAAGCTTAAGTTCAAGTTTGTGGGGTCGGCACCCTTGTCCCCCGGCCGCCATCTTGGAAAAGGGGGTGCAAAGGGTTTTCGCGCTGTATCTCGTAAACTAGTTACCTTACAGAAAATTTAATCAAACATAAAATGTAGCAAATTAAATTTCCTACAATTTTATTTCTATTACTTTTTATCGTCAAGTGACCAACAAAAAAGTTATAAACAAAAATAAATGAAAATTTTGTTTGTTTGTTCTAGGTTTTACAGCGCTCCAAACTTAAACGGATTCTCGAATGCTCATAGGGATGCAATAAAAACTAAAAATTAGGCTTACTTTTCTATCTATATTTTTTTTATTCATACAATTTATTATGATCTTAACATTCCTATGCTATTATTGAACTATGTTTGACCCTTTTACCCACCACCTATGAGGTATAACATGGGCAAAGTCAAATTTATAAAAATTTTGCAGAAGCATCCAGAGTTAGCAAGTGGAACTAAATTATTTATGAGTGAGAAAGTCGAGTCATCGTTACTCAGTGTTGTTGGCGAACGTTTTTTCGTCTTTTTATATGGCGGAAATAAAGACGATACTCTAGACACTCTGCGATACAAACGATTTGCTAAGACAGTGACAAAAAATGCATTAAAAAATGCATTAAATTTTTATAAATTTGACTTTGCCCATGTTATACCTCATAGGTGGTGGGTAAAAGGGTCAAACATAGTTCAATAATAGCATAGGAATGTTAAGATCATAATAAATTGTATGAATAAAAAAAATATAGATAGAAAAGTAAGCCTAATTTTTAGTTTTTATTGCATCCCTATGAGCATTCGAGAATCCGTTTAAGTTTGGAGCGCTGTAAAACCTAGAACAAACAAACAAAATTTTCATTTATTTTTGTTTATAACTTTTTTGTTGGTCACTTGACGATAAAAAGTAATAGAAATAAAATTGTAGGAAATTTAATTTGCTACATTTTATGTTTGATTAAATTTTCTGTAAGGTAACTAGTTTACGAGATACAGCGCGAAAACCCTTTGCACCCCCTTTTCCAAGATGGCGGCCGGGGGACAAGGGTGCCGACCCCACAAACTTGAACTTAAGCTTCTACTGACCCCCCCTACACATTAAAAAAATAAAATTGCGTCCTCTGACAAATGCACACTAAGGCCTAAAAAATGTAACATTTTAATGGACTATTAAAATGTTTGTTCTTTTATGAATCAATGTTGTTAAATGTTCTCACTGGCAATATCGCAAGCAGCATTTTATTTGATAAGCACAAGGCACAGACAGTATTTCAGAGTGCCAATCCCAACTTTTGAAACTTCTTAGGTCTTGATGGCTTATTAACAGAGCTAGGTAGGTACTCATAACTGGACGCGGGTAAGTAATAACGTGTCAATCCACAAAAACACTAAGGGTTGAGTTATTTATACAAAAGGTTCTTAACATTAATGAAATCGTGCTGCTTCACTAACATCAATTGTCTTTTGAAGTGATAACTTCTTATGGGAGGGTAAACCGCTTCGTTACGTAACGCGTTACGGCACCAGTCTACCTGGATTACCTTTCTCTCACGCATACGGCAGCGGTAGGCAGGCTCCTCCTCTGTGGGCTGTGGGCTAGAGTGAGAACTCTAGCCCACAGCGCTAGTTAGATTAGTTTAAGTTATCACTTCTGTCGGGCGTCTCGAGACGCACACGTTACTTTTTTGTGTGGTGACACATTATGACAGCATCCAACTGATAGTAACTCACATAGAACGGTATAACGACGTATCGTCCGTCGATGGGTGCGCAAACCTCTGCCTCGCTGTTACAGCAGCCGGAGTCGGGTGCGCAGCGGTGTAGTTCCACGCATGGTGGCATATACCTGGAAGCATGACATTATCTTCAGATGCTAAGATTTTTTACGAGTTAAAATAATATTCTATATTAGTATACCTACTCACTAAACTTTGCTTAGGGAGAGTATCAATCAAAACGGCGAATACTTCTATACATAGTTATAATGTAGCGGCAACCAATATTAACGCGTCAAAATTGTATATGGTATAACTTAGTTAAATAACTAGTGGCTCTGTGAGCTGTAGACCTCGCGATCAATTTTTAAAATGACTGAAATATTACTTTTTTTACGTTTTCAACCCCCATATATCCGCCATTTTGAAAAAAATTCAAAACTGAATCGACAAAAAAATTCTTCATAGTTATGAAACCTGCTCACTATTTCACGAGATTCGGAGAGGAGAACATCCGGACAGACACCGGCATCTTGAATATTTCACGAGAGATTTACAAAAGGAAATTCTCCCTTCCTCTGCGTTATTCCTCTACCTCTTTTAGTGTAATTAGTGTAACAAAGCCAGGCTCACTGGTAAAAACCATTTGCTTACTACGATACCATTCAACTGTACCATTGATAGTACTGTGGTGTGTTTCTTGTAGTACCATCAATGGTACACCGCAACATTTTTCTTGCGCTTCGGCGACCGCTGCCGTAACATACCTACTCACTTCGCTCGCTCGCCTTGCGCGTTGTTTTGTATACTCTAACATAACCTAACCAACTGGTTACAACTTAGATCTTCCTAATATTTGGCAATTAATATGTGATTATAATTTCTTGAATGTTCCACGGATAACAAAACACAATATTTGCCGTGGTACTATTGACGTAATGGGACGACAGCAAATAATAATCGCCATACCACCATCAATGGTACATTCGAATGAAACAACGGCAAAGGAACAATAAATACAAGCAAATTATGACGTTGAATGTAGACATGTTGGTATCAACTTGGTTACATACATTCAATGTGTCCCGGTACACCGGAGCTGTTCAACTTGTTTTTGTTGTCCCAAATTCGAAGTTACTTTCCAACGGGATTGTTTTATGATGATTATGTAAGTAAGAACCAATATAAATAATTATCTGAGATACTAATGCAATAGGCGGTTATTATGAGAACCACTTCCTCAAAAGTACCACAGTGCAGAAGCCTGGTTTTATTACCTAATCAACATTTGTAAAAAAACTTAGCACTGATACCAAGGCCAAAAAAGAAGTTTACCGTCACTGTTCATCACCATTATCGACTTATTGTAGTCCTCTGTAAGTTTTTCATTGAGCCCACGGTATTGTTTTTGCAATTTGTAGATCGATAAGGTACATACTGGTGCTACCATATCAGCCTTTGAGAAGTCCAATGCTGAACGTAGGCCTCCCCAATAGGTTTCCAGGAAGAACGATTTTGAGCCCTCTCCATCCACCGACTTCCTGCGATCTTTACAATGTCGTCAATCCATCGGGTGGGGGGCCGTCCTACGCTTCGTTTTCATGTCCTTGGTCGCTATTCGAGAACATTTATTTACCAACGGTTATCAGTTCTGCGAGCTATATGGCCTGCCCATAGCTAATTCAACTTGCAAATTTTCAGTGCTATGTCGGAAATTACGGCACATCTTCTCGTCACAGATACCGCAGAGCCTCAAGACTAAAGTCTATAATCAGTGCGTATTGCCAATGATGATATATGGAACTGAGACTTGGTCGCTAACTATTGGCCTCATACACAAGCTCAGAGTCGCGCAACGTGCTATGGAGAGAGCTATGTTGGGTGTTTCACTACGTGATAAAATCCGCAACGAGGAAATCCGTAGAAGAACCAAAGTCACCGACTGGTGCTATGAGATGGATAAACTCATGGTAAATTCATATTTCAGTTGACAGCCGGATAAACCATCCTGCAAGACACTAAGGTTAAGGGTAAAGAGGTTAGGGTCTAGTGGCAAATATCTCATTTGTCTCATCATCTCATCACAGTAACTCACATAGTGTCTGAAGCTGGTGCGAGCTGGCGGACCGACAGCCACCGAGGCTGCGGGATCAAGCACTTGCCTGCGCGTACCACTCGGCGCATGTTCGTCAGAGCTGCGTCACGGAGTGCTTTCCGATCCAAGGGTGATAAAGCCGCTGTAAACGAAACAATTAATAGTCTCACGGATGACGAAGAGTATTTTAGTAGTTTGAGGTCGGTGAGGAATATGTTATAAATAGCCTGTTTGATTAAAGAAAATAAACAATAATAGTAATGTCAGACAGACATGGTATCATCTGGTCCAAGTAAGCAGAGCTTGTGTTATGGCTGACAAGACTTTTATACATTATTTTTGTAAATACATTTATATTATACATAGAAACACACACACCCAAGACAAATGCTGGCAGATCATACAAACAATTGTCTCGCGGCGGGAATCGAACCCGCAGACTTCTGCGTCTCAGCCAGGCCTTAGCCTACTGAACCACCAAAGTCGAAGATTAAGATGTGTCTATTAAAAATATTTGATGACATACAAAATGCTTCAGGAGTCTACTCATATTGAACAAATAGAGTAGCTGGATGATGTCGGTAACATTCGAGGATTGTAAGAGTTTTCAAAGACAAATGATTCGGAGACACAAGAGTCTCTCCTGAATTCTACCACCACGTTTAAACCATTGTACCACTGCTGGTTTGGCCAGCACGCAATAAATTGACCTGAGATTCTCTAGATGGAGAATCACATTTTACCTAAATCGCAAGAACAAGCTTGAACTAGCAGAACTTACAGTCGTCTATAATCCTGGGCCTCTCTTTAGTAGCCGCAATGGGATCCGCCGCAGATATGATTGTGTGATACGACTCATCTCTCGTAAACGCCGACGGGGTGACACCCGGACGAGGAGCTGACGAGCTAGTCTCATCATCCATGAAGCTGGTGAAGAGAGGGTCTTCCATGACCCTTGGCATTACGCGGGACATTGTACCTCCTGTCAAGCTAGACCGGTGGAGGGCTGAGAACTTAGTGTCTATGTCATCATCGTCTTCGTCTTCTTTGGCATCATTGTGGTACTCCATGTCGGTATATTCCTGAAATTCGAAAATAGGTAATAGATAGATTAACACTTTAATGTACACAAAAAGAACAGAATATATAATAGAAATAAAATTGTACACTTTATAATTTAAAATAAAATTGTAAATTGTAAAATGGGCGGCCTTATCGCTTAAAAGCGATCTCTTCCAGGCAACCTTTGTATGGACAGGATAAACAAAAACAGAACGACGGCGTTGTACAAAAAGAAACTATAATTATATTATATAACTGTCTTCAAATATCCTCTGATTATATACTATCAAAAGTGAGGCGGATGACACAAAGAGAGACATATGCCCTTTCTTCGTTTCATCATTGTATATGATAATGATGTAACAGTTTTGAGGTCTTTTTATGACCTATTAACTATAACTTCATTGACTTTGACATTTGACGACCTCTGTAGCGCAGTAGGCTTAGGTCCGGCTGAGACGCAGAAGGTTGCGGGTTCGATTCCCGCCGCGGGACAAATGTTTGTATGATCTGCAAGTATTTGTCTCGGGTCTGGGTGTTTCTATGTATAATATGTATGTATTTACAAAAAAAAAGTATATAAGTAGTATACCTATCAGTCATGTGATACCCATAACACAAGCTCTTCTTACTTTGGGGCCAGATGATGTTGTGTGAAATGTCCGGGATTATTTATTTATTTATTGACTGGCGGCCTCACTTGGTAGTTAGAGTAGGTCTGCATTCTTCGCTGTAGGTTGAGGATTCAATTTCTCCCAGGTCAATAATTTGTGTCAAGAACGTAGGAATTGTTCTGTGTCTGGCTGTTAAGAAGTTTAATAAGTTTTTCAACAAGTTTAGTGTTAAATTGTTCCATCTATTTCCTATAATACATAAGTCTTAGTTAGGGGCTAGATGGTGCTGTGTAAAATGTCCACGAAATTTGTTTTTAATCATTAGATTTTATCATATTCAAACCATCGCTTATTATCCGAAAACATTAAATGCCAGAGCAACTTTCATTGAAAACTTTGGAAACCATATGAATGGTAACGGAATAATCGACTCTAGCGTTTAGTCTTGACAAACTCAAATTCCGAGATTCAGAAAGAGAAAACGTGACTTACTCTATCGCTCGTCAAAATTCAGTACATTTGTGGACGGAAACAGTCAGCTTTTGTGTCTGTCTTTTGTGTCTATATAGATAGGATGTTTGCTGATAGATTGCATTACATTATTTTACTTCTTACTAATATTATAAACGCGAAAGTTTGTAAGTATGCTTGTTACTCTTTCACGCGAACACTACTGAATGGATTTTAATTAACTTTACAATAAATAGTTTTTACATATGAATAACACATCACACTAATATTATAAAGGCGAAAGTTTGTGAGTGTGTGGGTGTGTATGTTTGTTACTTCTTCACGTTTTAACTGCTGGAGCGATTTTAATAAGATTTGGTATGGAGTTAGCTGACACCCTGGATTAACACATAGGCTACGTTTTACTGCGGGAAAAAACCTTTTTTTTGTTTGTTACCGCGGGTAACACCGCGGGCACAGCTAGTAGGCTATAATTTATAAAGGTATTGTGTGAATTGTCCAAAATATAACGATAAGTGTCAAGTAAGTGTAAACAAATCTGCCATCTGCAAGCTATTCTGGCGTGCGCTGCAAACACCGAAAGAAGTGTTACCTGCGCAGACGAGGTCGCGGGCATCAGCTAGTAAGATTATATTTCATTACTTGTGCTGTAGGCCTATCGTACTTGCTTAGTTTGTCGTAAGACAGAGGCCTTCAAAGACTTCCACCCCGTCTGGTCTTGTGTAAATCGTCTGAATGTTTGTCAACTTTCAATACCTTAATCGGTCAAAAAGCTGCAAGCGGATTATTTACGAGTTTTGTAGTTTTTCCATCAATGCGAGCACCTCAAACGATCAAAGTGAGACAATTGAGAAATTGACAAAGATCTCATCATCAGCCCTCGGATGTCACGCTTCGAGGCAGGTAAAGAACTCATCATCAGCCCTCGGATGTCACGCTTCGAGGCAGGTAAAGTATATAACAAGAACAACACATCCTCTCTGGTTTACTATTCATGATAAAAAGTGTATACTGTCAAATCCGCGAGGTTATTACGTAAATGTAGCAGCAGCGACAGAAATATTGGTGAAATAAGTCACGCGTTGTTAAAAAACTCAGTATTATTTGGAAGCTCTGCTCGTTTGGCCTCCGACTACAGACGAAAATACGCTTAAAGCGGAGATATTATCGTATAAAACGAGTTTAACATCAGCGATCGCGTGATTCTCGCATATTACTAGTTGTCGCTAGTAACGTAATTAGGAGTCCGAGTTTGCTGCATAGCTTAATTAATAATAAATAAATAATGCTGGCTTGTGTTATAAAGAGAGCTTGTGTTATGGGTACCACATGACTGATATATTACTTATTTTATTCATGTAATTACATACATAATTGCTACCAATTGGTGGCAATTCGGTTGGTTCATTTCTAAAATTAGGAATTGTCTAAAATATATTAAGTTAGTCATAGCATTTGTAAAACCTATTCGGTTGGTACCATCTAACTAAATAAGGAACGTTTAATTTCTTATTAAGTTAGATAAAATTAAATTTGGATAAATTGGTAGCAGCAGAATACCAAAGGTTAATTTGACAGTTCAAAACCTAATTTTGGCTAAAATTAGTTAGGTTGGTGCCAACGAATAGAGGCCATTATCTACATATTAATACGTGAAGCAAAAACTTTGTACCCCTTATTACGAAAATTGCGCGGACGGTTAGGAGTATGAAATTTCGCACACTTATAATTTATATAGAGAAGGAGTGCAGAATGCTAATATTTATTTATTTATATTATGCATAAAAATACATAAATTAAATTATTAATTAATTATGGTCTAGCTTCGAACAGTGGGCGACCACTAGAACATAGAAAAACACCCAGACCCAGCTTGTTTATGGTTAGTAAATATTTTAACCGAGAGAATGTCCAATGGGTAAACCTACGAGTATATGTATTGACTTGGCCTTAGCCCCCTTCACTGCAATAACATTGATGTAGTACCAGGTAAACCTAGGTGCACTATTGAACTACACAAACACAGAACCCCGATTCAAGTCAAAGTCAAAAGATACTTTATTCAATACAATCACAAGGATCACTTTGACTTAACCAATGTTTTCAAAATATTATTGGTGGTTATTTTGTTTTTCATTGCATAGATTATATTATATTTGTCTGCAAGCATTTGTTTCGGTATGGGTGTTTTACCCATGTGTTTTTTTGTTACTTTTATTACTTTTTTTTATATCACTTCGGAATTATGGTTTTATTATATTGGCTATGCATTCTACTTTGTTCTTGTCCTCAGCTCATCTTCTTTTCTTCCTATAATGACATCTGTCTTGTTGTCAATTTTGCTATTTTGCTAGTGTCAAGTGATTGCTTGGTTATAAAGCCTTAGTTGATCGTCATTTGTCAATTCAAAACGTCACCGTGGAATGGCCGTCTAGAACTTTCTATATTGTTCGGAAATCGGAAGAGGAATAAATCATTTGGCGGCCTTGGAGTAAAAACTTTTTGCCGTTTGACCTATAATGAAAATAACCATAGCTACCGGCTGATCTATAAAGAAAAAAAAAAACACATTAGAAATGGATTTCCATACACTTTTCTCTCCCGCTAAACTCGTTAGAAATGAAATTCCATAGACTTTTCCGTCCCGCATTTTAGTAGGCCTGTAATGATGTATTTTTAAGTTATATTTGGAATTTAATATTTAGATAATTATAGATTTAATAATAATTAATTTAGAAGTGCTATATTATTTCATGAAATGACAAAAGAAGTATTTTTTCCTAAGCTCTATTTTGTACTTTTTGGCGCTGTTGATCTATTGTCATTTTGACGCGATTGGTTAGCTGCATCGACAACACATAAACTTGAATCTGAACAAAGCAGTCATCTCGCAAGAATGTTTGGCTAAGAATAGGCGATTATTTTAGGCTCGCCCGTGTCTGGTTCTTTTCAATATCGATTTTACGACTCTATCAATTAGAGGGAATAAAATACTGCACCGGAATGATCTCTTTGATTGAAGGAGGTTACAGCACTTAAAAAACTGATTAACTAATCAGGTTTTTAAGTGCTTACCAACCCATTTCATAATAGCAGATTCCATTGAACGTTTTTGTAAAAGTAAAACCTTTCAATAATTATTTAACTAACCTAATTTATTTATTTCATTGATTTTTATTTTAACACCTTTTTAGGGTTCCTTACCTCGAAAGGAAAAAAACGGAACCCTTATAGGATCACTTTGTTGTCCGTCCGTCTGTTCGTCTGTCTGTCAAGACACTTTTTCTCAGGAACGCGTGGAGGTGTCAAGCTGAAATTTATATCAAATACTCAAGTTTACTGTCCCTTAAAGCTGTGAAAAAATCAAACTTCTAAGCCAACGCAATCAAAAGACACAGCCGTTTATGCCGCAAATTTTCGACACTCGCAAGTGAATCAAAACCTACAGGGTACTTCCCGTGAACTCAGAATCAAGAAATTTGGTACGAAGCAACGTCTTATAGCACAGATAAAGGATAAATTGCGATAACCGTACATTTTTAGTTACATCATATAATAAAAATATTTTTAATAATTTTAAACTTACTACCCTTTTTCTCATGAACGCGTAGAGGTATTAAATTGAAATTCATATAAAATACTCAGGTCTATAATACCTTTAAGCTGTAACAAAACCAAACTTCTATGTCAACGCAATCAAGAGAAACAGCAATTTAGGTCGCATATATTCAAACTCGCAACTCGCACGGGAATCAAAACCTACAGGGTACTTCCCGTGAACTCAGAAATCTTGAAATTTGGTACGAAGCAACGTCTTATAGCACAGATACAGAAAAAAATGCGAAAACTGTAAATTTTTTGTTACATCATCCAACTATGACTCGATTGTCGTGATGGGTGAAATTTTACTTATATACTTATAGGTTTGTATGGAACCCTCGGAGCGCGAGTCCGACTCGCACTTGGCCGGTTTTTTTTTCTATTTATGATATCTTATTAGCCAGTGTCTTGGGAACACTGCCCTCTGGTAGTGATCTGGATCAGTTAAGCTAGATCGTTTTAAACGGCCCTCAGATAGCGCAACTATTTCACATGTATTTTATATTGTTGTATATTATTCTGTAATTATTTCTGTAAATAAATATACTACAAAAAAAATACCCAATGAAATTAAGCCCATAAAAATACAACCGAAACACTTCTGGAAAGCAAAATATAAATATGTCGTGTACTTCAATGAGATACGTATTTTTTCCAGCCATTTTGATTTAAAAATCACATTACTGAACCGATTTTGATTGAATTGTACGGGACCAATCGGGAAGCATATCCTTTCCATAAAAAATATTTTAAAAATCGGTTCATAAATGACGGAGTTATGAGGTAACACACCAAATATAAATAAAAAAACCGAATTGAGGACCGGTTTTTTTTAAGTCAGTTAAAAAATAACCTTTTTCTGTACATACTATGATTGAGTTAAGTTTAAACACGTGTGGTCCAGTCATTGTCCGCGAAATGAACAAAATAAACAGAATGCGAATCGTGTTCCCTTCACGTCAATTGTATCTGTGCTGCCAATCAGGTCTGAGATTCATGGAATTCCTTACTGAACCTGATGTATTATACCTACAGTTCTGTCTCGTAGGTACGGTACCTAAAAATTCTCCCACGGAGACCAATATAGGTGTCTTAATTATCATTATCGACCTATTCCAGTCCACAGCTGGACGTAGATATCTTCTAAGGCCCGCCACTGAGCCTAATCTTCGACTCTATATATATCTGGTCAGTCACAAGGCGGCCTACACTATACCTGCCTAGAAGCGGTCTCTACTCTGGAACAAGTATACCCCAGCGGTTATCGGATCTTTGGTATATATGGCCAGCCCACTGTCACTTCAGCCTGTTAATCCTCTGAGCTATGTCAACCACTTTGGTTCTCTTGCGGATGACCTTCTTTCGGACTTCATCCTTTAGAGACACACCAAGCATAGCTATCTACATAGCTCGCTGAACTACTTCTTAATTAAAAGACCAGCCCTATCGTAAGTGTCCACGTTTCAGCAGCTTAGAGTCGGTAGAACGCACTGGTTGATGACTTTGGTCATCAAGGCATAGAAAAGTATAATTATTCAAATTCCGTGCCATATACTCCATACTGTAATCAAATAACTGCACTAAATGTTGCTATTTGGGACTAAATTAATTACACCATGAGCGCTTCGAAAAGGTATAATAAAACTATAAGTGTAGCAATCTCGGATCTCGAGTCTCTAGCTGCTTGTGGAGTCTAATCTCGGCAAACGTAGGTAATTAAAATGCGATAAACTACGTTCTCTAAGTTCATTTGCGTGTGCATCTGGCTGCTGTATAAAAGATACGCTGTTTTATTTTAGAGTCCGCTATACGATATCATACCTCGAAAAATACCATTTGCAAAAAATCTGGAGTAACACAGTGACCAAGTGCCTTCGCTCGTGATACGTTGATAAAATGGCAAATATACGCGGCAATTGCAAAATGCTAAGCGAAACATGGGACATTTGGAAAGAAGGGACTGACAATTGACAAAGGCCATAGCAAATTGGTAGCCAAGAGATGCTTAACAGCCGCACTACTCTCCCGTTGGTTTAGTCACATCGTCAACGTAAAGTCAAAGACAAAAATATTTTTATTTATTACAATGACAAAGCTCACTTTGAAACCACTACACAGTAGGTGAATTAGCTACGAATTCCTCCTAGCGCAAGTCAGGCCAGCGTACTCTGCACATCAGAAGTAACACGTAATTCGTGGATCCATTCTATAGGAAAGCGAAATAGGATTACCCTGTAGTGGGTGCCCTGTGAAATATGATGACGGTGTACATGTTTTAAGGCATTTATACTGAGTATCTTTTACAACTCATGTAGTGCAACAGATGAGCACCTTCACCGTTCGTTCTTTAGTCTGATAAGTAGGTCTACATAAATACTTATAATTAGTTATGTTTCCTTAAGAGCGGTTTGTTTTGTATGAACAAGTATGCGGACTTGGTGTTGCGGAGTTCTGAGGCGGCTCGAAATATACTATTAAGAGTATACTTGCCGATAATCTTTCTATAAAAACGTAAATGATCACACCACTTCTTCTTCTTCTTATCGTGTCACTAGTTATTTCTAACCAGTGTGGTGAAAAGATTTAAGTGCGCCTCAGAGGCTCCTTTCGTGCACTTAGGTAAGCCTTAATGTAAGCTCTCGACCTTGCCGACAGGACCCGCAGGAAAGATGAATCAGTTGGTGCATGCAGTGTCGGTTCGGTTGCAGGTGCAACCGAACCGACACCGCGAACAACGAACACACACAACGGCTGGCACCGAGCCGGGCTTGTTTCAAGTTTTCTTTCTCTATTGCTAGCTCTTCTGTTAGTCACCACTATTAGATCTTAAACAACAAAAACTAAGAATAACATACATCTGTTTCGTCATATAGATTATGATTACGCGTGCATAAAAAAAAAATCCAGTACTAATATTAGCGCAACTTTGGGCGTAAACATACGAAGTTCGCAAACTCCAAAATGATTCGATAAAAGTTTTGTTTATTTACTTAAGAGCTCGAATAACTTAATTTGAAAACATACAAATACAATGGCCTCAATTCTGTTGGCACCAACCTAACTAAGTTTAGCTAAAATTAGGTTTAGACTGTCAAATGAAACTTTGGTATTCTGCTGTTACCAACATATCCTAATTTAATTTAATTAGGCGTTCCTAATTTAGTTAGATGGTATCAACCAAATAGGTTTTACAAATGCTATGTAAAATATACAAACTAAAATATATTTTAGACAATTCCTAATTTTAGAAATGAACCAACCGAATTGCCACCAATGTGTCGAACATCATAGTAAGCAGAAAAAGTCACACATGGTATTATAACCTGTTTTGAGTAAAACTGGCCGCGTCACAGATGTCAATGTTTAAAATTCGTCTATTAATTCTGATGCTAATCATGATCAGTAATAATAACGTCACATTTCCTCCTTCCATTCAGAGAATGTCTCATTAGGTTATCACTAAGTTCGCAAACATAGATAGGAGAGCGTACTAAGTACCTACCTACCTCAAGAGTGATGCTGGATAACTAAGATTTTTATTTTTGGTAGAAGCACAGAATTAATTAAACTATCTACAACTACAAATTCAAATTCGTATATAATGTTAATGAAATTAAATTTTTAGGTTTAAAGTATGTTTGTAAAGTTTAAAGACAAAAACTGTAACTGGAAGTCACATTGACTTCACATGCAAAAAATGAATCGTTTTGTTTTTGTAATAAAGACATTTCGCCGAACATCAGGCCAAAAAGCGGCTTTGACTGCGTACCATGGTTATATTGCTTAGGTATTGAGGTATGGTTTGCTGTTTTGGGGTAATTCGACGGGCTTGTTGTCAAATGGTTTTATAGTGCCAAAGAATTAATTAATTAACGTTCCGTTTACTTTGGTTGCATGCTGGGTTTCCTAGTGAAATATGTGGTTCTAATTATGTATTTAAGTTCTTTGTATACCACATTTCACGCAAATAAATCATTTCATTTCATATACCTACCAAGTAACTACTCGTAACTAGATTTTGAGAAAACACGCGCTTTAGTGACCAGTAATTTTGCCGATAAAGGCACTGACACTGTCCCTGATAAAACATTAAACAGACGGACCAATATTTAGAACTATGCCGCCAACCTATTCCTTCCTCAAAAGGAAATACGATGTTTCGCCTCCACGAGGCATCTTCAGGAACATCTGACTCGCTCTGCACTTTGACGAAAAATTTGTAATGGGAAATAATGACAAAGTTACGCCCGAATCAATTATCTATCTGTCCCTCATTCTGTAATTTCAACAGACAGACATAGGTTATTTTTTATGTATGTAGCTGCGGGTAGCCGCTAGTTAGTATATGATATACTTATTGACACCCTAGCCGCATCTCAGCTGTCGGGGGCTTCCTTTAGAGCTAGTGCGGCGGCTGAATGAGGACCACAAAAGGCGCAAATATACCGCTCTTGATAAGGCCTTCATATTTGAGCCTTTTAGAGTCGAGACCATGGGCCCATGGGGAACAGGAGCCTACCGCGTTTTCAAAATTATTTCACGGCGTCTTGTAGATGCATTGCGTGACCCAAGAGCTGGCTCTTATCTGGCTTAACGTATTAGCATTGTCATTCAACCTGGCAATGGCCAGTGTCTTAGGGTTCTGGATCAGTTGATCCAGACCCCAAGACACTGGCGGCAATTCAACTGAACTATCTATAGATCGTATGAAACGATCCTTAGATAGCTCAACTGTTTCACGTTTATTTTATATTATTGTATATTATTCTGTACATATCTGTAATTATTTTTGTAATAAACATATTCAGTGGCCTCAATTCTGTTGGCACCAACCAAACTAATTTTAGCTAAAATTAGGTTTTGAACTGTCAAATGAAACTTTTTCAAAGTGCTGCTATCAACTTATCCTAATTTAATTTTATCTAAATTAATTAAGCGTTCGTATTTTAGTTAGATGGTACCAACCGAACAGGTCTTACAAATTTTACTTTACAGGTTTTAACTAAATATATTTTAGACAATTCCTAATTTTAGAAATGAACCAACCGAATTGTCACCAGTGCCTACTTTAATATGTGGCTTTACTAGTTATAAGAAAACATTTAATATGTACTTACTTATCAATTTGTAAATCTTTTTAAATATTATTTAAATATTAGTATTTAGTTATTAGGTACTCTTAATATTATCTAGCTCAAGAATCGTCATTATAGTGAGTTTCATTCACGGTCTTATTTTCTGTGCCATAAAGTACTCCTATACGAATTTTTTACCAAAAACTTAACAAATATCATCGAGCAGCCACTTTATTCACCAGATATGGCTCCAGCTGACTTCTTTTTTTCCTAAACTCAAATTACCACTTTGTGGCAGCCATTTTCATTTGGTAGAAGACATAAAATAGAATTCGCGGCAAGAAAAACTAAATTCCGAAAAAAGCGTTAAAAAAATTTTCATGATTGGATTATTTGTTTGCGTAAGTGTAAATAAATTTAGATGAATAATTAACATTTTGTGTATTTTGATCGTTTTAATATGCACGCTTATAATGCCGCTTTCTATAGCTGAAATTATTTTTAAATTTGGTTATTTTTTTTTATGTTTCCATTATTCATTACAAAGCAAAATATATAAAATGTTATTATTTCTCTTATCCCGGGATATCTCGATATAGATGGTTTGTCTATAGCCCCATTGCCGCCCGTGCTTTACGGGTAATAAGCTCTAACTTTGATAGCTGTAAAAAAAACTATCCTGATTAGTTTCTTAGCCAAATTCTAGCATCTAGGTACTACAGTATAGTGTAGGTAGTACAGTATGTCCGAAGCTTATTGCGATCTAAAGATAGATAGTTATGTCATAGTTCTAGGAAAGCGTTGGAACGCCAGACGCCGAGCACTTACTGTCTGCTGATAAACAAAATACAAACCTAAATCACCTACATGTACATGTGCCTACCTTTGTATAAATTAACACATATTTGTTTTAATAAATGTACAGAATAATATATAACAATAATACACAACTTAAGGAATAATATCGGAAAGCAGAAAAACTCGCATATCATGGTAAATGTCCCATTTTGAGTGAAAATTACGTCTATTCCCACCAGTTCTGTTGAGTAGTTCTGTTGGTAGAACTATTGGGATTTTTTCCCATTAGTTCTGTGACTTATAAGACTATGCTTTACACCTGGCTTCAATCTCTTCGACATACGAATTGTATTCTTCTGGCGCTTCTGCTGCCGCTGCCGCGGCACGCTCGCTTTGCTCGCTCGCCTTGCGCATTGTTTTCTATACTCTAACATAACCTAACCAACTGGTTTCGATCTGAATTTCATGTCACAAGATTCGTGAACAGAACTACTGAGAATTATTTTTCCATTTGTTCTGTGAACAGAACTTATGGTAAAAAAAAACCCCAATAGTTCTGCCAACAGAACAGGTGGGAGTAGACTGAAAATTATGTTAAAACCGTTATAATTTTAAAAGTTATATATCTAAGGACCACTCAAAACAATCTATAGATAGCACAACAGATTCAGATCACTGCCAGAGACCTGCCCAAGACACTGGCGGCATTGCCAAGTTGAATGATAATGCTAATACGCTGGGCCAGATAGGAGCTAGATTTTGGGTCAGGCGATGTTTTTACCAGACGCCATAAACAACTTAGATCATCATTAGGTACTCCTTGCCCTTATCCTACAAGGTCCGCCGACACATCTGGATATTTTCTTCCATACTCCCCATTATTCATCATCTCTGTAACTAATTATATACTAAAAGTCAAAGTCAAAAGATACTTTATTTAATACAATCACAAAGATCAATTTCAAACGTCTTACATACTAAGTGAATTTAGGTGCCAATTCATCCTAACCCAAGCCGGAGAAGAACTGGCAAGAAACCCCTCCTGTTTCTAACGCTTTTTTACATGATCCATCTTATAACTACCTTAACTACGAAATACGAATACAAGAGTTTATACATTTCAAGTGTCGGTTAACTGTCTGACGGCAGAGCGACATGAGGCTATCCATTCTTATCAATAATATAGCCATTTATATTATAATACGCTTCCTTCAAAAGACTATCTACCCCTTATGTAAGCTTTAAATTTCTTAATAGGTAGTTAAGTTGCATTTTTAGGAAGCTTATTATAGAAGCGCACCGTGTTCCCTTATTGTACACCTTAAACAAAAACTAAATATATCAATTTTATAAATAAATTTATTTACGAAAAATTATGTACACTGGGCGGTCTTATCGCTAAGGAGCGACTTCTTCCAGACGAGAGAAGCTTAAGTTATTTGGAGGATTGGTCGGGGTGCACTCAATTATGAACTATAACTTACCTACTTATATAAAGAAAATAAACGCAATAAACTTACACAATATATAAACGATATAAACAAATACAGATAACTAACACAAATTTAAATAATTAGTTATAAAATAAAAGAAGGAATAATAAACATAATATTACAAAAACAACATATCGATGATTCATGACGATTCAGAGAGAAACCATTCTTTGATCCTAGTTTTGAACACGGTTAGTGAAGGGGATTGTCTTATGGAAGCTGGTAACGCATTCCATAAGTGGACAGCTTGGACAGAGAAGGAATTAGCATTGAAGCTTCTATTCATTGGGGTTTTAAGGAGGAGGTTTTCAGAGGACCTAAGAGTTCAAGAACTCTCACAATGGAGATACTCGAAGCATTCTCTTAGGTAATGGGCTAAGAGAGAAAGTGACTTATTTACTTTTTATACGCTTCATATTAGCTTCACTTGTATGTATATTTGTATGTAACCGACTCCTTAGGACGCGATTTTGACCCACTTTAAACGGCCAGATTTCATTCAAATTTTGCACACCTGTCAAAGACCGCTGACAATGCAATAAAAAAAATCAAATTATATAGAAAACCACCATGGGGTGCATGGTGGAAGGATTATCAATTCGATAATATCTTAAAAAGCACCCCACGGTTTTTATTAAATAAATCATTTTTTTCTTACTTACATTTATTAAAATTTATTTTCTATTATTTAGTTTGGTTTTCTATATATGTGAAGCGTGTTTTTTAGATTTTTTAAACAATTATTTATTCTATTCGAAACCTAAGGATGTATAATTTGTTTCTATTCCTTTTATTATTCCTTGTATTATTCCTATTGATTCTATGAAGCTCACTATTTTGCTGAAACTCATCTCTTATTTTATGAGTGTATAACACATTTTTATATATAATTATATTGGTATTTATTGTATTTATTGTATATATAATTATTAAGGTATTGTGAGAATATTAACTTCTTATTATTAATATTTTATTTCTCTCAAAGACTCTCATGGTTTCATTTTATAAATGGCACGTATTGCCCTTTTTTGAATAACAAATATTTTACCAATATCAGCTGCCTTCCCTTAGATAATGTTGCTATACATTAATTATTTCTGTGGCGCAGTGGGCTAAGGTTCGGCTGTGACGCAAAAGGTTGTGGGTTCGATTCCCGCCGCGGGACAAATGCTTGTATGATCTGCAAGTATTTGTCTCGGGTCTGGGTGTTTCTATGTATAATATGTATGTATTTACAAAAAAAAATTATATAACTAGTATATCAGACATGTGGTACCCATAACACAAGCTCTGCTTACTTTGGGGCCAGATGATGCTGTGTGAAATGTCTGAGATTATTTATTATTATTATGGATATATACTGTTGTAAATAAAATGAGGTGATATATAATAAATCTGTATGTAAGCCCCAGGCTCGATCAACATATCTTGAGATTCTTAAATTTAAAGTAGATGGGAGTGTTTTTCAAAGCAGGAATGGGAACAATCATGGTGTATAACTGGATAATTTGGCCATGTTCAACCGAATAGAAATGTACAGAATAATATACAACAACATAAAATACATGTTAAACAATAGAGCTATCAATGGACCATTTAAAACGATTTATGAAACATAATATAACTAGCGGACCCGACAGACGTTGTCCTGTCTTAACTATCGTCTTATTTTCTTCCTATAATGGCAACTGTCTTGACGACAATTTTGCCAGTGTCAAGTAATTGTTTTAAAATAAACTCTTAGTCGATGGTTATTTGTCAATTCTAAACGTCATCGCGGTATGTCGGTCTAGAACTTTCTCGGGATTCCTCGTCGTTCAAATCACACTGCTCCATAATACACTTATAATTAAATTTTCCATACTTGTCCTATGTAGTCACAAATTATTCACTAAAAATCCGCTAAGATAACTGAATAAAACATGCAATAAAACGAGTAAAATATATTAAATTAGAAGAGCTATGTTATTTCATGAAATTACAAACAAAGAATCGTCTTAACTATGAATATTGAATCCGAATTGATCGCGTCAACTGTCAAACGACTGACTGTTAAGTCAAACGCTATAAGGTTACATTAGAAAAGCTTTTATTGTCAAAAGTGCCAAAGTTACACTATGTTGTTGAATGTTAATATCGTAGTTTTCTTAAATTTTCTAATTCTCCACGCAACTTTCTTAATTTTTCCTGACAATAACAAACACAACAAAAAAATAAAAATGGTTGCACTCCGTGAGTGCCGATAGAAGTGAAAACTTATTTTGGCGCGTTAGAGTTTAGTAATAAATCACTTCAAAATCAGTAATTATGGCGACTGCCAATCAAATACTGAACGAACACAGATGATGCAATATTTTTTGTTCAGAATGTAGATAATATATCAAAGAACCTAACTCAGTAAATTTCTCCATACAAAAGTAGACTGTAAACATGTGAATTAATGTTTATAATCAAATGGGGCGAGCGCGGCAGCCGGCTGTGTCTCGCCCCAGACGGTAACGGTGTCGCGAATCCAGAGGTTTAACCTCATTTAAAAATATGCGTACCGCGCTAAAAGATGTTTTCACTTCAATAATTAGCAAAATCGATCTACCCGTTCACGCGTGATGCCGTGACCAAGGCAAATAAAAATTCATATATATATAATTAATTAATAATTCATGTATTATTGTTTATTTTTTTATTTTTTTATTTGCATTCTACACTGCTTCTCTTTATAAACCATAAGTGTGCGAAATTTTATACACCTCCATCCACGCAATTTTCGTAAAAAGAGGTACTTACAACGTTTCTGCTTCACTTATTAATATAGATATAGAATAGATGAATTGATTGTATTCAATCTATATTATAATATATTGATAATAATGATAAACTATTAAATAGACATTGCTCACAGATTAGGTAAGAAACACCAATGATACATCACCGAGATTAGTACCTACGACCGAACGTAATATGACTCCACCATCAGAGCTCGAATAGCTTCACATAATTGTTGCATAATTGTTGATACTAACAGGGCTATAATGTCTAGACTCTACCCAGTCCTACTAATTGGCTATACAAGCCCGCAGAGACTTGTAAGAGCTTCTCGTTGTAATGCTTTATTTATTTACTTTGCCAATCTTGCTACTTACGTCAGTAGTTACGCTGTTAGCTAGTCGTAGGCTCTTCTTCTTCTTCTTCTTTAATGGCATGTGTCATAATAATGTAAATTTTGTCAGTCTTAAGTGTTTATATTATTTAGAGTAATTCACATAGTCGTATCTTGTCGTATTTGTTATTCTATATAAAATTAGCTGTTCCGTTCGTGACTTCGTCTGCGCGTTATAAAAGGAAAAACAATAAGAAAAAGTGTAAATCTCAATCATTCCCGAATCCACTTGAACACACACAAAATTAAGGATTTTAATTACAAACACACTCACAGAAGATTTACTAATAATGATGGTGTCTTTTCATATAAAATAATTATACGGATTATTTTTGCTCGAATCACAAAGAAACACAAAGATTTTTTTCCAATTATTCAAACCCGAGTCAATAACTCTAGATGTTTTTAAATTACAACACCTAAATTACTAATAAAACCGGAAAAAAACGTCAAAACGTCCACGCGTTTTTCTAAAATTTTCATGGATTTCTCGTAGTACAAATCACCAAAACATAAGTATACATAGAACACAAATTTTTACAGAAATAAATACAGAAATGTACAGAATAATATAATATAAAATACATGTGAAACAGTTGAGCTATCTAAGGACTGTTAAAACGATCTATAGGTAGCTCAACTGATCTAGATCACTGCCAAAGGGCAGCGTTTCCAAGACACTGGCGGCATTGTCACGTTGAATTGCAATGCTAACACGCTGGGCCAGGTAGGAGTCACAAATTATTTATTACAATCTCGCTAAGATTGTTCAGTAGAACATTATATAATACGAAAAATAATAATTAATTTAAAAAAGCTATGTTAATTCGGAATGTCAAACGAAGAATCAGTAGTTGTTGAATAGCTCAGTAAAATTGATTTGATTGTTAGCTGACACGAGGTAAATCTACTTTTAATTTGCCTTAAAACAATTCACAAATATGAACAACTAGCTGACCCCGCCTCGCGTTGCTGTAGCTCAGTAGTTCTAATACGTTGAACCAATATACGCTAACCTCTAAAATTATTAGTGTTTCTCTACTATATTATGCATGTATTTACATATAAACCTTCCTCTTAAATCACTCTATCTATTTAAAAAAACCACATCAAAATCTGTTTCGTAGTTTTAAAGATCTAAGCATACATAGGGACAGACAGACAGCGGGAAGCGACTTTGTTTTATACTATGTAGTGATGGTCCGTTGATGCGTATATTCGTAGGCCCACTGATAATACAGATCTGTAGGTATGCAAAGCCAGGTAGCATCGCTATACTGCTGTATACATTTTAGCGATTTTTTGTCAAACACAATAAGGCCACACCTACGTCTCATATTTCATTCATGACTCGCTTTCCATTAACATAAACGGCAATCCAACGGTTTTATTGATCAATAAAATATAGAAAAGAGCCCTCAATCGTTTGATGATTTTTTATTGCATTTTAATGTGCAGATGAAGGAACATTTTTATGATCGCTAGCTGAATTCATTATGTGCACAGGCGCAGGCCAACCTCTCGCGAAACCGGCTAGTGAGGTTATACACACGATTTTACTACCAAGTATTTATATAATACTTGCCGTCTCGTATACGACTTCGTCCGGACGTTTTGAAAAGAAAAAAATATATAATCATGTATCTAAACCGTTCTCAAATCCACTTAACACACACAAAAATTTTTATCAAAATCGGACCAGCCGTTTAGGAGAAGTTTAATGACAAACACACACAAAGAATATTTATTTATACTATCGAAATTTAGTCATAATTAATTATAAATGTATGTATATTTTATGAATGATTTAAAAAAAAATATTAGCATTCTGCACTCTTTCTCTACATAAACTATAAATGTGCGAATTTTCATATTCCTCCGTCCACGCAATTTTCGTAAAAAGGTCAGATAAGATGGTAAATGTCTCATAGAATGAAACTAAATAACATATTGACGAATGAAAGGCTTTAAAGTTGAATGCCAGTTTTTTACACACACTCTTTTCAGCTTTTGTTTGTCGTGTGCTTTATCAAAGCTTCTATGAATATTCAATTATGATAACTTCTCATTCTTTCAGTGAATAAAGTTCTATCACATGCGGCGTTGTCTGATGTCCCCTATAAAATGGGGAACTGTTAATAAATTTACAAAGTTATGGATAAAACATGAACGGACCTATTTAGTAACTAGAACCTCACCGTGTATCAAGTACCTTATGAGACATCCATTTATAAGTTTCTTTAAATAAAAGCTTGTGTATACAAGCTCGCGTTTATTAAATAAATTGTGACTATTTCTTAACCTTTTCAAGGCTAAAAGGCTGAACGAATCTTGATTCATTTTCTAAACTTTGATGAAGATTCTCTAGATGAATCGAAACAGTGTCGGTGCCTCCATCGACAAAATAATACGTGAGTAAAGCACCGTCTTTATCAAAATGAATCTTGATTTATTTGGTAAGGTGATTGAATCTTGAGGACATAGGCTACTTTTTATGTTAGGCAAATAGTGTGAAGCCGCGGGCAGGAACTTATAATTTCGCAAGCGCGATTCAGGATTTAGCATTTTGGACGTATAGCTTTAAGAGCTTTTTCTTGTTTGCGTGCTTGTAGTTCAGGTGTTGTCTTTCTTTTGCAGATTAGTTAAATGCAGTTTCAGTCAAAAACACTTAACTAGAAGTGCATCTTCCATGTCAAAACTAGTCAGTAACGTGCCGGTACTGTAAATAGAATATGATAAAGTTGGTCATCAGATACTTATTCGGAATATAATTTTTATTTACAAAAATAATTACAGAAATGAACAGAATAATATACAATGATATAAAATACATGTGAAACAGTTGAGCTATCTAAGGACCGTTTAAAACGATCTATAGATAGCCCAACTGATCCAGATCACTGCCAGACCAGCGTACCAGTGTTCCTAAGACACTGCCGACCTTTGTGGCGCAGTGGGCTTAGGTCCGGCTGAAACGCAAAAGGGACAAATGTTTGTATGATCTGCAAGTATATGTCTCGGGTCTATGTATTTCTCGTATTCCTATGTATAATATGTATGTATTTACAAAAAAAAAGTAGTATATCAGCCATGTGGTACCCATAACACAAGCTCTGCTTTCCTTGGGGCCAGATGATGCTGATTGAAATGTCCGGTATTATTATTATTGCCACGTTGAATGGCAATGCTAATACGCTGAGCCAGATAGGACCCAGCTCTTGGGTCACGCAATGTAAGAGTATCTACCAGATTTTTTATTGGCTCCCAGTCGAGATCATGCAACTTGTGCTCAGAGATCAAACTTCAATAAAACTAAAGTATGGTTAAGTTTTTGCAAAATAATACTCATTTAAGGGTTTGGTAGCTATGCTCTTTGTAGTCCTTAAGGCTGATTTATCAATACTCAGTAACAGCCTGTCCAATCCTTACTAATATTATAAACGCGAAAGTTTGTATGTATGTTTCTTACTCTTTCACGCAAAAAAATAATTATATGGATTGGTTACCGGACAATTAAAAACACTGAAGTATATCTTGGAGATAGCTTGCTTAGTCGTTCCTAACTGATCAACCAAGTTAAGCGACCATCAACTCAGTACTTCCGAGACAACGTTGATTCAGCTAGATTCCTCATTAGGGAAACTCCGTCTATTATTGTTCGGCTTCAGGCAATATATACTACCAGTCATACAAAGTCAGTGTCAATGAGTCAAAATTCACTGCTCATATAAATTAACTTACATATTTCAACACAATTTAAAACTGACATTGGTTTCTCGACCATTATGTGTAGGTACTTATTATTTACACTCTAATGAGACAGGGGTTTATACAACAATTTTTTATCTGACACTAACTTTATACAGGGTCAAATGTCAGACATAACTCTCCCTGAATTATTAACATTGTAGCGCAAAAGTTGAATTTATTTTTTAAAATGATTGCATGGGCATGAAACCTCTTTGCTATAATCCTCTTTCCTTGTCATCCTCATGTCAAAGAAGAGGTGGTAACAGATTGAAATGACACATAGTTATTGCGTTTATAAAATCTCTCTATAGGTATCTTAATTAGCTAATATAGGTTTAAAATTTGTTGTAAATGTTATTCATTAATACTAGAATTACTAGGAAAGACCATACTTTAACAGCACATTAGCTAATTATGTGTATATAGATGGATGATTAATAGTTACACATGTCCTCAAATGAATCGCGGGATCGGAATTTTGATCCTTGTTTCCCGAATCATTATAATGATCGTTTCTTTTAAACAAGTCTTATAAAATAAGAATATATAAATCCTAAATACAGTGCTATCCGCCAATGTGCACGACCTATTAACCGTCAGTAAGTTTTTTGTATGTGAAAGGAAACGGTCCGTTCTGGTTTACATAGAAAAATGTACCAACGGACTTCAATGATACTTTTATTTAATAGATACTGGGCTCTAATCAGTATTGCTCTAACGTAGTGTCTTACGCAGTAGAGGAACATCAGGAATCGGGAATCCACTCACCTCATCATTGTCATCCATATCAGCATATTCCAGGTCCGCGAGCCTTTCCGCCCTATCCTCATCAGCCTCCTTCATCCTCTGCAGGTCCTTAGCAACTCCATCCAGCTGGTCAGGAGTCAAATGAGCCCAGGTCTGCATCACAGACAGAAGCTCCACCTCATCATCACTGAGGGCGGGAGGGGTGGTAGGGTTAGGAGTGGGGGCGACAGTAAGTCTTTCGAGCTTCTCGAATATTCGGTCGAGGGTGGCTACGAGGGGTGAGCTCGTGACGTAGGCGGTCCGGATGGGGTGCGTGACTTGCGCGAGAAGGATCACGGCTAGCGGAAGGCACAGCATCGTGCAGCGCGGTGCGACAGCGACTGACGGGAAACCGGCATTGCCGTTGCCGGACTATAGTTAGTGCGAGCGCGCAGGGCTGTGTCGCCAGCTAAACCCGAAATAATCTTGCTACGAGTAGTTCTATAGTCTCACTTCAAATAATTTTTTGAAGATTCCATGCATAATAAGGACATTTAAGGACGGATCGACTTTATATTAAATTCCGAAACAATTTCATTTAATACAATGATTAGGACCTTTGGAATCGTTTTAAATGCTATTTGAATTTATGAGTCGATTCTTCCTATACCTTACTAGAATCGAGCAAGAAACTCTTATCTAAACGTAACTAAGTGAAGTGGAACGTAGCGGAGATCGACTAACAGAGTCAAGCACGACGAGCGCAATATTGACATGACTCTATATGTTCTATATTCTTACTCTATATCTATATTGATTGATTTCGCACAAAAGTTCTTTCCAAACATCATTAGTTACTCTGATAAAAGAGCTCCCCCTTGTACTGATCTGTTGTTAAAGTAGAGATAGGCATAAGACAAAAAGTATTGGTTGTTTGAAAGACAATTGGTATAATTAAGATGGTGGCTAATAGAGGGAAATGGAAAGAATGAAACATGATTGTCTAACCCTACTTAGCGTGAGACAAGAGCAAGAAGAAGAAGGTAAATTTGAGGCAGGTACGAGTATGAACGATTCTCATTTCTGCGCATTGTATTCTAGATTAAGCTGAAAAGCAGGTAAGATGGCAACACAGAGCAGTAAGTGAGTCTGTGCGTGTGGGGAATGATCACATGCAACAAATCTCGTTACTTGACGGCATTTTTGATCATTGATCTTTATGAGATTAGTGTATTTCGTCCGGATACCTACAGAACTATCACTTTGCTTATAAAATTTGAAGGATTACGGAGTCTCAATAGTTGAATGGGTATCAAACGCTTGAGTATCGTTTCAGTATTCAGACATTAGTAACTTTATTGAGGCGGATCTCCATCAAATCAGATACAATTGTGCGTGATACAGTTTAAAATCAATTAATAGAATCGTGTCAGCAAACTGCAACTGCAAACGTTAACTTGGTTGGTAGCTCAGCTCTGGTTGGTATTACGAGTAGCTCTGCTCGGATAAAGCTCCTTGTAGCTCTGCCTGTAGGTAGTGAATTCGGTTTGGGCCCAGGACAAACTTGTGTGATAAACATAGATGTTTGTTCAGTGTTTTAATCTTAATATGTAGGTATGCCATCAAAAACATAACATCCATATAATACCAAGTCGGTTAATTTATTCAGTCCCTACTTAAGGGACCTTCTGTCTTAAGTTATTACGTAATTAGCTAATCTAACAACATCTTATAGTGACTATATCAATATTAAAAATCTTTAATCTTTTAAATAAATATATTGGCTTGGCAATCGCACTAAACAATCTAATTTAATATAATATGGATTACTTATGAGATACATTGTGTTTTCATGCACTGCCGTGCCCCCAGATTATATTAGTGCTTTGGGGCTAGATTTTGCTGCATGTTCATTGACCGACAGTATTTATTTGGATGTAATCCATCCTTTTGTGGATTCTTCGTCTTTAAGCAGGGTGTCTATTGCAGGATGGCGGGACATTACCGGCCTTACTTAGAAACGTCTCTAAATTTTTGTCAAAGTTAATCACTGTTTAAAATAGTGCCATCCCTTTTTGTAAGACAAATAGTTACAGGCCGAATCTTAAAGAGGGTTTATGCAGTGTTCATGTTGAGATACGTTTATAAGAAAGGCCGTACCTTTGAGTCTTTCTAATTATAATCTTCTAGAAGCTCTAGATCAAGTATAATCTGGAATAGTAGATGCTAAGTAGGCTTGTAAAGGGCTTGAGAGACTACAAGTCAGAGGCACGTCGGAACATTATCGTATTTGGTGTAATGTGCTACGTTTCGCCCTGAGTTAGCATTTCTGTTAGTTCTACATGTATTACCTTGTATTCTACAAGTTGTGGTTGATGTTTACAAATATATTTTTTAGGATTAGTATGGCTATTTAACGAGGTAACGTTGCCAGCGTTTTGGGCACTTTACCTGCGGCCAGTGAACTTAATTCTGTTTTTTATTTATAAGTAATTGTATATTATTATATACTGTATATTATGTAACTGTATATTTCAATATTTGTTTATTTATTTTGTACACTTTGATGCGCACACGCAGAGTAATACTATTTACTGCGCGATCAAATTCTATAAAAGTAAAGTATGTAAAAGTGTCATTCAAAATTCGCATGCCATCCCGTATTTCTATGACAAAAGCGATGTATGTCACTTTTGTCATAGAAATGTTGACTACGAATTTCATTTTATTTTCCAAATTTGTCCGAAATCTTAGGATTTTCTATTGATAGCTGCTTATTAGAGGCGAGCACGTATACTACTCTCGAAAGGTGTAAACAAGCCAAGCTATTTACCAACCAGTACAATAAAAGCATTTAATAATTCCCGAGAAAGTGTTCTAAAACAGAGTGCCCTGTTTATTGTTATTGCTTCCTGAGAAGCGAAATTAATTCCTGCAAGAGCCGCTGGCCACACGAGCGATCAAACTTCAACACCCGTCTTTATAATGGTCCCCACATCATATGAACTTTTGTATTGTAAAAAAAATAGTTTTTACCGCTTTTTAGTAGCTATCTGGTCGTTAATAATACAATACAATAGTCATAAAAGAGATATGGTATGTATTTACACGACTTTGCTTCCCTCTTCCTCGTTTTAAATTATTTTTAAAGTTCATCATCATCAGCCCGTTGCTATTCATTTCGTTTTTAAAGTACCTGCTAGTTATATAATTAAATTAAATAAAATAATGTCTAAAATATTCAATGATCATCATCTTCTCCTAATGTTGACATCGTTTTAACTTGCAGCATAAATTAATAGGCGGACGTAAGTTAATTAAAACATTATGTACTCATTAAGCTTTATTTATTTAATGTACGTTATACGTTTGTTTGTAAATACACAACACATATTATATACTAGCTGCTGCCCGCGGCTTCGCACGCGTGGTACCTACATAAAAAGTAGTCTATATCCGTCTCCAAGGTTCCATGTATCTTTATAACAAAATTCAACAAAATCGGTTCAGCGGTTTAGGCGTGAAAATGTGACAAATAGACAGACAGACAGAGTTATAGACAGACAGAGATAGAGTTATAGAGTTACTTTCACATTTATAATATTATATAGTAGCTTTGACTACTGTGTTGTAGGTTGTGGGTTCGTTTCACATCCTGGACAAACTATTGTGTGGTGACCAAAGAGGTTTATTTGTGTCTTGATGATATAAAACATCATTAGTATAAACGAGTGTATAAGTATTGTATTAAAGTCAAAGTCAACAATATTTTTATTCAATACAATCACAAGGATCACTTTGAAACGCCTTAAATACTAGGTGAATTAGATGCCAGTTCCTCATAACCCAAGTCCGAGAAGAACTGGCAAGAAACTCGTCCTGGTCCCAGCATTTTTATGTATGATCCATCTTATAACTAGCTTAACTACGAAATACTTATACAGGATTACAGTAGTTTTTACATTTCAATTCTGTCAGTTAACTGTCTGAAGGCAAAGCAACATAAGGCCATACATTCTTATCAATAATATAGTCATTTATATTATAATACGCTTTCTTCAAAAGAGTACCCTTTAATATAAGCTCGAAATTTCATAATAGGTAGTTTAGTTGCATTTTCAGGAAGCTTATTATAGAAGCGCACCGTGTTCCCCATAAAGGATTTTTTAAGGACTATTTGTTTTTAATCGAACCCTAGGAACGTGTAATTTGTTTCTGTTCCTTATGTATCATTTATCTGGTTCCTATAATACAAGCTATGTTCAGTTTGGGACTTGATAGTGCTGTGTGAATTGCAAAATAATGGCTTTTTTTTTATTTTATTTTCTAATATGTATCTTTTGTTTATTAGCATATTATATAAATATTATTTATCTATTCAATAATAGACTTCTTCTTTCCATAATAGCATATGTCTTGATGACAATTTTCCCAATGTCAAGTGGTTTTGTTTTATTAAATCGTCACAAAGTCGAGGTTGATTCTTCGTTTGTCATTTCATGAAGTTACATAGCACTACTGAATCAATGTATTTTTTTCGTTATATTGCATGTTTTATTCAGTAATCTTATCAGTATTTTAATGAATGAATTGTGACTACATAGGACAAGTTTGGACAATTGAATTATAAGTGTATTATGATGCAATGTGATTTGAACGACGAGAAATCCCGAGAAAGTTCTAGACGGCCATTCCGCGATGACGTTTAGAATTGACAAATGACCATCGACTAAGACTTTATTATCAAACAATCACTTGACACTGGCAAAATTGTCGACAAGACAGATGTCATTATAGGAAGAAAAGAAGAAGGTCGTAGTCGATCTACATTTGTTTATTCTAAACGTCATCGCGAAAAGGGCAGTCTAGAACTTTCTTGGATTTTTCGTTGAATCACAATAATGATTTTTCGTTTGCCATTTCATGAAGTAATATAGCTCTGTATATTTAATATGTTGTACTTGTTTTATTGCATGTTTTATTCCTAGCGGAATTTTAAATGAATAAGTTGTGACGACATGAGACAAGTATGAAAATTGAATTATATGTGTATTATGGTGCAATGTGATTTGAATGACGAGGAATCCCAAGAAAAATTTTAGACGGCTGTTTCGCGTGACGTCTAGAAAATTGACAATTGAATCTAACAAACCAATTGACAATAAACAAAAATAAACACTTAATTGACACTGGCAAAATTGTCATTATTATGTTTCATGCCATAAACAAACAACAACAACAAATTCATTTATTTACCAAGATAATAAAAATACAGTGTTAACAAACTTACTGATGGTCCCCGCACTAGGGCAAGCCTGTATTGCGGGAGGCCAGAGGCATAAGATGAGCGATTTCTACAAACTACATCGAGATAAAACAAAACAGATAACACTTAAACAAGGCAAGACACAAGTAGGACAATCCATGAGAAATAAAATAAATATCTAAAATCTAAAAGAAGAAATCAAAATACTAAGAGAACACAATAAATAAAGAACATGAACAACTGTAAGCTGTAAGTTTTCGAAGTTTGTGCGAGTATGTGTGTGTGTGTGAGTGTGTGTGTGTGTGTGTGTGTGTGTGTGTGTGTGTGTGTGTGTGTGTGTTTATGTGTGTGTGTGCGTGTGTGTGTGTGTGTATGTGTGTGTATTGGAGAGAGAGAGAGGGGGTAAGTGGGTTAAAAGTTAAAAGTTATGCCACAATATAAATAGTATCAGTTAGTCCGACACTACGAGAGAGGTCAGACCAGAACTTCCAGCAAATTTTCCGTTCCGTCATAGTCTAGCGTGTGAAACCATTTTCTTATCTTTTCCTTTACATCAAAGAGAGAGCAGCTTAGGTCACAAGGCTTACAAACACAGCGGTATATAAATGGGCAAGAATAATATTTAAAACGTCTTGCAATAGAGGTTTTGACCACTGGCACATTGACTTTCAGCCGCCGGTTTTCCGTGGAGGAGAGAGAACTGCAACCCGAACGGAAAGACCTATGGTACGCCAATGTTACTCGCTGCAAGTAGAGCTGCCGGACACTAAGTGTTTGAGTAAATGCATACAGGGTTACAGTGGGATAACGAAAGGGTTTCCGGAACATGACCTTGAGCACAGATCTCTGGGCTCTTTCGAGAGTGATCATAAAGGTTTTCGCAGTTCCACCCCAAGCAGTGATGCAATAGCATAATATGGACTGGCAAAGAGCTGAGTAAACTAGCATGAGACAGTCTGCATCAGAGCCGTCCCGGAGAAGCTTCATGACGTATATAAGCTTTCTGACTCGTCCAGCAAGAGCATTTACATGTGTACAAAGAAGAAGAAGAATCACAATAACATAGTAATTTCTAATTAACTAACTTTTTGAGAAACACGTGCTTTGACTTACGTATTATTTTGTCGATGGATATCGTATTATTGAGTGCGAATCGCGAGTGCGAGCGTGAGCAAGCTAACGGCGGATAAATCTCACTCTGATGAAGACTCTTTAGATGAATCGAATCAATGGGTGCCTCCGTCGACATCGCGAGTTGTACATATCGTATTGTAAAAGTACAACTCGCGAAAGTTTTGAAAGTGCAATTATAATTAACTTGTCTACATTTAGGTATGCTATGGAGTCATAATTTATTGATTAAAATTTCACTAAGATAACTTAATAAAATATGCAAAACCACGAGAAAAACTAATTAATCTAAGACATGTTTTTTCATATAATTATGTTTTAAAAACTATAAAGGAAAACGACTTTATGGAATATAAAAAATACAGTTTTTATTTTACGCTTTTCAGTAGATACCTAGTTTATAATTTTTGAAATTCGTTATCACTGGCCTTTGTTCATCTGTTGAAGATTATTTAGTTGGCGTCAGTAAAGTTACAAAGTAGTTAATTGTAATTGAAAACATTCGTTTATGGATCCACTCCAGTAAGCTGAGATGGGTGAAGTTTCCTCTCCACTGACGTCACTCTGCCTGGGATTCTGTTTGATAGTGCAGGGCTTCCCAGGTACCCACACTAACCTCTCGACCTTGCCAACAAGCAGGAAAGACGAAATTTTATTTACTTGGATGTCCAAACAAACAAAAAGAACAAATTACTGAACTGACTTTAAAATTTCTATAAAACCAATCGGAAAGTATATAATTTTACATAAAAAACACATTTCAAATCGATTCATACATAATGATGTTATGGGGAAAGAAACAAAAAATACAACCGAGTTTTAGAACCTTCTCATTTTGAAGTCGGTTAATAATGTCAAACGAAGAATCTATCCTATAATAACATAATTACTTAGCGTGGCTTTAAGTATGGTCTGAGCTTGTCATTTAAATGTCAACGAATAATTAATGGCAACATTTAAACAACACATTAGCTAGTGTGTGATTATAAGATACCTCTTATCTATCTTGATTGGTACAGTGTTATCTTACGACCGCAGCATCCAGGTCACTACGCAAGTCAAGAAGATAGCAATAATTTGACCTACAAGGTGATTTAACTAACTAAGTATGTACTCACAATATTCTTATCTTATGACTCATTATATGACTTTAGCAATATTACTTGTACTAAGACTTGATTAGCAAAACGTACTAATTTTGTACAAAAAAAATACACTCAAAAGTAGGTGGCGGGGATTGATATTGATGGCTGAGAGGGCTATTGGAGGCGTCATTTAAAATATTTCTAGTGTCGGTTCATAAGAAAGTAAAAAAAATTAAGACAGTAATCGATCACGAGGCTATTTTAAACTGTAAGTAAAGTTAAATAAACAGCATTTTCACATTTCCTAAGCTAAATACTAAACATGTAAAAACGAAAAATACTTGAAAATGAAAATGAAAAATATATTTATTTCAGCATTCATATGATAGCATATACAACGTTTAAATGCACTTTGATGTTGCTGATTTTAAATAGGTAGACCTTTCAGCGGTCTTCACACTAGACAAGCCTGTATTGTGAAGACCAGACTTATCATTACTTTGTTTACAATTACCAGTTTACAATTCCGCTGACTCGCAGTTTGTTTATAATTTGTTTTGTGTTTATATTTTTATATTGTTTGCATTATTTGTAGTTTTAAGCTTAGTTAATGTTATAAATACTATTCTATACATTTAACTGAAAATAAAATGATTATTATTATTAGTAGGTGATTATTTTAGAATCTATGTATGTAAGATCTTTACGCCTGAGTTACAGGATTACCTAGTTCAGGCTCGTAATTGTTAGGTATAGATAATTATTGTAAGTAAATACTTTTTCTATTTTCTATTGAATTGTATTTCCTGCGGAAGTCATGAGGTTGCCTGGCAAAAACCAACCTAGCAGCACTAATTATCTTCTTAAATATCTGCTTATTTTTCGTTAGCAATTTATATACATGTAAAATTAAACGTAATTTTATTTAATTTGTTAAAACAAAAGGGTATGTAATATTTTTTATCTTTTTCATGATCTAACTTGTTCATTATGTACATGTATTAATTTAACTATAAACATTATATCCTATCAAAATATCAGGCTTAGATGTTAAGGGAACCCTCCCTTAACATGCCTACCGTACATTCATTTTTTTATCATCTTAATTTTGGGTGCTTTGGATGGATTAAGTATTACGTGATACATCGCGTTCCTATATAATTGATCTATGACTTAATTACATAACAGTGGAATACGGGTTATGAAAAACTGATTATAGAAGAGATATAATCTGAGAATAGATTATGGATACCTATGAAATATCAGTAGGTCAATTGTCAAAATACCTACTGATTTCAGTTCAAAATTATTATCAAATTATAAGAGAGTAGTTTTTTTTAGGTATAATTTGCTCTTGCTGGTGATCCTCGAACGTGTTTACATTTAAGAATTTACATCACCTTACTTTAAATTACTGTACCCCAATTGTTCATTTCATATGTTTGTATATATGTGTATGTATTTGTATATTTTGTTATTTTTATATTTACTAAATTACTTTCGGTATTGACAAGGGACATGCTTATATTATAATGGAATTATTTTTAAATATCTGTAGGGATCTGGAATTGAGTTAGATTAGGGTTCTGTTTTATTTAGGCTTAGGTTTGGATAACTTACAAAAAAATACAGTTATTAAATCGATTTGAAAGTTACAGATAATATAAAAATGGACGAAGGATCTCTAGAGGATCAAAATTGGATTGAACGTGTGACCAAACGAGGGGAAGGTTTGGCACATGTTGGATCAGGAGAATCTAAATTTGATAAACGTGTGACCAAATGAGGGGAAGGTTTGGCACATGTTGGATCAGGAGAATCTAAATTGGATAAACGTGTGACCAAATGAGGGGAAGGTTTGGCACATGTTGGATCAGGAGAATCTAAATTTGATAAACGTGTGACCAAATGAGGGGAAGGTTTGGCACATGTTGGATCAGGAGAATCTAAATTTGATAAACGTGTGACCAAACGAAGGGAAGGTTTGGCACATGTTGGATCAGGAGAATCTAAATTTGATAAACGTGTGACCAAATGAGGGGAAGGTTTGGCACATGTTGGATCAGATCAGATTATAAGAAGGCGATTTTGTGCGTGTTGAGCGCTATGTATCTCATGACAGAAAATCTTATAGATTGGTAAATAAGTATCAGAGTAATGAAGCCTATGGACCCTATCGTGATATTATACTCCTTACCTCAAAGGCAGTAAGTATGAAGCTGTAGTTGCCATTGACAAACTTCAGCCATGGGTAATGTTTAACAGAAACTGTGAAAGTGCGTCCGCTGATAATGAGGACGATGAAATAAATGTCTAACATTGAAAATATCACTGTCGATCTTTCTTTTGTTATGGATTTTAAATTATGTATAAATATATATTGATATGGTATATTTATGTTTTTATATTATGGTAGCAATAGCAGATGTATTTTTGTCTTGATAAAGGTATACCATGTAATTGATAGGTACGTCATAAATAGATATAGGTAGATAATTGTATTTTTGTTAAATGGTTGGCATATTACAATATAAATGTATGTACTCGTAAATTTAAAAGCTAAGCGTAAGGGATAGGATGGCAGAGCTGTTAGGTATAGATAATTATTGTTAGTAAATACTTTTTCTATTTTCTATTGAAGTGTATTTCCTGCGGAAGTCATGAGGTTGCCTGGCAAAAACCAACCTAGCAGCACTAATTATCTTCTTAAATATCTGCTTATTTTTCGTTAGCAATTTATATACATGTGAGCGTTTAATTTAATGTATGTACATTATTTTTATTATACCCACTTCCGGCTTGAGACATCTTGGTTGGTTTTTGAAGGAAGACAAGAAAGTCAAGATGGCGAGGGAACGGACAGAGACTGCCGTCGGGATCGATTGGAGATGTTGATTAATGTATGGAATGCTGATGGTTACATAGAAATAAACAGTTGTAAGTGATTGTACCTACACCTGTTTTTGGATTTGGATTATCTGACCTGCAAAATAATATACATTAAATAAGTTATAATATATATAACCTTAAATTAAATAATTTTTGAATTTTGAAAAATTTACCATGTAAATTTTGAATAAATATTATTATTATTATTATTATTGTTATCTTCATTTGTTATACTGACTGTATCTTTTTTTCTCGCATTGGACTTTAGCTGTTTGGTTATCTGACAACCCGTGACTGAGTTAAACGGACATTTGGCGAGCGCAGATGGCGCTCGACCTAAACATATTTAGGTTTTATGGCAACAAACGCATTGACACCACTTAGGTACGGACCTAGTTTCGGGCTGTTGCCTGGGGGGCGGCCCAACTAGGACAGGAACGGAGAGACGTTTTCGACCTTGCCGTCGAGGTCAGTGTATCTGTGGAGTGTTTACCACGCAAGCAAGGTGTTAACCAAGGCACCTTGCAGCCTTATAAACAGCCGATTGGCATTCCGGTCGGATATGTATATATCTGTGTCGTCTGCGAATAGGGCAAACTTGACTTCATGATGTCGAGGGATGTCGCTGGACGCTAAACGCGTGGACGAACCACGCGTTTAAAAAAATCTAAAAAATATGTAATTGTAAATCTAAACCATTTTCGAATCCACTTGAACACACACAAAAAATTCGGTCCAGCCGTTTAAGAGGAGTTTAATTACAAAAACACGCACAGAAGATTATATATAAAGATTAGACCAACTTAAGTAGATACTTAAGTATATTAAGCATAGGTACATATCTTTTATACAATTTTATACAAAATTATACTAAATGAGAGAGAGACACATGGTGATTATCAAACTTTATGTTCCTAAAAAGAAATAACTTCTTTCTTAATAAAATATATAGATTTGTATTCGCAAATGTATTTTTATTAATTCTCGCAACTAGAGAATAGAGAAAATGTGCGTCTTTCTATACCAACTCAAATGTCACTTTTAGAGAAAGTCGTTGTCTATGGTTAAACAATGGTTGTTAATGTTAAGGAAGAGGAAGACCTCTTCTTATTGTATCACCAGTTATTTCGAACCAGTGTGGTGAAGGATGAAAGTGTGATTTAATGGCTCCTTTCGTGAACTTGTCGCATGTCTTCGAACTTCTTAGGATCAATAACATGCCGGTTCTGTCACGATGATTTTCTTCGTCGTTTGAGAATACTAGTATATCGCACATACATTTTTCGAACTTAAAAATCCATTGGTGCACGACCGGATTTGAACCTACGGCCTTAATATTTCCATTATTTATTTTATCCTTATTGCACAAACAAATGCACACTAGATGGGCTTAATGCTTAAAGCATTTTCTACCAGCCAACCTGCAAGGTAGAGAAAATAAAAAGTAGGCGTGCTAACTCAAGCTAAGAATAAGGCAATATAACACATACAGACAACATATTTAAAAATAAACTCCTAAAAAAAAATTAATATATATATATCATACATATATATCAAAAGCAACAAATAAGATACATTTAAAAAATACATACAATAACAATTATCAATTTCAACAATACAGATAATTATATAAGAATAGCACGAGTGACGAGGTCAGTAGTGAAAACGAGCATCGAGCAAGCGCTCGGCTGAGAAACAAGGGGATGAGGGACATTATAGTGTATACCTATAGGATTAATCTAGAACCAGAGAAAGCTACTGGTCTTAATCTGTACTCAAAAAGTGTTCGTAGACTATACCATCAGTTAACTCAAAACATAAAACTCAAATATTTATATTCAATACAATCACAAATCACAAAGTGAGCCACTTTGAAACTCCATTTATCCCCACTTAGTTACGGAGATATGATTGTGACTTGTAGATTGAACTTATATTTAATTACTATTTATAGGTAGGTACTTAGGTACTTTTAGGTATACTTCATTCGTTTATTCATTAATTCATTCATTACCAAAAATAACAAAAGAAGCATGAAATGGAACTTTGAGAGCTGTTAAACATTCGACAAAACGGTTTTACAGATGGCTCCGACCACCTGTAGCCTTAACTTATAGGTTAGCCGTAGTAATTAATAGCTCTGACAACAACATGTAAATTTCAATGACCTAAAGACCTTCCATAGATCATAACAAACGCACTGAGATACCTACCTTCAGGCGAAACTTGCGAATGACTCGATACAGGCTGATTTCAAGTATTGTCTTAACCGTGGCACTAATATAAATACCCATCATCATCATACATATAATGACAACACGGACATAGTAAGAGACTTAAACGGCTTGAGTGAATTTAGTATAACTCAAAAAAAAAAAAACTTTTATTAGTTAAAAACAAGTAGTACATCATATGTGTTGGGATCTGTTAAGTTAAAAATAACCTGTGTTAGAAGAGTCCCCTCTTTTCCGTGGTCTAAAGGAGCACTTGAATTTAACAAAACAATTTTTATACAATTACAATAAACTTAAACTAGGTACATAATAGAAATAACCATTTTAATGACATACGAGTGCGCTAGGCACAATTAGTTAGGGTATTTCATGATAACTATTTATAGACAGTAAGAAAAGTGGTTTTGGACACATTCTTAGACACGTAGACTCGTAATTTGCTATGTAAAAATAAGTCACAGTTAAATTACCTACTCATTGGCCTTCTTGACTAGATTGTAAATAAATAAATAATTCCAGACATTTTACACAGCGTCATCTGGCCCCAAAGTAAGCAGAACTTGTGTTATGGGTACCACCTACTTCAATACTTTTTTTGTTCACACATACATATTTAGGAAACACCCAGACACGAGACAAATACTTGCAGATCATACAAACATTTGTCCCGCGGCGGGAATCGAACCTGCAACCTTCCGCGTCTCAGCCGGGCCTTGGCTCATTGCACCACAGAGGTTGTCAAAATTGTAGTATTAATAGAATGTAATTTTATGAAATAATGGTACAAAATTATAACAAAGTTTAAGAGCTTTGCAGGTATCAGTTAGCTCCATGTGATACTCTCCAAAGCAGCCTTCTTGATATTATACGACAAAAACCCGGGATATCTATATTGTAAACAAAAAAATATATAATTTTCTTAATATTATGCTACTTTTATTACCTCAATTTTATTTATACTTTTGTTTTAAAAACATTTCATGTATTTCCCAAACAGCGTCTTGAGGCTAAGGGATACAATGGACTTAAATAATGGTAACTATACTAACTAAAAAACTAAAACCTGAAAATAATTGCATAGAAACTTAATAAATAAAATACTACATCATCTACGAGTATTTAGGTACAATCATAAAACTCATACTATTGTAACAATTTCCCCAAAATTTTACACTATACCTAAGTTTGGACTCTAGTAGAGCATAGTAAATCAATTTCCCAAGAGTCCCAACAGAGAGAACACAAGCATTATAGTACTTAATGTTACTCTATGTTAATACACCCCGTATAAAGAGAATTTCATAATACAACATGACCTAAGCGGTATTAGCTAGAACATATATTAGTGAATAACGATGGTAGGTATACGTTGTGACCCCGCGTCTTAGCAAATACCTAACTGTTACAAGTAACAGTTGTAAATATAATGCTGTATTTTGTAATAATTAAATTATTGGGAGTTAGTTTCTTTTGCTGACAAACAAAAGACTTAGCATCAGAGAAGGAAAACCTGCATCCGAACCGACACCGCATGTATTGACTCGTCATTCCTACGGGCCCTGTTGGCAAGGCTAAGAGGTTAGTGTGGGTACCTGGGAAGGCCTGCGCTATCAAACAGAATCCCAGGCAGAGTGACGTCCGTGGAGAGGAATTTCACCCACCTCAGCTTGTTGGAGTGGATCTATGAACAAAAGTTTTCAATTACAAATAACTGCTCTGTAACTAAACTGACGTCTTTTAAATCATCTTCAACAGATAAACTAAGGCTAATGATGATGATGATTTTGTAATACACTGAAATAGCTTTGTGTTCACATGAAAAATGTTTTTCACCTGTGATTATGTCTACATAGTTGAACCGTGTGAATTATAACAATAACAAACACACGACTGTAACTTCCAGGCTTGGTAGACATCTTCTTATATCTCTAGTTCAATAAAATGTCACGAACATTATATTTGGCTGATGCTCACATTACTTTGTTATATTATAAATTTATAATGCTTGTGATTCAAGAAACAGTGAAACAGGCTTCAGTTTTCAATGTTTGCAGTGCGTAGACAAAGTAACATTCATACTCGTATTCATCATCGCTATGGAGTAAAAAACATTACCCTATATCAAGATTTGTTTGTTAGAATGTATGGAATTAAATGTTAGAAAGAAAATATATGGTATCGAAGAAATGAATATTTATTTTATAATATTGTTTGACAAAAACAGACAGACACAATTGACACACATTTACATTTTGGTGATGAACTTAATATGAAATATCTTATGTATGTATGTATTTCTAAATATCTATCTAATACCATTAAACGAGCAATTCTTGTAGATATACATATAATATAAATAAATAAATAATCCCGGACATTTCATACAGCATCATCTGGCACCAAAGTAAGCAGAGCTTGTGTTATGGGTACCAACATGACTGTTATACTACTTATATACTTTTTTTGTAAATACATAAATATTATACTTACATAGAAACACCCAGACCCGAGACAAAAACTTGCAGATCATACAAACATTTGTCCCGCGGCAGGAATCGAACCCGCAACCTTCTGCGTCTCAGCCTAACCTTAGCCCACTGCGCCATAGAGGTCGTCAAATGTTTATATAATCTGAACCTCGGAAACGGTTTCAACGATTTTCATGAGATATAGTTAGCAGGAGGTTTCGGGGGCGATAGATCTAGCTAGGTTTCATTTTTAGAAAACGTCGTTATCGTTATCGTTCGTATCGTATCGTTATTTCGTCGTTATTTTAGTCCTCACGATACAGGGTTTACAGGTCCGTCGTTAACAATTACTTCTTAGATTATTAGTAGTCAGTTTATTCATTGTTATCTTCCATAGGTACATATTTATTGTATTTGTAATTGCTATATTATTTTTTATTTTTATTACTAAGTTGAGTTGTTTATGCTAAATTATTAGTCCGATGTTCCTGCATATAAGAATATTTTGAGTGTTACGCAAGTTCTTCATTAAAAGCAATCAAAGCTGTCTAGACAAACACTAATAATAATTAATGGAAAAAGTCTCGCGCGTCGTGTCCACAGTCACGACAGACGGACAGACGGACGTATATTTCCCGGACAAGTGACACTCATTAGGTGTATTGAGTTTATTTGTGTCTCAGTTTCATTTAAATCACAATTATGAGTTGGGAACAAATTTTCTGACACAGTTCTGGAACATGCCAGAAAGCGTATCTAGAAGACGCACCTACGTACACTACCCTATGTATAATAGCGAAAATACGGCACTCGATCTCGATCTCGATCACGCGACAACAAGCTTGGTTTCATTACGACCTCTGTGGCACAGTGGGCTAAGGTCCAGCTGAGATGTTGGTTGGTTGGTTTGTTTTTTTTTATTTTTAACAACAATTATACCTACCTTAAAAACCTAAATGTAGCTAGTCTAAGGTGTAGGTATTCCTCTATGACATAATAGTATAATATAGTGCCGTAAAGAAGTTACAAATTAAGAAAGTATTCAAAATAATGCATTTTTATTCAACGAAGAATAGTAATTATATTTAGTAAATACGGCGAGAATGTCAGCTGATTCATTTCTAAAAAACAAAATAAACTCGGACATAATTAATAACCTACGAGTGTGTTGCTTTCCCGCAGCAGGACAAATGTTTGTATGTTTTGCAAGTACATATTTGTCTCGGGTCTGGGTGTTTCTATGCATAATATGTATGTAATTTACATAAAAAAGTAAAAAAAAGTATGTAAGTAGTATATCAGTCATGTGGTACCCATAACACAAGCTCTGCTTACTTTGGGGCCAGATGATGCTAAGTGAAATGTCCGGGATTATTTATTATTATTTATTACGGAGGTTTCATTTTTTTGCAAGATCTTAAGTTGTTCTGTTCGATAATTTGACAGCGTCTATTCTCAATGGTTTAAAATAAGATTTAGTAGTGCCTGGAAAATACCAACGTGGCTTACGATCTTCTACGATCCTCTCAGCGTAGTCGGCATTGTACACAAGAGACTTAAGGAGTTGTCAAAATTCACTTTGATAATGTTTTTTTGCCGTTTTCTTGCCACTGTCTGTGAAGTATGCTTAGTAAATGTGCCACAACAACAGCCACTGACTGCGGAGAGACAAGTTTTTGGGCCACACCCATGATAGATGGTTCTGGCACAAGTATTGTTTACCCATCTGTCGACCGTAAAGCATTCGTTTCGACCTGATTTGCTTGCTGTCTCTATTAGATCTGCGACCAAATTTTTTTTTAACCCAATGTTATTTTTACCTACTTGCAATGTTACAATTTTGATTGATTTAAACGCTACCCATATTTTTTCAGCGGTTAGTTAAGATCATTTAAACATTCTGCGCAGCCAGTATATGAAGCTAGGGCAAAATATTGCTCTAGCGTCACATCTGTATATATCCTAATAATAATCATATCATACTTCATACTAATATTATAAATGTGAATGTAAGTTTGTTTGTTACGCATTCACGCGAAAACTACTTAACCGATCATCATGAAACTTTGTACACATATTCTTAGAGGTATTAGAAGTACCTAACACAGGATACTTTTTATGATAAAAATTTTTTTTTTTACTAAATATATTTATATGGCAAAACAACGTTTGCCGGGTCAGCTAGTATATTATAGGTAAATGTAAAAGTGACTCTGTATGTCTGTCTGTTTGTTACGTTTTCACGCCTAAACCGTTCAATCGATTTTGATGAATTTTGGTATAGAGATAGATGGGACCTTGGAGAAGCACATAGGCTACTTTTAATGTAGGTACCACGCGTGTGAAGCCGCGGACAGCAGCTAGTCTTTATATAAGTATATAAATCTTCTGTTAGTGTGTTTGTAATTTAACTCCTCCTCCGGCTGTTCCGATTTTGATGAATTATTTTATGTGTGTTCAAGTGGATTCAAGAATGGTTTAGATATATGTTTTTTTTTATATATTTATATTTTTAAAACGAGTGGACCGCTAGTATTACGTAAATATTACCTGTGCTGAATGCTGCTTAATCTGGAACGACCAGCCCAAGTCACGATTTAATAAAACAATATGATCGGATATCATACACGTCCACTTTCCATACAATACGATATGCGAACGCTCTATCATTGAGACTCACATACTAATTTAAACAGAAACGGCAAGTCTTTATCATTTAAATTCCCATTGTGGGTCCTACATGCCTCGCTGTCTACCATAGATCACCACAACTAATCGCTGAACCTTTGAAAACTGGTCTTTACTCCCTTGTAATAGAGGTGAAAGAACCTGTAAGTGGATGGTACGGAAAGGGTGTCGACCTTAACATATGGCGCGCATATGAAGATCGTGTCATTCATGGATCGTCGCCGACAGGAAGAAATCTTGAATGAAACGTTAGTTTTTTACGTAATAAGCAGCTGGGATCCGGAATGTCTAAAATACCACCGAAACGACAAAACCACAAAAAACTACATCACAAATAAAATTCCAACAGCTACTTTACATAAACTCGACGTTTGTATTTACTAATAAAGCAAGTATGAAAATGAAAATATTGTATACTTTATGCTACCACTTGGAGGCAGACCCATACCTATGGTTCCCAAACGCACCAAGAGAAGCTCTTATTGTTTTTATACTACAACTAGCTGTTGCTCGCCACTTCGTCCGCATTTTTATTTTTTTCGAAAGGATTTGTAGCTTAAATCATTCCCCAGGATGCTTTTTAATTTTATTGATAAGTTTCAAACCAATCACACCCACCACCAATAAAAAGTTTCCATACAAACATTCACACCCTATTTTACTCCTATATAAGAGTTATTTTGAAAAACCCTGAAACACGGGTCCATTTATTTTGCATTTTAAGTATCTAAGAAATCACAACACCCGTTAAAAAGTTCCCATACAAATCATGACACCCTATTTTACCCCATTGTTCGGGTTATTTTGAATCGGGAAACACGTGTCCATTTATTTTGCATTTTATTTATTCATATCAAGTTTCAAGCAAATTGTACAACGCGTTAATAAGTTTCATACATTAGGTTTCTCCCCTTTTCACCCTCTTAGGGGTTGAATTTCAAAAAATCCCGCCTCTGTCGGTGGTTTTGCTGTAAAAGGAAGCTACCTTCCAAATTTCAGCTTTCTAGTTTCAACGGTTTCGGCGATGATGAATCAGTCAGTCAGGTTAAGCTCTTTTATAGGTATAGATTAGCTATCAAACAAGCATAGGTACGGCCCACCTGATGGTAAGGGGTACCATAGCCTGGTACACGCACATTGTGTTCTTTTGTAGGGATTTCTTGCTCGAGTGCCCTTCAAATACAAACACTGTAATGTAATGCAGACAACACGAAGACAAATTATTGCTGACCTAAAAACAGACCAACAAAAATCCAGTGACACAATCAAACGCACCAGCTCAAACGTTTTTCTGACATTTTGGTGTCTGCTTTCAGAAGTTTCAAATCTCAGCTGAAATCCAGGTGACCTGCTTTGTGGGTTGGCGGTTTGCCATCGATTATTTATTACTTCTATTTGTCCTAGGAAAGCAGACTTTAAGGCGCCATTATTGTTATAATAATATATCGTGACCATCACGGATGTTTACCGAAAGAAAATATATACACGACGAATTTCTATTTCTGATGTTCCTACATTTTTACTCGATTTACGTCACTGGTTCACCACATGCCGATATCTTTAAACCTATTTAAGAAGTTATTTACGTAAATAATTATAGAAATGTACAGAATAATATACAATAATACACGTGAAATAGTTGAGCTATCATTGGACCGTTTAAACGATCTATAGATAGCTCAACTGATCCAGATCACTGCCAGAGGGCAGCGTTGCCAAGACACTGGCGACATTGCCACGTTGAATGGCAATGCTACGCTGAGCCAGATAGGAGCCAGCTCTTGGGACAAGCAATGTATCTACTAGACGCCGTGAAATAATTTTGAAAACGTGGTGGAATTCTGTTCCCCTCTGTCCCAGGGTCTCGACTCCAAAAGGCTCAAATATGGAGCCCTTATCCAAACCGGCATATTTGCGCCTTTTGAGGTCTTCGGTGAATGTACCGAATAGTGAATGCCGCCGCACTAGCTCTGACGGAAGTCCCCGACAGATGTGCCGCGGCCAGGGTGTCTACGCAAGAAGTACCTTCCTAATAATGTTGATAATAATAATGGTTTCTGTGCTTAAAAGGTAGCAAGTAAACAGCATTTAACAAAATTTACGTTTAATATAATTTAATTATGATCACAAGGAATATTTAATTAGTAGCCGGTCCCGGCAGGTTGAGCTCGTGTGCCACTGCGCTGGGCACGTCCAAGTAGATCTGTAAGGAAGCGATAGGTACTTTGCTAAGAATGCTTATGGCCACAAAAGAAAATAATGACTCATCATATTAATCTTCATAGCAACTCTTAATTGATGAGCATCAACTCTGATTTGCAATACTAATCTGAAGCTAATCAAAAACGTAACAATTATTACTTGGTTAGCAGTGATGTTGCCTGACCCTGACTCTTCAGCTCGGTTAAATAACACATTTTTTTGCTCTGAATTAAACAGCTCTTTGGTACCTTCTCAAGACCAACAGTGCGGATCAGAGCTCGCAGACGCTCAGGTGTGACTGGATCTCCCTCGCTGGACCACACTGTGAGCGAGCAGTTGAAACGGGCAGTCTCTCGCATCAGGTCTAACAGAACAGGCTGGCTGTTCGACGCGAGTCCAGCGCGGACCTGGAACCAAAGGAAATCTGCTAGTTAAATCTATGGTTTTAAAGTAGAGCTTGTGGCATAATACGTCTGATAAATCTGTTTAGGTTGTAATGTGGTTGGAAAATGTAGCAAAGCATTTTCGGCCTGCAATGTATTTTAAATGGGCTATAAAATATATATATAGGAGACTTTTTAATAATTGTTACGCCAGTTTTGGAAAGTTAATCCATTATAATCCAGTACCTGGATGACCGAGTTTTGCTTGGTATAACACACGGATAAAACGACGTTTTCCAAAAATGAAACCGAGTTAAATCGATTTATCGCCCCCGAAACCCCTGCATAATAAATTTCATGAAAATCGTTTGATCCGTTTCCGAGATTCAGACTATATTTATATACATATATTTATACAATAATTGCTCTTTTAAAGGTATTAGATAAAGAAACTTACAGCAAAAGTGACAGTCTGGTTGACATGGTTCCTGTCGACAGCCTTGATCATCGCCCCGATCTGGGTCCTGCTGTATTCTCCCTCCGTGATGTCACCACCAAGTCTGCAGAATTAAATTCACTATCATAACACTCATACATGACTGACAGGCCTTACACCTCAGTTGCAGTAACTCTGTCTTCTGCGTTGTTGGTTGTGGGTTAGATCCTGATCCAGGACAACAATTCGCGTGATGTTTGTTCTATGTATGTGATGTTTCTATGCCTTGCTTAGATTGGGACTAAGTCGTTCTATGTTAATTATCCAGCAATATTTATCATTATTTTATTCTAATTCATTCTTGTAAACATTGACTTATGATGATGATACATTTTCAAAAGTTTCTGGGCGATCATCAGCATCAGGTCAGTTGTGAGGCATCCACTGCTGGAAACTGTGCTACTGGAAAATGCCACAACGAACTTGCTAAAGCTAATTCCACCAGCTAGCATACAGTAATTGTATATGGTTAACAGATAGTCATGTGTTGGCTTACGGATTTGTCGTGATCTGGTAGTTGATGTCACAATTAGCCCTTAAAAACTTATCGGCTATACTAGGTTGTAACCGCAGACGTCAATTGGCAGTAGCAAATCGTGATGGGGATTAGAGACCTATTGATACAGTTACTCCTGGATACCTGGTGGTCCAGCCGAGAGAGAGCACCGCGTGAGGGTGTTTGGTGGCCAACTCTAGGAACTTGTTGGCGTCCACTGGCTTGGTAGGAGCGTCCACCGGCCCGGGGATAATGTCGGCGTTCAGCCACAACGGGAACTTGCCCTGAGACAGGTTGTCACATACATCAAAATGATAAACCTCATTGTTTTAACGTGGATATCACACTACTGATTAAAAGCTGCAATCTGAACCTGTATATGTGTAGACATGCTTCTTTGTCTATCCACATCGATATTAAGTACAAAAGTGGTAGTATTATTGCTTGAAGCACGATTTTTTTTCAATTATGCCCAAAGCAATGAACTTGCATCAAGCAAGTTCATTGCCGCATCATCGTGCGGGAGGCGAAGGCGCAGACAGCGCGTGGTTCCATTACTAAATAATGACTGGGAAGGCACGCAGAAGCGCGGCGCGGTAGGTCCCCGGATAAGGGCCTTGTTCACACGGGGAGAGCTATTTTTTAAGTACCTACCTATTTACTTTAATATAGATAGAGATAGTAGATATTTGCTAGTTAATGAATAGAATAATAATAAAAAATATTGGCAAAGCGCATGTGAAGGCTTCCTAAGTCAGTAAAAATAGATTGACTAGTAGTCAGGTCCCAATTCAATTCAAATGCATAGCGAAAAATAATTGTATGGCCCATACAATTATTTTTTGCTATGCTGTGATTTTTTTTGACCTATTCATCGATATTGACGACCTCTGTGGCGCAGTGAGTGGACTAAGGTCCGGCTAAGACGAGACGAGACAAATGTTTGTATGATCTGCAAGTATTTTTCTCGGGTCTGGGTGTTGAGTAATATGTATTTACAAAGAAAAACGTATGTAAGTAGTAGATCAGTCACAACACAAGCTCTGCTTACTTTGGGGCCAGATGATGCTGTATGAAATGTCCGGCATTATTTATATATTTTAATTATATGTTAAAAATATTAAAAAAAAACATTAATAATGTATATAGGGGTGGTATCTTTAAAAACCGTTTTAATTTTTATTTCATAACTTTGTAGAGGTCAGAAATACGATTTCCCGTGCTAATTTGCATCACGGACTAAAGGACGAAGTGTCTTCATGTGAAACAAACTTATTTTTTAACTATACTTGGAAGGGACGAGACTTGGCCCTGAATTAGCCCTTCTTAATGGAGACATTTCTTCTGATTGCCTCAATTGGAATTAATATCGTGTCAGGAATTTTACACGCACATGTTTCTAACTAGGTGGGTACATTTTGGGATGATGTCATGCTATTTCCTTTGCAAGATTTTGAACTGTATTTTAAAAATAACTGACTCAAATTCTTATCTTTGTGAATGACCCAGATGCAGAATGTTTGCGAGACTTGAGTAATGTAGCTGATCACATTTCTTGGATTACGGTTTTAGAAGCAAATTTTGTTTTGAAAACAAAAACATTGATATCTAACAGTCGTAATCGACCGCTAGGCCTAAACGCGTAAAAACAGGGCGGTCTTGATTCTGTTGCTTTGCAGGACTAACTAAAATATTGTAAAATATGAACGATCTTATTTCGTTTGACATAATATCTAAAATAATACTGAATTTTAATTCAATAACGGAACATAATAAAAAAATACTAATTTTAAACTGTCACTCTAATTTGGACTTTGGTAATAAGGACATTCGTATTTGAGAAAATTAGAGATCATCAACACAACAAAATTATCTGAGATTGAGTTTTGTTCTGAAATAGGCCGTTTTTGACATACAATTGTCTCTAATTGAGTCATTGAGGTGTAGTGAGTGAATTTAAGTACGCCTAAAGCATACATAAAAGGTGGTCTTTTTATAAAAGCGTATTATAATATAAATGACTATATTAATGATAAGAATGCATGGCCTCATGTTGCTCTATAGTTGCATTAACTGTCTGCGTCAGACAGTTAACCGACACATTTGAAATGTATAAACTCTCTTGTATTAGTTTTTCTTAGTTAAGGTAGTTATAAGATGGATCATGCAAAAGAGCGCTAGAACCAAGACGAGTTTCTTGCTAGTTCTTCTTGGACTTGGGTTAGGAGGACTTGGCACCTTAATTCACCTAGTATGTAAGATGTTTCAAAGTGATCCTTGTGATTGTATTGAATAAAGTATATTTTGACTGTGCGCTTGGCACAAGTGTTTGAACGTTTGAGAATACTGGAATAGCGCACATACATTTTAAAAAATCCATTGGTGCACGACTGGATTCGAGCCTACGGCCTTAGGTTCAGATAATTAAGGAGATTAACTACTTATTTGTTTAATCTTCGTAATATAATCAAAATTAAGGTAATGTAATAGAAGCTTTTGTGACCGCGCATTTGCGAGCAAAAGCCTCATCCAGTTTATTTATTTTTTTACTTTTTTTCTGCTATGTTAAAAGAAAATACCTAAACAGTTTAGGCTAATATTAGTAAGTTAATTTAAATGTATAAATGTTTAATATAAATGTATTTTTATTATGGTAATTTTTTAAGAACTACATTATTTGTAACATGTTATTGGGAAATAAATGGCTCATACTATACCAAAATAAATGTATTTAAATAAATGATGTTTCTTTCTTTCTTCTTAAAATAGAACCTTTTACGCGTAGAAAGCCATCTATAAATCGAGTGTAACCTTACCCCAGCCTTGCCGTAAGGCGCAATCAGGTCCTGACTCTTCTCAAACGCCTCAATGCTCTTGTAGTCCAGCTTTACACCCTTCGGCTTGGGGTTCCCGTTGTTGTACTGCGCTACCGTCGAGAGGAAGTCAGAGAGGGCGAGGTCGGAGGTCGTGGCTGGTGGGTGCGCCATGATCGGGATGGGAGGACCACTCTCCTTGCCGACCACGTGGCCAATTACTATGTCTGCTTCCAGCATTGAGACATTGCCTGGAGAGTTTTGAAATTAAATAAATAAACTTAGTGGACATTTGATTGGCCTGTTAGCTCAGTTGGCTTCTGCGCTCTAAGGGTGAGGGTTTGATTCCCTCCCAGGATAAACATTTGTGTAAAGAACATAGGTGTTTGTTCTGTGTCTGGGTGTTATCAAATATCATAAGTATGTATTTACATATATATAATTATTCTATTAGTCATCTGGCCAACATAATACAAGGTATGCTTAGTTTGGGGCTAGATGGTGTTGTGTGCATTGTCCACCAATATTTATTTATTTATTTATTTCACACAGCACCATCCTTAATTAATCTAGTCTTAATCTAAGCAAAGCTTGTACTATGGAAACAGATGACTGACACTATGAAGAACTGAACATCCAAGTCTTAAATTAGCTTGTTTTTTTGACCGACTTCAAAAAACCAGGTTCTCAATTTAGTTGTATTTTTTTCTCCTTCATTTATGAACCAATTTGAAAAAAATATTTTTTATGTGAAAGGAGATACATTCCGATTGATCACATAGAAATTTCGTAAAAATCGGTTAAGTAGTTTAGTTTTTAAATTAAATTAGCTTGAAAAAATATGACAAACAAGTAAACAAAACATCGTATATCATATAAATTAAGTTGGTTTTCTTTTTAGTTTTTAAAACGTAATAATTATCTTTTATTAACTACCTTAAATTGTCTGAAATAAAATATATTGTTATTATTATTCGTCGAAAAATAGTCTTTCTTACTAGAAAGCCAAATTGTTTCATTTTTACATAAATAATTATTTTGTTACTATGTTGTTCTGATATTTGGTATGGGTACATCGCAAATCGAGTACTAACTAATCACTAACCTCGAAATTAACTAACTTGTAAGTAACTAATCTTCGAGTTAAAACTAATTTGTACTTGTGTTATGTATCATATCAAACAAATTGTCAAAACACAAATTCAAATTCAAAATAGTTGTATTAAACAAACAAACAAATAAAACATTCTGTATTCAATAAAATGACAAGGATCGCTTTGAATCGTCTTCTTGCATGCTAGTGAACCTAGGTGCCGGTTCCTCCTAACCCCAGTTCAGAAGAATCCGGCAAGAAATTCGTCTGGTTTTAACACTTTTTTGTATGATCCTTGTCAATTTTGTGACGAGTCGAGTTGGAGCAGATTCATCCCAAGCTTTTTTGTCATTTAAATAATCAGATATTTTATGATATGCCTTTATAGACATTTCTGTTTTATTACGTTCTCAAATTTGCCAATCGACAATTAACAATCACACGAGACACCTTGCAGTCTAACATGCGGCGAATTTGTGCCAACTATATACATAGATCTTTTAGTCTTGTTGCAAATCAGCCGATACACGATTATGTCACTTAAAAATAGATTTCTTAATGAGAAACCAGTGAAAGCTTGGTTCTGTTACTCCTGGATTGTGATTCACGATTTGCGTATTTCAGCCGCCAGCACAATGGGTGGGATGTTTACAACAAAATGACGGCTCTTTAACTAAACAAGAGCTGGAGGGATGTAGCTTGCTCTAATGCCCTATTTCTGTAATTGACCAAGCGAGCGCGAAGCGCGAGAGTCTCCGATTCAGCTGACGCGAAAATGCTTTCGTATGTCTGTCCGGCCGGCGTCTGTCCGGATGTTCTCCTGTACAGGTCACATTTCTCAACCGATTCTCGTGAAATTTTGTAAGCAGGTTCTATAACCATATGGTTTTTTTGGTTGGTTGGTTTTTTTGTTGACTGAGTTTTTGATTTTTTTTTTAAATGCCTGAGATATGTTGTAAACGTAAAAAAAGTTTTATTTTAGTTAGCTCACAGAGCCAGTAGTATATATTCATGCGAATTGACGACGTCTATGGCGAATTGTGTGAAGGCCCGGCTGTGACGCAGAATGTTGAAGGTTCAATTAATGCCGCGGGACAGTTGCAAATATTTGTCTCGGGGCTGGGTGTTATGCATAATATGTAATGACTGACCTCATAGCTCAGTTGGTAAAAGCTCTGCCTTCTGCGCTGTAGGTTGAGGGTTCGTTTTCTTCCCAGGATAAATATTGTGTGATGATCATAATAAATGCTCTTCTGCATCTTCGTATCTATTTATTTTATGTAAGTCATTTATTAAATATATTTAAATCTTTGTTACATCTTACATTTTCGTATTATTTTATACACTTATATTGAATAGAACTATATTTTTAACTTCTCAACTAGTACCTAATAATATTCTCACAGGTCCTTGTCATGGCTTTGGTCTCGGCAGAATGACAGCGTCTACTGCGAAAACGTTGGCATCATGCTGAGTCGGGGCCAATTTGCTGCTGTAGCATACACATACCATACCTAAGCATAATTGTACCAATTTTTACATAACAGTACATAATTGTAAGCATTATTAGTACCTACCATGTGCCTTTTTTATTTTATTTTATTTTTTTCTTGTATTCTGTGTGTTGTGTGCTAAGAAGCAAATAAATGTCTGTCTATGTCTATGTTTCTATGTTATATGTTTCTTAATACATGTATGTATTTAAAAAAGTATATACCTACCTAAGTATCAGTCATGTGGTACCCGTAAACTCTGCTTACTTTGGGGCCAAATGATGCTGTGTGTAATGTCCGACAATATTTATTTATTTATAATATGTATTAAAGTTAATTGCCGTGCGTTAGTCTCGCAAAAACTTGAATATGGCTCGATCGATTTGAACATATTTTTTTGTTTTGTTCGCCTAAATCTAGTACTTAGTTGGTTTACATTACAATCGAATCAATTTTATGCGGTACGAAGTTTACCGGGTCATCTAATTAACATATTAATTATTTTTATATAATATATATACGAGCGAATATAAAATCTAAAATTAGTAACCTTAGGTATTAAGTATTTGATAGTTTGCATCGCAGTATGATAAAGGTCAGAAATACTATGTCTATGCATCTACTGTAAAGGTTTGACGAAAAATACAAAACAGTAAACAGATTGACAAATATTTAGTATTATTTTGCTAATCTATTCATAATGAGTTAGACAGGATGCAGACGCAAGCACCTTCCTCCCGCCCGCAATAGTAAAAAACTAAGTACTTGGCCAGACTAAGCGGGAGCGGCGCGGGTGCGGGATCGCGCGCGTTTGTGCCTGTTTGCAATGGACCGCGGCTTTTCAATTGAAGGCCCCCGCCTTCATGCATGCATCGTGTCTGCATTGTGTCTAACTTATTAGGAATAGATTGGCGGAATAGTACTAAATATTTGTCTATCTGTTTAATGTTTTGTAATAGGTATAGTCTAGATTTTTAGGTGCTTATATTATTATTTGTATTTTGTTTATGTATTATAAAATATATATTATGTTAATTATGTTCGTTTGAATGTATTCATTTCATTTCTCTTTCCTCCTTTTTGTACGCATCATATCCACCAGTAGTTTTTAATATATCTCTATATCCCAAGGTTTTCTGCAAGAGGGTTTGTTTTAGGGATTAGCTTGGACCAACATACTTAGCCTAGCTTAGCCAACATACTATGGAAATCTCCCCGTTATTTGGAAACGTCTATCAACATCTGTCAAAAGATTTCCTTTTTCTTCGTTAATGGCATGTATCATAATAATAATAATGTCAGCTTTGTCAGTGTCAAGTTAACATTTGTCTATAATAGGAGGTCACAATGTCGTATTTTATCGTTCGTCATTTATTATTTTATATAAAACTAGCTGACCCGGCAAACGTTGTTTTGCCATATAAATATCTTTCGTAAAAAATATATTTTTTTTGTCATAAAAAGTATCCTATGGTACTACTATACCTCCAAGAATATGTGTACAAAGTTTCATGATGATCGGTTAAATAGTTTTCGCGTGAAAGCGTAACAAACAAACTTACATTCAAATTTATAATATTAGTAGGGATGTTGTCTTTCATTTAAAAAAATAATACCGATAATTTTTGCTCAAATCACAAAGACTCACAAAGATTTTATTCCAATTATTCACATCTGAGTCAATAAGACTAGTTCTATTTAAATAAAAACACCGAAATTAGTAATTAAACCGGAAATAACTCAAGAAAAATCACTGAATAGTATAAAACAAAGTCGCTTCCCGCTGTCTGTCTGTCCCTATGTATGCTTAGATCTTTAAAACTACGCAACGGATTTTAATGCGGTTTTTTTAATGGATAATTCAAGAGGAAGGTTTATATGTATAATACATGCATAATATAATAGAGAAACACTGATAATTTTAGAGGTTAGCGTATATTGGTTCAACGTATTAGAACTACTGAGCTACAGCAACGCGTGGCCGGGTCAGCTAGTAATATTTATGAGCGCCATGTTTGTTTTGCATGACGGCCAGAAATAATCGTAATTACTGTTTAAAGTAGTGTCATCCCTTTTGTAATGCGCGACAGATACTCGTAGATAAATAAATAGACAGGATGAATCTTGAGCAGTATTTTGGCAGTGTTCAAGCTAAGCGGTGCTTATAAATATGTTAATTGTGTGCACAATACAGAATAAAGAATAAAACGAAGTACAAAAGACAATACTCAGTACTTAGTGAGTACAATAACTAACAATTTATGAAGTCAACTCGTCTAATGTGCGAAGTTTGAATCTGTCGTGCGAAGTACGAGTAATTGTGATTAATTGCAATTCTAGGAACGGCTGGATGCCTGGATTTCTAGTGACTGTTAGCTATTCTGTGCGGTGGGGAACCGGGAGCTATTTCTGTTCAATTTGGCGCAAGGCATAGACGGGAAGTAGGAATTACCGGAGATCTAGGTATTGTATTGCAGGATATACCACGTTCTAGGCTAGATTAATTTCTAAATTCTGATTCAAAAATGAATTTCAATAAATAATATTAGATGGGTTAACGATTTAATTGCATCTGATTCTATAGTTTCGCCAGACGAACGAAAATTACGTAAATTTGCACCAGTCTGAAGCAGAGCAACATTAAACTTCTATAAAAATTGGGCTGGACTGGGCTGGTTGTGTCCGACGCATGCCGGATTAGTTCTAGACCAAAATCACTACTCCTGCAGCTCTGAGAGCGAGACGGCGCTGTCCCAAAAAGAGATGGCGAGATGATCACGACTCCTTTGACGGAGGTTGGGTCCAATTAACTCAAAAACATGACTGGAGAGATAAAGCGGAGGCCTTTGCCCAGCAGTAGAACACCATGGGCTAATCGTAATCATATCGCAAATTTATTTAATTGACTTTCTGCGCATTTTCGTTATGTATGTAAATTGGTGTTAATCAAAACTACGCTAAATCCAAAGAAAATCAATTAAATAAAGGAATTAAACGATAATTTACTTATTTTAGAACTGTCATTCAAGAATGTTTCTCTAAATCGGACATTGGTGCAAAGGAAATAAGATCGTCCGTATTTAAAGAAATTTTAGTCATTCTAGCAAAACAACAGAACCACCAAGAATATGTAATGTTACACGGTAGTACAATGGACGGTCTCTGCCAGACTACCTTATCAATATAGCTGAATATGTTTATTGATTGACATTATAATTACAAGGACTGACCTTACTTTAACACAACGCTAGCTTTATTATAATGAATAAAGATTTTAAGGTTTGAATTAAAAGTATGAGGTTTAAACAACAAATTAAGTGATCCAACTAATATTATAAGAAAGTGTGGGTGGATATTATGTTCTCGGCTTGGCTGAGACGCAGAAGGTTGCAGGTTCGATTCCCCAGGGCAAATATTTGTATAATCTGCAAGTATTCGTCTCGGGATATTTCTATGTATAATATGAATGTATTTACAAAAAAGAAAAAATAGCACATAAGTAGTATATCAGTCATGTGGTACCCATAACACAAGCTTTACTTGCTGTAGGGCCAGATGATTATTTCCATCCTTTCTTAATAAAATTAAGTATTAGCTTGGATTTGGACTTGGCATACATACTTCCAAAAAAAGACGGAGGTTCTGAATTTGGCTGTTTTTTTTGTATGTGTGTTACATAATGTTATAATGTATGTTACATTAACATATCTGTGCTGTCAAATAAACTCTTTCTTCTATTCTTTCTTTCTTTCTCATTACCTACCTCCGTCAATTATTAGTCGAACTCCTTACAGCATGAGAATAATAGGAATAGGAAGCCCATGGTATGATCAACGGACAAAAGTTGATCAGACCATGGGCTTGACCTTGACCATGAAGGTACAGACAGAACGCATCGATGACAAAAATTTAATTTATCGCCATTAGTGTTAGAAATGATCCCTATTGATTATTTGATATCCCAGGTTTTGATATTCAGGGTAAAGAAGGCGGTTTTCCGTTTTATATACAAATCTATTATTATCTATGTAAAGCTACGGGCAGAAGTATATAAGGTCTCTAATAACAAAATTGGTAAACAAGACTAGGATGCATGATGCAGTCTTCAGAATAACAGGACGAGATGTGGAAATTAATCATAAGTGTTAGTGGTATTGCATAAACGCAGAGCGAGAAGCGCTTCAAGGCTTCAACAGACGCGCATTTATTTACCAAAGTAAATAAACTCCCGAAATGCTAAAATTCACCTGAGGAAACTTACGCTGCTATTTGTATTACAGTGTGACCTAACATACGGAATCGTTGAGCGTAAATTTTAATCTTAGCGTTGCTTACTCTGCGAGCCGATATCGATATATCGAAACGATAAAGTCGTTGTCCATTTACATTGTATTGTCTGTTTACGTAAACTAACGTTTAAAACTTATTTCGGTCGTTTCATCGTTCAAAACAAGTCGAAACGATATAACTAAGACCAGGGGGCCTACTCTTAGAATCGATTACCGATATATTGGGTCAATAATCGTGCAAAACCCTACTCTTAGCTACATCGTTTCAACTCGTTTTGAGCAATAGAACGACATACATTACTTTTGACAATCGATGTCGTAATCCTCCACAACAGATGACTCGATAACTTGAATTTGACAACAAAATAACTGTCCATTCGACTGAATTCGAGGCGCAATTCAACGACTTTATCGTTTTGATGTATCGAAGTGAGTATACGCCCAGAGTTTTGCACGATTATTGACTAGATTATTGTTCATTGATATCAAGATTAGGGCATTAAGAGTTCTAATTAGATTTATTTCCATATATTTTGTTGCCGTATCCGGACTATAAACGGGGAGTTTAAGAGTTTCTAATGGCTAAATAATAAAGAATGTTTTTGACACATATCTTAAGACTCAACCCAAACTTACAATCCTGTAGAGTTACCGCACAATAACATCGCATGATCCTTTCTTAAACGACGATTGCTGTCCTTGTTTGCCGCATATATTAGAGCAAGACACGCTAACACTAATAGCCAATTGATTACCACCAGCTGCGTGCGGTTAACTCGGTAGTCAGAAGCTGTGATAAATCAAATGATATGTATTAAACACTAGGTGCTACCCACGGCTTTGCCCGCATGCTACGTAGATAAAAGGTATTATAACTACTAACTGAGCAGACCAAATAAATAAAAAGACGGAGCGGCGCGATCATCCAAAGTAAAGCCACCATTTTTTATGTATGTATGTAGAAGGGTTGCTTTTTGCTAAATGTTGCTCTTTACAAGTTTAACTTTTCAAACTATGATGGTTTTAAGCATAATTTTCATTCAAAACGGGATATTTACCCATGATATGTGAGTTTTTCTGCTTCCCGATATTTCGCCACAGTTGCTTGCATCATAATCTAGAAAGAAGCTAATTATCTCATACTATGTAAATATCCCGTTTTGAGTAAAAATTACCTGACAAGTGATTTGGTATATTTTTATAAAGATATTATATTATATGATTTCCGATCAAAGCAAGAATTATATTGTGCACTAACTGTAAAATGAAATGCAATTTAGGATACGTTTTTTTAATGTATAAAAAAAACGTATCACAAATTGCGGGCTTAAATTATACATACATACAAAACGAAGTGTATAAGTAGTATATCAGTCATGTGGTTTCCATAACACAAGCTCTGCTAACTTTAGAGTAGATGATGATGCTGTGTAAAATGTCCCGTATTGATTATTTATTATTATCTATTTATTTAAACAGGTTATAATTGCTGAGTGTACTAGTCTATATAAATCGCACTATGCTGCTTAATATTCTGAATATATAAAGGTACTCCAAGGTTTTTCTATCATATCATCTATTAAGCACCTACTCCATGGTTTTACGGTCTGGGCTCGGCCTTATTCGCGAGGCACTTGCCTCCATTCCGAGCTTTTACAATGAAGCCATAAATACTGCAAGAGTTATTAACAGAAGCAGACATTGTGAGCTTGCTGCAGTGAAAGTGTGAGAGTAGACGCTGTGTAAAATGTCTAGGATTCGATGTCAACGCGAGTAACCGTAGTTGATAGAAATATTATTTGTTGTATCTACTTTCTGTACGTTCTAGAATGTTTGATATAATTTTAACCGACTTAAAAAAAGGAGGATGTTCTCAATTCAATTATGTATTTTTTTATTTTTTGTGTTTGTTACATCATAACTCCGTGTATTATGAACAGATTTGAAAAAAATATTGATTTATGTGATATACTTTCGAATTATTATAAATACTTACGGGTATTTATAATAATGTGTTCTGATCGCGTAAGTTTAAAAAACTTTACTTTCGAATTGGTCTTATAGTTTTATTTTTATAAATTTAATTAAAATAAGCTCAGTAGTTTGGTTTTTATATTGAATTAAAATTTTAATTTTTAATAATAATAATAAATTTAATTTTTAAATTAGCTGGAAAAATGTGATCCAAGTAAACGAAATTTCAGTTAAATTTAGTTCAATTAAGTCAGTTTTCTTTTTAGTTACTAGAACGTTATTATGTAGGTAATTATGTACCTAATCAGATTATCTTATGAATCTTCAAGTAGTATTATTATTATAATCTAGGTATGAATTGTCTTTGACCACACTGGTTTAGAATCCTGGTGGTTCCCAGACAGGTCCCGAGGGTAGGTACCCACGGAGCTGTGCTTGTTCTAACGTCGTGAACATGGTCTTGTCCGTCTTTGATCCATACTACCAAATCTCACCAGCTGAACCAAGGACCTTTATAAAGCTAAAACTAGAAGTAGATTGCTTTTAAAAAACTGCCTTTTAATCAGGACCCTGTCACTGTCTTTTATATAAAATTGATTATCGTGATGTTTCTATCATCGCAAGATGATTTTCTTGTTATTGATAATAGGCAACACTCATAATACTCCTAAGCTCTCTTAGGCGACGAAACCGAGCGTGAACTTCTATCTGTCCAAACTCTGTGGCATTTGGCACACTGAATTGCGAGCTCCGTGAGTTTTCTACTTAGTCATAGGCAGGGCGCAAACGTGGACACTTTTGTGTCTTGTGTCGGTAACAAGCAACCGATGAATATAAAGTTTCTATATAACCACTCCCTGCGCATACGTAAATATTTTTTGTGTCCAGAAGCTTCCACTTAACACATACTCATTGACGTTCAAAAAGTGTTCGTTGTCGGCAACTGGAAACTAAAAGTCGTCAGTTGAAGACACAAGCAACATTAACAATTTCCTTACAATTGTACTAATGGAAAACAAGTAACGAATTCTACCAGTGGCCAGTAGTAGTAGTAGTGTCCGATCACCGCTACAAGACACAGCATCTACTGTTCCCTGTGATAGTGTGCCGTGTCGGCAACAAAAAGTGTCCTCGTTTGCGCAGCGCCTTAGTTCGAAACCGTAATCTCTTTGTTAAGAAAGGTAACATTTGACAAACATTACTTTTTCCTAAGCGCTACTAAAACCTGACTAGGTAAACTAGGACCTACCTGAATAAAACTAGATCTAACTACTTTCCGACAGGTCATTAAAAACAGATAAAGTGGTTCAAGGTTTTTAAGGGTTCGGAATAACATCAACAAATTGTAGGTGAGCGCAAGTCAGCGCAAATGTCCTCAATTGGTATGACTGTCACATGTCTATCAGTTTCATTGCAAGGAGACTGACTTTATAGTATGTATCCAATAACGCAATGTATGTACCTACCTATGATCGAGTTTACAATTGTTTACATCTTAGATAGATTAGTTGTGCAAGACTTGCTCTGATACAACGATTTATCCATGTAGATGAGGTACTTACAATCTCGAACAACCGACACAAACCTACATAATTATGTGTGACTTATGTGCTCAAATGCTCAAACGTTACCTAGATATACTACACGAGTTTAAGTGAAGTTGAGGTTAGTACTATAATAACTTACTTGCTAATGAAGCTTCTAGATATTTTTTGTTGTTGACAGCATGTGCCCACGTGATCAATGTTAAATTCTTCATCGGCTCTTCTTCTTTAGCACAAATTGCCACAGTTGCTGCAACAAAACAAAACAGTACTATAAATCTACCGAACTAGTAGGATTTCGTTTTAGCTGGCAACATTATTCTATCAAACGTATCTTGACTGTCAACGTCAAATGTCCATTTGATGTCAAATGAAATGACAAGACATGAAGTGACTCGGAGCCGAGCGAGTGTTTTGTTTGCACAAATATTGTTTAATAATTCGTTATTTAGCGATAGTTACATGGTAATTATAATAAATTAAACAATTCTTCTTATTCACCTGTTTCTACCATGTTTCATGAAGGTACAAACACCAAATAAAGCACAAGAAATAGCACAAAACAAACAAAGTATGTATAGGTAACAATAACAGAGAGCGCTGTTTTTTTGCCACATTAGACAGGCTGTAGTCTCAAGAGTATACCGCCATTTTACGTACTTATAAAGTTTTCATGTGTTTTAAGGGTAACAATTGTGCCTTTCGTAGTTTCTAAATATTATTAACATAAATTATATGAATATAATATGTATATATTAAAGAAAAAAAGTATTTAAGTAATATATCAGTCACGTGGTACCCATAACACAAGCTCTGCTTACTTTGGGGCCAGATGATGCTGTGTGAAAATGTCCGGCATGATTATTATTATAATTATAATTTTATGTCAGACATAATATTTCTTTGATTCTAGAGAGCACTGAAACGAAACTAAAAATACCAATAGATACCCAGCATAAATAGTTAGGTCATAGCATAACAGATGGCGCTAAATGTAAATTAACATGTAGGTAATGATGAAAAGGAATATTTCAATGGATAACCTAATATTTACTTCAACCTTCTATCTAAAACATAATTTTATTTTTATCTATTTTTTCGATTTTGAATTTTATATATCATTAACATTAGGTAGGTAAGTATAAACATGGCTTGTTTTGATGATGTTCCTTAAAATGCCACTACCTAGAATACATACTACTAGGTAGTTAGTTATCTGCCGACTATAAATTCGACTCACCCAGCGATTTATATTTACAATCTTACGGTAAATACCGATAACCATTGATATGCCTTTGCAGATAATATCCTAATCTCACTAGCTGTTGAAGCATGATTGATGGAACTACTCACAGATACGGTTAAGCGGTTGTAGTTAGGTATTTAATAAAACTAGTGGTCGCCCACTGGTCGAAATTTAACCGTATTAAAATAATAATAAATGTATATTTTATGCATAATTTAAAAAAAATATTAGCATTCTGCACTCTTTCTCTATATAAACTATAATTGTGCAAAATGTCATACTTCTCTGTCCGCGCAATTTTCGTAAAAAGGTGTATTAATATATAGATGAATCAATATATATGTAAGATCGCAATGATTGCTTCGCAAGATGGTCAGAAATAATTTCCTAGCAAAATCAATTCAATAAAGGAATTTAATGTCAGCATTATCTTATTCGAGAACTGTCATTTAAAATCGTTACCTTAATTTAATTACGTTACGTTACTTAGAAAATAAAATCTTGTATTTTAGGAAAATTTTGCGAGTATGTCGAAACTATCTGGGCCATTATCTTACCTATACAAATTTAGACAACCCCTCATTTTTAAAATTACATTACAATAGCTAGCGTGGAGTTTCTCTGTTCTTGTCATTATCATTATCATCATATCAGCCCTTAAAAGTCCACTGCTGAACATCGGACTCTTCAATCGATTTCCAGGAAGAACGATTTTGAGACCTCTCCACCGACTTTCCGTGATCTTTACAATATCATCAGTCCATCGGGTGGGGGGTCGTCGAACGCTTCGTTTTCCTGTCCTTGGTAGCCATTTGAGAACTTCTGTTATCAGTTCTGCGAGCTATATTGCCACTTCAAATAGCAAATTTTGAGTGCTATGTCTGTGACTTTGGTACGGATTTTCTCGTTGCGGATTTTATCACGTAAACACCCAACATAGCTCTCTCCATAGCACGTTGCGCGAATCTATGCTTGTGTATGAGGACAATAGTTAGCGACCAAGTCTCAGTTCCATATGTCATCACTGGCAACAAGCACTGATTTTCGTCTTGAGGCTCTGCGGTATCTGTGACGAGAAGATGTACCGATGTGCCATTATTGTCATTATAACGACTGTGCATAATGATAGCATCATATTTAAACTACACATTAGCAAGTGTAATTATAAGTTAGATCCAAAGTATTTAGAGATATTTCGACACGTCCTGAAATACTATTACGACCACAGAACAGAATCTAATCAGACTCTATACTTCTCTTTTCTGTGATTATAATCTTCTTTCGTATCGTTGTTACATCCTATTTAGTAAATGGCTTTATCTACGACTTTGCCTGAGCAGGACGTGAGATCATCCATAGTGCATGAGTTGGGCTATACATGCAATAATAATAATAATGCCGGGCATTTTACACAGCATCATCTAGCCCTAAGGTAAGCAGAGCTTGTGTTATGGGTACCACGTGACTCTGATATACTACTTATATATTTTATTTTTAACTGACATCAAAAAAGAGGAGGTTCTCTATTCTGTTGGTTTTTTTAATATTTATTAGTTACTTACGTAACTCAGTCATTTATAAACCGATTTAAAAAATCTTTCTAGGAAATTTGATCAAAATCTGTTCAGTACTTCGTTTTTAAATCAAATAGCTGGAAAAAATATGTCTTCCAAGAGTTCCAAGTAAACGAAATTTCGATATTTTGCTTTCCTGTGACTTTCCAGTGGTGTTTACAAATTCCGAAATAATATAAAGTACTTACTATAAAAAATATAAAGTACTATAAAAATATAAACTACTATAAAAAATATAAAGTACTATAAAAATATAAAGTACTATAAAAATATAAAGTACTATAAAAATATAAAGTACTATAAAAATAAAAAGTACTATAAAAATATAAACTACTATAAAAAATATAAAGTACTATAAAAATATAAAGTACTATAAAAATATAAAGTACTATAAAGCGTAAAATACCAACTTTTTGAATTGATTTTAAAATAAGAAGAGGTTCTCAATCTCTCAATCTCTTGGTTGTATATATATGTAAGTACCTACTCAAATGTAATTCAATAAAGTTTTTTTTTATGTTTTTAAGACGTATTTTTTTATAAATACCTACAAATAAAAACATCTAGAGGCAAACAATTCGGGTCATACAAACATTTGTCTCGCGGCGGAAATTAACAACCTACACAAGTTCTTGATTATAATAGTTGATAGGTACGTAACCTAGATATCCTTTATTACCTATATATCCTCTATTACCTAGACATCCTCTACTACCTAAAGATCCTCTATTCTAGGCTCCGTCTAGCTTTTATTTAAGTTATATTCATGTATCAAAACTACGAATTTACCTATTAATTTTTTATAAGTTTTAAATTCAGAGTTATTCCGTAGAATGAATAATCCCGGAGATTTCACACAACATCATCTGGCCCCAAAGTAAGCAGAGCTTGTGTTATACCACATGACTGATATACTTATATACTTTTTTTTTTGTAAATACATACATATTATACATAGAAACACCCAGACCTGAGACAAATACTTGCAGATCATACAAACATTTGTCCCGCGGCGGGAATCGTACCCGCAACCTTCTGCGTCTCAGCCAGACCTTAGCCCACTGCACCACAGAGGTTGTCAAGAGTTAGGTTAGCAATTATGTACATTTAATGTTTTACATGCGTCACAATGAAGTCAAACCAAACACACTCACTGTGTATGAGTGTGTTTGGTTGTGTTTTCGTAGATCCCAAACAGTTAAACCGTTTTATAAAAAAATTGCATTTACAAAAAAAGTATATATGTAATATATCAGTCATGTGGTACCCATAACAATAGCTCTGCTTACTTTGGGCCCAGATGATGCTGCCATGATCTGCAAGTATTTATCTCAGGTCTGCAAATATTTTGGGTGTTTCTATGTATACTAATATATACATATGTAATATATTAATCATAGGTACCCATAACACAAGCTTTACTGACTTTGGGGCCTGATAATGCTGTGTGATGACCGAAAAATATTTTTTTTAAAACCGTTTAGATATTTGAAGATAATCTCTCTCTCTCTAATCTCTGGATGTGAGCAGCTTACACAGGTCTGAACGATTTTGAAATTGCGAGAACATAGTAAGCATGACCTGATGCTGGTGCATCATCTGGAATCGGCAGTATTGCCAAGTATTCATCATCTTCTGCAGAGGTATCATCGTGTTTGAGCTCATTGGAATTATCTTAATGAACAGGTACTAGATGTATATTTTTGTGTCGTATATCGTTTTTTTTTTATGTCATTATTTATTTTTTCAACACAGTAATTACTTAGAATCTTTTAAATGCTGGGTGAAGTTAGCCGATTCTTTGTAGCACAAGTCCGAGAAAAATCAGGCAAGAGTTCAACAAGAAACAATAAATTCTAATAGAAATGATGCCTATGAATATTCTTAAGCTGGGACTCTGGGACCCGTTTTTTAAGCATATTTTAAAAAAATTGCTGACCAATCAAATTTACATAAAGCAGTTTTGATTTTTGACCTTGACAGACTTTTTCCTTAAGAACTTTTTATCAAAGATAGAGTCGAAATGTACAGAATAATAAACAATAATATAAAATACACGTTAAACAGTTGAGCTGTCTTAGGACCGTTTAAAACGATCTATAGATAGCTCAACTGATCCAGATCACTGCCAGAGGGCAGCGTTTAAATTATATTAGAGATTCTTACCTGCTACCACGAGGGCGAGCATAGCGCGGATCCCGGCTTTTCCCATTTTTCCTGTAACTCCGACTGCGCGAACGCCACAAATGGCTTTGATTCGTCCACCCTCGCTGGCTGAATGCTAAATTGGCTAATTCATCTGATTCATTGCTAAAGTGGCCTACAGATGGCCGCAAGGACGAACTCGTCGTGCGGACGTACGGGCTCGCGCACAAGTGACATCTACGAAATATAGAGCTCTAGAGAGATCTTTCATTTTACGCTTTTTAGTATTTTATTTTTCGAAATTCGTAAACCCTACTGGAAGCAAGCAAAATACGAAATTTCGTATCCTATGATTTTGATGAAATTACTATACGACCAATCGAAAAGTATAACGTACGTCTTTTATCTTATACAATTTTTATTTCAAATCGGTTCCTCAATAACGGAGTTATAAGGTAACAAATATATTAAAATAATAAATAAAAAACAACCGAATTGAGCAGATACCTCTTCCTTTTTTGAAGGTAATAATGAACGGTCCCTTCGTTAACAGTGAACTTTTGGATAGACTGGACTATAAATAAACAGAGAAGGGGCGTGTTAGTGTGATGTTTATATATAACTAGCGACCCGCCCCGGCTTCGCACGGGTGCAATGCTGATACTAAATATACTATAGAATGGTTCAGCCAGCGTTTGCAGTATAAGCGCAAAAAATGACTTTATTTACCTCTAAAATTATCAGTGTTTCTCTCTACTACTATTACTATGTATGAATTATATATCTATGTAAAACTTACTCTTGAATCACTCTATCTATAAAAAAAACCAACTCGAAAAAAAAAACGTTAACAAGTAGTTAACGTTAACGTTAATAAGTAGTATATCATTTGGTCACAATAATACATGCTATGCTTAGTTTGGGGTTAGATGGTGTTGTGTGTATTGTCCACCAATATTTATTTATTTAATATTTATTATAATTTTTTTTTCTAAATACATACATATTATAATATACATAGAGACACCCAGACCCAAGACAAATATTTTCTTGCAGATCATACAAACATTTGTCGGCGGGACGATCACCATAACACAAACTATGTTTACTTTGGGGCTAGATGATGTTGTGTGAAATGTCCGGGATTATTTATTTATAGTGTGACTAGTATCACCGACTGTACCACAACGTCACGTGTAGACGTGACGATGTAGAGGTGGAGATGATCTTGGTAGAGAAACCGTTTCAAAATTACAAAGATAGTACAGATATCATACTTATAAGATAGTGGGTTTTCTTGGTAGTCTAAAAACTATTAGATAAATGATTACAAAACTGAAAATCGGTTTTTAAACCCTGAATATCCCTGAATAATGTATGTGATATTCCAATACAATTCGTTCTCTAATTGCGATACATGCTATTTTACCTTCAAAGCCCATGGTATTTTCAACTAACATGTACGTATAAAGATTTTGTACTGTACGTACTGAGATTCCCAATACTAATTGCGACAAATGAATGAATGTGAATTGCCTGAGATTCTAAATGCTAATTCGACACATGAGCTGGTTGCTTCTCGTTAAAGAGTTCAGTAGGGCATCTTCAAAACCCATGGTCTGTACAACTGACATGTACGTGTAAAGATATTGCCTGAGATCCCCAATAATAATTGCGACACATGAGCTGTTTGCTTCTCGATCAAGAGTTCAGTTAGGCATCTTTAAAGGCCATGGTCTGTTCAACTGACATGTACTTACGTGAGATATTGCCTGAGATCCTAAATGCTAATTGCGACACGAGCTGTTTGTTTGTCGTTGAAGAGTTCATTAGGGCATCTTTAGAGTCCATGGTCTGATCAACTGACATGTACGTACGTTGACCACCGAAAGATACTCGTATACACACGTATTCTCTTACCATATTTTTCAAAATAATCACTAAATTGTGATGCGTTTGTTTTCTTTCGTTTAGTTTCGGGTTTTTGTTATGTTTTCTATCATTCAATTCAATTCAATTCAGTTTATTTAAACCTTGTTTAACATTATAGATACTATTTAATGCGTTAAAAAGTAACACAAAACAATAGTAGAAACCTTTTTTTTTTTTTTGAAAAAAAAGTACAGAGAAAAAGTGTGATTAGAATATCATTCGATCCTCTGTAAACTTATATGGGACCACCTCGGAGGTACACTCCGGTGGTATGGTTTGGATTTCTATTGAAACTATCCCACGTGATTTACAATATAGAAAAAAACGTGTGCGTCTCAGGACAACCGACAGAAGTGATAACTTAAACTAATCTAACTAGCGCTGTGGGTAAGAGTGAGAGAGGAAAAGCCTGCCTACCGCTGCCGTATGCTTGAGAGAAAGGGAAGAAAATTATAAATATAGAATAAAAATATATTTATATTTTAGATATTTTTTATACGCTGGACCAAATTTCGACCAAGTAACCGAAGTTGTTAATGAACTTCCAAGTCAGTACGAGTATGGTTGTTCTACTTTTTATCATTAAAGATTGTTTTTAATTTTTTATATCTTTTTGTTTGTTTTTTTTTTGTTGTTTTTTATGTTGTTATCTTATATTGTTATTTTTTTATTTTTTTTATTGATCCGCTCTGTAATGTGTTGTCAAATAAACAAATTTTCTTTCTTTCTTTCTTTCTTTACTTAAAAACTTTTATGGTACCTAACTTCTTTTTGTACCAAGGGCAACGTTACCTCTAAACTAAGTAGTATCTTGCAGCTCATGGTAAGTATAAAAAAGTTAACAGGAGCGGACGACGTTTATAGCAACATAACCGAAACGTCTATAATAAATAAATAAATAAATAAGTAATGCTGAACATTTCACACTGCATCACTTGACCTCAAAGTAAGCAGAGCTTGTGTTATGGGTACCAGACGACTACTACTTATATACTTTACTTGTATTAAATACATATTATACTTCTGAACACCCAGACGCGCGACAAATACTTGCAGAGCATACAAACATTTAAACATTTGTCTCACTGCTGGAATCGAACCCGCAACCTTCTGCATCTTGTAACGGAACAGAAGGTCATTCCGTTATAATTCACAATTAATATTGTATGCTTGGGTACAAACCTTATTAATATCACGTAGGCATACATGGGTCATTCTTATCAGAACAGATTTACCAGCAATTCTATCTCAGATCTTTAATTATTGAATAAAATAGTGCGTAATTCATTACAATGTAAGTAAACAAAGCATCTGTCATAACAAACTATACCATAGACGGAATATGGCAGATGTATGCAATTGTCAAGGCCCGTGAGTGAAAGCTAGCAAAAAGTAATCAATACTAAGTTTATAGACTATGGTTTAGAAATATCTTACGACTCATAGAGTATAATAATAAATAATACTGGATTTGAATTAGTAAGATTAAATAGAATTTGATTCTATAAGATAGAATAATCTATCTTTCTATTAATATATTATTGATAGAATGATTTGGGACGGGAAGATCTCTAAGGAGGTTGAATTCGAAAGGGTAAACAATTAAATAGCTATATAAAAACAATATTAAAACTAGAATAGATAAATTAAAATCTATTTATGTTAACGATATAATATATAAATCATGAAATAACCACATAAAGATAAATTGAAATTTTAATTAATTTAGGGCTTGGTTTAGTAAAGAGGTTATTTAGCTATACCACGGAGGTTGGGACGTAAATTGAATTAGAATCGAAATTTCGAATGTGTTTGAAAATGGAAAGAAAAGAAAAAAAAAAGATGAAAAAGAAGATGGCGGATTTTGGCATTCTGGATTAGGAGGGGCGTAAGGCTGGTCGAGCTGAACGTTTGCATGAACATGGTGTCCTGTCGTGCGTTGTTTCGGGGATAATTTTATTGTGTGAGTTACGTAATAGTTTATCCGGTCGGTAAGTCAGAAAGAAGACAAGATTCGCCAAAGTGATTGTATGAGGCTCTTACACGGCATGGTCTGTGGGACAGATGGAAACCTAGCGGTGTTATACCCAAGTCTGGCTTTCCCACCCTGTTAGGAGTTCCCCCAGGACCTCTGGGAACGAGCCTGGAGCCAGATTCTACCTCTCCTGAGGATCGGCTTAATGGTTCCCTATGATTGGTTGCATTCTGTGTAAGGAAGGCAGAACCGGACTTAACAGAAGCAATCGACATAGTCTATCTTTATTTATTTATATATTTGCACATTATATTGCCTTTAATCTACGGATAACATCCCAGGACTTCGGTCTGTCGGAAGTAGATTGTAGGGACGTACTAGGGATAGGTACAAAGTCGAGGTTTACAACTCGCTGTCCCCCAATTAGCAGCTAGGTAGCTCATCATTGCACCCTGATGAGTGACATACACAATTAAATGTACGAAGCTTGCTTCCAGTATTGCTGATTCACACACCAGATTAGGTTAGGTAGGACATAAGGTACACAACACGTTCGACAAGTTTGCCTAGGTTGTCGAATTACTATTATCCATACCTATACAGTAGTATAAATCTACTTATGGGTTTTGTAGGATTACGTAGTTTATCTGACAACACGTTTCGACAAGTTTGCCTAGGTTGTCGAATTACTATTATCCATACCTATACAGTAGTATAAATCTACTTATGGTTCTCGTAGGACTATGTAGTTTACCTGTAACTAAATCGGTGCGCGAATCAGTGGGGAAAACTAATATTGACTAAAAGTTATTAAACTTATAAACTCAATTATCCAATAAGATAGTAATACCAATTATTTACTAAAGATTTAGCTGAAACATTGCACTAGATAATAAATGTCTAGTTGAAAGCAATTATAAATTTTTATGAAATGGAATAATGATTTCCTACACCTTAAATTCAAATGTTCATTATTTGTACATTGTGGTATATATTTAATGGAGACCTTATGGATGAGTCTTACTATTGATTTATTATTAATCATATTAGATAAGTTCTATCACACTCTTGAGGCGAAAGACCTAGCTTGCTTGAATCTATGGAAAGACTAAAGCTGCTATCGACGAAGAGTCAGTATGAATATTACTGTTGATATAATTTTATCTAATTCAGACTTTTACCTAGTAATAGTATAGAGAAACATCTCTCAAGGCTGAGAATTAAGCTATCCAAATTTGATATTATTCATGAAATTAAGGTTAAACTATTCATATAATTGGTATATCTATCACACGTTATCAATCTTCTTTACTCTACGGACCTAACAAACAAAATCACAACATATTGTATTAGATAATAATCTGTATTAGGGTCGAGTAGGCTAAAATTCTTGTGTTGTAGGATTAGGGAACTTCGCTAAGTAGGATAGGAGTTAGGCAGGGCTCTTCTATGTATCCAGTTGCATTCTAAGATGCGATGCTAGAAGGTTAACCAGTGGATAGGTGGTATTTGAGTTGCTTGCAGACAAAAGTAAAGTAAATGCCCTTGAATGTGTTGGACCGACCTACTACATTGGACAGAATGATACAGGCTGCTGTTTGTGTAGATATCACGCGTGCGGAGCTTGATATTATACAAAGTAACAATTCATGACAAGAACTAATATCGTATTAAAATATTGAAATAACTCAAACCGTTAATAAGGTTTCACTAATACTAGATTGGATATAATACTTATTTACTTTATGCAGTTTATAATATCACTAAAGGACAATGATTAATATAATTATAAAATTAAAAATCGAACCACAGCGTAGGCAAATCAAAGATATCCTTCATTATAAAGGATGATTACTTCTAATAATAAAGTAATACTATTTTAAATGCATATCTCAACAGAATTCTCTTAAAGAATCAGAGTTACTATATTCGAAACACAACGTAGGATTTTAATCACAAACACTAGACGAATCATTTGCAAAATTAAAAATAGATCAAAGTATGTTTAGGGATTTAAATTATTATAGTTATAGTTATTTGGGTTTAATTTTAGGTACTTTTAATTAGTAGAGAAGGCGACAAAAAAGTTAGGTGCATCGAGTAGTAGGTAGTAATAGGTAGGAGGGCGTTACAGTCTCAGCCGGCCTTAACTCACGCCACTGAGGTAGTGAAATTAAAAGGTTATACGCGATAAATACCCGTCAACTATCCAAACAATACCAATTTACTCAAATTTGGACACGACTACGCCTGTCGGGTCAATCTGGCTCCAATATTACAAAGCTATGCTTAGTTTGAGGCTAGATACTGTGTGAATTGTCCCACAATATTTATATTAATACGTAACTAGTTTAGTGACAAAAACTGGATCTACAAAAACACAAAAAATACAAAATACAAAATGTTTTATTTCTGTAACTTAAGTAACATAGTTTATCAGTACTGGATACCTCCTTTTAAGTATAAAATACCTGTATTTGGAGAATATTGCTCTTCCTATGTGTGGTTTATAGCTATTATATTGCTGTAACATACATTATAATTAACTATCAACCTAAATCTCGAAAAGTGCGTGTTTAATTCCCGCTGCGAAACAAATCCATACAGTCTAAAAGTAGAAGAGCACAAATAAAACAAAAATTACAAAATTGATACAAAAATATTTATTACTTAAATTAACTACGTTCAGAATCAACACAGCCTCATTAATTAATAAGATTTAAAAGACATTCAATAAAATTATATAACATTCGCCAAATCACACATAATTTGACTAGGACGTGTCATACATATATTAATGCATCGCCCACGTCAACGGTCGTCGTCATCCAGATACACAATGCCTTAACTCTGACTGGATTCTCACTAGTCCCGTTTCCTCTACCATTAATGGGACCATTACATAACATGGGCCGCCATTTCTTGAACATTTAAGACTAATTTGCCCTATTACTATTTGTCCATTTACATTCACAAAATGCAACCGCGAATCTTTGAGATATTCAAAGAAATGAATATTCTCACAATAGCAATATATATAAATGAAATTGTTTTATCCACTCATAAAAAAAGAGATAGGTTTCAGTAAGATTGTGATCTTCATGATATCAATACTAGGAACAGAAACAAATTATACATCCCTATGTTTCGGCCAGACAAATTAGATATGTTCATTATGGGGACCACGATTCACTTCTTTATTAAGCTTCCTGAAAATACATCTATCCTACTTTTTAAGAAATTTAAAACTTACATATAGGGTGTAGTCTTGTGAAGAAATCGTACTACATATAAATGACTTTACTATGATTAAGAATGCATAGCCTCATGTTGCTCTGTCCTCAGACAGTTATCTGAAACATTTTAAATGTGTAACCTGATGTTACCTTGTATTAGTTTTTCGTAGTTAAGCTAGTTATAAGAAGGATCATGCAAAAAATACATACTGAATTGCTTTTTAAACTGTTATTCCTTCAATTATCGAGCAGATATCCATTAAATAGCGGTAAAAAAGACACATTTTTTCCATACTAAAGCTAATTTGTTGTGGGCGTGCTCTTGCTTGCTCAACATGTACTAGGTACGCAGAATCGCCAAGATGTACGCATAAACCTAAAGCTTGTATTTTCATTTTTTTTATGTACAAAAATTTTGTACACAAAAAAGTTAAGTACTTAGATATTTATTTACGTAGAATAAGTATGTATTTACAAAAAACAAAAAAAAAGTAAATAAGTAGTATATCAGTCATGTGGTACCCATAACACAAGCTCTGCTTACTTTGGGGCCAGATGATGTTGTGTGAAATGTCCGGGATTATTTATTTATTATTATTATTTGTATCTGAACTCGTGGACGAGATTGGCACCACAATATTAGATATCCTAGTGGGTGCTAGCTAGTAGACGGTGATATGTGACTTACTAGTATATCTTTTCCAAATACTTACTTTATTGGTCAATTCAATATCCCTAGGTAATACTGTACCTATCACTATTAACTCCTGAGTCTGGACTTCTAAATTTCATAAAAAAATTGACATTAAGTGCGCCTTAGATATGAAGGCGGCGAAAATACTGCATTGTACAAATGCAGTTATCATGCTGTTGCAATGCACTAAATTGATATATTACCTATCTATCAGGCATAAAAATAATGTGTTTAGTCAAATTCCATATTCATATTACAAGTTTAATAATAAATTACTTCGAAATCAGTAACATGGTAACGAACTTTTTCGGGGCTTATATAGAAGTTACAGTCATCCCGACCACCACAGAGTGTAAACCTGTCGAAACGTCGGGAAAAATAGGTAAATAAACGCGATATAAGCTTAATCGCGTCGATCGATCGATCGCGCAAGCTTAAAAAACTTTATAGAAGTTACTACTATGTATTTCTTACAATCGATTATCCAAAAATACTTATAATGAGCAGAATAAACAGTTTTTGTAATAAAAAACACCCCTTATTGATAAATCTATTAAAATCATAAATGAAGACATTTTGTAATTTTTTACATTATGCACAAGAGAGAGGCACAACGTCAACAATGTCAACAATTTAGCCTCTACAGACATTACCTCTTACTGTAAGGGATAACATCAATAACATTATAAATTGTTAAAATTGTATGTAAAATTGTAATTGTGATAGTTAAAATTGTAAGTAACCGATACTTCGAAATACTTTATATTACCATTAGCCTATGCCCATTCGTACGATACAATTAATTACGTAAAGATCCATTCAGTCGTTTAGCCCAAATAGAGAAAGACAAAGACAGAGAATCCATACTAATATTTTAAATAAAGTGTTCGGTTTTATAGCGAACACAACAATTATGCATTTTTGTCTTACATGCAAAAAATGCGTTAATAACGATGTTAATAATAACTTTTAATTAATAACATTTTTATTAATAAGTTTTTCATGTTGTGAAAATAAACATTTTATTATATATCATTCAATTCACCTTACACATTCGTTCATTCGTTCATCTAATTAATTCATTCGTGTTACTCTATGGAGAACCGTCTACACTAAGGAAACGGAAATTCGTGACGGAAAAATCTTACACCTTTTCCTCGTCGAGCCCCCGTCTGCCAAGTCCGTACCGTGCGATAAGGAACGTCGTTCCAAAATGCACTATTGCTTGAGCCAGTGCGCGCTACCACCTGCTGGCCTTGCACCGCGTCACTCATAACCATCTAACCATAATATTTTATATCAATTATTACCAATTAGTCTTGTATAATAATTTAATATACTTTGCTAACCATTTCGTGTACGGGACACTTGGCAAGAAGGGATAACGGAAGATGGACAAAGGCGGTAACGGAGTGGTGGCCAAGGAATGCTCAACGGCCAAGAGGCAGACCACCCGCCCGAGGGTCGAACGATATAGTCAGCGTTGTCGGGAACCATTGGATGAGACATGCTAGAATCGGAAAGAATAAAGAGGAGGCCTATACCAAGCAGTGGATGAAATCGGGCTAAATTATTATGATGATGATTTCGTGTACGTGTGAAGTCCAAAAAAAATAACCGTCTACAGTGAACTTTGGACTTCTTATTTCGTCTCTACACCAACAACCTTAACTAAGAGGGCTAGAATTCCCAAAAAGTGTCTTTTTCTGTATGTCTGTTCATTTGTAACCGATTAATGGCAAAACGGCGGAACGGATCTTTATAAAATTTGGTAAGAAGATTGATTATATCTTGGAGAACGACACAGGTGTTTTTAATGTTGGTACCACCCATGCGAAGCCACGGGCAGAAGCTTGTCCGAAATGTTGTGCAGTGTTCGATTATGAACTCGGGGCCTACCCTGATTGTGCCGTAGCACAATGCCAACATAGATGGAATGTCTTATTACACCGGCATATTTAAAAGTTTGTTAAACCGTGGGGAATGAAATAAGTAATTGAAATATTTTCACGTAACGTGTTTCATCTCACATGATCAGTGTTCATGCTTTTATCTTTCACTGTCCGCTAATGATGATGTACTTCGGCTTCCGGCTGCTACATATGATGGTAAAAGCCAGGCAAGCGAGGCCTACAGTTGCTAGGACCACGCCACCCCACTTAACCACAGCATTGACCACCCTGATGGAATAAAACAAATTCATTATGTCGTATCCTCAGTGACTTAAAAGTTAAACTTAAAAACTTTAACTGAAAGTGAAAACTTAAGGCCTGTATATCAAAACAAAACTCAAACTCAGCTCTTCTATCTTTTCTTCCTATAATGACATCTGTCTTGTCGACAATTTTGCCAGTGTCAAGTGATTGTTTCGTTACGTAGACAGAGAAAACAATAGACACATGGTGAACGTGCCGCGTGTGAGATAGAACGATAGGTGGATGGTTTTGCCACATTAAAACTTTTACCCTAGTCCTAAGTAATCCTAGATTTATTAGAGACGTTGTGTTGTAGTAGAAAACTCTCGAGCTTGTGTCTCTATTATAAAACTCAAACTTTTATAACAGATGTGTGATATAGAAAAAATATAACAACATTTGTGTACTTTATTGGTTATTATTATTAAAGCTAAGCATAACAAAGCATAATACAAAGTCAAGGTCAAAAGATAATTTATTCAATAAAATCACAAGTATCACTTTAAAACGTCTTACATACTAGGTGAATTTAGGTGCCAATTCAAAACCCAAGCCCGAGAAGAGAAACTCCTAGTCCTCCTGCTCCACCTGGTCCTCCTCCTGGTCCTAGCGCATTTTTGCATGATACATCTTATAACTACCTTAACTACGAAATACTAATACAAGCGAGTTTATACATTTCAAGTGTGTCGGTTAACTGTCTGAGGGCAGAGCGACATGAGGCCATGCGTTCTTATCAATAATATAGCCATTTATATTATAATAAGCTTTCTTCGAAAGACTATTTTTTATGTAAGCTTTATTAGGTAGTTTAGTTGCATTTTCAGGAAGCTTATTATAAAACTGCACCGTGTTCCCCATAAAGGACTTATTTACTTTTTGTAGTCGAAAAGTATTGATCAGTATCTACCAACCTACAGAATAAAAACTCATAAATCAAATATTTGCTAACCACCAGTGCATTAGGATACAGAATGGTTAATTTTTTCTTATTAAACGATACATTTTTCTCAAAATGGGTGCTACAATATGTCGAAGAGTTTTTGGGTGTCCAAATTTTTCGGCCTGTGGCTTCAATCCACTGCAAACGTACATTATCGTTTCATGGAAAACTGTAACAAATTAACAGCGAGATGTTTTTTTACAATTTGAGAATCATTTTAATCTATTTATTTATACAGAGCGGTATGATTATTCTCGTTGACAGGACAATATTTTACATTAAATTGACTTCAAAATCTATGAATGGTCTCCTCAGACCGATTTTAAGCAGCTTTTAAAGTTAAGGTGGCATCATGAATTACCTTGTCTCCATATATTCATCTATACAACATCGAACGATACTTACGTTAAATTGAATTATTAATATTCATACGATATGTAAGACATATTTTATGTAAAATTTATGTGCCTAGTCTGGGGAATGTTAAGATCGAATGCAGGCAACACCAAAATAAATAAATTATTTGTTATGATTTATGAATTATGCTGTAGCGAACAAAGTTCAGTTCGAAATGTTGTTATCTATTGTGTATATTAATAAAAAAACAGTTTGAAAGCTGATAACTACTCAAAAATACTTGTACTTACGAGTAAAAAGACAAATCGGAGTGTTTCCGTTCACTATCACTTTTACATCCTAAAACGATACATCGAACCATTATCTTTACAAAATCCGGTAAAAGAATTTGTTATTTGCAATTCGCAAGTAATTCAGCGTGTTCACAATTTATTTTTAACTGTTTTTTTTCGGTTATTTCACACAAAGCGAGCACAAACCATCCAAACAAAACAAAGGCAAACTGTCAAACGTTGCTTAGCAGAATCTTAGCACAATCTTGAAAAAACCGGCACACGACATGAAACAAAAAATCAAACCATTCGATCTCGTTTTCTTTACTCGTGCATATAAGTTGTTACCTTTCTTGTATGAATGCGACGGATGCTATCTAGTCGTCTATTAGTTTCTCTGTCTACGTTTCGTTATAAAGTCTTAGTAGATCGTCATTTGTCTATTCTAAACGTCATCGCGGAATGGCCATCTAGAACTTTCTCGGGATTCCTCGTCGATCAAATCATATTGCACCATAATACATTTATAATTCAATTTTCCATACTTGAGCTATGAAGTCACAATTTATTCAATGATATTCCGCTTAGATTACTGAATAAAAAAACACGCAGAAAAACATAATAAATTTAGAAGTGCTATGGTACTTAATGAAATGACAAACGAAGCGTCCCAAGCTCAGATCAAAAACTAAGCAGATATTTTCTGATGCACCTGGATGACATCCTGTCAAAATACCTATGATAAAACTGAGTTTGAATTATGTTTTGGTAGTCATTGACCACGCACAGCGCAGTCTGCTGCGACTTGAAAAAAAGAAAACGAACTATGATAAAGGGCTAAACTTGATGTAATGATGCATGAGCTTGATGTATGAGCTTCTCCCTCTTTCCAGCACTGACATAAATTGGACAGTCAGTCAGTCAGTTCTGCCTCAATTGTCACTTTTTGAATTGTTTACGTGTTGTTTACGAACTCAATAATCGTTTTAAATTGTAATAAATAGTGATAGATAAGGTTGAAAAGGCTGCTAGCATGATAAAAATGAGTGCGTTTCTTGTAAATTCCTGTTTTCCAGGAAAATTTAGAGGTGTATGGCGTGTAATGCGAGGTATGTGGATTTTGTTCACAATGAAAATATGGTAGTAAACGGTTTTTTATACCCAGATTTCCCCTGGATGAGGGGCGGTGAGTAGAACTTAAACTAATATATCAATTTATAGGCCCCTAGTAGTACCTACATCATTTTGGAACAAAATATTATTATAATAACCGAAACATTTACAAAACATCGATATTTTTTTGATGCCATAATTTTTAGGTGTTAAAAAGGGTGAAGATGGGTGAAAGGGCAGGCAATGTGGACTTATCAATTGAAAAACTTCATGAATTGAAATTTGTTTGCGGAAAGCATTTTGATGACAGAGCCTTCAAAAAAAAAAAAGAACACAGTTAAACAGCCTAGCCGTGGTAAAAAGGAACATCAAAGGTTTGAAAAGCCGCAATAGAATGGGTAAATTTTATAAAGTAAAAATGTAATTTCTGTCTGTCATGTAATCAAAATAATACCTGAAATAGAAAACAATCAGATATTGTTTTCTATTTCAGGTATTATTTTGATAATCAGGAAGAGGACGTACTTATAAAAAGTTTTTATTAAATAAATTTGTTTGATTATTCAAATGACGTTTTATTATTGAACCCAAATCTATACTGAGCCTAGCACCTTGTTTTGTGGTGTTAAATGAAACTTCTGGAGTTTCATTTACCACCACAAAACCATAGTTAAATCAATACCACTTAGAAATTCTAACCGTGGGTAGGTCAGGTCATTCATCGATATCGATAAATTTCAAATGTTATTGCTGAACAGCCCTATTCCGTTTATGTTCGGTTGGCTATATAAGTTAGCTAATTTTTGACATTGACGTAAGGGTTAGTTTATATTAATCTATGGTGTCCCGTCTCTTCGTATAGGATATTGCATACTCTTTGCACAGCGTTTCTGTTAAGCATTTGAAAGATATAAGGCACAAAAAATCGTATTTTAGCGCAGCTTTATGCGGATATAAATAACATACGGAGTACACAAACTTCAAAATGATTCCGATACAAGTAAAGTTCATTTATTCAAGAGCTCAAATATTACCATTTGCATTTTCATTTGTATTTATATTCATTCATTCATTAACTATCTTTTGTAAACGTATATCCTTTTCTCACGCTATGCTAAGTGAAAAAGTATGCATTTTAGTTGCGCCCACTTACGACCACTTGCGAGTTTGTGCCGTTGACTTAATAATGTATCCTTTAGGTAACTAGATAAACTTCGTTGATCTGATAGAAACAACAAAATTAGCTACGTTGTAAGTAGGACAACACAATAGACACTAACCTGAGCTCGGTGAAGATATTGTCTGTCACTTTCACATGCTGCTGAACCCAAAACACAGGAAACAGCATGGGCTTTTCTACGATTGCAAGAGGCGAAAAAATTGTGCGCCAGTCATTGAGTTTTGGAGACCTATAAAAATATGCAGTGTTATAGTTATTGCTAACCAGTGCGGTGATATTATTGAAGTGCGCCTGATATCCTCTGAGGGGCTTTAAGGAGTTATATTAGACTAAAACGTAGGCAGTAGGTAAGTAAGTAAAGGTGCGACCAAAAATCCTATCATCAAATCGTTATATTATGAATCCCAAAACATAATTTAATGTTGGTACTTCTTCTTCTTATCGTGTCACTAATCATTACAAACCAGTTTGGTAATGGGCTTGAAGTGCGTCTCAGAGGCTACTTTTGTGCACTTGTCTTCACATGTCTTCGAATTTTTTTAGGATCTACGACAGTCAGTTTTCTTCACTTCTTGAGAGTACTGGTATAGCACATATTTTTTTTTATCAAATCCATTAGTACGTGACTGGATTTGAACCCGCGACCTTAAGATCAGGCGAGGTCCCCTGCCATCAGACCACCAGTTACTACTCTCAAACAACAAGGTAAGTAAATTAAATGTTTTGTTGGTAGGTACAAGATAGCTATTAATATGTTTATTCATCTTACAAATATTTATTTCCAACAAATTATTATATCAATTGTTTATTAGTAGCTTCTATCCGTATAGTATTTAAAGTAGCTTATTTTTGTTATTCCAAGTCTAAATCTAGGTCTGGCGTTACGAGGTGCCATCGAAATGGGTTCAGTATTTATTGCGAGATTTAACAAATATCGAAACTTTTATCTTATATCGTTACAAAATTTTACAAAATGACTCACCATTTGTCCCACTTTGGCAGGTACACGTTAAACTGAAACCTTGCCGCCACATCTATAGGTACACCCAATGTCTGAAATGTAAGTGAAGATAGTTATTATAGATATTCTCTTTGCAACCCTCTACAACTCTGTTTTTAGAGTTTCGAAGCCCATAAGGAACCCTTATAGTTTCGATATGTGCGTCTGTCTGACTGTATGTCCGCTCGTGCTCGCAGACTATAAATGTAATCGTGATGAAATGTTTAATGGTAATATGTTTCACCTTCTTCTTCTTCTTAACGTCTCACAAGTTATTTCTCACTAGTGTGGTGAAAGGATTAAAGTGCACCTGAGAGGCTCCTTTCGTGCACTTAGTAAGTAAGTTGTAAGCCTTAATGTAAGCTCTTGATCTTGCCGACGGGGCCCGCAGGAAAGTTATAAATAAAAACTTCAAAAAATATTTTTAGAGATAAACATTGGGGTTAATTTTTCTTTATATAATGAATTTTGTTAAGCATTAAAGCGATAATTTTTGATAGTGGTCAGCGTGTCCCTTAATTTAGTCGCAATGTATGACGTGCAGTCCGACATGTCCCAATTAGCTTGTCTCCATGAACAGAGTATAGTTATTATTGCTTTGGTAGGCGACAGGTCACAAGCCAGTTGCTACTTATAAAAATACAAACAGATACCCATAGTTTGAAGTGTAATGCACTGTTGTCACACCTAGATTGCGGGAGATTCTGTGTTCGAATTTGTATGGATCTGGCCAAGGCTTTTGACACTGTCTCCGTTCCTATTTATTTTGGCGTACCACAAGGCGGTATTCTAGGCCCTTTATTATTTCTGCTATACAAAAATTATATTCACGATGTTCCTATTCCTAATGCAGACATTTTTTGCTACTCAGATGACAAGCAGTGATTTTTCATGGACCCTGGCATAAAGTCTATTGCCTTATAATCTATATTAATCTATATAAGTCTACACTTGCCCAACGTGGCTCATTAATTAATGCATGGCTCCAGCTGAATCTATTTACACTGAACACTAAGAAAACCACGTACGACTCGAATCAGAAAGCTCGTAAATGTTATGAGGAATCTGCGGTATTTTGCATGCATTAATACGTTTAAATCTGTATACTACGCTCTATATCAATGTGTAAAACTTGTGTAAAATAAGGTATTCAATATTGGGACATCAAAAACTAATCCCTTTCTTTCAATTAAATAAATATATTATATTATTCCTATAGTTTGTTAACTAAACCCGTTGACTGAAAAATATTGTTACGCAAACTCGTACCTACTTGGGTTTCCTTGATACAGGCTTCGTCGATCAGAAACCACCAGATATCTCAAAAGCTGTAACAATTTGTCTGCAGACTACTTAAGTTTTTTTCTATTAATAATAACTTTACCTAGATAACATGTTATTTTTAGCTTATCTCTGTATGTTTTGCTGTAATAAATATTTTCATTTGATTTTATATGCTATGCACACTTTATCAAAAGTAGTTTATATCTTTCAGGATACTTCTCCTTACCAAATTTCATCAAGATCCGTTCAGCCGTAAAAACGTTTCAAACAAACAAACAGAGATACATTTGGATTTACCGATATTGTAAATGCAAATGTGTCTATGTTTGTTGGAAAAACCGAGCTATATCTGTCAGTTTCCTAACATTGTTTTTCTTTACCTTTTGAGAGCACTAGATGGAAAAAAGGAAAAATATATTTGTGCATGACCACGTTTTGTGCGCAACCAAAAATGCTTTTTCGATCTGATAGCCCTGTAGCCTTACAGCCTTACTTATGTTTGCCCTATTATTTAATACGTACAGATTCAATCGACATATAGAAGGAGTGCTTATCACGGTCCGGTGCCATGCCTTCCACTGCGTCCCTCAGCCCTGGGTCAGCGTGCAGGAAGTGAGGCAGCGACAGGAAAGCAGGTGCGTTATACCGGCACGCTGACACGTTCATAACTCCACTCCATTTACAGGCGCCGTTGCAGAAGCAAGTATTTTCGGCTGAAAGAGAAAATATTGGTATGAATTAAATTTTTCACGATCAGAATTCGTAATGTTCATAAGTACCTATTTGCCTGCATTAACTTCTTCTAGGAGTTACCTGATTTTACCATCTACATGACTGACACGCCAGCTAAAATAATTTTGTCGACCTATTATCTAGTCTCACCCATCTCAATCAATGGACAATTACAATGGACACGTCATGGGCGAAGAAATGTATGAAACCATCGTCAACCAAGTTGGCAGGGCCAGGGGACAGTGTGTTTTTGCTGTTCTACTTCCGTACTATAGCTACGTCACTATCTTACTAATCACTAAAGCTTGGCGAATAACTGACTGCAAAAAGATATAAGTGATAGTTCTGCGTTGCATTCTTTAACCTTCGTATTCGTTGCAAGTTGCACCTGCGCAACTCATGTAGCTAGCTAGTCATTTCTAAACCAACCACGATCAAATAGCGACCTCGCCTCTCGAGGTGCACTAGTCGCTATCTAGTATCTATCTGCACATTTGTAAAACAATTAATATAACGAGTGGTCGGCCACTGGTCGAATTATATTGGAAAATAAACTTAAAAAAAAAGCATTCTGCAGCATTCTGCTCCTTCTCTATATAAACTGTAAGTGTGTGAAATTTCATACTCCTCCGTCCGCGCAATTTTCGTAAAAAGGGGTACAAAGTTTATGCTTCACGTATAAAGATGACATGAACCTAAAAAATCCGAGGCTAATGAGACCATACGGTTTAATGAGACGACAAATTATGTCGTGGCTATGCTAACTCTGCTGATTCTCCAAAACCGAATAAAAAGGAAACTCCCGGGCCTAAAATATTGTTTACTAGCTGTCCGCGCGCAGCTTCGCCTGCGTTGAAGATTTTTCTCAGGACAAAGCAATTTTCCCGGGATAATAAGTAGCCTATGTCACCCGGTGCTAGTGTAGCTTTCCAACGGTGAAAGAATTTTTCAAATCGGTCCATTAGTTTCGGAGCCTATTCAATACAAACAAACAAACAATCAAATCTTTCCTCTTTATAATATTAGTACCTATTTAAAATCCTATTTAAAAATAACTTACTATCGAAGCAGCGGCTTAGCATTTCAAATTTGTTGTAGTCGAGGCCTTCCATCACGCCACTCTCGACGTGGTCGAGGTTGACGGTCCGGCACAGGTCAGGTACGAACATGGTTAGCGTTGAGTTATCTGTCAGATTCCTAGACATGAATTCTCCAGCACTGCCCGCTAGCTGAAAACAACGGTTTGATAATTATTATTGATTTGCTGACCTGCTCGACTTCCTCTGTTTTATTTTAGAGGCACAGTGCTAAATTGGCCAAGGGCCAAGAACGCACCAAATCACGCACAGTGAAAACTTCCGAAGTCAGCAAGAATAATTCTTATCAGCAAGGATAGGATTTTTTCTTCCTTGTTGACTTTGTTGACTAGTGGTCAAATGCCAAATTGAACTGTCTTATTTGGATGCCGGTTTAAAAAGTGGTCTAGTGCCGGTATGATTCATCGTAACTTCTTACGAAACGACTGAAGGACTTAACACAACGATTTAGAAACTCGCAAATCTCAAGCTTTGGTCAACCGCTTGTCCTCCGCTGCTTGTGAACGAAAACGCACGTCCTCACACTGCACAACAGGCGGTCTCCAAGCTAAAAGAGCTTGAAAGCTCTTCGTCATCCACTGTACTCACCAGAGCGTGCGCCCACATTTTTGTACTTTTTTAAAATTTGGGAAACAACTTGGTTATAAAAATCATTATACCCGAGAGCCAGTACAAAATCTCTTTGCAGAATTCGTTGCCTCTCGTCCAGCTTTCTTCCTCAAGAAAGGCATCGATACACGTCCATTACCCTGGCAAATATGCATCGATGGCATGGGTGAACACATCGATTAATATAAATAAACGGGATACAAAAAAAAACACTAACTTTCTATAAAACAGCAATTTCATGAAACCATAATGAATTATCTTAATTAACTTACCTTCGCACAACTTCCTTTATAGTAGGGTAGTGTATCCTGGTGGTTCCACTTGAGGATCTGACCCAGTAGAGAGCCACCAGCTCCCGTCGAGACCTCCATGTAGCCGTCAGTGTCAATAGAATTGTTTCTCTAGAAACAAATTATATTGGAATGGAACTGCATTCAGTCTCTAAGTTATAGGTAGAAGAATAAATAAATATGAATGAATGAATGAAACGTTTATTTGGCACACACAAAAAATAAAACCTCTTAACTAAAACACTTCAAAATTAAATAAAAATAGGTATACATATCAGTTAATAATAGTATAAGTGCCAAAAAAGCGTCTAGCTCAGCATGTGTTGGATGGAAGCAACTAATGCTTACACTCAACGCTGATTTTCAGCTGTTACCTAAGTTTAGGAGAGTAGTGCAGCAGCGACAACAGAACATTTAATATAAAGTATAGGATACATAAGGTGGAACAATTAACGTAAAATATAAGTAAATATTATAATTTGTAACATTAGTAAAATAAGATATCATAACAATAAATAGGTGTTAAAATAAAAAATTAATAAATTAGATTAATTAGTTAAGTTTTAAGTAGTTAAAGACTTTTTAACAAAGGTTTATTACAAAGACTACTAAATCTGCTTTATATAAACGAGACGTTCATATTTATATTTCCATGCCGTATTTGAGCTTCCAAAAGAAAAGCCTTGAGTTTGACTCTAAAATTGTTGGGACTTTTAACATTTCTTATTGGTGGTGGCAGGTTATTCCAACACTTAGAAGCGGCATATCGAAAACTGCCTCTGAAGGCATGTGTCTTGTGACATTGAGCTGACAAATGAGTGGCGCACTGCCTTCTCCACCACCAGCACCATCACGTCTCGTGGAGGTTTAGAGTTTGTCATAAAGGTATTTAGGGGTTTGATAGGAAATTACACCAAAAAGCAAACAAGCTAGATAAAGCTTGCGACGGGACTCCATTTTCAGAAGACGATTCTTATTTAGGAAAGGCGTTACGTGACTTCTAGGTGGAACATTGAAACAGAACCTTGCACAAGCATTCTAGACTCGTTGCGTCAGTTGTTGAGTCCGTGAAAGTAACCGAGGTTCATAGACAGTGTCTGCATAGTTTAACTTCGACAAGATCAACGATTTAGTCAAACGTATGCGGACCTCTTTGCATAGGTAGGGTTTTATCTTGTATAAGTTTTTTAGCCTATAGAAGCAGTTGCGAACACGAAACGCAAACCCGCGTCGATATTAGTCTCAAATTTCGAGCATCGAATACCCGCTCAACTGGATTGCCTTTAGGTAGTACACTCGAAGCTATGTGCAACGAGGATAGGTGGTATTTGCTTCCGAGTATTAAGTATTTTGATTTTAAAGGGTTGAGTACTAAATTGTTTGCATCAGACCATACTGAGATCCGCGCAAGGTCATCGTTTATAGCAGCAACAGCTTTTGCATGATCTTTGGGCTTAAATAACACATATACTTGAACATCATCTGCGTATATGTGATATCTGCATTGAACTATACAAAATAAACAAGATGGGACCAAGAACAGAACCCTGAAGAACACCGCGATTGAGAAGCTTTAGTTGTGAACAAACCGTGCTGCCATTGGCATTACTTATCTCAACATACTGGTACCGATCTCTTAAATAACTATCGAACCAATTTACAGTGTTAGTATCAAATCCATAATACTTAAGTTTAGACAAGAGCAGCGGGATTTTTATTGCGTCAAACGCTCTTGAAAAATCAAGGAGAACAAGTAAGGTACACATGCCCTGGTCTTGAGCGGCCAATATATTATCAGTAACGTCCGCAAGTGCTGTGGCCGTGCTACGATTAATTCTAAAACCAGATTGTACATCAGGTAGAATATTATGCTTTTCTATAAAATAAGTTAGTTGTTGGCATACGGCTTTTTCAATAATTTTTGACATGCAAGGAAGTATACTAATCGGCCTCAGTTCCTTCACAACATTAGGGTTTTTTGTGGGAGTCAGGAAAGGTTGAAGTGGATATTGACCGGTTAACTATGAAGATGTTATAGCTTGAAGTGATAAGGGGAGCGTCAGTAAGATTCCATTGAGCGTAATACCATCACACCCTTCAGCGTTAGATTTTAGGTTTTTTATAATTTGAGCTATAGCATCCAAACTCACAGGCTGCAGGCTCACAGAAAATACCTCATCAGAATACAAATGAAACTCAAAAAACGTGATAACGGACATAGGAACAGTTGATGAACCAGGCACGTTTAAAAAATGATCGTTAATCGCGTCTGGTAACTGGGCTGGTCTGGTTAATCGCGTAGCGAAACTCGCTTAAAATTAAGGCGTGGCCCGTGGATGAACCAACGGCTTCCACCGGAGTCCGTCCTGGCTTAAGGTCAGTAAAGATAACATCTATTAAAGTCTGGCTATGGCTGGATGTCTGGCTTATTTGCACTGCAATTTTCAATATTCAACAAATCCACATAGCTAGGATGCTATGTGTATTGCACAATATTATCTATACCTGACAAAGTATTAACGCTTTATGTTAACCACTTTAAGCCCTTTAAAGTATAATTGGTTTCGGTTCCTAGTATTGATTCCAAAAAAGGACGCACTACCACCGTGAGTGACCATGAAAGGCCAGCAGCCGTGGCTAATCTTTAAAAATGATAACTACAAGATACCCTTAAGATATAAGTAGGTACTATCTTTTCTTATAATTTTATTAAACTTTTTTGAAAATATTTCAGGTGATCCCAAACATCGGTTCAGTCCTGAGGGGAGAGATTATTGGACAATCAAAAATGACTAAGATCACAGCTTATTACCGCACAGGAGACCGACGAGACTGTCATTTGGTCGCATCTCTCACGCGCTATAAAATAATTTTAAAAATAATGCCGGACATTTCACACAGCATCATCTGGCCCCAATGTAAGCAGAGCTTGTGTTATGGGAACCACATGACTGATACTACTATCAGTCTACTATGAAACTATTACCAGACTGTCTATTTAAATATTTTTTTTTAGATACTTACATACATAGAAACACCCAGACCCGAGACAAATATTTGCAGATCATACAACCAAATCGAACCCGTAACTTTCCACGTCTCATCCGGAGCTTAGCTCACTGCACAACAAAGGTTGTTATGTCCGTTGCGACCAATCACGTGCAGTCCTTGATTTTCCTTCCTTATTTGGTCTTTCTCCGCGAACTAGTTTATTGTACCTATATTTCATTTTAGTAATATGAGGGTATGACGATAACGTACCTTGTAAAACCATCCAAAGCGGTCGTTCCTCGGCACATCCTTAGGAGCGAATATGTTCGCTGTAAGCTGAAACGTGTCCACGTAGCCATCAAACAACATTTCTCCAACTGTTTTGGACACTGACAACCCACTTTTATATGGTAATAGTGCCATATTAGTTATTAACCGCATATTTTCATTGCTTCGCCCTGCGTACATGGTGGACTGAAAAATAAAAAATCCTTGGAAAATTATCGTTTAAAAAAAATGTATTGATGATGAATTATACAGAGTATATATCGTGATCATCCTTCTTCGATTTTTAACCGACTTCAAAAAAAGAAAGAGGTTCTCAATTTGTTAGTTACCTCATACAATTATAGTTTTCAATACGTAAATATTCTATAATAATAGCATAATAGCCGTGGCTTCGCATGCGTAGTACCTATAATGTAACTAGCCTATGTCTTTCCCCAAGATACAATACACCTCTTAACCAAATTTCATGATGATCTGAAGTGTAAGAGTTGTACAGATGGACAGATACAGAGACAGACACAGCCACTTTGAAATTTATACTCAACTAGCAGCTGCTCGCGGCTTCGGTCGCCCTACATAAAAAGTAGCCCATGTCCGTCCCCCAGATACAATCTAACTCAGTACTAAATTCATACAAGCCTTGAAAAGGTTACAAACAAACAAACAGACAGACAGGCAGAGGCATTAATTAATATGGATGTATGGACATTATTGAAGTGAATAATTATTCTATTTAATAAATTAATGTTACTGCAAATGAACTTAGAAACATCTAGTCATATTAACTATGATTACAGAAATGTACAGAATAATATACAATCATATAAAATACATTTGAAACAGTTGAGCTATCTAAGGACCGTTATACATCGCTGATCCAGATCACTGCTAAAAAGCAACGTTTCCAAAACACTGGCGGCATTGTGTGGCGGATTAGGTTGAGACCGCCACAAACTGCGTAGAATTCTTCCTCTCGACGATCCGGTGCCTCCTACCTAGCCTACCTAGGTAGATAGGAATTCTCCTAGCCTGCCTGTTCCGGGTCTTCATTTTTCCTACTTCGCCCAGCCTACTCAGGGTGGTCTTCAAGGAGGTTTCAGTAAAACACTACTTCTTTCTTCAGTTGTCCTGATTCGTGTGCACTGTGCGACGTCACTCATACGCTGAGCCGGATAGGATCCAGCTCTTGGGTCACGCAATGTATCTACTATGATTGGATTTTTCTAAATTTGTTTGCGGTTCTACCGCGCTACAGTCATTGACTGAGCGGATTTACATAAATTATTAGATTAGATTAGATACTTGTAGACTAGATAAGATTTACAGATTTGTCACAGTGAAATCAGAACAATTCAATTTAATTCTGAAATAATGTCAAAAATATGCAATAATCATCCCCTTTCCCTAAAGTTGAAGTCGTTTAAACTTGCAGCTTATTGAAATAGACAAAAACCATGCTAATTAAATCATTATCCATTAAAATTTCAGAATAGGATTTTAAATGTTTTTTAATAAAAAAAATCCGATTTGAGCGCCGTGATTGCGCGTCTAAATCATTTGATCAGGATATCGTCGTCAGGTATGCTAACTACTAGGAGGAGTAGTGATGAGGAGGAACAAGTGTTAGTACTCACAGCAGTGATCATGTCTAGACTTGTGACGATGTCTTCGAGACTTCCGTTGCTCGTGATACTGTCGAAGTACCACGTCCTCTGTGTCCGGTACGCCACCGAGGAGTTGTGTGGATGGAATTTTACGTCCACATGCTTACGCACTTCTCGAAAACGGTATGGACCTGCAATTATAATAAAAAATAATGCTGGATATTTCACATAGCATCATCTAGCCGCAAAGTAAGCAGAATTTGTTATGGGAACTACATTACTGATATACTACTCAAATCTTATAAATACATAGATATTAGACATAGGAAAACTTCCAGACTTAAGATAAATATTTGCAAAGCATACAATAGGCTATCGAACCCGCAACCTACTTTTTCATTCAAATAGACCAGCCCTTGGATAGGGGAAGCTAGTTATAGGCTACTGTCCTCCTAGTATGTTTTGTAATGTATGTAAAATACATTACAGACAGGTTGCAATTCGGTTGGTTAATTTCTAAAATTAGGAATTGTCTAAAATATTTTAGTAGTTATATTTTAGTTAGTCATAGCATTTGTAAAACCTGTTCGGTTGGTACCATCTAACTAAATACGGAACGCTTAATTAAATTAGATAAAATTAAATTAGGATATGTTGGTAACAGCAGAATACCAAAGTTTTATTTGACAGTCTAAACCTAATTTTAGCTAAAATTATTTAGGCTGGTGCCAACAGAATTGAGGCCACTGTCAACCATGTAAAGCGGCATCATACTGTATTCAGGACATGTTTGGCTGCGCACATCGAGCGAGACTAGGTGCTATAATTCCCTATTGCCTACCTATTTGGTTGATAAGTACCTGGTCTGGTATGATAGGTTTCTAAGTTATGTTGCATTAAATTTCCCTTTGCATTAATCACAATCATAAGACAACTTACCTGAAAATATGTTTACATCATCTTTATAAAGCAAACACTGTGAGCTGGTTTGACATTCAGCTACATCATCAATTAAGAATGAGAGGAGTAAGGGTTCTAAAGACGAGCCTTGGCTTACTCTTGATCTGTATGGCATACCATACAAAGCATAAAAAGAGGTTTGACTCTATCATTATGAAGAGTCAAAACAACCTGATCTTACAAACAGCTTCCTGACAGTTAACAAATAATTATGAAACAAGTTATGAAACAATTCAAGAAGTTTTGATGCAAATCCGTGCGTGCTTAATTTTTCTAAAAGCACATTATCTATGTGATTAAGTGCTTTATTAAAATCAAGATAAATTACATTTATTTACTTCTTCTGTTTCTTTAATTGTTTTCGAAATGTAGATGAGAAGTGTCAATAGCACCAACCTCATGACTTAACTGCTCTACTCTTTCTCAAAGCATGTAATGAGTCGCTGAGGTAAGGCGCTAGTCTATAAGTTGTAGTGAGCGAAATACTTTTAAATAGCTTGGAAAAAGAAGATAAAACTGCAACGGGCATATAATTTTCAACACAAGACTTGTCTTCAGATTTGAAGATGGGTGGGACTTAGGATAATTTCCATCGCAACGGGTAGGGGAACTCTCGAAACTAGTGCTAAATTAAAAATGTACGCTAGGGATTTTAATTATGTTTAGTGACATGACACATTATCTAAGCCAATTGGGTTTTACTCCTTAAGTTTGTCAATGTGAAACTTAACTTCAAGAATTTATAATATATCAGCTACATTTACGAAACCGTTACCACCAATTACTGGCCGCTTAGTTGGTAGTAACCTTCTGCGTTGTATGTTGAGGGTTCAATTACCACCAAAAAAAACATTTGTTTCTTGAACGTATGTTTGTTTATTATTTTATTTTAAAAAAATACAAGCTATGCTTACTTTGAGGCTAGATGATGCTATCTACCAATTAAGAAACATGTGCGTCTCGGGACGCCCGGCAGAAGTGATAACTTAAACTAATCTAACTAGTGCTGTGGGTAAGAGTAAGAGAGGAGGAGCCTGCCTACCGCTGCCGTATGCGTGAGAGAAAGGGAAACCAGACAGACTGGCGCCGTAACGCGTTACGAAACGAAGCGGTTCACCCTCCCATAAGAAGTTATAACATAAAAAAAAAGAACCGTCATATTATCAGAACACAGAGTAAGTGTGTGTGGTAGAAATAAACTAATGAAATATATAAAATAGGCTTTTTTTGCATTTTGGCCGTTGTGACTCTCGTTCTAATAAGTACCTTACTGTAGGCTCAAAGTGTGCGTTAATTAATAATACATCATGACGCTACTTACTGTAGGTAAAATGGTTACGTTCAAACGTCAATGCTTAAGCAGCATAAAGCACGTATTTCAGGACAAAATTCAAACTCAATTAATATTATAAAAATGTTCAACAGTTAAAAAATTATGGTATAGCTTGTTCGCTCGATCAAAGTTCTGTTTCGTTCTAGAACACCCTAGAGAACACCCATAATGTATGTACAAATGCGATGTTTCACGACTTTTAATTAGTAGAGACTAAGTAGGTAGTGTAGGTAGGTAAATTACTATTAATAACTGGCAGAACAGGATAATCAAAAACATAATACCTACAAAACGTTGGTGAAATATTATTTACTCATTGTATTTTATATTATATTTATGCGAGATATTTAAGTCGATGATTTTACGCCTTTTAAGGAAAACAGGATAACCTACTTACTCACGAAATATTGTAAGTACGTGGTTTGTTCGGCTTATTCGTCAACTCGCGGATCTGAAACTCACGTGAATCCGCGAGTTGGCACCTTCCGATTTTACCTAATTTTTATGTCGTCAACTCGCGGGCCCATATAAAGTACAGTCGAACAAAAATGGATTAAAACCAGAGATAGTACCGCCAATCTAAAGACCTTATAAAAAAAAAAACATTGACATGTAACTAGACGCATCTACTTAGATTTCGATTGAAAGGTGCGGAATGAGGCAAGGGGGCCGCAGTCGATGACGCTTGTTTATGGTTACCATCCGTCCGGGTTTCCCCGGATTTGTGTTTAAAAAGTTTAAATCTTGGACCGCCGCCGCACAGTGGTTTTACTCCATACAAAGGTACTAAAATGTTGGAAGTCTTTATTAGATAATTTTGAGTATGCCATTCGATTTCTACATTATAATAAAACTAAGCAAATGTTATAATTAGTGCCTAGACTTATAGTTCAGGAGTAAATTATGGCATAAAACTGATTTTAATGTACCTATTGGAATCAGCTTTTGAAGAATTTTAAGACTCAATACTAAAATGGTCTGAGTACTTTAAGATTTTTTGTGAAAAAAATAATTTAGATTTGTTGAAAGTGGGTTAATATTTCAAAAAGGTTTTGTTTTCATACAAGAGTTATATAATAAAAACTGATAATTAAAACAATTTTGCAACAAACTAAGATTCTGTTTTGTTACATTTAAAATGATTATAATTGATGACTGAATTTTATTTTATTGTCTTTTAAAAAAAAAAATTAAGCTGATGTATTAAATTTTTTTTACCTTTTTGTTTATATCAAATCAATATATTACATATTTTATAACAGAGTTACTACATCTCAAAATAAATAAAACGTGCATTTTATAATTTGGCGAGACAAAGAGTAATTCGAGATATCCACGTTTGTCAAAGTACCTTTCTTATTTTGTCATGATTCTTCTTCATGTGATATTTTTTCTACAGAATTGTATGTTGGAGTAATAATATTTAGAATTTTTTGTACGATGAATGACATTAAGGTGTTAAAACATTTTTAATAACCTTTCTTATGGTTTGTTTACATTTGTCTTCTGGTCAAGTAAACACAGTATACGTAGATAGGTATCTTGCCTTGTTAATTCATATTTATGTCATTTTCTTTTATTTTAAAATCAAATTCTTCTTCTTCTTATCGTGTCACTAGTTATTTCTAACCAGTGTGGTGGAAGGATTAAAGTGCGCCTCAGAGGCTCCTTTCGTGCACTCAAATAGTATTGTCTCATAGGTACATAATAAATAGGTACCTACGTATATAAAATTATTAAAACGTTTTTATAGAGGACTGTGCATGAATACGTCAGATATTCACGATCACGCGAGTTGACGACATAAACATTTTGTAATATGGAAAGGTTCCAACTCGCGGGTTCACGCGACTTTCAGATCCGCGAGTTGACGAATAAGTCGTTTGTTCAAGGATGTACACAATGGCCTCAATTCTGTTGGCACCAACCTAACTAATTTTAGCTAAAATTAGGTTTAGACTGTCAAATGAAACTTTGGTATTCTGCTGTTACCAACTTATCCTCATTTAATTTTATCTAATTTAATTAAGCGTTCCTAATTTAGTTAGATGGTACCAACCGAATAGGTTTTACAAATGCTATGACTAACTAAAATATATTTTAGACAATTCCTAATATTAGAAATTGCCACCAATATATATATAAAAGGAGGATATATAAGGAGCTTCACAATATATATGTATATGAAAATATGTTATACACACATAAAAATAGAGATGGGTTTCAGAAAAATAGTGACCTTCATAAAATCAATACTAGGAAAAGACACAAATTATACATCCCTAGGTTTCGACTAGAAAAAGTAAATAAGTCCTTTATGGGGAACACGGTGCACTTCTATAATAAGCTTCCTGAAAATGCTACTAAACTATCTATTAAGAAATTTGAAGCATACATAACAGGTATTCTTTGGAAGAAAGCTTATTATAATATAAATGACTATATTATTAATAAGAATGCAAGGCCTCACGTCGCTCTGCCCTCAGACAGTTAACCAACACACTTGAAATGTATAAACTCTCTTGTATTAGTATTTCGTAGTTAAGGTAGTTATACATGCAAAAAAGCGCTAGGACCAAGACGAGTTTCTTGCCAGTTCTTTTCGGGTTTGGGTTAGGATGAATTGGCACCTAAATTCACCTAGTATGTAAGACGCTTCAAAGTGATCTTTGTGATTGTATTGAATAGGTAATGTATTTAATGACTTTGACTTTGTGTAAAAATGTGATAAATATACTTCTTCAATACCAAAAAATAAACAATGAGTTGGAGCTATCATCTATTCTATAAGGTGTAATATGGTAGGACTTGAAACATCTAGGAAGCGTCAAATCAACTTATCGCGAAACCACAACCGCATACGTGCTGTGAAGTATAAAATGACAACTTCATTTGGGGATACTATGTACTTGTACAGTAGAGTGTATTGCCATTGGACGTGGCAAAAAGTTATAAATAATAATAATAAATATTGCTGAACAATGCACACAACACCATCTAGTCCCAAACTAAGCATAGCTTGTACTATGGTGACTAGATGCTATAATGCTATAATAAAAAGATGATAGAATACTTATATACTTTTAAATACATTACATAAGATACTTTATTAATATTATATCAAAGAACATTTGTTTATTTATTTTGGCTATTCAACGATGTAACTTTGCCGGCCTTTTGGGAATTTTACATGCGGTTAGTGAACTGAATTCTGGTTTATATCTATAAGTAATTGTATATTATTCTGTGCATTTCAGTAATTCAATTTATAAATATATATTTATGGACAATGCATACAACACCATCTAGTCCCAAACTACGAGTATGTATAGCTTGTATTATGGTGACCCGATGACTGATAGAATACACATATATTTTTAAAGACATACTTGTGATACTTTATAACACCCAGACTCAGAAACAACACCTCTGTGCATCACACAAATGTATATCCTGGGAGGGAATCGAACCCTCAACCTACAGCACATAAAGCAGAGCGTACAAACGGAGCTGACAGGCCAGTCCATGCCGCCATTGAGGACGTTACCCTCTGGCAATGATCTAGATCAGTTGAGCTATATATAGATCGTTAACCGTCCATTAGATCAACTGTTTCATATGTCGACGCAAGACCTAACTGATAAGTTAAAAATAACTTAAAGTTAACTAGTCATAACTAGAAAATCATGGAAATGGCACAGCTTGTGATAGAAATGAAATGTTTTTAGATTAATAATTTATAACTTGTATTTACATTATAAAACTTAAATACCTATATTTGTAGATCAGCATCGCCTTAGAGTTAAAAAAACCTGTTATGATGTTATGATTAATAGATAAATAATTAAATAAATAAATAATAGTCTATTTATATATTTAATTTACCTTTTTTGTTTCTTAGAAAATTATATGTGTAGTGTAGTGTGTGAAAGTGTAATGACTTCACAACGACGCAGCCATCTTGGAATATAGAAATGGAGTCGTGGGAAGCCACAATTTTTAAAGAGCACTTTTTACCTTGGATTTTAAGGTTGTTTAAGATAGTGTTAATAATAAATAGTGTCTGAATATATTGGGTGTCTTTATCATTTGCAATGAGTGAGCCTAGTAACGGAAGCGGCGACGTCAGTCACTACTTATAGGACCACTGATGCCTCGTTATATGTATAATATCATTTAATAAATAAATAAACAAATGAAAATTTGAATAGATTTTTAGAATGATCTCAATATCCATCCATAAAGGTAATAAAGGAATGAATACTAAACTGGCGGCTGATAGTGAAGAGCTTGTGCCGGCCGACACAATGCAAAATAAGGGCAGGGAGATCGTGGTGATGATTCTACTGTTTCGCTGGACTAGCTAAAATTGCCTCAAATATGCGATGTTATTCTGTTTGCCCCTAAAGTCTGAATTTGGGTAACATTTTTGAATAACAGTTTTAAAAAGCACGTTAAAATTGACATATAATTTTAGTTATGTTATGATTGAAGAGGATTTTCCGCAGTTTTGTTCAGCACCCGCTTAGGTACTGGCTAATGATCTAAAACTACTTATAATGCTACTGCTAGACTTCATTTATATATATATATATATATATATATAATATTTTATCTATTTTTTTGACTATTTTTTATAGACTTTTCATAAATTAATAATTATAAAAATAAAAAATGTAGAAAAAGTGTTTTAAAAACTTATACTCTACTCGTAATTTACGAAATTTTAGTTAGTACGACAAAATTATAAAAAAAATACGATTTACACTATTAATACCTACCTGCAAAGAAAAATGACGCGTAACAAAACGACGACAAATGTACCTACGTATGATGCTTTGACAGTGCAAAGTCTGTTTAATTTTGAGCATTCAAAATTCATTGAACATTCTCCCTATCAACCCGCAAACTGTCCCCACTCCAAATGTGTCCGTATGTGCATTACAAATATTTGAACATCGCTCACCCAACTGTTCGAGTTTCGGCTTTTTCGGAAAACTTTTAGCATTAGTCCAGTTGTACATAAAGACTTCGAAGTACAGTGGCTGATCGGGCGCCACCCATCGCTGGTACGTCTGCGAAGTAGGAGACAGCACCAGCATCTGAAATCCAAATGTAGCCAATGATCTTAATAAATCTGAATAAATTGTCGGAAACTCTATTAAAATTATTTGATTAGAAAACATTGTATTAATGTTTTACATTTTATTAGTTTGTATTAAACCAGCTAACGCCTTTTAAATGTGTGTGGACGTGGTTGTGCAGATCGCCAGGTTTAAGTGGAAATGGGCGGGACACTTAGCAAGAATGGATAACGGAAGATGGCCAAAGGCGGTAACAGAGGTGGCAAAGGATACACACGCGTGGTACCTACATGAAAATTATCCTGCAGTTCATTTATTCTGTGAAGAGTACATCAATATCATGTAACATTCAAATTCAGTTCTGACGCCATGATTGAGCCACTAACAAATATATAAACAAACAAACATAAATTAATATACAAACATCCACACAACTTTAATTAATAAAGATAATAAGATAGAAGGATAGAATTACCTTAATTTAAAAAAAGTATATAAGTTGTATATCAGTCACGTGGTTCCCACAATACAAGTTCTGCTTAATATAAATAAATAATGTCTGGCATTATTTATTTATTTATTGAGACATCTAGGTTGCTTTTAAGTTCAAAAAACAATCTTTATGGGGATGAAAAGAACGTGACCGAAGTTTAATTGTTTATAATACTTACACTAGCCATCGCCGCATTTATTACAGAAGTCCAAGATAGAGCTGTGGCTATGGCAGCGACTGCAAAGGCGATGCTGCCACCCATCCAGAGCCACCACGACACCGAACCACTGGTGGAGCAACACATGCTGGAAAAAAATAAATCCACTCGTGAGTAAATAATTCCATTCAGGCCGCATCTTAGCGCTCGAAGTCTTTGGTGCAAAATTGAATGCACGTATTTTATGTCTGTTTGTATTAACCTTGAACTTAGAGGTCTTAGTTTCAAAACAATGTACAATATAGTGACATTTCTCGTACGTGTAATCCCACAAAGTGTTATTATTCAAAGTCAAAGTCAAAAGATACTTTATTCAACACAAGGATCATTTTGAAACATCACATGCATAAATAACATTTCTGCGCTTGTTTACAATAAGGATCATTATGCACTAATAAGCGCTTTAAAAGTTAACCTATTTGACCAATCCTTATCAGTTAGTCGTCAAACGTCAACTGGTACTCTTCACCTTTATCAACAAACTAGAACATTACCTGGACTTAGACACAACCACTGCAGAAGTGGTTCAAGCGATTGGGCTATTGCAACAAGGCCAAAATTAACGTAAAGTCACATCTGCGCTGAACATGAGTCAGTCTGCTGTATCTAGAGTTTATCTAGAGTTGATAACATTCAACAAAAAAGTGGTTACGGCCGAAGACGGTGCACTTTGGAGAGAAAAGACGGATTCATTGTTATTACTGCCCTGAGAAAACGGGATCTCACTAGCGTTTAAGCCCAACAAGAGCTCAGAGAAACACAAAGAATGGATGTCAGTAGGTGGACAGTTAAAAAACGACATAAAGCGGCCAACTTTACGCCAGAAAATACTGCTGCCCAACGAGCAGCTGAGCTGATTACACGTGGTTTGGACGTACGAGCAATGGAGCGCTGTTCTCATCTCAAACGAAAGAAGAATGCGCTTGCATGGCAGTGATAGAAGAGGACAAGTGTACAGAAGGCCTGGAGAACGCTTCGCACAATGCTGCATTCAAGAAAATATGGCATTTGGAGGAAGTTCGGCAATGGTGAGGGCTGGCATTTCATCAGATGCAAAAACTAAACTGGTTTTTTTTTAAACCGGTGGCCAAGGTGGTTTGACGGCGGGCCGATATGTCGAAGAAATCTTTGTGGAACAAACATGTGGTTCCCTACGCCGGTTTTTTGGGGTATTTGTGGTAAATTTGAATTGTTTTCCTCTATGGAATTGATTTTCCTGAGAAGACATCAATTTTTAACAAAAAAAAAAACAATTTAACTTATTTAAAAACTGTAATTTTAAATGTTACTCTAATTTGAACTTTGGTGTAAACAATATAATGATCGTTCGTATTTTACAAAGTACAATGTTTTATAGTCCGACGAAACAATATAATCATTACCAGTATCACTATTTAGTAATCAAATTTAGTTGCGGTCAAATAAGAGCTTAACCTGACTGACTGACAGAATAACCCACAAAAAGCGGTAAAATGCGGTAAATGTTTAAATGGGATATAAACTTTTTAAGGGGAGATGCGATTAGCCTGAAACTTGAGTCAGGTACATAAAATACAAAATAATTAGAAATGTTTTTCTTGGTTTTTCAGAATAACCTTCAAAAAGGGTAAATGGCCAAAGTTTGTATGGGTTTTTTTACGGGTGGTATGATTAGCTAAAACACATGTTTCAGGGTTTATTTAAATAACCATCAGAGGGTTAAACGAGGTGTCAAAGTTTGTTGACAATTAAAAAATGTACCAACGTAGAAAACGCGAATGAAGGCGCGGGAAACAGCTACTATTAATATTCCATTAAATCTCAAGAGCACCAAATTTGGTGAGATTGTTCGCGCCAAGCATTTCCGTCAAACCCCGGAAGACCAAATTTGGTCATTTGAATAAGGACCTTATTTCACACGTTTACAGTCTACTTTTGTATGGAGAAGTTTACTGAGTTACGTTCTTTGATATATTGTCTATGTTCTGAGCAAAAAATATTACGTAGTCTGTCATCGTTCAGTTTTTCATCGTCAGTTTGACATCAGTCAAAATTTCGCGTTGCTCGGCGGTAGTGTGTGTGAGAGAAATAATGAGTTTTACTGGATTTATCTATAGTGAGGGGTGTTTATTATTACAAAAACGGTTTATTATGCTCTTATAAGTATTTGTGGATAATAAAATACATAGCTACTAATAATAATAACTTTTAGAATATGACGCGTAAATTTCCGTAAACTCCCGAACGGTCAATGGCGGCCGCGCTCGCCCCATTTGATTATAAAAATAAATTTACATGTTTACAGTCTACTTTTGTATGGAGAAGTTTACTGAATTACGTTCTTTGATATATTGTCTACATTCTGAACAACAAATATAGCATAATCAGTGTTCGTTTAGTGTTTTATGAATTCGCGCGTTTCGCGCGTGAGTGAGTGTGAGTGCAGTGACCGTTGATTGTGATTTGACTTATTTGATGGTGTATTTACTGGATTTATCGATGGTAAGTGGTGTTTATTATTACACAAACTGTTTATTCTGATCATTATAAGTATTTTTGGATAATCAATTGTAAGAAATACATAGTAATAACTTCTAGATAAGGCGGGAAAAAGTTCGTTGCCATGCTACTGATTTCGATACTACCTATTACTACCTATTTATTATAAACTATAGTATTTGACTAAACACGTTACTTTTATGCCTGATAGATAGGTAATATATCTATTAGTACATTGTTTTTTACAGAATGATAAAATATGGTTTGGTTGTAGAGTTATTACATATTTTGTACAATGCAGTATTTTTGCCGCTACTTTAGTCTAGTCTAGCCTAGTTTAGAATCTAGTGCTAGTGCTGCCAAAATTTTTTAACTATAATTTGTTCGGGACTCAAGGGTTAATATTAATATTTTTCCTGTATTACGGACCGGTCCCCATACTTATTTTAGCTGACGCCACATTAGTAGGTATCAAATGTAGGTAATGTACACAACGTCAATCGCTTATCTTAGGCCATTGTTTTCAAGGTCCTACACGTCACACGCTACAGCTACATACTCGAGGAGTCGTATGACCAAATATAACAAATAAACTTACGTCTCTGTACCAATCCAATTCCTACGTCGCTAAATTAAACCGTAGATATCAAATCACTTGTGTTATTATTAAAACTAAATGAATTTTAACTTCGTCTCTTCTAAAATTTATTTAAATGTAAATTACCCCAGTATGTGAGGCAGTAAAACAAAAATAAAATTCAAATCTGTCGAGGCATTTTCAAGTTTTAGAAAGAATAACGCGCTGTAATCGATATTTTTATTATTGATACATAATAAAATAAACCTTTGCCTACATAATAAAATAAACATTTGCCTTTGTTCATCTGCTGAAGATGATTTAGGTGGCGTCAGTAAAGTTACAGAGCAGTTAATTGTAATTGAAAACTTTCGTTCATGGATCCACTCCAACAAGCTGAGGTGGGTGAAGTTTCCTCTCCACTGACGTCACTTTGCCTAGGATTCTGTTTGATAGCGCAGGCCTTCCCAGGTACCTACACTAACCTCTCAACCTTGCTGACAGGACCCGCAGGAAAGACGAATCAGTACGTGCGGTGTCGGTTCGGTTGCAGGTGCATAACGGCTGGCACCGAGCCGGGCTTGTTTCAAGTTTTCCTTCTCTATCATTCAATAACTGTTAACAATTCACACACGTTTCAGGAAGTAGTCGCAGCTCCTAAACGAGAGCAAAATTTAACAAGCTTACTATAAAAAAGTCAGAATCATTTAACTCGATGATCACGACACCAAGTTTATTTAATATTTGTTGTTCGACAGGTTAGTTGTCAATTTATTCAAATACTGTTTTATTATCAATATACAGGCAATAGATACCCTTATCTCTTGTGTGATATCGCACTCGTCATATTTGCACGTGTCAGATATAGTACTTGGATGATCGAGCTCTGCTCGGTATAAAACACGGATATAACGACGTTTTCTAAAAATGAAACCTAGCTAGATCGATTTATCGCCCCCGAAACACCCTGCATGAATTAATCGAAAATCGTTGGAGCCATTTTCGAGATTCAGATTATAATATACTTCATTACAAGAATTGCTCGTTAAAAGGTATTAGATAGATTAGATAAAGGTGGTATAGGTAATATAAATGCACCTAACAAATGCTATAAACTAACTTCTTCTTCATCCTATAATGGCATCTGTCTTGTTGACATTTTTACCAATGTCAAATGTTTGTTTGGTTATAAAGTCTTAGTCGATCGTCATTTGTTTATTCTAAATTTCATCGCGGAATGGCCGTCTAGAACTTTCTCGGGTTTTCTCGTCGTTCAAACGACATTGCAACATAATACACTTATAATTCAGTTGCCTATACTTGTGCTATAAAGTCACAATTCATTAATTAACATTCCGCTAAGATAAATGAATAAAACGGCATGCAATAGCACGAGTAAAAATGAAATGTCAAACGAAGAATCAACGGCCTCGCTTATAAATGTCTCTCAACTTCTGTCAATATTTAAACACTGTTGAAAATAGTGCCATTCCTTTTTGCTAAATAGTGATAAATAGTGACAGAGCAAATCTTAAGCAGTTACTATGCAGTATTCAAGTTGAAAGGCGTTTATAAGTAACTAGCTGACCCGGCCACGCGTTGCTGTAGCTCAGTAGTTCTAATACGTTTAACCAATATACGATAACCTCTAAAATTATCAGTGTTTCTCTACTATATTATACATATAAACCATCCTCTTGAATAACTCTATCAATTAAAAAAGACTGCATCAAAATCCGTTACGTAGTTTTAAAGATCTAAGCATACATAGAAAAGACGTAAATGCTTACTTTGTATGTAACTTGTTACTTAATTTCTCGAAGCATGATTCATACCTACATATTGTATCTTACTTTATTTATGTTTGTGAGGCATCGACATCAATTATTTTAATTATATCTCGATTCATAAATGTCATTGTACCTGAAGTGCGCGATAAATTATACAATGTAATATTAGTAAAGTGATACAGGCAGTCACCTCCACGACATTGTATAGTTTGTAATATCGAGATAAATAAGTTTATAATCAATTGTCTTTCAAAATTTTATTAAAAGAGGATCCAGCTTCTAAACTCATTCATATTACAGATCTAGGTCAAAACGTAGCCAAAGTCGATTACCATGGTCAGTATTAGACCACTACCCAACGACAATAAATGATAAGGAAGCTTGTATCAATACCTAGTAACTAACTAGTAACTAGTTTGAGAGAGCTCTCCCTGTTATTAAGGTGATCACAATCGTAAACGAATAAATACATATATATATCTAGTAATTATGTTAATCCATATAATACAAATCAACTGCTGTTCGTTTGTCTCGCTAAAACTCGAGAACGGCTGGTCTGATTTGGCTAATTTTGGTTTTGAATTATTTATTGATTCTGAGGCGGTACGAAGTTTGCCGGGTCAGCTAGTATCACATAAAAATTTACATGAATTTGCTTAAAAATTGGATTAACCCTTCCGCTTATGACTTTAATGATTATTTTTTGATAAAATAGCGTCGGAGATAGGTCGTCGTCGTAAAAGTTTAATTTTCTGTTATACCACCTGGATCCCTCAACATTGCAACATTGTAGAGCAATCTGAATTAAATCCCTATCCTGTTTTATCCCTACTAGCTTTCAATTATCCCTAGAAGCTGCGGGCAGCTAGTAAACTATAAAAAATATTCAAAATACCCATTGGTCGAAATGGGACGATCTGGACACATTCAGTGGTAGATAATGGCCTTGGACCGAAATAAATGGAAAACTCGAGAGGAGGCTGGGCCCAGCGCTGGGATAATACGCTAAAAACAACAACAACATTGCTCAAAATAATACATAATACAACGCGAGCCCTAAAAAATATCCATTGATTTATTTCGAGAAAAACAAAATGGCGAGAAAAAAAATTCTGTTTACCGAAAATTCGAAATGCAAAGTGATTCACTCCATTAGCAGATATCACAATGTGACATACAAATAATATTATAATCACAGATTCCAATAACAACGCGCTCTGATAAGATTTTGTAAAATCTTATGTTTGTTTGGTTATAAAGTCTTAGTCGATCGTCATTTGTTTATTCTAAATTTCATCGCGGAATGGCCGTCTAGAACTTTCTCGGGTTTTCTCGTCGTTCAAACGACATTGCAACATAATACACTTATAATTCAGTTGCCTATACTTGTGCTATAAAGTCACAATTCATTAATTAACATTCCGCTAAGATAAATGAATAAAACGGCATGCAATAGCACGAGTAAAAATGAAATGTCAAACGAAGAATCAACGGCCTCGCTTATAAATGTCTCTCAACTTCTGTCAATATTTAAACACTGTTGAAAATAGTGCCATTCCTTTTTGCTAAATAGTGATAAATAGTGACAGAGCAAATATTAAGCAGTTACTATGCAGTATTCAAGTTGAAAGGTGTTTATAAGTAACTAGCTGACCCGGCCACGCGTTGCTGTAGCTCAGTAGTTCTAATACGTTGAACCTATATACGCTAACCTCTAAAATTATCAGTGTTTCTCTACTATATTATACATATAAACCATCCTCTTGAATAACTCTATCAATTAAAAAAGACTGCATCAAAATCCGTTACGTAGTTTTAAAGATCTAAGCATACATAGAAAAGACGTAAATGCTTACTTTGTATGTAACTTGTTACTTAATTTCTCGAAGCATGATTCATACCTACATATTGTAACTTACTTTATTTATGTTTGTGAGGCATCGACATCAATTATTTTAGTTATATCTCGATTCATAAATGTCATTGTACCTGAAGTGCGCGATAAATTATACAATGTAATATTAGTAAAGTGATACAGGCAGTCACCTCCATGACATTGTATAGTTTGTAATATCGAGATAAATAAGTTTATAATCAATTGTCTTTCAAAATTTTATTAAAAGAGGATCCAGCTTCTCAACTCATTCATATTACAGATCTGGGTCAAAACGTAGCCAAAGTCGATTACCATGGTCAGTATTAGGCCACTACCCAACGACAATAAATGATAAGGAAGCTTGTAAATCACTACCTAGTAACTAACTAGTAACTAGTTTGAGAGAGCTCTCCCTGTTATTAAGGTGATCACAATCGTAAACGCATAAATATATATATATATATCTAGTAATTATGTTAATCCATATAATACAAATCAACTGCTGTTCGTTTGTATCGCTAAAACTCGAGAACTGCTGGTCTGATTTGGCTAATTTTGGTTTTGAATTATTTATTGATTCTGAGGCGGTACGAAGTTTGCCGGGTCAGCTAGTATCACATAAAAATTTACATGAATTTGCTTAAAAATTGGATTAACCCTTCCGCTTAAGACTTTAATGATTATTTCTTGATAAAATAGCGTCGGAGATAGGTCGTCGTCGTAAAAGTTTAATATTCTGTTATACCACCTGGATCCCTCAACATTGCAACATTGTAGATCAATCTGAATTAAATCCCTATCCCTTTTTATCCCTACTAGCTTTCTATTATCTCTAGAACCCTACTAACTAGCAGCTAGTAAACTATAAAAAATATTCAAAAGATCCATTGGTCGAAATGGGACGATCTGGACACATTCAGTGGTAGATAATGGCGTTGGACCGAAATAAATGGAAAACTCGAGAGGAGGCTGGGCCCAGCGCTGGGATAATACGCTAAAAACAACAACAACATTGCTCAAAATAATACATAATACAACGCGAGCCCTAAAAAATATCCATTGAGTTATTTCGAGAAAAACAAAATGGCGAGAAAAAAAATTCTGTTTACCGAAAATTCGAGATGCAAAGTGATTCACTCCATTAGCAGATATCACAATGTGACATACAAATAATATTATAATCACAGATTCCAATAACAACGCGCTCTGATAAGATTTTACAATTCAACAGGTCTGCTATTCAACAAAACCAATTGAACAATTTTAATCCAATGACTACAAATGCGTCGATACCCTGATCAAATAATCTTGACACGCATTCATCATCATCATTGGCCTTCGTTCATCTGTTGAAGATGATTTAGGTGGCGTCAGTAAAGTTACAGAGCAGTTAATTGTAATTGAAAACTTTCGTTGATGGATCCACTCCAGTAAGCGGATGTGGGTGAAGTTTCCTCTCTACTGACGTCACTCTGCCTGGGTTTCAGTTTAATAGCGCAGGCCTTCCCAGGTACCCACACTAACCTCTCGACCTTGCCGATAGGACCCGCAGGAAAGACGAATCAGTACCATGTGGTGTTGGTAATGATTTAATTAGCTTACATTCCGCCTATTAGTGTAAACTGCATGTTAAAACGACGTCAACATTTGGAGATGATGGTAATTGTTTAATATGATAGTCATCGAAAAGACTGGTGGACAACTTACACAGCTTACTTCGGACAAAGGATTAGTTTAGCTATTCAACAAGGTACCGTTGCCAGCTTTTTGGGCACTCTACCTGCTGTTAGTGAACTTAATTCTTATTTTTTATCCATAAGTATATTATTATGTACATTTCAGTTATTCAACTTGTAGACATAAAGTTTATTTGGAAGATTATTTCATATATTAGATATTAATTCATAATTAAATTTATGAAATGGTTGTCTGTAAAGTCGGTTTACGGACGATTACGTGATAACGTCATAAGAAACATTGATGAACCGATCGTGCCTATCGATCCCTTGTTCCGCGCTCTCGCTTGCACGCTCGGGTCAGGCGGAACGTGACACTTTTTCGTGCGTGCAGCCGGCGTTCATCGATTTATAAGACGTTATCACTTTAAAAACTAATAAATACTTGAAAAAAATTTGAAACGAGTTGAAGTGGGAGGCAACATTTTGAAAATGTCTTCTTATAACTATTATTGATATCAATTATCGAGCAGATAGCCACTAAATAACAGAAAAAAAAATCTAGTTTCCATACAGTAGTTAATTAGCTGAACTGAATTTTAAATTATAAAATTTAGCTAAATTTTCATTTTACCGTCTTTAAATAAAAATTTTGGCACAGTATCTGCGAAACCAGTCTCATGTAGTAAAATAAAATTACCCAAGCAACTTATTGCTTATTGTCTGATGTCTATTGCACGCCTGTCGCCTATCCACAGGCAAAAACACGCTTATAGAAGAGATATTGGCGTACAATAATTACGTTTTAAACAGTAAAAAGAAAACCGACTTCATTGAATGAAATTTAAGCCCATTAAACAATTTAGAACCTTAATCATTTTTCGAAATTCGTAAATCTACTGGAAAGTCATAAGAAAGCAAAATACCGAAATTTCGTTTACTTTAAAAACATTTTTTTAGGTATTTTGATCTAAAAGCCAAACTACTGATCAGATTTTGATGAAATTTATATATAACCAATCGGGAAGTATATCCTTTCACATGAAAATATATTTTTTCAAATCGGTTTATTAATGAGAGAGTTACGTTGGTTATGGTAACATAAAAAAAACAACTAGATTGAGAACCTTCGAGAAGTTAAATTCGCGGCTGTTGTTGTCGCCGAGAAATGATTTGCACAAACCTGTTTTATAGTTTTATACTTATATTTACAAGCTGCATACTATTACTGCGACACAGAAAGTGTGCGTCTTGGATCAACCAGGATCTGCATTGACTAAAAGATCTTTTTCATTTTCAAGATAAAAACAAATACCTACTACACAAAATAGATTTTTGGATGTTTCTTATCGCACTGTACGGACATGGCGCATGGCGGGGGCTAGGCGAAAAAAAGTGTAAGATTTTTCCATCACGAATTTCCGTCACGACCCTTTCTTTAGTGTAGACGGTTATCCATAGGGTGACATGAATGAATTAATTAGATGAATGAATAAACGAATGAATTAGATGCATTGAATCATCATATATATCATCATATTAAAAATAAACGAATTACGAAATTTCGTACCATTCCTTCAATTCATTAGTTATTTCTGCGTTTTATTTGATTCCTCTTAGTCGCTAGTAATTTTTAACAACTATAATAGTAATATAACAAATATAAACATTAATTTGTATATGTTAATCAATAATATAATAAGTTTATCAATAATAATATACTACAATAGGCAATTCGTAACAACTGAGTGTTCCACGACACTCACGCATTTTTTGTTTATTTAGGAATGTCAACAGCATAGGTACTTACTTATCATTCATTTTGGTGGGTTTATTATGAGCTTAGTGTGCTTACATACGCCAATTATTTGCAAAAACAACAAAAAATATGTAATTGTGCCAAATATACCATTTAATATAATGGTCTTGTCTCTGACTAACCCTTCTAGATACCCTCTATATAGGAAGTTTGTGCATGTTTGTTTTTTATAAAAAAAGAGTTACAACTGGCTCGACAGACGTCGCTATCTTGTTTCTACTATCAAATGTTTTCCACGTTTTGGAATGCGGATCGTTCTGCACCTGTGGGCCGTATGCAATGTATCCATACTTTTATACTAATATACTAGATACTGTATAAGATACCCATTCATCCTCTGGTGCAGTGGGCTAAGGGCCGGCAGATACGCAGAAGGTAGCGGGTTCGATCCCGCTGCAAGACAAATTTTTGTATGATCTATATTATTTGTCTCGGGTCTGGGTTTTTCTATGTATAATATGTACTTGTGTTTACAAAAAAAGGATATAAGTTCATTTTAAAAAACCTTTATGTTATATAAAAATCTTGAGTTCCTCAAAGCGCATCACGATTAATAATATTATACGAAGATTTCTGAGACGCAAAAGTTTGCGGAGATTCCCATAAATGTTTGTATTATATGGAAGTATTGCTCTCGAGTTTGGGTGTTTTTCTATGTATAATATGTATGTATTTACAAAAAAAAGTACACAAGTCAGTCAGCCCTAACACAAGCTCGGCTTACTTTGGGGCTAGGTGACGCTTGTGAAATGTCCGGCATTATTATTATTATTATGTAACTCACTTTTTAATTTAAATAACACATTTTTTGTTATATACAAATCTTAAGTTCTAAACCTCATCACGAATAAACGAAAAAAACAAAACCCAATTATAGCAACCCTTCGATATTCACATACATAAGATGAACCAAAGTGAAGCCACTTTGGTTAATCGCGTCGTCTTTATATTAGTTTGTTCTGAGTACAAGTTACATTTGTTTCTAATATTGTAAATTACTCATTACTCAATTGACTTACCTTACTTTCGCCAATCACACATAAAACTTCACAGAAACGTTGGTACCACAATACACTTTAAACCGATTTATAAACTATTTTATCATAATGGCGTTAGTCATTTAGGGTAGCGTAAGTAGGCGTCAGCGATAAAAGCGTACTACATTGCCATTGTCCGGTCAAACACTGACGCCTATCAGTTGAATAACAATATACTTATGTACATATATGTATATAAGGATATTGCGCGCTAATAGTGTTATTAATACCTAATCCACTAACATTTCAATAATGTAACGCGTCTAATTTTTGTTAAGTTTACTCGTGTTTGGTTTAATCGTAGCTGTTTCCCGCGGTTTTGCCCGAGAGGTAGATAAAAAGTAGCAAGATAATGAACGAATGAGTGTTTCGGAAAAATTATAAAGCTTAATCGCGGTTTTCGCGGTTTGATCACGATCCCGAGTGAATTTTTTGAAAACCTTTCGTAGCGAGCACCTACGGCTCTAGAGGAAGCTGCATACTTAATTTCAATTCAATCCGTTTGGTGGTTTCTGAGATTTCGTGATGAATGAGTGAGTAGTATTTGACATATATATATATAATTGATTTGGCGACTTCTGAGGCGCACTTCATCCTTTCACCACACTGGTTAGAAAGTACTAGTAACACCATAAGAAGATGAAAAGCACTTTCAAACTATTAGTTTATTCGAGATGGAAATTTGGACGGTGATATAGGTGAATAGGTAGTTACAATGTTATAATATAAAAATGTTGAAAAAATATCTTTTGAAGGGTGACGACCTCTCGCACATGTACAGTGAACAGTTTTTGATTAAATAATAATAATAATAATATAATACCTTTAAACGAGCAATTCTATCTTGACGACCTCTGTAGCACAGTGGGCTAAGGTCCGGCTGAGACGCAGAAGCTTGCGGTTTCGATTCCCGCCGCGGGACAAATATTTGTATGATATGCAAGTATTTGTATTGGGTCTGGGTGTTTCTATGTATAATATCTATGTATGGTATGTATGTAATTACAAAAAAAACATGTGTGCAATTCACACGTGGTAGAAGTGAAACCTTCAAAAAACAAACGTATAATACGTACACGTATACAAAACACCACGATTGTTGTGATGCCTTTTCTCTAGCTTTACGCGCGCATGCGTAATACAAAGCTCAGCTATAAATACGTATGCTTCCTATCTCATTTTCTCCCACGTTTAATCTTATGAATATATGTGTCTGTCTCTTTTTACTGTCGCTTTTTCGTTTCATCGATTTTCAAACCACAACGATGCTAAAGAAGTTTAAAAACATTTAAAAAAAAATAGAAGTAGTATATCAGTCATGTAGTACCCATAACACAAGCTCTGCTTTCTTTGGGGCTACCTGATGCTGTGTGAAATGTCCGGCATTATTAATATTATTATTTATGTAGATATATACATATATAATCTGAATCTCGGAAACGGCTCCAACGATTTTCATGAAATTTTGTAAGCAGGGGGTTTCGGGGGCCATAAATCGATCTAGCTAGGTTTCATTTTTAGAAAATGTCGTTTTATCCGTGTTTTATTCCGAGCAAAGCTCGATCATCCAGGTACTAAAAATAATGCCAGAGATTTTGACACAGCATGATCTGGCCCCAAAGTAAGCAGCGCTTGTAATATGGGTACTCCATGACTGATATACCTACTAGGTACATATACACTTTTTTTGTATATACGTACATATTTGTCTCGGGTCTGGGTGTTTTTCTATGTATAATAGGAAAACACCCAGACCCGAGACAAATATTTGCAGATCATAAAAACATTTGTCCAGTGGCGGGAATCCAACGCGCTTATACGTTTCAGGCGGGCCTTTGCCCACTGCGCCACAGAGGTCGTCAAAATCACTCGTGACAGAATAAGATCATAAAATGTACTTCTCCAAATTCCTGTATTTGCTGTCGTTTCAGTCAGAAGCGCGTTCACCTTTAGGTGCTTACCTAATAAATGAAATACATGTTTAACGAGGACTATTCCGATAGCCGGTATGTATTTATAATAACATTGATTAAATTAATTAGGTACCTACCTACCAATTAAACAACGGAAAATCCACAATAGGTGTTTGCAATAACATAAAATATATAAATCCTACTAATATTATAAATGCGAAAGTAATTCTGTCTGTCTGTTTAGATCTGCTTGTTACGTTTTCACGCCTAAACCGCTGAACCGATTTTGATGGATTTTGGTATAGAGATGGATAGGACCTTGGGGAAGGACATAGGCTACTTTTTATGGTAGGTACCACGCGTAAGAAGCCTTGGGCAGCAGCTAGTTATAATATTTACCCGTAGTCTATTAGGAAAATAATATTACACTTTAAGGGCTTGGCCAGAATGGCAGCGCGGTGCGGACAGCGGCGCCGGGTGCGGCAACGCGCGCGTTTGTGCCTGTCCGCAGTGGAGCGCGGCTTCGTTCCGAGTGTTGTCGTGTCCAGTTTTTGTCAAAATATAATATGGTTGAAAAAGACGGATTTTTAACCAACTTCAAAAAGGAGGATGTTCTATATTCAACTGCATTTTTTTACTAGAAAATTCTTACATTAAATGGCAATTTTTTAATTAAATGAAAAATTGCGAGAGCAACCCCCAAAGTTTTTTTGATTTTATTACATTCCACAATCTTAAATTAATTTTAATGTTTTTGTATTGACGTTGTTTCGACATCCACAGCGTAGGTCGTGCTTGAATAGGACTTATTAATTCTTCTACATTAATTTGTGAAGACGCCATCACAAGAACGCGCGCGGTTACCTTGAAACAGTTTGAGATCCTCGCTCCCGCGCGGTTTGCCGCTTGACGCCCCGCGCTCTCATTGGTGGTTGAATGGTTGCTTTAGGCAAGTCGTTGATATAAATAATGAAAATAAGAGTAATACGCTACCTTGTGGTACACCATGTTATACTATACATTCTTTCGATATACATGTTTCCTCAGGTTTTGTTCTAAAGTTAAAATTTATTATCTCTGTCATCAGTTTCCTGTTTTATCATTATCATTACATAGTATAAAACAAAGTCGCTTCCCGCTGTCTGTCTGTCCGTATGTATGCTTAGATCTTTGAAACTACGCAACGGGTTTTGATGCGGTTTTTTTTAAATAGATGGAGTGATTCAAGAGTAAGGTTTATATGTATAAAACATGCGTAATATAGTAGAGAAACACTGATAATTTTAGAGGTTTCTAATATGATGTCGTAAATAAACAAATATTTTTGCGCTTACATTGTAAACGCTGGCTGATGTATCAGCATTGCACTGGTGCGAAGCCGGGGCGGGTAGCTATGTCAAGATAAAATCTGATAAGTTATAAAGATATCCCTCTAATGCCGTAGATTATTAAGTAGTTTAACATGTTTTACATAGTCAAAGCCTTGGATCATATTATAAAATATAGAATACACCGGAATCCACTTGTCAATGTTACATGTAACACGGTGGCTTTTTAGTCGACTCTAAGTAAAGCAAAAGAACCCAATAAATATAAGTATCATATTTATAACCATGGTGTTTCATTTTTGTTTATCTTGAGTACGTTTTGTACACATCTGTATACGGATTTGAAATTAGATAATAGATTTTCTGTTCAAATAAGTAATGGGCCCGGTCGACTAAAGAAAAGTTAGAAATTAAATGCCAATTTATTATAATTAGGTCAACTGGCCCCGTAGGACCAGTTTTTTCCGTGGACAGTCGACTATATCAAAGATGCACAAGAAACCAGGGCAGAATTGTATTGCCTTAAGTTCCAAAGACGAGTATATATAAATAGTAGCTATGCAATATGCGGGAAAGTATATAATTCCATACCTGACTATTTAAAAAAAATACCATTAAATCAATTTATTAAGGAACTCAAGTCTTGGTTACAAGCAAAATGTTTTTATAATATATCTGAATTAATAAAATGACATAAATTTAATTAACTAATATTCCTAAATGACGTTTATATTGAATTGTTATTGAAATATTATTGTGTTACCTTGTTTTTTTATATAAATATCTCACTTGGTTAGAAAATAATGTATACCATTTACCAAATGGTAGCATAGCAAACTTAGAAATTAATAAAATCTGTAATTTACCTATGTTCTACAATAAATTATTTATTAATAAATTATGAATTAGGCCAATCTGAAGATTTCCAATAATTTCATCGAAATCGGTCCAGCCGTTTTTGAATCTATAGGATACATACATACACACACATCGCCTTTTATAGATGTAAATTACATACCAGTTAAAGTGTTGTTTAAATCTGTTACCATCTTTTATCGTTGAAATTAGAATAAGGTAAGTCCATTTATAAACGCTACGTTAACTAATCATGTGTTTATAGGATAGAGGATACCTATTTATCTAAAATAGGGACGGTCAGCGTCACTACTATACGAGTAAGTATTTGAACTTTTGCCAACATTTCAAATGAGTTCATTAAAACGTGTAGGCCTTGACCTGTCATGCATGACCCGCAGAGATATTACGTAAAAACAGTTGTAGCGACAACAATTACTCTGAAAACAATCGCGAGTCGTTAACAACTACTATAACGGAAGCCAGCCGCTGTCTATTGCACGCTTGGTGTCCACATAGCCTAAATAAGCTTATAGCTTAGATATTGATGCAAGTGTTTTTGACAGCAGTGTCCGCGGATTTCTCGCCTGTTGCTAGTTGTCGCAAGGTATGTAATAAGTGGTGTTGCCAGTGATGACATATGGAACTGAGACTTGGTCGCTAACTATTGGCCCCATACACAAGCTCAGAGTCGCGTAAAGTGCTATGGAGAGAGCTATATTGGGTGTTAAACTATGTGATATAATCCGCAACGAGGAAATCCGTAGAAGAACCAAAGTCACCGACATAGCACTAAAAATTTGCAAGTTGAAGTGGCAAAGGGCAGACCATATAGCTCGCAGAACTGATAACCGCTGGGGAGTAAAATTTCTCGAATAGGGACCAAGGACAGGAAAACAACGACGACAGGAAAGCGTAGGACGACCCCCCACCCAATGGACTCATGACATTGTAAAGATCGCAGGAAGTCGCTGGATGGAGAGGGCTTAAAATCGTTCTACCTGGAAATCTATTGGGGAGCAGTGTTCTGCCTATGTTCAGCAGTGGACTTCTTAAAGGATGATATGATGATGACATAATAAGTGCTCGGTCTACGTGAACAGCAACGGGGGCTGATTGAGATTTTGACTGGCCTGTCAGCGGTAGTAGCTTTGCCTTCTGTGCTATAGGTTGAGGGTTCCATTCCTACCCCGGATAAACATTTGTGTGATGAACTTAGGTGTTTGTTCTGTGTCTGGGATAAAGTATCATAAGTATGTATTTCAAAATATATAAGTATTCTATGAGTCATCTGATCACCATAATACAAGCTTAGTTTGGTGCTGGATGGTGTTCTGTGTTTTCCACCAATATTTATTTGGCAGTTTATTTTGTTGTATAGCGAAGTATCAGCAGGATTACTAGAAAAAAACTAGCCAAATGCATTCAGCCAAATGTCCCACTAGGTGTAAGCACTGACATACAGCAGCAGCTACATTGCTGAGGCTATGTAACCTGCCTCAGCAATGTCATCTGACGGTCATCCCACAGGCAAAACGCATCGATAGCGCGTTCTAGTTTTCTCTGTGGTGCCATCTAGTTATGTTTCGAGGTACCACTCTGGCTGTGATTTTCTAGGTGGTGTTACAGTTGTCTTTTTATGAGTATTTCATAAGATAGGTAAACAATTTATTCGGTCTGGAGTTCAGATAAAAGAATTAAGACAAGTTTTTGAGTAGGTAATCTGCCCAGCAGATTAAGTTTTAATATCTAACTGTAAACCATTATACTATTATGAATAATTATTAAACTATATCAATCAATGACAATACATTCTTATGTTAATATACAATAGATCTGATTCTATTATTTCGCTGGACTAATTATATTGTCGTTAAATACAAACGATCCTACTCTGTTTACACCAAAGTCTGAATAAACTCTGAGTTAGATACAATAATATTTTGACTATACCCACTATTATCCCTACTAATATTATAAATGCGAAAGTAACTCTGTCTGTCTGTCTGTCACGTTTTCACGCCTAAACCGCTGCGCCGATTTTGATGAATTTGGGTATAGAGATACATGGTACCTTGGAGAAGGACATAGGCTACTTTTTAGGTAGGTTTTACCACGCGTGCGAAGCCGCGGGCAGCAGCTAGTATTGACATATTATTAAGAATTTAATTATTGTTACACTGAGAATACGTAAAGTTTTTAGTTGAGAAATTTATAGAGCTACGAAATCCCTAACATACAGTGCAAAAACTGTTGTTCTACGACAAAAATTTACGAAGTTATGACAAAATTACTAGTGAAGTTCACTGAGTGGCCGCCGCGCTAGCTGTGACATCACAGGGACGGTCCGTCGAATCGCGAAATAAGAGGGCCGGCTGCGCTCGGAACGTTCCAGTGACGTCACACGCACCAGCGATCATTGATTTTACCGGCAGGAACGGCATAATGTTTATTACTTAATATCTTTGTAAGTAATGGTCCGATTTAGATCATTCAAAAATATATATCATTCTTATGTCATAGAGAATAACGTATAACGAATTTCAATTAATTTTGCTATAACTTTACTGATGCTCACTTAATAATTGTTATTATTCTACGTTATTCTTCTGTCATTTAAAATGTCAGTTCACAAATTTACTTCATCGACGTATGATTGACGTGTTTTAGCTCAATGTAAATTAGTGCTGAATAAAACTGCGAATAATTCTAGGAAAATAAATTCAGTAAAGAAATTAAATGTAAAATTTAACTTCTTTTAAAACTGTTTTAAAATGTTACTATCATTTGGACTTTGTTGTAAACAAAACAGCATCTTTCGTATTTGACAACATTTTCGCTAATCCAACGATATAACAGAATCAGCTCCAATATCATAATTTTGTCCTAGATTTATGAATTCAGTTTTCTAAACATACACACCCTTACATAGAAACGTCTCTCAACTTTTGTCAAAAATTAATCATTGTTTAGTGCCATCCCTTTTTGTAAGATAGTGATAAATAGTGACAAGGCGAATCTTAAGCAGTGCATCAGTTAGTCAGGGTTCTAGTTGAAAGGCGTTTATAAGTTAGACCGACAATTCACACAGTAGGTTACTCAATTTACACACGTTCACAAAAAATTTAATAATAAAAACCATCATAGACAAAGTAAAATTGATAGACGGAGCGCCAATCATCACAAGTGAAGCATTTTATTGTCGTGTTTTTCATACCATTCGATCGGCTTACGTTTTTGTATTGTTGTAGGTATAATTGAGATGCATATAGGTTAGAAAATGTTGTGATTCAATGCAACGCGATTTAAACGAAACTACTAGAAACAAAGGTTCAATAACACTAATAGGAGTAAAAGAGCCGTATAAAGGTCTCCGTTATTAATTAGCAACACTAACAACCTTCTGAAAAACCGGGACCGAGAGCCTAAGGTGTTTTTTGAAGCACGAAAGTGTAGTGCTTTGTAGAGCTGTTAGGCACGAGTTACTGACCTTTCAGAGCAGTTGGTCTGCCTTCAGCGTAGATGGAGAGGTTTTCCCTACCAGGACAAACATTTGTGTGATGAACGTAGGTGTTTGTTCTGTCTGGGTGTTATAAAGTATAATAAGTAGAAATAATAAGTATTCTATCTGTCATCTGGTCACAATAATACAAGTTATGCATAGTTTGGGGCTAGATGGTGTTGTGTGCATTGGTCCACCAATCTATCTATCTATCTTTGGGGGCGATACATCGATTTAGCTAGATTTTATTATTAGAAAACGTCGTATTATCCGTGTTTTATACCGAGCAAAGCTCGGTCATCCAGGTACTATTTATTTATGTCACGTACGCTTCATTACTCTAAAGATTCTAATGATGCTTAATTTTGATGGAAGTTTGCACTCCGTCTACCTTTTCTATATCTATGCCAATTTTTAACTATATTTAAAAACTTAAACGAACGAAAATACATAAAATTTATTGAGTACAACAATGATATTGTTGGCTTTAACTAGAATTATTTATTCATATATTTATTTGTCCAATCACCTCACAGCCATTTATGATACAAAATACAAAACTTAAAAAATAACTAGGTACATTATGCTTTTTATAATCTTTTAAATGATGTTCCGTCATGGTGTACTTTTAATACTAATAAGCTACCTCATCTTGGCTTATTGCCATACTCAGTTATTAATGGTTACATCAATCACTCTTTAGTATAACAGTTGACAAAGTTACTATAAACTAAGAAGTGACTTAAGTAACTATTAACAACCCCGAGTGTGCCAGTCAGTCATTGCGTATCCTCCATCCAACACAACTCCAGCTTAAATAAAATAAAATATGCTCCTTAATGCCCAGGCTTGGTAAACATCTCAGATTTTTATTGCTTAGAGCCTTAGATCTTTGAGGATGTTTAAAGTCTAAGGTCAATATCGTGACAATAAGTTTCGATTTCGTTTAAACGATGAACAGACCGACATTACTTTGGCTCTCGATTGAACGTAACGAACATATATTACTTTAAATTGGATGGAATGGATAATGGATGATGGAATGGATGGAATGGATGATGGAATGGATCGCGTTTACACGCTGGCGCCTTAAAAAATCTGATTGTATGTTGTCATTCTTCAGTCACTTACCACAAGCTAGTGTCATAACCATACAACCTGCTCTAGGGCATCAGGAAAGTACAATAATTATGGATTTCTAATTGTTTCTAAGTTGCAATTATCGCTAAGTGCTGAGCAACATGTTCAATACTATGAAGTGAAAAGCTTTCACTTCTAAACCTACTTTCGCCCTATCATCTATACAATGGTATTACATTATTCAGAGATTACTCGTTCTTACAATAACACAATCCCAACAACAATTAACTACCGTTTCCATTTGACATCATCATAATCATCTAAAAATACAATTCATTTAATAATTTTATAAAAAATAGAAAAATGCTCTATTTTGTCCCAGAACCTTCCTTCTCAAGTGCAATAGTCTTGAAATCTCCATATATAAAGAGACTGGTCAACAAAATCTCTTTGGTCTAAACTAATAATACAAGATTAATCTTACAAAGTTAAATAAATTATGCTATGGCAACAATCACCTCATTAATACACCAGACTATTCTAGCAATATCCGCGTAGTAATAAGCGGCCTAGTATGATAACCTTTCACTTCGCTTCCTTCAATGCAGATGAATTTATTGATAAACTTTATCGACTCTAAAATAGGTCTTAAAAGCGACGACTAATCGGAGCATGAGTCTCGGAAAAACGATATCGGGACAATACGAAAACCTACGCTTCTTAAACCTTCTACGAAAACCGTGTTGGGTTTTACTCGTTATAAAATTGTAATCGTAATCCACAACAGAAAATACATAGACACAGACAACGAAACAATTGTCAATGAACATTTCAGCGACTTTATCGTCCCGTTATATCGAAATCGGTTCGTCAAGTAGACCTCATCGTAAAAGAACGCTCGCTACGCCGTAGAGTATTCCTCGGTGAACTAATTATTGTTCGACACGTTTCGTTTGCTACAATATCCTGTTGATAATAAGTTTGCTCAATATGAGGAGAGTTGTGAATTATACAATTTTGTACCATATGTCATCGTCTCAAATAACACTCCACGACTCTACAATTACCAAAATATCAAACATTTTTCCTTTAACGAATTTCCTCAAAATATTCCTGAATTTGTATTTATAACAAATAATTCCTCATTCAGTTATTTATGCAAGTTTATCGCGAATTCAAATAACTTAACCTTTTCATATATTAATGTAGAATGCAAACTGGAAATTCTTCTACAATATTAAATTCATCATTTTGTCATGCATAATCTCTACCACATCAAACCATCACATCACTTAGGATTCAGTTTCAATTCTGCTTCATCCTTGGGCACATCTGCCTTGATCAGGTCCTCGGGGTTGGAATACCTCGGTTTGGAGTAACAACAGGTGGCTATACCCGCCAGGGTTGCGAAGGTGAGAGCTAGGATAGCGCAGACCACGCCACCCCAGTCCGCTAAGATCCGGACCATACGGATCTCCTGGATAACATCATCACCTACTGTCACTGCTTGTTGCACCCAGAATATTGGAAACAGCATTGTAGGTACTTTCTCGTATAGTCTGAAAGGAAGGATAACAAGTTAGGATATAAATAATTCATCCATACTAAGCATACTCCATATAGACAATTATAAATTCAAAGAGTCTCATTTTTTAGTTCTATTTTCACGGCTAAACGACCGAACGGATTTTGATAAAATCTGGTAAGGAGTTAGTTATTGTATTTTAGGGAAGGACATAGGCTACTATTAATGTAGGGATAGCGTGTGAGAAGCCGCGGGTAAAAGCTAGTAGATATCAATTGCGATCTCTGATGATCCGAAGTTTCATATCCCAAAAACTCGAAATAGATTTCGAGGTCCGTTACAGCTGATTCTGAGATTTACACTCAAGAAGCATTGAGCTTCACTTTGTTCAATAACCTTCTTCTTCTTCTTCTTCTTATCGAGGTGAAAAGATTAAAGTGTGCCTTAGAGGCTCTATGCACTTGGTTCAGGTCTTAGAATTTTTTAGTTTTACAAAATGCAAGCTTGTTCACGATGTTTTTCTTCACCGTTTTAAAGTACTGGTATAGCGCACATACATTTTTGGAACAGAAACACCCATTGGTGCATGACTGGATTTGAACCCATGAACCATAAGATCAGAAGGCGGGGGCACTAGAAACTTAAAATGAATGAAACGCGGAATGATTCCATGAAGGGAAGCTATATTCTTTTTCTGTACCTCTTCTCTTCTTCATCTGACCTTTTTCGACTACGCCGACGACAGCAATTTTGCGAATGTCATGTGGTTATTTTGCTATATTATTGTCACAAATTCGCATAATGACCGTTTTCGCATAATGACCGTTTTCATGGGTACATAGGTATTAATATACGAGTAGTATTGTCATGTTTAAAATGTTAAGAATGACATCAAGGCGATATGAGCTTACGGAAAATACTATACTGGTTCAGCAACAGTGACCGTTGAGACCACACCTTATACATAAACATAGGCACTTATTACTCATGATAAGGAAATTCCCCAAACAAGTAGTGGACTCACTTGCGGAAAATATAACAGTTTTGGACAACGTGATGTCATTCTTTGTTAATTTTTTTACTAACAACACTCTCTTAGGTTATGGGTTCGACTCTTCCCCAGAACAAACATTTTTGTTTGATATAAGGTACAATTTTTTGCCCGCGGCCTCGCACGCATAGTACATACATAAAAAGTAGCCTATGCCCGTTCCTAAGATACAATCTTTATCCATAGCAAATTTTATTGATGCAAAAAAAAAGTTCTGTCCGATCTGATCTGAAAGTTCTGATCCGATCTGAAGATTTCCTAAAAATTTAATAGAAATCGGTCCAGCCGTATCAGAGTCTATGCCTAGTGACTATAGTGACTTACTCTTTATTTTATATCTTTTATATAATTATCTACATTTCTACATTCCAATTTTAGAGCTATTAACTTTAAATTTGCATGTTCGTAAGTAGGAATATGGTTGAACAGTAATATCTTATCTGGACATTTTTATGATCTATGTTTCGAAAATAAAAGGATTATGATATAACATACGAAAAACAAGGTATTGCTTACAAATAGACTTTGCAAGAACAAAACTCCTTATTTAGTTATCTTAGTTATAGTTTCTGTAATGGCACGCCTTTATTATTGCCCATTTTTTGTGTGCACACAAAATACCGATAACCGTATCCCGCCTGATAACAATTACCAGCAATAGGATTCGTCATCAATTTGTGTCAATAACACAACATCAGCCCGAAGCATAGCTTATATTTATATACTTATATTTTTTTTTTATACTTGTGAAACTTTACAACACTCAGACACAACAGACACCTATGTTCATCACACAAATGTTCGTCTTGGGAGTGAATCGAAATCACAACAGCGCAGAAGGCAGAGCTACTACCAACTATGTTCCAGCTTTTCAAAAGTGGTTTTGTAGACGTAGGCCTCCGGGTGGCCTATCAAATCCCTTACCAGAGTTATCATATTAAAGTAGTATTAATATTTGTAGTACTTACGCTACATATTCGCTTGGTTCTATAAACACGTTGAATTGGAACCTCGCCGCCACGTCCAATGGAACTCCAAGTTTCTGGAATAAATGTTGAAATGAATATGTTTCAGAAGTGCCTTTTAATTTTAAATTGCAATCTCAGCTATGGCAGGGTCATTACGTAAAAATAGCAGTAGCGAGAGCATTAGCAACATAACAGCAATATCTGTAAAAGCAATCTCAACTCGTCAAAAAACTCTTATATCGGAGCGTCTCTCGTCCACCCGCAGGCTAAAATACTCTTATAACAGAGATAGCGTTACGAAAAGTGTCTTTGACATAGTCAATTCACGCCTATTGTCAGTTGTCACATGTTACATTTCCTGGGGCCTTTTCGTCATATTATTGCTTTTTTTTTTTATTATTATTATTATTTTTTAATATGTTTTTATTTCCAAAAAGTAGTTATAAGATGTCTTACAAGTAATTTAGATTTAAATAGTACACACATTCCATTAATATTTCGAGTCAGTAAAGGTAAAAGAAGAGTGTTAGGATTACATAATTATGTAAATCACATAAGATACAATATGCAACTCCACTCATATTCTTCTTCTCGTGTTTCTAGTTATTTTGAACCAATGTGGTGAAAGGATTAAAGTGCAAGTCAGAGACTCCTTTCATGCACTTGGCACATGTCTTAGAACTTTTTAGCTTCGACATGCCAGTTTCCTCACGATGTTTTCCTTCCTTCATACAATTTTTCGATCAGAAAAATCCATAGGCACGATTGGATTCGAACACACAACCTTAGGATAGTAAGGCGGGGCCACTACCATTAGACCACCAGCTCTCATATTTAAAAGACTATACAATGGGACATTCCTTGGCACTTTTTTGGGGCCAATTATTTTCTAGGTATAGAGCAGCTTTTAATAGTCCGCAGTTTCCTAAAATGTATCGTTTGCAAAAAGAATTTACCTAATGAGAGTGAATAAAACAAAAAAGGTTAGTATGTCAGTGTCGTAGCAAGTGGAAATCCTTGATCTATGCCTACCCCCGATTTCCCATCGGGGGTAGGCATAGATCAAGGATTTCCATTCATGATTTGCATGCATGATTTGTATTAAGGAATGTAAGTAGGAATAAAGCAAGCAAAAATAACCAACTACGATAGTACTGACAGGTTCCACAGCGAAGTAGAATGAGTGCTTCTCAGGGTCTGGTTCCATGCCTTCCACAGCCTCTCGAAGCGAGGCGTCAGCGTACAGGAAGTGAGGCAGCGACAAGAAGGCTGGCGAGCCGAACCGACACGCAGAAACATTCATGACACCACCCCACATGCACTGACCGTGGCAGAAACATGTGTTATCCTCTGATACGGAAGCTGGAACAACACATCAGTCATATTTAGGGTTGAAGCCAGTATTACTGTGCATCAATTACCTAAACCAGTATTTTAAGTATCATAATTTGCCTGACCTGGGCCACCTTACATAGTGTACGAACGTTTAGTGGTGATAAGTCAACTTCGCCTTAATTATTGAGAAGACTTAAAACTTGAAGCTTGTGGACGTCACTTTTAAATCCGAAACATTCGGTAATGATGATGATGATAATAGCATAGAACGTTTTGCATACAACTGATGAAGATGATGTGATATTTCAAGTTAGAACCTCACAGTTGTCGAAGCTGCGCTCCTGCATCGCAAACTTGAGGTAGTCCAGTCCGTCCAGGACACCACTGCCTACGTAGTCCATGGAGACAGTCCTGCAGAGGTCTGGCACGAACATCGTCAGCGTCGAGGTCTCGTTGAGATCGCGGGGTAGAAACTCCCCAGCACTCCCCACCAGCTAAAGATTTGGAAAATGTTTATACAAAGCTGTTCTATTTCAGGTGGTGGAAAAAGTGGAAACCTGTCGAGTGGACCTGTGGAAAGTTTTCTATTAAGTTCTACTTATCGGGGAAATAGTTTGGTCTAGCACGGAGCTGGACCAAGGCTTAGCAAGAGAAAATGTTGCTGGAAAGCAAAACAAGCAAGATTGATAAAGTCTACCTGAGAACATTTTCCGTCGTAATATGGCAAAGACTCCTGCTGGTTCCACCTCAGGATCTGGCCGGGCAGAGTTCCGCTATCAGCTCCTGATGTGATCTCCACATAGCCGTCGGTGTCTATTGAGTTATTCCTCTGGAATGGCATCAGAAGACACGTTACAACATTTCAAGAGTTTAAAACATAGGTGCATTAACTTAAATAACCTGTTTTCATTTCAATTTCAAATAAGTTTTATTTTCAATCACAAGGACAACTTTGAATCGTCTAACATGTTACGCTTAGGTTTGGTTATCTATACCTATAAAAGAGCTTAACCTGACTGACTGATTCATCATCACCGAGCCGAAACGGCTGAAGCTATAAAGCTGAAATTTGGAAGGTAGCTTCTTTTTATAGCAAAACCACCCACTAAGGCGGGATTTTATTAAATTCAATCCCTGAAAGGGTTAACCCTTAACTGGTGTCGGGGGGTAAAAGTGACCCCAGCGACACCTATTTTACTTAATAACTTTACAATCCTAGGTCGTGTGAATCCGTGCATTTAAGTCGCGTGGTGCGGCGGGTGACGGACGCTTGTCGCTTGGACTCTCTTCTTGGAGAAGCAGAGGTACTTATGTATGTGGGGTCAAAATTGACCCCCGACTCCGGAAATGGTTGTATTTTTGTAAATTTATTTTGTGATGTTTATTGTTTTTTTCAGTCCAATATTAACGTTATGGACGACAATCGTATTGCACAGCTTTTAGAGGATGAAGACAATAGTTCAGACTGGGAACCTGTTCGCGATGCCACGTTACCTGCCTGTGATGATGAAGTAATCAGCGATTGTGGGGAAGCAGTAGAGCTTACTTGTTCTGAAGCAGATGAACTGGAGAGAGACGAGGATATTGACTCTTCGAGTTCAAGCAGCGACGAGGAACAAGAAGAAACAACACGGACTTCTGATTTTTATAGATGTAAAAATCCTAACCTAAAGGTTTTAGATTTTTTATAAGAATTTTGGTTTAGATTGTCATTTTTTTATTTTTAGTATAAATCAGAAAAAGATCCTATTTTTTGTTATTTAGAACATATAAAGAAGCAGTGTGATTAAAGAAAATTATGTTTTTTTTATATATTTTAGTAAAAGAGGGCTAAGTTTATACCTAAAAATTTCTATAAAAAAACTAGAGATCTCTTTATTTTATAATAAAACATATTAATTTGAATTAAAAAATTTAAAAAGATTAATAAGGATTTCGTTATTAAGTTGTTTATAAATAAATAAAACAATATTTTAAAAAACATATTGGTTGTTTTAGTTTAATAAGTTAAAACCCTACGGGGTAATTTTTTACCCCGGACTCCAGATATGTTGTCAAAAATAGCGACTCCAGCTAAGGGTTAAAAGGGGTGAAAACTAATGTATGAAACGTTTTAACGCGTGGTGCGATTTGCTTGAAACTTTATATGAATAATTAAAATGCAAAATAAATGGACACGTATTTCAGCATTATTCAAAATAACTCTTACAAGGGGGTAAAATGGGGTGTCAAAGTTTGTATGGGAACTTTATAATGGGTGGGTGGTGTGATTTCTTAGAAACTTGGTTTGGATACTTAAAATGCAAAATAAATGGAACCGTGTTTCAGGATTTTTAAAATAACCCTCATAAAGGAGTAAAATGGGGTATGAATGTTTGTATGGAAACTTTTTAATGGGTCATAGGTGTAATTGTGTCATATAGAGGCAAAGTCAAGTGTTATAATGTGATATATATTTAAAAGGCGCGAACGGGACAGCTAGTCTTACATAAATTTACGTGCCGTGTAAATACAGCGAGGTCCAAGTATACTAAGTAAGAAGATACCAACGTTATAACTTTACCAATAAGATTTTTTTAATAAACACCTTTAATATACCTTTACCTTGAAATAAATCAACTACTTACTGACCAGAAATCAGAAGATCATACAATGATAAAAAGGGAGTATTTACTTACCCCATAAAACCATCCAAATCTATCCACAGGGGGCGCGCCTCCTGTTGTGCTAGCTGGCAGACTTTTTGCCAAGTCCAGCAACGGGTCCTCATACCCTTCGAACAGCATTTGGCCAGCAGTCTTGGTGACCGACACGCGCTGCCCGAACATAGCCAGGCCCATGGACAGGCCTTTCTGCTGCAGGTAACCCCAGTGGCGAGACCGGAAGATGGCTGACTGAAAAATGCAAAAACAAAGACATTATTGAAAATAATATTTTATGTATTACATTTTAAAATAATAAATAATGTTGTAAACAGAACAACGTACGCAGACTTATATATATATTTTGTAAATACATAGGTACATATTACACATAGAAACAACCAGACATTTCTCCCGCGGCGGGAATCAAACCCCCAATCTTCTGCGTCCCCGCTGTGCCTTGGCCCACTGGGTAACAGAGGTCGTCATAATTAGGTAACTTTTAAGCAAAGTTGTTACACTTTTTGTTCGGAAATTTCTCATGTGGTGCATGTGGGTGGTCAACAGGCGAGTCCGGCAACTTGTAACTTACGTTTAACTTTGTTTTTACTTATTGCAGTTATTGCATTCGCGGTAATATAGATGCTACTGCAACTTTAATGTAATAATTACGTAGGATCACACCATCACATCAGGAAGAATCTAAAACACGAGAATTTACCTATGCCTGTTATTGAATTCCCAAAACAAGGTTATCTACGGATGGCATCGATCTGAACGTGACCCGATTGAATGGAATTTGAAGTTCACCGTCCTTGAGATATTCTTCATAGGACTATGTTATACAATTTAGTAATTAAGTAATTTAGAATATTATAATACCATAAATTCCATCTCTTGTAATGTATTGTATTGTGAATTTAAGTACGACCTTACATCAGTAAGTAAGACGTATTTCCGGTGAAAGATCTACCATCTTTAGCACAGGGATGGATGTATTTACAGGGTTCAAAAGCACGCTACGCTCTTAGTAATGTCTACGTTATGTACTGTCTACATTACTCGTCTACGTAATAAGTTCTACGAGTACATGCTACGCATTTTCATACTACGCGCTACACCCCACATAAGCGTCTACTTACTACGCGTTGTCTATGCTACGTGCTATATATGTTACGCGTGGACGCACTAAATTCTACACGCTACGCGGCCACTAACTACGATTTACGTATTTTATAAGTCAGGTGTCTACGCACTACGCGTCTACGCACTAAGCCACGTGTTATTTGATGTTGACATGCTCCGCAGCTTGTTTTGTTTGCCAGTCTCGCCAAGTCCGTCTCCAGCATAAACTAACCTACTTATATGACATGTATACTATCCTCAGTGTAACCCAGTACTGCTAGGCTGACGTAAATTATAATGTGACAAAATCGATTTCCTCAAAAATAATGATACTTTCTTCTATTTCCTATGGTTATACTAGTTATTTCAAACCAGTGTGGTGAAAAGATTAAAGAGCCATTGAAGGCTTCTTTTGTGCACATGGCAGATGTCTACAAACAGGTGCTACGACATGCCAGTTTCCTCACGATGTTTTAATTGTTGTTAAGAGTACTGACGACTCAGTCTAACAACTTCTCCTTCTCTTTTGAAATACTTTGGTAGATATTTAAATACACACCGCCGCGATAACATTCAATGTGGTGATGGTATCCGTCAGGCTGCCATTGCTAGTCTCGTCGAAGTACCAGGTCCTCTGCGTGCGGTACGCTACTGAAGAGTTGTGTGGGTGGAAGGTCACATTCACATGTTTACGCACCTCATGGAACCGGTATGGACCTGTAAATTAATAGATGAGCTAGAATTTTACGATTAAGGTTAAAGTCAAGGTCAAAGTATTTTTATACAAGGATCACTTTGAAACGTCTTACATAATAGATGAATTTGAGTGCTAATTAGGAGGACCCAAGTCCGAGAAGAATTAACAAGAGACTCGTCCTGGTCCTTTTTTGCTCGCTGTTTAAGGTTCCGAAGTTCACAAGGAACTCTTATAGTTTTCTATGTCTGTCTGTCTGTCTTTGCCCCTAATCTTGTTCTTGCTCGCAGACTATTGGTTATATCATGATTCAATTTTGCACGATAAAAGTATTTGTGACCTACAAAATAATGAGTAATAAATAAAAAAAAACTGGTTTTATGGATATATGTCTAGCAAAAATATGGGGTGCAGCTGCTAAAACCAACTTAGACATAATTAGAAGTAGAAGAAAAATGTGACGTGTAGTAGACTTTACTAGATTTTGAGTAAAAGTCTGATTTGTAAACCTAAAAAAATCAAAAAGAGCTACATAATTTATTTTGCCATGCTAATTAGATTGGTTTGAGACCTGACCATAGTCATTCTTATTCCTACTGACGTCGGAAGCCTTCACCGTGCGAGGTCACATGTGCTTGGCCAATAATTTATTTTTATGATCCTTCTTTTAACCAGATTATCTACGGAAAACTAATACAAGGTAACAGTAGGTTATTTACTCTTTCAAGTCTAAGCATAGGAATGTATAATTAGTTTTTTATTCCTAGTTTTTTGTTATCATCGATAGACCTACGCTTGAGCACGATCTCGCCTGATGTTAAACGACGATGTGGCCGACGATGACCCATCGTAGGTAGTAGGTCTAGAAGACACCTATTTACTCGAGAAATTAAGAGACCCAGGTCTCTTGATTGATTGTTGTTCAGGAAAGACAGACGACGGCAAAGTATTCCAATTCTTGGCTGTACGCATTATAAATGTGGAAGCAAATCGCTTTGTTCGTAAGGGTGGTAGACTGACAAGGTATGGATGGTACTGAGCGGTACGTCTGCTTGTCCTGCTGTGAAAAGTATTAATTTTAACATTTTGATAAACATAGGTTTAACCCATTGATTATTTTGTCGATGGAGGCAACGACACTGTTTCGATTTATCTAGAGAATCTTCATCAGGGTGAGTTTGATCCGCGGTCCGTGAGTTACCGCTCGATTTCACGATTCATTCGTGAGTATAACCCATGTTTATCATAATATACAGTACAACTCACGTAAGCTTTGAAAGTTTAATTTTAACCTATTCTTAACTCCTTAATGTAATTCAATTGATAACGATGAGCGCATTGTGTTCCAGTGCTTGGCAAAGACCTCCTCTTGACCTCTGACTATCAATTTCCTGTATTTTAATATATTACTTTACAAAAAAATTGTTCAGTCCGATCCTGTTTTAATGACTGGGCTATTATGTAACGCGACAAGCAATTAACTTGTCGCTAAAAAACTACCTATTAGCCCTACTGATTTTTACAGTACAAGCATTGCTAATTTAGAACTAGATAGTGCTGTAGAAAATATCCATTTATTAAAAAACATACCAATAAATATGTACCGCCAAAACGTGTTTCAAATGGTGTCTATTTGTTTAAATATTGTAAACTGATGTCATAAATATATATTTGATTGATTATGTAGTATGGTCTTCATTAATAAATGCTAACACGTGTACAGTAGTCTTTCTAAATAAACACGTTTATTTGGCGCTGAATAATGATTGTAAACATAGTTGAGTCACTTCATTGTTTGCTTATATTAACATCTAGCTTAAACGCCCGCGACTTTGGTCGTGCGTCTGTACATAAACCAACGTGTGTGTATTCTGTAGGTTGAGGGTTCGATTAAACATTAACATTTGTGTGACGAACGTGGATGTTTTTTCTCTGTCTGGGTGTTATAAAGTATCATAAGTATGTATTTAGGATATCACCATATTACAAGCTATGCTTAGTTTGGGACTAGATGGTGTTGTGTATATTGTCCACCAATATTTATTATTTATTATTATTATTCTCATACAGAAACAGAACTCCGCGCTAAACATTGAAATGGTGATTCGTAAATGACATACCACTTTACTACAATTCGTTTACCTTTTTTTATCTTTATTATCAGATGCTAAGCATGAAATTATACAAGATTTTTCAAAGAATTAAAAAAAAACAGAAAAGCTCCATTAGCCATCGCCATTTTCCATCATCATCATCAGCCTTGAAAAAAATGTACTAAGTGCTCAAAGACTGCTAATCGTCTTCAGCTCACTTTTGAAGACCATCCTAACCCAGATCTGCTATTTTCAATTCAATTAGTTTATTTCAGACAATGTCCATATAATTTGTTAGTAGGAATACGTTATAATTAAAAATAAGATTAGTACATACCTAATATAATGTCAATAAATTACAAAAAAATTACAAATAAACAAAATCAAACGTCATAACAATAATAATATAAAAACAACACTAATAATGACTACTTAATATGAAGCTGTATCAGCTGCCACATAAGGGGACAATCCACTCGGGCCGCTACCGCGCAGGATGCTGTTAGTGCTGCCACGGACACGACTTAGCATCGAAGCGGCTCTTTTTCTAATTATGGCATGAAAGCCATCGGTTTGAGCGTCAGCAAACATGCCCGATGCGCTGCAGTATCCGGGCAGCCCAAGCAACATCCTAAACGCGTTGTTATACTGTACGCGCAAAGCGTTGACCGTCCTTTGCGTATAGTTGACCCATAGAGTGCACGTATAGAAAGACTGGCAAAAAGCTTTAAACAGCACAATCTTCACTGCTCCCGTACACCGCGCAAATCTACGTGCCAGCATGTTGCTTCTGACAGCCAACGCTCGGCGTTCCCTCTCAATATCCTCGTTGTCTTTGAGGTCTTCGGTGACCCAGTGACCCAGGTACTTGAAACGCGCCACTCTTGGTAGTGCTATGCTATCTAGAAAGACAGGGGGTACACTAGTAACCTTATGATACCGGGATTGGAATACCAGGAGTTCGCTCTTCTTCACATTATACCTGAGCCCGTGAGCCCCGACGTATTCCTCGCAACTTTAAGCAACTTTCTTTAAGCAATTTTCTATTTACTTGGCAGACTGAGGCAGTTCCCTTGTTTTAAAGACATTTCGAGAAATTAAAAAAAAAACGCTTAAGTTTTCGCTTGGGGCACGATTAAGCTGGTTCTACAGGGTTCAGCCATTGCGACGAGTGCTTCCGATTATCGTATAGGATCTACTTTTCATAATAGGTAATGACCCGATTTAAAAAGCTAAATTTCAAGTTTTCCATTGTGCGAGATGAGCGACGCCAAAGAAAAAACAAATGAATGACTATTTTCGAAACTCAAATATACCAGCTTAAGCTTAAGCTTATTTCGTTTATAAGTTTGAATTTGGAATTCATAACATAGAGGATATATTTCAGATCAAAGTGGCCAGTACGACAAAATGCCAATTTCATATGTAAGGACCTAATATGTCCGGGATTATTTATTTATTATTTATTTATTTATCATATTGGTCTTTCACACATGTAGTGAAGTATATATATGGCAAGTTTCAAGCAAATCGCACGACGCGTTCAAAAGTTGCATTTCAAAATTGAATACCCCATATCAATCTGTTTAAGGGGTTGTTAGAAAAAACTAATATCTACTTAATAGTTTATACTAATGAATATAACCGGCCATAATAGTATAACCGGCCACTTTGTTGAGCGTTTTTGGACTATGAGAAAGCCTTTGATTCTGTCGAAACCTGGGCAGTGTTGCGGTCACTCGAGCGGTGCCAAATCGACTATCGGTATATCGAAATATTGAAAAATCTGTACAGTAACGCCACCAGTCTATCCGACTCCAGGATCAGAGCACGAATCCAATCCCATTGCATGAAGGGGTGAGACAGGGAGATGCTATTTCTCCGAAACTGTTCACGTCTGCTTTGGAGGATGTTTTCAAGCTCTTGTATTGGCATAGACATGGTATCAACATCCATGGCGAACACATCCCTCACCTTCGATTTGCCGACTTCCAGCGATTCTGCCTTGGCACAATGCTCAGCGACCTTAATATCCTCTCCTAACAGGTGGGTCTTAAAATGAACATGAGCAAGACAAAAAAAAATAAAAATCATGTCAAATGCTGTTGTACCCATACCAGTATACGTTGAGAGCGATATAATCGAAGTTTTAGACCATTATGTCTATTTGGGTTAGACGATTCAACTAGGCAAGTCCAACTCCGAAAAAAGGTCAGCCGACGAATCCAACTCGGATAGCGTATGGGAAATTACGGCACATCTTCTCGTCACAGATACCGCAGAGCCTCAAGACGAAAGTCTACAATCAGTGCGTGTTGCCAGTGATGCCATATGGAACTGACACTTGGTCGCTAACTATTGGCCTCATACACAAGCTCAGAATTGCGCAATGTGCTATGGAGAGAGCTATGTTGGGTGTTTCACTACGTGATAAAATCCGCAACGAGGAAACCCGTAGAAGAACCAAAGTCACCGACATAGCACTCAAAATTTGCAAGTTGAAGTGGCAATGGGCAGGCCATATAGCTCGCAGAACTGATAACCGCTGGGGAATAAAAGTTCTCGAATGGCGACCAAGGACGACCCCCACCCGATGGACTGATGACATTGTAAAGGTCGCGGGAAATCGGTGGATGAAGAGGGCTCAAAATAGTTCTTCCTGGCTATTGGGGAGGCCTATGTCCAGCAGTGAACTTCTTAAAGGCTGATATGATGATGAATGAATATAATTCGTACTAAGTTAATTCAAGTATCATTTTAACATTTACTTTTTACTAAATCAAAGTACTTTTGCAGACTAACCGTTTTATTATAAACTGTACAACTTACGAGTATTATGTTCTGAATAAAAATCAAATTATTCTGAATCTAATGTATTAATGAATATTTAAGCCAAATTTCTAGTTAATAAGCTCATCGAATATGGTTTTTCGTACAAACAAACGTCTTTGTTCAAATTTTGAAAAATCCAGATGAAAGATAAACATACTCTTTTTATTTCGAATACCTACGACCAGTAGTGTAAGGCTGTGTGTTGTCAATCAGTCAAAGATTGTTATGAATTGGAGATATACTTTTTCATTTTTAACAGTACAGGGGAAGGACTATGTCTTCTTTATTATATTTAGTTCTATGGTATTTATGATCCATTAGTTCATAATTCAGAGTTTAGTAAAAAACGTTTGATGAGATTATGGTCAATCAGTCTTAAAATTAATAGTCAGTTTTGTTTCTTAGTGTGATACAATTTCGGATATAATCTTATCCAATTCAATTATACGAATACCTTATATATATTTATTAACTACCTGCTGCCCTCGGCTTTGCACACTAGATAACTACACAAAAAGTAGACTTTTACCGTCCCCAAATCACAATCTATCTCCTTATTAATTTCATCAAGATTCATAGAGTCGTATAACAGTGAAAAGGTAATACATAGGTAACACACATACATAGACATTGTTGGATATCATTGTATATTATTAGTGTGAAAATATTAAGGATACCTACAAGTACAATGTTTCGGTATCTATGAGTATCTATACAGTTTTAATTTACTTAGAATTGAAAAATAAATAAGTACCTATTGGTGGACAACGCACACACCACCATCTTGCACCAAACTAAGCATACCTTGAATTATGGTGACTAGATGACTGATAAAATGACAAATATTTTTAGAAATCTTGCTTGTGATACTTTATAACACCCAGACACAGAACAAGTATCTACGTTCATCACATAATTGTTTATCCTAGGAGGGAATCGAACCCTTAACCTGCAGTGCAGAAGGGCTACTTACACTGTATCTTCGAAATTATTCAAGAAACTCCATTATTTTGATGTTCAGGCCTCTTTGAAAGGTTAGTGCCGACTCACCTAGCTCCTCAAAATGAGGCTTCTCCGCCGGAAACCGGTCAGCATTCGTCCAGTTGAACATGTACATCTCCAGGAATATCGGGACTGTGGGAGCAACCCATTTGCTGTATGACACAGATGTGGGGGACAGGGTCATTTGCTGTGAACCAAAGAGAATGATTTATTAAAGTTTTGCAGATGTTAAAGACACTCTTGTTTATAATAAATAAAGAGATAAATATTGGTAGAAAATGCACACAACAGCATCTAGCCCCAAACTAAGCATAGCTTTTATTGTTGTACTGATAAATACTTACACATATATTTTTAAATTCATAGGTACTTATGATATATAACACCCAGACAGAAAAAAACAGCTGTTTTAAATGTTTGGCATGGGAGAGAATCGACCTGCAGCGCAGATGGCAGAGCTACCAACTGGTACTGGACTCAAAATTACTTAGGTATACTTGCTGTAGTATAAAAACTTAGTTATACAATATTAATAATCCGAAGAATTATAGTAAATATCGACTAACAATCACATCACTAGTGTATCGATATAATTATCGACTATGAGGCATCACTTCGCTAGCAGTAATACGTATTGTTCCGACCCTTCCCTCCCCAGACCTCTCCAAAAACAGCAAGAAAGAGACAACTGCAGCTCAGACCGTTTCAGGTACATAATAATTGACCAAAACAGCATTTCGTCGTCGACTATTTACTCCCCCAAACCATACCCAATTGTTTTGTATTTTATTTTATAAAATTAAACAAAACCTTCAGCTATGCCCCTATGTTCTAATTTTTTGTAAATATGCGTTATTTTTTCGGATGAGTGTCTGAAAATGTGTATGAAATTAGGCAATATTTCTAGTTTTAAAAGACTCCTACTTCCTATGATAACTAGAATATTACAAAAACCAAAACATAGGGGCATAGTCATGGTAGTAAAAGGTTTTACGGTACAAAAGTATTTGCTCTAGTGTCATTATCCAGCGAGGAAACAGTCGACTACGTTTGTATAGAGAAAGAGCCGGTACCCTTTCGTCTTAAGGTTAAATGAAAAATGTTTATTATTATTTTTTTCATTTTTTCGGTGGTTTTACTTTTTGTTTAAAAGTTTTATGTAAATTTTTTTGTGGATATAATCTACTAATTACAACATGCTTAATTTTTGAAAACTATTAAAATAGCTACCTAAGGTATGTTAGCTATCATACAATACAATCAGTGAGTGAACAATCCCCTGATGACGATTCCCCTGTTTTTCTACCATTAGGGTTGTTTTATATATATATATATATATATATATATATATATATATATTGGACTGACTTCGTGGTATATCCTTTCCATTAAAAAAAGAATTATCAAAATCGGACTACTCTGTAAAAAGTTATACATAAAAAAAAAATACGCGTCGACTTGAGAACCTCCTTCTTTTCGTCGGTTAATAAATAAAAAAAAATTGACTTCATTGAATGAATTTTGAAATTTGAAATATAATAAAAAAAGTATGTTTATACAAGTCGGTTAAAAAAGTTTTTATTTGACGCATATTAGTACTTTAAAATTTTTCGAAATTCGTAAAGATCACTCAGAAGTTACAGTAAAATATCGAAATTTCGTTTACATGGATGACATATTTTTTCTGGCTATTTTGATTCAAAAATCAAACTAATTAACCGATTTTGATGAAATTTCTATGAGACCAATCGGAAATAAAAATAGTAACAAAAAAAAACTTAATTGACAACCTGCTCTAGTAGTTACCTAGTTCGTAAGATCAAATTGAGCGGTCCTCATTCAATAATGAATTCATCATTCAATAAATTAGCAATTGACAATAATGTATGTACATAAACAAATAACTTAACCTCTTTGATTGATGCTGATTGAAAGCTTATCCCAATGAGGTTGTCGTTCGATTAGTCCTCAACGTACCTACAAACAATTGGAATAATTGTTCTATTGACGTGCAAATTGTTGAGTGCATTATGATTAAGCTCTTGTGGTTGATTGCCGTCCATGGCTCCAGCCTCTAAAGGTCGTGAGTATTTCAGATGTACCAATGGATGTTTCAAGCATAATGTGTGCACGAAATAATTAAGTTTTAAAAACGAAAAAGTAAACCGACTTTATTGAATAAAATTTGAGCCCATAAAAAACCACCGAATTGAGAGCCTGCTTCTTTTTTGAACTCTGTTAAAACGTTTATATTTTACGCTTTTTCAAAATTTGTGAACACAACTGGAAAGTCACAGGAAAACAAAATACAAAATTTAGTTTCCTTGGATGACATATTTTTCCAGCAATTTTGATTTAAAACCAAACATCCATTTACAAAAAAAAATCTAATCGATTCATAAATTACGAAGTTATGATGTATCAAACAAAAAAAATACAACTGAATTATGAACCTACTCCTTTTCTTGAAGTCGGTTAAAAAGGGTTCTCATTTAAGAAATCCAGCAACTGAATGAGTACAAGAAAACATCTTGGTCACTAGATGTCATCTTGGTCACTAGATGTCATATCATAACAATAAAATTCTGCATAAAATTAGTTTTAAGATTAACTTAAAAACTCAGCGTAAGTTTTCTGATAGTATTTTACTCAACACTCTTGATGTTTTTGCTGTTTCGCTGAACTACCACAAATTTAATTAAATTCGAACGATCTTATTTTATTAACACCAAAGTCTAAATCGTCTAAAAAGTCTAAAAAAAATACTAAAAAGTCTAAAAGAGTAATGTTTTAAATTAAGTTTAAATTGTATTTTTTATTAATTATATAAATTTTCCTAGGATTTTCTGGGATTCAGCACCAATTATCTCGTACATAAATAAATATATAATGCCGGACATTTCACACAGCCATTACCTGGGCCCAAAGTAAGCAGACCTTGTGTTATGGGTACCATATTATACATATTTAAACACCCAGATCCGAGAAAAATACTTACAGATCATAAATACATTTGTCCCGCGGATAGAATCGAACCAGCCGGGCCTTAGCCCATTTGCGCCAATGAGGTAGTCATACATAGAGGCGTACCTAATACATTACGAATAAAATGACCTAAAAGTCGTAAATCACACGTAATGTTAGGAAATAAAAAATATAAAAAAATACTCATAAAAAAATAACTTTAATTTCAAATTTAGGTGTCAGAAAATATATGCTTAGTTTTGTTCTGAAATGGTGCCCTTAATCTCAAAATGTCACTGAATATTGACATACTGAAGCGAAAGCTCAGCTCCCAGTATTTTATAGGATTATATTTGGTCGTTTTGCGAAGCAAACATTGCACTCTTATATTATAATTTTTTTTGAGTTATTTTCGGTTTAAATTGGCAACTAATAATAGGTAATTAATGTTGCCAGTGTAAAGTGTTCTTCTTCTTCCTCTTTGTTAATGGCCTGTGACATACCAATGTCAATTTTGCCAGTGTCAAGTGCTTATAGTTTATAGTCAGTTTGTTTGTTATTAGTCTTAGTCGATGGTCAATTGTCAATTCTAGACGTCACGCGGAATGGCGTCTAGAATTTTCTTGGGATTCCTCGTCGTTCAAATCACATTGCACCACAATACACATATAATTTAATTATCCATACCCGTTCTGTAGTCCCAATTTATTCATTAAAATTCCGTCAAGATTACTGAATAAAACATGCAATAAAACGGGTAAAAAATAATAAATTAGCAGAGCTATGTTACTCCATGAAATGACAGACGAAGAAATATCCTAGTTTTTTTATATCATTATTTAAGATCTAATCATAGATAACATCAATTCAATGACATTTTTAAGCAAGATTCGGGTTTTCCACAGATTAAAATTGACAATACATACAGTTAATGTATCTCTATTGATTCGTTTTGAATTTTATTAAAACTACCTAAAATGATAACATCTTGAATCTTATTCCTGTGTCATAGAATGTCACTAGTTATCATAATTTACGACATTAAAAAAACAATTATCTTTGTAATAATCGACCATAAAATGTAACCTTTTAAAACTAGATTTAATTATTTACTATGAAAAAATCAATGCATATTTAAAACGCATAATCGAACGTCTTATATAAACATTCGCCGCATAATTCGAATTAATAAAACTACCGGAAACTCCACCATTTTAAACCGACTTCAAAAAAATAAGAAGGCTCTCAATTCGATTGTTTTCGTTTTTGTTTTTGAAGTGAATACTTCTTTAGCATCGTTGTGATTTGAATGTCGATGAAACAAAAAAGCGACATTAAAAGAGACTCATTTTCTCCCACGTTAAATCTTATGAACTTATGTGTCTGTCTCTTTTTACTGTCGCTTTTTCGTTTCATTGACTTTCAAATCACAACGACGCTAAAGAAGTTTTCACTTCAAAACTATTTTAACCGACTTAGAAAAAAGGAGGTTCTCAATTCAGTTGTATAAAGTAGGATGTTTATGGGCTCAAATTTCATACAATGAAGTTGGTTTTATTTTGAATTTTGAAAACGTAATTATTGCACAACCAGGTTATCTAGACAAATGATCTCACATTCGTTTTCCTTCGCGCTACACGCTAACGCCTTTGCGGAGGCCAAATTGCATGGAATTGTCACGCTTCAGACATATATTACTTTTAAAACATTCGGGAGTTAATCTAACTTAATATTATAAATGCAAAAGTGACTCTGTCTGCCTGTCTGATACGTTTTCATACGCCTAAACCGCTGAATCCGATTTTGATGAATTTTGGTATAGGTAGAGATATATGAAACTTTGGAGAAAGACATAGACTACCTACATTTTATATAGGTATCATACTTGCGATGCCGCGGGCAGCAGCTAGTACATTTATACAAACATCTAAACATTTTGAAAAACACGGGGTTGACTCACGTATTACTTAGTCGATGGAGGCACCGACACTGTTTCGATTCATCTAGATAATCTTCATCAGGGTGAGTTTGATCCGCGAACCCTGAGTTGCCGCTCAAGTTCAGGGTTCGCACAAACCCGAGCGGCAATTAACAGATCCGTCATCAATTCGTCATCAATTAAGGAAAATTTAGATTGTTTTTTAATTTATATTGAAATAGGTCAAGCAGTATTTTATAAAATGAACAAAAATCTAAAAATTGTATACAACGATGATATTTGGGTTTACTCCAAAATCTCGCTGTCTCATCGGAGCAGTGCGTTTAGTTGGCCTATCCATATTATATACAATTAGCTCTGTGACCTCGCGAAAGTTTTTCGAAATGACTAAAATATAACTGTTTTTACGTTTTCAACACCTATAACTTCGCCATTTTGAAAAATTTCCTAAAACTGAATCGACAAAAAAACTATTTAGTTATAGAACCTGCTCACAAATTTCACGAGAATCGGTTGAGAAATGCGACCTGTAGAGGAGAACATCCGGACAGACGCCGGCCGAACAGACGTACATACGAAAGCATTTTCGCTTAAGCTGCAACGGAGCCACTCGCTCGCGTTTCACGCTCCGTCGGTCATTAAACAAAATACATCTACATTAAAAAAAAATATATATGTATGGTCTCATATTGTATCCAATAAGATTGATTTTCTTTTTAGTTTTAGAGCCTCCTTTAGACTAAACACGAATTTCCTTGTTTCTAATAATTAATAATAATAATACCGGACATTTCACACAGCATCATCTGGCCCCAAAGTAAGCAGAGCTTGTGTTATGGGTACCACATGACTGATATACTACTTACATATATACTTTTTTTTTATAAATACATACAAATTATACATAGAAATACCCAGACCCGAGACAAATACTTGCAGATCATACAAACATTTGTCCCGCGGCGGGAATCGAACCCGCAACCTTTTGCGTTTCAGCCGGACCTAAGCCCACTGCGCCACAGAGCTCGTTTCTATTACCGAGCTGACCATTTATATAGTAATTACATATAGGCTTACTATATAGTCTATAGTAAGCGTTTGTTTATATAGTCTATAGTAAGTGTTGCGTCATAAGATTATACTCTGAAACCTCGTTAACTAGAGATTAGCGCCCTTAGACCCCGTTTGTTCCATTCACCATTCGTCCCCAATTTAAGGCACTGGTTTCAGTCCTCAGTGCTTTGAAGGGATTAACGAGGACATGGAGATTAAAATTATAACGATATGTGATACTTCTCCATAATACCTGAAACATTTTTTGTCAGTTATGTGACTTAGATACAAGTTTATTAAAGGCGGAGTTTTTCTGCTCACTCGATTCAAATCAAACTTGATTAATAGTTTTTGACAAGTCGTCGTATTCTGCTAATGAACAACGGCTCAGCTAACACTAAATTTATAAAGTCGCCGACGATCTATCGAATTCTTTATTTTGTTTGGGCTATGCCTATAACATAACAGAACAGGTAACAGAATAGGTTTTTGGGTAATTATTAAAATGCAATCAAAGTTAATTAAATCAATTAAATTAATTAAAATTGAAACGAAAAAGGGTTGAAAAAGAACGTTACTCGTTGTTAATAACGAATAATAAAACTAGTGGTTCTGTGAGCTTTAGACCTCGCGAACATATTTTGAAATGACTGAAATGTACCTTTTTTACGTTTTCAACCATCCATATCACCGCCATTTTGAAAAATTTCCAAAAACTGCATCGACAAAAAAAACTATATAGTTATAGAACCTGCTCACAAAATTTCAAGAGAATCGGTTGAGAAATGCGACCTGTAGATGAGAACATCCGGACAGACGCCGGACATACGAAATCATTCGCCTGAGCTGAAACGGAGACACTCGCTTCGCTCGGTCAATAAAATAAATGAAAATAAAAATATTGCCACATCTCATATGTACAAGCTCACATAGCATAAGCTCTGCTTACTTTGGGGCTAGATGATGCTGCGTAAAATGTCCAGCATTCATTATTTATATACTTAAACTAGTTCACAGGGCAAAGGGGATTAATTCAGCAACAATATTGACCCCCTTCGCCTAGTTCTTACCCAAGGGTTTAAGAGGTCAAACGGAGCAGGTTACAATAATAATAATAATAATAATAATAAATAATGCCGCAAATTTCACACAGCGTCATCAAGCCCTAAAGTAAGCAGAGCTTGTGTTATGGGTGCCATGACTGATATACTACATATATAATTTTTTTGTATAAAAATACATACATATTATTCATAGAAACACTCAGACCTGAGACAAATACTTGCAGATCATTTGTCCCGGGGCGAGAATCGAACCCGCAACCTTTTGCTTCTCAGCCATACCTTGCCCCAGTGCGCTACAGAGGTAATAATAATAAATTTACTATTGTAATAAATTTAACATTATTTCTGGTATAATGCCCATGTGTGTGTGTGAATGTGCGTGTGTGTGCGTGTTCTCTTTCACGTTTTGGCTTAAATTGGTTCAATCTGTCCAATATTCAAAAGTTCTACAGACAAATAGGTATAGATTGACTAGCTGTTTTGGCCGCGTGGTAGATGAAAGGTAGCAAGATAACAAATGAACGAATAAATGTTTCGGAAAAATAACATGGCATAATCGCGGTTTTCGCGGTTTGACTATGATCCCGAGTGATTTTTTTGAAAACCTTTCTTAGCGAGCACCTACGGCCCTAAAGGAAGCTGCATACCAAATTTCATTCCAATCCGTTTGGTGGTTTATGAGATTTCGTGATGAATGAGTGTGTGGTATTTGACAAATATATAGTAGATAGATTGGGTCTAGCTCCACAAAACCATTAAACCAATAAATCAAACCTCACACAACTTTCATTTTACTGGCTTAATATTTAGGCCATCTAAGGTTTATAAGGTTTCTTCAATTCAGTTTGTAGATGCTGGTGTCCAACTTATCAACTTAACGCGATTATCAACACTATTCCTTTTACTACGAACTGTGTACTGTTTCGAGATAAGGATGGTACGGTACGGCCGTGCCGCTTTTTTGCTTTTATGCTCGACTTGCCGTGGGCACTGGCGTGGGCACTGGCGTGGGCACTGCCGTGGGCACTGCCGTGCCCAGATTCCATATTGGGAATAGATTGGCGGAAGAATACTAAATATTTAAAAAGTTTTCTAAAACACGATCTTATTAAGTTTTCATCAAAGTCTGAATTTGTGTTACTATTTTTTATAAATGATCAGCTGAGCGATTATGGAATTCTGATACTATCAAAACATTGATACGATCTTTAAGTTATTATTTATTTTATGAATTAATATTACGGAAGGTTGATGTTGATTGTAACCCTTGCGTCATATCAATAATAATTATGTTTCAAAAACTAAAAAGACAACCGACTTCATGTATAAAAAAGTTAAATATTAAAATTTCGTTTCATCCATATTGACATATTTTTATCAGTTTTTTTATTTAAAAACCTAACTATTGAATAGATTTTTATGAAATTTATATGGGACGAATTGGGAAGTATATCCTTACATATGAAATTAGATTTTTTTCAAATCAGTTCATAAATGACAAAGTTATGAGGTAACAAACAAAAAAATACAGCCCAAACCTTATTTTTTTAAGTTGGTTGAAAACTGAGAAAGAAACCTATCGTACGTAATATTATTACATAATATAATGTCTATTGCTATTAGAAACTGATAAACTGAACTAATTGATTGACTATAGATTCGTTTTATTGAATCAAAAGTTCCATATATGCTGATCCCCATCCAGGATAAACGTTCGTTTGACGAACATAGATATTTGAGTGATAAAAAGTTAAGTATTTGTCGTCAGGTAATCATCTGGTTCTTATCTAGACTTAAATGTTTCTAAACTATGTGAAATGACCATCAAAATTTACAAACCGAGGCCGCACTAAATGTTGCTTAACTTAGTACGAACGACCCTGGTTTCTGAAGGGAGGGTGGTCGCCAGCACTCGCACGTGCCAGCGAGACAACGTGCTTCTCTAATTCTGCGACTTGCATCGACGAAATAAATCCAGATTTGTGTGATAACCATAACGTGACCATCGCCTTTTAATATTTTTTTATTGTAAGGTTAGGTTAGTAAATTTGAATATGTAACAGATAAATTGGCCAAGTGCGTGTCAAAATAAGAGAACATTTCATAGTTTGATATTTATTAAATGTATCTATAAACTGTGCAAGAAACCTAATAATATCTTTAAAATACTTATACAGCTATTTATATAACTATCTAACATGAGAGCTGAGTATTAATGAGAACTGTGGATTTTGTTGAATAAATAAATAAATAAACACGATATGGCAGTAAAAAAACAAACCTACTACATGGTCCTATTTTTAATCGTCTTTAAAAAGGTGGAGTTTCTCTATTCGGTTTTATTTTATTTTTTTATTTTAATTTTTGTTACTACATAATTCCGTCATTTGTAAACTGATAAGGAACATTTCGTATTGTTTTGGCAGGGGAATACATCTTGTTTGATCCCATTTAAATTTGAAGAAAACATACCATCCTAAAGGGTGAAAATATAATGAAAGAAATGTTGTATTGGACCTGTAATTGAGTAATGTATTTGTGAGACAAAAAAATACATTTGAAAAAAAATACGTTCCTAAGGGTGGTAAAAAAAGCGATGAGATGTTTTATGGTCTCAAATTTAATTCAATGAAGTTTTCTTTTTAGTTGTAATAACATTTTTTAAAACATCATTCCATTTTTATTTCTTATTGTAGGGACCACCTCGTATTACCATGCAAAATTTAATTACAATAAATTTTGTGATATGTGAGCAAGATCCATTATTAAAGACAGACAGACAAACGGACATAGCGAAACTAAATAACAAATAAATAATACCGGACATTTAACACAACATTATCTGGCCCCAAAGTAAGCAGAGCTTGTGTTATGGGTACCACATGACCGATATACTACTTATAAACTTTTTTGTAAATACATACATATTATACATAGAAACCCCCAGACCCTATAAGGAAACTATAAAGGTTCCTTGTAGACTTCGGGGCCCTAAAAACTGGTAGACCTTCGTTTTCGCAACAACACTAGATGATTTGATCACACACATTACTTAGACAAACATAATTTAAATACAAACTAGTATGTATCTACTACTACTAAATTACCTCCGAAATAACAGTAGGTAAATTAATTTAATTATTCAGAACCAGCTTTTTGAAAAGCGATGACGATGATACGTAAGTACACAATACCTATATATCCTTAGGTAATTAGATAGAACGACATAATTGCAGCAAGGTTTCATACAAGTGGTTTCTACTACTTTCGTACGACTAATACTCAATGGTCAACTCTGGTGAGAGAGTTGTAAGCCGCCCAAAAGCCTTCATAATGGTCTGGTTGTTGGTGGCTTCATGGATGTTACGGGGTTCTAAAAAAACACTGTTATGGCCAGCATAATACAATACTCCAAGCAGCAGGCAATTCGTTCTTTGCCAACTATCCTGAACCATACCATGACAGTGCTACGTACAACATCGTTAATGATATGGCACAAGATGCTGTCAGACCAAAGACGTCAGGCGATGTCATGCGCCATGCACGATGAGTAAGACACCTACAAAATATTGTTGTCAAAAATACACTGTCAGTCGCTGTTAGTGTTGGTCGATGATGAACAGTCTAGTTGTTTCATAATACACAAAGAATATTTTTCTGTATGGTACCGTCAGAACGGTGTAGTAGGCTAGTTAAACCACGAGTGCTAGCATGGATAAAATACTCACTGAAGCCAGCATGGCGTTGAAGATCGAGGGCCAGGCAAGTGCGCACGCCAGGGCTGTTGTGGCGAGTAAGGCTCCGCTGCCGGACCACAGCCAGCGCCAGCGAGGCGTGCGCCCTCGCATCTTGTAGCCGCACAAAGTCGCCGCCACCCTGAAACAACACAAACATGTTACCAACATGCCCTAAGCTTGTAACTGGTTGTACTACCTATGGGAACGAGTCTTCTTAGCGCTCATACCTCAAAATCTAAAAACGAAAGTTTTTGATCAGTACGTCCTACCAGTAATGACATACGGAGCCGAAACGTGGCCACTCACCGTGGGACTCGTCTACCAGTTCAAGGTCGCTCAGCTAGCTATGGAGAGAGCTATGCTTGGAGTTTATCTTAGGGATCGAATACAGAACGAAGTTAATCGTCAGAGAACTAAGGTCACCGACAATGTGGCTACCTCATTTCAAAAATAGCCTCATAGTCGGAGATCCTATGATCTTATAAAGTTGTCTACTGATCTCACAGCTTAGTTAGTTTAGTAGCTCTGCCTTCAGCGCTGTAGGTTGTGGGTTTGATACCCACCCAGAACAAACATTTGTGTGATGAACATAGATATCTGTTGTGTCTGGGTTGCGTAAATAATTTCAGGTTTTATTTTAAAATATATAAGTATTATATCAGTAATCTGGTTCCCATCATTATCAGTCCGTGTCAGTCCACTGCTGGACATAGGCTTCTCCCATGGAACGCCATTGAGCTCGATTTTCAGCTATCCTTCTCCAACCCCTGCCCTCTGCTTTATGAATATCATCGCCACACCTAGCTACAGGGTGCCCTACACTACGTTTGCCGACACACGGCCTTCACTGAAGAACCAGTCTGCCCCAACGGCTATCGGTTCTGCGGCATATGTGACCTGCCTACTGCCACTTCAGCTTGCTAATTATTTTGTCTATTAACCTAGTAATGTCACTAGCTCCAGTTCCCTAGGAGCAAGTGACATTACTAGGTTCATATAGGGCACTGTGTTGGTACCCACCAAGAGTCCTTCCTCCAGGTAAAATCAGATTATTGGTCTTGATCTCCTTAAAGGATAGAAGCTTATGACCGGTAATATACTGCCGGTCCCACTTAAACTAAATCAATAAGGTCAAGGCAACATAACGCACGATCTTTTGAGAGGTGCATAAACGTTTTCGTATTCACGATTCCCTCCGAGGACAAACATTTGTGTGATGAGCATAGGTGTTTGTTCTGTGTCTAGGTGTAATAAAGTATCATAAATTAATCTTTGACGGTATATGGACAGATTGACACACAATACAATTATGTTTCAAATTTAAAATTTATATATCAATTTATTGATTAATATTATATTCATATTATTAAGATTAATATTAATCAGTCATTTGGCAACATGTGGTATGTTGCCAAATGACTGATTAATATCATAATTAATAAATATAATTAATAAATCTTATCTAAAAGCCTAGAAATAACCAAGATGATTATACATTACTGTTATAGTTTATTAATTTATTATTTTGATGCATTGCTTCTATAATTTACTAGAGGAATATTCTAGCGCAACTAAACTAATTAGCTAACAGAACAATTCACCCTCCATGGGCTCGCCCATTCAGTTAGGTTTTGGAAGCAGGGGTAGATGTGAGGCTGCCGTCCATGCTTAAGAACACTGTTGCAAGTGTAATGTAATGAAAAAAAAACTGGATTTAAAAAACTCTCCGTCCTCCGTCAACAGAAACCTCATCCTTAATGAAATTTAAAAATTCTTCCCCGGAATTAATAACTATGTTTATTAATAACATGGTTCGGACTCTACACTCATCTACAAAACCATTTACATTAGTTTATCCACCGGCTGTCAACAAGAAGATCTATTAGGACCAGCCCTGTTCAGCCTTGCCATTCATCCTAATATTAAATCATCTTCAAATTCTATCTTTAAAATTTATCGTATGGTACTAGGATGATAGCACTTTAGTACGCAGAAACAGTTCTGAACATTTAATTGATAAATTTGATTCCATTGGCTTGGAATATTTTTTTTCTAAATATGAATTATTCATATCCGATTCAATACAAACAACACGAAAAGTTAATGTTATTCAAAGTTTAATATTCTAAATTGTTAATTAAAATACTCTCCACCTTCTAGGTTCCCCAATTTTAAATGAATCATTTCCTTCATTCAAGCGTGTTAAATAATAATATCGATATAATAATATCGAGCCCGCAACCTTTTGCGTCTCAGCCGGACCTAAGCCCATTGCGCCACAGAGGTCGTTAAATTCCTATATTATATTATAATTAATAGTTGAATTCCTATATTAACTATGTTTATCAATGTTATGGTTCAGACTCAAAACTCACTTACAAAACAAACCAAATTAGTCCACCGGCAAATTGATATTTTATAAGTCATCAACCATATTAAAATCATATACAAGCTATGGTTAGCTTGGGGCTAGTTGGTGTTATGTGCATCCACAAAATATTTATTCATACATTTCATAAACCTAATAGCAATTCTTTGCTACTAAAAGATAAGACCAGGCATGTATGCAGAAGAATATTAGAAATGTTCCTACGTCAAATTCACTATGACTCAACGAAAAACCTATAAGTTATAACAAAGTAAATTATTGTAACCACGGTTTTATCCTAGACTTAAGTGTAATTTACCAGTTAATTATCTACTGTTAATATAGTTATCATAAAAATATTATAACAGTCAAATACTTTTTGTCGAGAGATTCGCAAGGATAATTTTGAATCTTTGAATCTTTGAATATTTACAACACTCACGCCAAGCATACTACGAGTAAAATTATGTTTTGTATAAGGAAGGGAGAGCTACCTCGCCGTAACACAGTTACTAAATATTACGGGAGGTTAGATCCATACTTCTTAGTGCATTATGATCACAAATTATTTAACGTGACCTAATTTATATATAATTTAAGCACTATATACCCATAATACATATGTACACTAAGTACTATGTACACTTAAGACGAAAGGGTACCGGCTCTTTCTCCATACAAACGTAGTCGACTGTTTCCTCCCTGGATAATGACACTAGAGCAAAAATTTTTGTACCATAAAACCTTTAACTACCATGACCATGCCCCTTTGTCTTAGTTTTTTTATATTCTAATTATCATAGGCAGAAGGAGTCTTCAAAAACTAGAAATATTGCGTAATTTTATAAACATTTTCAGACACTCATCCAAAAAAAATAACGCATATTTACAAAAAAATTAGAACATAGGGGCATAGCTGAAGGTTTTGTTTAATTATATAAAAAAAAAAAACAATTGGTCATGGTTTGGGGGAGTACATAGTCGACTACAAAATGCTGTTTTGGTCAATAATTATGTACCAACGGTCTGAGCTGCAGTTGTCCCTTTATTGCGCGAGGCGCGGCGGCGGCATGCAGCGAGACAGGAACATTTTATTCAAATACCTATTTTTCTAAAGTCTCTCAGGTACCCTTTCCTCTTAAGTTTTGCAATAAATTTATTCTTATAAACGTTCTTAGGTTTAGTTCTACTATTGTTATTGCCTGCATTTTGAAAGATCATCGAATGACTGTTTGTGCCGGACGATAGTGATAATAATGAAGGGACAAATATTCACTATCTCTCTAAGTAAAGTTTTAGGTAGATACCTACTTTTAGACATTATCTATCTACAATAACAGTAATTAAAATACTTAACTCGTGTAATGAAGTCTAGCAGGATAAGCTGATAACACTAATCAGTCATTGTGTTAATTGTCCAAGGAATTGAATTAACAAAAACATTAAATGACCTCTGTGGCGCAGTGTGAGAAGGCCCGCCTGGGACGTTAAAGGTTACGGAATCGATTGCCGCCGTGAGAATAATGATGATGATTTACAAATATTTGTCTCATATCTGGGTTTTTTTCTAAACGAACGTATTTACAAAAAAAGTATATGAGTGCGATCCGCCGGCAGAAGCTTAATAGCTTCTAGCTATGCTAGCTTCTTCTATGTTTTAAGTTTGAAAGTTTGTGTATATAAATAAAATAATGCTGGTCTTTTCACACAGTATCATCTAGCTACAAAGTAAACAGAGCTTGTGTTAGAGAAACCACATGACAATTTTTTTTTTTGTAATTATATTGTCGTGGTGTTTCCGCCATAGAACCCCCTCCCTACCCCTCCATCTCCTCCCGTGGATGTCGTAAAATGCGACTAAGGGAACACACACCGGGGGATTGGGGAGCACACCAATCCGCCTGCCAAGCGTGGTGACAATGGCAAAACCCCCATATGATGAACACAACTAGAAGACGGCGGCCCCCAGTTCCCGGCAGTTCCGCTATTCCTTACATAGGTGGCGGCTACGGTAACGGCGGAACGGTGCGAAGAATCTCCGGCAGAGGTCGAGCTACCAATCCCAACGACCCCTGGCCCTGACAACATACAACGCACGCACACTGAGGACCGACAAGAAGTTGATAGAGCTGGAAGAAATAGTAAATAAGTTGCATTGGGATATCATAGGGTTATCAGAAGTCCGAAGAGAGGGAGAGGACACGATAATCCTAAATTCCGGCAATTTATTCTACTACCGGGAGGGAGATCAACTTTCTTAGCACGGTGTCGGATTTCTCGTCCACAAATCCCTCGTTAACAACAAAGTAAATATCGAAAGCGTGTCGAGCAGGGTGGTATATCTTATAATCAGAATAACCAAACGGTATTCGCTTAAGGTCATACAGGTGTATGCACCTCATTCGAAACGTCCAGACGATGAAGTGGAGGCTATGTATGATGATGACATTTCAAATGCCATGCAAGCCTCGAAAACACACTTTGCGGTTGTGATGGGGGACTTCAACGCGCAGCTATGTGTGAGGAATGGCGATGAACTGAAAGTGGGGCATTTTGGATTTGGACAGTGGAACCAACGGGGTCAGCGATTGGCCGACTTCATGGAAAAGGAGGGACTCTTTATGATAAACTCCTTTTTCAAGAAGCGGTCGTCCAGGAAATGGACGTGGCTTCACCCCGGTGGACACAGATAGATTTCATAGACTACAAAAAAGCAAATATTTAATGATGTCTCAGTGATCAACAGGGTCAAAACCGGCAGTGATCACCGAATGGTTAGAGGCTCATTAAATCTTAACGTAAAGCTAGAAAGGTCCCGTCTAATGAAATCTAATCTTCGCCCAAGTCCAAAACCCTGAGAGCTTTCAGTTGGAACTCCAAAATCGCTTCCGATGCCTCGCCGAATGCGAATCCGTGGACGAAATAAATTACGGTCTGGTGGAAATCGTACATGCCGTTGGGTCAAAGTTCTGTAAAACACAGCGCAAAGGTAGAATCCAAAAACTCTCTGAGCACTTAAACTCATGGCAGAACGTAGCGAAATAAAACTGCGGTCTTCAGTGGACATGTCGAAATACAGCTCGCTCAATAAACAGATCTCAAAGTCTATGCGACGCGATTTGCGTCTTTTTAAAAGAACGCAATAGAGCGTAACCAAGGGTCCAAAGTGTTCGCGAGAGATCTGTCTATTGGGCAAAGTCTGTTGACGAAGCTGAAGACCGACAGTGGCAGTGTCGTTTCCTCGAAGCCAGAAGTTTTACGAGAGCTCGAGAAGTTCTATGAACAACTATACACCTCATCGCAAAGTCCTACTACAAGCACGACTAGCGATGCAAGAGCCCGCCTAACCCGACTCTACACAGAAGACATTCCGGACGTCAGCCTATACGAGATTCGAACGGCTCTCAAGCAGCTTAAGAACAACAAGGCACCGAGGGAAGACGGAATAACGACAGAGCTTCAGAGAGCGGGTGGATCACCGGTACTTAAGGTCCTCCAGAAGCTGTTCAACTCCATCATCCTCGAGGGAACTACGCCAGAGGCGTAGAACAGGAGGGTGGTGGTACTGTTCTTTAAGAAAGGGGATAACATCCTCTTAAAGAATTACAGGCCCATCTCGCTGTTGAGCCATGTCTATAAGCTGTTTTCGAGAGTAGTTACTAATCGTCTCGCTCGTAGGTTTGACGACTTCCAGCCTACCGAACAAGCCGGGTTCCGAAAAGGCTTTAACACCATACACCACATCCATACGCTCCGGCAGGTTATACAGAAGACCGAAGAGTATAACCAGCCAATTTGTTTAGCGTTTGTGGACTACGAGAATGCCTTTGATTCTGTCGAAACTTGGGCAGTGTTGCGGTCACTCCAGCGGTGCCAAATCGACTATCGCTATATCGAAGTGTTGAAATGTCTGTACAGTAACGCCACCATGTCTATCCGACTCCAGGACCAGAGCACGAATCAAATCCCATTGCATAAAGGGGTGAGACAGGAAGATGTTATTTCTCCGCAACTGTTCACCTCTGCATTGGAGGACATTTTCAAGCTCTTGTACTGGCATAGACATGGTATCAACATCAATGGCGAACACATCACTCACCTTCGATGTGCCGACGATATAGTCCTCATGGCAGAATCTCTAGAAGACCTTGGCACAATGCTCAGCGACCTTAATATCGTGTCCCAACAGGTGGGTCTTAAAATGAACATGAGCAAAACAAAAATCATGTCGAATGCTCATGTTGCACCCGTACCGGTACATATTGGGAGCGATATAATCGAAGTTGTAGACCATTATGTCTATTTGGGTCAGACGATTCAACTAGGCAAGTCCAACTTTGACAAAGAGGTCAGCTGACGAATCCAACTCGGATGGGCAGCTTTCGGGAAATTACGGCACATCTTCTCGTCACAGATACCGCAGAGCCTCAAGACGAAAGTCTATAATCAGTGCTTGTTGCCGGTGATGACATATAGAACTGAGACTTGGTCGCTAACTATTGGCTTCATAAACAAGCTCAGAGTCGCGCAACGTGCTATGGAGAGAGCTATGTTGGGTGTTTCACTACGTGATAAAATCCACAACGAGGAAATCCGTAGAAGAACCAAAGTCACCGACATAGCACTCAAAATTTGCAAGTTGAAGTGGCAATGGGCAGGCCATATAGCTCGCAGAACTGATAACCGTTGGTGAAGCGTAGGACGACCCCCCACCCAATAGACTGACGACATTGTAAAGATCACAAGAAGTCGGTGGATGGAGAGGGCTCAAAATCGTTCTTCCTGGAAATCTATTGGGGAGGCCTATGTTCAGCAGTGGACTTCATAAAGGCTGTTATGATGATGACCACTAGCTGACCCGGCAAACGTTGTTTTGCCTCATTGAACATATTAAAAATTTTTTAGGGTGAGCCACCCTTAACACTTAGGGGTATAAAAATTGGTTATAAACATATTCTCAGACCTACTGAATATACAAATATAATTTTATCAAAATCAGTCAAGCCGTTTCGGAGGAGTATAAACACGAAAACAGAGACACGAGATTTTTATATGTATAAGGGATAGAAAAACTCCCAGACCCGTGACAAATATTTACCGATCATACAAACATTTGTCCCGCGAATGAAACCCGCAACCTTCTCCGTCTCAGACGGGTCGTCACCCACTGCGCCACATAGGTCGTCAAGATGTTTCTTTGTGGCTCAATCTCAATCAGTTTATTAAGAACACAGCATCATCTAGGCCCAAAGTAAGCAGAGCTTGTGTTATGGGTACCTGATGACTGGTATACTACTTATGTAATAATTGTATATTTTTTTGTAAATACATAAATATTATAAATAGAAACATCCAGACCCGAGACAAATACTTGCAGATTATACAAACATTTGTCTCGCGGCGGGAATCGAACCCGCAACCTTCTGCGTTTCAGCCAGACCTTGGCCCACTGCGCCACAGAGGTCGACAAACAAGAAGAGACAACTACAAGAAAAAGAAGGAAACAAGAGTTAAAGAGGAAGAACGAATTTCGATGAAACTTAATAAGAATGTAGTCTATGGCTTGGAATATCAATTAGCTTACTTTTTGTGTACGTACCAGGCAGGCAAGCCGCAGGCAGAAGCAGTAAAAAATCCACAAGTGCCAAAAGAACTCAAGGATAAACTATCCTACTTCATAAACTTATTTCCAATAGCGAAGTTAAGTCTCACCGCGGTTGAGCGATCAATACTTAATATCGAATTACTTACCTACTCAAGTACGAACTGAAGGCTCGTATCCACCAAGACCGGGTTCCTAATTATGCAAACATCTGTTAGCAACAACCAGTTAAAATTAAGTCAGAAGAAAACACGTTCTTGTTTTTCTAGAAAAATTTGTTGAATAATCTACATACTTATGTTTTTATGTTTTACGATAATTTTATTGAAATATAAAACAGACACATTAAGGCCAAATCTATATCTCTACTCCAACTCGACTCGGCATCCGTAACAAAACTGGCAAGGACCATTTATACGTAAAAAGTGTTTCTTGACCAGAAGAGTTTCTTGCCGGATTCTTCTTGAACTGGGGTAGGGAGGAACCAGCACCTAGATTCACCAGCATTTAAGAAGACGATTCAAAGTGGTCCTTGTGATTTTATTGAATATATAATGTTTTGATTTGATTTGATATGATGTATAAGTTATATCCAAACCGGTTTAGTCTATTATTTCGTGACGTTTGGTATTCATTAACAGTCATTTAAAAGTCGAAAAAATACTTTTGGGTCGAAAACGTGGACACACAGATGTCAGCCATAGCGAAACACCGACTAGAATCTATTTCAAACCACCTACACAATTCACAGGTTAACTGAACTATATTATATACTAAGATTGGTACAAGAGGCAATAGAGATTAATAAACACAGGAATTTCAATCGAGAAGACGGTTTTCAATTATCTGGAGCCTGGAATTCTGAGGTGAGGATGTGTGGAAACCGAAAGTGAAGTACCAGCTATGTATCCAGATACCGTGAGTGTTGTGTGTCGTAATCATGATCGAGTTGTTAGTGAAACCGGTAGTGCGGGTAATGTTCGCAGTAAAAGACTGCAGAAGAGGGTTTCCGCTTGGTTTGCCAATAACATCCATCAGCAAAGACTACAGTTTATCTCGTGATTATGGCGCATGTGCCGAAACATCGTCTACTTACCAACCCATTTTTATTTTTAATTTATCAAAATCGGCTCAGTAGTTCTGTTTTAAAATTTATATAAATTAAAACGGTTTAATTTTAGTTTTTAAAACCTATATATTAAAATAATAATATAGGCTGTGGACCGTAAAGACTGATGACCGTAAAGTAAAGTTAATGCCAAATTAAAGTAATGCGGTCCTCTTTCCATTACTAATGATACCATCATTAGTAATGGAAAGAGGACCGCATTACTGGACGCATTGCCGCATGGACCGCATTACAGGAAGTCATTACTTCGCTTAGCTTCAACTTGATATTTTACTTCGATTCATGAAACTATCCAGGGGGTCTACTCTTGAAATCTAAAAACGATACATCGCGTCAATAATCGTGCAGAACCCTACTCTTATCTTCATCGTTTCGACTCGATTTCAGCGATAGAACGATCGATTTTACTTTTGACACTCGATGTCGTAATCCTCCATAACAGACGATACAATAATTTGAATTTGACATCGAAATGACTCAATTCGACTGTACATTTCAACGACTTTATTAATTCGTTATATCGAAATAGGTTCGCAGACTAGACGCTCTTGTTTGGTGGACATCAACCTTAATACGGCTGGTAGGTACAGGAACTCGAGGGAAGGTTGGAATATTTATTAGGTCATATTAAAGTCCCTCAGGAGGATTGCTGAAGTACCTACCTACTTGCTTAGTATTTCGAATTAAGTTTTTTAAGTTTTTAACATTTTTGTCTTGAGAATGAATAATTTTACTAATATAACTAGCATCTTGCCGTGGTTTCACACGCGTAGTATGCATAAGAAATAGCGTAATCATTCCCTAAGATTTAGTATTATAATACTATACTGTAATACTAAATGTGACTATTAACTTAAAAGTGACTTTTAAGTTAATAGTCAATTTATGTTAATAGTATTACAAGCTTCCGTCCGCGGCTTTGCACGTGTGATATACATAAAAATAGCCTATTTCCTTCTCCAAGATTAAATATATCTCCTTAGCGAATTTCATCAAAATCCGATCAGCCGTTAAGAGATGAAAACGTAGCAATTAAACAGACAGACAGATTACCCTTATATATATTCTTTATTCGAATTTATAATATTAGCTTACGTGCGATCATGATTATTATTATGAATAGTTTCACTCGAGCAAGGTAAAAGGGGTTTTTTACAAAAAAACCTAAAATTTGAATAAACGCGATCGCGCTATTTGTCAATGTAATTTCCATGGAACGGATTGGTTTTCGCTAAGGTCCAACCAAGGTTGTACCAAACTTTTTCGGGCTAGATATCGCTGTGTCAAATGTCCGGCATTATTATTGTTATTTGGAACCAAAGCTACTTTAAGCGTATGTATAAAGAAGTCATAATTAACCGAAATAAGATGTTTGAAGAAACCTTCAAAATTAAAAATTAGTGGCATACCTACTCACAGTTTTCTCACAAAAACAGTTTTCTTACAATACTCTAAGACTAATATACCTAACATACGCGCACTCACACGCAGCAGTACGCAGTAAGAAGCTAATACGCTTAATTAAATTAGATAAAATTAAATTTGGATAAGTTGGTAGCAGCAGAATACCAAAGTTTCATTTGACAGTTCAAAACCTAATTTTAGCTAAAATTAGTTAGGTTGGTGCGAACAGAATTGAGACTATTATGTTTTTTTTAAGAGTTCATATCTATATATTGTTCATATCGTCGCAGACTGACTGATATGTCGTTCCTGCATGGCTTATGCAATGGATACATTGACTGCTCAGAATTAATATCAAAAAACCTTATCCTTTTCCTGTCCCAGAAATCCCAGAATTAGAACCAGACACACTAATTTGTTTGCAGTTTCGCGTTCTCGTACCAACTATGCTCAAAATTCACTTGTAAGTAGAATGCAAGCACACATACATATTCACACACACATTCACATAATTATATAATTACATAAAAGCATCACACCCTGATTACTGTCGGTTTTTTTTTGTTAGTTATAATGTAAATCCGTTATTGGCTGTCGGTTGTAAACTTAAGTTTTGTGTGTATTATTTTAAGAGCTGTGGATTTTGTACAACGAATAAATGAAAAAAAGTATATATTTTATAAGTAATTTTTCATGTACCTAATCAGTTTCTTTCTCTTTTTTATTGTATTTACGAGTATGACTCCGCTGTTAATTATCTATTTTATTGCTCGACTGTCATTTAAGTTCGAGCTAAGGGTCTGAAAACTAGCCCTGCGTAAGGGCTGTACGAAATACGTCAAAAATTACTTTTTGATTTTGGTCTAAATTCGGCTTAGCTTTGGTTCAAACGTTCAAAATTATTGCAGTCGGCCCCCTGGTAACATTCGTGTTAAACATATACTCAACGAAACAATATTTTAATTATAGCACAATGTTAACCAGGTGAAATCGATGTGCACTCGCATCATGACGATTATCAATTTTTCTTCCGAGGGAAGATACTTCTTTCTCAATAACTTAATTTATTTACGAAAATGTCTATTTTAAATTGTTACTCTGTACCCAAATTTAACCAAGGTAATTATGATGTCTATTCTCTTTAGAAATCGTTGTCTACAGAGTTGATTTTCTTGTCCTTGTTCATACAAAATTTATACTATAGCTTTAAAATAAATATAAATATTGCTGGATAGTGCAAATACACCTAGTCTAGTCCCAAACTAAGCATAGCTTGTATTATGGTGACTAGATGACAGATAGAATACTTATATATTTTTAAATATATACTTATGATACTTTGTAACACACTGAACAAACACCTATGTTCTTTACACAAATGTTTATCCTGGGAGGGAATCGAACCCTCAACCTTCAGCGCAGTATCCAATATGCAAGGATTGATCACAGAAGGTTGCGCTACTGAACAGAACTTGCTTCGCTTAACTGTTACTACAAATACAATAATTTATTTATTCACCAAGAAGAAAACTAAATAGTGTTTACAAAAAAATCCCGCACTAAAGCAAGCATGTATTGCGGGAGGTCAGAGGGAGAAACTAAACGACTTAACAACACATGTATATAAAATTAAAAGCAGATATCACGTAACCAAGGTAAATAATAACGACTTATTATTATAACAAGCTTACCAAATAAGCAACGGAACACACAAACCTCACGTTAAAAATAGCATTGGTTTTGAAACATAAAGTTGAAAACCCCCATTTCAAGGCAATCGAATTCCGAAGAATCCTTACAAGACGTTGCTCGAAGCCTCTGAAACTAAAGAGTATGTCAAATACTTCAAACGTAACCACCTTTGTAAGTAAAAATTAAAAAGGTCCTACAAAGAAAGTTACGAAACTGGTAAAAAAAAAGAAAAAAGGTTAAAGTAGTCAATTGAATTGGTTAAGGAGTCTTTTAAACTACAACACTGAATTTAGCATTTCTGATTGATAAATAACATAATCTCAATTCTGTTGGCACCAACCTAACTAACTTTAGCTAAAATTAGGTTTTGAACTGTCAAATGAAACTTTGGTATTCTGCTGCTACCAACTTATCCTAAATTAATTTAATCTAATTTAATTAAGCGTTCCTAATTTAGTTAGATGCTACCAACCGAATAGGTTTTACAAATGCTATGACTAACTAAATATATTTTAGAAATTCCTAAATTAAGAAATGAACCATCCGAATTGCCACCAATACCTGGTGGACAATACACACAACATTACCTAGCTCTAAACTTAGCATAGCTTATATTATGGTGACAAGATGACTGATAGAATACTAATATATTTTTATATACATACTTACGATACTTTATAAAAACCGGACACAGAACAAACACTTATGTTCTTCACAAAAATGTTTATTCGAGGGAATCGAACCCTCATCCTACAGCGCAGAAGGCAGAGCTACTACCAACTGAGCTAAGAGGAAGACTTGAGTATTTATAACACTTAATCTTCTTCTTCATATAATGGCATCAGTCTTGTGGACAATTTGGCCAACGTCAAGGGATTGTTTTTTTATAAATAACTTCACTAATCGTTTTCGATCCTGATTTGTCTATTGCCTAGGGAGAATCCGCCGAGTAGCAAGGACAGTTTTTCCAAACTACCCCCTACCCCACTTGAGTATCTAGTCATAACTAATTTATTAGTTTTTCTCGTGGTATTTCATGTTTTATTTGGTCTTAGAGGAATTCGAATTAATACGTAATTTCTTAGTACAAGTGTAGACAATCACTACATAGTATAAAACAAAGTTGCTTCCCGCTGTCTGTCTGTCCCTATGTATGCTTAGATCTTTAAAACTGCGCAGCGGATTTTGTAGTAGTGATAGGTACTATGTAGTGATTGTCTACACTTGTACAAAGAAATTCAAGAGGAAGGTTTATATGTATAATACATGCATAATATAGTGGAGAAACACTGATAATTTTAGAGGTTTTTAATCACATTAGACATTCTGTAGTACAATTCAGTATAAGCATTGCACCCGTGCGAAGGCGGGCCGGGTCGCTAGTTGTATTATAATTGACAACCTCTGTCACTATCACTAAGTGGACAAAGTTCAGAAGGTTGCGGGTTCGCCTCCCGCCGGAGAACAAATGTTTGTATGACCACAAATATTTGTCTCGGGTCTTAGTGTTTTTTTAGGTATAATATGTATGTATTTACTAAATTGTTATGTGGCTTCCATAACACAAGCTCTATTTACTTTGGGGCTAGATGATACTGGGTTAAAAGTCCAGCATTATTTATATATGTGTTATATTATAATGATGCATTGTATTTTTTAAGATGAGAAATCCAAAAAAAAACTAGACGGTCATGAATAGTGCGATGACGTTTTAACATAATTAAAATTAAAATTAAAAACAGTTACATTATATTATTATTATTTATTTATACTATATATAGCTCGATTACCACTGACTCACTGACAGACTGACTCATTGACATGGTTGTTCTCCCAGATGGTGGAGGGGGAGGTGTGTTTTTTTTTGAAGATTTGTATACATGGTGCTTCAAGAAATACAAAAGTTTTTTTAAACTGCACCGCCCCCCCCATTTTTCACCTTTAAGGTATACCCAGAAGGCGTCATGTTGGAATTGAAATTATGGAGGGATCGTATAGAGGATGCTTCTAAGATTAAGAAACTATTTTAAAACTCCCCCCCTTCTACCATTTTCCTCACCCCCCTTTAAGGTATACCCAGAAGGCGTCATGTTGGAATTGAAATTTTAGTGGAATCGTATAGAGGAAAAATGGCCACCATACAAAAAAAAAATTGTATCATACTAAGTGCATACTAAGTGCACTCCCAAACAAAATCTTAAAACACCTGTATCTTCCTTGTAAATACGCTTCGGAGACCATGCAAAAATGACAATGCAAAAATTCTACATTCTTATAAAGATGCCCAAAAAATCATTTCTACCCCCCCTAAAACTGCCCCCATATACCCAGAAGCCGTCTTGTTGAAATTGAAATTTTAGTGGGAACGTATAGAGGATGCTCCGAAGAGTTAAAAAAAGTTATGTGACCCCCCTCCTTGCCCCTCTTTTTGCCCCCCCCCCCCCCCCCCCCCCTCCCCTACATTATCTCGGAAATACAAGTCGGAAAGAGTTGGTGCTCCTAAACTAAAAACTAACTAAAACCTAAAGGGGTTTGTAGGACTTTTTAGGGGTTGTAGGGGTTTTTAGGGATGTGTAGAGTTTAGTAGGGGTTGTAGAGGTTTGTAGGATTTTTTAGGGGTTGTAGGGGTTCTTGGGGGTTGTAGGGGTTTTAATGGATTGTAGGGGTTCAGCAGCTCGGGCACTACGCAACCACTAGTTATATTATATTATCACAAGGACATTTTGGCCTTAAATGTAATGTATTTATTTAGGTGTGTATACTTCCTGAAGCAATTCTATGAATCAGGCAAGAAACTCGTTTTGGTCCGAACGACTTTTTGTATGATTCTTTCGCATTTCGTTACTTTTATGTATATTTTAATGAATGCTGCTGTCCCGTTCGCGACTTATTCCGCGTGTTTTAAATGAAACGAGTAGTCGTCCACTGGTCGAAATTCGACCATAATGAATTAATAATTAATGTTTTTTTTTTAATGCTTAATAAAAAAAAATATCAGCATTTTGCACTCCTCTATATAAACAACTAGCTAATGCCCGCGATTTCATCCGAATTTATTTTTGAAAGGAATCGTAGCTTAAGTGCTTCCTGAAAATGCAATTTATATCCTTGCCAAAATTTTCAACCCACCACCCATTAAAAAGTATCCATACAAACATTCACACCCCATTTTACACTATTATGAGGGTTATTTTGAAAAATCCTGAAACACGTGTCCGTTTATTTTGCATTTAAAGTATCGAATCCATTTTTCTACGAAAAGACACCTCCCGTTACAAAGTTCCCATACAAACTTTGACACCCCACTTTACCCCTTTGTAAGGGTTATTTTGAAAAATCCTGAAACACGTGTCCATTTATTTTGCATTTTATCTATATAATAAAAATCTATTGCTGTTCGTTAGTCTCGCTAAAACTCGAGAACGGCTGGACTGATTTGGCTAATTTTGGTGTTGAAATGTTTGTCGTAGTCCAGGGAAGATTTAAACGGTGAGAAAATTTGTGGCATTGCAACGCATGCCGGGTACAGGTAGTTTATTCATATAAAGTGTCAAGCAAATCGCACCACGTGTTAAAAGTTTCATACATGCGTTTTCACCCTTTTTGAGAGGTTGCTCTCACTCTCTTAGGGGTTGAATTTCAAAAAATCCCGCCTAAGTGGGTGGTGCTGCTATAAATGAAAGCTACCTTTAAAATTTCAGCTTTCTAGCTTTAGCGGTTTCGGCTCGGCGATGATGAATGCGTCAGTCAGTCAGGCTTAGCTCTTTTATAGGTATAGATAAGTGTGCGAAATTTCATACTCCCCGTCCGCGAAATTTTCGTAAAAAGGGGTACAAAGTTTTAGCTTCACGTATTAATATATAGATATATAATAAATATCCGAATAAAACATTTTGCTTGACTTTGCATCTATATGCCACAATAGTTGATGCGCGCACAATGCCAACTGTTATTACCTAACAAACTGAACATCTTCAAAGGTTGTATCAAACTGAACTCACCATTTTAAATATTTAATTTAAAAAAAAAAACATTTTTTGATAGTTATTCTGCTATTTGTGGCAGAGACAAATGTAACAAATCAAAAATCATGAATTCGGTCTAGCTCTTCTTGAGTTATAAATAACTAGCGACCTGCTCCGGTTTCGCACGGGTGCAATGCTGATACTAATTATACTACAGAATGGTTATCCCTAAGAGATAGCCATATACCATCGCAAACTTTTTTGTAGACCTTTTGAGGGTGTACAATACTGTAGTACATTATTTTGATCTATCTCGTAGGGTTCAGCCAGCGTTTGCAAGGTAAGCCCAAAAAATGTTTTTATTTACGACACCACATTGGAAACCTCTAAAATTATCAGTGTTTCTCTACTATATTATGCATGTTTTATACATATAAACATTCCTCTTGAATTATTCTATCTATTAAAAAAACCGCATTAAAATCTGTTGCATAGTTTTAAAGATCTAAGCATACATCGAGACAGACAGACAGCGGGAGGCGACTTTGTTTTATACTATGTAATGATGTAACTAACACGACTTTGTTCTATATATATAGATGATCGAATGTTTGTTTTTACTCAACACGCAATAATATTTGCACAAATTTATATTTATTTCTCTTAAAATAATTAAAATTATTACCTAAAACATTCACACAGCGAAATCTTAAATTAATATTTATGATTTTTGTTGGGCTAATCGTGCGAGAACAGAAAGAAGACACAATAATGACAAAATTTCGGTATTTATAAACATTTCCAAACATAATATAGTTATATATTAGGGCCTGAAATAACATAGGCTTGTTATATACGTACCACATGGACAAAGCCGCGTGCAGAAGCTAGTAAACTATAAACTCTAGGTTCATAAAAGATCAAGTTCAAGAAAATCCACTTTTTAAGGTAAACACGTTCATGTATTTGAATTGTGGAAACGTGACATAGTTGGTGGTAACCTGTTTTGTCTGACTGCATGGTTTGGTTCAGTATTATTTGACAAATTTACAAGACTTGTCGTAATGTGTGGATCGGAGCGTTGGGCAACCAAAGCGACGGGTGCAACGAGAATGCATGCGACGGAAATGCGAATTTTAAGATGGACTGAGTGACGAGAATGGATAAAATAAGAAAATAAGAATCAGAGGAAGTTCTGACGTAGCGTCGGTGGCGGAAAAGTTGAAGAGATAGGCTAGCGAGGTATGGGCATATCATGCCTGGGAAGAAAGAAGAACTATGTCACAGGAATTGTGGTCGATTATAAAAAATATTGAATGTCTATACAATAGAATCACAAAAAAATAATATATTACTAAATAAAACTAAAACAAAGAAGAAAAACAAATGAGTTAGGACTGAGTGGTGGTGAAATGGCCCACAGCTCAGTATAATGCTGCTGCATGTTGGCTGCAGCGCTGCTCTACCGCAGAGGACAATATTGACTTCTACTACTTAACATAGTTTGCTCAACATACGACGATACACAATAATAGTTGCTCTGTGAGCCGTAGACCTCGTGAGTCTGTTTTTGCATAGCCTGTTAATATGGCCGCCATCGTCGTTATGTCAAAGGCTTCTTCAATCGAAACAGAAACTATGGGGTATGAGTAACTAAAAATCATAGTTATATTCCGAAAGCTGATGAAATTTGTTTTATTTTTATTATTTTACACCCTAACACCAAGGAGTCGGTCCCTTGAAGTTTATCGTATTAAATACTTGTTCGAACAAAAATGTTGCGTCTCAAAAAGTTTAGTGACAGTTTAGAATATTTTTCGAAATGACTGATATATAACGTTTTTTTTACGTTTTCAACCCCTCATATCTCCGCCATTTTGAAAAATTTTCAAGAACTGAATTAACTTATTAAATTAAAAAATAAAATAAACTAAAATAGTTATAGAACCTGCTCACAAAATTTCACGAGAATCGGTTGAGAAATGAGACCTGTAGAGGAGAACATCACGACAGACGCCGGCTCGCAGACACTCGCTTGCGCTTCGTGCTCGCTCTGTCAATAGTTAATACATTATAGTACAGATATTAGCGTACAAAGTGTTTGACAACACTGGTTGCACAATCCACGCCATTACTAGTTGTCACGAAATACATTATCTGCGGACGGCTTATATGCGCTTAATTTTTAATGATTTAAGTTTCCTGGGAAGGACTATCTAAGTCGTAGTTTCTTATTTACTTTTGCACACTTTTTACCCCACATATTTTTGAAAGAACTAGTAACATAATTAGGATATTATAACAACAGCAATGATCGAAAGGCTGGTGCTTACCTCGGACAAAGGATTAGTATGGCTATTCAACGAGGTAAAGTAGCCAGCCTCGAGGGCACTTAACCTGCGGTCAGTGAACTGAATTATTTTTTATCTAAGTAATTGTATATGTAATTCAATTTGTAAATCAATAAGAATATTACTTTTGTATTTGACTGCTTAAATCTAAACTAATATTATAAAGAGAACATATTTGATTCTTTCTATGTTTGAGTTTGTTAGTAATGGATATACTCAAAGACGATTGAACTTTCAAAAATCTTTCACAAACCTATATTATCTGTGAACAACATATACTATATTTTATAAAAAAAAATAGAGATCCTAACGAAAATTCCAATAATGTAACCCAAGGTATTACAAATTTGCCTATAAAAGTCTATTTATCTATCTATTATCTTTCTATCTATCTATTATCTATCTATCTATTATCTATCTATCTATTATCTATCTATCTATTATCTATCTATCTATCTATTATTATCAGTGTAATACTTGTCTTAGGTATTACACTAGTAGAATCGAGAGATGATTGCACCCGAGCGAAACCAGGTGGATCGTTTATCTGTTTGATAAAAGAGGTCGTAGGTTGAAATTTATGTTTATGACATTTAGACATAGAATGTAATCATTTCCGCTCGTCTATATACACGTTTTCTGTGTTCACTGTACCCCAAGCGTAGGGTCATCCACATATGCACACATTTTCCATATCTCTTCTTCCTATAAAAGCAATTATGTCTTGGTGTAAATTTTTCATATGTCAAAAAAGTAGGTTACGTCATATTGTGCGTTCGCCCGTCACGTCACCAGCACGTCAACAAAACGCCGGCACGTGTGACAAATGCGCCGTATAGCGACCTTGAATGATTCATTGATACTATCAATGAATCTAACTATCATTCAGTGTCAATAGCAAGATCTATTATTTAGATAGACAATCGGTTAGTTGTAACGGCATCTTTTAAAAATGTTTTAAATTCTGGATCTTGACTACAGAAAATTTTAACTTATCAAAATTTTTTAAACCAACTTTAAAAATGAAAGAGGTTCTCAATTTTATATTTATTTTATTTTTGTTACCTATTTACAAACCTCCGTTATTTAAGAACCGATTTAGAAAACCATGTTAGTTTGGGGAATACCTTTCGTTTGGTCCCATTTCAGTTCGAAGAAAAAGCATTAAGCCCAAAAGTGACAAAATAGGGGATGATATTTTTTATGGTCTTGAAATTTATATCAATGGAGACTTTCTGATTAGTTTTTAAAACGTTATTATATTCTATATAATCACAAGGACTATTTGAATCAATCTAGGCGATCCTGAGACTACTATCTTTATTATATATATATCTTTGGGCGTGTGTTTGTAATTATACTCCTCCTAAACGGCAGGACCGATTTTGATAAAATTGTAAACGAAACAATGTGTCGCGAAAGGACTAAAGTGCGCCTTGGCCTTGGCCTTGGCCTTGTGCACTTGGCACATGTCTAAGAACATTTTAGTTTCTACGACATGCCGATTTCCTCACGATGTTTTCCTTTACCTGGTTTGTACTGGTATAGCGTACATGAATTTTTCGATAAATAAAATCTATTGGTGCACCACTGGATTCGAACTCACGATCTTAGGATTCGAGGGTGGGGTCACTACCTCTAGACCACCAGTATGGCGATCGTGCAATTTGTCAACGTAATTGCAATTGAAAGGATTGGTTTTTTTTACTAAGCCCATGAACCCATAAGGTCCTAAGATAAATAAACTTCGGAAATTGCTTTCTTATATTTCTTTTTTTTTATTGATTTACCACTACTTATCTATTATTACAGGATACTTTCGAAAGGAGCCACCTGCCTGGCTCAGCGTACGAACGTTCTTCTTGGTCGTTACACTCTTGACAGAGTGGTCGTGGTCGTCACTTCAGGGGGCTGTTGTGGCTCAGTTGACAATTCTACGCCACTCATCTCGCATAGCAGCCTTCCTGGTGCATTCGTGCAATGGACCATCCAAAGCGGTCTTAATTTGGTCAGTCCATCTCATGGGCGATCTACCCCGTGCCCTTGTGCCTTCCACTCTACCTTGCACTATACGCTCACGACGCTCAATGGAGACCTCTCCGCGTCGTGAAACATGTCCAAAGAAAGTGAGAATACGAGATTGTACAGTAGATGAAAGTCGCTGTTTGATGCCGAGTTCTTGGAGTATGGACTGATTAGTACGAAATTGAGTCCACGAGACCCCAAGCATTCTTCTCCAGCACCGCATCTCGAGCGCATCTATCTTCTTTTTCTCACTTTCCCGTAGAGTCCATGTTTCTGCAGCATAAATAAATATGGGAAACACGAGGGATCTCACAAGACGTGTTTTGGTGGCTTTTGTTATGCTACGGTTTCTCCATACCTTCTTCAGCTTATCCATGGTAGACCGGGAGATAGCCATACGACGCTTGATCTCGTCAATACATCCACCATTGTTTGTGATCAAAGCGAACGTTACGAACGTTAGTCTTTCAAAAATTATAAATGCCTAGACCGATTTGCATAATTATATTTTTGTTTTGTTCGCCTCCGTACTGATGTGGTATACAACTAAATTAATTTGTGGTGGTACGAAAATCCCCGATTCATCTACTACCTTACTAATGAAATATTGGTGGACAATCCACACCATCTAGCCCCACACACTAAGCATAGCTTGTATTATGGTGTGATAACTGATACTTAATCATCTGGTGCGTATTTTCAAGAAAATATGTATGTATTCGGTTGTCGGTTGGCTCCTATCTGGCTCAGCGTATTAGCATTGCCATTCAAAATGGCAATGCCGCCAGTGTTTTGGGAACGCTGCCCTCTGGCAGTGATCTGGATCAGTTGAGCTATCTCTAGATCGTTTTAAAAGGTCCATAGATAGCTCAACTGTTTTACATGTATTTTATATTATTGGATATTATTCTGTACGTTTCTGTAATTATTTCTCTAAATAAATGTCGAATACATAATAACATTCTTAAAAATAGATAAATGAGTTACTTTATGCCCAGACATAAAAAAACTTCTATACTCATCATCACACAATTGTTCTGGGTTAAAATCGAATCTTCAACCCTCAAGGTTACCAACTGAGCTGAGGCCAGACTTATCTATGAATTCCTTTATGATGAATGCCTTTAGAACTTTGTTTATCTATACATCTATATCAATATATATGTGTTCTGTGTGTGTTTAATAAGCTATCAGAAGTATGTATTTAAAAATATATAAGTATTCTATCAGTCATCTGGTCACCAAATACATAAAACTAATACTAACTAAAGCCTATATTTATTTATTATTATTATCTATAATAATAAAAAAAGTGTCTGTTTGAAATGTCAATATAATAGTATTTTATTATATGCATATGAAATGTATTTGTAATAAATAAACTATTTAACATTAACACCCAGACACAGAACAATCTATGTCCATCACACAAACGGTTATCCTTGGAGGGAATCGAACCTTCAACCTACAGCGCCGAAAGCGCAGCGCCAGAGCTACTACTAACAGAGCTGACAGGCCAACCCAAATGAAGTATTATATCCTGTCATCACGTTCCGCGTTCATCAAATAAAAGTAAAATTAAAATTTTGGTGTTTCTATTTAAATAGAGCAAGTTATTGACTCGGGTGTAAATAATTGGAATATTTGTTTGGAATTTTATTCAAAATAACAAACGACAAGATTCGACTTTGACATCAAATTTTAGACAATATAAACAATTGACACTGTTGAAGTTGACATTATTATGGTGTGCAGCAATAGTCTTCAAATTATTGGGGGTTAGTCCCCCTGCTGACTAACAGAAGAGCTAGCAATAGAGAAGGAAAACTTGAAACAAGCCCGGCTCGCTGCCAGCCGTTGTGCACCTGCAACCGAAGCGACAGCACATGTACTGATTCGTATTTCCTGCGGGTTCTGTCTGCAAGGTCGAGAGGTTAGGGTACCTGGCCTGCGCTATCAAACAGAATCCCAGGCAGAGTGACGTCAGTGGAGAGGAAACTTCACCCACCTCAGCTTACTGGAGTGGATCCATCAACGAAAGTTTTCAATTACAATTAACTGCTCTGTAACTTTACTGACACTACCTAAATCATCTTCAACAGATGAACGAAGTCCAATGATGGTATTATGATGTCATTATAATGAAAATGTTGATAGGCATTAGACGCCACTAACGAGTTGTCCACCAGTATTTAATCAGTTGTTTATAGTTTATATTTACGAATGATTTACAGCTGTAAGGCTTGTTCTTTTATCAGGACAAACTAGTTACCAAAATCGGTGTGCTGAGATAAATACCGATATTCCGAGATAACATCAAGAGATAACAATATATTCCTATCTCTGGCCCATTCTGAATTGAATCTGATCCGCATGACGATCTGGCGATCTTGGAATGTTACTATATACAGAATAATACAAAATATCGTTCGTAATGTCGGTAGCTCCATCGTTCAAACACAGTCTTTTTTTGAACGATGGAGCTACCGACATTACCGACACCACCGACATTATTAATTGATTGAGCGAAAACCTGCCTGAGGCGCAGAAGGTTGCGGGTTCGATTCCCTCTGCGAGACAAATGTTTGTATGATCTGTAAGTATTTGTCTCGAGTCTGGGTGTTTCTATGTATAATATATATGTAATAATATAATATAATATGTATGTACAAAAAAAAGTACGTAAGTAGTATATCAGTCATATGGTACCCATAACACAAGCTCTGCTTACTTTGGGGCTAGATGACGCTGTGTTCAATGTCCGGCATTATTTATTTCATTTAATTGATGTCGTAGTCCTCCACAATATTCAATTCGACTTAACTTGACGAAACTTTTAACGTTTAATATAGTTCCGATAGAACTAGAAGAGCCGTAACCCTTTCACACGTCTAGCATTTATTTGTTAGTAAGCATATATACTTATCAACCTAGTGTACTTACAGTAAGTAGGTAGGTATTGTAATACTTATCGAAGAAAGTGAAGGCGCACACACAAGAACGGAAGTCACCAATCCCAATTCAGCTCGGTCCATCATTAGAAAATTACTTCAATTAGTTGTCAAGAACTCTTGATATATTACAAGGGTAGCTAAGGGGCAAAGCATTCTATCGATAGCTAATTTTATTTATTGGTATATATTATTTAGATGACTAAAAAGTTTGGGAGTAATCTCCAACTCGACGAGGCAACAAAATTAGCAAGGATTCATCGGGATCAAGAATACTATATTCGAATACTCCTTGCGAGTTTTATAAATAAATATTAATTATTAATTTATACTGTATGCATAATTTTGCATCCTCCCCGTTCTTACATATGGTGCGCAGACCTGGTCTTTGACCAACATCCAAAAGTATAAGCTCAAGGTGAGGCGATGGAGCGCAGCATCCTCGGAGTAAAGCGAATAGATAGGATTCGAGCTGCCGACACCGAGCTGCGCTCAAGAACACAGATCGCCGATATAGCGACAAAAGCCACCAAGCTCAAATGGGACTGAGCTAGTCATATCTGCCGCATGTCGGAAGACCAGTGGGTCAAACTGACCACGGAGTGGTGCCCTGATACGGTACGGTACGACGACGTCGCGGCAGACCGCAAACCAGGTGGAGGGACGAGCTCGCCAAATTCCGCGCCGACTGGACAGTCTTAGCGCAGGGGAGGGATGAATGGAGAGAATGGGAAGAGCAGTGGGACAGTGTGGGCTGATAATAAATAAAATATTAACTTATTATGTTACGTCAAAGTCAAGGTCAAAATATATTTTATACAATACCACCACAAAGAACACTAAAACGTCTCACATACTAGGTGAATTTATGTGCCAATTCCTCATAACCCAAGCCCGAGAAGAACTGGCAAGAAATTCGTCCTGGTCCTAGCGCTTTTTTGTATGATCCAAACTAATACAAGTTGATTCATTTTAAATATGTCGGTTAACTGTCTGAGGGCAGAGCGACATGAGGCCATGCTTTCTTATCAATAATATAGTCATTTATATTATATGTTTTATTTAAAACGTTTAATTCTACACAAATGACATTAACATAATGTACAAAATATTGCATATCATCTATTGTACGATCATGACTGTTGTTTTTTGATGACGGTATATTTCAACATCGTGAATTGCTAAAATGAAAAAAATACAAGGAATAACTCAAGTAACTCTACCAACTCTTCAAATCAGTTCATTTCACGTCGGTGATGACTGCACCGGAACAGCGTCCATCATGAATTCGTGCGAGTCTCAAGTAACTAGGTAATGACCATATCCTGTTGGACTCAAGATCGCCAGGCATGGATCTAAGACGCCGAGGGGCATAGGTTCGGTGAATCTTAAACTTGACTAGTTGGTAGTAAATCTGATTTTTGTGCTTTAGGCTGCTACTGCTGTAGGCTCGATCTCCATCCTGGATCATTATTTGTTTGACGTAATCATTCTTAATGTTCTCGTAAGTACTACACTATGAGATAGTACTCGTAATGTGTGTATATTTTTCTAATATTAATATTTTTTATATAATATAATGTCCATATCGAACGCATTGGGAAATATTAGCTGTGATGTTTTATATTAGAAATAAACTGAATTTGAATTTGATTAAAATAGAGCTCGATTTTCCGTGCATGGGTAGGAACGCTAATTGAAAAACGTTGCGGCTCGCTTCGCTCTCCAGATACTTTGGGGTAGTTGTTGGTAATTTAATATCTTAGCTCGCTTTAAGATAGGTGATAGGTGCTTTACAGTGTTCATCTCATAGCTTCCTTTATACATTATAATTGTAATTGAAATATATGAGTAGGATTTTAGATTGAATCGATTCCATTTTTGTAAGACAGAAAATAATTAGTACCCAATAATACTCTGCTCACATACGCAGACGTTATAGGGAACAGCAAAGTACTCGTATCATAATAAGGGCATCTCGAGATCTTAGTTCAGGGTAAACCAATCGTATTCTATTAGTCATCTGGTTTCCATAGAACAAGCTTTTCTTAAGTTTAGGGCTAGATGGTGTTGTGAGAATTTAATTTTCACTCAAAACGGGATATTTACCATGGTATAAAAGTTTTTCTGCTTCTCGATATTTCGGCTCAGGCGTGCGCCATGATCATGTTAAATATCCCGTTTAGAGTGAAAATTATGTTCAAAACCATGATAGTTTTAAATGTTGTGAGAATTGTATATCAATCTTAATCTATATCCTTTTTTGCATCTGCCATTGTTCCTGTGAGACCGGCAAGGTGGAGAGTAATCTTCAAGCTAAGATGGACAATTAGAAAGGTTTGAAACAAGCACGGACATTCTATAGCTACGATATAACGACATTTTGGGCACGAAAGAAACATCTGAGCCACATCAATCCTTTCACCACACTGGTTCGAAATATTTAGTGATATCGTGTCACTAGATATTTCCTTATCGCGGGTTGGCGAGAGGACCTAGCCGAGAAAAAATGTAACGCGTTATGATACGAAAAACCGTATGAGAAAGAGAGAAAAAAGGAGACCGATAACTAGTCTCCCACATATATATATATATATATATATATGTATATTTAGGTATATATGTATGTATATATATATATATTTATGAATATAGCTATTTATTTATTTATTTTGACGACCTCTGTAGCGCTGTGGGCTAAGGTCTGGCTGAGACGCAGAACAATGAGACAAATGTTTGTATGATCTGCAAGTATTTGTTTCGGGTCTGGGTGTTTCTATCTATAATGTGTATGTATTTACAAAAAAAAGTATATAAGTAGTATATCAGTCATGTGGTACCCATAACACAAGCTCTGCTTACTTTGGGGCTAGATGATGCTGTGTGAAATGTCCAGGATTATTTATTTATTTATTTACTGCATCAATAATCTAAATTAAAGAGAGAAGTGGGTAGAGAATGAGAGCCTGGCACGTTAATTATTAATTATGCCAACCCTGCATACGAAAGGCACTTCGTTTCAAACACGTGTCCCGCGAAACGTTCAATTTTTTAAATAGTAGATTTTACCTAGTTTGTAATATGTTTTAAGTAGGTATTGAATATATACTTAACCTATTTTACAATCGCTTGAAACCTGTAAAATTGATAACAATAATTGCCTTGCAGAAGTCAAATGTCAAAATAGATTATGTACCTAGTTATATAACGTAAGTACTATTATAAAGAGGTGTTATAGAGTATTAAAAGTATGTATATAAAAATATTATAGTTAATCTATCAGTCATCTGGTCACCATAATACAAGCTATGCTTAGTTTGGGGCTAGATGGTATTGTGTGTATTGTCCATCAATATTTATTTATTAATTTATAGGTACCTACTTAGATTATTACGTTATTATAATTTTCACTCAAAACGGGACCAAAAAATAGTTTATCTTGTGATTATGGCCGAAACATCGGGAAGCAAAAAACCTCATATATTATGGTAAATATCCCGTTTTTAGTGAATATTACCTATGCTCAAAAACATAATAGTTTTCGAAGTTACATTACGTTATTAATTACGAAAACCAATGATAACATTTTATTTTAGTTCCTGTTGCTAGATTCTTAGGCTCCCTCATTTTTAAAGCTTTTTGTCCTACCCGTTGTTGGCCTGTCTATGAACCCTGACTCTAGAATTGGTCACTGACTCATACGAGTCCCACGAATCAAATAGTAATTGTCTTCCTTCTTCTTCTTCTTATCGTGTCACCTTTCCTTCACCGTTTTATTATTTTAACAAAACACATATATGGTTATAAAATTTAAAAAAAAAGATGCAAATATGTTCAATACTATTACAATTTCGAAAATTCTTAGACTGGTTTCAACACCTACAAACTTTATGTAGTAAATTCCGCAATTCCGATCGTAGCTTTCCAAATAACAGAGGTCACGGGAAAAGGAGGACTGAAGGATTGACATTTTAGATATTTTTATATAAAATTTTAATAAAAACTCTTGACATTTTGAAAGCTCTACGAGCTCACTGACCTTTAGATTTAAAACAAATGTTCAATACAAATTTTCACCTTTAGCTGTTCTCGAGAAAAAGGATCTTGCCAGATACAGACAAAAAAGTGATCCAATACCTAATTATTTTTCCTGTTGAGGTAAATACGGAATTCCAAAAACTACTTACAAAATAAGTCAAAAATGTCAAAAATATGTATTAATATGTATGTATAAAAGTTAAATTATTTTTAATTTTTGCCTAGATCACGTACCAACCTAATTCACAATTGCGCTCACTTTATTATTTATTTTATTGTATTTTTTGCTGTCATTATTTTACTTACGTACCTACTACACTTAAAACTTTTATGAGGTCTTAAACTTCACAGCAATAATTAGGTAAGACTTGCATAGCATTATAATAGGTAGGTAAGTGTAATAAGTATACAAATAAATAAACTATTCCCAAGGTCACAAACAAGGAACACTAATTATGTTGTAGGTACGCATGAGAGAGAAAAAAAAAACTACCGTCAAACACATTCTACCCGACTGCACGACATACAGGATGTGTATCAGCCTATGTATGAATAAATATTAGTGGACAATGCACACAACACCATACTAAGCATAGAATTTTCAAATATGTACATATAATACACCCAGAACAATACCTATGCTCATCAAACAAATGCTTGTACTGGGGATTGAACCCTCAACCTACAGCTCAGAAGGCAGAGCTACTACCAACTTGAGTTGAGCTGACAGGCCAGTCTTGTATAATGTATGTTTGTTCCTATATGGCAATCTGGAGTCCAAACGCGTCCCAATATATTTCCAATAAATTCGACTCAAACACGAATTCATCGTTATCTTACATTACATATTCTAGTTTCTAAAAATAGCGATCGCTCAAATTAAAATTCAATTAAATTCACATACAATTTACATATATCTCAATGAATAGAATAAATTTATCAAGACTAGGCACATACACACATCATGCTAAAATGTATACAGAAATTAAATCAAATCAGAATTTCTTCCGTTTCGTCTTCTCGTCTTCTTACGTTTAAGGTTAGTCCCGGTTCCTCCTAACCCCAGTTCAAGAAGTATCCCGCATTAATCTCATCTGAGGCCGTCAACGCCAATTTGAACAATTTAAACGTCAATGCCAAATATTTTTCGTTTTCGTTAATCGTTAATGTCATAATAATGTCAATTTTGTCAGTGCCAAGTGTTTATATTGTTTGTGTGTTGTGTTGTTACTTTATATAAAACTAGCTGTTGCTCGCGACTTCGTCCGTTTTTTTGAAAGGTATGGTGGCTTAAAACCTTCCCCAGGATGCAATTTATCTCCTTGCCAAATTTTACTGATAAGTTTCAAACCACCACCCATTAAAAAGTTTCCATACAAACATTCACACCCAATTTTACTCCTTTATGAGAGTTATTTTGAAAAATCCTGAAACACGTATCAATTTATTTTGCATGTTAAGTATCCAAACCAAGTTTCTAAGAAATCACACCACCTGTTAAAAAGTTCCCAACAAACTTTGACACCCCATTTGACCCCTTTGTTAGGGTTATTTTAGAAAATCCTGATACACGTGTCCATTTATATGCATTTTATTTATTCATATCAAGTTTCAAGCAAATCGCATCGCGCGTTAAAAAGTTTCATACATTCGTTTTCATCCTTTTTCACCCTCTTAGGGGTTGAATTTCAAAACATCCCGCCTTAGTGGGACGTTTTGCAGTAAAAGAAAGCTTCCTTCTAAATTTCAGCGTTCTACCTTCAGCGGTTTCGGCTCGGCGATGATGAATCAGTCAGTCAGTCAGGTTAAGCTCTTTTATAGGTATGTAGATAGATGGTGCCTTTCATATAAAAAAACTACGGATTATTTTTGCTCGAATCACAAAGAAACACAATGCTTTAATTCCAATTATTTACACCCGAGTCAATAACTCTAGCTCTATTTAAATAAAAATACCAAAATAACTAATAAACCCTGTCCATGCTTTGATCCTAATCCCTAACTTAACGAAATATGAGTTGCCCAAACAAATTTTCATCCCTTATTTTACCCCTTCAAGGTGTTTTTTTGAGATAAAAAGAAGCCTATATTCTTTCCCCGAATGCAATACATCTTCTTACCAAACTTCATCAAGATCCGTTCAGCCGGTTAGCCATAAAACGTAACAAACAAACAGACAGACAGAGACACTTTCGCATTTATAATATTATATAGTATATTATATAGTAAGATACTTTGACAAATAGCGAGATTGCCCTGCTGGTCTTAATGCTTTTTTGTATGATACTTGTTTTTTTTGTTTTGTATAATAATATATACACCAGGAAACAGTTAAAAATTCACGGAATTACTACATAAACGACTATACCTTATCTATGTATGTATTTACATAAATTAACCACGGAACCATTCCTTCACTTGATAGTTAAACAATAATAATAAACAAATAATTAATGAGCTGGATATTTCACACAGCATCATCTAGCCCCAAATTAAGCAGAGCTTGTGTTATGGGAACCACATAGCTGATATATTTGATACTTTTCTTGTAAATACATACATATCACACATAAAAAAATAATTAGTATCAATATCTTACTAGTTACCTACCTACATAATATTCAAATTCATATGTTTTTATTCAAAACAATCACAAGGATCATTTTGAAATGTATTACATTAGAATAATTATGTTGACAATTCCTCCTAACGCAAGTCCGAGAAGAACTGGCATGAAACTCGTCCTGATCCTAGCGCTTTTTGTATGATATCTGATTGCCCCTCGGTCTATGTCCTGATCCGGTTCTGCCCCGTGATTACCAAGATACTTGTCACGTCGTCCCTCGGCGTACATTTGTTTTATTAGATCTTCAAAGTCCCTACGATAATGCTATCACAACAATAACATTACAACTCTCAAGCAATATCCACGCAAATATCCAGATTATTACAAACTATATCGTGAGGCAACCGCCATGTGAACCTAAAAAGTTCTAAGACATATGCCAAGTGCACGAAAGGAGCCTCTGAGGTGCATTTTAATCCTTTCACCACACTAGTTCGTAACTAGTGACACGATAAGAAGAAGAAGAAGTAAACAAGTGTGTAAACTACTAGAACAATGGTAACTGTCCTAACCTTATCTGATTAAACCCAGACGCTCTGTTCGAGACCTTGTTGTGGCACACGAGACTCGTAGTACAGAAAGAAGAAAGAAAGAGAAAGAAAAAATGTTTAATACAAAACATTTTTGTATAAAACAATGACCCTTGTAATTTACAAGGAGCATTTTTAATTTAATTAGATAATAGGTGAATCTAGGTGTCGGTTTATTTTATCCCCAGTTAAAGAAGAATCCGGCAAGAAACTCATCTAGTCCTAGCGCTTTTTTGTATGATCCTTGCAAATTTTGTTACGGATGCCGAGTCGAGTTTGAGCAGATTCGTCCCAAGCTTTTTTGTCAATTAAATAATCTGATATTTTATGGTATGCTTTGTGAATAAATGTTTGCTTAAGTTTGGACTAGCAAACATTTTGTAAAGTTAAAGTCAGAAAAGGTCAAAAGATATTTTATTCAATAATTATATATTATAATAATTATAATAATAATTCAATAAGGATCGCTTTGAAACATCTTACATAATGGATGAATTTAGGTGCCAATTCCTCCTAACCCAGACGCGAGAGGTACTGACAAGAAACTCGTCCTGGTCATTAACCACGAAACAATAATTCAAGAGAGTTTACACATTTTAAATGTGTCAGTTATCTGTCTGAGGACAGAGCAACATGAGGCCATGCATTCTTATTAATAAGCACCTCAATGTATAAAACACAGATAAAAGGAAGTTTTCTAAAAATGAAACCTAGCTAGATCGATTTATCGCCCTCGAAAACCCCTGCATACTAAATATCATGAAAAGCAATGGAGCCGTTTTCGAGATTCAGATTATATATATATATATATATATATATATATATATATATATATATATATTCATTTTCATTCATATCAAGAGCAAGCTCTTGGGTCACGCGTGTTGAATTCAAAGTGTATCTATTTATTTATTTAACTTACTTAAAAATATTGTGTGTACAGAACATACATTCAAGATACAGTGTTTGTTTGACGTTTTTTTTACGGCAATTTTGAGGAAAGATTTGGTAAAGAAATAGAAAAGGGGTTTGGTGGGAAAAGATACATTTATTTTCCTAAGTACCGAAAGGAAATATATCTTGGGAAAAGACAAGCTTGTTATTATGTAGGTACCACGGATGCGATGATGCGGAAAGCAGTAAGTTTACTATTTCGATTTCGAGGTTCGATTCCTGCCAGTACAAAAATAGTGTGATGAACACAATTTCGTACGTTTCATACGTATATATTTAAAAATAAGTATTTGTCGGGTCTGGGTGGTTTTCTATGCATAATATGTATGTATTTAGAAAAACATAAAAGTTTATTAAATAGTGTATCAGTTATGTAGTACCCATAACACAAGCTCCGCTTTCTTTGGGGCCAGATGACGCTGTGTGGTATGTCAGCATTATTATAATTATATAGGCATTATGTCAGCCATAGCGTGTATGACCATAATTCAAGCTATGCTTAGTTTGGGGCTATGTGGTGTTGTGTGCATTGTCCTTCAATATTTATTTATTTAGGTAGATATTGGTTTCGTACATGGTTTGAAGTAAAACGTGGATTTCGTAAAGAAAGTAATGATTTCTACTGTAAGAGATCTTGGGATTAGATACAGAGACAAAAACATTTGTTAAGTTCTCCCTGTGTCTGAATTTTGACAAATGTGAGAGCTAGAGCTCTGGCTTAGTTTCTGCTTTGTATCTTAGCCTAGGCCAAAGACTCCTGTCATGGCCTAACGCCGAAGCACCGAAACGCGTACGAGTATGAACATTTTGAGTGATTAACATAGATGTTTTTTCTATGTCTGTGTGTTAAAACGAATCATAAGTACACGGGCTTTACTCGCGCATTATTTTGTCGATGGTGTCACTGACACTGTTTTGATTCATTCATCTAGAGAATCTTGATCAGGGTGAGTTTGATACTCACCCTGATCAAGATTCTCTAGATCCACGGTCAAAAATAAGTTTTGAAAGTGAAAGGGTATTAGTAATTTGGTTACAATAGTACAAGTTTGGCTAAGGTTGGGGTTAGATGGCACTTTGTGGTATACGAATGTTTATTTAATTTGTTTAGCGGTTTAGATATTGGCCGCGCTAAAAGTCGACACTACTAGTTTTAGTCAATCCCTAAAAACTTGATAATGTAATAATGATAGGTTACCAGATTATTTAATAAACAAATATATGTTATGCTATAATATGTATATGTTATAATATTATGTCCCCATAGTAAAAGCTATGCATAGATGGTCTTGGGGATGATTCACACAAGCATAGCTTGAACCATGGGGACCCTATAGAATTGAGGGACTGATAGTGGCCTTAATTCTGTTGGCACCAACCTAACTAATTTTAGAATTGTCACCATGCTTACTTAAATACATACTTATGATACTATATAATTAAGCATTTACTAAGCTGATCTATTTATTCTTATTATCATTATGCTAAGTGGTAACTATCCGTCATGGTCTATAAACTTTACCTACGTTTTATTCTATAATTATTTGTTGTAAAAAAATATTTTCTTTTTCTAATTTTCGTCGTTGCGTTGCTATTTTCAAGAGTCCAATTTGTTTTAATTCTAGCTACGTAGCTACGAAGCTGCTACATCAAAAAGATGTAGAGGGCTCTACGATTTTAGGAGTAAATCAATTCTAACATGTTTTTTGCACTGCATTATTTCTAGACATACTTGCTGCCAGCCAAATCAACGTGAAAAACGAGATTAATAATGGGGGTTAAAATATAATACTGGCGTGTTACTTAGGTAGTAAGACTTATGTACTTAAGTTTGTTTATTAATTAATTTAGTCAAAGATAAGAGGCTTTTGTTTATACCTATCTATATCTCACAGCCTGAATTAGGTAAGTACCTACTTATCACCAAAGGTATGTAAGTAGGTACATTCATAATTTATCTATGAATAAGTAAATAATCATAAATTATCATCTTTTTCTGCACTCAATGCCCTCTTCGTACTAGTTAATAAATAAATAAATCAAACACCATCATCATGTGCAGGCTGTCTCATCCCACTGGGCATAAGCGTCTTTGAGCCATCCACAATGCTCTTGCGCCAATTTAACAATGTCGTCGACCATCTTGCGCGCGGACGACCTACGCTCCTTCTACCTTCTCTTAGCCACCATTTAGTTACCCTACTGCACCTTTCATCAAAAAGCCTAAGCACTTGTCCTACTAGCTCCATTTTAATATTCACTTGCTAACGTCTGCAGTTTAAGTCTGTTTGCGATTTACAATAATGTTTAGGTTCTCGATTGTCACTTTTTTTGCCAAGCATGGCATGCTCCATGGCCCTCTGGGTAAAATATAAATATTGCTGGACTATTCACACAAAACCACCTAGTCCCGACACAACACATAGACCAGTAGGGCGATTATAGAACTCTAATTACAATCAATGTCTATCCGTTTTCGGCGTAATTTCAATCATTCGTTTAACGAATTTGACGTTTCGATAGACATTGATTGTAATTAGAGTTCCATAATCGCCCTACTGATGACTGATGGAATACTTATGTAGGTAGAATAGAATAGAAAATACTTAATTGCACACCACAGGACTATTGGACTATTATAAGAAACAATGTTTAGCTACACGGTAGTACAATGGGCGGCCTTATCGCTAGATAGCGATCTCTGCCAGACAACCGTTGGATGGATAAATATCAATAGCTGCTATGGAGTGATGAATATAATATAAGTGATTTATGATAAAAATAATATGTACATACACTAGAACAAAAAGAACTTATACAATTTAATAATAACCAGATACAGAATATGTTCATTACAGAATTTTTTCTCCTCGGAGGAAATCGATCCCAGAACCTACAGATACTACCAACTGAGCTGATAGGTAACAAATGTATGCTTACTTCTCGAAGTTTCTGTATTGCTCTGGAATACGGCCGTAAGCAAACAGATTAGTGGTCACCCATCTAGCTAGCTTAACAATATAAGTGAGTTCAACCAAACCAGTTGGACATCAGCGCTTTGGACTTACTTATTGTGACTCTACAATCTCTTCAATAATCTCCTTTGTTTTGAAAACTAATTTCAATTTAGAGTTTATGTTTCCTGATTTTTAACGCAGAGGATATTAACCTTACCGAATCTTATGTTGTCGTTCGTCGTTTGTTATTTTAAATGGTTTCTCTTTTTAATTATTTAGAGCCCGTAGCTGCCCGCGGCAGATTTCTATTTACAATCTGTAATTGCTGTCAGTTGAAGAGCTGCCTAGTATTACACACTATTCTATCGGCTTGGCACTTTACTTACCACGAGAGATCTAGTTCGCAAACTATTAATCAGTCGTAATGAAACGGTAATACGTATCAGTATCCCCTACAAAGTTCTGATATAATCACTTGAAAATATGTTTTCAGAGGTATTTCCTGCATGTAATGTGGGGTTTATAATTTTTTTATTTCTCTACCCTGACGTGTGGAATGTCGTTGGATTTAAGGCACTGCGCAAACGAAGACACTTTTTGTTGCCGACACGGCACACGCACACAGGGAACCGTAGTTGCTGTGTCCTGTGGCGGTGATCGGACACAGTTGCCCATTGCTACTACTGGGCACTGGTACAATTCGTTGCTTGTACCTACAATTACAATCTTACAATACAATTTGTTTGCGCAGCTCAGTACAATTGTAAGGAAATGTGTTAATGTTGCTTGTGTCTTCAACTGACGGCTTTTACTTTCCAGTCACCGACACCGAGCACTTTTTGATTATCAATGTGTATGTGTTAAGTGGGAAAGCAACTGGACACAAAAAATGTTTACGTATGTGCAGGGAGTGGATGATTTCATACTGGTTTTATAGAAATCAAATATTCATCGGTAGCTTGTATCTGACACAAGATACAAAAGTGTCCACGCATGCGCCCTTAAAGATATGAGGTTTTTTAGACAGTTTTTCGACACAGATATTCGTTGGATTAATATGTTGCTTTGAAGTCGTATTAACCACAGTTTGGGATGATCATTTTTCAAAATTGTAGCATATAATGCTGAAATTATAATTATTTTCGTGAAAAAACTAGTAATTATATATAAATAATCGTAATTATTATACTTACAAACAAGTTACTAGTTTTTTCACGAAAATAATTATAATTTCAGCATTATATGCTACAATTTTGAAAAATGATCATCCCAAACTGTGGTTAATACGACTTCAAAGCAACATATTAATCCAACGAATATCTGTGTCGAAAAACTGTCTAAAAAACCTCATATCTTTAAGGGCGCATGCGTGGACACTTTTGTATCTTGTGTCAGATACAAGCTACCGATGAATATTTGATTTCTATAAAACCAGTATGAAATCATCCACTCCCTGCACATACGTAAACATTTTTTGTGTCCAGTTGCTTTCCCACTTAACACATACACATTGATAATCAAAAAGTGCTCGGTGTCGGTGACTGGAAAGTAAAAGCCGTCAGTTGAAGACACAAGCAACATTAACACATTTCCTTACAATTGTACTGAGCTGCGCAAACAAATTGTATTGTAAGATTGTAATTGTAGGTACAAGCAACGAATTGTACCAGTGCCCAGTAGTAGCAATGGGCAACTGTGTCCGATCACCGCCACAGGACACAGCAACTACGGTTCCCTGTGTGCGTGTGCCGTGTCGGCAACAAAAAGTGTCTTCGTTTGCGCAGTGCCTTAAATCCAACGACATTCCACACGTCAGGGTAGAGAAATAAAAAAATTATAAACCCCACATTACATGCAGGAAATACCTCTGAAAACATATTTTCAAGTGATTATATCAGAACTTTGTAGGGGATACTGATACGTATTACCGTTTCATTACGACTGATTAATAGTTTGCGAACTAGATCTCTCGTGGTAAGTAAAGTGCCAAGCCGATAGAATAGTGTGTAATACTAGGCAGCTCTTCAACTGACAGCAATTACAGATTGTAAATAGAAATCTGCCGCGGGCAGCTACGGGCTCTAAATAATTAAAAAGAGAAACCATTTAAAATAACAAACGACGAACGACAACATAAGATTCGGTAAGGTTAATATCCTCTGCGTTAAAAATCAGGAAACATAAACTCTAAATTGAAATTAGTTTTCAAAACAAAGGAGATTATTGAAGAGATTGTAGAGTCACAATAAGTAAGTCCAAAGCGCTGATGTCCAACTGGTTTGGTTGAACTCACTTATATTGTTAAGCTAGCTAGATGGGTGACCACTAATCTGTTTGCTTACGGCCGTATTCCAGAGCAATACAGAAACTTCGAGAAGTAAGCATACATTTGTTACCTATCAGCTCAGTTGGTAGTATCTGTAGGTTCTGGGATCGATTTCCTCCGAGGAGAAAAAATTCTGTAATGAACATATTCTGTATCTGGTTATTATTAAATTGTATAAGTTCTTTTTGTTCTAGTGTATGTACATATTATTTTTATCATAAATCACTTATATTATATTCATCACTCCATAGCAGCTATTGATATTTATCCATCCAACGGTTGTCTGGCAGAGATCGCTATCTAGCGATAAGGCCGCCCATTGTACTACCGTGTAGCTAAACATTGTTTCTTATAATAGTCCAATAGTCCTGTGGTGTGCAATTAAGTATTTTCTATTCTATTCTACCTACATAAGTATTCCATCAGTCATCAGTAGGGCGATTATGGAACTCTAATTACAATCAATGTCTATCGAAACGTCAAATTCGTTAAACGAATGATTGAAATTACGCCGAAAACGGATAGACATTGATTGTAATTAGAGTTCTATAATCGCCCTACTGGTCTATGTGTTGTGTCGGGACTAGGTGGTTTTGTGTGAATAGTCCAGCAATATTTATATTTTACCCAGAGGGCCATGGAGCATGCCATGCTTGGCAAAAAAAGTGACAATCGAGAACCTAAACATTATTGTAAATCGCAAACAGACTTAAACTGCAGACGTTAGCAAGTGAATATTAAAATGGAGCTAGTAGGACAAGTGCTTAGGCTTTTTGATGAAAGGTGCAGTAGGGTAACTAAATGGTGGCTAAGAGAAGGTAGAAGGAGCGTAGGTCGTCCGCGCGCAAGATGGTCGACGACATTGTTAAATTGGCGCAAGAGCATTGTGGATGGCTCAAAGACGCTTATGCCCAGTGGGATGAGACAGCCTGCACATGATGATGGTGTTTGATTTATTTATTTATTAACTAGTACGAAGAGGGCATTGAGTGCAGAAAAAGATGATAATTTATGATTATTTACTTATTCATAGATAAATTATGAATGTACCTACTTACATACCTTTGGTGATAAGTAGGTACTTACCTAATTCAGGCTGTGAGATATAGATAGGTATAAACAAAAGCCTCTTATCTTTGACTAAATTAATTAATAAACAAACTTAAGTACATAAGTCTTACTACCTAAGTAACACGCCAGTATTATATTTTAACCCCCATTATTAATCTCGTTTTTCACGTTGATTTGGCTGGCAGCAAGTATGTCTAGAAATAATGCAGTGCAAAAAACATGTTAGAATTGATTTACTCCTAAAATCGTAGAGCCCTCTACATCTTTTTGATGTAGCAGCTTCGTAGCTACGTAGCTAGAATTAAAACAAATTGGACTCTTGAAAATAGCAACGCAACGACGAAAATTAGAAAAAGAAAATATTTTTTTACAACAAATAATTATAGAATAAAACGTAGGTAAAGTTTATAGACCATGACGGATAGTTACCACTTAGCATAATGATAATAAGAATAAATAGATCAGCTTAGTAAATGCTTAATTATATAGTATCATAAGTATGTATTTAAGTAAGCATGGTGACAATTCTAAAATTAGTTAGGTTGGTGCCAACAGAATTAAGGCCACTATCAGTCCCTCAATTCTATAGGGTCCCCATGGTTCAAGCTATGCTTGTGTGAATCATCCCCAAGACCATCTATGCATAGCTTTTACTATGGGGACATAATATTATAACATATACATATTATAGCATAACATATATTTGTTTATTAAATAATCTGGTAACCTATCATTATTACATTATCAAGTTTTTAGGGATTGACTAAAACTAGTAGTGTCGACTTTTAGCGCGGCCAATATCTAAACCGCTAAACAAATTAAATAAACATTCGTATACCACAAAGTGCCATCTAACCCCAACCTTAGCCAAACTTGTACTATTGTAACCAAATTACTAATACCCTTTCACTTTCAAAACTTATTTTTGACCGTGGATCTAGAGAATCTTGATCAGGGTGAGTATCAAACTCACCCTGATCAAGATTCTCTAGATGAATGAATCAAAACAGTGTCAGTGACACCATCGACAAAATAATGCGCGAGTAAAGCCCGTGTACTTATGATTCGTTTTAACACACAGACATAGAAAAAACATCTATGTTAATCACTCAAAATGTTCATACTCGTACGCGTTTCGGTGCTTCGGCGTTAGGCCATGACAGGAGTCTTTGGCCTAGGCTAAGATACAAAGCAGAAACTAAGCCAGAGCTCTAGCTCTCACATTTGTCAAAATTCAGACACAGGGAGAACTTAACAAATGTTTTTGTCTCTGTATCTAATCCCAAGATCTCTTACAGTAGAAATCATTACTTTCTTTACGAAATCCACGTTTTACTTCAAACCATGTACGAAACCAATATCTACCTAAATAAATAAATATTGAAGGACAATGCACACAACACCACATAGCCCCAAACTAAGCATAGCTTGAATTATGGTCATACACGCTATGGCTGACATAATGCCTATATAATTATAATAATGCTGACATACCACACAGCGTCATCTGGCCCCAAAGAAAGCGGAGCTTGTGTTATGGGTACTACATAACTGATACACTATTTAATAAACTTTTATGTTTTTCTAAATACATACATATTATGCATAGAAAACCACCCAGACCCGACAAATACTTATTTTTAAATATATACGTATGAAACGTACGAAATTGTGTTCATCACACTATTTTTGTACTGGCAGGAATCGAACCTCGAAATCGAAATAGTAAACTTACTGCTTTCCGCATCATCGCATCCGTGGTACCTACATAATAACAAGCTTGTCTTTTCCCAAGATATATTTCCTTTCGGTACTTAGGAAAATAAATGTATCTTTTCCCACCAAACCCCTTTTCTATTTCTTTACCAAATCTTTCCTCAAAATTGCCGTAAAAAAAACGTCAAACAAACACTGTATCTTGAATGTATGTTCTGTACACACAATATTTTTAAGTAAGTTAAATAAATAAATAGATACACTTTGAATTCAACACGCGTGACCCAAGAGCTTGCTCCTATCTGACCCAGCGTAATAGCATTGCCATTGAACGTTGCATTGCCAGTGTCTTGGGGACGCTGCCCTCTGAAAGTAATCTGGATCAGTTGAGCTATCTACAGATCATTTTAAGCGGTTAATAGATAGCTCAAGCTGTTTAACATGTGTTTTATATTATTGTATATTATTTTGTACATTTCTGTAAATACATTTTAGATTTTTTGAATTTATACAATTAGTTTGTACATGGTATGTACGCATATCAATAGTACAGTATTTTTTATTATAATCTATACCTACTCGTAGGTACGTTTTCCAATCTAGGTATAGGTATTCGTAGGTTTCCAATCTATTACAAATATAGAATACTATGCTCATAAAGGGTAGACTTTATGAATGACGTATTATAATATAAATGACTATATAATTGATAAGAATGCATGGCCTCATGTCGCTCTGTACTCAGACAGTTAACCGACACATTTTAAAATATATAAACTCTCTTGTATTAGTTTTTCGTAGTTAAGGTAGTTATAAGATGGATCATGTGAAAAAGCGCTAGGATCAGGAAGAGTTTCTTGCCAGTTCTTCAGTTAGGAGGAATTGGCACCTAAATTCTCCTAATATGTTTGACGTAAGTTGTAAGACGTTTCAAAGTGATCCTTGTGATTGTATTGAATAAAATATCTTTTCACTTGACTCGACTATCTATAAAACAGATAAATAGCCGATACAATAACAATTTAAATCAGTCAGTACTCAATAAAGACCAGTAAATACCTACTGACACATGCAAAATAGGAAGCAAGAATCATATCAATTACCTGTAAGTATTTCAACGATAATTTAATACATAATCTACAGTAATTATGTTTACAACAGCAATAAATATTATCTTACACTCACCTCACTATATCGATGATAAGTTGAAGAACATACAACTCAGAAATTATTTTTTAAACTCTCAACTTTCAAAACACTAGAACGAAAACTCTCGAGTCCGATATGTATTGTTACGAGTAGACTTGGCTACAATCGCGAGTATTAAGCGAGGGTGGGACGTCCTGTCTCAGCGCTGTCTGTCCGAGAACTAGCCTTATCTTCGCTTGATTTAGACCACTCGGATAAGTCTTACCCAATCTACTGATCCTGCATTAATTTTCCTTGCTATATTTTTTGGAGTATGAGTATACCAAGAGTAAGTTTGGTCTACCAATCCATAGATATGCGAAAATGATTGATCTTAACTTATTATTTAGTACATAATAATTGGTTTTAAATACTGTTTGTTTTCCTTTGAAAAATTTAATAAAGTACATAAAAAAGATGCATGTTAATATACAAAAATATTGACGAAATTCGTAAAGAGATAGATTGTAATTTGGGTTAAGACATAGCATCATTTTAAGTTGTTGGTATTAGGCGTGCGAATATGGTGTTAAAATATATAGGTAATAGTTATACAATAATGCTGGACAATATCACAGCATCATCTAACGTCATGCTGCTGTGATATTGTCCACACTTGTACTATGCTGGTTACGCAGAAGGTTGCGGGTTCGATTCCCGCCGCGGAACAAAAGTTTGTAAAATCTGCAAGTATTTGCCACGGGTCTGGGTGCTACGATGTAGATATATATATAAGTAGTATATATCAGTCATATGGTACCCATAACACAAGCTCTGCATACTTTAGGCCAGATGAAGCTGTGTGAAATTTCCGGCATTATTTATTTATATATTTATATGGAAACCAGATCGCTAAAATACTTAATTTAAACTTGTAGATATATTATGTTAGATACTTAAAAAGTTTAACTATGAACTATGAATAGGTTTTGCTTGTACAACTTTAGTTGATCAAAAGGATATTTCTCCCCCTGGTTCAACTGCATAATTACACTTCAAGCTGTCTGGCCTGTCAGCTCTGCATTCTGCTCTGTAGGTTAGGAGTTCGAATTCCTCCCAGGTCAAACATTTGTGTGATGAACATAGTTGTTAGTTCTGTGTCTGGGTGTTATAAAGTACTATATTACTTTACCTGTTTCAAAATATATAAGTATTATGTACCTAAGTCATCTGTTCACCATAAGACAAGATATGCTTAGTTTAGGGCTAGATGGAATAGAAATTAAAATAACATGAACACTTTTCGATCTTTTATAGGATATATTTCGGAGAATCTGCCCAGGAATTACATGTTCTAATTCCACCATATTCTTTTCAGAACAGGACAAGCAGACGTACCGCTCAATAACATCCATACCTTGTCAGTCTACCACCCTTACGAACAAAGCGCTTTGCTTCCACATTTATAATGCGTACAGCCAAGGATTGGAATGCTTTGCCGTCGTCTGTCTTTCCTGAAAACTACAATCTGGGTCTCTTCAAGTCTCGAGTTAATAGGTTTCTTCTAGACCTGCCTGCCCCAGCGTCCGGTACATCGTCGTTTAACATCAGGCGACATCGTGATCCAAACGTAGGTTTACCGATGATATAAAAAAAACACATTTCATGACACAAATATTCGATAATTAATTCATACAACATACTACATAATATACTACATAATAATTTACGAAAATGATTGTCCTGAATACCAATCAGTCTTTTTACCGTGTCACTAATTATGTCGAGCCATTGTGGTGAAAGGATTAAAGTGCGTCACAGAGGCTCCTTGTGCAATTGGCACATGTTTTTGAACTTTTTTCGTACAAAATAATCCATTATTGTACGACCGGATTCAAACCCACTTTAGATCCCAAGGCGAGTCACTACCACTAGACCGTCAATGCTCTACCAATGAGTATCAAGCTCTCATTGATTGTTTATAACTCTGTGCGAGTTCAGTGACTGCGGTAGAATAGCCCTGATCGAGACCTTGATGGCAAAAGGGCAAATTAATTGAGATTGTGCATACCTACTTCACTTTCACGAAAAGTTCTTATAGCAGACATCCGGTCCTCTCGACAAACTGGTTGTAGCACCTACTCGTACTACAACTCGTACTTGTCGTGCTCGAAGATAGTTGGGAAAAGACCACGGATTCGACCGGTGCGCCCAAATCAAGACAGGACTTCAGACTACCGTCAAGGTAGTCGAAGGTTGGTTGGTTGTTTTTTTCCTCCAGCCTGGAGACCCTGTCTGCATGGAACGTATTGTGGTAACGATGTAGAGCCGGTTAGAGATAGTGTCAGTGCTGTATGTTGGACGGTTCCCAATTTTGAGGGCACGAGTGGTGAAGTCAAGTCGAAGCTACAGTACCAGCACCAAATTTGTTACCGCCTGCCGTGACAACGTTTCACCCTCTACCTGCACGCACGACCCGGGCCGCGAGATACCTCGCCCGCAGTGCGAACCGTGAACGCTCGCGGCAACTCACGGACCGCGGATTAATCTCACCCTGAAGATTCTCTAGATGAATCGAAACAGTGTCAGTGCCTCCATCGACTAAATAATACGTGAGTAAAGACCGTGTTTATCAAAATGTAAAGCAGAATACATCTAATTAATACCTCCACTTTAGCGTTTCAAGATGTGCACGACTTTCAATAATGCTGCTATCAATAGAATGAGACTGCAAGAGACTGCTGCTATCAGAAGAGACTATACGACACGAATACAAATTCGTTTTCTCTCTCACACACACACACACACACACACACACACACACACACACACACACACACACACACACACACACACACACACACACACACACTTTTTGCACGCATCTTTTCACTCCCACACACTCGAATGTAGGTACACTGAATGTTGTATTGCGCTCGTTTTCGGCTCATCCCGTTATCTCGAAGGAAATTACTGAAAATCAGTGTTTGCTTCTTAAGCAATATTATCACTGAGCTATGACCCTTTTGAAATTGCAACACACACGCATTTTTAGTTTTAAGTATCTAGTGTCTAACCTAAAGTTTTATGTGTTTACCATTATGTACAATGGTACCATTAATTTTTACGTGTGTTTATCAAATAAATGTGTTATCTATCTACGAGTATCTGATGAAGAATGCGCAGAAGTATACCAAAAATGTTGATATTTTACACACGTGATGTCAACTGTAAGGCCCAGTCTGAAAACCAACGTTATCTCATTAGAAGTGTTGTTAATGCTGAGAATTTGGACCTGTTTGGCACCACAAGCGAAATATATAAATTCAGAACATATATGTATACTATCTGTCCCGTACGCGTCTTCGTCCGCGCGTCTTAAAAAGAAAAAAATATATCTAATTGTACCGACTGCAGCGCCATCTGCCGGGCTGATTTGTGAATCTAAACCATCCAGGGTGCCACCCAAACGCATACAAAAAAAAACATTCAAATCGGTCCAGCCGTTTAGGAGGAGTTCAGTGACATACAACACGTACAGAAGAATTATATATATAAAGAAGATATAAAATATATCTTTTATACGCAGCTGCCTACTCTGATCATTTACTTAGTCCTTTTTTTCTCTCTGACTTTAACGTTTATTCGTTTTTTCAAATATACCTTATTCTATTCCATATTCTATACCTACCAAAACATTTATATAGTTTTCACTCAAAACGGGATATTTACCATGATATATGAGTTTTTCTGCTTTCCGATATTTCGGCACAGTTGCATGCGCCATGATCACGAGATAAACTGTTTATCTCATATGTCGACCTCTGTGGCGCAACTGTGGCGCAAAACACACAATATACCAATATAACTAAATACTTCACATACACATCACGGGACAGAGTTCATTCCAAAGCTTCACACTCTGCAGGGTGAAAGAACTCCCATAGTAGCAAGATATCGGTGCACCATGCTCTTTCATTTCTCCGTCTTTGACAGCCTTCATGGCTTCAGGTATTGGTAGGCCGGTGAGTGATTTTACTGCGTCTGTCCAACGGGTAGGTGAGCTTATAAACCTTTAACTTCAATTGTTATTCTTAGTGTGAAGAATTAGAGTGAAAAGAGGTCCCATGGGACAGGAAACCACAACGCGGCCGACCGCAGCGACCGACGGTAGAGAGACGAGCTGGATTTATTCGCTAAAAACTAGCCCACACCAGTGTTTGATTGAAAATAATGGAAGAGATGGAAGGATGACTGTGCCCAGCTGTAAAGGCTCAAAATAATATTAATAAACATTGAAGATATCGTCACGACGTCAACGAAGATTTTTTTAGAGACTGATGTATTCAGGTTTGCAATTCAGGATCAGGTGATCGAATCTGCCAGTAACCACGAGTATCAAAAGCATTTCACAAAAGTACGCAGTCTACCATCGGACCTATGACCCAGTTGTAACAGCACATCACAGGAGCCTGCAGGGCGGTAGTACCTACAGACCGACTATTAGTTCAGGCAGGATCGGGCTAACATCATACACTTATCATATATCAGACTTATGATGTTTCTTCAAGACCAACGCTATACTACAAATACACACCCGAAACTGTTTTATTGACATAGCTATCCCAAACACACATAACATTCAGAACACAATCGCGGAGAAAATATCCAAACACATTGTCAATAGTCCCAATTATCCTGTCTTCAACAGGCGTATTATCCAAACAACTATTCCAGTCCCTGGACAACTATTCCAGTATCCAGGACGTTCAGATTTGCCTAAACATACATTTGCTTTATTGCAGAGAGCAGTAATTTTCAACATCTGTAGGATTGATAGGATTTTTATATAAACTGACATTTTAGCAAGGACTACAGTAATAGATAGGTACTTACCATCAAACAAAAACACTAGGTTCCACTTGGCTTTAGCCCGTGTTCCTTAGTTATTTTACCGGTTTATTTAAGCCGAGCTGATAAAGACCAAAATCCAATACTAATAATAATAACGAATGTGTTATTAATCAATGAATGAATTTATTATGCACCTTATAACTATATATAACAATTTGACAATTAAATACACTTATGGCAAATGATGTACAATAGGCGGCTTTATCGCTAAGGAAGCTATTTTTTCTAGACAACTTTTCATTAGTGTGAATTAGTTTTTCCTTTTTTTATCAACATATTCTTAACTGCTAGTTCAAAATGAGTTAAATTTAAGATGTGAATACAAATTGGTTAAGGCACGGCATAACTACCTACTCTTTATTATATGAAACAGGGTCTATCTTTCAATCTATCTTTTAATATAAAATAAAAAAATAAAAAACCATGACAGAACAGAGCACACTTAAACGCTACGCTAGCACGTTAAACAATGACGGATTTACTAGTAGGATAGGAAGCCTGCCTGGTAGTTCCGCGGGAACACTCAGGGGTAATTCCGCAGCAGATTATTGTTAAAACGATAATTTGCAGCCGTCTCATTGCTTGTACAATTAATACCAGGAAACTAATACAATTAAAACTTGTTGGCTGCCAAGACTTAAACTAATGAGACTAAAAATACTGTTTTTACATTACCAAAGTGATCTTGCTTGGAACATGTGATAGGAATGCGGAACCACCATGACATTACCTTAAGCTCGGATACATTATATAAAACGTTTCCGTTCAACTTACAACTTGCCTGTCCGTAATCTGTATTTATTTTCAGACTATCTTATCAGATATCTCGTATTTCGGGAGAATAGTCCTGGTAGGAATGAACCTTGATAAGTAACTGAGTAACCTATCTACAGTTCGCGGCCATTGTGTCACTAGAAAATGTATCACCGCATCGTCAACTCCTGGAAGAGCTACAGGTCCATGAAGGAGCACCTGAAGTTCATTCTTCCTCTTTCTTAAGCGCTAAGGCATCGACAGTGTATCTTGCCCGTCCTAACCCACTATCATTATCAGAGAAGTCCAGGATTAAGACTTGCCAGAGAGCAATAGTTACGCAGTATTCTGGGTCTTAAGGGGTTCGCTCGATAGAGTGCGATATACAATCCTGCGTTCGATGACTGGCAATGCTGACGTAGGGAGCAAAACAGATAAGCTCAAGTTGGAGAGGGCAGATCATGTTAGTCGGATACACTAAACGTTGACGAGGACGACGACACTGAACTCTATCAAAAATGGTACTTCAAAGCTTAATTTCAAATAATTTTATACAAAAAAACCGACTTCAATCAGGAAACTATAAAAAATCCCTTGACTGTCCTTCGTGTTCGAGACCCCTTTAGATTAGATTAGACCCCTCTGACGGTCACAACCCATCTAGGTGTAAAGTTATCATCAATACAAATTAATCAAGCTCAAACATCAGGTAATTGCTGTAAATCGTTGAGGAGTTCCCTCGACTGTTTTTAGGCTCCATCATCAGATCGACTCCAGACTTTCATTAAATAGTAGTGCTTTAAAATACTTAATGAAAAAATTAACAAACGCACTAGTCGCCACTACGATTTATAAAGGTTCCCCTCGATTTCTCTGGGATGCCATCATCAGATCCTGATTTCCTTATCATGGTGCCACCCTTAGGATATCTCGATTCTAACAAAAAAGAATCATTAAAATCGGTTTATAAACGAGGAAGTTATCCGCGAACACACATAAATATAATTGAAATTTGAAACCTCTCGAATTGAGAAACCTTTTTTTTTATATTAGTGTACAATTCTTAAAAATTATACTCTAATAAGTATTATTACAATCTAGTCAAGTAGGCCAATGAGTAATTTAACTATGACTTATTTTTGTAACGTAAACTATGCCTAAGAATGTGTCCAATAGCACTTTTCTTATGGACAGACAGACATGGTGAAACTATCAAGTTTCTTGGTAGACTTCCCTTATCCTAACCCTAAATAGTAAATGATATTTGAGCTGATATCTGGTGTCGAACCCTTGGGGAACAAGGGCCCGCAGAGTTTTAACAAATTATTTCAGGGCCTCTGGTTCAGGGCTTCAAGGAAACATCGCAAGAGCTGGAACTGAAGAGCCAAGAGATGGCTTAGCATCTGGTCTGGCATTAGCCTTCAACGTAGCAACGCCACCAGTGTCTTGGGGACGCTGTCTTCTGGCAGTAAACTAGATCAGTTGTACTATCTTTAGATCGTTTTTAACGGAAGATAGCAACACTGTGTCACGTGTATTAAATAAAATGGCTAACTAAATTATATAAAATGAAAAAATTACAAAAATCCAATCGGTTCCGGCCGTAGGTAGGTATTAGATATTTACTAATTTCTTTCCTATATATTGTAATCCTGTAGGTTCAAATAAATTAAAACGTTGTAATAAAGTTTTTTATTAAATTTCAACAACACGTAAAATGTGACATTATAAAAAATATTCGCTAATATACCTATTACAAAAAACATTATGGCTGACTTTGATTAAAATATCCACGGTCTTACTTACAAACGCCTATCAACTTGAACACTGTCTAAACACTATAAGATTCGCCGTCACTATTTGTCACTATCATACAAAAAAGGACGGCACTATTTTAAACAGTGATTAACGTTTGACAGAAGTTGTGAAACGTTAATAAGTAAAGCCCCCAATGCTTAAATTTAAATAAAGTAGGTTGATAAAGATTTAACATTTTAAAAAAAATATTTTATATAAAATTTTAAGAACATTCGAAAGAGGTAGATTAGAAATAGTTTTATTGCTGAGTTCGATATGTATGAACTACCGTACGGTACTAACTATTACAGTATCAACCGTCAGTAAGTTATAGCAGCACACTTGGACGATTGCGAGACACTTCATCTTTAATTTCGTTTATTTAAAAGTGTCTTTTCTGTTTTTCTTTGTTTTAATTTAATGTGTTTTTTCTATTCATTATGGTTATAATTGAGAAATCCAGTGATGAAGGTATTTACGAATGTTTTTATGTTAAATAAACCGGGTACCTATGTATTGTTTTTTGAAAATGTTTTGACGATTAAAAATATAAAATATTCAATTATCTAAATGAATTTAAAATTGTAATTAGGTATATTATATACATATTGAGCATAAGCAAGTGCGCAACATTCTGAATCTTTGGTACCTATTTCCCTAAATAATTTAACGTTAAAAGCCTCTTTTAATAACATAATTATAAATTGTAGCAAATTTATATCGTAATTTATCATTAACTATTTATCTATGTATATAAGAAGGTATTTATAATTTTGACTGGCCTGTCAGCTCAGTTGGTAGTGGCTCTGCCTTCTGCGCTGTAGGTTGAGGGTTCGATTCCTTCCCAGGATAAACATTTGAGTGACGGACTTGGGTGTTTATTCTGCGTCTGGGTGTTATGAAGTATCATAGGCATGTATTTAAAAATATTTAAGTACTCCATCAGTCATTTGGTCACCATAATACAAGCTATGCTTAGTTTGGGGCTAGATGGTGTTGTGTACATTGTCCACCAATATTTAATTTCGGGAAACTAATTACTGGAGTTATAGTTATATACATAAATGTATATAAATATATTTACACAATAGCTCTGTCCCGATTAAATATTGTCGGTCAATGTCATCTAATTGTTAATATGGTAACAAAATTATATTTGAAGTACTAGCGCCATCTGTTAACTTCTATGTATAAGTTTATATAAATAAATCTTTAGTCTATTGCAACGTTCCATTGCGTATTATTATCAGGTTATGGGCCCAGCACGCTTCCACTGCACTGGTTTTGTTTTAAATTGTCAGGTACAGTTATTTCTTTTGAATGTCGGAAGCAAAGAAATGAAGCATTATCCTCAACAGAGGCTGAATATGTTTATATGTCTGAAGCTAGCAAAGAAGTTATTTATTTAAAAAGAATATTTTCTGAAATTTTGGGATATTCAGAAACTATTTATTTGTATAATGATTGTGAAAGTGCACAAAAATTAATTTTGAATCCAGTATTTCATAGAAGGTCTAAACACATAGATATAAGATATCATTTTGTGAGAGAGGCAGTTGCTAATAAATTTATAAAAAATAATTATTTGGAAACAACTGAAATGCCGGCTGATATCTTTAGGAAAAGTTTAGGATCTGTAAAGCATAAATATTTTACAAAAAGGCTTGGTATTTCACCTGTTTCAAAGCATCAATGATTTTGTCAAGCGAAGGTGTTAATATGGTAACAAAATTATATCTGAAGTACTAGCGCCATCTGTTAACTTCTATGTATAAGTTTATATAAATAAATCTTTAGTCTATTGCAACGTTCCATTGCGTATTATTATTACTAATGTCAATGAAAGGTAGCAAGTTCTTAACGACTCATCTGCTATCGAGTCATTAATAGATAGGCACACAGCCTTACTTTACAAACGACCTAAACACTACTAAAAATACGCCGTCAATTTGTGTCTTCTTTTTCTTTAATGGCATGTGTCATATGATGACAATTTTGCCAATGTCAAGTGTTCAGATTGTTTATAGTAAGACGTCACAAAGTCGTATGTTGTCGTTCACCGTTTGTTATTATATAAAAATTGGTGTCTCTTTATAAAATAATTGTACGGATTATTTTTGCTCGAATCACAAAGAAACACAAAACTTTCATTCCAATTATTCACACCCGAGTCAATAACTCTAGCTTTATTTGAATAAAATCATCAAAATTACCAATAAAACTTTGGACTGAATTTGAGAGACGTTTCTAAGGCCGATAATTTATAAGGTTCTCTTGCAAAATTAAGTAAAGTTAGGTAAATAAGTAATTTATAAATAAACTATTATTAATGTACCTATACCTACTAAGTTTATGTACTTAGATTGTTACTTAGGTACCTACGTATTTAACGATGTCGACGTCTATCTTCGCTCTATCTTAATAAATTGAAATTTAATGTTAATGAATCCAGATTTTGCACAATAATATATTCACATAATCTATCTACTAGTAGTTTATCTCGCGATCTGCCAAAAAAACAAATATGAATGAATGTTTTGAATTTATTCATTTTAATTCCGCTAAGATTACTAAATAAAACATGCAATAAAACGGGTAAAAAATATTAAATTAGCAGAGCTATGTTACTTCATGAAATGACAAACGAAGCTTATAGCAATCTTCTTTTTTTCGTTACTGGCATAATAATGTCAATTATGCCAATTTCAAGTGTTTATCTTGTAGTATGTCACAAAGTCGTATCTTGTCGTTCGTCATTCGTTACTTTATATAAAATGGTGCGTTTCATATAAACTAAGGATTATTTTTGCTCGAATCTTAAAGAAACACAAATCTTTTATTCCAATTATTCACAACTGAGTCGTTAACTTTAGCTCTATATAATTAAAATTAAATTAAATTTCATTTATTTCAGACCTAGTCCATATTATGGCTAGTAACAAAATAACTTAAAAGCTAGAGTTAGTGAAATTTACCAGAAAATTTATAGTGATGAGTGAATGTGCAGCTGCATCCAATAATTATGAAGGGGACAGTCCCACCTTTCGGACAATGTGCTCACGATGGTGTTCGGGCTGGCACGGAGCCGGCTGCTCAGTGACGCGCTTGTCTTGCGCAGTATGGCATGACAGCCGTCCACTCGATTCTCAGCGAACATGCCCGAAGCGCTGCAGAAACGTGGCAGCCCCAACAGCACCCTGAACGCACTGTTATATTGAACCCGTAAGGCGTTGTATGCTTTCTGCGTATATCTGGTCCAGAGGCTGCAAGTATAAAAGGATTGGCAATTGCTCTGAAGAGCGTTACCTTTACGAGGTTGATACTTGTTGCAAACCTCCGGACCAGCATGTTAACGCGAACACACAACGCCCTACGTTCTCTTTCCAGTTCAACATCATCAGTCAGACTATCCGTGACCTACTGACCCAGATATTTAAAACGTATTTTAATAAAACATCAAAATTACTAATATAAAATAAATAAATAATATAAGTGAGCAAAGTTTGCTTCGCAAGACGCCCAAAAATAATCCCTATAACAAAGCCTTACAAATCTCTGTTGACATTGAACAGCCGTGTTTGACAGGTATCAAACGAGTTGAACGAAAAACGTGACTGTATCAATCAATACACGATGAACTCGGACGAAAATGTCCTTGTCTATGAAGTAAAGGTCTTATATAACATAACTCGCGACAACACACTTTTTGTCTCCGCTATAAGTGTACTAGCGACCCGCCCCGGCTTCGCACGGATGTAATGCTAATACTAATTATACTACAGAATGGTTATCCCTAAGAGATAGATAGATATACCATCGCGGACTTTTGTGTAGACCTTTTTAAGGTGTACAATACTGTAGTACATTATTTTGATCTATCTCGTAGGGTTCAGCCAGCGTTTGCAATGTAAGCGCTAAAAAATAAGTTTACTTACGATAGCACATTACAAACCTTTAAAATTATCAGTGTTTCTCTACTATAATATGCATGTATTATACGTATAAACCTTCCTCTTGAATTACTCTATCTAGTAAAAAAAGCCGCATCATTTTTTGTTATTATTCATTTTGCCGCGTTGCGTAATTTTAAAGATCTAAGCATACATAGGGACAGACAGACAGCAGGAAGCGACTTTGTTTTATACTATGTAGTGATGCCTGCTAGCAACAAGCAAGCAATAAGAATCGGCTGGTCGCAGATTATGCTATCGCTGCTGCTTTTACGTAATAACCCTGCGAGTCAATCTTTAATAAGAGATTGAACGCCAATTCTGATATACACATAGTCATTTCATTTCATAAGCTGTCTTAACATTTTATTATTTACAATGTTGGTAAAATTCTTAAATAAAAATAAACAATCGTCATAGTTATTTGATTTAAAATATCACAATTTTATTTTCCTTTATAATCACATAATTACTAACGTGGCATTAAAGTATAGTCTTTCACTAGCATTCTAATATCAACGAATAAAAAGGCAACAGTTTAAAACACATTAATTATTGTGTGATTATAAGATACAAGCTGCTGCCCGCGGCTTCGCACGCGTGGTACCTTCATAAAAATATCCTATGTCCTTCTCCAAGGTCCCATCTATCTCTATACCAAAATTCATCAAAATCGGTTCAGCGGTTTCGGCGTGAAAACGTAACAGACAGACAGACGTTACTTTCACATTTATAATATTAGTATAGATACTTTAAAAACAATATATAATCCATCACTTACTTACACGTAAGCACATTTGATAAACACGAGTTATACTATACTATTTAGATAAATATATGTTTAGCTACATGCCGGTCTTATCGCTAGATAGCGATCTCTGCCAGACAACCTTGATGTCGATCTTATCGAATCATCATCAGGGCAGAAAACCCGTGTTTCACAAAACTTACAGTAAAACTAAAGAATGTTTTAGAAGTACATGTTTAGTTAATATTAAATGGTCGCTATTTTCAATTCATAAGTACTTTTACTAATAGTTAAAATCGATTTAAAACATCATTATAGTTACATTATTATAATTAATAAATATAATTGACTTTTATATAAAAATATACGAAAAATGTTTCGTTCATTGTTAACGACACCCCCAATCGAAATTTTGGGTGCGGTTGCCAAAAAGGATTTGTCGACGACACCACTAATGAAGAGTGCTGTTGTTGATATATATTCGTATACCAAAATATTAAATAAAATAAAAAGAACTTGGAAACATATTTTTTATTTAACTAGAACGATGCTCGATAATTCTTATTATTTCAAACATAATCTGTCTTCTCTTTAATATCGTTACGTTGTCGTGGCCTATAAATTCACCAAGTTGCAAATCGGATACTTGATGAATTTATAGGCCACGGATTTGAGAGTATACTGGCTCGATATAATATTCTTAAACGATATGTTATCGGAACTTTACGGTGGTGTCGTTAACAAATTTGTCGACGACACCCCGGGGTGTCGTTTTGAGGGAGTCGTTAACAATATACGTTTTTTTTAGTTGCCAGTCGTATGCTGCCCTAGTCCAAATAACTACTAAGGAAAGTCAACTGTGGTAGGACTAATTACAATCTCGTAAAACAAGACCGATTTTACTTAGTTAATATGGAAGTCTAAATTAGATGAATATTTTTACATTACACTTATAAAATTTACTAAATTGACGCTTTAGTTTATTTTACTCAACATGTAAAGAGGTTTTTATAGCAACCGCGGACAATCCTAGTTAAACTATTAAATTTGACGACCTCTGTGGCGCAGAGTGCCAAGGCCCGGTTAAGACGCAGTTGTTCGATTCCCGCGGGACAAATGTTTGTATGATCTATAAGAATTTGTCTCAGGTATGTGTGTATATATAGGGTGTCCCAAAAAATAGTGTCAAGCGAAAGTCCAGAGATAAAACACCCCTTGGGGTAGGTACCCGAATCACCCCCATGTATGTTCCGCGATTTGTAATCACTAATAAGTCTAAAATGTTATCTAGAGTCGCTTTGTTTTACACAAAATAATATTGTCCTTATTTTACGATTTTTTTTATTGGTCCGGCGAAACCACATACCTACTGCTAAATAGGGGTGAAATGGGGTTTCACCCTTATTTAGCATTATGTGTAGATTTGCAACGTCTATTTAACAAGCTTCTATCGCTGTATGTATTTACAACTCATTTCGGATACACGGGAGCAACACACGTGGATATCCGAATGTCACGCTGATCAAGACGAGTCCTGAGTGTCTTCCATGATGGGCGTGGTCTCTGGAGACTTCAGTAGTTTTCGTATTAACAAACTTACTCCGAACATTAGAAGAATTACGCCAATGACCTGTGGAAAAAAATATAACATTCAGGTGTACAATTGCGGAAATTCATTAGGTATATAATCCTTACTTCCTTACTAATATAATAAACGCGAAAGTGTGTATGTATGTTTGTTACTCTTTCACGCAAAAACTACTAAATGGATTAAAATGAAACTTTACAATAATATAGCTTATACATCAGAATAACACATAGGCTATAATTTATAAGGATATTGTGTGAATTGTCCAAAATATAACGATAAATTTCAAGAAGTAGAAAAAAATCTGCCATCTGCGAGCTGTTCTGGCGTGCGCTGCAAAAACAGTTAGAACTACACGAAGTACTAATCCTGCTCAGACGAAGACGCAGGCATCAGCTAGTAATATTATAAATGCGAAAGTAACTCTGTCTGTCTGTTTGTTACGTTTTCACGCCTAAACCGCTAAATAGTTTTTGATTTATTTTTGTATAGAGATATATGGGACTTTGGAGAAGGAGAAAGGCTACTTTTTATGTAGGTTCCACCAGTGAGAAGCCGCGGGAAGCAGCTAGTATAATATAACTAGCTGACCCAGCAAACGTTTTGCCATATAAAACATTAAATAAATGGACAAATATTTAGTACTATTCCGCCAATCTAATAGATCTAAATATTTGTCCATCTATTTAATGTTTTGTAATGGATTTCCGCAAAGTCACGCCTGAATCAATTACCTATCTTGCCATATAAATTATTTCTAAGTATTTATTTCTCTATTATTCTTAGACCTACTGAATATACATACAACATTTAATGAGAATCGGCCCAGCCGTTTCGGAGGAGTTATGTTACAAATACTGTTACACGAGAATTGTAAATATAAGATACTAGCTCCTTCCAGCGGCTTCGCACGCGTGGTACCTACATAAAAAGTAGCCTATGTCCTACTCCAAGGTCCCATCTATCTCTATACCAAAATACATCAAAATCGGTTCAGCGATCTAGGCGTGAAAACGTAACAAACAGACGGGCAGAATTACTTTCGCATTTATAATATTAGTGAGGATTCATTGTTATGGACAGCTCATAAACCTTTCCATTTCGATAGTTCGTAAACGCGCTTGCTCAAATAGGTATGATAGGAACATCTCGTGCATCCTTCGTAATTACCTAATTACGTAATACATAAAAAAAATACGTAATTAGATCGTACGCACTCAGATAGTTAACCGACACATTTGAAATGTATAAACTCTCTTTTATTGGTTTTTCTTAGTTAAGGTAGTTATAAGATGGATCATGTAAAAAAGCGCTAGAACCAAGACGAGTTTCTTGCCAGTTCTTCTCGAGCTTGGGTTAGGATGATTTGGCACCTAAATTCACCTAGTATGTAAGACGTTTCAAAGTGATCCTTGTGATTGTATTGAATAAAGTATTTTTTTAGACTTGACAACGTAAACCCGCGCTTGCTCCAATAATTAGTGAGGGCTGGCTTCATCCGTAATATACAAACAAACCATGACCACCCCCCACCCGATCGACTGACGACATACCCCCATATCGGTAATCGGTAGATGGAGAGGGCTCAAAATCGATAATTCTGGAAATCTATCGGAGAGGAGTTCAGCAGTAGAGTTCGAGGCTGATATGATGATGTACTAACCGTGAGAGAGTAGAATGCGTACGTCATCCAGTAACGCAGCCGCAGTGCCTGGCGCGCCATCGCCGCGTACTCCGGCGTGGTGCGGACCTGCTGACGGAACCAGAACATCGGGACCAACGTGTCGGCCGAGGGCAAAACGTTGTTTATCCTGAAAACGTTGATGCATCTATTCACTTTTACGAGTGTATTATTTCGTAGTTAAGGCTACTCTCTGATCAAATGATTTTTAAGCGTATTAACGGCGCTCGAATAGCTATTTTTTTTATCAAAAAAACTTTTAAATAAGGAATACAGAAAGAAATAACGGGTAATGTTTTAATTGGCTTAATTTCCGTTTTTAAAGTAAGCTGCTAGTTAAAAGGACGTCAACTTTAGGAGATGATGATTATTGAATATTTGAGACATTATTACTTAATCAATTATAAAACAATTTTTAATAAACCAAATTATTGAAACGAGGAAGTGGAAGGCAAAATATTGGAAATACATACCATATATTTTATATAACTATTATTGCTTCAATTAACGGGCAGATAGTTATTAAACAGCAGTAAAAAATGACTCATTATTCTATACAAAAGTTCATTTGCTTAGGGCATCGTCTTAAAATAGTTAGTTACTCGGACTTGGGTTAGGAGAAATCGGCAACTAAATTCACCGCATGCAAGACAAAATGATCCTTATTGTATTGAAAAATACTTATTTGAAAAGATGAATTATTAGATGAGTCTTCCAAAGCACAGAAGCAGTGACTTACGAAATCCCCCCGACACGTCTGATGAGCATGTTTATTTGCAGCTGGGCAGAAACGGCTAAAGGCATCCCCGTGAACATCTCCAATGCAAGCCTGAAGTCCATGTCACTGAGGAATACAACACCACTAATAAAGGACTTTTCATTAAGCAATAGGAAGCTGTAAGCTATCAATACTATAAACAGAAACAAATTATACATCCCTAGCTAGGTTTCGACTAGAAAAAGTAAATAGGTCCTTTATGGGGAACACGGTGCGCTTCTATAATAAGCTTCCTGGAAATGCAACTAAACTACCTATGAAGAAAATTAAAGATTACATAAAGGGTAGTCTTTTGAAGAAAGCGTATTATAATATAAATGACTATATTATTGATAAGAATGCATGACCTCATGTCTCTCTGCTTTCAGTCAGTTAACCGACACATTTGAAATGTATAAACTGTCTTGTATTAGTTTTTCGTTGTTAAAGTAGTTAAAAGATTGACATTTGACAGGTATCAAGGTCGAGTTGTGCTCGTGAAAGATAAATTATAAAAATAATAATTAAACTTGGTTTTATAACAGATAATAGATCTTAAATAAATTGATAGTATACAGTTTATCGAGTTTGTTCTAAATTTTTACGGGAAATTTACCTATTCTGTGTTTTTCTGTATTTGTTGTGGGTGCTGGTGAAGAAACAATGGCTTCTCACAACGCTTGTGCCAAATGCACGAAACCCGTACCAAAAAGGGATTTCTTGGTTTGCATGTACTGTCATTTGAAGTACGTTATAGAGTGTGTAGAAGACAGAGCCAAATGGGCATCATTGGAGGAGGCCTTCACCCATTCTGGGGTTCCGGTAGATTAAATAAAAATTAAGTAACTATAAATACTATGATCTAATACATAGGATACACATAACAATGTATTAAATAAGAAAAAGAATAAGAAAATAAATAACGTAGAATAAACTAAATAAAACTAACAATAACATAGATTTTAAGAAATGTAAATTTACTGGAAATAAAATGGCTTTTTTAATTTTATTTTATTTTATTTATAGTGTGCTGATGATAATATACACGCTTTTATATAATACACCAGCATAAAAAAGTGGAAAAAATGGAACCGCATAAAAAAGTTGGAAAATACAGAACATGCTATGGTCGAGGAAATAATACCAATTCCAATACAGGCACGCCTGCACATACAAACGCAGATATTGCAACATCAGTCCCTCGCCCCAACATGACCAGCTCTGTGGAAGAGAAAGCCCATGCCGCGAGTTCGTTGTCGGATTCCATTAATATTACCATCAGGTCAAATAAAACCCCCCTCACTAACACTTTTAATAATTCAGAACGTTCAAATCAAGCAAAATATAATAACTTTAGAGCTGACTATGACAGCATTATATCACAACTAAAAAATATTGATTGGTATGAGAAATTAAATATCTGTGAAAATGTAGATAATATAGTTACTACATTTTATAAACAATTAAGAACAATTATAGATGATTTCGTCCCAAAACGCACTCCAAAAAAACTAAAATGCCCGTCCTACTTTACTAGCTCACTAATTAACTTTTGGCAGAAAATAAACGTTTAAGAACTAGATACAACAAAAGTAAAAATTCCCTTGACCGTTATGAATATCAACTACTAAGATCTCGCTGTCATAAACTCCAGAGCAATTGCTACACCAATTATAACAGCACAATCGAGTCTGACATAATCAAGAATCCTAAAGTATTCTGGAGTTTTATCAAAGAAAAACGAGGTTGTCGTTCTTCTATACCTACAAATATGGAATTAAATAATATGGTAGCTAAATCCAACCTAGAAGTATTTAATCTATTTGCTAAACATTTCTCTTCTGTTTACACCACTAGCTTTTCATTACAACAATAATTCTGCCCCGTCAGTTGTAGCTTCAAATTCAAATTTCATCGGTAAGATAACATTTTCTGAAAACGACATACACAAAGCTATAAAAAAGATTGACGAGCGAAAAGAAGCAGGCCCTGACAACAGTTTATTATAAATATTTACGGGTATTTATCGCGCTTATTTATCTGTCATCCCGTGACCACCACAGAGTGTAAACCTGTCGAAACGTCGGGAAAAATAGGTAAAAAAACGCGATAAATACCCGTAAATATTTATAATAATATGTTCTGATCGCGTAAGTTTAAAAAACTTTATTCCTAACAACATTCTACCTATTTTTATTGTCCTGCTATCTCTACCTCTTACTATTTACCTCTATATATTTACCAGATCTCTTAAAGATGGTATATTTCCAAAGGAATGGAAGAATGCTCGAATAATCCCAATACACAAGAAAGGTGATGAAAATAATGTAAAAAGTTATAGACCAATATCTATATGAAGCTGCTTCTCAAAATTGTTGGAGCCTCTCATTAGCCCACTTATTTCAAAACCAGACTTTCAGCAGGGTTTCAGAAGCGGTCGCTCAGTACAAACTAATCTTATATCTTTCTTATCAGACATAGCACAACATCTTGATAAGGGTCTCCAAATTGATGCCATCTACTTAGACTTTTCCAGTGCTTTTGACAAGGTCAACCACTCTGTTTTAATTCAAAAATTAGACAGCTTTGGGGTCAGCGGTTCACTCTTAAAATGGTTCCAATCTTACCTGTCCCAAAGACCCCAAGTTGTATCAGTCAACGGAACTGAATCTGTCATTTATTTGGCTGAATCGGGAGTTCCTCAAGGATCACATCTAGGACCTGTGCTCTTTTTAATATGTATTACTGATTTACCTAAGAATGTGAGCCATTATAAATTATCCCTCTTTGCAGACGATGTAAAATTATATATGTCGATTAAAAGTTCCACAGATCCATTAATTATGCAAAAAGATCTTGATTCTATAACAAACTGGTGTATCTTAAACAACATGACTCTCAACGTAAGTAAATGTTTCCACATAAAATTAACTAAGAAATTAAAACCACTTGTGTCATCATATCAACTTGACGACGTACTTCTTGAAGAAGTAAATGAAATTCACGATTAGGCGTCCTAATTGACAGCCTTCCTCAATCCTTCGATCCTCAAACAAATCAGGTTGTAGTAAAAGCTGCAAAAATGCTAGGTTTTTTAAAACGTAACAGCAAAGGATTCAAGGCACGTACAAAACTCTTATTGTATAATGCATTAGTACGCAGTCAACTTGAATATGCTTCCTCTGTTTGGAGTCCCTTTTAGAGCACACATTCGCAACACATTGAGGGCATACAACGAGCATTGAGAAGACATCTTGCTTTCCGCACTCCAGGTTTTTCTTATCGTAACTCTTACAACTTACAATTTAACACACCTCAATCGAGAACGAATATGGGCCTACAAGTACCTTCCACACGAATATACAATGAATACAATGACATTAATACAGGAAACCCTGATTCAAATGTTTTCGGCGACACTCAGCGTACCTGTAAAAAATAAATATTAAGCCACCTTGGCTTAACCCCAATTCCCATACTATGATTACTTATGTAGTTTAGATATTTTTATTTTTAATCCTTCGTTTTAGGATCAGTTTATCGTCCATTATGGTGAATGTTGGCACACCGTAAATATTTTTTTTTTTTCATCGATAAACCTACGTTTGATCACGATCTCGCCTGATGTTAAGCGACGATGTGGCCGACGATGGGGCACGCAGGTCTAGGAAACACCTATTTACTCGAGACTTGAGACTTTACACCTATTGTCATGCATATCAGTACCTCTAGTACGGGTATGTACGAAACGAAAACAATAAAAGTTTACGTGAGCACGTTAAACTATTTCGTTTGCGGCTCTATCGGCAGTACAAGTTGACGTTTTCGAATGTAGTTTACACGATATCGCCGAACGACTAGACTATTGAACGAACTTCATCCTATAAACTTTTATCTCTTTTACACATCGGCAAAAAAAAGAGACAGATATATCTACCTGTTTGACGTTTTGAATCACGTTTGTCGGTTGAGTGAGTGCTTTGTGTCGTGTTGTGGATAAATAAAACTTGAATTGAGTTAAAAATGAATAAAACAAGTGCGCTTCAGTTTGAAATGCTGATAGATTTTATGGATAGGTAACCATCTATACAAAAATGATACATTCTACGTGATATAGATATTGTTTTTGTAACATCAACTTGTAACTTGTAAGTAAATTGTTTTTAGAAATGGTGACTTAAATAAGCCCGCCGATAGGGTGTTGAGGAATGGGAAGAGCTTGGGAATGCGCTTCACTTTGAGCTAACAGGACCTGTAAAACCTGTTGAGAAATGGAAAATGGTATCTATAACCTCTATAGTTAAATTAGTCTTACACCCAACTTGTAAAGAGGAAGGCTGCAAAAATAGCCAGAGCTGCAAGTGACACAGGTGGGCTAGGCCAACATTCTCGTTAATTTTAACAGACCTGGAGCAGCGGGTTCTGAGCATCATCGGATCCCAGGCTGCTACAGGTCTACTTGCCGTAGAAGAAGTTGGTTTGGTAATAACCTTATTTTTAGAAACTTTTTTTGCTTCTTCTACATTACTTAATGCATTTTTTAAGGTACACCTTGCCTTTATTGACTTTGTATACTTTGCAGCTGGTTGACCCAACCCAGCTATCTGCAGCATCGGCTGGAAACCCCTTGCTCGAAGCAGCCAGGTCACCCACACCAATGCCGAGCCAAGCCGATATGGATTCTGAGAGCTATATAACCCCGCTTATTCCACTTGCTGGTTCTGGGAATTGTAAGTGACCTTGGTTCTTCTCAATTTTAAAATATACCAATAATATCTTATAATTATACATTATTTCAAGTATTATAGTATATTGTAGTTTTCTAAGGCTAAGTATTGAGTTTTGAAGATTGTAACTTCAATATATAACCAAGATACTACAGGCTCTGCGTCGGAAAAATTATAAGGATAGATTACTCTCACTACACTTTACTACACTTGAAGATAGACGCCTTCGAGGAGATCTTATTGAGACTTATAAGATTATGACCTATCAGTACAACTTGCCAAATATTCGTGACATCTTGAGAAGAAAAGATGATCAGAGACCGTCACGTGGGCACCAGTTAAAACTCATTCGTGACTCTGCCCGCTTACTTGCCTCTTATCACTTCTTCAGCAACAGAGTGGTCCACAATTGGAATGCACTACCAGATGACGTTTTGACTGCTACCTCAGTCAATGGGTTTAAAAACAAGCTCGACAACTGGCTACGAACTAACAAATCAGTGCTCAAAAAGATTAACCAATAATTAAAGACTATTTCAACACTGTGTGATACAAACTCGCCTCGGTTGGCGGTCGGCTGTCGGGGGCAGCCGTTTGTAAAAACGTAGGAGTTTTAGCAGCTGCCCCAAACAGCAAACCGCTCTCAGAGCCAGTCCCAAGCCTGGACAAAGAGTGAGGGTCCCCGAAACCCCCAAATCTCCAAAACCCCATCCTATGCCCCTCTCCCCAATATCACCACCCACTGTCCAATACACCCATCCTTTCCTAATCCGCTGCGGAGCCCTGTGGTTCAGCTCCGTGGGCCTGCCTTTAATGGCAGGTGGGGGGTAAATCACCTACGTTTTGCTGTGCTTGGGGCCCGTGCAGGGGGATGCAACTGACCTGGTGGCTGAGCGGACAGACGTCTCTCCGCAACACTCCACGGTGTGACTCTTCGGTGTGAATTTCCTCCAAAACGGGGGGCCATCGGTCTAACCAACCATGGCAAATCAGCATATCGATCGGCCTTCAGCTGCCGAGGTGAGAGGGGGGGGTCGATGGGGTCTGCAGTCGGCGGTGCACGCCCATGGTGGTGACGGTGGTGGTCAACGTCAACATTGGTGGTGCCGTTTAGGCTTGTAGGCAACGCGATCACTCCCTCTATATCGGACTGATAGCCCTGGTGTAATATATATACACATATATATACACATACACCCCCCAAGGCGTGGACTCCGTGGTGGGGTGGGGAGCCAGAATGATGAACCAAAAAAACCCTAACATGTCTAACATACAAAAAATTTACCACTCTGACGCCTCCTTGACAGGGGAGGCGGTAAAGGATCTGGAGGCGGCCTTCGCGGTCCCGCAGTCCAATACTGCTGCCTGGAGGGTTGTAAACCCGAAAGGTAAAAACAAAAACATAAAACAGAACAAGCGGGCTGGGAAAGAGGAGCAAAGGCCACAGGCCGGCCCCTCCGGTACCAACGTTCGAGCCCCCGTGGAGGCTAACGTCCCGGGGGGCAAAAACGTGGAAAGGCTCGACAACAGGAGAGGTGGCATCGGACCAGAGGACGCCCCGGCGAAATACCCTGGACCGAGCCACTTCTATAAACAAAGGAACAGAGCCAGGTCCGAACCCGAACCACATGCCCCGGCGGCGAGATCTACAGGCCCGCCTGTAGTGACCGTCGTGCCCGTTGGTCGCAGAGGTAAGGGTAAGGCCAAACATGGCAATCGGAACAACCGCCAGAGGCGCGCCAACATGGCAGTCTCACGACAGGCACAGACCCCGGCCCACACCGAACCGAGTAAAAGGACGCGGGTGGACGACACAATGTCTCCAAGGGGGGAACACAAAAAGCAAAAACTCGACAACACACGTCGCGCCCCACCGAGCTACGCGGAAGTTGCGAAAAGCAACCTCCAAGTCGCGGTAGCTAGGGCCGACAACCAAGCACTGACAGAGGAACAAACCACCTTGGTGAAGAAGTACCTCGAGCGTCGGATTCTGGTGGACGTTAAGAACCCGGACATCGACTTCTCACCACGCTTCATGTGTGGTGCGAAGATGCGAAGATGCTGTGGTGCGAAGATACCCCTTCACTAAAGTGGTTGACTGACGCGATCGAACCACTACCAACGACATCCTCCCCAATGCTCAGGGTTGTAAAACAGAGCGAGCTGGTGAGGAAGGTACGTGCCGCCATCTTCATCCCAGACTGCACCAACAGTCTGGAGGACACGAGCCTGGTCTTGGCAGACCAAAACAGGTGGGCGAAGATCCCTTCGTGGACAGTCTACACCCACAGTAACCTGGAAGACGACATCCTTTTCGTGGCTGTGGGTATACCGGATAATCTGGTGCCAGAGCTCATGAAGAAAGACCGCAGGCTGGCTCACAACTTGGGCAACATCTACGTACGGTTCTACGGCAAGGATGGAGCCTTGCAAGATGTACCACCCCAGGCTGTAGCCAGTAACGAGGAAGCCGCTACACAACCGAAACCCAGCGTCCCGCTATCCCCCGATGACGGCTTAGACAAGCACTTAACCGTGCCGCCGTCCTCACACTCGTCACCCAGACCGTCGTATTCCAAACCGATGGAGGAGATGTGTGTGAGTCTGGAGGATAAGCTGGACCTGGAGGAGTCAGAGGAGGAGGGAAGCCTATATGATGGTGACCCAAATCCTGCTCTGTAACATCGTTCAAGCAAACCTCCAGCACAGCCTCACTGCAACGGCTAACCTACGCAGAATGCTGGAGGCCCAAAACAACAAGACCATCGCCTTGATTCAGGAGCCGTGGATCAGGGCGGGGCGTGTATGTGGTCTTAACAACTTAAACGATAAGTTACTGTATGCCATTACTTGTACAAACCCACGTGCGTGCATTTATGTGCCACATAACATAACGACAGTGCCCCCTCACCGAGTTCTGTTACAGGGACTTAGCAACGGTCAGACTACAAGTCATGACCGGGTGGGTGATCGAGGACATAACGTTGGCTTCAGCCTACATGCCTGCTGACGAAGCCATTCCCACAAAAGACGTTATGGACCTGGTAAGACACTGTGAAACAAATAATTCTAAACTTATAATTTCAGCTGACACATATGCGCATCACCCTATATGGGGCATGCCAACACCTAACACAAAAGGGGACGACCTGGTAAACTTCCTTTTTACCACCACCCTCTCTTTAGCAAACATCGGTGCGAAACCGACTTACGTTACGAAGCGGCATCGCACCATCATAGATCTCACTTTGGTAACAGGAAACTGCCTCGTGCCAGTTGTGTACCAGGTGGTACACAACTGGAGGGTTTCAGACGAAACTTCCTGCTCAGACCACAGATGGATCAGGTATGAACTAATGATAAAAACTTTAATACCGACACCCACACGTAACCCTCGAAGGACGAACAAAGCTTTGTTCGTAAACTCTCTAAAGCAGTACCTTCGAGAAAGTGAAACTGGGATAAGCATATCAAACATAACTGACATAGATGACAGCATTCAACACATAACCACCAGTCTAACCAAAAGCTTCGATGACGCCTGCCCTCTCACCATAGCCCGTGAAGCCGAAGCCGACAGGAAAGGCTGGTCGAAAGAACTGGAAAGACTAAAACAAATGGTACGTAAACTATACAACAGAGCTTTAAACACCTACGTCGATGCAGGTTGGGACGAATACAAGAAGGCCCAAGCCACATACAAAAATCGTATTCGTCGCAATAGTCGTCATAGCTGGAAAAAGTTCTGCACAAACATTGAATCAAACTGTAAAGCAAATAGAATCAGGAAAGTCCTCGCCGCTGAACCAAAGCGAGAGATAGGCTCTTTAAAAAGACAGGACAACACTTACACTAAATCAACAACAGAGACACATGAACTCCTAATCCAAACACACTTCCCAAGATCCAAACTGATTAAAGATACTAATTGGCCAAGAACCTGCGATCCCATACCATCGGAGACAGAGTGGGCTGTCGCTAGGACGATAGTAACAAAATCAAAGGTGAACTGGGCCATCAACACCTTCCAAACGTACAAGTCACCAGGCATAGATAACATCTTCCGCGGCCTCTTACAGTGGGGGGGACATATCTAGACGAGGTGTTGACAAACACTCTAAGGGCCTGCCTAGCATTCCGCTACGTGCCACTACAATGGAGAGAGGTCAAAGTCATATTCATACCGAAGCCAGGTAACAGTGACTACACAGAGGCAAAATCGTACAGACCGATTAGCCTCACGTCTTTCCTACGAAAAACCCTGGAAAGACTATGTGATAAACACATTAGAGATAACATACTTACAACAGCTCCCTTACATCCACAACAACATGCATATAGCGCAGGCAAATCAACTGAATCAGCTCTACACAGAGTGGTAAGTAGAATAGAACGCGACATAACTAACAAAGCGCTATGTCTAGTCGCCTTCATAGATATAGAAGGTGCTTTTGACAGGACAAACTTTAACAGTATAAAGGCTGCTTTAAAAAACATAAACGTAGAACAAACTCAAACTCGTAGAACAAAATTGACTGGATTCTTAACATGCTAAAACATAGAGCAGTACGCATAGATCTACAAGAGGAAACCAGGGGGGTGGTGGCTAGAGGATGCCCTCAGGGCGGAGTCCTATCACCGCTCCTATGGAACCTGGTTGTAAATGATCTAATCACCAAACTGAACGCCCAACGTTTCTATACGGTGGGCTATGCAGACGACCTTACCATACTAATATCAGGGCACTTCGCTAGAGTGGCGTGCAACATTATTAACAATGCGCTAAAGGTCGTCGAGTCTTGGTGTACAGACAAAGAGCTAACAGTAAACCCAGCTAAGACAGAACTTGTAATGTTCACCAACAAACGAAACCTAGGAACATACCGACTTCCGGTCCTTTTCGATACCCAGTTAAAATTGTCCCCCGAAGTCAAATACCTAGGCATAACAATGGACTGCAAACTAAACTGGGCCAAACACTTAGATAACAAAATACAAAAAGCCACCATATCATTCTGGCAATGCCGCAAAATGATAGGTAAATCCTGGGGTCTATCCCCAAAAACTACCCTATGGCTGTACAACACCGTAATTAGGCCCTCGGTAGCCTACGGTGCTATAGTCTGGTGGCCCAGAACAAAGCAAATCACCACCAAAAATAGACTACAAAAGTTCCAAAGACTAGTCTGTGTGGCGGTCACAGGGTGCATGAGAACTGCCCCAACGGTAGCTCTTGAGGCACTAATAGGTCTAACACCTTTACACCTACACGTGCAACAAGAAGCTGCTGCAGCAGCTCACAGACTGTGGACTTTAAAACTCTGGGAACAGGAAACACAGGCACAGCACACGAACATAATAAAAGAGTATGCGGGCGCAAACCACATGCTCCTATCACTCTACGACAGGACATTCAAAAAGCACTCTTATTCAAAAAACTTCACTATGCATTTACACGAAGAGCCGAGTGACAGCTCAAAGATAAGCGAAGTAAGAATCTACACAGACGGCTCAAAAACGAAAACAGGTACAGGGGCGGGGGTCTTCTCAGAAGACCTCAACATGCATATATGCACGCCCCTTGGACTACACAGCTCCATTTTTCAGGCAGAATGTTTTGGCATAATACAAGCTGCGACTGCGGTGCTAAACAGACAGCTAACAAATTTCAATATAAGAATCCTCCCTGATAGCGCTGCGGTACTACATGCACTCAACAGGTACGAACATAACTCTGGTCTAACCTCACAATGCCACAAACTCCTAGAGGAGGTGAGTAAGTCCAACAAAGTCACTCTACAATGGATCAAGGGACACAGTGGATCCAGAGGTAACGACGAGGCCGACGTCCTGGCTAAAAGAGGCTCAGACCTGCGACCGGCAGGGCCGGAGCCAATAATCCTCCTCCCTTATAGCCAGGCACTTTCCTGGATCCGCCAACAAACAACCAAGCTGCATAAAAACTACTGGGCAAGTACGGAAGGCTGCAGGCAGTCGAAGGAGGCTTTCCCGGATCTAAATCCCGGATACTCCCGAAAACTCCTCAGTCTTAAACGTGACAAACTACGACTTATAGTCGGTATTGTCACAGGTCACTGCTCACTAAACAAACATCTATTTACACTGGGTGTTACAGACAGCCCATTATGCAGAGGGTGTTTGAGCGAGGAGGAAACAGCCGCACATGTACTCATAGAGTGCAGCAGCGTGCAACCCCAACGAGCTCAACACCTAGGAACACCGAGGACCCCCAGGGACGCCTGCGCCGACGTGAACAAGCTGCTGGCTTTCCTGGTGGACATCGGGTGGCTGGAGTAACAACCCCCACCCGTCACGCAAAAAGGGCCCACCTGCGGCCTAGTTGCGGAAACAAGTCCACGCACCAAGTAAGTACCACTGTGTGATATAGACATTATCAGCTATAGCTGCTCGTCTATCATCAATAAATAAATAAATAAATATATTTCAGTTATGGAAAATTGGAACAGGCCTTGTGGAAGCAGCGAGTCTGTGCCATTCCACACTGAGATGGTGGAAGCTACTGGTGCTTGCCCCACACAATGCACAGAGCCCTACTAGCAGGGCTCCCACATCTCGCCGCGTCTCGCCACTACGTACTCACCACGCCTCTCAGCTCAGAACTCATACACACAGGCGTTTTTACGCAGCGACGAGCACTGCAAAATATAACACCACAGTTCATCACTGAAAACCCGAGGCTGCGAAAGATTGACTCAGTGGCAGAGCTTATTTTATAAATTTATAAATATTTAAGTAGTTATTTTTAGTCTTTCATTTAATAAACCTACATTATCCTTATACCTAGCAGGTTTCCAATAATTGTTTCTACGTATCATAAACATAATCATCAAAGTTGTAAGTAAGCAGTTATTGTGAAATATACCTACCTAATTATTACCTCTTAGGTTATAAAAAAAACACCGAATATACAAAACATGTTTATTGCAATACACAAACAAACAAGTAGGTATGTAAGGGTAAAAACAGTGGAATAAGTTGTATATATTTATAAAAATAGCCAGCTGGTCAGCTATGTAGTATTATTATTATTGTATAAAGACTGCCACCAATAACATTGGCGCCGCATGATCCACCAGCTGCACTCTGGGCTTATGGGCATTTCAATTATCACACGAGCTCTGCTGTGTCACTTGTTGAATGACTCCGATGCAGTGTTAGGTGTTGGATGATTGTATGGTGTCATTAGCCATGGCCTTTGTAGGTATCCAGAGTAACCTGTTGATAATTATTTCAATGGTTTAACATACTAGTATCTAGTCATTGGTTTTGCTATCACTGTATTTAGTGAAAAGCTTTAGTAATACCACCATTATTATTAACAACATAATAATATCTTACCTAGAAGCCACACATGTTCACCATTTTGATGTTTGCATGTATGTGTTAATTTGCCTATTTTCCCACACAAAAGCATCATGGCTAGCCCCACCAAATTTTGGATTGATGGCTAGTACTCTGCATTTTCAGCAACCTAAAATAAATAATCACACTTACTTATTTAGTTTCAAATTTAGTTAGTTTAGTTTCAAAGTGATCCTTGTGATTGTATTGAATAAATCATCTTTTGACTTGACTTTGAGTCAAAAACTGAATTTTGCTAAGTATTATGGTAGGACAATTAAATCTCATTACTTATTATGTAATTGAATTTAGTAAAAATGTAGATTACCATTTGAACATTTAATTAATAATAATGCTTTCTACAATAGTAGATATGTTCTGCATCTATATTGGGCTTGAAAATCCTAAAATAGCAGCCATGTACACATCCTATCACTCCAGGAATTCCATACTAGTTGTAGAATCTAGGAAAAAGTTATAATTTGTTTTGAATCAGTATGGTTAAAGTTGTAGCTACATTAAAATTCATATCTACATATACATACTTTTGCTTGCTCTGTTCTCTAGCTGCTGGTGTGTTGGGAAACTTTATAAATTTGTTTAAAATATTTGAGTGGTTGAGGGCCATAGTCACTTGGTGAATGTAGCGGCTAATTGCCTCTTGGGATGGAGAATTAGCCAGTCCAACCACAACCACTCTGGTAGTCTTCATTTGCATAGATAAGTAATGCACTTAGTACCTATAAAATATAATAAATCAAATCTAAAAAAATATATTAAAAATAACTTATTCTCATTCTAAAACATAACCAACGTGCTAATACGTTTTTAATCAATTAGGTATATAGGTTCCTATTATCTTACCTTGGTCTCCAGTGAGATTCTTTGAGAACTTCTCAGATTTGTGTTCTGCCTCAGTGTATCACAAAGGAACACAAAACCTTGCTTGCACAAAACAAAAAAAAAATGTGTGGTGGAGATTTGGCTTGGTATATATAGCCTTCGCTTCTGCACGAGCTCCGACGCTCCTTATCACGACGGTCAGCTTCGTCAGCCTCCATGGTTATCCTCCACGCAAGATAGCGTCTCGTTAAATTGAATAATTTTAACGAAAATAGAAGTTTTTTGTAATCTCTCACTTGCTCTCACTAAAATTTCTTCAGTGAGTCACAAACTATGAAAGTTATCGTAAACGTCAAGGTTTACTATCACCGACTTGTCAAAATGGGAATTCATACTGCCAAAACGCACTAATTCTCTCGAAAACTTTTTTCGTTTTCGTATCGAACGAGTCGATATAACCCGTACTGCCGATTTTAGTTCTTTGTAGTTACCGCTAGAGGCGCTGCATGTAAATGTATGGAGGCAAACGATCAACTATATAGTTGGCGTAAACTATCAAAACCTGTACCAGGGTTACTGTACTAGGGGTACAGAAGTGTATAATTTTTTCACTAATAATTTTGTATCATGTTAATATGTATGATGTGCGTGTGCTTAAATAAATAAATAAAAGATGGATCATGCAAAAAAGCGGACCTAAGACCAGGACGAGTTTCTTGCCAGTTCTTCTCGGACTTGGGTTAGGAGAAATTGGCACCTAAACTCACCTAGTACGTAGGACGTTTCAAAGTGATCCTTGTGATTGTATTGAATATAAATACCTTTAAATTTTTAGACTAGACGGACTCTATCCACCAACATTATGTATTATCATAATCAATGTCTGCCGTAATTAGCTAGGTAGTTAGGTACCTATCTACAACTTCTGTTATATAGGGCTTCTATTAACAGACATGTATACAAGTAAGCATGTATTATTTTTGTATTTTTCTTTTTGATAAGTTACCTACCTAAGAGAAGACTCTGTTACAGCCCAGTTGTAAGCGTCTCTTAACTTGCTTGTCGAATTTGTTTGTACCTAGCTGCAGCAAACGCCCTAGTCGTATGTCGTATACTACAAGGGCAACTAGAGTGGCCAACTGCACTGAGTGAAGTGACCCAACTGTCCGTTCCTGTTCCCGGACTCGCCTGTTCACGCCTGTTCACTACAGGCGCCATCTGCCGCGTACAGAGACATTTAAATATGCTTCTCACTGAACATCCTCGGGCGGATCTGTTGGACGACTGTTAGGCAAGTCACAGTCTCTTTATCGCCTAACAGTCATCCAACAGATCCTATACCTACTATACTATACTATACTATATAGCTATACTAGTAATATTATAAAGTAGGTATAAGTTCCTTTTGTTATTAGATTGTTTTTATATTTTAGAAGTAAGACGCATAAGGTTGCGGGTTCGATTCCCGGCGCGGGACCAATGTTCGTATGATCTGCAAGTATTTGTCTCGGGTCTGGGTGTTATGTATAATATATATGTAATAATAAAAGTGTATAGGCAGTCATGTGTTACCCATAACACAAGCTCTGCTTACTTTGGGGCCAGATGATGCTGTGTTAAATGCCCGGCATTATTATAATCATTATTATGATGGTAGTGGAACTTTCCAGGTATGTTAGCCCAGGACCAATCGACTTCATAATCATAATTCTGATGCACAGAAAAGTTGCATTTTTATAGCGATAGATGTCGCTATAACGAACTCACTCAGTAGGCGCCAGACCAGCTATCTTGCTGGGGTAGTACGGGTCTGAGTGGAGGAAGTGAGGTAAGCTGACGAAGGCCGGGGCTCCGAACCGGCACGCAGACACGTTTAGGGCTCCCGGGGGCATACAGTCTCTGTCTCTGACCTCGTCGCAATAACACGCCTGGAAACCGAGGTATAACAAATTAGGTAAAAGCGACAGTACTGCGATTATATAGTTCTAATATTTTATTTATTTATTTGTTTGGAAAAACAAACAGAATTATTAAACTTATATCAATCACTAAATATAACTTAGATATAAACGCGAAGATAAAGTGGACATACTGAAAAGGACAGTTTTTTGAATAAACCATAAAAAAAACTGATTTAAACATTAGACAAATTTTTAAAACTTTCGTGACTTGTACTATACATTTTAATAACACCAATATGTGGTCGCCGGGAACGCTCGCGGCAACTCACGGAGCGCGGATCAAACTCACCCTGATGAAGATCCTCTAGATGAATCGAATCAGGGCGGTCTACTCTACAATCCGACTTCGATATATCGAAACGATAAAGTCGTTGAAATGCAAGTCATAATCAGTCGAATGGGCAGTTATTTCGTTGTCAAATTCAAGTTATCAAATCGACTTTTGTGGAGGATGACATCGATTGTCAAAAGTAATGCATTTCGTTCTATTACTTAAAACGAGTCAAAACGATGTAGCTAAGAGTAGAGTTTTACACGATTATTGACCCGATATATCGTTAATCGATTTCAAGAGTAGGCCCCCTGTGTCGGTGCCTTCATCGACAAAATAATACGTGAGTAAAGCCCGTGTTTATTAAAATGTATATTATGTCCATCTGTTTAATGTTTTAAAAAAAAGTAGTATATCAGGCAAGTAGATAACAGAAACACTCCTTAGTATCACGTTCTCACTACAATAGATTGCATGAAAGCGAGAGGAAAGATATTACACATCAAATTATATTTTAGTTACCATCTAATCCTGATTTCATCTTAGAAATCTTAATTATACTACATAAAACGTGATTCAAATATAGTACAGTAAACTCATTTTTGATAATACCTAAACTGTATGAAAGAATGAAGACAAGTGCGGCTTTCAATCCCAAATGACTCTATGTAGATGTTTGTTCTGTTTTTGGTAGTCACATAATTTCATGAAAATCGTTGGAGCCGTTTCCGATATTCAGATTACATAAATACATATATTTCATTGATCACAGGAAGCGAAGGAAGTGCACGCTATTTGTTTTGAGCAATGAGCGCGCGCGGTGGTAGAGTTGACCGTTAGATGGTACCGACCCATTTTCCGAGAGGTTGGTACTGTCAGCCAACAAATTTAATAGCACCTTAGCTGTATAATTTTTTTTAATGTCATACCGTGCGTGGGTCGTTGTATCCATTGTCGAACACGGAGCTGTTAGCAGCATATTGAACTCCATCTAATCCTTCTATAGACACATCTTGCTCTTTATTAAGGATCATGTATCTGAAATTAGAAATAACATAATAAAACTACGTTTGTTTCCCAACAGAGTTGGCAGAGACTACGGATGTCCACTTGCTACGATCTCGAAATAAGTAATAACAATAATAATAATAATACCGGACATTTCACACAGCATCATTTAGTGAGCCCAAAGTAAGCAGAGCTTGTGTTATGGGTACCACATGACTGATATACTATTTTTTTTGTAAATACATACATATTATACATAGAAATACCCAAGTACTTATTTTGTTTTATTGATTTTCTTAGCATTCCTAATAATGGGCGTCAGTTTATTGACGACCTCTGTGGCGCAGTTAGCGAAGACCTGAGACGCAGAGGTTGAGGGTTCGATTCCTGCCGAGGGATAAATGTATGGTCTGAAAATATTTGTTTCTAGTCTGGGCTTTTTCTATGTATAATATGTATTAATTTACAACATAATAAAAGAATATAATACAATATCAGTCATATGGTACCCATAACACAAGCTTTGCTTACTTCAGTGCCAGATGATGCTGCTTGAAATGTCTAGCATTATTTATTATAGATAGAGACAATCAGATAGTCAAATATTTAGTACTATTCCGCCAAACAATTCCTCAAAAAGAAATTCGACACATATTTCGCCTCCATGAGGCATCTTCACGAATCCTCAGTCTTGGTGCTTCATTACAGTGCGGAGCGAGTCAATAATTCCTGAGGATTCCTCGTGGAAGCGAAACACGTGTCAAATTTATTTTGATTAATTGATTGGCGGAATAGTACTAAATATTTGTCTCTCTGTTTAGCTTTTTTATTATTTATTATCATTAAATACATAGGTTCGGATATACATAGATTCTTAGTTGTATCAGATCAAGCGTGACACGACAGAAAAACTATTTTTTATAACAATTGATTTGAATTGTAAACCAGATTCATGATAACGGCCAAATAATCCACACGGCACACGGATTATAGCTAAGTAGGTACTTATCAATGACTAATGACGAGTAGATTAGTACCAGGAATGTTTGGTTGTGGAGTTCATAACTAAGTAGGTTCATTTAAAACAGGCTTCCATAGAATGTCAGATTAAATGTGTTATATATCATATCCTACAAGGCCACACATACTTTAGGTATGAAGCTACAAGTACCTACATCGGCGAACCTACCTTGTTCCACCAAATTCGTAGAGAAGTGACACGTCAGACGAGATATCTTTATTATTATTATTATATTAATACGTGAAGCTAAAACTTTCTTACCCCTTGTTACGAAAATTGCGCGGACGGAGGAGTATGGAATTTCGCACACTTAAGAGTTTATATAGAGGAGTCCAGAATGCTGATAGTTTTTTAATTATGCATAAACAATACATTTATTGTTCTTTAATTATGGTCGAATTTCGACCAGTGGGCGACCAATAGTAATAATAATAATGCCGGACATTTACGCGATAGAGTTACACTATAGAAAGAGGGTATTATTATGAGGAAGCAGCCATTTTGCATAGCTACACTGTCGATCCACTATAAATATAAAGCGCGCGCCTGCAACTGGTTTACTTTTACTTGAGACTTCGTAGCGACAGCACCCATAACATGGCTACAAATTGTTATTTTGTTCGTTTTTTCAAAATTTAATGTAAAAATGTTTATTTAAAATTAGGGTCTATTTATTTATTAAATTAAATTCTTTAGTTCGTTTATAATTATTTAGCTGAGACAGTAGTATATTATTAATCATTAGTTATATAAAAGTATATTATTATGTTAGGCGCTTAGCGCTTGTGCGATCTGAATCGCAATTTGTTGCGTTGTAACAAGAGTCTTTTTATATAAGTAATTGTTTCGGTATTAGGTACTATCCTATTTTATATATTTGCTAGCAGTCCCGCTCGCGACTTTATTCGCGTATTTTAAAAAGTAAAATACCTATATCACAATAAAACACAACATAAAGCACTCGGGATAATCCAGGTATTAATCAGTCAATATATTTTTAGAATTGTTTTTGTAGTTCCAAAGCTAAAAACTACGACCTTCTATATTTTTTTTATAGAATTGGATAGAATTAAAAATGGCGCTTGGTTTAGCTCCATTTTTTATGATCACTACTTGGGATAGTGATTAAACCGTAACATAATAAAACGTATTTTCTATACAGGGTTTGATCCCCCGTTGTCCCGTAGCATATTTATACTAAATTAAAAAGTAATGTTTAAACTTATTCGGACTCTGAGATTATAATAACCCGTTAATATCAGTATTATATTTAGTTTATTTAGATTGTGTAAGTATAGAATTATATGTACCTGAACACCACACCAACATGCCCCTTCTCTGTTTATTTATAGTCCAATCCATCCAAAGGTTGCCTGGCAGAGACCGCTGTTAGCGATAAGGCCGCCGATTGTATTGCCTTTTATTGTAAAATAATTGTTTTTGTATTTTTCTGTGTGGTATAGCAATAAATAGTTTTCTATCTATCTATATATCAGCCGGCAATGAGTTCCATTCTTTAGTAAAGTGTTTATCTTGTGTCTGAAACGTAAGTTATCCCGTTGTCCCGTTGCTTATTTATACAAAAGTAGTCCAAGTACAATGTTCGAGACTTTCAAATTATAATGCGATACGCTTATTGGCAGTTATTGACACCCAGTTCAACCGTTGCTTTTTTGTATAGTTTATAATGGATTCAGATTCTGAGATTATAACGATCGGGAAAAATAGACGCCAGCAATCAGTTCAACTCCTTAGTAGAGAACTTATATCGTGTCTAAAGAAGTATTTTCTCCACAAATTTGTGTTACCCCGATGTCCAAGTAGAGTCACAGGTAGACTGCTAAAAGTATGTATTTTGCATATTTTTAGGTACAACTTACGTGCAAATGTCAGGAGCGAATATAGTGACATCAGGTTGGCCTAGCTCTGGTGCCCACAGTTCTCCCGTGGAGCCCTTAACCTCTCCGCATTCGTCTCTGTAGACGGTCCTGTCAGAGTACCGCCATTTCTCAATGTTCCCGATCTGAGAGAAGTCGGCTTCTCCCGTGTTCATGAGGAATGCGCCATCGAACTCCAAGGACTCGTTGCGCTGAAAGAAATATTAAGTGCCTTTATGAAAAAACGTGATTTTTTTACCAGAAAAAAATCAAATATCTTTTTTAAAAGTATAGTTAGTTAAATGGATGTTTTAATAAGTTCATTCTATTATTACTCGTGTGAGCGAGCTGTTAGTTTGACGTCAACTTTAGAATGTTGATTATCGAGTGGTTTAGACCTCAGTTCTTAATCATATTACAAAATTAACCATAACATTAAAAACAGTTTGCAACCAAAGAGTTGTATAGAATATTATTATTATTTGATTTTGGTTTTTATCAGCCGGCTTAAATAAACCGGTGAAATAACCAAGAAACACGGGCCTAAGCCAAGTACAAATCAGTGTTTTGGTTTGATGTGAATTTATGGTATTACTAGACGTTACTAGACGAAGAGTAACCAGCCACTTTGTTTAGCTTTTGTGGACTATGAGAAAGCCTTTGATTCTTTCGAAACCTGGGCAGTGTTGCGGTCACTCCAGCGGTGCCAAATCGACTATCGGTATATCGAAGTTGAAATGTCTGTACAGTAACTGTTGAAATGTCTGTACAGTAACGCCACCATGTCGATCCGACTCCAGGACCAGAGCACGAATCCAATCCCATTGCATAAAGGGGTGAGACAGGGAGATGGTATTTCTCCGAAACTGTTCACTTCTGCATTGGAAGATATTTTCAATCTCTTGTACTGGCATAGATATGGTATCAACATTAACGGCGAACGCATCACTCACCTTCGATTTGCCGATGATATAGTCATCATGGCAGAATCGCTGGAAGACCTTGGCGCAATGCTCAGCGATCTCAATATCGTCTCTCAACAGGTGGGTCTTAAAATGAACATGAGCAAGACAAAAATCATGTCAAATGATCATGTTGCACCCGTACCGGTACATGTTAGGAGCGATATAATCGAAGTTATAGACCATTATGTCTATTTGGGTCAGGCGATTCAACTAGCCAAGTCCAACTTCGACAAAGAGGTCGGCCGACGAATCCAACTCGGATTCGGGAAATTAAGGCACATCTTCTCGTCACAGATACCGCAGAGCCTCAAGACGAAAGTCTACAAACAGTGCGTGTTGCCAGTGATGACATATGGAACTGAGACTTTGACGCTGACCTCATACACAAGCTCAGAGTCGCGCAACGTGCAATGGAGAGAGCCATGTTGGGTGTTTCACTACGTGATAAAATCCGCAACTAGGAAATCCGTAGAAGAACCAAAGTCACCGACGTAGCGCTCAAAATTTGCAAGTTGAAGTGGCAATGGGCAGGCCATATAGCTTGCAGAACTGATAACCGTTGGGGAGTAAAAGTTCTCGAATGGCGACCAAGGACAGGAAAACGAAGCGTAGGACGACCCCCTACCCGATGGACTGACGACATTGTAAAGATCGCAGGAAGTCGGTGGATGGAAAGGGCTCAAAATCGTTCCTGGAAATCTATTGGGGAGGCCTATGTTCAGCAGTAGACTTCATAAAGGCTTATGTGATGTGATGTGATGGTGAGTTTAGCGGGAGAGAAAAGTGTATGAAAATCCATTTCTAACGTGTTATTTTTTTTTTAATTCTTCATAGATCAGCCGATAGCTAAGGTTAGTTTCTTTATAGGTGAATCGACAAAATTTATTTTAGTTTTTACTATTCCGTCACTGGCGCTACTTTGGAACATATATATTTGGAACAATGAAGTGTTTTCGTTTCAGCTTGGGCAATATTGCTTTCGTACTTGCTTTCGTATTGAGTTTGTCCGGCCGGCGACAGTCTGGATGTTCTCCTGCACAGGTCGCATTTCTCAACCGATTCTCGTGAAATTTTGTGAGCAGGTTCTATATATAGACTTTTTTTTGTCGATTCAGTTTTTGTTTTTTTTTTAAATGGCGGATATTTCAGTCATTTCGAAAAATTTTCAAAAATGTCACTAATCTTTTTTGTTACCCTTTTTAGGACGCAACTTTTTTCATCCGATAAACTTCAAGGGATAAACCCCTTGGTGTTAGGGAGTGTAAAATAATAAAAAAAAAACAAGTTTCATCAGCTTTCGTAATAAAACTATGGTTTTTGGTTACTCATACCTCCATAGTTTTTGTTTGGTTTGAAGAAGCTGTTGACATAACGGCGATAGCGCCCATATTAACAAGCTATGTAAAGACAGACTCATGAGGTCTACAGTCACTACACTAGTAAACCTAGTGGCTCACAGAGCCACTAGTTTTATACAACCTCGTAACTAACATCCATCTCAACATTAGCATCTCCGTCGCATCCACTCTTCTTTCATCCGTGTTCAGCAGTGAGAACATGAGGGTTTTCAAACCGATATTTTTATATTACCAGCTATCTAAATACTTGTAGTTCATTCCTCCAACGTCCTTGGATTATCTAGTAAAGATAAGGCACGTTGATAGTAACCAATCATTGATTTGATTACTCGTATTGCGTCAGAGAAACACACGTGCCCGTTTTTCACATGATGTTTGAATCTATTGCCATCTCATTTATTGCCATTTAAATGCAAACCATACATTTACGACCTGCTAGCTAATTATGTAATTATAGCATAGATGGTTGTAATATTTTACACGCGAAATGAATAAAACTGTTGAAACATACTGCATCTACATAAGAACCATGACACAGGTTTTGGTAATCATATATTACGAAGGTCTACAGCTCACAGAGCCACTAGTAAATAGCTATGTGAGCTATAGACTTCGCAAACATTTTTCGAAATTACTGATATGTAACTTTTTTACGTTTTCAACCCCCATATCTTCACCATTTTGAAAAAATTCCAAAAACTGAATCGACGAAAAATCTATCTTTTTTTGTTTTTTTTTTAGTTGAGAAATGCTTCCTGTAGAGGAGAACATTTGGACAGACGCCGGCCGGACAGACAGACATACGAAAGCATTTTTGCCTCAGCTGAAACGGAGACACTCGTTCGCGCTTCGCACTCGCTCGGTCAATTATTCCTACTGTAATTTATTAAGTGTATTTCCTACTGAAATGTGAAATGTATAATAATATAATAGCATATAATATAATAGGGGGTAATAGCTCTATAGACATCCTTATTAAAAAAGCGCACGTGCTACCGTCTTTGAAGCTCGCGAGCCGAAGCGTGTCGCGAGCCGTGGGACAGCTGGACATTGGTTACAAAATCATAATAATTCGGAAACGCGAATGTGGCTAAGCCGCCAAATTTTCATCGTAGTACGGTACGTAGCACGTAATGCTAGAAACTCGAACTAACTAACTGACAGAAGTGACAGATTTCAAGCAAGTATTACCTACTCGTAGTTAGGCATCAGAGGGTCTAGACAGTAACCAATTTCTGTTAGCGTTTACGACTGCGGAAAGACCAAATGGTATGGATATAACACTAGCTTGGGATAATTCACGTAATGAAACCGCGACTGCTGCTTTAATTTCCATACTATTTCATCTTTTCACAAAGACGTGAAGGTAAACTAAGCGGTATTTGTGTAGACCCCCAGTACGATAAAAACGGGGCTAGGAATAAATAAATATCGAGAGTGTGCTATGATTTAAGAAAATATGTTCAACTTGAAATGTGATCTTAAAATGGCTTTGAAGATCATCAACTCTCTTCTAGTTGATGAACAGATGTGATCAGAATCCACAGGTCTGATTGATTCAAAATTGAGTGTCCTGTTACATCAGTAATGTTGTCAGAACATGGAAACTTTGACCTGATGCTGCAGCAACACCTGGAATCTGCAGGATACCCAACTCCTCACCAACTTACAGCAGAGGTATCGTGGGCTCATTGGGATCTTCTCAATTTGTAGTTTATGTATTTATTTTGCGCCCAAGTTTTTTTTTTTTATTTTAATTTATGGTACCTGGATGACAAAGCTTTGCTTGGTATAAAACACGGATAAAACGTCTTTTACTAAAAATGAAACCTAGCTAGATCGATTATCGCCCCCGAAACCCCCTGCATACTAAATTTCATGAAAATCGTTGGAGCCGTTTCCGAGGTTCAGATTATATATAATATATAATACAATAATTGATCGTTTAAAATTATTAGATAGAGAGATTTTTTGAGCTTAATAATTCATATTGAACCGTATAATAGTGACGGCGTCAACCATTTTCAACTTCGTTTCTACCGGGTGTCCGTGACTCTCGTATTTTTTCGTCTTTGTCAGTAGGTAAAGTACTTGAGAAATAATTTTCGTCATTTCGCCTCGCCACTGAACCCACTTGAATAAAATCAAATTGTGATAACCAATATAGCCAATATCTCTTCTATAGATTAACTGCGCAGTTGGTGGAGACAGGTGTTAGCAAATAAGGTGTTATTTACCATCTGGATTCATTATATTCTGGATGTTATAAAGTATCATATGTTTAATATATATATATACATAGGATATTTTGTATCATTATGTAATGATATAAAACGGGCAATACGTGCCATTTATAAAATGAAATCACGAGAATCTTTGAGAGTTATATTCAAAGATATTAATATTCTAACAATAGCTTATATACATGAAATTGTTTTATACACACGAGATGGTATTCAGCAAAATAGTGACCTTCATAGAATCAATATTAGGAACAGACACAAATTTTACATCCCTAGGTTTCGACTAGAAAAAGTAAATGAGTCATTTATGGAGAACACGGTGCGCTTCTATAATAAGCTTCCTGAATATGCTACTAAACTACCTATTAAGAAATTTAAAGCATACATAAAAGGTAGTCTTTTGAAGAAAGTTTATTATAATATAAATTACTTTATTATTGATAAGAATGCATGGCCTCATGTCGCTCTGCCCTCAGACAGTTAACCGACGCATTTGAAATGTATAAACATCTTGTATTAGTATTTCGTAGTTAAGGTAGTTATAAGATGGATCATATAAAAAAGCGCTAGGACCAAGACGAGTTTCTTGCCAGTTGTTCTCGGGCTTGGGTTAGGATGAATTGGCACCTAAATTCACCTAGTATATAAGACGTTTCAAAGTGATCCTTGTGATTGTATTGAATAAAGTATCTTTTGACTTGACTTGACTTTGAGTTCAGCTCCGTTGGTAGTAGGTCTGCCTTCTCTAGCTTGGTTTAATAACTTTTATGTTTATTCTGTCTTCGAGTGTTATAATAGTATCATAAGTAGCAACTACTTGTCGCTGGTCTGGGTGTTTCTATGTATAATATTACTTACGAGAATTAAAAGTAAAATCAGTCATGTGGAGGTACCACATGACTGATTAACACAAGCACTGCTTACATTGTAGCTAAATGATGCTATGTGAAATGTCCGGCATTATTTATTTATTTATTATTAAAAATGTATAAGTATTCTGTAAGTCATTTCGTTCCCATAGTACAGTTTGGTGTTAGATAGTATTGTGTGCAATGATTTTAAAAGAGTAGAGATATGTTACGTTCCTAGTAAATTGCGTTTGAAAATAGTCGCAGTTGCATATAGATAAATATACAAAGTACAAACTACAATCATGTTCACTTGTTTCACTAATGAACGATCGACTGATAATGAAAACACAAGAGTAAGAGAGATAGCTATCTGTACCCAATTGCGCTTTGATTGTCGCCGTGGATACACAGATTATGATTTTTAATCGAACAGAACGAACATTGGTAAAGAAGAAAAGTAGGTAGGTAACGACAAAAAAAGGTAAACGCGATAAACACCCGTTTTAAAGTAATCATTATGTTATCTGATCACGAAAGTTTAAAAAATTCTATAATTGATAATAGTTTATATTATGCAGCTGCAACCCTACAATCACGTCCCGCCTTACATACGCACTCCGAGTTTACAATTCACATAATATACTATCATTCGATTCCACTTAATACGACGTTATATAAAATAATCATATACACTAATACGGTGTTGGCACTATAATTCGTCCGGCTAAAATCAATACATACGACGACGTTGCATCTTATCTTTTAATCTATGCCGCCATTTTTATCATACGCGTGATTTAATGAAATTGCTATCCTTTTTCTTTACTGAGCACATGTTTTCGTTACGAAAATTTTTAAATTAACTTATACTATGTAGTCAAAATCAAAATAAGTTGTACTTACGTGATATGAGATCCCTTGAGCTTTATTTTTTTTTTCTTTGATAGTTTGTGCACTTCCGAAACACACACGACGGCATTTTATTTATTTTTGTTCAATTTCGGCTCATAACGTCACATTCATCGACTTGTTTGGCATGAACTGAGAGCGAGAGTGGTCAGATGGGTCTTTTATGAATCTTCAACTCGGGCGCGCTAGTAACATATCTCTACTCTTGTAAAATCATTGATAGTGTGCATTGTAACCACCGATTATTAATATTATTGTTTTTCTATAAGGTAAATACATACATAGCTTCTACAAGTAAAGTTACTTATACAAAAACATGAAATCCCGCTCTACTTAACGTAACATTTATCTTTTAAGAGTTATTTATTATTTAACTTCCACATGCACGCGGGCTTCTTTTGTTAACCAGACTCTTAAGAGACTGCTGCTATCAGAAGACACCACACTACAAGACACGAATACAAATTCATTCTCCCAAACATACACACACACAACACACTTTTTGCACGCCTCTTTTCACACATACACACTCGAACAGTAGGTACCTACACTGAATGTTGTATTGCGCTCGTTTTCGGCTCCTCATCTCGAGGGTAATAGCTGGAAATCAGTGTTTGCTTCTTAAGCAATATTATCGCTGAGCTATGACCCTTTTGATATTGCAACACACACGCACTTTTAGTATCTAGTGTCTAACCTAAAGTTTTATGTATTTACCATTATGTACAATGGTACCATTGATTGTACGTGTGTGCTGGTTTATGAAATACATGTTGTATCTATCTATCTATTTACATTTTAATTTCGACGCTATTACTGACACGTTCAGAGTCGCTTCTTAGTATTGATTTTCTTTGTCAACTAAGGCGACTTGTGTAACCATTAATGATTCTGATGCCCGAATACGGAAATGCAACTAAAGTGGACAAGTGCAGACAACACCATCTAGCCCCAAACTAGGCATAGCATGTATTATCAAATCCATGTACCTTTACTTAGAAAGGTTTTTCAACTTCTGTCAAAAGTTAATTGCTGTCAAGTCAAAAGATACTTTATTCAATACAATCACTAGGATCACTTTGAAACATCTTACATACTAGGTGAATTTAGGTGCCAATTCATCCTAACCCAAGCCCGAGAAGAACTGGCAAGAAACTCGTCTTGGTCCTAGCGCTTTTTTACATGATCCATCAACCTTTACTACGAAATACTAAAACTGCGCCACAGAGGTCATCGTGCGGTTATAAGTATAGTGAAGAATAGCGCGGTTTAATTCGCTAGTGCACGCAAGGCCTTAGTGTAGAAGAATTAGGCCCCACGTGCGTGCAGCACCGCTTACATCAGACATTGCATCAACATTATGAGTGAGTGAACGAGTATTGCTTGCGTTGCTTTCTACGTTGTATAAGCGTCTATTGCTGTGTGTTATCGCTAGGCTTAATTACCAAGATATATAGAGATATGGGTAATCATTTGTTATAACTTATGTGTTTTGAAACTATGTTTGAGTTTAAATAAGTATAAACAATAATTAAAAAAACTAGCGGTCGCCCACTGGTCAAAATTCGACCATAATTAATTTAAATTTGAAAAAAAAATTGCATTCTGCATTCCTTCTCGATAGAAACTATAAGTGTGCGAAATTTCATACTCCTCCGTCCACTCAATTTTCGTAAAAAGGGGTACAAAGTTTTTATATATATTATTATAGTATTATGTATATATAAACAATGCAATTTTTTGGTAGTTATATACATAGGTATGCGGATCGCCAGGTTGAAGTGTAAATGGGCGAGACACTTGGCAAGAATGGATAAAGGGAGATTGACAAAGGCGGTAACAGAGTGGTGGCCCAGGGATGCTCAACGGCCAAGAGGCAGACCACCCGCCCGATGGTCGAACGATATAGTCAGCGTTGTCGGGAACCACTGGATAAGACTTGCTAGTAAGCGGAAAGAGTGGGTGCAATCGGCCTGAATGATGATGAAATATATACATATTATCACTACATAATATAAAACAAAGTCGCTTCCCGCTATCTGTCTGTCCCTATGTATGCTTAGATCTTTAAAACTACGTAACGGATTTTAACCCCTTGAGTGGCGAACCTAAATCTAGACTTTTAAATACAATTCCCGCGATAGAACTTTCGGACCAGTTGCGAGTCAACGGAGTTTTCACTACCGGGTAAATTGTACAAGTAATGAGTCAACGTATTAACGCGGTTTTTTTTATAGATAGAGTGATTCAAAAGGAAGGTTTAAGGTTTATGTATAATACATGAAAAATATAGTAGAGGCACACTGATAATTTTAGAGGTTTCTAATCACATTAGACATTCTGTAGTATATTTCGTATCAGCATTGCACCCGCGCGATGCCGGGGCGGGTCGCTAGTACATAGAAAAACACCCAGACCCGAGAATACCTACACATGCAGAACATAAGAACATTTGTCCCGCGGCGGGATCGAACTGCGCAACATTCTGCTTCTCGTTTTCTTGTATCAAACTGTTAATTCCGTAATGTAATTAAGAAATAAGTTATAAAATTTAACATCTTCGTATCGTGTAATAAAGTTATTTTGAACCAATATGGTGAGAGTATTAAAGTAGGTATTTAAATCAAATTGAAAATATTAAATAATCACCGTCGCATATCCTCTGCTAAGTTGGTGTAGTTTTAAGTTACAGCTTCCACTTATAGGTAGTGAACAAACTAATTAAATTCAGCATATTTTAAAAATATTTTTATAAACTTTTATTTTGTATTTTTTCTGATAAAAATGAGATTTGAGCACCGTGGGAACGCGTCAAGGTCATTTGAACAGGAAACTGTCTTAACCTTTTACGTACCGAAATCATGATACGTGAAAGGAACAATAGAAATATGAGGGTTTAGAAAGTGATTTAAAAAAAAAATCTTCGGCTGAGACGCAGAAGGTTGCGGGTTCGATTCCGTGGACAAATGTTTGCATGATCTGAAAGTATTTGTCTCGGGCCTAAGAGTTTCTACGGATATAAGTATCAGTCACGGGGTAGTAGGTGAGTAGTACCCATAACACAGGCTCTGCATATTTTGGGACCAGATGATGCCTTGTGAAATTTCTGGCGTTTTTATTTTTAAATTATATTTTGTATTTTTTTTCTGATAAAAAAATGTGATTTAAGCAGCGTGGGAACGCGTCAAGGTAATTTAAACAGGAAACTGCGAAAAACAAAAAAAACAGGAAAACTTTAATCTTTAAAACACCGACATCGCGATATCGTGACAAAGAAAAACATGAGATTGCACATTTTTAAAAACACGGGGCTTTACTCCTGTATTATTTAGTCGATAGAGGTACCGACACTGTTTCGATTCGTCTAGGAGAATCTGCGATTTGAGTGCGAACCGTGAACTCGAGCGGCAACGAGCGGACCACGAATCAAACTCACCCGGATGAAGATTCTCTAGATGAGTCGAAACAGTATCGGTGCCTCCATCGACTAAATAATACGTAATCTACGTGTTTTTCAAAATGTATAGTACAACTCACGAATGTTTTGAAAGTGAAGAATATTGTTTTGAAGGATTTACTCGTTAGCATTGTATTGCTCTAGCGGGGCTTATATTTAAGAAACAAACTCGTTTTAACAGACTTCATAAAAAGGAGAAGGTATCATTCGTCGGAAAGAGAACTCTATCAGCTTTTTGCGAGGTTGTATGTACTGTGCCTTGATAAAGCAGTGGACAAAAGTGCAAACTGTGCACCAGCGCAATATTTTTGTTTGTATTTAGTGCATTTTTATGTTTACACAGACATACTCTACAATATGGAATATAACAATATGGCCGTTTTTTGTGTGGCTCAAAAAAATCGGATTTTTTTTCTTAGAAAACCGTCATGTAAGAATAGATTTGGAAAAATCGTTTTTTGGTTGTAAATGCATACATCCCGTTTGGTCTCATGAAATTTGATAGAATTCCACCACAAAGGGTGAAAAATGGGGAAAGTATAGGGCTTCTAATTGAGTAATGTATTTATGAGGAATGATAGTTTGAAATATATACATATAAAAAAAATCTCCTTCCTTTAGGGTGATAGAGCAGGAGATTTTTATTGACTCAAATTATATTCAATAGTCTACTTATAATTTTTTTAAAACGTAATTATTTTTAAAGATTGTACTCGTACCAGCATAACACACTGAATAAATAACTATTTTTGTATCAGTGTTGTAATTGTGTTGATGCTTCATTGTTCAAAACGCTACTTACTATCAGGTATCACTATCAGTTGACCTATAATTACATACGCATCGTTTTATTTCCTAATTTAAAACATATTAAAGAATGAAAAAGATAAAATTAATGGTGGACAATGCAAATCAAAACATCTAGCCCCAAACATGTAGCAAAGCTTGTATTATAGTGACCAAATGACTGGTTTTTGGGGACAGTCAGAGTCAGAGGACTGGGAAAGACAGACATCCTCAAGATGATACTAACTATTTGTACAAAGGGTTCCGTATATGTCTGTCTGTCTAGACCTTTTATTCTCAGGAGCGCGTGAAGGTATCTTATATAATAAGGTATAAGGTATAAGGTATATAATAAGGTATTTATTTATTTTATTATTTATTTAATCAAAAATACGATCATTTATGCCGCATAATAAATAAATAAATAATCCCGGACATTTCACACAACATCATTTGGCCCTAAAGTAAGCAGAGCTTGTGTTATGGGTACCACATGACTGATATACTACTTAATATACTTTTTTTTTGTAAATACATACTTATTATAACACCCAGACCCGAGACAAATACTTGCAGATCACACAAACATTTTTCCCGCGGCGGGAATCGAACCCGCAACCTTCTGCATCTCAGCCGGGTCTTAGCCAACGGCGCCACAGAGGTCGTCGAATATTTCGAACTTGCCAGTAAATCAAATTTGCCAAAAAACATGGTCTCACAGCATAAGTAAAAGAAAAATCCGCGATTCTTTAATTTGCTCGTAAATTACATAAAAAAATATGTTTATGTGACTACAAACCATAAACTATGTTCGGTCCTTTCATAGATTAAGATGGTATAATTGGACTAGTAATAGTAAAGATGGTAAAAGAACCACGGACAATTTAAGTAAGATACCCCCCTTACGTGCGACTTGCGCATTTGACTGATTTATTGACCGAGCGAGCGCGAAGCGCGAACAAGTGTCACCGTTTCAGCTTAGGCAAAAATGCTTTCGTCTGTCTGTCTGTCCGGCTGGCCTCTGTCCAGATGTTCGCCTCTACAGGTCGCATTTCTAAACAGATTCTCGTGAGCAGGTTCTATAACTATATAGATTTTTTTTGTCGATTCAGTTTTTGGATATTTTTCAAAATGGCGGAGTTATGGGGTTTGAAAAGGTAAAAAAAATTATATTTCAGTCATTTCGAAAAATGTTCGTGACAGCTCACAGAGCCACTACAACTGATCCAGCATACGTGCATAAAGCCCACCGATGGTAAATGGTTACCGTAACCTATGATGCTTGCAATACCAGGGTATTACACGTACGTTGTCGGCCCTTAAAAAAAAAGACAAAAGTTATTTTAAAACATTAAACATAGGTCTCAGTCCTACGTTCGGAGAAGCAAGAAGTTTTTTTGTCAAAGTGCGGAGCGAGTTTAGTAAGTGTTCCTGAGGATGCCTCGTGGCGGCGAAACACGTGCCAAATTTATTTTTGAAATTGCATGTGTGGATGGTGTGCGTTAACTTTTTACTAACGAGGTGCATGCGTCTCCATCGTGTCTAACTCATTAGGAATAGATGGTCGACGACGGGGCACGCAAGTCTAGAAGATACCTATTTACTCTTTACTTGAAGAGACCTAAATTGTAGTTTTCAGGAAAAACAGACGACGGCAAACCATTTCAATAAATAAAATAAAATAAATAAATAATCCCGGACATTTGACACAGCATCATCTGGCCCCAAAGTAAGCAGAGCTTGTGTTATGGGTACCACATGACTGATATACTACTTATATACTTTTTTTTTTTTTGTAAATACATACATATTATACATAGAAACACCCAGACCCGAGACAAATACTTGCAGATCTTACAAACATTTGTCACGCGGCGGGAATGGAACCCGCAACCTTTTGCGTCTCAGCCGGACCTAAGCCCACTGCGCCACAGAGGTCGCCAATCCTTGGCTGTACGCATTATAAATGTAGAAGCAAAGCGCTTTGTTCGTAAGGGTTGTAGACTGACAAGGTATGGATGGTATTGAGCGGTACGTCTGCTTGTCCTGTTGTGAAAGGGAGGTGGTGGAATGAGATTATGCAATTCCTGGGAAATTCTCCGAAATGTATTCTATAAAAGATCGAAAGACAAGCAATTTTACGCCGGTGCTCGAGACTCTGGAACTTAGTCTTAGCGTTTACCTGCTCACCCATCACCCTCAATGCTCTACGGTAAATTCAGTCAAAAGCAGCAAGCTGGTGTTTGGCTGAACCATCCCATAGATGGCAGTAATACTCCATACCCGTCCGGACTTGACAGTCAGTCGGACAGACGTAAGTCTGACGGAAAGTCGTCAGTCTGTTACTTTATAATATTTAAGATAATTTAATGGTTTTATTAAACATTTTGAATCATAGGACAAAGCTCAGTTTGCGCTATCAAATATAAAATTATCAGCATCCGCTGTGATTCATATTGTACTTGAACAAACATTGTGATCTTTGCACTCCACTCTAGAGGACTCATTGCAAGATTTTGTCAAAAGCCACTGTGTTTGGAGTTTATAAATGGAAATACTATAAGCGCCCGTAGCGGCTATCTTATTCATCTGCCCGGTCTTGTTATATCGAACCAATGTGGTGATAGGAATAAAGTGCGCCTCAGAGGCTTCTTCCGTGCATTACCCAAATTTACCAGAGTAATGCGTTTATTCAATTTTCATATAAAACCATACACACAAATGATTTTGAGAGAATTTCAATCGAGACACTTCGATCGATCATAGTGTCTCACGAGTCTCTCCACGATTGCGAAACTGTGAACAACTCACAGTCAGCCCTCAATATCAACATACTTATATAACAATCACAACAACACGCCTCTTTATCCTCGTGCAGTTTTATCTTAGACACATTTACAATCTCGTGGTCAAAATTCTATTGTAAAATAAATAAACAAATATAGGGTCTTCTAATAGGCACGTCCGAACTTTGACAGTTGGTAGCGGCCATCTTGTTGAAGCTACATCTGTCAAATTGGTTGTAATTTATTCATTCTGTTTTGCCAAATTATCATGGATAGCTATAGTATTCAACAACACGTGCAAATGATAAAATTGTTTTATCAAAATGAGTGTTCTGTTCGGGCAACGCACCGCGCGCTTCACCCATTTTACGGTCGCCATAATCGTCCTACCGACAGGACTATTCGTCGTGTGGTGGATAAATTTGAGTCCACTGGTTCGGTAAATGATTAAATGATAAATGTACGACCAACACCCGTACGTCAACGAAACGCAAGGTCTGCCGAAAACATCGCCGCTGTCCGTGAGAGTGTGCAGGAGAATCCGAGACAGTCGATTTCGCGTCGCTCACAAGAACTCGGCCTTTCACAGACCACAACTTGGCGAATTTTGCGTCGTGACTTGGGCCTGCACCCGTATAAAATTCAACTCACCCAGGAATTGAAGGTAAACGACCATAGACAACGACGTGTGTTCGCTGAATGGGCACTGGAGCAGTTAGCAACTGACCGTAATTTTCACAGAAAAATTATCTTCAGCGATGAGGCCCATTTCTGGATGAATGGGTACGTAAACAAACAAAATTGTCGAATTTCGGACGATACCAATCCATATGAGATCCAAGAGCGTCCAATGCATCCCGAAAAAGTTACAGTTTGGTGTGGGTTTTGGGCTGGCGGCGTCATCGGGCCATATTTCTTTGAGAACAACATTGGCCAGGCCATCACTGTCAACGGCGAGCGCTATAGGTCGATGATTACCAACTTTTTTTGGCATGAACTGGATCATCTGAACACCAACGACATGTGGTTTCAACAAGACGGCGCTACGTGCCACACAGCTCATGCCACATTGAATATTCTGCATGAGAGATTTGAGGGCATGGTCATCTCACGTGGAGCTGATGTGAACTGGCCACCGAGATCTTGTGACTTAACCCCGACTTTTTCTTGTGGGGTTTTCTTAAGTCGCAGGTCTATATATAAACCACAAATCACAGCGTCCCTCAAAGCCAACATAACCTATGCCATAAGTCAAGTTCAGAACGACGTCAACTTTAGGAGAAGATGATGATTATTGAATAATTTCGACTTTTCACTTTCAAACCCAGAGCGAACCGGGGACGCTCGCGGCAACTCAACGGACCGCGGATCAAACTGACCCTGATGAAGATTCTCTAGATGAATCGAAACAGTGCCTCCATCGACTAAATAATACGTGAGTAAAGCCCGTGTCTATCAAAATGTAATGCTAGTTAACTATTTAAATGTAGCATTATTTTGAAATTATTCACTAAAACCAGACATTCGACTTCCTTTTTTTCGGCATCTGTGGCGCAGTGCGTGAAGGCCCGCCTGAAACGCAGAACGTTTCTGGATTGATTTCCAACGTTTATATTCGAAATATTTGCAGATAATACAATAAATGTTTGTATTATCTGCAAATATTTCTTTTGCTATGTATAATATGTATTTATTTACAAATGTTACCTTTTCACGTTACTTTTTATGTTGGTACCACGCATGTGAAACCGCGGGCACCTGCCTGTTTATTATACATATTTCAGATATCATAATACGCTATTTAGTCACGAATGTATTTCTATACATACTTAAATACCTATAAGTAAGAGATCATTTTCTATACTTAGGTACATTATACTTGGCACAAAGAGATGGATCACAAGACATGACGAATATATTTATAGGTATAAGTGATGTAGGTAAATTACTTTGCACAAAGAGATGACTAAGCATAACAGTAGATACTTATTAGGTATCTGAGAGTCGTTATCTGTCGTGCTGACGACGGAAACATGCAAACATTGATAATGGTTCTGATGTGTAGCATTTCTTTATTCTTCATATAATGTAGGGGGAAGTTCCGTAACGCCGGACGGCACCTAGTTTCGGACACTCGTACTATCTCGACAACCTCAAACGCGTTCGATTCAAATTTGACTGAAAAGTGCGGATAAAAGAATGAAAAAGGAACCGCTAACTGATATATCTAAATTTCTTTGTTTTACTAAAAAGCGTAAAACTTTTTAACCTACTTCAAAAAAGAGATGGTTCTCTAGAGAAAAAAATACAACTGAATTCGGTTGTATTTTTTTTATATTTAATGAGGTCGGATTTCTTTTTAGTTTTTAAAACGTAATTATTTTTGTACGAGTCAAATATTTGCCTGTGTCGGGAATCATACCCGCATCCTTCTCATCTCTGCCTTCGTTTACTGCTCCACTGTCGTTAATATATGAATTTAATAATGAATAATAATGAACCGGGAACCCGAGCGACAACCAGCTCACACTGATGAAGACTCTCTATGGTGAATCTAATCAATGTCGGTGTCTCCATCGACAAAATAATACGCGAGTAAAGCCCGTGTTTATCAAAATGTATAGTACAACTCACGAAAGTTTCTATAGTGAAATAGTTACCTAGCTTCTAAAAACAGCTAAAAAGACTCTAATTAGCCTTCTAAAGTAATTAGTACATTAATTATCAAACACGCATAATGTTTGTATTTAAGGTATGGAAGGTATATAAAGTGCTGGTTCGACAGTCTTTCAAAAATAAACGGTGGCTAATGGAGCCCGCATCATACGAATATGACGAATATAATAATTTAATTTAATTTGACACATTTATTGTATTTGAATTTAATTTGACATATTTATGGTTGGATATTTATTTCTCAAAGAACAAGATTCACTTTTAGATAATACTAGCTGACCCGTGCCCACTTCGTTGAGCGGTTACAACTTCACAAAAAAAGTACCTACTATATTATTTTTATATATTTAAAAAAGTTACCTTTTAAATTATTGTAATAATTACAGAGATTAACAAAGCTACGGATAAATATTGATAGATGGCGCTAGCGGCCAACCGCGGGTTCGACCGCCTCGTTCCCGTTCCCGTTGTTTTTTCGGGATAAAAATAGCCTATATCCTAATCCAAATTAATAACTATATTCATTTTAAGTTTCATCCAAATCGGTCCAGCGGTTCTCGAGTTATAAGTGGTGTAACTAACACCACTTTCTTTTATATATATAGATTAGATTACAATGTATGTACATAAAGTACTGGTTTGGGTCTAGTGCTATCCTTTGACTTAAGTCAAAAGAAAAGAGTCTATCTTATAAACACGCACTTGCTAATGAATTGTTTATATTATGTTGCCATCTCTATTCTTTGACATTAGAATGACAAGGACAGAGCATACACAAGCACCATGCTATATAATTATGTGATTCTATAATTACTCTACCCTATGGTAGAGAATAAATATTTTGGAATATTAACAAAATGTTCCTAGTTACAAATTATATTAATTAAAAGGCAAACCTTGTAGTCTAGTGGTAGTGATCCCGTTTCGATCCTAATGCCAAGGTCATGGGTTCGAATCCGGTCGTGCACCAATGGATTGTTTTATTTGAAAAATGTTTGTGCGCTGTACCAGTACTCTCAAATGGTGATGGAAAACATCGTGAGGAGACCGGCTTGTTATACAACCAAAAAAGTTAGAAAACAAGTAGACGAAAGGAGCCTCTGAGGCGGTTACTTTCACCACACTGGTTAGAAATAACTAGTGATACGATAAGAAGGCACGCCTTAAAGTGTAATTATCCTAGTATAGACCTGACAAATAAGATTATTCACCAGGCTATGGGCCCAGTACCTACCTAACCTACCTATAGTTAGGTACATATAAAAATAGCGAACATTTATCACAACATCATCTGGCCTCTAAGTAAGCTGAGCTTGTGTTATGGGTACCACATGACAAATATACTACTTATATACTTTTTTTTTGTTAAGTTATGCATATAACACTCATACCCGAGACAAATACTTGTAGATCATACAAACATTTGTCCCGCGGCGGGAATCGATATCGCAACCTTTTGCGTCACAGCCAGTCCTTAGCCCACTGCACCACAGGTCGTCAATATATATATATCATTACATAGTATAAAACAAAGTCGCCTCTTGCTGTCTGTCGGTCCCGATGTATGCTTAGATCTTTAAAACTATGCAACGGATTTTGATGCGGTTTTTTTAATAGTTAGAGTAATTCAAGAGGAAGGTTTATATGTATAATACATGGATAATATAGTAGAGAAACACTGATAATTTTAGAAGTTTCTAATGTGATGTCGTTAATAAACACTTTTTTGCGCTTTCATTGCAAACGTTGGCTGAACCCTACGAGATAGATCAAAATAATGTACTACAGTATTGTACACCTTAAAAAGGTCTACAACAAAGTCCGCGATGGTATATGTCTATCTCTTAGATAACGTTGTATATAAAGACATTCTGTAGTATATTTAGCATCAGCGTGCGAAGCCGGGGCGGGTAACTAGTGTATTATAAATAAATGAATCCCTATTTCCCTTGGTCACGAGAAGAACTTAATCGATTCCATTCATCTTTTTTTATGCTTTCTAATACTTCGTAGAAAGTTCTTACGGAAAAAAATAAGGAAACTGCGACATAGGCTATTGTTTTATGTAGGTACCATACGTGCGAATACGCGGGCAGCAACTAGTCTACATCTACACGAATATTATAAAAAGGAAAGATGTATTTTTGTATATAACGAATAAACTTAAAACTATTGGACCGATTTGAAAAAATATTACCGTTGGAAAGCTACACTATCCCCGGGTGACATAGGCTACTTTTTATGACGGGAAAATTGGTTTGTCCCGGGAAAATTCTTCAACGCGAGCGAAGCTGCGCGCGGACAGCTAGTATACAATAATAGAGACGTCACGTTCACGTTTATAGTTAAAGTCACCGCAAAGAATAAATGCTTAAGGAAAGTATAAGATTTCTTTCAAAATGTTCCTTGTTCGACCGGTTTCGAGAATTTTAATGACATTGGCTGTTGAATATAGAAGTGATTGTTTTTAAATTGATTTGGAAACGTAATTAGCAAATAAATAATAATAATAATGCCGGCCATTTCACACAGCATTATCTGGCCCCAAAGTAAGCAGAGCTTGTGTTATGGGTACCACATAACTGATATATGTACTACTTTTTTAAGTAAATACATACATATTATACATAGAAACTCCCAGACCCGAGACAAATACTTGCAGATCATAAGAACATTTGTCCCGCGGCAGAAATCGAACCCACAACCGCCTGTGTCTCAGCCGGATCTTAGTCCATTACGCCACATAGGGATAACATTTTGCTTAGCGGACAACTAACCCGCTATCAAAATTATTATGGGTCATAATCATAAATTTTAGTATAATATTGACTATTCATATCACGTGACCGAAACCGAGGAAAAAACTGTATAATAAATAAATAAATAATTGTTATTAGTTATTACTTGGATGGTGTTTCACACAACACCATCCAGCCCCAAACTAAGCTTGTAATATGGAAACCAGATTAACCTATAGAATATAGAAATAAATAATAATAAATAATAAATAATAGAAGAATATAGAATATACTTACTCAAAGTCAAAATCAAAAGATACTTTATTCAATACAATCACAAGGATCACTTTGAAACTTCTTACATATTAGGTGAATTTAGGTGCCAATTCCTCCTAACCCAAGCCCGAGAAGAATTGGCAAGAAACTCGTCTTGGTCCTAGCGCTTTTTAACTCGTAAATACATACTTACAACACCCAGACACAGAACATACATCTACGAGTATGTTCTCATACAAATGTTAGACCTGGGAGGGAATGGAACCCACTTACACAATTATCTACAGCGCAGAAGGCAGATAGTAAGCATTGAGCTGACTGGTAAGCTAATTGAAAATGGTCCCATAAAAATTTAATCGGTTCGGTAGTTTGGTTTTTAACCGACTTTATCAAAAAGAAGGAGGTTCTCAATTCGTCGGAATCTTTTTTTTTGTATGTTCACCGGTTAATCGAAAACGGCTGAACCGATTTGGAAAATTATTTTTTTGTTTGAAAGGGTATAACTTCACAGGTGGTCCCATATAAATTTTATCAAAATCGGTTTAGCTGAAAAATCAACGAAAATCTAAAAATTGTATACATCGATGATGTTTTCATGTACTTCGATACCACGCTGTCTCATTGGAGCGGTATTTGGCCTACCCATATTATATATACTTATACAAAATACATCTACTTTCCACTAAAAATGTAGTATAGGCTCAAATTTCATTCAACGAAGTCGGTTTTCTTTTAAGAGTTTTAAAAACGTAATTATTTCATCTATAGTTGCCAATCAATAAATAAGAAAGTACATAATATGCTTATGTCAAAAGTAAGCTCAACAGTTAGACAGACTATAAGCGATATGTAAGATTTAGAACTAACCTTGTAAAACCATCCAAACTTGTCATAGGGGATGTTAAAGGGGATGTCCGGAAACTGCAACGCGATGTCGATAACTGGATCGTCGATGCCATCGAACAGCCAGCTGGAGACGTTCGCCGTCAGGAACATGTTCTCGTGGTAATACCTCAGGAATAAATCTATAGGTACGTTCAAAAATGAGTTGGAGTGCCGTCTGGAATAGGCGACTGTCTGGAAGAAAAATACAATATGAGATATATTAGATTTAATATTTAACAGACTTCAAAAAGGAGGTTCTTAATTAGTCGGAATCATTTTTTTATGTGTGTTCACCGATTACTCAAAGACGCCTGAACCGATTTGGAAAATTCTTTTTTGTTTTCCTATTTGAATTTTATCGAAACCGGTCGAGCGGTTTTCAAAAATCAATGATACATCAATGATATTTTCGTTTACTCCGACACCTCGTTACTGCGAACAGTGAACGCTCGCGACAATTCGCGGAGCGCGGATCAAACTACCCTGTTGAAGATTCTCTAGATGAATCGAAACAGTGTCGGTGTCTCCATTGACTAAATAAAACGTGAGTTAAACCCGTGTTTATCAAAATGTATGTTTAATCAATTATTAATTGTTGATATAAAAATTGATTATTATCGATAAGTCTCGAATATTTTGATAGTGAAGATCAATCATTTTATTTGGAAACGGGAAATACAGTACAATGAATGAAAACCGATGATGCCTGCAAAAGGGAAGCACTGTGTTCCTTATTCGGATCAAATGCTCATTGTATAAAAGTATTCAAAAGTACATCATTCAAAAATTGCATCCAATTTAATGCACTTTGACACACGAACGCGTGGTCTTAGCGTATCTTTTCGTATCTAAATCATAGACAATGCATTAGGATTTGAATGTTTGTAAGCCGGGAACGCCCTTGCACCCAATGTTCGCAAAACAGATAGAGGAGCTTAATTTATGTCTGCGGGATAGAGCCATATCTGAAGCAGCATCAGGTTATCATAAAAGTTGGATAAATTCACAGAGTGAGGAACTGATGATCTGTATTACAGGTTATTTGAACCTATCTTGGCATCAGTCTCTCACGAAACAGGTGAACCAACTTAGACATGCTTATCAAAGTGTGTATCAAAGTATCGATTTTTAAAAATGCTACATACGTTATCTTTGTTGTTGGAGAGAAAATAAAATTAGTACCATTATTATTATTTTAATGTTACCTGCTACAAAAAATATTTTCGAAATAAAATATTTTATAATGTTTTAGTAGTTTACGAGTATTTTTTTGTATGGATCATACAAAAAGCGCTAGGACCAGGACGAGTTTCTTACCAGTTCTTCTAAGACTGGGGTTAGGAGGAATTGGCACCTAAATTCACCTAGTATGTAAAACGTTTCAAAGTGATCCTTGTGATTGTATTGAATAATATATTTGAATTTGAATTTGTGTTGCACTGCAATATAAGGGCTTCATTCAAGTCAGCAAATTCCACACCATGGGAGGTAGCTAGGCGTTAGTTTTCTGTCAAAACCACTAGTCAAAAGACGCTGTGAGATTTTGAGTGTTGTTTAAAATTTATAATAATGTGTAACAGGTATAATAAAAAGCTTCAGTGTTGTGTGTTTAAACTGACTCACCGCTATAACAGGGTTTATGCTGACGACGATGTCTGAGAGACTCCCGTTTGACAAATCTGGCTCGTAGTACCAACACCGCTTGTTGTAGAACTGCACTGTGCTATTGTCATGCCACGTCAGATTTTCCTGTTCAAAAAAACATGCTGGAATTATAAACACATACTTAAACAAAAATAAATTACAGAAGCTCCCAATTAAAAAACCTTTCTATCTATAACCTTTTCATTGCGACCACTCAAATGAATAACACGATATCTCTGCGGTAAGTTGGTAAGGAGTTGGGTATCCTGCATATTTCAGGTGAAACAGCAGCACCAGGTCAAGGCTACCCAGCTCTTCCAATATCATTGAAGAAACAGGATAACAAATTTTGAAACGATCAGATATGTAGAATTTGCTCACATCTCTTCATCTACGAGTATACTTACTACCTATACCTACAAAAGAGCTTAACCTGACTGACTGACTGATTCATCATCGCCGAGCCGAAACCGCTGAAGCTAGAAAGCTAAAATTTGGAAGGAAATTTAGAATTTCCTTTTATAGCAAAACCACTCACTAAGGCGGATTTTTTTGAAATTCAACCCCTAAGAGTGTGAAAAGGGGTGAAAACGAATGTATGAAACATTTTAGCGCGTGGTGCGATTTGCTTGAAACTTCATATGAATATATAAAATGCAAGTTAATGGACACATGTTTCAGGATTTTTCAAAATTACCCTAACAAAAGGAAAAAATGGGGTGTCAAAGTTTGTATGGCAACATTGTAACGGGTGGTGTGATTTCTTAGAAACTTAATCTGGATACTTAAAATGCAAAATAAATGGACACGTAATTTAGGATTTTTCAAAAAAAAACTCTCTTAGTGGAATAAAAGGGTGTGAATGTTTGTATGGAAACATTTGAATATTTGGCAAGGAAATAAATTGCATCCGGGGGAAGAATTTAAGCTGTAATTACAAAAAAAATGCTGACGAAGTCGCGGGCAGCAGCTAGACGACTATACAAGAGCTGATGATCTCCAAATCGCTGATCAGGTTTTCTAAAATCTTAGCTAAGAATACTCTCGCTCAAGTCACTTTTCAAACAAAAAAACTAAATCAAAATCGGTTCATCCGTCTAGGAGCTACGATGGCATAGATAGACACACATATAAACACATTAAACTAATAACAGTCTGACGAAAACAGACTGTTAACGTGTTGAACGTGTTGATTTAATCGTAATAATAAATAAACCAAAACTTTATTTTAAGAAGTTCTAACGTTATCTCTTGTATCCCCAACCCCAAAAGTACCCTAGCTACCGTAATTATTGAATGCAATACTAACTATTTTTGTATCTATTACGTCATGATTACGTAACTCGCGAAATTAAACAAAAGACGCGAATAGCCCGATCACAACACACTTTTATACGCTACTAAATAAAAAAAAATACCGGACAATGCACACAACACTATCTAGCCCCAAACTAAGCTTAGCTTGTGTTATGGTGACTAGATGACTGATTAGATATTTTTAAATACAGAAGTATGTACTTATGATACTTTATAACATCCAGACATAGAAAAAACACCTAAGTTTATCACACAAATGTTTATCCTGGGAGGGAATCAAACCTTCAACCTACAGCGCAGAAGGCAGAACTACTACCAACTGAGCTGACAGGTAATAAGCAGTTAATTGTTTCCGAATACAAGTCGTTTTACAACTTGCAACTGATTTCGCAGATATTGTTGTCGCTACTGCTGATTTTACGTAATAACGGTCGTATTAAGTAGGCCATAGACTAAAGGTCGTGTTAATTCTAGTAGATTAGACCATTTGGCCAAGGACGTCAATGTTTTGACATTATTAAAGCCAATTCAAGATAGTTTTGTCGTCTCTATTGGTGGCAAGATTCGATCATTACCATAACGACCTTGGAATCAATTTTCATACTGTCTCGACTCTCAAGTTTATATCTTTGCGGCATTGTTTTTTTTTATTAAGAGAAACATACTGAAATAGCTGCTGCTTTACCTTACACCTATGAAAATAATATAACAAACCTATAACACATTAAGGCCCGATTCAGACATAATTTTACTTAATAATCTAAATTTACAGACTAGCGTCAGTAGGTAATCAACAAAGCGTTTTTTTAGTAATTAGGTAAGTATCTACACTAATACTGTGCCATGCCATGGTCAAACGTTGCGCTGACGGTCTGAGCTTATTTTTTTGTTTTTACGTTGTTTTTACGCCGTGGTAAAAACAACGGTGTTCTATTCTATGGTGTTTACGTTTCGGCTCCGATTGTGTTCGATAATTACCCAAAATTGGCCCAAAAAAGAAATGATTCGTTGTCTTCGTAAACGTACCGTAGAGCCGTAATATTATAGCATAAATTAGTACTTATGTGATAAAAATTTATAAGCGAATGATTATATCTATTTGTAAATAAATAATCCCGGACATTTAACACAGCATCATCTGGCTCCAACGTAAGCAGAGTTTGTGTTATCGATACCATATGATTGATATATACTACATATATGCTTGTTTTTTGTAAATACATACATTTTAAACATAAAAACACCCAGACCCGAGACAAATACTTGCAGATCATACAAACATTTGTCCCGCGGCGGAAATCGAACCCGCAACCTTCTGCGTCTCAGCCAGACCGCTTAGGCGCTTGGGCCACTGCGCCACAGAGGCTGTCATGTAAATTATCAATAATTTAATTTATTTTGTAAATCTATTTTGAAATTTGACATTTACACATAGAATTGATTTTAATTACATTACGCACGCTCTGTGAAGCAGAACATGATTGCACCTTATTTGTGATTAGCTGCTAAAAGCGGCTTCGCCAGCGTGGTACCTACATAAAAAGTAGCCTATGTCCTTCTCCACGACCCCATCTTACTCTATTCCAAAATTCATCAAAATCGGTTTAGTAGTTTAGGCGTGAAAACGTAACAAACAGACAGACAGAGTCACTTTCGCATTATAATATTAGTTAGTTGATCACCATTTCTGTTTCTTCCTGTGTTTTCGCGAATAACTTTAGACGCCGCAACACAAATGTTTGTATGATCTGCAAGTACGAGTATTTATCTCGGGTCTGAATATTTCTATGTATAACATGTATGTATTTAAAAAAAGCACACAAGCTCTGCTTACTTTGGGGCCAGATGATGCCGCGTGAAATGTCTGGAGTTATTTATTTATTATTATTGCTATTATTGTTACTAGAACAGCTCTTCTGAACAACTGCCAGTAAATATAATCACGTGTAGGCACTATCCAGTAAAAGTAGAATCACAATAGGTAAATATAACTCGTCTAATCACACACGAAAAATATATGCATTATTAAGATGAAGATCTTACCTTAGTATGAGTTTCTTTGAACACGTACGGACCCAACTGCTCGACCGTGAGTGTGACGTTCGTGCGCCCCGATAATATCTCGTCCACATTTGTTATGTTAAACATATAACACTCCAGATACATAGGTATGGGTGTTTCTCTCCATATACTGAATGACATCGAGGTCGGTGAAAGGGTTAACATCTGAAAATTGCGAATAATTTAGACTAGCGGCAGATCATTGGTTTGGTTTATGGAATTCTCAATAAACCAGCAAAAAATTCGTCTGAATACTTTCTGAGTAAAGTTTAAGACCTAAGCTTATTCTCGTTCTAGTTTCATCTTATAGGTATGCATCAAAATGGCCGTCATCCCTTTGTTTCTCAGCGATTGCTCGGCATCCGTAAAAAAATTGGCAAGGATCATACAAATAAAATAATAGTTTAAAAAAACTAAAGAACACGCTTTATATAGAAAATCAAACTAAAAAATTTAAAATAAATTGTAAAAAATGTACGCTAGAAAAAAATGTTTTATTTAAAAAAAAGCGTGGGGTGCATGGTGTCAATAGTTATAAATATTTCATTGACAGATATGAGAAGAAGGATTATCATTTCGATAATATCTTAAAAAGCACCCCACGCTTTTTTTAATATAAAAATGTTTTTCTTACCTACATTTATTAAAATTTATTTTCTATTTTTTTAGTTTGGTTTTCTATATAAAGCGTGTTTTTTAGTGTTTTTAAACTATTATTTATTTACTACTTTTTAGTTTTAGGATAATCGTTTTTTTTTTTTCGAATTATTGCATTCATCGGTCTTTGACAGGTGTGCAAAATTTGAATGAAATCTGGCCGTTTAAAGTGGGTCAAAATCGCGTCGTAAGGAGTCACATACAAACATACAAGTGAAGCTAATATAAAGCGTATAATAAAAAGTAGAAAATAAATAAGGGTAAAAAAAATCGAAAAAACACGCTTTATATAGAAAACCAAAATAAAAAATAGAAAATCTATTTTAATAAATGTACTTAAGTAAGAAAAAAATGTTTTATTTAAATAAAAGCGTGGGGTGCTTTTTAAGATATTATCGAAATAAGCGGTAAATAATCGGTAAGCACGCCTACTTTTTATTTTCTCTACCTTGCACGTTGGCTGGTAGAAAATGCTACTGGCATTAAGCCCACCTATTGTACATTTATACATATTTGTTTGTGCAATGAAGGATTAAATAAAATATTTTTTTAGATACTTTTAATATATAATAAATTTAAATAAATAGCGAGCCTTGCTACGACGCAATAAAGTGCAATTTAGCTCGCACAAACGCGTCTAATATATATATCTATATCGTGCCTCTCTTTCTATCAAGTAACTCTATATCGATGTATCATCTACTTGTAGCTTCATATCTAGAGTGCGTAGTGCACGTGTCCTGCCAGATATCCAAAAAAGGAGTAAAGAGCTTAAGTATTCGATATGGAAAACCTAGGAAATTTCAAGAATACCTACCAAGCTATCTACCTACATGTTTGACGTTTATAATAGTGTGAAGCGGAACACTTCATCATCATCATATCAGCCCCTAGAAATCCACTGCTGAACCTAGGCTTCCCCAATAGTTTTCCAGGAAGAACAATTTTCTTCTAATTGTGTTGTCAGTCATTTTTTGGGGGTTTTGCCAGTCACCACGCTTGGCAGGCGGATTGGTGACCGCAGATTTAGAATTAAGTACTCGGGGGGTGCTGCTGCCCAATCCCCGGTGTGTGTTCCCTTAGTCGCCTTTTACGACACCCACGGGAGGAATTGGAGGGGTCCTATTCCATGCCGGAACCACCACGGCAACGGAACACTTGGACTATGATTATTATGGTTCCGGAGACATTAAACTAAGGCTGATTTTACAGTTACGATGGATTGCGTGGACTGTGATAGTTAAGTAAAATTGTAATATGAGATATTTTATTATATTTATTTAGGGATAATAGGCAGCTTCAATATAGTATTACTAGCTGTTACTCGCGGCTTCGTACGCGTTTGCTTAGAACCTTTATTTGAATTTTTGTAAGGAATGCATTAAAGAGAAGGTCGTTGACCTAGGCAAAGCAAGGTTGACAAACCTTCGCTTCGCTGACGACATCGTCAGCGAAGGGCTTCAGATGAACATGAGTAAAACCAAAGTCATGACAAACAGCACCAATAAGGTTATCTCGTTAAATGCGGAAATATGCGGGGAATATGGAATACGTTCATGAGTACGTTTATCTCGGCCAATTCGTTTCTTTCGAAGACAGGCAGGATAAGGAAGTCGCAAGACGGACCGAAAACGCCTGGCGAAGCTATTGGTCGATGAAAGCACAATTTAAAGGAGATCTGCCACTATCTCCCAAATGTAAACTCATGGACGTCTGTATCCTCCCAATTCTAACCTATGGTGCTCAAACTTGGTCCCTCACTGGTGTTCAGAGGACTAAACTCGAGGTTTGTCAAAGGGCAATGGAGCGAAGCTTCCTCGCATTAAACTAACCGACCGAATCAAAAATGCTACTATTCGCTCCAAAACAAAGGTCCTCGACGTGGCTGAAAAAGCTGCGAAACTGGAGTGGTACTGGGCAGAGCACGTCTGCCGCATGCCGAACGAACTGTGGGCCAAAGCTACCACGCAAGCGTTGGAGTGACGAGCTAGACACCTTTAGTGACTGTCGATGGCAGACAATGGCGTTGGACCGAAATCAATGGAAAATTCGAGGGGAGGCCTTTGCCCAGCAGTGGGACAGTACGGCGTAAAAACAAACAACAATAACAACAAGGAATGCATTCTGTGCATCTAATCCTCTATTTTACTCCCTTCGGGGATGAATTTGCCATGATGGTGGAACACGTATTTCTTTAATTCTTACCAAAAGCTAAAACATGAATTTTTCAGATCCCTAACTTAAGAAAATATGAGTTGCCCAAACAAACTTTAATCCTTTACTTTACCCTCTTCAAGGTTGTTTTTTGTGACAAAAAGTAGCCCATGTTCTTCGCCGGAATGCAATACATCTTCTTACCAAATGTCATCAAGATCTGTTCAGCTGTTTAGCCGTGAAAACGTAACAAACAGACAGACAGAGACACTTTCGCATTTATAATATTAGTACCTACTTATGGATTTATTATTATTATTGTACTACATATTTAATTCAAAAATTAAGTACCTAATCTACTTAGATAATAATCAATTTTATTTTTATCTTTATCCTAGCATGTAAACGTTAGTTTTTTTTGTTACTCGAAAATTTATTATCTTAACATCAGCGTGTATTTATAATTGGTACAAATTATGTAAGTACCTACTTAAATGTTTTACACAGTATAATTACATATATCTGTTTAATTCTAAATCTGTCGACAAGTGCATTTTTATTACAAAGTACCTACTGAAATGAATTAGAGTTTAATTAGGTTTGTTGACAAATGCATTTTGATTACAAGCTATGTGGGTGGCATTATTGTACACTCGCTTATGCTTTTGCTTTGCATGTGAGGTACCTATCTACATAAAAAGTAGTCAATATTTAATTCCAGGTCACCAAACCTGCTCAGAAATTGTAGTGTTATTCAGACACAAATAAACACACAAACATCTACAAAAGCTAAAGCATTTATTATATTAGTATGATTGAGGAAAGCAATCTATGCTTAATTAATTAAATAATAAATGAACTATTGGTAGACAACACACACAACACTATTTAGCTCAAAATAAGGACTTGTTTTATGACCAGATGACTGATAGAATACTTTTATCGTTTGAAATACCTACATATATAATACTTTATAACATGCAGACGAAGAACAAACAAATGTTCACACAAATGTTTATCCTGGGAGGGAATTGAGCTCTCAACATACAGCGCAAAAGACAGAGCAACTTCCAATTGAGCTGACATGCCAGTCATACTTAATTATGATGACTAGCCTGTCAGCTCAATTGGTAGTTGCTCTGCCTTCTGCGCTGTATGTTGAGGGCTCAATTCCCCTGCAGGACATATTTGTGTGACGAACATAGGTGTTTGTTCTGTGTCTGGGTGTTATAAAATATATCATAAGCATGATGTATTATAAAATATATAAGTGTCCTATCAGTCATCTAGTCACCATAATGCAAGCTAAGTTATTTATTTATTTAAGTATAGACTGACTATTTTGTAATTTCTTTGTTTTCATGTCATGGTAGAATATATAAATAACATAATAGGCTACTTTATGTAGCCCGGGGCCAAAACATAGTGGTTTATATGACTTGTAGTGTACATGTAGGAACCTCAAAGCGTACATTCAGCATAAAATATAGGTACTTACTTTGTGCAACTGTGCCATGTAGATAGCTGGCCAGAACAAGACCATGATCGCTCCGACTACCACCCCAAAGGATCCGCAGCCCATGCAGATGCCACTCTTCACCGTTGAAGAAACCATCTTGGAATCTATTTAAGTATATACATATATTTTTGTAGCTCCTAACAAAGTTTATAGTACAACCTCTAAAACGGTAAAAGAAACCGACTTGTCTTAAACCCAAAACAAAATTTATAATGTGACAAATGCAAATAGCCTTAAAGCCTTTTAACAATGCATTGCTTGGAAAGTGAGTCAATAGGAAGTACTTACATTACAACCTATTTATACAACTTGGTCTTTTCTGCTGAAGGTTGTGGGTTCAATTCTCACTAGCAAACTATTGTGTAAGTGTATATTTTAGTATGAATGTAGGTAGATATTTTCTAAGGATAAGATAAGTAGAAATGGTTGTCTGGTAGTAATCATGTCTGCTTTAAGTCTGCCGATTGTATGACACTTTTCAGTTTTCATGTAATCAGCACTACTTAATCAGTAGGTATTTATTAAGCTTAGGTTTCTAATAAATACCTTAACTTGTTTATCTTTAAACCTATATGTAGGTTAAGTAAGTTAAGGTATGTCCTCAATAAAGTTTTATTTTATTAACATTTAGTTAGCCTAATGATTCACTTGAATTTGACCATTTCAATATCTTCATTTAATTTAATTATTAAATAGTTCAGGTCTCAGGTCTCATAAAAATAATAAATAAATTCTGGGGCTTTTGCTTATTTCTAAGAAAGACAAATCAAGTTATTACATACTCAAATTCTAGAACCTAGTCTTACTAGATTAGGGTCGGACAGATAGACAAACAGACAGACAGATAGACATAGCGAAACTATAAGGGTTCTTTGTGGAATACAGACAGAACCTTAGTATCAACATAATTACCACTTCAAAAGTCAGAAAATAAACATGTAGAAACTTTGTTATCATGTCTATCAAGGTCTGTTTTGAGCTAGTGTACCTACCTAATTATGTGGTATTGTAGTTAGATGTATTATATTAATCATAATAGCATGACACAAATATTGACTTACGATTTAAAATGTCAGTACTAATTCTAACTTCGTTTTCAATAATTTATTAGTTACACACCGAGATAAAAGAACGTAGGAATGAAGTCACTTTGTGTCGTCAATTTCAGTCACTTTAATAACTTGAAACCATACTTCGTTAGCAGCGCAACAAACTTTTGTAATTTTAAATGAACACGTAAATTTCATTATTTTACTAATAAAAACGTATTTATTTCCCGCAAAGAAACCTTCTCTGCTCTTCCGATGCAGCGTTGTACTGTACTCAGTAGTCAGTACGGTACTGTACGGTACTGTACTGTACTGACTGAATAAGTAGAGTTGCCAGCTACTAAGAAAATAATACCCACATTCCCGTTGTACATGGCCAACAACAATAAGATATAATTAACTGTCAAATAACATGCATTTTCTTGAGGTTTGTAGGTAATCAATAATTTATTTTCAAATAATTAACAATAAAATGCGGCAATATTGCGCTTTATTTTGTAAAAAAAGGGGCTCACATAGGTTTCCCATAGGTTCAAAACGAAGATTGAGTTGGGAGGCAGCTACAAGAAGAAATATTTCAAAGTATCAACTGCGTTCATATTGCATTTTAAACCAAAACATTACTTTGCTTGTTAACACTGGCTTATGTTAACAAGACATAACACACATAAGTAACACAGTTACATAAGTAACTGTGATATAAAAGTTAATAGTAAATAACCTCCACTAATAAAGTCATATATTTTTTATAGTTGTGGGTACACAATGTTTTTAAGTCTCTGATGGAGGAAACTGATATGCCGTTTCATTCTCCATCATCATATAAAAGAATTACAAGTATTACCCCATTCTACCATTACTTATAAAAATACGAAGGTTGCAGGTTCGATTTCTGCCGCGGAACAAATGTTTTTTGATCTGAAAGTATTTGTTTCTGGTCTGGGTGTCTCTATGTTTAATATACAGGGTGTCCCGGAACTAGTATGTTATGCCGAGTTGGGCCGATTCTCGATACTTTCGAGAACAACATATGTTTTACTTCTTTTATAAGTTCAATGTTTTTCATTGAAGAAATGAGCAGCAAAGTTTGCTTCAAAACTGCACTTACTACAAATGGTAACGTCCCTAAAATCAGCTGTTAATTGAACTCTGAGCGACCCCAAAATGAAGTATCGTTTGAGTTCAAGCAACACAAACATAAAAGTTGCCTACATTGTGATGCCTCTGAGAAGAAAGTAAATTTTTGTGTTCGTGTTGAGATCAGCTGCAATTTTTATAAGAATCTTGTTTATTCTTCTATCAAATTTTCGGATTTATTGCATTTAATTTTTGTTGACAAACAAAAATTTGAAACTAAACAGGATTTTTTTATGATGATGATGATGATGATAACATGTTCACTACTCTTTATTAAAACAACTTGATTTAGATCTTCATAGAAATTTAAAGCATTGGGTAGGTAGGTATCTAACCAACATTTTTCGTAAGTAGGTAGAATACATAGGTAGGTAGATCTTCATAGAAATTTAAAGCATTAGGTACCCACCCTACAACATTTTTCTAGGTACGTAGATAGATTTCTTATTAACATTTCTAGGCTAGGTATCTAATAATTTGAATTTCTATGAAAAATCTTGTCTATCCCATATTTTCCCATAGTTTTATCTGTCCACCTCATTGTGCGACTCTGTGACTTCGCGGCTTTTTATCAAAGGTGTCAAACAAAACTGACAACCAATCAGAAGAGTTCAATCCACATAATAAATAATAAATCTCGGCAATTCCAAAAATAGTCTACCTTTGTAATAAGCCGGCATTTATTATTTTGTCAGAAATTGGTTCCGTAGGTATTTATTTTTAGTCGTTGTTCCAATTAAGACTTTATTTATTTTATTCATATATTTATTTATTTATTCTGTCTTTGGTTTTTTCTTGGTCACTCTGTGCTGAATTAATTTGTTTTGTCACTGGTTTTTTTCTGTATGTAGCCATAACATGAGTCTAGTGATTAATGGTGACAGAACTAGAGTGGATAAAGGATTCAGTGACCAAGAAAGAAGCAGTGGCATGACTACAGAATAAACTAAGCAAAATAACTTCACTAAGAACCAAAGTAGTATTTACCAACATGAATGTCATCATTGTGATAGGTTTGAATTTTCACATCAAAAATGAACCCTAAAAAATTGTCGGCAATTTCAAAGGATTTTATTTTGCTTTTGAATTGATTTTTGCTCAGTGATTTGTTGTACGTTGTGCTGTCACTTCCTAGTTTCTGTTAAGAGTTCCGTTTCGAGTTATCATCATGACGTCCTCCTACCCTACAGTAATGAGGTGTGTGTTTGTGTGTTGGTGCCGCGTCGAACTATGGACAATGCTTGGCACATTGAACCATTCATGTGACCATTGTGTGTGATTTTTACGATTAACCATGTGTTTTTTTAACTCAATCATAAGTGATTTGTGTTGGATAGCTAAGTAGTACCAACCTAGAATTGGTACCTACTAAACGGGTGAAGTGGTGTTTGTTATTGTCAATTTTCAAAATTTTACGGATCCGCCTACTTAACTCAGACAAGACATTAAACGGTATGTAATCTACCTAAGTTGTTGCTTCTTTCACTTTAAAATTAAAAACATTGTTTTGTAAGAGACGAATAGGTAATTGGATTAGCCGCTGCTGGATAAATAAGTAAGTACCTAGTTACTAAATAAATATCTACTTAGTTTTGTGCTACAAACGAAACACTATGGCTTGTGTGAATACCGCAGTCAGTATGTAATGTAAGTACCTACGTCAATAGATACCTACACACACCAACCTAGGTACCTATCTAGCCTAGCTTAGCAAGCAATTTGAACTCACGCGAAACGATGTAGGTAGGTAACGCACTTAGAAACATTGTTGACAAAATAATAAGGGTTGTCAATTTTATTTATTGATTGTTTTTGTATGGAAATCTGAAAATAATAATTCTTAGGATTTGTACCCCCACAACTGTTATTTTTCATGGTCGGAATCTCCTCGTTCAGGCTTAAAATACTAGTTCCTGAATTCCCTGTATATGTATTTACAAAAAATCTCAGTATCTCAGTCACGTGGTACCAATAACACAAGCTTAGCTTACTTTAGGGCCAGATGAGGGTGTGTGAAATATTCGGCATTCTAACTGTGAACTAAAACTTCATTGGACTGTGTGATACGATCTTTTTTTATATTCATGTACTTACATAATGAACAGATTGGGGGAACAGAAACTACTAAATATTTGTCAATCTGTTAAATGTTATCAATAATGTCTGTTTGTTGTTTAAATAAAATACTTACATAGGTATTGGTTGTTTTAAGAAGAAACCTACAGAGACGGTAGGTTAAGTATTTTTTACGGATACAATTGATTTTTCTGGCAAATTTATTGAGTTGTAAACACCAAACTGACGTTGTCAAACTCTTGACTGACACTTTCTCTTTGGGCTGCCAGTATGTTACTTAAACATTTCTACTAAGAAAAGTAGGTATATAAGTAAAAATTAACAGTTTAAGTTTGGCGTGTCCATTAGTCCCGAAGATACCACGACTACAACCAAGCTATAAACTTATAAATTAAGGTATAGTTACATAAACGAGCGAGCCTCACAGTATGTCACTTAAATGTGTAACATCTGACACCTCACCATGGTAACAAACTGCGCTGCAAGCAAATAGCGCGGGCTTCCCAGACTTTTCTTTTTTTTTTTTTTTATTACACTTTTCCGTCCTTAATCACACATTGCAGGAAATCGAGAGGTAAGATTTTACATCAGTAGGGCGATTATGGAACTCTAATTACAATCAATGTCTATCAGTTTTCGGCGTGATTTCAATCATTCGTTTGACGAATTTGACGTTTCGATAGACATTGATTGTGATTTAGAGTTCCATAATCGCCCTACAGAAACTAATGAAAATTAAGCTGTGGCTGCCATCATCCATCTTAGCCACAATTATCGCAGCAGTATCGCGCATTTCCTTTTTGTGGACATGAATGCATCCCGTTACACAATACATGGTGGCAAGCGAAGAGGCCGACGAACCCGTGCATGGTATAACTAAAGGTAGATTTAAAGGTATGGGTATAAGGTATAAATTAGATTCAAATAATAAACAACTTCGCCTACAGAACTTTATTGAATAAATTACAAAAAATGCTATGTATTTCAGTAAATTCAATATAAGCAGAAAACCTGCTTAAACATGTTTATTTCAACATACTAAAATAATCCTAAACCAATATTGCTTACCACGCTGAAAATATTATAATAAGATATTAGAAGCATTTTGGAATGGTCCACAGAAGCCTACAGTCGATTGATACAAGCATGAAAACAAATCACAATACGTAAGCATTTGAAATTCCTAAGGTTTAAATATTTGGTAGGCTTAAAACTTCTGCTGAAACTTGCATCATTTGAGAAGATCTAAATCATACTGAGCTTGTTCGTAAAAACATACCAATAAGTACTTACTAAAATTACTTAAAGCTACTTCATTAAACGTGCTGACTTGCATTTTAAAAACGTCCCAAGAGAATTACAAAAGCGCCAATAACGCATTGTTGCGACATGATTGAACCAATGTTGCCAAAGGTTAACATAACAAAACCTACCAATTTGGTAGTTTTTGCGAGCAAGCTCTACGGGACAAAGCTTAGTTGATAGCGATGAGGCCAGACTCCAGTAGCTTCTGGATCTTGGCTGCTATTTCCGGGTTCTTAAGATGGTCCTGTAACGCGTGTGGGTCCTGCTGCATTTGTTCAAGGATGCAACGCATAGCTGGATCGCGCAGGATCTGCTGTACCTCGGGATCGGCCATTGCGCGTTTGCGTACCTATAGAATAAGAACATTTGATAAAGCTAGTGTTTAAAATGATACCCTTTGCTTGACAATTTAAAAAAAAAAGCATTACAATCGGGCGAAAAGGTTTTTATTATTTACTAGCCTTATTACCCACAAAAAAAGTTACCTATATATATTCCACTCCACGTCACAGACTACATCTGTATCAAGTTTCATCCAAATACGTTCAGCCATTATTGCCTGAATGAGTAACAAACACACATCCAAACTGACCTTGACTGGCCTGACTACTCAATTGGTTGTAACTCAGTGCTTTATGATTGTAGGTTTGATTCCCCCCCAGATAATCATTTTGTGATGAACATGGAAATTTTTTCTATGCCTGGGTGTATCTGTATTTAGATGTATATGAGTATTCTACCAATCGTATGGTTCCACAAGTACAAGCTTAGTTTGGGTCTAGATGGTGCTGTGTGAAATGTCCAGCAACATTTATTTATTTATAAACATTTGCACAAACTTTCACATTTATAATTGATCAAGCTAGTGAAGCGAGCGAGAACTCAGTAGTTACTTGGGCGATTTTGTTTATATGTTTATAATGTATGTCTGTTTATTCAATGACAACTATCAAACCAATCGATGGTCCAATCTGCATAAAATTGAAAATTTCATGCATATCGGATCATTGGTTCGAAAGATTGGAACAGAGAAATGAGCTGGTAACTTATTGTAACTTATTGGACAAAGGGTTGTTAAGAAATAGCGTTTTAAAGAGAATGAAAAACAAATTGGTATTCAAATGAGTTAAGTGCGTCAAGTCAAGTTCTTATTTGACTGGCCACAAATACTAAAATGCTTAATTTGAAAAAAGAATTACTTCAATCTCTTAGTCTTTTGTTTTAGAATTTAATTTGTTTGTTTAGTTTTTTTATTATTTTCATTTCATTTCATTTATTATTTTCATTTCATTTCATTTATTATTTTCTAGAACCTAGTGCAATAATATGCATTCATTTTATCGAATTCTGTTTGTTTTTTCGTTTTTTTTTAAATGTACCGTGATTGTGTTGCTTACGCATCATTGAAAAGGGATCGCTGATCTCAGCGCAGCTCAAGTCTCTATAGCTGTGACTTTCAAAAATTATAACAGTTACAATTAAGTGATGCAAACTTTATGAGGTTCAAAGTCTATTGCGATAGACGATATCGCAATAAGAAATATACGCTCAATGCAACATTATGGAAGTTATTATAGGAAAATAAAGTTGATGTGGGTAAAGGATTAATCATTTGAAATGAAAAGGTGACCTTTAACCCAGCCCATGTGTGAATTTAACTGATTAGTTAGATAGAACATACCTCCTCGGGGTTAGAGTTGAGTTGTGTGGAACAAGCCCTGTATCCCTCCAGAGCCTCTGCATTGTTGGGGTCGAGCTCCAGAGCCTTCTGGTATGCAGTCTGGGCTTTAGCTTGTTGCTGCATGCCCTGTGAACAACATTACCAAAATAAGTTTAATTTCTCCTTTTGACACTAGTAGACTAGTAAGTCACTGTCCACGTACACTTTTGAAGTATAATAGGCTTTGAAACGTTGGTGTTGCTCTTAAATTGTAAGAAGCGTTAAAGTCAAACAAGTCAAGTCAAAAGATACTTTATTCAATACAATCACAAGGATCACTTTGAAATGTCTTAAGTTAAGTCACCAGATGCATAAAAGGGTACCAGTGTGGCTAAATCATGTGGATTGATATGTTTTAAATATTGTTACGTAGCTTTCACTGGCCTTAACAGACAAACATGTGTGTGATAAACATAGATGTCTGGGTTATAAAGTATCTTAAGTATTTACAAGTGCTATATCAGTTATCTGGTACCCATAGTGCAAACTATGCTTAGTATGTAGCTACACAATGCCGAGTGCCATATGGAATTGTCCACCAATATTCAGGCTCTCTAAATCTAGATAGTAGACTGATAGACTGTTTACCTGAAGTATCTTGCCCTTCCGAATCCAGCCCTTGATAAACTTGGGGTCGAGCTTCAAGCACTGATCGCAGTCCTTCAGTCCAAGGTCAAATGCAGCCAGCTTGGTATAGCATGCGGCGCGGTTGGAATACAGCTTCGGATCGTCAGGGTTGCGCTTGATTGCCTCCGTGTAGTGTCGCACTGCAGTGCTGTAATCACCTGTGGACATTAACGATAAAGTAAGTTTATATAAATAAATATTGAACTTAATATCTGTTTAAAAAAGCTCTGTTATCTTTAAAACACATAAAAAACAACCCCACACAACAACTTTACACATAGAGAAGGTACCCATAAAATTCATTTTTATTCATGTTTATTCCTCACTTGATAGGGGGCTATGTGTATTACCATGGATTTTCATTACGTTAAGTCTGCGAATTAGAGTTCTTATTAAGGGCGGACAGACAGGCGGATATAGCGAAACTGTAAGGCTTCTCTATACTTTGGAACCGTTAGAAAAAAATACAAATGCTGATACAGCGGTTCAACCTCGCGTACTGTTGTCTAGGTGGGATAATGATTTCTTGTGCAGGGCAGTTCTCCTAATTATTATCGTGTCACTAGTAATTTTGAACCAGTGAGGTGAAAGGATTAAAGTGCACTTCAGAGGCTTCTTTCGTACAAAGCAGTGAAAGCTCTAGTCCGCGAATAGTCAACCATGAAATATATAAATAATGCTGAACATTTCTGAATAAACTGGGATTTTAAAAGTTTTGAATACAACTGATTTTAATTTGGTTGACAGCTAAATTAGCACGAAAGCGCTCAGATGCAACTATCACTGCGATTATCCAAGACATCTCAGTACCATTAAATAAAATCACAAGGATCTATTTTAATTGTCTTCTTATATGCTAGATGAATCTAGGTGCCGGTTTCTCCTAAACCCAGTTAAGAAGAATCCGGGCATGAACTTGTCTTAACGCTGCATGATACTTGCTAATTTTGTTAACGATGCAGTCGAGTTGGAGCAGATTCATCCCAAGCTTTTTTTATCATCTACATAACTACACTACACTACACTACACTACACTACACTACAGCCACGACTTAGCGACGCCAAAAGCGCTCAAGAACTCAAGATAAAGAAAAAGAAGAAAGCAACTTACCTTTCTTGAAGAAATCATTTCCAAGTTCTTTCTCCTGCTCTGCCTTCACGGGATCCACGTAAGCCTTTTTCTCTTCTTCAGCTACCTTCTTCTCCATGTGGCTGAGGAGAGTCTTGATCTCCGGAGTACGATGCTCTGACATGGACTTCTCAAAGTAGGTTTTAGCTAGCTTCCATTGCTCCATCTTTTTGTATGCATTACCTGGGAGTGTAAATTTACATTTGTTATAATGCTCGACATGAAAATTATCAAAAATATTCTTCTCTTTCATAGCGTCGGATGTCCGATAGATGTGTAATTATGAAAAAAAACCCTGAAATAGATTTTTGGTGACTTGTTACACATTTATAATAATAAAGTTAATGAAGCATTTCCTTGGTTCTAACCAGGATAAACCTATTTACTGAAAAATCTTAGAACCTATCTATTAGTATATTATTAGATTTTGAAATTGCCTTATTTTATTGATCATGTTTATTTCTTTTATTTTCTAGTATTCTTTTAGAATCATAGTTTGGTTTATATATTTTGGTTTTATCTATTTTAGTTCTATTAGTTTTCGTTAATTATTTCAAATTTAAATTTAAGCTGTTGTCTGTATAATTTGTATTGTATTTTATTGAAATGCTGTTACATATCAATCAATCAATCAATTAATCAAACAATAAAAAAATAGGTGTTAGCATCAATAATAGGTTGTCAAACAACATATTGGTCTTAGTGAGATTCTAAGAGTCGAGGCATATGCGACAGAGCATGGACTCGCTTACAATGTGAAAACACGGAATACATGGTGTTTAAGGCCGCTGGCATATGTTCTTAATACCTTCTTAAAAAAACAGTATTTGGTCTGAACGTGACAGAAATATATTTAAATATGGACATAAATTCCAACAACCTTAAAGACGATGTTGATATTAAAAGGGAGAGTAGGGCCCTAGGAGTTACAAGGTCACATGCTAGCGCGCAGGTGTGCTCGTTTACGGAACAAGTGTAAGTTATCCTGTTCAAAGCATATAGCTAGAGTACACCAAAAACTCGCTGGCGACCCTACGCATCCAGTATAATATTATTTTCAGAATGATGTTGGGACAGCCTCGCTTCTTCAGCGCTTTAAAGATGTTTGCTGAGTATCAAACTGCCGGATTTGAAGCAATAGTAAAAAATCAACATTCCTGATCTTCCCGAGGTCTAAAAACCATAGGTAGTCAGAAACTGCTGGACTCTCACTCTGGTGACCGGTGTGGGTATGAGGTCTGTTTTTTATTTTATTTATACTAACATTATTTTTGATACTAGCTCATGGTTTTTATAGTTTTTCGTTATTTTATTATTTATTACTAGTCCCTTTGAAGGTTGGTGACGAATTAAAGTGCGTCTCCCTTTCGTACACTCGACACATGTCTTCGAGCATTTAAGGTTCTACGACACGCCGGTTTCTTCACAATGTTTTTCTTCACCGTTTATTAAAATACTATTGTAATCAAAACTTTCAACTTTAGAAATTTCTGTACTAGACTTGTCAACCCTATCGCGATTCAATACATTACGCCCACAATGTTTATGCAACTTCCTACTCCAACTATCCAAACTAATGTTATCCTACTTCCTTCCTACTAACTCTACTAGTACTACTAACCCTAGTTAGGGTTACTAATATTAAAAATTGGAGTGGATGTTTGGATTTTGGTATCTCAATATATTTCTTTAAGCCTCAACCGACTTCAAAAACAAGGAATTAATTTGATAACCAATTTAATTATTTTTATGTTTGTTTCCTCAGAACTCCATCATAAAACCAATTTGCGAAGGTATGCTTTCCGTTTAGTCCCATTCAAATTTTAAGAAAAAATACTGAGTTTTGAGTAAAAAATGAAGTAATGAAAAATATAATGGAAAGGAAAAATAGATATATATAAACACATTTGAAAAATTTGCATCCTTAAAGGTGGGTAAAACAGGAGATGACATTTTTTAATTCAATGCAATCGGTTTTATTTTAAGTAGGTATATTTAAAACGTAATTATGTAATAATAACTGTATCCAAATTACAAATCAAACGAAGGTCAGGTTTAGTTCAGGGGTCTATAACCTATGTGGATATATATTATGTACTGAACTATAGAGTACAATGACCTATTCATTGTCTCGACTATACGAAGCTACGCGGCAATGGCCATTGTACGATAAAGACGAGCTTATGGGTCGATACACGAAGCAAGTACAGTGGAGAGACAGTAAAATTATACCGAGAGAGTTGGCGTGGGCGATTAGGTGTTTATGCACTCGCCGAATCGCCGAATACTAACAGAGTCCATGCGACCCAAGGCACTGTTTTTCCACTGTACCAACTCGTTCTGTAAGTATTTTTTAAACATTTACGATCAGAATCCATTTTGTTTTAGTGGAAATATAAATCATTACATAGAACAAAGTCGCCTCCCGCTGTCTATCTGTCCCGATGTATGCTTAGTTCTTTAAAACTATGCAACGGATTTTGATGCGGTTTATTTTAATAGATAGATTAATTCAAGAGGAAGGTTTATATGTATAAAACATGATTAATATAGTAGAGAAACACTGATAATTTTAGAAGTTTCTAATGTGGTGTCGTAATTAAACACATTTTATTGCGCTTACATTGCAAACGCTGGCTGAACCCTACGAGATAGATCAAAATAATGTACCTACTACAGTATTGTACATTAAAAAGGTCTACACAAAAGTCCGCAATGGTATATCTATCTATCTCTTAGTCTATGTTATTCTCTTAGATAACGTTGTATTCTGTATTATAATTCATTCTGTAGTATATTTAGTATCAGCATTGCACCCGTGCGAAGCCAGGGCGGGTCGCTAGTAAATAATATTTTCAACTAGCACGGAAGCAAGGCAGTCTTTACTGTCTTTACTGTAACCTATCAGCAATAAATAATGATAATTAATAAATATAGGTGGACACAACCAGCATCCAGCTAAACTAGGAATACCTAGCTTGTATTATTATGGTGACAAGATGACTGATACAATACTTATATATATACTTATGATACTTTATAACACCTACAATACCTACCTACTTTGAACGATTTTGTTTTTAGTTTTTTGTACTTTTGTTTTTTATGTTATCCTTAATATTGACAAACAATCAACACATCTCCATCCAGCCCTAAACTAAGCACAGCGCATACTCATACTAGAGGAATCAGATTACTGATAGAATTCTTTTATATTTTTATTATTATAACACCCAGACAGAACAAACATCTATGTTCATCACACAAACATTTGTCTTGGGATCTAATCAATACATCAAATACAGCGCTTAAGGAAGAGCTACTCATTGAGCTGACAGGCCAGTCATACTAATATTAACGATATACCTTAATTAATAAACATTATCACAGCTCAAGCGTAATTACATATTTTGTGAGGAATGATGAAAGGTTTCCATAATTTGAATGATTTATTATGTTATTTAGGGTTACAATCAGTCTAGAACTCGACACAGCATCAAAATAACTTGACGCTTACCTACAGAGTAATATTTACCTTATTCATATCTCTACGGAATTGTTATAGTAGATTATGGTGTAAAGATGTATTTATGAATTGGCTCAGTTGTTTATTTGTTTGACAAAAATGGACTGTTGATTGTTGATTTATTTTTTAAATATATTTTAAGAAAATACCTAATTTGCATTTTTAGTTTTAAATTTTCTGAATGTTTCTCAAACACATGATCACAAACACATAATCTTGTCTAGTAACAATCAAGGTTCTGGAATATGCCACTTGGACAAATGAACAACAGTTAATACATATATCAACATTGTTTAAAGACTAGAGCAAGACAAGAGAGAGTGCTAAAGAAACATAATAAGCCAAAAGATTAGACCAGGCCCTCAAGCTAGAATACTGTTGATTGGATGACCCAAGAATTTATTATCCAGTTTTATTAGTGAACAAAACAAACTCACCAATCCTAGTAAAAGCCTTAGCTATTAACTTGAAGTCTGCTCTGTTTTCCCTGCCAATTTCTATTCCTCTCTCACACTCCTTAATACACTTCTCATACTCCTTCTGTTCAAAGAACACGGCCGCCATATTTGTGTAGAATGTTATATCGGTGGAATCATATTCAATAGCTTTTTGATAATGTTGTACAGCTTTATCAAACTCTTTATTCTTATAACAGCTATTGCCATTGTCCTTTTCTTGTAGAGCCAGCTTCCTGTTTTCTGGTATATCTTCATTCATTGGCTGAGGTGGTTCTTCGGCTTTAGGAGGAGGGGCAGTTGTCTTAGTTTCCTCAGGGTCTACATCCATGGAGAAAGTGTTATCAGGCAGACCGAGTACTACTTTGAGTGTGGTTAGGAATCTTTTGTCTTCCATATTGGCTGATGGCTGGTACATATCGAAAGGGTTTGTAGCTATTCTCTGTGAATGTAAAAAGTTTGCATGAGATAGCATTATTATCTTCATAACAGTATTTTATAAGTTTAGCTCTGCCGTAAGTGCTGCTTTTTTAAAAACAAAGGATACTTATATCTGTTTTTACAATACAAGGATTCACATAATAGAAACAACCATCTAATAAGTTAGCATTTTGATAAACACATACAACATACTCATGTATAATTATGCACTTGGTGCATGTAACAACCAGCCGGTTTCCTTATAATTATTTTTTTAACATTTGAGAGTACAGTTATAGGTTAGTGGTGCACTACAAAAATCCATTAGTGGCACTACAATATTTAAACCCATGACATAAAGATCAGCCGGTGGGGCAGTGTGACTCATTTTTTTTATCAGTTCAGTTCAATTGTTCATTAATAATTGAAAAGGATCTTGACAGACAGACGGACAATAAAGTGAAAAGAACTCAAGTGAAAATAATTAATTTTCTTTTAGGGTATAGAACCCTATTTATGATTATAAAAAACCATAATCCATGCTATGGCCATGAATAATGGTTTTTCAGATGTGGTACAATGTGAGAAGACTACATAGAAATAGCCCATGTCCTTTCCCAAGGTACAATCTATCTGTTTTTAAAATTTCATCAGATCTGTTCAGCTGTTTAAATGTGAAATGGTAACACAGACAGACAAACAGAGAGACTTGAATTTACATATGTGTATGGATTATTAATGAACTAGGGTACTCACTTCAACCAGTTTGATATATTCAGGATCAGAGAGCCACTCTCTTGTTAGAGGGTTAGCCCTAAGTTTAGCATAAGTATCTTCTCTAGTGAATGTGAATGCTCCTTGTTCCTTATTCTTGATTTCATTCAGTCCCGATGCTAGCTGGGCGTTGGTAGGATCTATTGATAGTCCTTCTTCGTATGCCTTAACTGCATCTTCGTATCTGCCGAGATACGCAAGTGCACTGCCTTTCCTAGAGTATCCCTTTGACCAACTAGGGTTTAAGGCGATGGTAAGTTCAGCGTCCGCCAGCGCTGACGTGTAGTTCCCATCCTTGGCGTGAGCTGCAGAACGGTTGCTGAACAGAACGTGGTTCTTTGGGTCCAGTTCGATGGCTTGTGTGTAATATTGGATAGCCTCATCAAATTTCTCTGCTGAGAGGGCCGCGTTGCCCTTCTCCTTCAACTGATTCACCTAAAATTACAGCACCGGGGGTTAAGTTTATCCAAGGGGTAAATGTCGCGCAAACCGATTGACTGACTAAGCCAGCATCGAGATAACCTCTTACCTGTTCCATTATTTTTAATACACAACTATTATCATATGAATATGCGAATTAAATAAAGCACTTTTAGTAGCTGTTCGTAACGTGTGGGCACTTGTCTTCCTAAGATAAAATAATCAGGCCGACAGCAAAACGTACCGATTCAATGACACTTCAAATTCGCTTCGAGAAAATTCCGCCGCTTGTTCGCGAACAAAACCAACCCGAAAATCGACGAACGAATATAGACAGATAACATAACACCACAGAACCACAGATAATAGATAAATTAGAAAGGAACATTCTTGGCTGCCCAACAAAGATCAATGACAAAGGTAGTGAGTATCCTCACTACCTCTGTCATTGAGCTACATAAGCCCTTGTGCCTTGTGCAGTACGGTGGCTGGTATTTATAATTCTGCTCAATTTTTGCATTGCTTTTAATTTTTTTGCACGCGTCATTATGTGCCACTTCTTACATTATCCTTATTCACTTATTTAGTAAATTGCGATGAGTAGTGTAATCAGGCAAAATATTTGATTATCAAATAAATTGTTAACTGCAAATATTCTTAACGGCTTGGATTATAAATGACGGAGCTGGTCCTGGCTCCAGGATGACTTTTAAAAGCTCTGCTGCCGTCAGTTTCATCCTCATCATGCTAGTCGCTCATGATGGAAACTCCAGCTATTCAACCTTAAATTTTCTTTATTCGAATGGTACGATGTCTCAATGAAACTATGTCTTGTTTGAACTGTCATTGTCCTTAGATGCAGGTAGAATTTGTGAGAGAAGTGAGTTTTGTTGTGCATACCCTTCCGAATCAGATCGTATTGATTTTTGATTTGAAATTGAAATGTCGGGGTCAAATGCCAATTTTGACCGTGATGCTGTCACTAAGTTATAATATTGTCATTATGTTGACAAACGGAATGTAAATATAGCTTTTTGTAAAAGTTTTATGATTTTGTGGGTACCTACCAATATAATTTATCATAATTTTTTTTGTTGGATCTTTCTTTTATCCGCTAATTGCTTGGTATCTTGCTTTATACTTAATACCTACTTATTCGCTTGTAGGACCTACTTGACACCAACCCGTACCTAAGTATCTATAGACTGCAATGTATGTACAAAGGACTCCTCCAGCAGAATCGGAGATCAAGTTAAAAACACCACCGATGGTACACTACAATTCGGATTCGGCCATAAACACATCTAATACCGATGATGCGGGAAATTATCTGAACATAAACGTCAAAAACGCTACCTCACTGATTCAGTGGACTCAGCTTCAGTTACAAATGAAGTTAAATCCATGTTCAACGAAATTAAATCACAACGGAAAGAAAAATTTGAGGCACTAAGTAGTGCCATGAACATAATCATTAATCAAAACCAAGTTATATAAAAGTCAGTAGATCTCATTACCACTCAATACGATGACCTTCTGACTAAGGTGAACAGCCTAGAGAAAGATAACACGGAGTATAAAAAGCGTTTCTGTACTCTTGAAAAGAAGTTGGAATCGTTGGAAAAGCACTCTTGCAATTCTACCATTGAAATAAGAAATATTCCTAAGCAAACAAACGAATCTAAGCAGGCGATTACCAATATTGTCAAAAATGTTGGCCAAGTTTTAGGCCTAGAATCACCCACTAAAGAAACGGAAATAAGAGATATCTACCGTTCTAAATCAGATGCTGTAGTGGTTGAGTTTACGTGTGTTAGCAGGAAGGAAACTGTAGTTACGCAATTTAAAAAGCTGAATAAAACTAGACGCGAAAAGATGGAGCAGCAGCTCAACACAGCCGAGATTGACCTAGCTGGGCCTGCCCGAGTCGTATACATCTCCGAGTTTTTAACTATTAAAGCTTGCCGCACATTTTACCTAGCACGAGAATTTGTCAAAAATAAAAAACTAGCAGCAGCGTGGACTTCCTACGGAAAGATGTATGTAAAAAAACAAGAAAGAGCTGCGCCAGTACGTGTCGATGAAGAAGAAGCATTGCTCAAAATAGTTGATTAATTATGTAGTGGATAGGTTTAAGTAACTTCAGGGGTGCCATTTATTTATTTTATTTTATTATATATTCTACTGTTTGTTGGCTCGAGTTAAAAGTATAGTGTAATTTATTGTTACTATTTATTTTATTATTTTTATTTTGTTTAAGCTCTATAATTTCCATCTGATTAGGTACTGACACATTATTATACACAAAAAAAAACAATATTATAAATTATTATTTTGTTTTTATTATTTTGTATTGTTTTTTTTTTTTAATTATAATTAAAATTATAATTTAGAAAAGAATATAAGAATTAATTTAGTAAAAATTAAATAAACACGTAGGTAGGTACACTACCTCTTTATAAAGGTGGATATTTTGAGTGAGATATGGATTTAGTGGTTATCCACTAAATCCATCTCATGTGATATAGAAGACGTCAAGAGTTATTTATCAACCAGCAGCCCATGTTGTCTTAACATAATCTCCCAAAATATAAGAAGTATAAATTGCAACTGATATAATTTTATCGAACTGATCCAAAGATCCAAAATAGATTGGGACGTAATAGTACTCACGGAGTGCTGGCTCCCTAAAACACATACTATTCCCAACTTTGATGGCTATTGTCATATATCTACGACATTGAATAGGACACAAAATGAAGGGGTTGTCATGTATTTTAACAATCAGATTAGGGTTAAATTCGAGGAACCGTCCGTATGTGATGCAAACTGCCTCTTACTAAAATTAAACGAAGAAACCTGCATTATTGGAATTTACCGACCACCGGCTCATTTGAATGCTCTAACTAACTTTAATGATTCTGTCGACCAAGTCCTGTCTAGTGTAAGTAGCTTTAAAAACATAATCTTGTGTGGTGATTTGAATATCGACATAGTACCCGAGACCAAAGATAAACGCTCTCACGAATACCTAAACATATTGGCAAGCCATTTTTTATTCCCAGGTCATACCTTACCAACCCGAATAGATTCATCTTGTTTAGACCACATGATGATTAAAACCAAACTAGATGCAACTTGTTTTAATATAGAGTCCTCAATAACAGACCACGAGTGTGTTGCTTTGAGTATTAACTTGGCCTCTAAGCTAGTATACATGATCAAACCGAGTGTTCGCGTAGACTATAAAATGTTAGATACTCAAATCCCTAACATTGATTTTAATTCAATATTAGATTGTAGCGATGCCAAAGAAGCCACCGACCTCTTGGTCAACAAGCTTAACTCAGCAATAAAATAGCCTAGATAGTAAAAGTAAATGTTTGACAGTTTTTTTGGATCTAGCAAAGGCATTTGACACGGTCTCAATCCCCCACCTAATTATTAAACTGGAAAACATAGGAGTAAGAGGGCTACCACTCAAATTATTTGAAGACTACCTTAGCAATCGGAAACAGCGTGTCAAAATAGACCACTGGACAAGTTCCGAGCAACTAGTGAGTTTTGGAGTGCCACAAGGGAGCATACTTGGTCCTACGCTCTTCCTTATTTACATTAATGGACTCTGTAATATGCAGCTCCAAAATGGTACGATCCTTACCTTTGCTGACGATACAGCTCTGTTTTTTTCCGGGAACACTTGGGAGGATGTCTTTGCCAGCGCACAAACTGGTTTTGATAGGGTAGGTGCCTGGTTACATAGTAACATTCTAACGTTAAATATCACAAAAACCAAATAAATGGCATTTGCCTTTCGAACCAACCTCTTACCACCTGTATCACTTTCCATCACAGCTCACACTTGTTCCTCGGTAACCAGAACTTGTTCATGCTCTTCTATACAAAGAACCAACACAATCAGATACCTTGGTGTCACTCTAGATCAGACACTTAGCTTCAAACCACACATTGATATTCTGGTCTCTAGAGTGCGCAAACTAATTTACATCTTCAAGATCCTAAGACATGTAGCAAACCGTAAAGTGATCGGAATGGTTTATTCTGCTATATGCCAACCTATCATCGATTACTGCATTTCCTCTTGGGGTGGCGCAGCCAAAACTCACCTACTCGAATTAGAAAGAGCACAGCGAGCCGTTCTGAAAGTCAGTTTGGGTTACCACTATCGTTTTCCAACAGCAACCCTCTACAAAGAGTGGAATGTTTTCTGTAAGACAAAGCTTTCTTTTACAAATTGTGGTCCAAAAGCACCTTCAGTTAGACTATGATCCAGACTTGTTAAAAAACAAACGCAGAGCCACCGTTTGTCAATCTCAAGCATTTCGCACAAGTCTCTCTCATAACTTCTTTTGTTTTTTAGGTCCCTTTATTTACAACTTAAATAATATTTTAAACATTTACCCACTCAATAAAACAGATTGTAAGAAAAGTGTAATGATATGGTTAAAAACTTCGAGTTATCAGGAAACCGAAGACCTATTTGTTACGCATTGCTGACGAAGGCGGCTCATGCAGGCAGGTCGATACCTCACGTTGGAATCCCATACAGGCAAACATTCGCACTCTTCACATTATTCCATACTCGTAGGTATATATATATACACACTACACACCTCCCATACACACACGCACACACCTCAACACGTTCACACTAATTCACAAATCTGTAATCAGTTAGATATAGATGGTTAAGTTATTAAGTAGGTTAATTTCTATCTAACATAATCCATTTTTTGTTTTTATTTTATTTTTCAATTTGTACTAGATTTTAATATATCTACGTATAATTATTTTAAAACGTAGGAGTCTATCTTGGCAACTTGTACTAGATGTCCGTCGTACATCCGTGGAGTGGGGCACTGGTGACCTGTATTGTAGGTTTTTTTTTAAACCTATCTCAGGCACAGTTCTACACAAAACAGGTTTACCTGGCTCATCTCACTACATTACATGTGTACTATCCGTTAATTAGCCTATACTAATGTGCTATGTCACCTTTTGTGTGGAAAAATAAATCATTTTTATTATATTATTATTATTTATATACCTATGATAAATTAATACTAGTATGTTTTACGAGTACCTATGGTTGTTTTTAGGACATATTTATCAGGACTGAAAATATTCAAGCATACCTATTCACATAGAGATGGGGTAATTTTGGTTTTAATCATGGTTAAGTATAATTTTTGTACTTAACCATGATAATGTAATAAATAATAATGTAAAATGAGTACCTAATAAAATATTTATATTAAAATTATTTTGCCTTGCCTGTTCATATCCATTAATAAATAAAATTAAAATTGTCTTTATTCTCTGACACATTCTAGAAACATAATTATAATTGCATGCACTAAATCTTAATTATTATTAAAATTATATAGGTACATTCCTATCCATAACCGAATGCTAAACAAAACAATTAAGTTGCATTATAATTATATTCACTACCTAGCTACCATGCTACCATTATATGGCATACTAGCTTCTGCCATTAAATGATTTTGTTTGCACCTTATAACACCTGAGATGATTCAAAATGGTATTCGTGTTTTTATTGAATAAAATATTTTGATTTATGTATTTAGATAAACTGTTTATTTGCAACTTAAATACAAAATAAATTTATAGTGGTGATTTATTGGCTTCGAAAGAATCTAAATTTATCAACATACAGGTACTATCGATTGTCTCGTATCGTAGGTAGGAATTGCAGGTAGCTCAGACAGGACCTATTTCTAGTCAATTCGATCAGTAATAACGATATTCCTTAAAAAATATTAGTATCACTAGCGTAAAGAAAGTTTACGACCCTACGTCAAACTGACATTACTTTCACGATTTTGTACTTGTTCGATGATTTTGAGAGTTTTGTCAGTGCGATGTTTGTTTTTTTTTATACCTCTGTCTTATTCATTCAATTTCATTCATTCATTTGATTTTGCATCGTTCATTTGCATTGGCAAAAAAGCCAAAATGCCTCACGGTTTTATAGTTTTTTGAGTGTTATTTTTTTAAATCAAGCGTTTTCTCTGCCTGCTCCAAAAATCTATTTGAGCATCGATAAGAGCTCACTAGGATGAGGCTGCACTGAAACATATAAAAGTCAAAATCCTTTCATGGCGTCGTGAAATCGAAAATCTTTGTCTAGGCCGGACTCTTGTCACGATAATCTGTACATAATCACCGTATTGTGGTGTTCATTGAGTCATAGACAGTGTGGGAAAACCAAGTAGTCGTGATCTAATCGATGGAGGCTTGATCGTGGTCTAATAAAATACAAAGCGCGCGTTCCTGGAACTGTGTGACTCATTGGAGTGCAGTGGTAACCATGGACACGGACGATGGCGAGTCCTCCAGCAGTGGACCTATGTCGAGTCTGAACAGCTTGTTCTCATTCACAAGCCCTGCTGTCAAGAAACTTCTTGGCTGGAAACAGGTACCTAGAAATATTTTAATTTCCATCAGATCTCATGTTTATTCATTAGTTGCTTGAGGCATTTGTGGCATTTTTATAATGAATAACAATCTAGTATTCTAGTCAGGTTGTAGTCTCATGGTCTGTTATTCTAAATCAAACATTACCACTAGAACAAAATATTTCATTCTTGTGTGCTCATACTTTTTCAAAGTAAAAAATATAAGCTGCTGTTATCAGTGGCTTCCGTGTCAGTGATTGTGATTGTTCAGTTTAGCAATCTATAGATTTTTTTAAATGGAATGTTAGAAGAGTATTAGGTATCTACATAAACTAAGTAACCTCAATTGTTTCACAAGAATTTAATATCAATAATATTAAATTACTTAGTTTATGTAGATACCTAATACTCTTCTAACAGATTTCAAACTAAGTACTCATAATATTATAAAACTACAGATATTTCTGCCCTCGTAACCTAGCCACGTCTAGAAAATAAAATATATTATTTAAGGAAAAGATCCTAAAAATCTAGCCAAAGAAGGAGAATCAGCACCATAGAAAATTCTAAGAACAAAAACAACACAGAAAACCTGATGAAAACGAACAGACCAGACATACAGTAAAAAATCTCCAGCCTAAACAAATCATGGTAAACCAACCAGATACCCCTACCATACCAAATAAACTACCAACTGACCTAACTGGTATCAAAGAAATAAAAATCCTCTCCTATCTGAAAGAAGCCTTCCAACTCCATATCAATAGACCTCTCCTCAAACCCACACCAGCTACTTAGTAATACTCACTGCTGCAAAGTAATACTGACTGCTGCAAAGTAATACTCACTGAAGAAATGTATAAAACTGGTAAAACTACTAAAAAGTTATTGAATCATAAGACCTAAGAACCTCCCTGAAAAACATTCACAAAAACAATTTAACAGAATCACCACCTATCATATGAGTCAACATTGACATGTACAAATTACAAATAACAAAAGATCACTTTGTCACAAGGATCACTTTGAAACGTCTTACATACTAGGTGAATTTAGATGAATTTATATTGTTAGTATATTTCTGTTAATGGATTGTGTCCGGAGTGTCCCTATGAGAGAAAAACTATTCAGTTTAAGTTAAAGTTACCGGCTCAATGCGGGTCTGTTTCAGGATATAATAATAATAATAAATGCTGGACATGCTGGACATTTCATGTAGCATCATCTGGCCCAAAAGTAAGCAGAGCTTGTGTTATGGGTACCACATGACTGAAGTGGTTTGAAAATTCTAATATCGGTATTATACATAGAAACACCCAGACTCGAGACAAATATTTGCAGATCTTTACAAACATTTATCCCGCAGCGGGAATGAACCCGCAATCTATTGCGTCTCAGCCGGTTTTAGTTGCACCAACATCAGACGCAGTTGGCATGCTATAGAGGTCAATAAATGAGCTGGTTAGACCACGTAATAGCTGACGATGTAAGTCATAGAGAGAACGATGGAACTAACATCATCGGTAAACAACACCAAGTACCTAAAAATAAACAAAATATTTAAAAAAAAATAGTTAAAGGACTGTTTGCAGGACATACCTAATACTCTAGCCATAACATCAATTTGTAGCTGTATTTCCCTAACATCAAAATTTATTCACGGTGTCTGGTAGATACATTGCGTGACCCAAGAGCCGGCTCCTATCTGGCTCAGCGCATTGCCATTCAACGTGGCAATGCCGCCAGTATCTTGGGAATGCTGCCCTCTGGCACTGATATGGATCAGCTATCTAAAGACCATTTAAAACGATCTATAGATAGCTCGACTAGATACGGTCACTCCCTAGATAGCTCAACTGTTTCACATATATGTCAATGTCAAAGTAATAAAGATCTTAACTGATTTTTACGTCATATTAGATACTAGCGACCCGCCCCGGCTTCGCACGGGTGCATTGCTGATACTAAATATACTACAGAATGTCTTTATATACAACGAGAATAACATAGACTAAGAGATAGACATATACCATTGCGGACTTTGGTGTAGACCTTTTTAAGGTGTACAATACTGTAGTAGGTACATTATTTTGATCTATCTCGTAGGGTTCAGCCAGCGTTTGCAATTTAAGCGCAAAAAAATGAGTTTATTTACGACATCACATTAGAAACCTCTGAAATTATCAGTGTTTCTCTAACTATATTATGCATGTTTTATACATATAAACCTTCCTCTTGAATTACTCTATCTATTAAAAAAAAAACGCATCAAAATCCGTTGCATAGTTTTAAAGAACTATGCATACATCGGGACAGACAGACAGCGGGAGGCGACTTTGTTTTATACTATATTAAATTAAATGTAATAGATGAGTCTTACATTATGAAAAATAATGTTAATACCTATTCTGAATGAGTCGTATAGTTACTAGTAACTGACTTATGACTTAAAACCAATGAATCATCATCAGTATCTATCAATTTAAATGTAAGGCAAACCAAAAATAGCTTTTTAGGTAAAGGTAGAATACACTGAGCTGTTGATAAGTTGCTGCAAACCTTCCATTATGGTTTACAGGCAGTCTTCTAAATTATACTTACCAAAGCAAGCCCAGACTGTACTGTAATATTTTAGGAAATAATAAATCTAACTATTGAAAACTAATAAATAAAATTAAATAAAAATTTGCTGTATAACATAGTTCCTAAGTACTAAATAACAAATTAATCCATATCCATATCCATACCAGTAACATATCTATAATAATAATATTGCCAGACATTTGACACAGCATCATCTGGCCCCAAAGTAAGCAGAGCTTGTGTTATGGGTACCACATGACTGATATATTACTTATATACTTTTTATTTGTTGTATATACAATACATACATACATCTATAGTATGTATGTCTGTTTGTTACCCTTTTTACTATGGTATGATGGGCTATTTCTAAATGAAATGTATTCTATTTTTATATTCAATTTCAATTTCTATCTACCTTACCTAACAAGACCGACACCTGTAACTTATTACTCTACCTCTAAAGATAATTTCTCATGTAAGTGACTTGTCCTTTTGATAAATAAATAATCTTGACATAATTTGGTTAATCCTCCAATTTAATAGGTCATAGGCTACTTTTTATGTAAGTACCAGGCATGTGAACTCACAGGCAGAAGCTAATAAATAATAAAGATTGATGGGAATTAGTCACAGCACCATCCCCATAATAACCAAAGCTTGTCTTATAAATAATAAAATTGGGTTCTATTGACTATTCCAGGGCGATGAGGAAGAAAAATGGGCGGAAAAGGCAGTAGACAGTCTGGTGAAGAAGCTGAAGAAGCGGAAAGGTGCCATTGAGGAGTTAGAACGGGCGTTGTCATGCCCTGGTACCCCGTCGAAGTGTGTCACGATACCGCGGTCACTTGATGGCAGACTCCAGGTATGTTTAATCTCAATGAAATATTCCTGGGACATGTTATCATGGCGTAGGCTTTCACAGCACCTAATTTAATAGTCAGCTACATTTATAGAAAAGACTGGTTAATAACTACAGAACTGCATAAGCCGCGGATTTCCTTCAAATAGTTTACTATCACTGTTTAAGGCACACATTCGTTATCCCAAACGAAATGAACTCGATTTAAATATGACGACTCATCAGACGAAACACCTATTCTATTGGTCTGGGGCAGCGCTAGTTTTCGGACGGAGCATGACGTGATGTGTAACGTACATAATCCTAACATTCCAAATCGTCTTCTCCAGGTATCTCACCGTAAAGGCTTACCGCACGTGATCTACTGCCGCGTCTGGCGATGGCCTGACCTACAGAGCCACCACGAGCTGAAACCTCTCGAACTCTGCCAGTACCCTTTCAGCGCCAAACAGAAGGAAGTCTGCATCAACCCCTACCATTACAAGCGGGTCGAGAGCCCTGTTCTACCACCTGTTCTAGTCCCCAGGCACTCTGAATTCGCCCCAGGACATTCTCTTCTCCCGTTTCAAAGGCAAGCGGAACCGTCTATGCCTCATAACGTTTCTTACTCCGGTTCAGGGTTCCCCCCATCAGCTACGTCTGAGTTACCTGACACGCCTCCTCCAGCTTACTCCCCGCCATCAGACGAAACAGAACCCCCGGGGGAAGTGGCTCCTGTGTCTTACCAGGAGCCTCTGTATTGGGCGTCTGTAGCGTACTACGAACTGAACTGCAGGGTAGGCGAAGTGTTCCATTGCAATTCCCACTCGGTCGTCGTGGACGGGTTTACTGATCCATCGAATAACAGCGATCGGTTTTGCCTAGGCCAGTTGAGTAATGTGAACCGAAACTCAACAATCGAGAATACTAGGCGCCATATAGGAAAAGGAGTTCATTTGTATTATGTCGGCGGGGAAGTTTACGCAGAATGTTTATCAGACGCGGCCATTTTTGTTCAAAGCCGTAACTGTAATCATCATCATGGATTCCATCCATCGACGGTCTGCAAAATCCCTCCAGGTTGTTCGCTTAAGATCTTCAATAACAGAGAGTTTGCTCAGTTGCTGTCGCAAAGTGTGAACCACGGCTTCGAAGCTGTTTACGAGTTGACTAAAATGTGTACAATTCGCATGTCCTTTGTGAAAGGTTGGGGAGCTGAATATCACCGGCAGGATGTAACATCTACACCGTGTTGGATAGAGATACACTTACACGGACCGCTGCAATGGTTAGACAAGGTTCTTACTCAGATGGGGTCGCCGCACAACGCCATATCTTCCGTCTCTTAATGTAAAGATTTCATACGAACGCGCCCCACCGTATTTGGAAATGTATAGCGATTAATCTCTTTAAAATTATGTGCATTTTATACCTGTGAATTTTGTAATCTGCTTCAAATGAAAATTTATTTTGCTTGAACTGTAATAACCATTTTATTTACATGACAAAAGTTTACTATTAAAGTATTTGACGTATTTAATTTACCCACGACCAGAAAATAATCTAATGTATATACAAGATTTACTTACGTAATTCGATTGTGTTTATTACAGGACCAGAATTACGTACGCATAAGTTTCGAGATAGCGAGGGATTCTGACATAACTATCGTCATCAAGCACTCTTTAACCCATATCACTCGTGTGTTACTATTTATCTCCGTAACGGTTACCGTTTTTATTACGACAATCGGTTATCGTAATCGGTTATCGAGTTATATATCGATAATATAAAGGTTTTGACATAAATCACACAGCATCATCTAGCCCCAAAGTAAGCAGAGCTTATGATATGGGAACCACATGACTGATATACTACATTACATACTATTTATTTTATTTTATATTGACTTATTATATATAGAAACACCCAGACCCAGACAAAACTTGCAGATCATACAAACATTGGTCCATACAATATTATAACCGCGCAATAGCCAATGTCTTGGTGACGCTCCCCTCTGGCAGGATCGGTTGAGCTATCTATAGATTTTTAAACGGTTCTCAGATCAACTGTTTTATAATATGCTGTACATTAATGTAATCATATTCCGCTATTGTACAGAAAGTAGGTTTACCTAATGGTCGTGGGTTTTCAAATCAGAATCATATATTTTTTATAGCAATGGTTACTGACGAACTTGGCATTGATATTGAAATGATGCTGCTCAATTGAAAGTGTCCAATGACTAAAAACGTTAGACGTGTAAGTATAATTATAATAATAAAGACATACTTAGGATTTATTATATACTCGTGAATGTTTATAACAAGGTAAAAGATATTATTTTGTGTAAATATAGCGTTTTCAGGCGATAAAGTTATTTGTTTTTAAACTGGATAAATTTTGTATTGATATTATTTAGTTTATTTACATAGTCATAGGTTTTATATTTGATTGCGTAAGTAAAATAGTAAGTTTTATTTGAACTAGTTTGTAAGCCAAATGCAACTTATGTTACGTTGCTACATATGACCTAAGTAGGTAGTTCACGTATAGTCAAGAAAACTGATTTGTAAGTCACTGTGGAACCTATTTGAACTAAATCTACTCGTATTATTAAGCAACGGACGTCATTCATCTGTTTAGAATATATCAAATTATTGGTTATGAATAAGTTATACAGTGGCCTACATATCAGGCCGACTGTACTTAGCATTGTGTCATATATTTAAAAAAAATTACCTGTGACAAAAAGAGTATATTGTTGTCAGACTATTAGTTTTATTTAACTTGTATAAATTGCTAATTGAATTGAAATCTTTAATGGGTAAGCGGAATGTGATTACTATAGAAACAATACAATAGTGCCTATCTACTAGGTACTTTGTTATATTTTTTAGTATAAGAACTACGCAACAAAATGAAAGTAAATATACAAAGTTGTTTTTTGTATTATAGTACTAAACAACATGAAACTTCAGCCAAACATGTGGATATAACTTGTGCGTAGAAAAGCAAACTATTGCATCGAAAGTGGCGTAAATACTAACCCTCCTATAAACACTTAATTTACTAGTTGCGTTTAAATCTACTCTGTCTTTGTAATTTGAATGTCAATGAATAGAGATAAGAAATAGCAACTGTATGGCGATTATGGAACTTATGACACAACCAATGTCTATCAGTTTCGATTCGCAATCGGCATAATTTCAATAATTAGTTTGATTGTAATTAGAACCAGTTTTGACAAGATGGATTACTATTACGAACGTTCGGTTTTCTATTAATATGACAGCATGTATGACAATCAAGATAAACCTTCCGTAATACCAATTCATCAATAGTAATTGAAACCGATTAGTATCAAAGTTTTGATAGTATCAGAATTCCATAATCGCCCCACTGATCTAATGATCTAAAAATCAGTGTGTTTATAAGATCCTAAGTGATATTCGACTCCGTAAAAATATGAATCTTAACAATGATAATAACTATAAAGGGGTAAAATTAAAGTTCGTTTTTGAATGAATTAAATGTAAAAAAAAAATGTCGTTTAAAACTATTACTATTCAAAAATGTCCACCATAAGTAAAATTTAATTTCTAAAATTTATCCAATATAATCTGCAAGGACCACTTTGAATAGTCTTACATGCTAGGTGAATTTCGGTTCTAATTTCTTCAAATCCAAGTCCGGAAGAGTTTAAATATGTTTAGGTACGTATTTCATCTCATCTTGTCATAAATTCTAGAAACCAAACGGGGAGTTTACTTTGTGTATGATTTGATCTCAAAAATGTTTAGTTCCTCATGAGAGTTTGTTTAAAGTTTGTCTAGACTAGTCGCAAATATAAGTAATGTCTTAAGCCTCGCAGAAGGCGAAGCAGGGCGCGAACGCATGTAAGTACATAGTAACTTGTACCTATCTTACTATCTCGATGTTATTTACAAAATATTACAACGGAAAATAAGTATTGTACTTACGAATTATGGAAAAAAAAAAATATGGTTGTTTATTACTGTAACGGTTGAATTAAAAACCGGTTTTTTGAAAACCTCTATTTATGCATTTGCGACCTTAACTTATAAACGCCTCTCATTTTTACAAAAAACGTTTACTAGAAACAAAAGATGCGAAATTTTATCCTCTACAATAATGGTCTCCATAACTTTTGCCCTAAAGTGCATAATTTCCGAGATATCGGCCAAAAACGTTTTTTCAAGATGGCGCTTGAAGCGTCACCTGGATCTGTCAGCATTTTGTGATTCTATGCTCAGTAAGTGATCCTAAATCTTATAAAAAAAAATTTGAATCGGAAATTTAGAGCAAAGTTAAATCCTATTTTGACTGGCCTAGACTATCTGAAACATTGATAAATTTTTGACAGAAGTTGAGAGACGTTTATAACTGAAGCCGTTGATTGTCAACGTTTTATGAATGTTGCTGTTTACTGTACATTTGCAAAATGTTTCGGACTGAAAACACGTTAAAATATATTCTTACAATTCAAAATGCCTTACGAAATAAATGTTTAGATCTTATGATGTTGTAACGCAGGCCTTACGCACAGAAGAGGGTATTATATAAATATTATATTTACATAAATAAACAATTGTTGTTCTGATATAGCTTGTTAGTGCAAGTACCAATTTGGCTTACTTGTTTAATGATATATAACTAGTAAACACCAATTAGAAAAATATTAGAAATTAAAAGTTTGTGGTTCAATCACACTGAAACTGTTGTAGGATTTGTATACAATTAGATTTCTTTTTCGAATAGCTCAGATTATTTTATCTAATTACAACGCGAGCGAAGCAGCGGGCAGATGATAGTTTTCATATAATATATGATATTTTAAGTAAATAAGATGACTGTAAACTATTACGTGTGCCTTTTTAAATTATAAATGCCTTGTATTTTAATTTTTCACTATAAAGACGTTATTTGTATACAGACATTTTATTGCATTTATTCTAATGTAATCCTACCTTTACAGTGTGCTTATATTAATAAATTATTAGAGTAGAAACCGATTGCCTTAATTTTTATACAATTAAAAAATGTATTATCTGTGAACAAACTACTACTTATGGATAACTCTTGTTATCTTCATCCATATTTTAGTAATTTCTTACGTTACGTTCGAATTCGTGCTGGAATCCAATGTGTGTGAAATTAAATATTGTAAGCCGTAAATTAAATTGTAAATACATTTCTAGTTATAACTATAACTTAATGTAAATTGGATATTGCAGTGTACATGTTTGGTTATTTGGAATTTGGACCATAAACGAACTTGAAAACGGCAGAAGATCTGAAAAGGATATTAGGATGTTTGTGATAAATAACCTTATTTTTGAATAGTAGATTGGCCAAGCGCGTGCAGGACCACGCACAGTAAAGGATTTCAAAGTCAGTAAAGATAAGAATGAGTAGCGGCCAGCTCCCAAACCAACTCAATAGTATATAGAAAGCAAAACAGAACACGTAGTATGTTGTAAATGTAGTAACAAAACTTTTCATGTACAGCGGTTAGCAAGAGGGGAGACACTATCAAAACAAAAATTATTACTACAGTTTAAATATTTATGTTTCTAAGTAGATATGTATGTATTTAAAAAATCGTATATAAGTAGTATATCAGTCATGTGGTACCAATAACACAATCTATGCCTACTTTGGGGCTAGATGATGCTGTGTGAAATGTCCGGCATTTATTATTTATTCTGTGGCTCATTAAATCTTTTACCACACTGGTTTGAAAGAACGAATGATACGATTAGTGCACAAAAAAAGAAATCACTCGACGTTCGATCCAATCAAATAGGGCTTCAGTTGGGGGTTCGTAAGAAGATAACTTACATAAAATATTGCTAGTTTCAAGTTTGAAGTCCAATTGATGTTCGTTTGTCTCTAAGTACCTACCTACCTGTAGTTTGGTACACTTATATACTGGAACAGTGTATTTTGTCTGTTTGTAAATTCCTTCGCAAAGTAGCGTAAGCTAGTGTAACTTATAGATGCCATTGTTTGTGTATTTTAGTATATATTTTTCTCTTTTTAGCTATTAATAAAGTTCTTTTATTGAGATTTACTGGCGTTTACTAACCATTGCAACCACTGCGTTATATTAGGCATGTGCCAAATATAATTAAAATTTTCAAAATATCTCGCTTTATAAACTCAGGAACTTCTCAAATTTTGAGATTTGGCTTACTGTGTATTATTTGGTTTTTTAGATTTTTTAGAAAAAGGACACAAGAAAGGACAGTTTTGATCTCTGTTATTGACATCATTATTTAATTACTTATATATAACAAATAAAATGTTTTCCTACAATAACTTCCGTAGGTATATTTTTAACAGATGGCAGTAATAATAATAATAATAAAAGCCCAACCCTACGTCCGTGCTGACGATCTAAGCCACGTGAGGGGCGGACACTCGCAATGAAATAACCTAGCGGGTGACAAAAAAGGGAAATGGCCAAAACCCATCATGATGGAGAAAAGTAAAAATGTACGTAGGTATACGGTCGCTTCTCGGGGGTGATCGCCGGGGCACGTCTGCTGGAGCCGATGCTGGACGTCACAGCATGCAAACCATCGGTGGCGAGGGCAATGGGCGGCCCTCTACCGGGGAACCTGAACAAAGTGAGCCCAACAGGAGGTGCAACCTAGGACCGCTGAGAAGATCAAGCCGGAGCACATCTCCAGCCGGCACTGACATATGAGTAACATGGCTGGCCCCTATTGAGGAACAGGGCCCGAGCCGTATCGATAGGGTTGAACCGGACCATGAAGCCCAATCATCAACTTCCTCACCTACATCTCTTTTCTCTTCTATTCCTTCTCCCTCTTACTTCAACCATAACTCTCAACCATCCCCGCTTTCTTCTCTTTCTCATAAATCATCGTTTTCATTAGCTGAGGATGTTGTAGATACAGGCGACTACTGTCGATAATCCTGTACCCACCAAAGCTAAACGTGTGCGCAAAAATGGACTAAAGAAATGAACATCTTTATCCTGCGCACTTATCTCATAATCATAATCATATGCCTCTGATTGCTGAATTACGACAAAATTATCCGGACGATTTCAAGAATTATTTGCGTATAGATAATCAATTATTTTATATATTGTTAAATAAAATCAAACATAAAATATCCAAACAAGATACTGTTATGAGAGAAAGCATTAGTACAGAAGCACGTTTAGCGGCAACTCTTCGATACCTCGCTACAGGACGTTCATTCGAAGATTTGAAGTTCAGTAGTGGTAATTGTACAAAAAGTAGGTAGGTACCTACCTAGTCATGTAATTATTGTGACAGCGAGCAGATCTGATGATGGAGTCAGGGTGAAATATCAAGGGAACTCCTCAATCAATATCTGATGATGGAGTTGGGAGCTGTTCCGTAGAACTTCTTAGTGAATAAGAGTAGGTAAAAGCTCGTGTTTTGCCTCATTTAAATCAGCGCTCGTTTACTTTATATATATTTTTTTTTCTGTTATGTTCCTACTTACTTGCCTACCTATCTCATGGATTTAATCCTACTTATATATAGGTATATAACGATTTATACGATACGGACAACGTGAGAGGACGAACTAGTAGGTAGTAGGTATTAGTTCGGATAGATAGGTACCTGCATACTACCTATGTATCTAGGTACCTAATTAAAGAACCCATCTATGTAGGTACCTAAGTCCATGCATCTCAATTAGATTCGGCCTGGATAGGTATGTCCAAAACATACTAAGCAAGCCAGGCTGTCCTTACACGCTCATCAGTACAATGGCCTCAATTCGGTTGGCACCAACCTAACTAATTTGAGCTAAATTTAGGTTTTGAACTGTCAAATTAACTTTTGATATTCTGCTGCTACCAACTTATCCTAATTTAATTTTATCTAACTTAATTAACGTTCCTAATTTAGTTAGATGGAACCAACCGAATAGGTTACACAAATGCTATGACTAACTTAATATATTTTAGACAATTCCTAATTTTAGAAATGGTTCATTCATTTCGAATTGCCACCAATGTCAACCCATTAAAAAACATAGTAAAGGGAGCATCCAGAGCGCTTGGTTTTGTTCTTCGTATGTCAGCAGAATTTTCGGACATCAAGACAATAAAAATTCTGTATTGTTCATTCGTGCGCAGTCATTTGGAATACGCCTGCCAAGTATGGAACCCGTGCTACGATGTCTACAGTTCGCGGCTTGAAGGCATTCAAAAGAGATTTTTACGATATTTACAATACCGTGCCAAAATTTATCTCCCCGACTACAGAACGAGATGTCCTAAATTTCATTTTCTGTCCTTATATAAAAGAAGGAATATATCCGACCTGGCATTCCTTTTCAACATAGCGAGTGGCAAAGTAGACTGTCCCGAGTTACTAGAGCTAGTGGGATTGCGTACGAACAGAGCTTTGAGAAACCCCAATATGTTGTACGTACCGCGCGTTAATACGAACTACAGACAGAACGCATTTATTGTAAGAGCAAGTAATTATTACAACTCGATAGCAAAAGTAAATAATGATATTGACATATTTAATACATCAGTGACTAAATTAAAGCGTATTCTTAACGATAAATTCTTTTTGGCCAGCGACTAAACTGTAATCAAATTTTAGCCTTATAATCTATAATTAGCCTGTTAACCTAGTATTGTTAGATTGCATCCTTTGATCATATCTTTTTTTTTTGCTTTTTACAAATTCTTAATTTATTTTACCTTTTTGTGTGTGCTTTCTTTATATCGTCGTCTACTGATTTGTTCCTAAATTATTATTATTTTTCTATTAATACCTTAAATGTTGAAACTTGTAATTAGCCCTCAGTAACTTAACATGTATGTATAATGCATGTTATCTTAAGTAGTTTACCGCACTGTTATTAGCTTTAAGTTTCTTAAAATTCTTAAAATAAAAAAAATAAAAATTAATAACATTTTGCAAGTACAATGGTGGACTTGCATGCGGAGATATTTGTGGTAGGTACCTACGAGTAGATAGGTACTTACGTAAAGTTATTTAACGAAGACTGGTGAATTATTGTTTTGTGTTTGCCCAGACCAGGACCGACTGTTTTCATGCCAAACTTCTCAAAAAATACGATGGCGGCCGCCAGGATCCCCTAACCCGATCTCTTAGGGGATCCCAGTGAACTCATCGGTTCACGTGAATCCCCTTGAAATAAAATTTAGATGTTATCACACAAGATGTTGAAGTGACACTGAATTGAAAGACGAACTACCTATATTCTTCTGGCGCTAACTTGGTTAGTAAAAATGTAGGTAGGTACTTTTAGACTCACCATTTTTAAGTACCTCATCCCTACTGATCTTGGCACAACACGATTGAGAGACTGTCCTTTACCTACAGTGAGAATAAACGTTCTGTGTAAATATAGCAACTATAATATGATTTAGTGCAGGTATAAGTTACTTTTTTATTATGTATATATGTATATGTATAGAGCCATAACGTAACAAGACAATAAATACAATAAAGCTTTTTATTAGTCGTTATAAATAATGTCCTTGACATTGTTGTTTATATAATGTTACATATTATAGTTGAAAGTGATTTATCGTGTTCGATATTACGATTTGCCTGCAATTTTTATAGACATTGTAAATTTAATTGAAATATCGAATGTTTTGATTAAAAAGGTTTTAAAATACTCAAGCTCTTTTGTTTAAGAGTGAACAAGTCGATTATTTTTCCAGACGAAAGTCGAAGGGTGATCACACCACCGTCTGATGATGAACATCTTAAACTAAAAGTGATATAAATTTGTCTTGTCATAATCTATGCTTGTATCAATACAGAATTGTAAAAATAATATGGGTTTGAAAGATACAAGACTCAAAAAAAATCGTTTTTCATCACTGATTTTATCGCAACTTTAGGTGTGAATAAATAACAAACGGAGTACGCAAAGTAAAAAAATATTCCGATACAAGCATAGCTTATTTATTCAAGAGCTCAAATAACTTTTTTTTTTAACTTTTTTTTAATAAATACATTCAGTAGTTTTTTCATGAGAACTCTTGAGCCAAAGGTCTATTCATTATTTTTATTCAATCGTTTTATTTAGAAATCATAGATTAATCTGATCATATGAGTCGAAATTATAATCACGCTATCTCCTTACTGCTAATCTCTATCATTGGTGCACGTCTATCCTTTTCTCACACGAAGCTAGGTGAAATAGCATGCATTTTAGCTGCGCCCACTAAGGAGTTTGTTCCGCTGACTCGTGTATCCTTAAGGTTACCTTTATACTTTGCCATACATTTTACTTTACTTAGGTTCTTTTGGGTTGAGATGGAAACCAAAAAACTAAGTAGTATGAAACAGGTTTTTTTGAAGGGAAAACTTCTTTAGCATCGCTGTGATTTGAAAGTCGATGAAACGAAAAAGCGACAGTAAAAAGAGGCAGACACATAAATTCATAAGATTTAACGTGGGAGAAAATGAGATAAGAAGCATTATACGTGTTTATTATTACGTGTTTGTGCGCGCATGCGTAGTACAAAGCTAGAGAAAAGGTATCACAACAACCGTGGTGTTTTGTATACGTGTACGTATTATACGTTTGTTTTTTGAAGGTTTCACTTCTACCACGTGTGAATTGCACACATGTTTTTTTTATTACTTTTGGCTTCTGAGTTGAGAATGTAGGTTGAGTGAGATAAATACACCGTAGAGTTAGGCCTAAGAAAAGATGGAAGAACTGTGTCAAAGATGGGTAAGAAAATAGTGACTACTGATATGACGAATGATAGGGGAGAGTGTAAGGAAATAACCGACACAGTGCCGACCCCATGTAGTGGGATAAGAGCAGGCAGATAAAGGGTTAATTATTATTCTGACGACCTCTGTAGCGCAGTGGGCTTGGGTCCGGCTGAGACGCAGTAGGTTGCGGGTTCGATTCCCGCCGCTGGACAGATGTTTGTATGATCTGCAAATATTTGTCTCGGGTCTGGGTGTTTCTATGTATAATATGTATGTATTTACAAAATAAAAGTATATAAGTAGTATATCAGTCATGTGGTACCCCATAACATAACTCTCCCATAACTCTGCTTACTTTGGGGCCAGATGATGTTGTGTGGAATGTCCGGGATTTTTTATTATTTATTTATTATTTATGTGAATCTTTTACAACACATAACTGTCATTGTACCCGTCTTCATGAAATTACAGAATGTGCCTATCACTACGTCGCTTCCCACTGCATCGCCCCCCTTTGCCAATCAATCAGTTTCACAACGCCCGCTTTTCCGTTTGAGACGTTTTTGCTCCGAGAATGTCCCTCCATAACCGAAGAACATTGACCGCGTTTCCCATAATTAAGTACTTTGTTAGCTAAAGTATGGTTTTCTTCTTCTTCTTCGGTAATGGCATGTGTCATAATGATGCGAATTTTGCCAATGTCAAGTGTTCAGATTGTTTATAGTAAGACGTCGCAAAGTCGTATGTTGTCGTTCGTCGTTTGTTATTTTATAAAAATTGGTGTCTCTTTGTAAAATAATTACTTATATGGATTATTTTTGCTAGAATCACAAAGAAACACACAAAACTGTTATTCCAATTATTCATTAAACTCTTGCTTTATTTGAATAAAATCACCAAAATTACTAATGAAACCCGAAATAACTCGGGAAAAAAATAATTTATGAGCACAATGTTTATTCCGCAAAACGGCCTAAAAAAATCCTAAAGTGTGGTCTAATCTTGTTATTTTAATGTCTAATAATACCTAAAGATGGCTACTGATTTTAACGGTACATTAGCTAATTAATTTGCGATTATTGAAATAGAGACCTCTATTGTCAGTTACATCCTCAGCTTAAGAACGTCCCTAATACAATCATTACATAGTATAAAACAAAGTCGCCTCCCGCTGTCTGTCTGTCCCGATGTATGCTTAGATCTTTAAAACTATGCAACGGATTTTGATGCGGTTTCATTTAATAGATAGAGTAATTCAAGAGGAAGATTTATATGTATAAAACATGCATAATATAGTATAGAAACACTGATAATTTTAGAGGTTTCTAATGTGGTGTCGTAAATAAACACATTTTTTGCGCTAACTGTGATAACTTTTAAAGTTTAGGTTAACGAAATTTCGACAACGGTTCACACTCAGCATACAGATGACTGATAGAATACTTATAAATATATTTAAATATGCCAATTCATACTATGTCTATTCTTTCACAGTATAGGCTGCTCAACTATGGAACGCACTGCCAGATGCTATTAGACGCGCCATATTACATACCATGTTTAATGCTATGATCAGGGAACACTTATTGTCCTGTTGTTAACTATTGTTATTTAGTTTATCATATTGTATTTAATATTATTTATTTATTGAAGTGAAAACATATTTTTTTCCTATCCCGCCATGGTTAGTAGGAAGAGATCGCTATCTAGCGGTAAGACCGCCCATTGTACTACCGTGTAGCTAAATATTGTTTCTTATAACAGTCCAATCTGTTTGTGGTGTGCAATAAAGTATTTTCTATTCTACTTTATAAGACTTTTTAATTATTGAGGTACTTATTCGGTTCTATGGAGGTAACTTAGCCTATTACTAATAATAAACATTTAAATGCTTGCGTCAAACTAAACTCACTCACTCTCCTCTCTAGACATTTGAAATCTTCGTTTTGACTGTTTGCGACTGTTGTATGCAATTCCATTGTTGAGGACTTGCTCCAAATTGATTGAATATACAAAACAAAACGTGATGATGCGATTGGTGATCCCTCTAGCTCACTTGGCCAGTCACATAACCCTTATGATCGACCGCCGATGTGTAACAATAGATGTGCAAGTAAATCGGCAGACGCATACAAATGCCCGGTGTCATGGCCGCTGCGCACGCGTCGAGAAACACAACGCGGTGAAAATCGATCAATAGAGGACTTGTGAGGTTTAGAATTAGGTCTGAGGATTGATTACGAGTTTTTAACAGTTTCTCAATCAAATCAAAATAAATAAATAAATCAAAATATTTTTTATTCAATAAAATCACGAGGACCATTATGAATCGTTTTCTAATGCACTAGTGAATCGAGGTGCAGGTTCCTCCTATCCCCAGTTCAAGAAAAAACTTGCAAGGAACTCGTCTGGTCTTAACGCTTTTTTGTATGACCTTAATTTTGTTAATTTTATCTTATCCTGTAATATAAGCGATTCGTCGAGTAGGTAAACCTGAACTTCATGCTGTCGATCGAGATGTTCACCTCGTTTGAAACTGCCAAAACACATGCAACCTCCTTACAGTCTAAGCAGTTACAAGGACACAGGCTACTTTTATGTAGGTATCACGTGTGCGAAAACACGGGCAGCAATTAGTAAAATATATAAAAAAAACTGTCAGAATCTGCTCAGCTTATATAAGTCGTTGATAGAAGTACCTAGGCACCAACCTTTAATATCAATTTGTCCTGACAAGGTCAGCGACAGGTTACCTAGAGCTTCCGCATTTTTGTAGCATGCTACCCTAGATGTACTGTTACCTACCTACCTAGACAGCAACGATGACTCATGGGAGAATTTCAAACACTGATTCAGTAATTTCTCAGTACTCTACTTGATGTGACCATGCTGGCTATACCTTCCAGAACATGCGATATATCTTTCTGACATGATATATCTTTGAGTTTGTAAGTGAGTTCAATTCAACTGCGACACCTGGCGGTTGGACTCTACTTACAGTAAAAGTACGTACAGTACCAAATATTCTACCTCTAAGAAGTAGTATGCAAGCATTACTGTGTTTACGTTCGAAGGGCACTAGACAATGTGACATTACTGGACAAACAGAGAAGAGAACTTATGTCCAGGGTCAAAAACGTACCGATACGGCAAGCGTCATAGGTTACAGCAATCACTTAACATCAGGCCGGTATATATGCTTGATGGCGGAAATAAAAGGAAACGTGATTTTATGGGTAAGAGCATAACTTACGCTTGCGTCCGTCAAAATTAAGTGCATTTTATCAAACTGACAGACTTACGCTAAGTTTTCGTCTCTTAATCTTAGCTTTAGTGGGTTTTTAGACTTAGTAGAGCATTACAATAACAATGCAGTACAGCAAAGCAGTCAGACGACTGTCACTGGCGACAGTGTCGCGCGTCGCATGCTTGTCATGAAGCAAGTAGAGTGTAGGTACGTAGGTGAACTTGTGTGAGGTACCTACAATCAGAATTCCTCCGAGCTGCGTGCACGCAGGCTAGTCTCGGAGACAACGTTGTTTTTCTCCCAAGTGCAACTCGCCGTTTCGTTCATGCCAACGTTTCGTGAATTTGTGAAGTTTTCGTGAATTTTTTATTCACATAGAGATATCCCAAGGGTGTATCCCATGATAAGGAAACCAGGATCTGATGATGGAATTCTAGAGAAATCGAGTGGAACCTTTGAAAATCGTAGTGGCGACTAGTGCGTTTGCAAATTTTTTTCATTAAGTATTTTAGAGCACTACTGTTTAATGAAGGTCTGGAGTCGATCTGATGATGGAGCCGAAAGACAGTCGAGGGAACTCTTCAACGATTTACAGCAATTACTTTACACCTAGATGGGTTGTGACTGTCAGTAGGGGTCTGATGATGAAGACGAAAGACAGTCAAGGAAACTCCTTAACGTTTTACATTAGCTACCTTGTGTACATACATGAAGTCGGTTGTCTCTTTAGTTTTCAAAACGTAATTATTTTAATGAATGAGCTCCTGCTCTAATATCCCCTGAAGCGAAATAAACAGGTTGTATCTACCTGGCCTTGCGGCGGCATCTAGAGCGCTCTGTGGGTAGACGCTGTCGATACGCATTTTGTTTATATGGATGACTTTGACTTTCTTATGGAATGTTGTTATTTATATATCTGTACAGTGTTATACATACGCAGGACCTACGTTTGGCCTCTCAGGTGTTGGTAGTAGCTCTGCCTTCTGCGCTGTAGGTTGATGGTTCGATTTCCTCCCAGGACTAATATTTGAGTGATGAACATAAGTGTTTGTTCTGTGTCTGGGTGTACAATCAATCATTCGATATTTTGGTGAAAATAGTATGTAAATCCGTTGGGTAGTTTTTGTTTTTATCGTCGTGGTTTTTGGTCGTCAATAAATCGTCAAATGTTGAGTTGAGGTTGAGTATCATAAGTATGTATTTAAAAATATATAAGTATTCTATCATCTGGTCACCATAATACAAGCTATGCTTAGTTTGGGGCTAGATGGTGTTGTGTACATTGTTCACCAATATTTATTTGAGAAGAGTCTGAACAGCAGATTTTGTAGATACGCAATGTAGGTATTATACTATTGGACAACTACCTAACCGCGTATATACCTACCTCACAGATACGTATGACGCAGATCTGTTATAGTTTCCATCGGTTTTCTAGCGTTGACGACCACTCCAGCCTAAACCGAAAAATCCAGATGCAGGACTGATTCCAAGACAAATATTGACATGGTCCAGAAAGCGGCAGATTATATATGAAACAGCAATTATAATTTCTGATATCAAAAACTATGAATCCTAATGTGGGGATCAAAATTATTTAATTGATTGTTTGCTACATAAAAGATCCAATCTAAATTATTTTTAACCGACTTAAAAAAAACAGGTTACTCAATTCGAGCGTATATGTTTTTTTATATGTGTGTTCGCGGATAACTTCGTCGTTTATGAACCGATTTTAATGACTCTTTTTTGTTGGAAAGGAGTTATCCCCAAGGGTGTATCCCATGATAAGGAAACCAGGATCTGATGAGGGCATCCCAGAGAAATCGAGTGGAACCTTAGTGGCGACTAGTGCGTTTATTAATATTTTTCATTATGTATTTTAAAGCGCTACTATTAATTGTGCTCTGGAGTCAATCTGATGATGGAGCCGAAAGACAGTCGAGGGAACTCCTCAACGATTTAAAGCAATTACCTGGAGTTTGGGCTTGATTAATTTGTATTTATGAGAACTTTACACCTAGTTGGGTTGTGACTTTAGTCGGTTGTCTTTTTAGTTTTTAAAACGTAATTATGTTTTGCCAGGTGGTGTTGTTGAATTAGTTAGGGACTCTGACCACAAGTAATTATTATTCTCACTGACTTTGTAAGTCTACTGTGCGTGGATCCACAGGCGCTTATGTAATTTATTTTTAATTACCTGTAGCATCATAAAGTGTGTGCACGCGTGAAATCTCGCAAAATCATAGCTTCTTCATTGAGTTTTTCTACATTTTATCAACATACTGGACTAAATTACCACCTAATTCTAAACCAGGGGTGTTATATTACATAACCGAGGCGAGCGTACCGCATACAATATCGTGGTTGTTGTAATATATAGCGACATTATAAATACAAGTGGTTGCGGCTCGCGGCCACAGTGCTGTGTACGGACGCCATACAGGCGCGCGAACGTTCGAATTTTAAAATTGGATCCACCATGTTTGTTTTGAAGGTGAGTTTCACATAATGTTTGTTTTTAATTTTATGATGAGCAACTGATGGTTTTTTATTCAGATATTAAAAATACTTATTTATACATATTTTTGTACTAGATGGCCCAGTGAGCTTCGTACCACCTAAAATTAATTTGATTTAATACCACCTCAAATGAACAAAAGCAAAAAAAAAATACTCGGTCGAGCCGAGTTTTTGCTAACACACGACAATTGATTAATATATATATTGAATAACTTTGAAATAGAGATATTTATCTACCTATTTACATAATAAGTACATACCTGTGGGTTAATAATAAGTCACATAGGTAATAAGCACATAATACGTTTGGACTGGTTTCGGACTATCCTCTTAATATTATCAAGAATATGTGTTTATTTAAAACTTTTGGAAAGAAAGGATCTGTTTGAATTACGAACCCTGTAGTACCTACAACTATAAATTATTTTGATAGCTAACTATAATTTGCAAACTTATTATAACTTCGATAGGTTGAGTGCATATCAACCAAAATTGATCAATCCGTAAGCTCATTAATCATGTTAAGTAACTTTGTCACTTAATATACAACTAACCACAAAAAACTAATCACCACTTAATGACACATTTTCAGATTAAATTGAAAATTACATTAATCATTCAACTCTTAGCTTAGACAGATTAAGTAAGCATTGTTCGTCATGGTCACATACGATGGGTGACCGCTAATACTTAAACTACTAAGGCACGTTTTTCTGGTATACTTATTCATTCAATAAAGATATAGAGACCTACGCGCGATCTACAGAGCGAATTCCGTTTCTTCAACTTATGAATACCTTTTGACGACCTCTGTGACACAGTTGGCCAAAGCACGGCTGAGACGCAGGCTGCGGGTTTGACTCCCGCCTCCAGACAAATGTTTGTATAATCTGCAAGTATTTGACTCGGGTCTGGGTGTTTATGTATAATATGTATAATATGTATGTATTTACAAAAAACTTACTTTTGGAGCCAGATGATGCGGTGTGAAATGTCCGGCATTACTGTCTAAGCCAAAAGGTTTAGACAGTAATTCAAATGACATTCGGAATTTGAATTACTATCTAAAATTGTGAGCATGTGCCAAATATAATATGTATACACATGCCTCTGACTAACCCTTGGACATTATGAAATGTCTATGTAACTAGAGATTTATGGTCTATCCTCATACTAACAAAAGAGTTGTTTAAATTTGTTGCCATCTCTGTTCATTGACACTAGAATGACAAGGACAGACTTAAATGCCTTGCTAGAAAATGATGTGTTTATAAGATTGATAACTACACATATCAATCAAATCTGTACCAATAACTGTCGCCATTATACCCACCTGTTATATAATAGATTGCATATACTATAAATACCAGGTACAGGACAAACTAGGTTACTAAGTACGCAACTGGACGTGATTAGCTACGAGTACGAGTCTTGCGAAAGTGCTACGCCGTAGCGTCCTTTCTGCTACGAACTTCTACGTAGCTTCTATGGTGATGAGTTATCTATACACTTAACAATAGTATTCATCATTATTGAATCTTACATTTTATGAGTTTAATTAACAAATGAGGCAGTCATCTGAAGCAGTTGAGCTATCTATAGATTGTTTTAACCGATCCTTGGATAGCTCAAGGGTTTTACGTGTATATTATATTAGTATTACTCTGTATATTTCTCTAAATTATGATAGTTATCGTCTGTACAATAATAGTGGATACCATGACGGTATGAAATTTATTTTAATGAGTTAAAATGAATAATGCATTGACTCGCGTCTCTGCATGTAATCAGTAAACAATTATTTAAATCATTTAATCAAACTATTGTTAGCAGTGAATAAGCGCGATATTAAACAAATAAGCAACGGTCAAAGCTGTCTTCATTTGGATGGCCGATCGTACTATTTTTTTCTGTTTAAACTCGGTTGAAATATTTCATGTGTTTTAGTGATTTGAAATTATTTTATGTAAGATTTTTTATAATTTACTTATTTAAAACATTTAATCTTTATAATAAAGTATTGACCCTGATTCTATCAGTTAGCCAACCTAGATAAAATTTCCAAAATTTTTATATACTGCGAATATATTTTATTTACAACAAAGTCCAAATTAGAGTGACAGTATTTTGTTTCAATTTTGATTTCAACGAATTCAATGAATTGATTTTACTAAAATTTTCTGCAGTTTTAACCAACAACAAATTAAAAGGCGTCTATTCTATTATTTTACTTCTTCTTCTTCTATAATAGCATGTGTCATATGATGACAATTTTGCCAATGTCAAGTATTTAGATTAATTATAAAAATATGTATATGTAAGACATCACAAAGTCGTATGTTATTTCATAAACGTTTGTGTCTCTTCATAAAATAATTATATGGATTATTTTTGCTCCAATCACCAAGAAACATAAAAATTTCATTCTAATCATTCACACCAGAGTTAATATGACGACCTCTGTGGCACAGTGGGCTTAGGTCCAGCTGAAACGCAAAAGGTTGCGGGTTCGATTCCCGCCGCGGGACAAATGTTTGTATGATCTGCAAGTATTTGTCTCAGGTCTGGGTGTTTCTATGTATAATATGTATGTATTTACAATAAAAAAGTATATATTTAAGTAGTATATCAGTCATGTGGTACCCATAACACAAGCTCTGCTAACTTTGGGGCCAGATGATGCTTAGTGAAATGTCCGGTATTAAAAAAAAGTTTTTTTTTATTTGAATAAAATCATCAACAAATAAAATCCGACTTAACTTGGGAACAATAAATAATATAAGAGCACAATGTTTATTTTACAGCAAAATAAGATCGTTGGTATTTTACGTAATTTTAGCTTTACCAGTGAAACCACAGAATTATCATATTGTACTTTAAACCTAAGAAGGTATGTCAAGGCAATCACAATCGTCGTACACTCATTAAAAATAAGACTTCTAGTGGCATACGCCTTGATTAATAGCATCTCTGCCTTCTGTACTGTTTGGTTGTAGTTTCGATCTCCATCCAGGAAAAACCAGAAGGGTTGAACAGATTAAAGTATCATTTTTTATAAAATAACAAACGACGAACGACAACATACGACTTTGTGACGTCTTACTATAAAACCTTTTGTACATTCGCTGATGAACATAGATGTTTGTTCTGTGTCTGGGAGTTTTATCATAGTATCATAATAGCTCGTGACTTTGCGTGGTATCTACATAAATAATACCCTAACCCTCCATCCTTTAATTACATAAATATGCGTTTAAGTATGCTCTGTCCCTGTCATTCTGATATCAATGAATGAAGACAGCAACAGATTTAAACAACTCATTATAAGATTGAGCACTAGTCCCCAAGTTACAATCTCAGATGGTAGAAGCTCTGCCTTCTGCGCTGTAGATTGAGGGTTCGATTTCTTACTAAGTTAAACATTTGTGTGAAAAACGTACGTGTTTGTTCTGAGGCTGGGTGTTATAAAGTATCATATGTTACATACATAAAAATATATAAGTATTATAACAGTCATCTAGTCACGATAATACAAGCTGTGCTTAGTTTGGGACTAGATGGTGTTGTGTGCATTGTTCAGCAATATTTATTTATTATTATTATTATTTATTATCTCTTCACCCAATTTAATTCAGCCGTTTAGCTGAGAAACCGTAACAAACAAAAAGATAGACACTATCGAATTTATAATTGAATATAAACTTATAGGGTCCGAAATATCAAAATGCAATCGAAAATGGACATATCAGACTTAGGTACGAAGACTTGTAATGGAACAGGGCAGGTCATGTGGCTCGAATGCATCCAGAACGTTGGGCAAAGCCCGTCACGATAGTCGGAGATGACGCGGTAGACCCAGGAAAAGATGACGAGACGTTCTGGATGCATTCTGCCAGAGTGGCATGGTCTGTCTGCCAAACTGCCAAACTGTGGCCTTAAGAATGAACTAGTTGATTAGCTTTCCATACAAACGTCGAAGGATGATCACACCACCGTCTGATGTTGAACAACCAAAACTAAAAGTGTTATTAATTTGTCTCGTCATAATCTATGCTTGTATCGCAACAGAATCATAAAAAATATATGGGTTTGTAAGATACAAGCTTCAGAAAAAAAATTACGCGATCGTTTTATGCCGAAATCACAGTCTAATCTAATTATATTATTAAAAATCATCATCATACTCTTTCCTACAGCTTATCACCATCTTTCGTGCACATCTATCCTTTTCTCGCACTGTGCTAGGTGAAATAGCATGCATTTTAGCTGCGCGTACTGACGAGTTTGTGCCGCTGACTTGTGTATCCTTAAAGCGTAAAGAGTGCAAGTTAAAGACCAGTAGTGAGATACGATAGGTTAAATAAAAAATGGATGGATTGTATCAGTCACCTGGTTCCCATAGTAAATGCTCTGATTAGCTTGGGACTACATGGTGTGTTATAGTTCACCATTATTTATTTATTTATCATTATATGAAGTTCTCTAATCGAATGCAGCCGCGAAAATATCATAAGTAATTAAATATAACCTTTCGAATACTTGATAACCTTACACTATTTTCGTAATATCATGTGTTAAACGTGTTTTTCTCATAAAGCTGTGGTGTTTCCCACGAGGCGAGTTATCAGACTTAATGGATACATCGTCATTTTATTTCATTTATTTAGCATAAATTATTATAACAATATATTATTCTAATATTATGATAATAATAGACGTCTGATGTAAATTGCTAACAAAGAGTTATGACCCAGTATAAAAACTGTATGTCATTTTGTACGTACTTCCCTTTCATATTTTTATCTACGAGTATTAACACTTTATCCCAAAACAAACTGACGACCACTGTGGGCTTAGGTCCAGCTGAGACGCAAAAGGTTGCGGGTTCTATTCCCGCTGCGGGACAAATGTTTGTATGATCTGCAAGTATTTGTCTAGGGTCTGGGTGTTTCTATGTATAATATGTATGTATTTACAAAAAAAAAAGTACATAAGTAGTATATCAGTCATGTGGTACCCATAACACAAGCTCTGCTTATTTTGGGGCCAGATGATGCTGTGTGAAATGTCGGTATTATTTATATTATTATAAAAAAAAACAATCTTATTGTCTTCCTTTCTCACTTTCTCCCTTTTTACCTTTCTCTCTTTATACCTTTCTTAATTTCTACCTTGCTTCCTTTTGCCTTACTTTACTTTTGTCCATTCTTCCTCTCCTTCTTTCGATGTATGTACATTCATTGTAGGTTCATTTGACATTTTTCTCCTAATAAATCTGCCACACTCGAGTCATTAATGTCTTAACGACGAATCTATACCAAGTAGCGACCTTTGTATAGATTTGACAAAAAAAGACTATACTACGGAGCGGTTCAGTAGGTTAACAATAATATCTCTGAATTCGGCATTAATATAGCAATATAGCAGTTTATTCATTGAAATGTGGTCGACCATACATTATTTACGCGTCTAAATGTCAATCTATAGATAGCTCAACTGATCCAGATCACTACCAATAGGCATCGTTCCCAAGACACTGGCGGCATTGCCACTTTGAATGGCAATGCTAATACGCTGAGACAGATAGAAGCCAGCTCTTAGGTCACGCAATGTTTCCAGACGCCGTGAAATCTAATACCTTTAAACGAGCAATTCTTGTGTATTCATATGAATATATATAATCCGAATCTCGGAAACTGCTCCAACGATTTTCATGAAATTTAGTATGCAGGGGGTTTCGGGGGGATAAATCGATCTAGCTAGGTTTCATTTTTAGAAAACGTCGTTTCATCCGTGTTTTATACCGAGCAAAGCTCGGTTATCTAGGTATTATCCACCGTGGTTTTGGTGTCGACTCCAAAAGGAAAAGAGAATAATATAAGAAAACAGAAACAAATTAAACAACAATTAACAAAATAAATAATTAAAATAATAATAATAATCGGATACATTCATAGAAAATAAATTAAACATAATTTACAGTTGCTCAAGAGTCAATTTATGCATTGATTTCTGAAGATCTTATGCCATTTTTATTCGTTAGTGTATTTGAAACTTTTCTCTAGATTTAGTGGACTTTGGCCCTAATGTTCTCACTTCCCCGTCTGATCTAGATCTAGGCTCGACTAGCCGCTAGTTCCTTAGTACTACTTGTTTGACCACGCCTTTAGAAGTCGAACATTCCTGAATATTAGTTGCGACAGAGCTGCTATAGATTGATGGAAATATTGCAAATACCTTACGTATACGCTAGTTATTTAAATATCAGTAGAGTCGTGGGTTACTGTATTATGTACCTTGTGTCTTTGATATAAATGCTACCACAGAACTCTAATAACATACTATTATCACTCTACAACATACATGGCCTTGACTAGGAAATTTTAACTAGTTTGGTCAAGCTATAGAAGCTTTATCTTTTCCTTTTCTTTAAATAATGGCATCTGTCTCGTTGACAATCTTGCCAGTGTCAATTAATTGTTTGGTTATAATTATTTATTATAATTATTATAATAGAGCCTTAGTCGATATTCGTTTGTCTATTCTAAACGTCATCGCGAAATGGCCGTCTAGAACTTTCTTGGGATTCCTCATCGTTAAAATCACATTGCACCATAATACACTTATTGTTCCATTGTCCTTACTTGTGTTATAAAGTCACAATTTATTGATTAAAATTCCGCTAAGATAACTGAATAAAACATGCAACAGCACGAGAAAAATAATTAAATTAGAAGTGCTATGTTATTTCATGAAATGACAATCAAAATGGCAATTTTGCCTGTGTCAAGTATTTGAACAAGATTTTCAATCACTTGACACTGGCATAATTGCCAACAAGACAGATGTCATTATAGAAAGAAAAGAAGAGTTATTTTATATTTTAATCGGGTTTATTTTGCTCGAACCACAAAGAAATATAAAACTTTTATTCCATTTATTCACACCGAGTAAATAACTTCCTAAAAAATCACAAAAATAACTTATAAAACCCGAAACAACTTGAGAAAAATAAATAATATAAGAGTGCAATGTCGCACGACGGGCAAAACATATCTTGATTAAGCTTTAGTATGTAATTTTGGCTTGACAAGGTGCGCCAGTTGTCCTAATTATGACTAATTGTAACACTTAAAAAGTGCGTAAGCTGTAGCCATAATATTATGGCTTTAGATACTACGAAATCACGTAAGTACGTATTAGAATGCTTCAACAACGTAACCATAGGCGTGGTCATAATGAAATTTGAAGAACTGAAGCAATGTTTTGGTACAAGCTCCGTTCCATATGAGTAGAGTATAATTATTGCATTTTGTGATTGCCACAAAACTCACACCACGACTCTATTATTATTGAGTTTGTTAAATAAGTGTATTGATAACTATCATTTCAATTTAAGTTGCGTTTTGATTTGGTTGCTGTATTTATTATGAAATCGGGTTGAGTTGGTGAGTTTGTCTGTACTAAAGCACGCTGTAAAATATTGTTTTGTTATAATAACGTCTCAAAATCGTAGACTATCATTATTTTTTCTAAACGTCTTGAAATTACTGCCTTTAAATTAAGTATAAGATTCCTCGTTGTACACATTTTATAATACAATTCTTTACACTTGTGCTAGAAAGTCACAATTTATTGATTAAAATTTAGCTAAGATTAAGCAAGAAACGTTTGGAACAGTGCTTGCCCTAATTCCGCTCCCCCCAAGAACCTTTCGGCCCAACGGCAATGGTACGGGCCTCTATGTGAGCTTACATGGAATCATGGGCGATCTACGAAGCTTGAGCATGTTTCTGTTAGAAACTCCGTAGATCACCCCCGTCTCCTAGCCGTTTCGAAATGGGAGACATACAAGCGCTACCATCATCTAACATTGGCACCTTATTAGATCCTACAACATTTAGAGTTGCAATTTGTCTACGGTTGGGCGCGCGGTGCTGCGCCTCTCATCAGTGCCAGTGTGTAATATATTTTATTGGCACTGGCAATAAAATATTATTGCCAGTGCCAATAAAATATTAAATAACACGAGAGAAAATAACATTGGAAAGTCAGATTATTTCATAAAATGACAAACGAAGAATCGATTGTTTTGTATAATATCGCCACAAATCGATCGACATTTTGTCTAAACGTCATCGTGAAATTACTATCTTTGTACAAATAAAAAAAAACGTAATACACTTACAATCACAAACGCTACTCTCCATGGTAATCTTACAATATAATTGTCTACAATAGTGCAAAGGTTTTTATTTTATTGATTAAAAATCCAGTAAATCATGAAATAACACGAGAAAGCAACTGTGCTGAAATATCGGGAAGTTAAAAAAAACCCCATATCTAATCGTACTCGTAAATATCTCGTTTGACTGAAAATGTTGTCTGACTGACTTTAGGAACCATGACGCAATGCCCTTCCATTCCAAAAAAAAACCAAAACGGATAATCAAATACCGTTTCCATATTATAATATAATAATAATAAACTTAATTTTGAACAGATAACAACAGGTACATATACATTGAGAGTCGATGACATCTGCAGAAGTGTAAAACTGTGTCGCAGATACGCTCTCCTCCGTGAAAATATACAAAGTCGAGTCTATCGAGTACCGACAAAATTCAAAGTGTTTTTAAATATATCAAATCTTAAACATTCTGCTCGTGCTTTGAACTTGTAACCATGACTCGATTCGAAAGGAAATGGCCCAGTAAACCTTTTTATCGTTAACTGTAATTATATCTAAACTACCTTAACTTAATGCCCTAGATACCTATAATACTTATTCACCTTTTCGTGCAAGTGAATCAAAGCATTGAATTGATAAATTATAAACAATTTATTTTTATTGCGCAAGGAAACAAAATACTGATTGGCCTTTCAGCGTAGTTGGTAGTAGCTTTCTGCGCTGTAGGTTGAAGGTTCGTTTCCCTCCCAGGATAAACATTGATGAACATACGTGTTTATTTTGTCTCGGTTATAACACCGATAGTATCATAAGTTTGTATTCAAAAATACCCGTAACAAAATTTGTCAAAGGCCATTTAAATAAATGTTAAGACTAGACGAGTTTCTTGCCGGATTCGTCTTGAACTAGGGCTAGGAAGAACACACAAGGTTTTAAGTAGAAAGCGGTTTGTGATTTTATTGAATAAATCATGTTTTGATTGATTGATTTATTAGTATTCTATCAGCCACCTGGTCACCATAATAGGTACAAGCTTTGCTTAGTTTGAGGCTTGATGGTGTTTTTGTGCATTGTCCACTAATAACTATCGCTGGACAATTTAACACAATATCATTTAGCCCCAAAAAAAGCAAAGCATGCTATGGATACAAATTGACTGATATAATACTTAAATACTTGTAAATACATTTATGATACTTTATAACACCCAGACACAGAACAAACACCTATGTTCACACAAATGTTTGCCCGATGGGTATCGAACCCACAACCTTCAGCGCAGAAAGCGTTTAGTTACTATTAACTAAGCTGTGCCCTAAATGCACAGCTTAGTTGATAGTAACTCTGCTTTTGTTGTTAGCCTTTTTTTGTAGAATTTCCAACTTCTAGGAAAATGAGTTGCTACCACCTGACAGCCAACTCTACAACCGAGCGCGCTTATTGGTCAAATCAAATGGCGCGCGCTTTCAGTGACACACTTCCTTCTGATTTCACGAAATCACTCCTCCACAGATTGCAGGAAAGTTGATACATATTAAAAATGTTGTTGTCTTATGACTTCTTCTTAGGTAGCTCTTTAGGAACGACTTGACCAACTAATGAAACTTAAGGAAAGTTAACTTTTGGGAAGTCAAGCAACGTTTCCGTTGTTCATGGTCTCTGTAAAAGTCAATGTCAAAAGATATTTTTTTTAATACAATCACAAGGGTCATTTTGGAATGTCTTACATATTATCTGAATTTAGGTACCAATTCCTACTAACCCAAGTCCGAGAAGAACTGGCAAGAAAGTCATCCTGGTCCTAGCGCTTTTTTGCATAAAAATAATAAAAGAGAGTTTTACATTTCAAATTTGTCGGTTAACTGTCTGAGAGCAGAGCAACATGAGGCCACGCATTCTAATCAATAATATAGTAATTTAAATTATATGCGTTTTCTTTAAAAGACTTTATGTATGCTTTACATTTTGATAACCTTTAAATTGTAGACTGATACTGATACTAGTACCTACAACTTCGTATGATCAGGTGGTAAATAGTGGTGTTGGAGTTAAAAGGCCACCTGTAGGCCTCTGAAGATCCCTAGCCTTGAAGATTTTGTCAGGGTTAACCTCGCCTTATTATATTTCTTCTCTGTTTATTTTATTGTGAAAAAAAAGAATATAAAACCCTTGTCATTGTTATTTCGAATAATAGACAAATAAGACAATTTAGCCTTGCTTTCTCTTACTTAATTATGTGAAATAATACACGAATCAATAAACAATATGCCATCAATGTTAATAAAGAATCGTATCCACCATTCTTTACCTCGGCCACTACTTCTCAGAATGGTGTGCAAAAATGTGCCATGTTAATGCGAATACCCACGCCAGGGCCTTTGGATATATATCCGCGTTCGCCAAGGCTGGGACATTCACCGGCCATTGGCTCTTATTGGCTCTGTCAGTAGTCACAGGAAATGTTATAACACTTGATCGAATACTTTGTTTTAGTACCTAATAAGTATTAATAATAAATGTCTGGCACCACACAGCATCATCTAGCCCCAAAGAAAGCAGAGCTTGTGTTTTGGGTACCACATGACTGATATACTATTTATATTTTTTTTTTGTAATTACATACATCCTTTAATTAGAAACACCAAACAGACAAACAGTCTTAGCCAACAGACGCTATAACATTCTTATTCTTATGTTATCCCTTCCACCGCTAGAATTATAACTCATAATTCATTTATTGTAGAACATATGTGATTTACAAGTTTCATTAAATTCACCTAAATACATATCAGGTGAGTTCACCTAAATTCATCTAGTATGTAAGACGTTTTAAAGTGATCCTTGTGATTGTATTGAGTAAAGTATCTTTTGACTTTGACATTTATTTGCTGTGTTAGCTATGGAACCATTTGGAAAATAGTTTACAATATTTTTATTTCAACATGGCGCTACTGTCATGGTACTTCTGGGGTATATCCGGTTTGATAAACGCTATTAATTATACCTACGTCGTTTCAATCATTATGAATTAAGCTAATAGTTTTTATTAAAATTAGTACAGTTTGGGTTGGTTTACAATTAATTTTACATTAAATCTTTGTTCTTACGAATTTCACCACCTTTTTCGTTTTCATTTCTTTTTTTGCCTTAAATTTCACATAGAGTCCAACCCCACTGACTGATATGCTACTTATATACTTTTTTTGTAAATACATACATATTTTACATAGAAAAACACCCAGACCCGAGACAAATATTTGCAGATCATACAAACATTTACCCCGTGGCGGGAATCGATCCCACAAGCTTTTGCGTTTGAGGCAGGCCTTCGCCTACGGTCGTCAGTCTTAGGATTAAAATCAGCCTATTACGTTATTGGGGTCTATTAATATTGCTTCATACGCTTTACAATGCTAATTTCTGTTGTACAGTAAACTATTCTACTCTGCGCATTGGCAATTATCACTTATAACCTCATTTCAAAGAACGTTTCCAATTGTTGTAAGAGTGAGTATAAACTAGAGCATTTTTTCGAGCATTTCCATTTAATCATTCATCATTTCTATCTTTACAATTACAATTACTTAATATTAGTCACCTACAGAGTTTTGTTGCGTAACCATTTACCATTAACCATTAACCATTTACCATTTGACGACCTCTGTGGCGCAATCGGCTAAGGTCCGGCTTAGACGCAGAAGGTTGCGGTTTCGATTCCCGCCGCGGGACAAATGTTTGTATGATCTGCAAGTATTTGTCTCGGGTCTGAGTGTTTCTATTATAATAAGTATGTAATTATAAAAAAAAAGTATATAAGTAGTATATCAGTCATGTGGTACCCATAACACAAGCTCTGCTTACTTTGGGGCCAGATGATGCTGTGTGAAATGTCCGGGATTATTTATTTATTATTTTATTAACCATTTTTGTCTTATACCTTAACGTTTAAGTCTATTTCGTGTTGTGTCGTGTCAAATGAATACTTATTTTCATTTCATAATGTAATGTTCTTACAAAAGGTACAATACAAGCGAAAGCTAAAATTAGGTACAGTGAAGGACACTGACCTCTACCAAAAATGGGCACTTTAAAGCTTAATATTTTTTTTCTTAACCTACCTACTGCTGAGCAAAGGTCTTATTTAACATACCTTCTTTGCGCTCTAAGGTGACAGTTTGCCAGTTTGGCTCGAATGCATTCAAATCGTTTCGCCATGTTCTCCTGGATCTTCCGCATCGTCTCCAACTATCGGGCTTAATATTTATCTAACAAATATTTGTATCGATAACTTTTCAAGCCATTTTATATTTAAAAAAAAAAGCGTGAGTGTCATGGAACACGCGTGTTTGGAACGAAGATCCTATCGTAGTATATTATTATTGATAAACGTATTATATTATTGATTACCAAATACAAATGAATGAATTACTAGCGTCTGAAACGCAGAAATAACTAATGAATTGAAAGAATGGTAGTAAATTTCGTAATTAATATGTTTTTTCGAGATGTGAAAATAAACATAATTCAATTCATTTAATTAATTCGTTCATTCGTTAATCTCATTAATTCAATCGTGTCACCCTATGGATACCCGTCTACACTAAAGAAAGGGTCGTGACGGAAATTCGTGACGGAAAAATCCTACACTTTTTTTCGCCTAGCCCCCATCCCCCAAGTCCGTACCGTGCGATATGGAACTTCGTTCCAAAAAACTTATCAAACAATATGCCAAATGCCAACCGATGGGATATTAAAATTTAAAAAAAATGTAGCGGAGTATTTTCAAAGTTTTTAGTATGCGGCACAAAAACGTACAAACGGACGGTCATAGTGAAACTATAACGATTTTTTGTGGACTTGGAACTCGAAAAAGCAATGTTATGAAATGCTCTATGTAATGTCACACAAATCCGTTTGTTTGTTTGCGGCTCAATGTTCTGTTACATGTAAATGCTTTGGTGTATACTCAACTTTAGAGTTCAAATTAAGGGCGCACGTTACATCATACAACACAATTAACAAGGCCCAAAGAGAGAGAAAATATAATTCTAATTACATTTAGGGGCATTATATAACTTATTTCAATCTGCCAGATTTTCTGTCATTTTTAAATGAAATACTGTCAAAATATAAGCTACTAGCTATTGCTCGCAGCTCCGCACGCGTGATACTTACATACAATGCAGCTTATGTCTCCAAGATACAATCTATCTCCGTATCAAACTTCATCGAGATTCGTTCAGCCATTTCACAATGAAAAGGTAAGAAACAATCAGATATACAGACAGATATATGCTTAGTCTGAGATTGAATTAAGAAATACGAGTCTAAAGTCTAAGTATAAAAACAATTTAAAACATTATATTTATTAATAAAAATATTTTTAAATTATTTAGGTAATTTAATTAGTACCAAAGATAGATAGATAGATAGAAAGATAGAAAATACTTTATTGCACACCACAAAATACATTAGACTATTATACGATACAAAGATGGGCAAAGTCTCCCCATATCCTTCCATCCGTCGCGTTTCGTCTCGGTTTTCAAGACTTCCCATACAAGGAATACATACTCATACAAACTCTTTGCTGCTATAATTAAAAAAATATTACAGTTTAAAAATTTAACAAAAATTCTAAATTTAAATTTCACGCAACTGTAGCAATATTGAGTTATACGCTATTGAGATAAAGTTGACTTCAGATTGCCAGCTGATGTATAGTGATGTATAACTCAAAGGTCCAGCCCGTACAAAAACTGGCAGTTTCACCACACAAGATCAAGGTCGCGACACACTTGCTTAACGTTAATTATGTTGCGCAAACGTTTTTGCTCTTATTTCCGAAGTGTGATTGTTATCGAAGTTATTAAAATGTTAGATTGAATGAGTTTGTTACAATTAAAGCTACAAACGGTTGCAATGGCCGTGCCTTTCTAGTCTAGAATACATTATTATAATCTCCGTAATACTCGTACCTACAAGAGATACCATTTATAATTGTTAGTTTAATAATAATTCTGTTTCATTTCGGTCTGGACCTTTATTTTATTTAATTTATCAAACAAAATCCACAGCCCTTAAACAATAACAATATAATATTAAAACTAGGCTAAACTTAAGGCCAATAATGGACTAAAGATAATGTTTGTAAAAATACATTAAATTTTACCTTACGGACATAAATAGAGTAAGTAGGTAACAAAAATACATTTTGCAAAATAATAATGTGTTTGAAAATAAATATTAATAAATATGAAACCTAGGTACATAATACACACATGCATAATATATCTAGTATATCAAGTACGTAAATATGCACTATATCGTAGGTACTAATTTAAAAATGAAAATGAAAAATAAAAGGTTAGAATTATGATTTTATGATTTTGATTTTGTTTAGGTTAAGTGAATGGTTTAGTTCTGTTAAAATATGTAAGAAATATAACGTTCGGTCATGATCTGTGCTTATTGATTGGTTTTTGTCTTTTGAAGAAATTTTGTTATATTATTTTTTTTAACTCTAATTTATATCCTATTTCTTTTTGTATCAAATGTGGATGACTTTTTCCTAACTAGGTACTTGATTAAAATGGTGAACGTTGTGTACCACAGTTGGAAGATCAGCGCCACAGTGGCGTATACGCCACTGAAATTAAGCTAAGTAGTGTCCTTTCTTGCTGTCATTGAATAATTATCTATCTATATATATATAAAAGAAAGTCGTGTTAGTTACACCACTTATAACTCGAGAACCGCTGAACCGATTTGAATGAAACTTAAAATGAATATAGTTAGTAACTTGGATTAGGATATAGGCTATTTTTTATCCAGGGAAAACAACGGGAACGGCAACGGGGCGGGTGGCCGATAGCGCCATCTATTATTATTTATCCGTAACTTTGTTAATCTCTGTAATTATTACAATAATTTGAATAGCTATCTTTTTTTATTAGCGATATTAGTACTTTAATATTTTTTGTGAAATTGTAACCGCTCAACGAAGTGGGCACGGGTCAGCTAGTTATATAATAAGTCAAAAGTCAAAGTGAAAAAAATATTTTATTCAATACAATCATAAGGATTCAAAGTATGAAACGACTAACATGCTAGGTGAATTTAGGTGCCGATTCTTCCTAACCCAAGCCTGAGAAGAACTGGCAAGAAACTCGTTCTGGTGTTAGCGCCTTTTTGCATGATCCATCTTATAACTACCTTAGCTATGAAAAACGAATACAATAGAGTTTATACACTTCAATTGTGTCAGTTAACTGTCTGTTATTTATATTATACAAAGTCATTTATATTATGTAATATCTTTAAACGAGCAATTCTTATGTATATTATATAATCTGAATCTCGGAGGCTCCAACGATTTTCATGATATGCAGGGGGTTTCGGGGGCGATCCATCGATCTAGCTATGTTTCATTTTTAGAAAACGTCGTTTTATCCGTGTTTCATAACGAGCAAAACTCGGTCTTCTGGGTACAATTATATTATACAAGTAACCTAAAGTTTATCTTTTTGTAGCGCAAAATAAACGTTACATTATTATTATTTCATTGTCTATTGTCTAATTCAGGCTAGAAATTTGAGTTTTTATCGATTCAATATTAGGTGTCCTGTTAAATCAATAATATTGCAAAAACATAGTAACCTTGACCTGATGCTGCAGCATCACCTGGAATCTACAGGGTACCTAACTCCTCACCAATTTACAGCTGAGGTATCGTGGACTCATTGGAATCTTCTCAATTACTAGATAAATAGATTATTTTTTGTAAGGGATTCTTTTTAAATTTAAATTTTTACTAATTAAATTCCAGGCGGTAATTCTAGCAGCTTGCGTAGCTTGCATCACGTCCCAGCACAACGGCCCCACAACCACACCAGTGCCGATCCTCAAACAGATCAACAAACAGAACGACGACGGATCCTACAGCTATGGATACGAAGCCGCCGACGGATCCTTCAAGATCGAGACTAAATACCCCAATGGGGATGTCGCGGGGAAGTACGGATATGTCGACGAGAGCGGGAAGCCGAGGGAGATTTCTTACGGAGCTAGTAGTCAGAGGGGATTTGAGCCACAAGGTATGTTCATAATGTAATACGCCTGCGACTTCGTCCGCGTACTTAACTATAATCAGTCTAAGTCAGGCTAAGACTAAGTCAGACTAAGACTAAGTCAGACTAAGACTAAGTCAGTCAGACATAATAGGTTGGGGAAAAAGTTTCTTCGCATTTTTTAAGATAATTCAAAACATTTTTTATTATAGTTTATTCACATTTAACTAAAGTATGTATGTACCATTTTGTTCGATAACTTTTTGCCATCTTGTAGGTATGGGACATGATCCCATTGCTATAGAAATTTTGGGACTTCTGATCAAAATACCGCGGCAAGTGGTTTTGGCAGTCCTCTCGTGATGTTAACCTGACACTGCCTAAAGAATTGTGAAGAGACCGAAACAGGTGGAAATCTGAAGGTGCAAGGTCAGGACTATACGGCGGATGCATTAACATCTCCCAGCCAATTTCCCTTAATTTTTGCTGAGTGGCTAAAGATGTGTGAGGTCTAGCGTTATCATGATGAAAAACCACACCCCTTCTGTTGATTAATTCCGGCCGCATTCTCTCAACTTCTTGCTTTAATCTCATCAGTTGTTCGCAGTAGAGTTCAGAATCGATGGTTCTGCCTGGTGGTAACAGCTCATAATGAATAATGCCCTTCCAATCCCACCACACACACAGCATCACCTTGTTGCGAATTAACCTGGGTTTCGCCACAGTCTGTGAAGCCTGACCGGCCTCTGACCACGACCTTTTTCGCACGTTCTTTTCGTACGTGATCCACTTTTCATCACCAGTTATCAGCTTCTTCAAAAATGGTTCGGTTTCATTACGTCGTAATAAAGAATCACAAATGAGTACACGGTTCATTAGGTTTAAAATTTTAAAATTTAAACTGTTAATGATACCAAAACCAGCCAGATACAAATAGTATAGCCAAAGAGATTTTATTACAAGTTCATACATACTATAATGCGAAAAGACTATTTCCCCAACCTAATATTTTTTTTTTGTGAGTTAAGATGTGTATGTAGTACATTATTTGATGTATCATCATTATTAATAGTTTTCGCAACGCACGCCAAATAACGCCTATTATAGGTAAATTTTTGATATAACATTATTTGATTTTTGAAGTGAAAACTTCTTTAAGCACTTTTTGGGTGAGCCATGGAATTCGCGTCATCGTCACCGAACACTTTCCATTAGCTATATACTGTGTGTATAGCTGTATACTGTGTAAGTATATAGGTGTACTTTTTGGGTGAAAAAAAAGCGTGAAACTCGCTTCATCGTCACGCACCCTTCCCATGATCTATATGTATACTGTGTATATCATCATCATCATATCATCATACCAGCCTTTAGGAAGTCCACTGCTGGACAAAGGCCTCCCCAATTGATTTCCAGGAAGAACGATTTTGAGCCCTCTCCATCCACCGACTTCCTGCGATCTTTACAATGTCGTCAGTCCATCGGGTGGGGGGTCGTCCTACGCTTTGTTTTCCTGTCCTTGGTCGCCATTCGAGAACTTTTACTCCCCAACGGTTATCAGTTCTGCGAGCTATATGGCCTGCCCATTGCCACTTCAACTTGAAAATTTTGAGTGCTATGTCGGTGACTTTGGTTCTTCTACGGATTTCCTCGTTGCGGATTTTATCACGTAGTGAAACACCCAACATAGTTTTCTCCAAAGCTCGTTGCGCGACTCTGAGCTTGTGTATGAGGCCAATAGTTAGCGGCCAAGTCTCAGTTTTATATGTCATCACTGGCAACACGCACTGATTAAAGACTTTCGTCTTGAGGCTCTGCGGTATCTGTGACGAGAAGATGTGCCGTAATTTCCCGAACGCTGCCCATTCGAGTTGGATTCGTCGGCTGACCTCTTTGTCGAAGTTGGACTTGCCTAGTTGAATCGTCTGACCCAAATAGACATAATGGTCTACAACTTCGATTATATCGCTCTCAACATGTACCGGTACGGGTGCAACATGAGCATTTGACATGATTTTTGTCTTGCTCATGTTCATTTTAAGACCCACTTGTTTAGAGACGATATTGAGATCGCTGAGCATTGCGCCAAGGTCTTCCAGCGATTCTGCTATGATTACTATATCGTCGGCAAATCGAAGGTGAGTGATGCGTTCGCCGTTGATGTTGATACAATATCTATCCAGTACAAGAGCTTGAAAACATCCTCCAATGCAGAAGTGAACAGTTTCGGAGAAATAACATCTCCCTGTCTCACCCCTTTATGCAATGGGATTGGATACGTGCTCTGGTCCTGGAGTCGGATAGACATGGTGGCGTTTCTGTACAGACATTTCAACACTTCGATATACCGATAGTCGATTTGGCACCGCTGGAGTGACCGCAATACTGCCAAGTTTCGACAGAATCAAAGGCTTTCTCATAGTCCACAAACGCTAAACAAAGTGGCCGGTTATACTCTTCGGTCTACTGTATAACCTGCCGGAGCGTATGGATGTGGTCTATGGTGCTAAAGCCTTTTCGGAACCCGGCTTGTTCGACCCGGCTTGTTCGGGTTTGACGACCCGGCTGGAAGTCGTCAAACCTACGAGCGAGACGATTAGTTACTACTCTCGAAAACAGCTTATAGACATGGCTCAACAGCGAGATGGGCCTGTAATTCTTTAAGAGGGTTTTATCCCCTTTCTTAAAGAACAGTACCACCACGCTCCTGTTCCACGCCTCTGGCGTAGTTCCCTCGAGGATGACGGAGTTGAACAGCTTCTGGAGGACCTTAAGTACCGGTGTTCCACCCGCTCTCAGAAGCTATGTCGTTATTCCGTCTTCCCCCGGTGCCTTGTTGTTCTTAAGCTGCTTGAGAGCCGTTCGGATCTCGTATAGGCTGACGTCCGGAATGTCTTCAGTATAGTGTCGGGTTAGGCGGGCTCTTGCATCGCTAGTCGTGCTTGTAGCAGAGCTTTGCGATGAAGTGTACAGTTGTCCATAGAACTTCTCGAGCTCTCGTAAAACCTTCGGCTTTGAGGAAACGACTCTGCAAATATTACCAATGCTACTCGCTGATAATGTAGATTTCTCTAGGTGAAAGAATTATTAAAGTTGGTTAAGACATTTTTGAGTTTATCCGTTAAAAATATACAGACAAAAAATCCAATGTTTTCTCCTTATAATATTAGTATAGATAAGTATATAAGAATATCGCGTTGGTGAACATACAGCTTCTCTAAATATGGTTGTAGATAATTATGGTTGTAGATTCAGATACAAATCAGTTTTATTTAATGAGCCCACAAAGACCACTTTTAATCTTACATGCTAGGAATTTAGGTGCCGATTACATAGGACAAGTTTGAGAAGAATCACGATCTATATAGAATTTACAATGTATAGAAAATTCAAACAGTGTGTGCCATGACCATGAGGGAATTAAGTCATGTTACAAGAAAGGTGATGAATTTGAATGTGCATGGATGTAGGAGTAGGCCACTACCTCTGATGTCCAAGGAATGGATGGACCGTCCTAAGGATAACTAAGAAAGAAGTAAATCGGGAGATGACGAATGATAGGGCAGAGTGGAAGAAAATAACCAGGTGTGAAATAATTACGTTTTAGAAACTAAAAAGAAAATCGATTTCATTTATATTAAAATACAAAATTTCGTTTACTTGGATGACATATTTTTTTCAGCTATTTTGACAGAAATTCGTATGGGGCCAATCGGAAAGCATATCCTTTGCATAAATAAATATTTTTTCAAATCGTTCATATATGACGGAGTAATGAGGTAATGAACATGATGATGGTTTAAATAATTACGTAAAAACTAAAAAGACAACCGACTTCATGTATATACAAAAATGTCATCGATGTATACAATTTTTAGATTTTGTTGATTTTTTAAAAACCGCTCGACCGATTTCGATAAAATTTAAATAGGAGCATCTGGGAAGTATACCATTTGAACAAAAAAAGTCGGTTAAAGTCGGTTAAAAATACAAACCTGCATGGAATGGTCACGTGGTTTAACTAAATAGTTGAAGGCAAGACCTTCAGTGAGTCACTAGATAGTTTATGTTGAGCTCACTAGCCCTTAAATTATATATACAAGTAAAAAACCAGAGCAAGCATTCTAGGATGTAGCTTGTTAATCACTACGCTTTCTGAATATATTGCATATAACTAGGTACTCGTAAGTACAAATAGTTATTCAATATGTGCTCCAAATATTATTCAACTTCATGCACTGTTAAATTAATAGTAATATTTCCAAATTAACTCATTTAAATTTAACTAGGTAGTAGACATGCGCCACGTCATGGTTATCTGTTTCTGATGAAATCGTAGGTAATTCAAAAGTACTTAGGTGTGTAGCAAGTTGTAAGAGCTCAAGGGCACCTTCAGACTAGGATTTCTACTCAAACAATGTATGTAGGTACTCATTTACTATGACCTCAAAACTGTAAACGAAAACAAGTAGATTAAGTAGATGATCAGCCTTCCACCAATCTGCATTAAATAAATATATATTAGTGAACAATCCACATAACACCATCTTACCCTAAACTATGTTTGTACTATGGGAACCAGATGACTGATACAATAGTTATAAATTTCAAAAACATGGTTATGATACTTAATAACCCAGGCACAGAACAAACATCTATGTTCATTACACAAATGTTTGAGATATATAATTGATTCAGGCGTGACTTTGCGGAAATTCATTACAAAACACTAAAGTTTATTTTGAGGTTGCATGTATGGATGATGTGCGCTCCCTATTTACCTTTGCATGGCTTTTCAATTACAGGCGTGAGGGAGTGCATCGTATCTCAATCATTAGAAATAGATTGACATAATAGTACTAAATATTTGTCTGTTTAATGTTTTGTTTGTCCTGGGAATCCTACAGCGCAGAAGGCAGAGCTACTACCAACTAAGCTGAAACGCTTGTCATTGAGTCTGCATTGTGGATTAATTTAAAACCTGATCATCATGTGTTTCATGCTCATAAACATAAGCTAACGGTACAGTTGCTAAATTTTGATATATCTCCTTCCAGGATCGGGAATAATGGTGCCACCACCGACAGTTTACGACCCAACCTCTTCCAACGCGCTGACTGATGGTCAAGAAGATGACGGCCAGTACCGAGAAGACCCGAAGATCTACGAAGACCCTAAATACAACAGCCGGTCTCAACCCAGACAATCCTTCAGACAGTATGAGACAGCTACAGCTGCACCTGAGCCACAGTACCAGAGGGAAACCGTCAGGCAACAAGCTCAACCACAATACCAGCAGTACCAACCAATTCAGTCGCACCAGCAGCAATACCAGCCTCAAGCATCCCAGTTCAGCTCAAGCCCTCTATTCACTCAACAGACCAGCCTCTTCAACCAAGCACCTCAGCGGTTCCCCCAAGCCCAAACTCAATTCCCCCAAGCACAAACTCCGTTACCCCAAACTCAAAGCCAGTACCAGCCCCAAGAGTACAGACCACAGAGCCAGATCTACCATCAACAACCGCAGTTCTCATATCAGGCGAACATCCCCCAACCACAGTACTCCGGTCAGAACTACCAGAGCAATCAGGACTTCAACCCGTTTACGGGACACCCTGCTCAGAACTTCAATCCCAACACAGGGTCCTATTCGATCAACTTTACTGGATGATTCTGTTAAATATAAGATTTTAGAGTAAAGGAGTCACTCACTTCAAATATGGTTTTGATCAGCAATGGACATTTTTATTTAAAATATCATTGACATATCAAGATTTTTTTGAGACTATCCATAAAGCGTTTGTAGACTTGGCGTGGCCTGGGAGAGTTTGCATGTGGTTACCTACATTATAATTGAATAAAAAACAGGATAGTCCTTTCCTTTTTTTTGGAAACAATAACAAATGGAAAGCCTTATATTTTATGCCAAATCATAAAACATAATTTTGAGTGAAACTTTATGTCTAGCGCTTTTTATTGTACAAATAGTTTTGTAATATTATTTTAAGCTGTTATTAATGAATGAACGATGATTTATACGATTTTGTACGGTAATGTTAGTGCTAGTCAGTATTTTGGATTATTATAAAACGAATATTAGGACAAGAGCTTTAAAATTTCCATGACTTATCTCTACTTTCTTATAAATTATATTCTATGTTTCTATTATGTACCTACTTACCTAACATTATGTCTGTCTAATCTATTTACTTACTTCGTATTATTATAAAATATATATTTATTACTTTAATTATCACTTCATGATTCACATTATGATATTTAAGTCAGTACATTTTAGATACCAAGTAACGCCATCTAGTATGCATATTAATCTGAAACAACTGTTGAAAAAAACATACTCAATTTGGATGTACCTATATGTATAAAATTTGTCTTTATGCAAATGTTGTGACACATAGGGTGCATTTAGCCGCCTTAAATAACTGAAGCACACGAAAGAAAAATATAAGTAAATAGATATTGCTGTTTATATAGAACTATATAAATACCTACAATGGTTTTAGAATATAAATGGTTTAGGTGATGATTATGTTGTTTTGTAAATTACGAATGATCTTAATTTATTTTCATCAAAGTATAAATTATAGAAACATTATAAAATAGCAGTTTTAAAATTGACATTTTGTTATTTAAAATAAGTTTCTGCATCTTTATTTAGCACCAATTTACATGCTTACTAAAATTTGCTAAGACACGTCAATTTAGTAAATTTAAGAACTTAACTTACTCAAATTTAGACTTTGATGTAAAACAAAATAAGATCTGTCGTATTTAGCGAAATTTTCGTTAGTCCGATGCAACAACAGAATTATCACCATTGTCACTGTCCTAATTTAAGTACTCAGTACTTTTTGCGTAATAATCGATACTTAGCGAGCGCACGCGCAGGTTTTAAAATGGCGCATGTCGGACGTGTACCGGGTGCAAATTAATAAATAAAATGTTATGTAAATATTGCATATAATTGTTTTTATTACATCGTTTGGAGAAAGTTTAGGTTTTATGCTTTTGACACTATGAAAGTTGTGTGTTACTTTTGAAACGTTATATATTATGGAATGATGTTTTTAAAAACGTTAAGGTACGTAGTAAAGTAGTACATATTATGTAAGTAAAACATTACTACTTCCCAATAAGTACTTACTCAATAAGACTTACTTACGTGGTACTCTCTCGTATAAACTTTATTCTGAAAATCTATAAAGATAAATATTTTTAAGACGGTGCCCTCAGCAAATTCACTTTTGTATAGAAAAATGAGTCATTATTACCGCTATTAAGTGTCTATCTGCTCGATAAATGAAGGAATAAATAGTTATAAAAGATATATGGTATGGTATGTATGTTCAATATTTTGGTTCCTATTTTCTCTTTTCAAATTGGTTTTAATGTTAGTTAGTTCTATAAATTAACTATGAAATAATGTGTAAAATATTTGATAATTATCATCTCCTAAAGTTGAATTCATTTTAACTTGCAGTTTACACTAATAGATGGGATGTAAGCTAATTAAAACAATACCCATTAAACTATTTTCAGAATTCCTTATTTGAATGTTTTTTGATAAAAAAAATCACAATTTCAGCACCGTTTCTGTTTCACGCGGCTTTACCCGATTGGTAGATAAAAAGTAGCAAGATAATAATTAAACGAATGAATGTTTCGGAAAAATCAAATCATATTCGCAGTTTTCGCGGTTTGACCATGATCCCGAGTGAATTTCTTAGCGAGCATCTACGGCCCTAGAGGACTTCCTGGTATGCCGTTGATATGCCGTACCAAATTTCATTCTAATCCGTTCGATGTTTCTGAGATTTCGTGATTAATGAAAAAAAGGGTATTTGACAAATATATAGTAGACGGTAAAACAATTTTGACAACTAGATAAAAAAAGGGCAGAGCCAACAACAAAGTGATTACCTACAAATTTAGTTTTTCCTATTAATACATGTAACCCCAAAACTAAATGCTAGCTGGCTGCATTATTACAAGACATGTGCGAGGTAAGGTAGGATAAGGTATGCTATGAAGATGCTCTGACTGGCTGCTCCAAGGGGGCGGCGGCATTTGCGGCAAATGTCGCCGAAGCACGCACTTCGTTCGATTCCCGCCGTGGGACAAATGTTTGTATGATATGCAAGTATTTACAACAGCATAAAAGTATATAAGTAGTTTATCAGTCATGTGGTAACCATAACACAAGCTCTGCTTACTTTGGGGCTAGATGATGCTGGGTGAAAGGTCCGGCATTATTATATTATTTTTTTAATCGCCATGCTGATTAGGGGTGGCCAGACAGACAGACGGATATGGTCAAGGTATAAGGGTTCCTTGTGGGCTTCTGAACCCTAGTTAACTTGAGTTCAACCCGTTTCCACCAGTGCTAAGTAAAGCAATAAAAATTATGCGATCTTAAGTAGGTTTGACATTAGCTACGTAGGACATCTCTTGTGCAAAATTCAAATGAAAAAATAATTTGTGAATGTCATCCATTATACTCGATACCCGCCGCGGGACAAGTGTTTGTATGATATACAAGTAATTGTCTCGGGTCTGGGTGTTTCTATGCATAATATATGTGTATTAACAAAAAAATATGTTTAAGTAGTAGGAATATCAGTCATGTGGTAGGTACCCATTACACAAGCTCTGCTTACTTTGGGGCTAGATGATGCTGTGTGAAATGTCCAGCATTATACATTTTACTATATAAATGAGTACATGTATGAGTGAGTTATTCTTATATTTTCATTATAATCACTTATTATTATTTTCATCACTCGTTTTTTCAGCTACATTCAGTTCAATCCATTCCAAGGTTGTCTGGCAGAGATCGCTACGTAGTGATAAGACCACCTGTTGTACTATCGACTAGCAAAACATTATTATTTTTTGTACAATGTATATATGGCGTGCAATAAAGTATTTTCCATTTATCTATCTTTATGAGTTATTCATATGCAAACGTGTGTAGTAAGAAAGCTTGGTTTGAATATTAGTGTTTTATACATATTGTACAATTTGACATACCCATGTAAAGAAATAATTAAATTGAATTTAAAACTCGTATAGATGAGTTCGTAAGTCGTATGGAATTTGAGTAATGCGAAGGTAGTACAAAGTAATAAGCTTGTCCAAAATGTATCGGAAACGCCGCACCGGCCACCGCCGCCGGCGACATTTTACATCCGGTTTGTAAGTCGGACGGCCTCAACACATGGGTAGGATCTTAAGTAATTTTGATGAAATTTTAAACAATTTATCTTGACTCCTTAGCACACGTGTAGATCATTGAAATACAAGTGTAAATAGCTTTCTGATTTGACCGTTAATCCACGCAGGATATTTTTGCAGAATTGTATCTAGGTGCAGCTTTCTGCTGAATTTATCCCCTTTGCCCTGTGAACTAGTTTAAGTTTATATAATTAAGTATGTTTAATTATTTAAACTTAGTATGTTTTTTGTTTTTTTTAGTTCATATATGGATTTTTTATTTTATTTTTATTTAAAAATACAATAAACTTATAAGAACCTACTTACCATTAAATGTGTTAAAAAATAAAAATAAATGTTCTATAACCAGAAAATAAATATAGTTAATCAATATGGGTACGATAAAGATAAAGATTAATTTATTTGCTTCAACATAATGTGGGTTACAGTTGTAGGTCTTAAATATATTGAACGGTTCTATTATGTTCTACCTTAAAATTAGGCAACGAAATATTTAAAATTATGTTAGTATTACCTACATAGTTAAATTGTTTATAAAATTATAAAATTAAATGTCAATGTTTCAGATCGTCAGCTAGGAAGTCATTAACATTATAGTAGCACTTACTTACCAAAAATTGTTTTAATTTTGCTTGTAACATAATCTCTCTAACATTTAAAAATGACTTTGGTATCTTATTATATATTTTAGGTGCCACAGCTTTTATGTAACAGTGCAGTTTTACAACTATGCGTACAGAGTCTGTTGTTATCTCGTCTGTTACGCACCGCAACAGGGTATATTATATAATATAATGAACGTGCAAAAGTAAGTAACTGAGTAAATAAAGGTTACTTCAGTAACTATTCATAATCATCATCATTGGCCTTCGTTCATCTGTTGAAGATGATTTAGGTGGCGTCAGTCGAATTACAGAGCAGTTATTTGTAATTGAAAAGTTTCGTTCATGGAGCAAACTGAGGTGGGTGAAGTTTTCTCTCCACTGACGCCACTCTGCCTGGGATTCTGTTTGATAGCGCAGGCTTTCCCAGGACCCACACTAACCTCTCTCGCTTGCTGATAGGACACGCAGGAAAGACGAGTTAGTACATGTGGTGTCGGTTCAGTTACAGGATTTGAAGAATCGCAGTCATCTCTACCATCAGTCTCCAAGCAGCACTCATCTGGGATCAGTTCCACGTAGAAATCCTCACTTGAATTATTTTCCAGTTCAGCGAAAAATACCAACCCGATTTTAGAGCCAGATGCGGGTGCTGAGTCATTTTTGATGATCCTCAGCTGTTCGTTATGGAGTACAGCGGATGGTAAAATAAAAACTTAATAAATAAATAAATGATGCTGGACATTTCACACACCACATTTAGCCCATAGTAAGCAGTAAGCAGAGCTTGTGTTATCAGAACAACATGTCTGATTCAGACTAATATTTGCAGATCATATAAACATCTGTCCCGCCACAGAGAATCATTACGATCCACAAAGGTCTTAATGATTCTGATTCTGTGAGTGTGGCAGTTAATTACCTAATAACACTTAGAGTAATGAAAAAACAGCATGCGTTATACTTATTCCATTTAACAAAATTGAATAACCAGAGCTATTATATAAGCAAGCAATGATAATAAACTGAACTAAAAGAATAATTTAAATTGATAAGGTCAATGTGAGACCTTCGATTCGGCTAGCACTGTACACGCGACTCGTATGAACCACGCCTAGTGTAGAGTAGTGAAGGACAGTACAGAGAATATCTACTATGTAAACAAATATACCACAAACTCTACCCAATTGCCCTTTTAAGAACTTTATATTCTATACCATGCAGAGATGACTAAGGACTCTCTTTGCTATATGTATACTGTGCATATATGTGTACTTTTTGGGTGAACAAAAAGAGTGAAACTCGAGTCATCGTCACCGCACGCTTCCCATGAGCTATGGATGAAGGTTGATTTTTCAAAATCAAAATAGCTGGATAAAGTACGTTACGTCATCCAAGTAAACGAAATTTCGTATTTTTATGTATTTTTGAAGAGGTCGAAAGGTAGTCAGAACTGTCAGAAGTTTGTCCAAATACCATTATTAGGCACATGTCCACATTTTGCACAGTATTTTTCCGTACGTGACAGATTTATTCGCTGATAGAAATACAAATCTGTGAGATTTTTTACCGACTTAAAAAAAGGAGTAGATTCAAATTTGTTTGTATATATTTTTTTTAGTTTTCACTTTTATATTTGTTACCTTATAACTCCGTCATTTATAAATCGATTCCATTTTTATGTGAAAGGATATACATTGATCCCATAGAAATTTCTTCAAAATAGTTTTAGTAGATAAGATAAGATAAGATACGATACGATACGATACGATACGATACGATACGATACGATACGATACGATACGATACGATACGATACGATACGATACGATACGATACGATACGATACGATAAGATAAGATAAGATAAGATAAGATAAGATAAGATAAGATACTAATAATAATAGTACAGTAAACTAAAGAAACTATAAAAAATAAAAACTAAACTAAGTAAACATTACTGCGTGCAAAAACCAAAAAAGCAAAACTACGATAACATTACATACAATACAAATATGTGCGGAGTAGGGGGAATGCAAACGAGGGACTTAAGAAGGGCATAAGTGAGTGAGTGTGTGAAAAGTAAGTAATATACTAAAAGGGAAGTGGGAATGGGTCGATAGCAAGAGACTATGAAAAAGTAATGTCATGTTTGTATTTCCAGAAGGCTTTCTGTTCCGTTATAATCTAATGTCAGGAGCCACCTCCTTATTCTCTCTTTAACTCCATAAAGTAAAGGATAATAAAATTGACACTGTGTACTGGCACAACGATATAAAAATGGGAAGGAAAGACATCTAAAGCGTCTAGCAATTTTTTTTATATTCAACGAAGTCGTTAGTGAAGTTAGTTTTTAAAACGTAATTACTAGATTATCTAATAGTGTAATTATCCTATGGTTTCCTCACAATGTTTTCTAAAGCTTTTGTTAGCAATGACAATGAATAAATTAAATAATACATCAGTAAACGTATATACTTATGCAACCTCTGTACACAGCCTACTCTACGATTTATAATGTTATATACATCCATTATTCGGTGTCGGTCCCTTGTGGTTGATATTCTGTGGTTATGAGTTTGAAATGTCACTTCCTCGTCTGAAACTGGACGACATGAGTAGGTAGGTACTAAGTAATTTAAGTTTAAGTAGAATTTTATTAGTTTCATTTATTTTATATAAACTGTACTGTACTGCCTACATAGCACTAATCTTATATACTGCCATTTTCCTTGAGATATAAATAATTAATAAAAAATGTTAATGTGTATAAAATTATTAATAATAAATAAATAAATAAAAAGTTAATTGAGAAGTGTGATGTTACTTCATGATATAATAAACGCAAAACCCCCTAATGCTACATGTTGTTGACGTTAATTGATTGATGTTGTCGTGACGTCATAGTTCACAAGTATTGCTCGTGTAAACGTACCATAAGGTAAGTGATTTAGATAAATAACAACTGATAGAAAATTTGATATCAATTGAGATGTAGGTAGATTAGTTGACGACCTCTGTGGCGCAGTGGGCCAAGGTCCGACTAAGACGCAGATGGTTACGGGTTCGATTCCCGCCGCGAGACAAATATTTGTATGATCTGCAAGTATTTGTCTCGGGTCTGGGTGTTTCTATTTATAATATGTATGTATTCAAAAAAATAGTATATCAGTCATGTGATACCCATAACACAAGCTCTGCTTACTTTGGGGCCAGATGATCCTGAGTGGAATGTCCGGCATTATTATAATTATTATTAATTGTAGTTCGTGGATTCGAATCTATTCGTGCATCAATGGGTTATTCAGATCTAATAATTTATGTTTACTAGTACTCTCAATCTGTGAGAAGTCGGTTTACGGACGATAGTATAACGTGACAACGTCATAACAAAACAGATAGATAGATTGTTATGCGCTCTCGCTATGATCGGACGGGACAATGAGTCATCCTTTTTCGTGCGTGCAGCCGGCGTTCATCGATTTATTAGACGTTGTCACTTCAAAAAGAATTCTTAGACATGTGCCAAGTGCACGAAAGGAGCCTCTGAGGCACACTTTAATCCTTTCACCACTCTGGTTTGAAGTAACTAGTGACACAATAAGAAGTTGTAGATGTTTATTAGCGCAAGCGCGTAATGCATGCGGCGCGCAGGTTTTCATGGCCTTTGTCAAGAATGCGGGCCCGAGGTGGACGAGATTTTACAGTAATTTGTTATGGATAGCGTCTACTAGAGACGACACTAGAGACAAACCGAACAGTCAGTTTTTATACCTTGCAATTTTAACACATCGAAGTGTAGTCACAATTCAGAAACATCAAAGTGTCAACATTATTTTAGCGCGCTGCAAGATTTATTTATTTTAATACAAACGAAATATATTAAAAGTTCGAATGTGTCTGTCTGTTTATTGGTTACACGGCAAAACGGCTGAACGGATCTTAATAAAATTTGGTTCGGAGATAGATTGTATCTTAGGGATATAAGCAACCATTTATGTAAAAACAAGCGCAAGAAGCTGCCGGAAGAGTATATAAATGACGAAAGTCTAGGTATTTTGTGACGTTTTACTTTTACAAACGATTCATATGACATTAGCATAATGGTCATTATATGAAGATAGATGTCATTTAATGAAGAAGAAGATATTCAATCTGAAATTCTTCGTTGTACATTTTATAAAGTAACATATCTATTATAAATTAAGAAAGTTTTTCGCGTGATATTTCATGTTTTATTGAGTAATATTAGCTGAATTTTAATAAATAAATTGTAACTTCTATTTTTCTTAGAAAATCTGTTGACAATTCAAAAAAGAGTTTAGGACGGTGCTCTCAGCAAATTAACTGTTCAATGGAAAAAAATATTTTTTTACTGCTACATAGTGGCTAACTGCTCTTTAATTGAACGAATAAAAGCCAATATTTTGCCTCCCACTTACTCATTATTAAAAATTCAAAGTTCAAAATAACATTATTCATTACAATCACAAGGACCACTTTGAATCGTCTTCTTACATGCTAGTGAATCTAGGTGCCGGTTCCTCCTAACCCCAGTTCAAGAAGAATCCGGCAAGAAACTTGTCTGGTCTTAACACTTTTTTGTATGATCCTTGACAATTTTGTTACGGATGCCGAGTCGAGTTGGAGCAGATTCATCCCAAGCTTTTTTGTCTTCTAAATAATCCGATATTTTATAATATGCTTTAATAGACAGTTTATGTTTAATTACGTTTTTAAATTTGCCAATCGACAAATCTAACACGTCGCTTGGGACCTTGTTATAGAAGCGTACACATTGCCCTATAAAAGACTTATTAACTTTAGCGAGCCTTACAGTGGGAACAGCGAGTTTATCTTTATTTCTAGTGTTAATACTATGATTATCGCTATTTTTTTTGTGCACATACATTAAATTTTCGTATATATACTGACAAGGCACTGTCATAATATTAATTTCTTTAAACTTATTTTTAAGTGATTCTCTGGGGCCCATGTTATAAATTGCACGAACAGCCCTCTTCTGCAACACAAATATGGTGTTAATATCAGCAGCACTCCCCCACAACAGAATGCCATAAGACATAATGCTATGAAAGTAGCTGAAGTAAACGAGTCTAGCGGTATCTACGTCGGTAAAATGACGGATATTTTTAACAGCGTATGCCGCAGAGCTGAGTCTCTTCGACAATTTATCTATGTGCGGGCCCCATTGCAGCTTATTATCTAATGTAATGCCTAAGAACACTGTGGTGTCGACGAGATCTATCTTTTCGTTTTTAATTTTTACATTAGCATTCACCTGTTTAACGTTGGGCAGTATAAAACGAATGCATTTCGTTTTTTTCTCGTTAAGTAATAAGTTGTTTACATTAAACCATGTTACAACTTTAGAGATTGCATTGTTTACATCGTCAAGATTATTAAGTCGTCGCTTTAATTTAAATAAAAGTGACGTGTCATCAGCAAACAGTACAATCTCGTGATCATCCTTTACAAGTTTAGGTAGATCATTTAAATAAATTAAAAACAAGAATGGCCCGAGTATTGATCCTTGTGGTACACCCATTTTTACCATTGACCCCGGAGAACGCTTTCCATTTACATCTACTCGTTGTGTTCGGTCAGTTAAGTAGGATGTGAGAAGCTTAAGTGAAACTCCCTTAACACCATAGTGGTGTAGTTTGCTGATTAGAGTTTCATGGTGAACGCAATCAAAAGCTTTCGACAGATCACAAAAAATACCTAGGGCATCGCGTGATTCCTCCCAGATATCAAAAATATGTGATATTAACTCAACACCGGCATCAGTCGTTGAGCGTCCCTTTGTAAATCCGAATTGTTTACTGTCTAGTAAATTGTTGGTATTAAAATGCCGTTGTAATTGGTTTAGTATAAGCTTTTCAAATATTTTACTAAATGTAGGAAGTACTGATATAGGCCTAAAGTTACAACCCCTGAGACCTGGGACAAAATATAGTTTAAAAATTTTGACAGCCCTAGCACTAGATTCTAAACTAGACTAGACTAGATTATAGTAGCGGAAAAAATACTGCATTGTTCTAAAAAATTAATAACTCTACAACCAAACCATATTTTATTATTCTGTAAAAAACAATGTAATAATAGATATATTACCTATCTATCAGGCATAAAAATAACGTGTTTAGTCAAATACTATATTTTAGAATAAATAGTTTAGAATAAATCACTTCAAAATCAGTAGCATGGCAACGAACTTTTTCCCGCCTTATCTAGAAGTTATTACTATGTATTTCTTACAATTGATTATCCAAAAATACTTATAATGAGCAGAATAAACAGTTTTTGTAATAATAAACACCACTTACCATCGATAAACCCAGTAAATCCACCATCAAATAAGTCAAATCACAATCAACGGTCACTGCACTCACACTCACTCACGCGCGAAACGCGAAAATTCATAAAATACTAAACGAACACTGATTATGCTATATTTGTTGTTCAGAATGTAGACAATATATCAAAGAACGTAATTCAGTAAACTTCTCCATACAAAAGTAGACTGTAAACATGTAAATTTATTTTTATAATCAAATGGGGCGAGCTCGGCCGCCATTGACCGCTCGGGAGTTTACGGAAATTTACGCGTCATATCTAAAAGTTATTATTATTAGTAGCTATGTATTTTATTATCCACAAACACTTATAAGAGCATAATAAACCGTTTTTGTAATAATAAACACCCCTCACTATCGATAAATCCAGTAAAACTCAATATTTCTCTCACACACGGTTCGCGGAACTGCCGCCGAGCGACGCGAAGTTCAACTGACGATGAAAAATTGAACGATCACAGACTGCGTAATATTTTTTGCTCAGAAGGTCGATAATATATCAAAGAACGTAACTCAGTAAACTTCTCCATACGAAAGTAGTCTGTAAACGTTTAGAATAAGGTCTTTTTTTAAATGCGGGAGCGCGCCCGCCTGCGTCCGCTTGGGGTTCAACGGAATTTCTTTTGGCGCCACGTGCGCGCCCGCATGCGTCCGCTAGGGAGTTTAAGTGATTCAGTGAAAAATGTATTGTATAAATCATTTGGATTATCATCATTATACAATAAAAAAGGCAAGTTGGTATCCAGGTTCAATCTTACTTTCTCTAAACGATCAGTGGTAACTGGTATATAAGTAATTTTTTTTTGTACATCTTTATTGTTCATTTTAGTTTCTATTTGAACTAGTTGACCGAGATGGTCAGAGTGAATATTACTAATTATATTTTTACTTATTATGTTTATATTGGTAAAGATATTATCTATGCATTTGGCCGAAGTGGCAGTTATTCTAGTTGGCTCCATGAATATAGGTTCAAGACCAAATGAATTAAATAAACTAGTTATTCTGGTACTCAATGAATATTTCTCAAACAAATTTATATCAAAATCACCGCATACAACAATTTCTTTATTTGATTTTGTAATAGACTTATGCAAAATGTCCTCCATAATTTTCTCAAAAATATCAAATGAGGCGGTTGGTGGGCTATAAGTGCTTATAACAAGGAACCGCTCCAACTCTATGCAAGCTATCTCAATATGTCTTTCTACAGAGTGGGCGACAATGTATTTACGTTCTTTGAATTTTATTTGTTTATTTATTAATATTAGTGACCCGCCTCTTATATAATGTACTCTGCAGAAAGAACTACCAACTTGGTGATTCTTGAAGTTGAACATGAGCTCATGACTTTTCAGCCAATGTTCTGTTAAGCAGATTATGTCAATATTGTTTGAGTTCATGTACAAGTCTAGTTCTAATTCTTTGTTACAAATTCCTTGAATATTTTGATGCACCAAGTTAGTAAACTTAAACTTATATTATAGTATTTATTTTACAGTTTTTAGTGTTTTTGTTTGATTGATTATTTTTATAAAATATATTATTTGAATTGTCAGTGCTAGAGACATCCTCTATTGTCTTTTTATCTTATTTATATTATATTATATATATTATATATTTATATTATATATATTATTAATAAATACTTACGGGTATTTATCGCGTTTATTTGCCTATTTTTCCCGACGTTTCGACAGGTTTACACTCTGTCGTGGTCACGGGATGACTGACTTACTTACTCCCACTTACTCGTTTAAAATTATTTTTAAAGTTATTGTTTGCTTTATAATTAAACTAGCGACCCGCCCGGCTTCGCACGGGTGCAATGCTGATACTAAATATACTACAGAATGTCTAATGTGATTAGAAACCTCTAAAATTATCAGTGTTTCCCTACTATATTATACATGTATTATACATATAAACCTTCCTCTTGAATCACTATTAAAAAGAAACCGCATCAAAATCCGTTGCGTAGTTTTAAAGATCTAACCGTACATAGGGACAGACAGACAGCGGGAAGCGACTTTGTTTTATACTATGTAGTGACTATGAAATATTTCTATAGTATTCTATAATCATCATCTTCTCTTAATGTTGACTTGCTATTATGACTTCACTTGACTTAACCTATTAGTAACACTTGCAGCTGGCACTAATAGGTATAAAGTATAGTAGATTGTTGCACCGAGCGCAAAGTGAGTTATTAACGCACGAGTGTTATATTGGTGCCCGAGCGCAAGCGAGGGCACTGAATTAACACGAGTGCATTAATTACTCTCTTTAGCAAGGTGCGTAATTTACTTTTCTTTCAACTACCAATCTACCTACTGTAATAAAATATACCTACTCAAACAAAAAATATGAAGAATCAATGTTTTACAATGGTACAAAATGCGCGAATTTGTTTTTTTTTCCACCAAGTCGATTTTATTCAGCCGATTTTTATTTTCAGCCAGTATCTTTTTGATCTAATGCAAACATTTTATATTAAACTTAATGGAAGATAATGGAAGATTTACCTCTGTGGTAAATTTATATCAAAATAAAAATTAAAAAACAGGGCAATAATGAGATTTCATTATAACATTACTGCATTGTTTTGGTTCTAAGCAAAAAATACGTCTTTTGTGATCGGTTTTGTAGTGATTAATGATAACATTACTACATAGTTGAAAGAAAAATTAGTTAAAACATTACCCGTTCAACATTTTTTAGAATTCCTTGTTTGAATGTAATCTGATACTATCATTAGGTACTTGGTTTTGCCTCACAAGTGTTCTCAGTGTTGAAGATTGAACAGATAGTCCTATACTTAGGTATTCAGTCTTGGCGACCTGCCGAGGTCACAAGGACTGCCAACAGTGAGACACACCACGAATTCAGATTTAGAGAAAATGTTCCAAGGTCAACCAGACCCCGTATTTCACAATTTGAAACCATTTCGTGCTCCATATTATTTGTAACACGCTTCTGTCAGTGACTTCACACGCGTGGTATAAGTACCTACATATAGAGCCTTAATGATATTCCAAATCACTGAATTTATCTTTGCAAAGTTTAATCCAAATCGATCCAGCCTTTGTAGTGTCATTTTGAGTCACAAACATCTTAGCAAACTGTCGCTTTTACAATAAACAAATAAAAGAAAAATTTAGAATTTTTTGAATATTTATAGGCAAAATAGGATAGAGATTTGCAAGTTGCTTAATTTTTTTTTGAAGTGTGATTAAGGTGTCAAAAACAACAAATTATTTCCCACTATAGAATAGCCTCGGGCGGTTTTTTTTAAATCATAGATAGTCCTACGTTTGAACACGAACTCGCCTGATCGTAAGCGACAATGCGGCCGAGAAAGTGGTACGCAAGTCCAGAGTCGAAGAGACCCAGATTGTACTTTTCAGAAAAGACAGACGACGGCAAAGTAGCAAAGCACTATCTTCGTAAGGATGGTAGACTGACAAAATATGGGTGGTACTGAGCGGTACGTCTGCTTGTCCTGTTGTGAAAAGTGGAATTAGATCATGCAATTCCTGAGCACATTCTCCGAAATGTATTCTGTAAAGGATCAACTTAACGCTGATGCTGGTAACTGAATCAAATAAACGAATGGCTCAAAAACGATATCGTGCAGCTTGGAGAGGTGATCTTGGGGATTCTGACTACCTCTGTGGCGCAGTGGGCTTAGGTCCGGCTGAGACGCAAAAGGTTGCGGGTTTGATTGCGCCGCGGGACAAATATTTGTATGATCTGCAAGTATTTGTCTCGGGTCTGGGTGTTTCTATATATAATATGTATGTATTTACAAAAAAAAGTGTATAAAATTCAAAAAATTCAAAACTTAGGCCCGGCTGAGACGCAAAAGGGTTCGATTCCCGCCGCGGGACAAATGTTTGTATGATCTTTAAGTATTTTTGTCTCAAGTCTGGATGTGTCTATGTATGTATTTACAAAAAAAGTAAGTATTTAAGTAGTATATCAGTTATGTGGTATCCATAACACAAGCTCTGCTTACTTTGGGGCCAGATGATGCTGTGTGAAATGTCCGGAATTATATTGTTATTAACCCTGCGGGAAAATATATGGCAATAAGATAAGTGATTGAGCACACAGAAACGTTATTGCGTAAATGATGCTTCATTGTGATGCAAGACCTCGTCCGAGCTGCTGCAACGGAACTAAGACCTTATCGTCTAGGAAACCGTCTCGTTGCAGACTAGGTTAGGACCTGACTTGATTTTTGAATACTTATATAATTTCCTTGCATGGTCGTTCCTATGTTTTTCATGGTGATCATTGGATACTAATACTTCAAGTGATATTTTGTCTATCGACCTATCGAAAATAACCTCGCTGGGAAGATGGAGGGACGAGGTCATTAGATGGATTGACCCACAGTGGCTTTAGACTGGGATGACTGGAAAAAAGGAAGGAAGCCTTTGCTCTGCAGTGGGACGTCACTAGTTGTCAATATTTTTTGATTGATTTATTTTATTTCAGCCTCTTATAGACAACACTAATACTTATGTTTTTACATTTTAAAAACCTTGATTATTTTAGTTTAGATTAGGTACATACATTCCTTATTTTTAACAAACCAATATTTTTTAAGTACTACCTGCTGCCCGCGGCTTCGCACCCATGGTACCTACATAAAGTAGCCTATGTCCTTCTCCAAGGTCCCAGCTATCTCTATACCAAAATTAATCAAAATCGGTTTAGCGGTTTAGGCGTGAAAACGAACCAAACAGACAGAGTTGCTTTCACATTTATAATATTAGTATAGATGTTTCTATTATTGTATTTATTATTACGTTTTAATAAAATTAGTTATCTTGACTAATAGACTAATAGAGTTGACTAATAGATCATCCCATTGCTGGGCAAAAGTCCTCCTCTTACTACCCCATACTTGTTTATCTTTGACTATTAATAATAATTTATAAAAATCTATTGTACGTTAGTCTCGCAAAATTAAAAAACGGCTCGACAGATTTGAATTTTTTTTTTGTTTTGTTCGCTTCCTTGCTCGGCTGGTGTACAATGAAACCAATGTGGTACGAAGTTTAACGGGTCATCTAATAATAAATAAAAAATGGTGGACCATGATCATAAGCACACCATCTAGCCCAAAATAAGCATATTTCTATGCAAGATAGAAATATGCATATAATTATGGTGACCAGATGACTGATAGAAGAAATATATATTTTTATAGACATTCTTATGATACTTTATAACCTATGAATAACACACAGAATAAGTAAAATAAACACACATGAAATAGTTTAAGATATCTAAGGTACTTTAAAACGATCTGTAAATAGTTCAACTGATCCAGATCATTGCCTGAGAGCAGCGCCTCGAGACACTGGCGGCATTGCTGCGTTGAATACACTGGGTTAGATAGGAGCAGTTCTTAGGTTACACAATGCTTCTAACAGACACCGTGAAGTTATTTAGAAAACGCGATGGGTTCCTGTTCTTAACGGGCTCTGGGTCTTGACTCCAAGAGGCTCATTAATAATAATATATTTCCATTTATCCCAATTGTTAAAGTGTGGCTCAGTAATATTTGTAAATAAACTTTTATTAGATACGATATTCCATTTAATTAAATAAATACAATGTTTTTTTACTTTAACACACATTTTCATCAACTCAATACTAATAATAATAATAATAAAGCCTTTCATCAACCTAATACTAGATATTAATTACTTACATACGTAAGTAATTAAGTAATTAATTGGGTCTGTGGCAAATTCTGATGACGAAGTTGATAGGCCGCCCAAAAGCCTCATAGGTTTTGACAACCTCTTTGGCGCAGTGGGCTAAGGTCCGGCTGAGACTCAGAAGGTTGCGGGTTTGATTCCCGCCGCGAGACAAATGTTTGTATGATGTGCAAGTATTTGTCTCGGTCTGGTTGTTTCTATGTATAATATGTATGTATTTACAAAAGAAAAGTATTTAAGTAGGTAGTATATCAGTCATGTGGTACCCATAACACAAGCTCTGCTTACTTTGGGGCCAGATGATGCTGTGTTAATGTCCGGCATTATTTAATTTATTTAATTTAATAGATAATTTTAGGTCATAACCTAAAAATTTTAGAAAAACTGAAAATCTATATTTTGTGTATGCCTTTTGTTCGCTTAAAACTGTTAATATTGTTTTGGTGTGCGCTTATGTTCCAAACCAGTTCAAAATTGTATTCTAGTTATGTGTATTTAATTTGTTTGTAACGTGTATTGTGTGCCTAAAATAAATAAATATTTTTTTTAACTGGGACATACAACTTAACGTACCGTCCGACGCGCGAAGCGTTCAGATAGAAATGCTACAGCGGTCACCCATCCTGACATGAGCAGAAATAGCCCTCAGCTCCATTATCGAATACATTTTTTTTCAATTGAGTGTATCTTCCTGATCTGTACCTGTTAGTGTCAGGATATCAGGATACTAGTAATCTATCAGGGTTTGTACTCAAGGCTACTGAAGCATCCCCTATCAAAATATAACTGTAGTGAAAGGCCCGCCCCAGTAATGCTATAAAAGAGACCGGCGCCTGCGCCGCGCCTCCGACTTCTCGACATGACGGCGCTAACGCGATTGGTATGTCAAATTATTCTGAATTAAAAAAAGTAAATTAAGAATTGAAAACCCCCATATTCTCATTTTTTTAACAAGTACTTACCTACTTATTATTACTTTTTTATTTATTCCGTTTCTAACAAGGAACTCTACATTCTAGGTACAGCAAACTAGGATTATTTTATTCTTTACAGGATATATTTAAATATTGTTTAATTATTTGTGTAACTTTAGTGTTTAACAGCAATATATAACTATACCAAAAGTAACCAGTGAAATTAGTGCGTGTATATTTACGTGACGTCATTTCCTTTGTTTCGATTGTGTCAAAGTGGTATTGTTAATCATTAACCAAGTGCAAGTGGTGCAAGTGTAGTGGGTGGAGTTTTATCTGAGAGTGATTAAACACAAAGGAAGTGGATTAGGTATGAACTCTTACTCATAAACGTAACGTGAACAATGTTTTGCTTTCGTGAGTGCGAAAGAGACCGAGTAGGTAGATTAGCTAAAACTTATATATATAAATAAATAAAAAATATATATTAAATATAAACTTATAATAGGTGTTACTTTATGTTCCTTTTTATATATTTTTTAATAAAACTATCTAACGGTTAATCTATGTGAGATAGCAAAAAACAAGGGACATTTAAAAAGCGTTGTTGGATTTCAAAAAAACTCGTTTATGGTGTTTTTATTATACAATACTACAGCTTAACCAAGATTCTGAATACTGAGCTGATTCTATCAAAATAATTATAGGTATAACGATATGTTCATACGAGTGCATAACAATCCATCGTATAGAAACTACAGCTTAAAAGATGTTCATACTTGTTTTGTAAGCTATCTTTTGATTGCTGTCAATGATAGATTGAAGGCGCGTTTAAAATATATGTCTGGGATATTACGCCGGAGCAATACCTGTGTTGGTTGTTGACTTCTATAGCTTGCTTTTTATGACTCTGGGTGGAATACTTGCGTTATCTATTGGCAATATTTGCAAGGCATGGTGTAACGAAATGTGCATGTCCGTGTGACTGCCACTGTGACCAATGTGATGTGAAATGGTTAATTTAACTATTGCAAAACTTATTGAACATTACAAATAAACGAACACTTTATTTTTACTGTATCATCCAGCTCAATTGATTTCTCTTAGAACCTATGATGATAAACGCGCGTGCATCATACTCCAAATTCATACTCTACTTGACTCGACTTTACCAAATGATAAGTAATGACAAAAGAAACTGCTTTTGGATTTCTTAAATATATCTAAAGCAAGGAAAAGGTGAATATTCAAGTTATCAAACACACAATTTACAATAACCCTTATGAGTTCACAATAAAGCTCAATTGAGTTCGGGATATAAAATTGGCTAGAAGACCTTCAGCACGGATATTTCGCAAGGCACTTATTTGTCGTCGAGTTGCCTTGGATTGCGTGTTATCAGATTGGACAGTTGTAAATCAATCAAGTACTACCGGTGCGAGTTGTGCAAAAATAAATATCAGATCTAGGCGCCGACCGAATAATTTTGAACGTCTGAACCAAAGCTAAATCAAAGTCATATTTCGATTCGACATATTTCTTACCGCGCTAATCACTATAACGGAAACGATTTAGCTCTAATTTGGATCATACGTTGATCAAACGTTGCGGGATCGCGTTATTTTTTGCTTTCAAACGAACGTTTTTGATTTAGTACATCATAGTAGTCTGTGCATAGAGTAATACTAGCTACTTCTATATATAAATTGGTTATAAATTGGTAAAATCAACGATTAAATCTTTCGGAAAGAATAGCGCGGTACCATTTGACATTCAGATTAGCCTAATCCTAACCATATCCAAACCTTTGCCAAAACCAATCCGTTATCAATGGCAATTACGTTGACAAATAGATGATCGCCCTACTGATCTAGAAACCGACAGATGGGCCGATGACATTGAAAGGGATACGGATGCGTTCAGCTCATAACAGGAATATACTGATCATACTTATAATTTAAATATGAAAATTTGAGAGGATTTTTGGGTGTTTGTTTGTGATTCAATCAGGCTGTTACATTAATCTGTACAGCTAGTACACATCTAGATGAAACTGATGATGGATGTATACATGTTGTCTTGCTAGCAACAGAGAAGGAAAACTTGAAACAAACCCGGCTCCGCATGTACTGATTCGTCTTTCCTGCGGGTTCTATCGGCAAGGTCGAGAGGTTAGTGTGGGTACCTGGGAACGCCTGCGCTATCAAACAGAAACCCAGGCAGAGTGACATCAGTGGAATGGAAACTTCACCCACCTCAGTTTGCTTGAGTGGATCCATGAACGAATGTTTTCAATTACAAATATCTGCTCTGTAACATGACTGACGCCACCTAAATCATCTTTAACAGATGAACGAAGGCCAATGATGATGATCTTGTCATTGATCTCGAATAACGTATATGTCGCGGGGTAGAAGCTAGTGCGGCATACAAAAAAAGATATAGTTCCTCGTACGTTAAGCTAGTAGAAACAACTAGATAACCGAGTATAGGGAACCTTACACTATGCGAACCTTACACTATACACTATCGACACGCGCTTGGTCGACGATGAAATCTTATTTCCCAAACATGTAATGACACCTTTGCGCGTGCGCCGCTAAACACCTTGCCTCTATTAGTGCGTGGCTTCTATGCTTCTATGATCTTTAGTTGTAATTATCATACCAGTACTGCCGAGTTTATGATTGCATCTGACTCAAATGTAGGTAAATTAACATTACTTGGGTAACAAGTTTCATTATTATTATTGCTATGAGCTTCAGACGAATCTGGGGACCTACTCTTGAAATCGAGAAACGATATACCTATCGGGTCAATAATAATGCATACCTCTACCGTTAACTACATCTTTTCTGTTTTTTGAACGATGTAACCATACATTTTACTTTTGAAATCGAAAAAGAAATATCTGCCAATTCGACTGAACTCGACGTACCTACATTTAAACAACTTTGTCGTTTTTATACAACGAAATAGGTTCGCAGAGTAGACGCACTGCTCCTACTCGACTCGGCGTCTATAACATAGCAAGGATCGTACAAAATAGCAAAACCAATTTCTTGCCATATTCTTCTTGAACTGGAGTTAGGCGGAACTGGCACCTAGATTCAACATGTATCTAAGAAGACGATTCAAAATAGTCATTGTGATATTTTTATTTTATTTTTTTATTTTTATTACTTACTCTATATAATATTACCTTACGGACGTACCCGAAAAGTAAATATACTGTTTGTAACATACAACAAAACAAAACAAAAACATTCAACAAAACAAAATGTAAATCCAGTATCTTAGTTTGATATTACTGTATTTTTTAAGGGCTGTGGATTTTGTTATATTATTGATATATATATATATATATTCTATTATCAACCCCATTTTACATGCATACATATTTTACATGTAATACCTTTAAACAAGCAATTCTTGTGTATATAATTATATAATCTGGATCTCGGAAACGGCTCCAACGATTTTCAAGAAATTAAGTATGTAGGGGTTTCGGGGGCTATAAATCGATCTAGCTAGGTTTCATTTTTTGAAAACGTCGTTTTATCCGTGTTTTACACTACACTTTAAGGGTTTAAGGGTACCCCTAAAATCATTTTTTCATAATTTCTGTTAATTTATTTGTACCAATTAGTATTACCGTGCATCATCACAATAAGACAAATAATCTACAAGCAAGGAATCTGATTTGAGTTGCACAGACGGACATGGCGATACTCTAAGGAATCCTTATTGGATTTCAGAGCCATTATGACCTTAAGTGTCAAACGTTAAAGTTCATTACCATGGCCATTAGAACAGCCTCAAGATAGACCATACAAAACTTATCAATCAAATTCCAGCTGCAGTGAACGGCCCGCCCAAGCCGTGACCTCCGCCGGACCACTTTCCGTCCCTTTGTGCAACTTATTATAATAGCAGTCCACCTCCACGACCGGGAAATAACAGCCAGGGAACAACTTTCATTGATTGATCTGCAATCTGGTAAAATTCCGGATGTAGGCTGGCCTTGAAATTGTGTCTGCACTGTCATTGATTTCAATCCGACTAGATTTGAAACTAATGGACGATTTCTTGCTATATAATTACGTTTTAAAAATTAAAAAGACAACCGACTTCATGTATATAAAAGCTAAATATCAAGATTTCGTTTTATCCAAGGTGGATGACATATTTTTTTCAGAACCATTTTTTACATATTTTGTTTTGTTCAAAACCTAACCTACTGAACTGTTTTTATGAAATTAATATGTAAATTATATGGAACCAATCGGAAAGATTGAAATCAGAAATGACAATCACATGAAATTAGATTTTTTCAAATAAGTTCATAAATGACAGAGTAATAAGGTAACAAACATTAAAAAAGCTATATATTTTCTATATAAAGCGTGTTTTTTAGTTTTTTTAAACTATTATTTATTACGTCTAGGATGAGCAAGGGGATGAAGTTAAACATAAATCCACACGAACAAAGAATCGTGGTTTCGACGGCTCTAGCTCCACCCTAGGTGCCGAGACCAGCGACGAGCGTTCGCTCTAGTATTAGGCCTAGCACACACTACGTACTAAATCTATGATCTATTGAAAAACACGAAAAAAACTCGCTGCATTAATCTGCCGTTACGCGCATTTGGTATTTCGTTCGTCCGTAGGCGATTATTATCCTTGTGATATTTGATTTATTTTTAGCTTTAAACTTAGTGTGTATATTAACAAACAGTTGTAATAACGCTGCCTCGTTTTTAACTGACTTCAATAAAAGAGGAGGTCCTCAATTCGTCAAATCTTTTTTTAATTTATTTTCACGGATTACTCAAAGACGCCTAAACCGATTTCAAGTTTTTTTTATCGAATCGTTCAAGCGGTTTTAAAAAAAACCAACAAAAAACTAGAAATTTTATACAACTATGATATATTTTGTATACATGAAGTCGGTTGTCTTTTTAGTTTTTAAAACGTAATTATTAATTTCTTATGAGCAATAAAGCAAAAAAATGCCGAATCGAAGCGTAAGCTCTTTAATATTATTATATTACTATGCCACCAGTGCCTCGATGATAAAATGTATTGGCTGGAGTAAATATCCCGGTATTGATAAATCCTAAATATTTTATTCTTTTGGAGTCAAGACCCTGGGCCCGTGGGGAACAGAAGACCACCGCGTTTTCAAACTGATTTCCAAGTGACCCAAGAGCTGGCTCAGCGTAATAGCATTGCCATTCAATGTGGCAAAGCCACCAGTGTTTTGGGATCGCCGCCCTCTGGTAGTCGGATCAGTTGAGCTATCTATAGATTGTTTTAAACGGTCCTTAGATTGTAAGACTGACTGTTTCTCGTGTATTTTATATTATTGTATATTATACGTTTCTGTAATTATTCCGATAAATAAGGTGCCCGCCAAATGAAACATAAAAGCTTTCATATGCATTCAATACACATAGAGTTTAAAATTAAACATAAATTTGCTGATTTAAAATGTTAAACTTCAAAAAAATTTAGAAATTCGTCGGTCACGCATAGGTTGGTTTACGTGTCAAAGATAGGTGTTGGTACACGGTTCCACTCGGGTGCAGGTATCTGTCACGCATTATGATGCTAGATTGTAAACTAACTACTGCCTGCGACTTCATCCGCGTATGGGTTTTTTAATTCCTACTAAAACCTCGTACATCACAAATGTTCAAATTGAAGTGTGTTGTAAAACACTACACAATAGGTAGGTACCTATACTTCCCCGAGGTCTGATACGTTATACTTTTTTCCTTTTATTTTCTCCTAGTAAGTAAGTTTGATAATTTGATAAGTTTGATAATTATAAAATAAATAAATAATTCCGGACATTTCACACAGCAACATCTGGCTCCATAGTAAACTGAGCTTGTGTTATGAACTCACAGAAGGTTGCGGGTTTGATTCCCAACGTGGGACTTTTGTTTTTATGATCTAAAATTATCTGTCTCGGGTCTGGGGGTTTTTACATGTATGTGTTTGAAAAATATATATATATATATATATGTCATTTGGTTACCATATGTGAAATGTCTAGAACTATTTATTAAATTAAGCTTATGTTAGTGATTAAATAAATAAATAAAAAATACATACCAGTTAGTGTACGTAATAGAGTGGAACTAAAAGTTCTTAGTATCGTATTATCAAAGTGTACCACCTTGAACGTAATTAATATGCACGAGTGCAGTATTTGACAATAATTGGTTTTAGCGCACCTCATAATTTAATTTAAATTGTAACCTCTACATTTTATGACCGCTGGCCACTGGAATGTAGTTTAAAGCTACATATAAGCTGACGCAAAAAATCTGCACCAACGGAAGCGCATAATAAAAGATATCATCGTCTCCCTGTTTTTATCCCATTTTATGTGAGGTCGGGACAACGTATTTTTCTCTTGCACTCTCTATCAGTTATTTCTTCACATCTTTCTTACCCGCGTCATCTTTCATACAATCCATCCTCATATCTGGTCTCCCTCTTTCCTTATATCCCTTATTCATACTTTAAATTATTCTCGTCACATGATATTCATTCCTTCTCATAACATGCCCATACCACGTTAGTTCCTGTTAACGAATGCTTCTCAACGTTTCCTATACTCGCAGACTTTCCCTGATATGTTCACTCCATATGTAGTTCATTCTTCATACTCCACACACCAATCTCAACATTCGTTTCTCTGTCGCCCTCTTCTATCATCCATCATTTCAATATTACAGTATTTTTTTAATATTTGTGAACAACACACAACACCATCTATCCCCGAACTAGCTTGTAAGTATTATGGAGACCAGATGACTGATAGAATACTTATATATTTTTTAAATACATACTTATGATACTTTATAACATCCAGACACAGAACAAAAAATGTTCATCGGCCAAATGTTTATCCTGGGAAGGAATTTAACCCTTAGCTTAAGGCATAGAAGGCAAGTCTGGATTAGAAATTCAGATATTCAGATGACGTAATCTTCGTCTGCGTTTGTTTGGCTGAAACTTTACATTAAAATATTTTTTACATAGAAGTAATGCAATAGATAGGTACAGTGCACATTTAGATCAATTACTAAACTGGAGTAGCAGAATATGAGCGCAGACCCTGAAACGAGAAGCCTTGACATTGAACTGATAGACTTTCCATACTGATGTTGACACGCTCGCGCTGTGGCCAACCAAAGAATTAATTGGTTAAGCGAATATCACCACGTACAGTAAAGGCTTCCGAATTCAATAAGGATAAGAATGCCTTGTATTCAGATTCTTAACGAATTTAATAACTATAAAACTAATACGATCTATGAAACTAATACATTATATTGTGCAATTTTTGATTACGATATTAATGGTTTGCGAGCTAGCTCAGGCACAGACAGACGGACATGGCAACATTAAAAGGGTTCCTTGTTGGATTTCAAACCCTAAACTATGAACTCGGCCATTTGGATCTATCATTGCTATCTATAAAGTCATTGGATCCTACTTATTAGCTATTCGCTTCAATAATAGTTGAATCAAACCAATTAGATCCTAAAAAAATGAGTAATTTTGATCTAATAAGTAGGTTCCAATAATATCTATGTGTTAGACCCCATTATGATGAAAAGTATATGTATAATGTATTGTTTATCTACTGGCTATTACTTAATGCTAAAATGTTTGTAACACACCTATCTGTCATATCAAATACCTATACTATTATTTATATTATTATAAATTAATTTATTTCAGATACAATCCATAAATTACTCAGAATTAAAAATACAATTCAAATAAAGTCAATAATAAACAATCATGAATAAATCCTACTTAAACAAAGAAAATAAAAATGCCGACAATACGGTCGTACGGCGTCTATATTGATTTGAATATTAATCTTTTTTGAGAAAAGTGTCGTAATATACTTGACTCGGGTCAGGAAACGCCAATAATGTTTGTTAATAGAAATAGCATTATTAATTTCATATATTTTCAGGTAGTGGTATGTGCGATAGCGTGTGCGTCTGCGCAGTACGCGGAGGAGCGAGCGCCGCGGTACATCGCGTCGTCAGAGCCCAAAAACGCCCCCACACCTGTGCCTATACTGAAACAAATAAATAAGTAAGTTCCATGCTAACATTCATTCATAAAACTATTCTAAAACTGCAGCTAATTATGCGACTGTCCTATCTGTGTGACTGTCCATAATTTGTTTAATATGAAAGACACTATTTTATGAAAAATTGCATATGACGAACGAAGTTATAGGAAAAAATTGGCATTTTTATGACACATATAGTCCAGGATCCCTGGTCTATTTTTGCTTTTGATTACTATCAAGCTAATTTTCCGTGAGTAGCTTCATTTTGATGAGACGCACAACAATTTCTTGTAGTAAACTCTCTATCGTGGTAGCTAACAGAGGAAGCAAGGATAACATATGTCGATTTTATGATTATCAAATATTTATTACTAACTGATTTTTTTTTTATTAAATTTCAAGTTAATTATCTAAATTATTCGAAAAAATATTTGTCCTACAAAATCTATGGTTTGATCAAAGAGTCCCCTGCTTCCAACATGTATCGATAACGAGGTCATCATAAATGATTACTAACCAGCTGATTATTTCTTTTTTTACTTAGTTAATATTTATATAATTTAAAAGTCATATTGTCCTACAAATTGCGTGGTACGTTATCCCGGTCCTACGCTCAAAAGTAGTGGTACAGATTATCAAATATTTATTACTAACTGATTTTTTTTTGGTTAGATATCAAGATAATTATCTAAATTTTTCGAAAAAATATTGAGATTTAACCAAAAATAAATCAGTTAGTAATAAATATTTGGAAATTATAAAATCGACATATATTATCCTTGCTTCCTCTGTTAGCTACTACGATAGAGAGTTTCGTACAGGAAATTGTTCATCATCAAAATGAGGCGTCTCATCAAAATGAAGCTACTCACGGAAAATTAGCTTGATAGTAATCAAAAGCAAAAATGGACCAGGGATCCTGGACTAATACCTTTAACGAAGAAAAAAAAGAAGAACTAAAATATAATGTGAATATTTTCCAGGCACAACGAGGATGGCTCATACACTTACGGCTACGAGGGCGCTGACGGCTCCTTCAAGATCGAGACCAAGTCCCCGGCTGGCGAGGTCAAGGGCAAGTACGGATACAAGGATGATACTGGCAAGGTGTGTACCTACTGTATCAGCTATTTACAAATTGCTCATGCTTATATACAAATTGCTCGATGTTCGATTAAAACAACTGTTTAAATTTGAATTTAATTTACTTAGCTGAATTTGAAGTAAGTTCAGTACGGTCATTTGGTCGGGTGCCTGTTGTGGTAAATTACTCCTCGATAAGCACATTCACAATATCTAGACAATATAAAGCTTAAAGCTTATAAAGGGTAGTATTTTGAAGAAAGCGTATTATAATATAAATTACTATATTATTGATAAGAATGCATGGCCTCATGTTGCTCTGCCCTCAGACAGTTAACTGACAGATTTGAAATGTATAAACTACTCTAATCTTGTATTTGTTTTTCGTTGTTAAGCTAGTTTTAAGATGAATCATATAAGAAAGCGCTAGGACCAGGACGCATTTCTTACTAGCTCTTCTTGGACTTAGGTCAGCAGGAATCGGCACCTAAATTCACCTAGTATGTAAGATGTTTCAAAGTGAGCCTTGTGATTGTATTGAATAAAACTATTTTAGACTTTGACTATCCCACCACGTGAACCTAACGCAGACCGGTAAACTCCAAACACTTACTCTAGTGTTCCTCAGAACAGTGGAAATACTACCGCCCACGTAATTTAAGAAATATGCTTTTGATGAATAATGCAGCTGACCATGATGATGAAATAATTGTATTACTATCTAACATCAGCTCCGAGTGATCGAGTATGGAGCCAACAAGTACGGGTTCCAGCCTGCTGGGGAGGGCATCACCGTGGCGCCCCCTACCCTAGTCGACGAGACGAGGGAGTCGAACAAACAGGTAAGCAGCCTCTCATGAACCCATTCATATATTTACTAGTTGTATATATATTTACTAAGAAGATTCACGGTACACCATGAGGACGGGCTGTGGTACCGGGAATCTGAACTTTATCTGTAAGTTGGTTCAGCTGAATATGCATTGACCGAGCGCCGTCCGTGTCTAGCCGTCTCCCTTATATTTCACGCATAGCAATATTCAAATAAATCTCCATACAAATAGTTCAAATTCCCAGTGCAAAAAGCACGAAATATTGTATGTATAATGCTTTAAAAGTATCGAAAAAGTGACGGAGTCCAAGCGTCCAAGTTATGTGCAACTGGACACAAAAAATGTTTACGTATGCGCATGTTACAGGATATATAAATTACAAAGCCCGACAGTGTTTTCGTCAGAAAAGGTTAATTCCTCATTTTTCCGACTCGTCTTAAATGTTCCGTTTTTGGGAAACTTGGACGGAACAGTAAACTAAATCTGCTCAAAAGCAATTCTAAATCGTCCTAACTTCAAACCACAGGGAGGCCGTAGACAGCAAGACTACAATGACTACGACGAACCCGCACCCACACCCGCCCCGCGCCCGCGCCCCACCCCGCAACCGCAGTATCGACCCGCACCACAACAGCAGCCACAGTACCGACCCGCACCGCAATCGCAACAGCAGTACAGACCCGCACCGCAACCGCAATCGCAATACCGACCAGCACCAACGCAACAGTCACAACAACAGTACAGGCCTAACCCTCAGACTCAGCAGTACAGGCCACAACAGTCTGCTCCTACCCCACCCAAGGTATTTATTTATCTTTTATTAACACGTAGTAGCGGATTAATCGGCGTCATTTTTTTCGCATGTTTCTGTAGAACATGGAGTTGGACTTAGGCGCACGCATTAGTGGAAAAAACCGCGTTGAAAATAACCTGAAAATAATATACTTCCGAACAGCGAGGTTTAAATCGCGCGAATTAATTCACTAGGGCGTGCTAAGTCAGACACGGACGTGTGTTAACTAGTTGTACGAGTGTCCATAGGTTACGTTAACTTACTATCAGGTGGGCAGTAAGCTTGTTTGTCGAATCGATTGTATAAAATAAACCAAAAAATCAATTTTGTATGATAAATAATAATTGTCTGATAATTGTCAAATAAATAATTGATAAATAATAATAATAATTATGTCATACAAGTATTATGCTTCTTTTTCTATTATGGCATTTGCCTTCAATGACAATTATACCAAAAAAAAATTTAAGTACTTATTGACGTGATAACGTCATAAATCGATGAACGCCGGCTGCAGGCGTAAAAAATTGTCACGTTCCGCCTTAGCCGAGCGTGCAATCGAGTGCGCGAAACAAACGATAGAGAGGCACGATCAGCCTCAGCGTTCGGCTTGTGACCGACTTGACAGACAACCATTATTTTTTTATAAATATAATTAATATAAAGTCACAAAGTCACAGTCTATTGTCATTTATTTATTGGAAACGTAATCATGGACTGACTTTATTTTTTTCCGGATTCCTGGTCGCATTATGTCGGATAGTACTTCTTACGCTTTCATATCAACTGACTAACATACTTTACTTATTGTATGTATGACATAATGATCGTTTTTTTAAAGTCAATCTTGCAAAATTATTTTCGCAGTTGATAGATATTAGAGTAAGAACAGAGTCAGTAGTCTAACGCATTGCAAATGATTAAAAACCCTGGTTTTGCCAGAATCAGCTACTTCTAGACCTATAGTTCCTAATTTACTTTATAAGGCTTCATCTCATTATGATCTCACGCGGATTAAACATGCGTAGCAAGTTCGTAGCAAGTTCTATATCGTAGCACTGAGTTGAACTTGCTACGAAAATGATTATCAGGTTGCTACGAAATCATTTTCAATATTTCAGTTTCTGGAAACCTTTGAAAATTACCATAGGTTAGACCCGAATACTATATCGCGCTTTGATAGATAATTATACGGATTATTATTGCTCGTATCACAAAGAAACACATAAATTTTATGTCGCTTTCTTTGAAAAAAATTTCATCTAAATTACTAATAAAGCCCGAAAATTACTAACTCTAGAAAAATCAATGAAATTAACACCTGAATACTTCATGTTCTTCGTTAATGACATGTGTCATAATGATGACAATAAAATTGTGTCAAGTGATTCGGTTTTATTAGGATTTCATCACATAGTCGTATATTGACGTTAGTCATTTCGTTATTTTAATAGGTGATTTTCACATTAAGGTAGGTATTAACGAAAAAATGAAATAAAACAAGAAATACAAAGCTTAAGAGTATTTAACTAATTTGTTAAATATTCCAGTCCCAGTTCTTCTCCGGCGCCGCCCCCGCGCCATCTCAAGACAACTTCTTCAACCCCGAACCAGCTCGTCAGTACAAACCAAAGCAGGAGTTCAGACCCGCTCCGAATTACCAGGACTTCGCGCCCCAACCGACACCCAGCTACAACCCCCAGTACCAACAGCAACAGCAACAGCCCAGAAACACACAGACCTTCTCCATGCTCGACCAGCTCCTGAAGGAATACTCCCTCCCGTCAGGTGGTGCTGCCGCCACCCATGATATAACTTTTGGGTCCTATTAGTGTAAGGAAAAGTCTCATTTTGTAAATATGTAGAATATTTTATATGATTAAATTGTGATTTGTTAGGTGAATAATTTATCATTGCATTTTATTTATTTTGGGCGAAAACATAACCATATTACGTTATTACTAAATAATTATAATAATATTACTTAATCCAACGAACACCACTAATTTATAAAACTTAGTAGATTTTTTACAATATAAAAGGAAAATATAAACGAATTAAACAGTATGCGAAGCTTGCAGTTGGTTCAGCGTTGGTAACAGCGAGCTAAAATTTAAAAAGAGAGAGATGTCAAAAATGTATTTGAAAAGTTGTTTTTAATAGATGTCATAGATCGACTGACAAGCATATGACGCATAATTAGGTCACGGTGCTTACCGGTGAGTTACGAACCCAATCCTAATTTGAGATTTCAGGCCATTTCATGCCATTTGGCACTCTCAGACGCGATTTGCGCGCACTAGTCGATATCGGCTAACTCGATCTAATTTTGTTCTCACGGTACTCCCAATTAGACTTGACGTATAGAGATTTTAATAGACATAAAATCAGAAAAAATATTCCATGATAAAAAATATTTATTTGAGGTATAACAACTGTTTTATTTAGGTTTAGTTTAATTGAATTATTTAATTTATTATTGATTGTAAAAATCGGACGATTTCAAAGGTTTTTACCGTCCAAACATGCGATCCTGGCGGGGAGTAATGGGAAACTTACTTACTAGCAATGCATGAAAAAATTAAGATCGACAAATTTCAATCTCATGGCACCGTAGGCGGAAGTTTGACATTACATCAATATGTAATTGCCTGTAGAGCCTTTACAATTAAGAAACGTGCAATACGTACCATGGTACGCATTCCACTATGGGAATCATGTAGCAATCAGTTCATGGAACTCCATATTTTGACTCCCCCTAGCCTATATATCCTTGTAGCTCTTATGGACATCATCAGACATCCGTCTCACAAATAGACAAAGAAAGAGCTACACGAGCTACACGACAAGGAGAAAAGATATTGAGACCTCAATGTGTCGTTAAATATTGTTAGGCATGGTTGTAGATATCGGGCCGTTACACTGTACAACTCTCTTCCTGTGGCTATGAAAATCATAGAAAGTCCCACTACATTAAGTCTGCATTGATAAAGCTTTTGCTGGAGGGATGCTTCTATACAGTTAATGACTTTAAATGAAGAAATATGGGATTATTTGTAATTATTTGACATACATACTACTTATTTAATAGAATAGAATAGAATAGAATAGAAAATATTTATTAAACGTCACATATCAAATACAGTGCAAATGTAATATAAACTAGTCTATCTACAGTGACGAAAAAAGGCTACCACTCAGCATATGATACAGAACTGTGAAGGAAAGAAAGAAAGAAAGAAAGAAAGAAAACATTTATTTAGCACACACAAAACAAAAGAGAACACAAGAGCGGAAACAGACTAAAAATAGGCCCCAAGGGGAATCTTAAACAAACACATACACATTTATACAAAACACATAAACAAACAAAAATCAACTAAGTATGCGTGAGAAATTAGCCCTTCCCGCAAACCAATCAACATTTTAGTGTGGCTAAAAAGGTTTAATCTCAGCATGTGCTACTTCCAGGCACGGAAGTAGCGCTGGTTTTCGGATTAAACCAATTTATAGGAGCGACCTCACGAAGCGAAAGCAACACAAAAAAATAAATTAAATAAATAAATATTTTCTAACGGTGTACCTTAATATATTACAGACATAATTACATAAATGTACAGAATAGTATACAATGTGAAGGCTGCTGTATCGCTGGTTTTCAGTGGCGCCATCGTGAGTAGCGCAGCAGCTATTGCCACACGCCATGAGTGTACCACATAACATAACATAACATACATTAACTAACTAAAATTGGCAAGTTAACAGGTAAAACTCTTAAAACTAATAAAAATATTTACATGTTTGTTAAATAGGCATTTAACGAATACAAATATAATATAAAATTAAGCAACCAGTTAAACATTGTGATAAATCCATTACTAACAAAAATAATATAAATAAATTTAAACCAAAAACGACTTCTTAAAGAGCAGACTTTTGTGCATTTAACAGGTATTTTTTAAATGAATTTTTGAAGGACCAAATGTTATTTATATTATAATTATGTTTTTATGCTTAAGTATTTCAGACACAATGTAAAAATTGTTATTGAATAAACTCTTATTCTAATTCTTATAACACCCAGACACAGAATAAACACCTATGTTCGTTACATAAATGTGTGTCCTGGGAGGGAATCGAACCCTCAACCTACAGCGCAGAAAGCAGAGCAACCACCAACAGGCATTATATTTTAACCTGCGACTAAGCCCGCGCAGTAAGTAGATAAATAGCTTTTACTCTTAGGTATGTTATGACAACCTCTGTGGCACAGTGGGCCAAGGCCTGGCTGAGACGCAGAAGGAAGCGGGTTCGATTCCCGCCGCGAGACAAATGTTTGTATGATCTGCAAGTATTTCCATGGGGCCTGGATTTTCTATTAATATTTTGTGTTTAAAAATATATATAAGTCGTGAATCTGTCTTGCGGTACATAACACAAGCTCTGCTTACTTTGGGGCCAGATGATGCTGTGTGAAATGTCCGCCTTTTTATGTGGATTTTGGTTATATACATTTAAAAAAAAAGTACATTACTAAAATCTACATAATCTGCAAATCTACATAACCAAGTGTTATCTTAATTTATTGCTTTTATTGAGTGACAAGCGAACATCTGTGCGTTGTGTAAATAAATAAATAAATATTGGTATATTTATTTATTTATTTTACGTCCAAAAAAACGTTACGTTACAAAAAAATATCTCGGTAAACTAAGTATACATTTTCTGACAGTTTTGTATGCTGTCAAAAATCTGTGTTTAGTTCGTAGACAGAGAAAACAATAGACATGGTGAACGTGCCGCGTGTGAGATAGAACGATAGGTGGATGGTGTTGCCACATTAAAACTTTTACCCTAGTCCTAAGTAATCCTAGATTTATTAGAGACGTTGTGTTGTAGTAGAAATCTCTAGAGCTTGTGTCTCTATTACAAAACTCAAACTTTTATAACAGACGTGTGATATAGCAAAAATATAAATAATATATTAGAAATATTAAAACCATAAATATAATACAAAGTCAAGGTCAAAAGATAATTTATTCAATACAATCACAAGGATCACTTTAAAACGTCTTACACACTAGGTGAATTTAGGTGCCAATTCAAAACCCAAGCCCGAGAAGAGAAACTCCTAGTCCTCCTGGTCCTAGCGCATTTTTGCTTGATACATCTTATAACTACCTTAACTACGAAATACTAATACAAGCGAGTTTTTACATTTCAAGTGTGTCGGTTAACTGTCTGAGGGCAGAGCGACATGAGGCCATGCGTTCATATCAATAATATAGTCATTTATATTATAATATGCTTTCTTCAAAAGACTATTTTTTATGTAAGCTTTATTAGGTAGACTAGTTGCATTTTCAGGAAGCTTATTATAAAACTGCACTGTGTTCCCCATAAAGGACTTATTTACTTTTTCTAGTCGAAAGTATTGATCAGTATCTACCAACCTACAGAATAAAAACTCATAAATCAAATATTTGCTTTCAATCATTTCAATTCATTCAATCAAATATATTGGGGTCGAAGTTGCCCGCGTCCTTAGGAGCATACTCATAGTAACCCTACACGTGATCCTTGGGTAGTGCCAAACGGGTAGCAACTCTTCTGGTGGTAGGCTTCGGCCGCGGCTTGTCACCACCCACTAGACAAAACCAGTCCGTGAAGCGACGACGTCGTGTTTCAGACTGATGTCTGGTGCAGCCACTGTGGAAGTGACGGGTTTGAGCAGTTCTTGCTCTGGATTTTTGATAGGGCAATCATGTGATCAAAACAGCGCCGGTGTGCAGGGAGGCTAGACATAGCGGGATCCGAAGCACGGTTCTCCGCTGGCCGACCGCAGGTTGTAGGGGGCCCAAGTAGCCATTCATGAAAGGCTGCCCCACCGCCTTACGAAAAATCCAAGAATGCTCCATCGTGCCGGTTGGCGACCGCATGAGAGGACCCGGTGGCCATTCCTGGGGGGGCTCGGGCTGCTCAATTTGTGAAAGCTTCACGTCTAGACACCTCTAACGAAACCCCACCTAGCCTTCTTCGATGCGAAGCTACAATGCAGGAAATTCGCATCCATCAAAAAGAAGTGTTCAAAACGTTACGAAGTCTTGACGTGAACAAAGCTAGTGGTCCGGATGGCATTTTGGCTGTAGTGCTGAAAACGTGTGCCCCTGAGTTGTCTCCCATACTAACAAGACTTTTTCACCTATCTCTAAAAACTGAAATAGTCCCAAAATCCTGGAAGCTTGCTAATGTGCAACCTGTGCCCAAGAAAGGCAGTCGCGCTGACCCATCAAATTACCGTCCAATTTCGGTCACCTCCCTACTATGCAAATGTATGGAACGTGTACTGAATACGAAGCTCCTTACATACCTTGAAGACAACGACCTCCTCAGTGATCGACAATACGGTTTTCGCCGAAAGCGATCTACTGGGGATCTTCTTGCGTATGTCACGCATATTTGGAGTGAGGCCATAGAGAAATACGGTGAAGCATTAGCTGTTTCACTTGACATCTCAAAGGCCTTTGATAGGGTCTGGCACGATAGCCTTATTGGTAAGCTTCCAGCCTACGGATTGCCAGTTCAGTTCTGCTCATGGCTTGCTGACTTCTTGAGGGAAAGATCCATTTGAGTAGTTGTTGACGGCTGCTCGTCTGATCGATTGGCAATTAATGCCGGTGTACCTCAAGGGTCAGTGCTCTCTGCCACACTGTTTTTACTGCACATAAACGATCTGCTTATGCCCGGAATTATTGGGTTATTGGGTAATAATTATGCAGACGACAGTACAGTTGTGGAGAGATACTTTGCCAACGCACGAGCCAGTAAAACTGACACTCAGAAATACAGAGACGAGAGATGCTTATGCTTATGGATTTGACTCTCCAGGTCGTGTTCGATTGGGGCAATGCCAATCTTGTTAAATTCAACGCATCCAAAACGCAAGCTTGTCTCTTTTCGGCGAAAAAAAGTTTCTCCAAGTCCGAAATGTACCGGTATCTGTAGAAGATCATCTCGAACTCTTAGGAGTTTCACTCACTCGGACTCTAAATTTTGGCTCCTATATTAAGTCCAAGGCCAAGACTGCTGCCATGAAGCTTGGCATCCTCAACAAGGTGAGGCGATACTTCACACCTGGACAGCTTTCCACTTTATATAAAGCTCAAGTCTGGTCGGGTATGGAGTACTGCTGCCATCTGTAGGATGGTTCAGCCAAACACCAGCTGGGTGCTTTGGACTCGATTGAGCGTAGAGCATTGAGGGTGATAGGTGAGCAGCTAAACGCTGAGACTAAGTTCCAGAGTCTCGAGCACCGTCCTAAAGTTGCTTGCCTTTCGATCTTTTATAGAATACATTTCGGAGAATGTGCCCAGGAATTGCATGACCTCATTCCACCATCTCCTTTTCACAACAGGACAAGCAGACGCACCGCTCAATACCATACCTTGGCAGTCTACCACCATTACGAACAAAGCGCTTTGCTTCCACATTTATAATGAGTACAGCCAAGGATTGGAATGATTTGCCGTCGTATGTCTTTCCTGAAAACTACAATTTGTGTCTCTTCAAGTCAAGAGTGAATAGGTATCTTCTAGACCTGCGTGCCCCATCGTCGGCCACATCGTCGCTTAACATCAGGCGAGTTCGTGGTCAAACGTAGGTCAATGATAAAAAAAAAAAAAAAAAATTGCTAACCACCAATGCATTAGGATACAGAATGGTTAATTTATTATTTTTAAACGATACATTTTTCTCAAAATGGGTGTTACAATATGTCGAAGAGTTTTTGGGTGCCCAATTTTTTCGGCCTGTGGCTTCAACCCGCAAACGTACATTATCGTTTGATGGAAAACTGTAACAAATTAATAGCGAGATGTTTTTTGTTTTACAATTTGAGAATCATTTTAATCTATTTATTTATACAGAGCGGTATGATTATTCTCGTTGACAGGACATTGTTTCACATTAAATTGACTTCAAAATCTATGAAAGGTCTCTTCAGACCGATTTTAAGCAGCTTTTAAAGTTAAGGTGGCTGCCCTTGCTATCATGAATTACCTTGTCTCCATATATTCATCCATACAACATCGAACGAAACTTACGTTAAATTGAATTATTAATATTCATACGATATTTGTAAAACATATTTTATGTAAAATTTATGTACCTAGTCTGGGGAATGTTAAGGTCGAATGCAGGCAACACCAAAATAAATAAATTATTTGTTATGTTTTATGAATTATGCTGTTGCGAACAAAGTTTAGTTCGAAATGCTGTTATCTATTGTGTATATTAATAAAAAACAGTTTGAAAGCTAATAACTACTCAAAAATACTTGTACTTACGAGTAAAAAGACAAATCGGAGTGTTTCCGTTCACTATCACTTTTACATCCTAAAACGATACATCGAACCATTATCTTTACAAAATCCGGTAAAGGAATTTGTTATTTGCAATTCGCAAGTAATTCAGCGTGTTCACAATTTATTTTTAACTGTTTTTTTCCGGTTATTTCACACAAAGCGAGCACAAACCATCCAAACAATGGCAAACAGTCAAACGTTGCTTAGCACAATCTTGAAAAAACCGGCACGCGACATTAAACAAAAAATCAAACCATTCTATCTCGTTTCTTCACAGTATCTGCACTTAAGTTGTTCTCTTTCTTGTATGAATGCGACGGATGCTATCTAGTCGTCTATTAGTTTCTCTGTCTACGGTTTAGTTCTAGTTTCGAGTTTGAGTTTTGCTTATGAGAGCCCTTTTGTCTTTTGCTAAGAGTAGAGTGCTGGAGTGACATTTGCGTCAATGACATATGACACATTATACAATGATTCACGATTCTACTTATATTGAACAGTATAGCTATTAAGGCTTTATTGATACTAGTGGTCGCCCACTGTTGAAATTCGATCATATTTAGTTATTAATTAATGTATATTTTATACATAATTTAAAAAAAATATTAGCATTCTGCACTCCGTCTCTATATAAAGTACTAGGTGCTGCCCGCGGCTTCGCGCGCGTGGTACCTAAATACATAAAAAGTCCTATGTCCTTCTCCAAGGTCACATCTATCTCCATACCAAAATTCATCAAAATCGGACAGAGTTACTTTCGCATTTATAATATTAGTAGGGATAAGTGTGCGAAATTTCATGTTCCTCCGTCCGCGCAATTTTCGTAAGAAGGGGTACAAAATTTTTGCTTCACGTATTAATATAATAATAACAATAATCAATGTCAATCAGTTTCTATTCGCAACAGGGGATTTCGTATTAGGTGTAAGAATTGACTCAATCTCAATTGTAACCAGTTTTGATAAGTTCCATCATCGACTATATGTAATTGGTATTACGTTCGTTTTCGATTCATACGACAGCATGTGTTACAAATAACATCAACCTTCCGTAATATCAATTAAGTAATATTATTTCTATGTGTAATATGTATTTACAAAACAAAAAAAAGTATATGTAGTATATCTGTCACGTGGTACACATAATACAAGATCTGCTTACTTTGGGGCCAGATGATGCTGTGTGAAATGTTCGGCATTATTATAATTATTATTATTGTTTATTGTATTGACGTGACAACGTCTAATTAATCGATGAACGCCGGCTGCACACACGAAAAAGGATGACTCAATGTACCGTTACGCTCATTGTAACGTAGCGAGCGAGCGAGAGCATCTATGTTTTGTTATGACGTTGTCCCGTTAAACTATCGTCCGTAAGCCGACTTTACAAACAATCGATTTTTTTATCGTGTCACTAGTAATGCCGCACCAGTGTGGTGAATGGAATGCGTGTATCTCAGAGAACCCGTGTACTTGGCACACGTCTTCAGACTTTTAGGTTCTACGACTTGCCTGTTTCATCAAAATCGGTTCATAAACGACGAAGTTATCCGCGAACACACATAAAAAAAATATACGAATCGAATTGAGTAACCTCCTTTTTTTGAAGTCGGTTAAAAAAATATATACGAATCGAATTGAGTAACCGCTTTTTTTTGAAGTCGGTTAAAAATAGAGGATGACATTTTGAACGGGCTCGAATTTTGTATCGGTATACATTTTTATTCAATGAAATCAGTTTCCTTTTAGTTTTTAGAAGGTAATTATTGTAAATAGTGACAGGGTGTATGTTAAACAGAGTTTAGGCAGTGTTCGAGTTAAGAGCCGTTTATAAGTAAGGGCGCTTGTATCCGCTTGTATTTTAAGTATCATCGATAGTTATCTCAGCGCACGTCAGATAATTACTTTTGTAGGCAATTTTTTACACTTTGGGTTACTTATCTATATAACGGCGTAAGCGACGGCTGAGCGATGGAGCCGTCACCATCTTGATTTGGTGGTAAAGGGTCCATATTTGTCGTAATAGAATAATACGATGTTTATTACTTGACCTTTTAATCACATCATTATAATTACAATGTTCAGTTAGCACACTTAGATAGGCAAACCGACAGTTTCACAACGGACAAGTGTCTCGGTTCGTGTCTCAACGTCAACTGCCCGATCGACCAATCCCCACTCTCCATCATGACTCTGTCCACGTGCCGCCACTGCAAAACAACTGACGTCACCGCGTTTGCCCCACTACTACGTAAACAATCAACAATCAATTGCGAAACTTAATAAAATGATATCGTTATCCACGACACGGCCAACCTGACGAACTACACGTCCTCGTGTGTATCTGTAACAAAATAACCAACTTTGAGGCACACTTTCATGTTCGGCCAGCCTGACCGTAACGTTCCGCCATCGTATCTTAACAATCAAGTTAACAGAGATCAAGTTAGCTTACAAATCATTTCAACAACTTTAACACGAAAGGTTCCTCTAAGCCCATAATCTTTAAATCTCAATACTGATAATTTAAAACAATAAGTTCACATACACAACGCATGGCCCAGCTGTCTCTGCAGCTAGTGACAATTCACATGCCACCCATATCGTCATCGCTTCAAGCGATACGACCAACGCTTTAACTAGAGTCCACGACTCCCAGGCCACACAGGCCATACAAACAGTCTCTCTCGAGACCCGGGTCCCCGCCACACCACTAGCTGCCCATCGCGCTCTGTACAACTCCCACAGTTGCAGTTACGACTACAGACTAGTGTGTGTAGTGCGACCTAGCCATGGTATGTGTTCTTATTTACTGGTGGAGGCACCCTCCTTACGATTTTCATCAGACAAATTTAACTCAACGGCACACTGCTTAGAGGAATCCTTCTTATACGGTCGTGAGCGTACTTATAAGTTTTATTACCATTCAAAGATTTTAACTAATCGTCAATTATTTTGAAAGACCCCTTGGTAGCCCACTTTCAGAAATCATCTTCGCTCAGTTTCCAGACTGTTGAAAATTAGCCTACGAGATGCATTTGAACTAAGTTTTGCCTCAAATATCAAATATCAGTAAAAAGAGTTGGCCCAAATCAACCATTGTGCATTGTTATAAAAACTCTCCATTATTAAAACGACTCACCGAATGAATTATTTGTTATCGCCATAAATGGTGACTATGGCGACTACCACTTGAGCTTGTCGGGCTATTGCTAGAATTAGTCAGCAGCTGCAGCTGGCAGCATATACGTAGCAAACACGCAGCAAACTCCGATACATGAAATAAAATAAACAGTGTATAGTGGTTGTTTTATCACACCTATAAGAATCTACAAAAAGAGCTTTGTCTGGAGTACGGGCTACTATCGTTTCACGCTAGCTGTTCATCAAAAAAACTTGTACCGGTGTTGAAACTAATCTATTGTAACTCTTGCCTTGAGAAAAGCTTGCAAACTAAATTAACGTCTTATCACTAGTAAGGACAAATTAGCGTGTACATCCATAATCCTTCTATTATTAGGTACAACGAACGGTGTGAAAACTAACACTTACTAAAGGATATCATGGCATTCCGTTGTAAACATAGGCCGTGTGAGTCTCAGAGGCCAGTTTAATATTCAGCCGAAAGAATGCGCACTGCAAATCTTTCTAAATAGTCTGCATAGCGTAAACAAGTTAACACTATCATGTAGAAGCATACCCACAAAAAAATTCAAAGCATCAATTATCCTACGCCTGCTCATCTATGGAAAGACAGTAAATGATGACCTTGCGTATTTTCTTATCTAGAGTGATATGACTCATAGCTACCTGTCCTAAAATTATTTCCAAATAATTTCCGAATCGAACCGAAAACCAACCTACAAAACATTCACATCACATCAGATAAACACAATGAGATTCAGAGTTCAATTTTAAAGCAATTCACGTCGTGGCGTAAATTGTATCCAGAATTTTATTTGTCCGCATAGAAAGATTGATCTCTTTCAAAAATATCTCTTTACAAATTGCCCAACTAAATATCGTACGTTCGATACTATCAGGATCACGGATAGGAATCTGATTAAAGCCACTAGCGCAATTCAGACATGTGTAGAAGTTCGCGCCGGACAACTTGGCCACTTGATCTGCTATGAGGGGCAAAGGAAACCTATCGGGGACAGTGTTGGAATTTAACTCTCGATAGTCCACCACCATACGATCAGAACCGTCACGCTTCTTCACTAATAAAATAGGACTAGCAAATGGGGACTGACTAGAACGAATGATATTAGTTTCCATTAGTTCACTAACCTTAGAACGCACTAATAGCCTTTCGTCTGGGCTAAGCCTATAGGGCCTACGATAAACAGTGCGTTTTGGGTCCTGAAGTCTTATCTGCAGTTCACCAGTTTTGTCGCGTGTGCGAGATAAACCATCAATAAAAGTGTGGGAAAACTCCTTAAGCAAAGTCAACAAAGCCTTTTTGTTTTGAAAATCTGTATCCACATCATTTAGATTATACACAGGTACGGACTCATAATTACAAGACGCTATAGACTTTTGTTTGGCAATAATTAGAGACGAATCAGACATGTTTATTGTTAACCCTTGCTTCAAGATTTCTCGGCCAATCATTACATCGTATTTCAAATACTAATCGGGTAAAACACGAAACAAAATTAGCAAATTATTACCGTCTTAACACATCGCAGAGAATTTGTTCAGTACACATTACGTTAGCGTAACTTATGCACTGTATACAAACCATCGCAAATGTACGTTCACCAATGAAATAACGACTGACAGATTGCTTAACAAGAAAACATTCAGCACCAGAATAAAAATAAAAATAATACGACTCACCAGATTGTTCTAATCGCCCACAAACACCCGCCACTTGACAGTTATCGACGCGTCGCTCGGGTAGGGCGTCGCCTCCGCTTGCACGACCTGCAGAAGACGCTTCGCCAGCGCCCGGGTATCCATGATGACAGTTTGATGCAACAGGTCCTCTTTCGTTACAACGGAAATAAGTTACTTGTTTACTAGTTCCAGGCGTAGCCGTCGATGTCGATTGTCCACTATTGGCGGTAGACATAAGTTTCTGATGTTTTGAACGGCAATAGACCGCTTTATGCCCCGGCTTACCGCAATTATGACACTTGAATGTAGCGGTGGTGTTCTGAGGTTTGAAACGTTTCATATCTGGTCCGTCTGATCGGCCGGTTGATACGTCGTTTCTATCAAACTTTCGCTTGACGCTTGCACTTCACTTCTTGCAGGAACTTGTTATGACTCTTGATTTCAGTGGTAAACGCCAGACGGTACAAACCTCGAGTCAAACTGAGCGATATGAGCCTACACGTATGATGAAGCCATTTCTTTGTGGGACAAATATTTCCACTTTGTCAACAGCGACGTCATTATGCGGCTTGCATACGCTGCCAGGCATTCACCATCCTTTGGCTTGCCACTATTAAAGTCGATGAGCGCTGCAGCGAGCGTTTTCAACGCATCGTAGCGTGCGATGAATAGCTCGCGAAAATGTTGCCACATCATATCCACATGTGATATCTGCGAAAGCCATGACGAGGCGCTGCCCTTGAGTGCCTTGCTGAGAGCTATGCACCCTCCAGTGGACGTTCATTGTGGCAGATATCGATCGTAGCACACCAAGAACGTGGATTAGCATCTGGCTGGTCTGGGTTGATTTCCGGCAGGGTTATCTCGGATGTTGAGACTGGTGTTCTGATAGCCTCAATCAACTGCATCATATTCTTCTGCTAAATGTCAAACATTGTGCGCCAGTAAGATTCAGATCCCACTTCTGATAACGGCGTAAGCGACGGCTGAGCGATGGAGCCGTCACCATCTTGATTTGGTGGTAAAGGGTCCATATTTGTCGTAATAGTAATACGATGTTTATTACTTGACCTTTTAATGACATCATTATAATTACAATGTTCAGTTAGCACACTTAGATAGGCAAACCGACAGTTTCACAACGGACAAGTGTCTCGGTTCGTGTCTCAACGTCAACTGCCTGATCGACCAATCCCCACTCTCCATCACGACTCTGTCCACGTGACGCCACTGCAAAACAACTGACGTCACCGCGTTTGCCCCACTACTACGTAAACAATCAACAATCAATTGCGAAACTTAATAAAATGATATCGTTATCCACGACATATTAATACGTGAAGCAAAAACTTTGTACCCCTTTTTAACTTATCGTTTATATAGAGAATGAGTGCAAAATGCTAATATTTTTTTAATTAGATATTGAGATTGAATTCAGATCATCCTCCTTTTTTTTAACACAAGTGGAAAGTAACAGGAGAGCATAATATCGTAATTTTGTTTACTTGGATGATATATTTTTCCAGCTTTTTTTATTTATAAACCAAACTGCAGAACTGTTTTTGGTGAAATTTCTATGGAATCAATCGTAAAGTATATTCACATAAAAAATATTTTTTCAAATCGGTTCATAAATGACCGAATTATGAGGTAACAAACATCAAAATAAAAAAATAAAAAATCAACCGGATAAAAACCTCGTCCTTTTTTGAAGGCGGGTAAAAATTACGTAAATGCTATGTTACCCGCTGATAAAATTCGAATCTTATTTCTTCATAATATTATATTATGTGGATGAATTGCAAATGAGTATAGGACCATGGTACTAGGACAACAATAAAGTCATCTATCATAGTTACCCACATGATACTGCGTAACACGCACCCATATCGCCAACGCATAACACACATTACGCAACACCCTGGGACCATGCCCCACACTGGCATATTTCCCACATAATACCACCTGTGGGAACTCTTCCCACGGCCCTGGCACAATGCGTTTAGAATGTTGTGTAATTAAATGGATCGATTGGATTCAAATGCATCTGACCTTGGGGTTGGAAACCTTCCGTGTTTGTTTAGAAGTTTTGAAAATAATTTCATTGCATGATGCTAACCAAACCATTCAACAAGACTGAGTATAACAGCTTGGAAATAAATAAGTGGTACTTCCTTTAATCTATAGCACAGAAGTCAAGTCAAAAGATACTTTATTCAATACAATCAAAGGATCACTTTGAAACGTCATACATACTAGGTGAATTTAGGTGCCAATTCCGCCTAACTCAATCTCGAGAAGAACCGCTATTTTGCATGAAAAGTTTTAGCGCTTTTTTGCATGATCCATATTATAACTACTTTAACTATGAAAAACTAATACAAGAGAGTTTATACATTTCAAATATGTCGGTTAACTGTCTGAGGGCAGAACAACATGAGGCCATGCATTTTTATCAGTAATACACATACTGATTTGAAATGTATAAACTGTCTTGTGTTCTTTTTTGTAGATAAGGCTTACCTTACCTTATGGATCATGCAAAAAAGCGATAGGACCAGGACGAGTTTCTTGCCAGTTCTTCTCGGGATTGGGTTAGGAGGAATTGGCACCTAAATTCACCTAGTATGTAAGACGTTCCAAAGTGATCCTTGTGATTGTATTGAATAAAATATCTTTTGATTTAGATTTTGACTTTGACACGATTAGATTCGAACCCACGCTCTTAGGGTCGGAAGGCGAGACAATACCACTAGACCACCAGTAATCTCATCTCTTTATAATAGTTAATGTTTGATTATAGGATGGACTCAACACAATTAAGCCTTTGAGTGGCTTTGTTACTCCTTCCCCAAAGTAGGTCACCAATTCTTATGAAGTGTTACCTAGTAGCTAGCAGTACAAGATCATTTTGTGGTAGTTTGTCTAGCACATTCTACATAACGACAGGAAACAACAAGACGCTGTCAATAACATAACATTACGATTACGATTAGCCCATTGTGTCCCACAGCTGGCCAAAGGATTGCCATAAAGCGCATATTTGTTATTAATTTTCTTTTTAATGCTTTATGTTATCTCGGTTTTGAGCTGTTTGGACCCAAGCTCTATCAAAGGTGTCGAGATCATAATATTAAAAAGAAAATTAATAACAAATATGCGCTGTATGGTAATCCTCGGTACACACTTCCTCAAATCTTGGCTTGGGTTAGGATGAATTGGCACCTAAATTCACCTAGTATGTAAGATATTTCAAAGTGATCCTTGTGATTGTATTGAATAAAGTATCTTTTGACTTTGACTTTGACTTTACACAGTAATTAGTATTCCGTACGTGATAGGTTGCAAGCACATTGCCGCTTATAGGCATACTAACTAATGACACACTCATATTTTCTGTAGATTGTGCCGTTTTCTTAACGGTGTTTTTCTTCACCGTTTGAGAGCACTGGCATTACGCATATCAATTTCTCGAATGGAAAAATCCATTGATGGCTGACCAGGTTCGAACCCACGATTTTATGATCGGAAGCCAAGGTACACGACCAATGATCTTCAATCCCGGACATTTTACACACAGCATCCCCCGAAGCTCCCCCTTCTGGCCCCGAAGTAAGGAAAGCTTGTGTTATGGGTACCACATGACTGATATACTACTTATATATATTTTTTTGTAAATACATACATATTATACATAGAAACACCCAGACCTGAGACAAATACTTGCAGATCGTACAAACATTTGTCCCGCGGCGGAAATCGAACCCGCAACCTTCTGCGTTTCAGCCGGGTCTTAGCCCACTGCGCCACAGAGGTCGTCTGTGTTCTTCAGTAGTCCTATCGTATTCGACTTTGTACAGCCAAGATAGATAGATAGAAAACACTTTAGTGACTACCAAACGGAATATTACAATAACAAGAACTAAACTTATTTATGGCAATATAATGGGCGGCCTTATCGCTAATAGCGATCTCTACCAGGCAAGGTGTCTGCTGTTACCGATAAACCTCTAGCCGCCTGTATGGTAAGAACCTAGCATTATCTGGTCCATTAGAAACTTGGCCTGTCAAAGGATCAAAACATTTGTGACATGATTATAGAAACCTCTTATTTTTTTCTAGAATATTCTCGTTCAAATTATGACGACACTCTTTATTACCGTCACATGTCATGCCGCCTGTCTACCCTGTTTGAGCAAGACTTGTCTGCTTGAAGGCTAACCATTGTTTGCATGCAACTTTTGGAAAACCTTGAAACACAGTCTACGTATATATGCTAGTAATTAATGCAGATAATTGTGTTTTGTTAGAGAAATATTCGTGTGAAAACAATTATTTTGATTAATACCTAATAGAAAATTGACGCAACATCGCAAAGAAATAGAAGGTCAGAAACATTTGCCTGGCGTTTGATTGATTTAGAAAAAAAAACATTACCTTCACGAGTTTCTTCAGTACTCTAGTCGCTAGTGAAATTATCTAGAAGGTGCATATATAAAAACAGCAACTAATTTAGATTTCTTTCATTAGCATAAACTTATAAAAATATTTACATAATGAGTATTCTAATTGTCATCACTGAATAAATTAAACTATGGATACAACCTCAATTTCTCTGCTTTTTCTCATCCATGGAGCCTTCTTCCCCCAGGATCTGAACATTCCTAACCTGTTTCCTCGCAGGAGTAGCAGTGGTCAGCTCGGTGGGGGGTGATTGTGTCGGTGTAAACTCAGGGTTGATAGCTAGTATAAGCATCTTCAGGAGTAAGGCTTCTCTGATCTCGGGAGGCAAGAAGTCTGGTGATTCTTCGATTCTGTTGGAAGAAGAGCCAGCTGTATCATAAGGTCTAGGATATGGTCTCCGTCGAGGAATATACCTCTGACTTTCATACTGGTTCTCGTAGCTCGGGACTTGGTTTGAGTATACCTCTCTGGGTTCATACCGATCTCTGTAATCGTATTCGTCTTGGTATTGTCTAGATGTTTGCTGGTAGCGATACTCTTCCGGCCTGTATAACGGCTGGTAAGGACCTGGCATCATCTGGTCCATCAGGGATTGCAACTTGTTTTGTCGAAGGATCAAAATCTGCAGCAGCCGACGGAGATCTCTAGTGCTGACGGGGGCAGAAATCTGCTGCATTTCTTCAACAGGATTTTCGTAACGAGGTTGGAATAGAAGTTGTTGAGGTTGAGGCTGTGGCTGTCTATATGCGCTAACATACCTTTGATATCCATGGATCGGAATACCTCTTTCGTCTACTGGAACAGGTATGATCCGCGTCACAGGCCTGACATCATAAGGAGATGGAGTAGCTGCTTCGGGTTTTTGAGCACTCGATTCCTTTAAGTATTGCGGGTCCAGTACTTTGTTCTGGTATTCGTACTGGAGAAAGGGCCGCTGGTTTCCAATAGGTACTGGAGCTCCAGGATTGTCTCTTAAATACTCGCGTGTTCTGAACTGGGCTGTGGCTTGTGGGCGCCTGTATATCGGTTGCTGGTGGTAAAACTCATCATCGTGGTTCCTAGAGGCTGGTATGTGGATGACTGGTACAGGATTCGAGGTCACTTCACTTTGATGGTCAAATACGCGGCCGGTACTGGCTTCCAGAGTCGTCTCTTGGTCATCAATAGGTTGCTCCTGGTATTGTTGATGAATCCTCTGTCTTGCTGCTACAAGCGAGTGGATAGGCACAAGTCTTGGGCGTGGAGTTGTTGTGGTGAACAGAGGACGAACAGTTCCTAAAGAAAGATGGCTTCCGTACACGTCAGTAGAATCATCACCTGAAGATTGTCGTAAACTGATCATATGAGGGTTATGACTGGTGGAAGTCAGCTCTCGTCGAAAAGTATTCGCTTTATTTTCGGGAACCTTTTCAGTGGCACGCTCGTAGATTGGTTTGAAAGTAACAGGTACCTTGGTTGTAGTTTGCTTCGTGATCAAGTCGTCTTTTGTTACTCCTGGCATCGGCTTCAGCATCTGGGTTCGAGTTTTCCCAATATCATCTTCTTTGGGTTTGTAAAGATTTTGAATGTTGCTGGTCGTTTCTTCAGGTCGCTGTCGTTCGGTGGTGTTATCAGATGTGGTCATTCTAGAGCCGGACCTTCGTCGTGGTATCGGTTGGATAACGGTTCCTCTTGTGGTATAACTTCCTCTGGTAGGATACACAACAGTTGGTAATGGTCTTCTTGTTGTAGATGACACGGTCTTGTTCACTCTTACTACCATAGTTGGAGGACTTGGAGTAGTGCTGGTGGATACAGGTACAGGTGCTGGCGTGCTATCACTCGAAGAAGAGTATGTAACACGTTTAACTTCTCCATCCCGGTCGATATATCCGAAAGTTCCTTTCACGTTTCCCTGAACGTCCCGACTTTCTATTTTGAAGGTGCCGTCGTCCGCTTCGTAGCCAATGGTGTAGGATCCATCTTCGTTCAGCCGACGGATTTGTTTCACTATTTCTACTTTGGATGGGTCACCGGTTTCACTGGCTTTGAGGAGTTCCTTGGCAGTTGTTGTGGAGATTTCGGGCTTCTGTGTGGTGGGAGGGATCGTTGTGTTATTGGCTGCGGAGGCGGCGGAGGCGGCGGATAGGCACGCGAGGACCACAAAGAGGAGCATCTCGCTAGAGCAGCCGCAGAGGCATGTCTGCGCTCCGGCGGGGCCGCGGTTCCACTCCCCTATATAAAATCCAGCCCCACTTGCGTCCTCGCCGTGCGAAAAACTTGCGCAACCATCGCTATTGTTGTCATTTCATTATCTGAAACGGAAAATCTTTTTTTCTTTGCGTCTACTTGTGCCGTAAGATCCCAATTGTTTAATTGTCCAAACACTTGTAAATAGCGAAGTGTGGCGACAGTAACTAGGTAACTCTAGCTTCTATAAGGGTTTGAAACTTGCGGTGCGATGCGTTATTTTAATTGCGGTATTGTGTTGGTGAACTGATGCAGGGGCGTCTGGTCACACGGTAGTCAATGTCACATTCTAATTTGTTGTTATGTTTTGGGCAACGGTGGGATGAATTGCGCAGCTCTTTAGGCTTCTGCATTTCAAACTAGGTTTTGTGGTTTTTCTTTTAAGGCATCGTACAAATTATATATCCTAATAATGCTTCAATTTAAGGAGTGTTGGATATTCTGGGCCTGAGCCTTTTTGATTTGCGGTGATAATCATTATGTTTTTGTAAGCCGTGGGAAAAAGGACTTCGTTTGACAGTGGTAGGTTCTGTTCCTACTGCGCTATTGTGGTTGAACAATGGTACCAAAGCAATGATTGTTTTACAAAGTACTTGTAACTTAATACATTTTTGATTACTGTTTTATTAGGGGCCTATTCATTATGCAATCAAAATTATCATGGCAAATTATAGTGTAGTATGATAATAAATACGGACGGAATTATCGATGGCAGTCATTATCATCATCATTAATTGCTATAATACACCTAAACAAACAATTGGATTTAGGCTTCTTTCAAAAAACGGCATAACACAAACGACCTTGAGCTTTAAAGCCTAGAAACACCACAATTCTGTGGACATAACAATATCTTATCAACAATGTCAATGTAACAACTTGTCTGCCAGCTCGCCACGATAACCCATAGGTTCGGTAAATCAGAGCGGCTAACCCACATCTTGGGACCTTTCCGTTTATAACCGTCTGCCGTAGCGTATTGTGCGAGCACCCAGCCGGAAACCTTTTAACAGTAAACTTAAATCGTGGCTTGTCGACAGAGAATTTTATAATGTCGAAGAAATTACTTGCATACTACTGCAATCATTTTATTTTATCAACCGACTTCAAAAAAGGAGGAGGTTCTCAATTAGACTATATATTGTTTTTATGTTTGTTACCTCATAAATCCGTCATTTATGAACCGATTTGAAATAAACTGAAATTTCATGTGAAATGATAAACTTCCCGATTGTTCCCATATAAATTTTCTTGAGCCATCTAAATACCGTTTAAAACGATCTATAGATAGCTCAGCTGATCCAGTTCATTGTCAGAGAGCAGCATTACCTGAAATATAAATTGCCAATTTACCAATAAATTGATTATTCATATTCTTCAAGTTGAGGGATTGTTATTCTGCGTGACACCTATATAAAAAGCAAAATATGTCCTTTCTTAAGACGAAATCTACCTCCTTACCAGATGATGCTGTGTTAAATAAAGTGCAGAATTATTTATTTGTTATTTATTTAACAAATTTTATCAAGATCCGTTCAGCCGTCTAGTCGCGATAACGTTACAAACACTTTCGAAGTTAGGTATAGAAGTAAGGATAAGGAAACAAATATTAATATGTTAATTTTTCTCATGCTCCAGGTAATACAGATCTCTAGGAAAATCAAAAGAAAAGAACACTGTCTCAGAAGAGGGTGGGAAATGCTAACACGTTGCGTCACACCGTAGACGGCATGTATGCTCAGGTAATCATTGTACTTGATGGTAATCATATTGTGTAACAGTAGTTACCTACTAGGTAAGTGAGGTTCTGAATACTTTCATTAGGTACCTACTTTACCTACGGTCAATGAACTCTGTTTTGAGCAAAGCAACCCAAAGAGCCTCCTGGAGGCATCTCGACACTAGACTGGATAAGTAATTATCTAATTATTTATTAGAGCTGGCTCTTATCTGGCACAGCGTATTAGCGTTGCCATTTAACGTAGCAATGCCGCCAGTATCTTGGGAACGCTGCCCTCTGGCAGTGATCTGGATCAGTTGAGCTATCTATAGATCGTTTTTAACGGTCTTTAGATAGCTCAACTGTTTCACGTGTATTTTATATTATATTATATTAATTATTTCTGTAAATAAATTATACTATTCCTACTCATTATTATAAGAATTATTATTTATTTTTTATAGAAAGGTGGATTAGCTTCATTACCATAATATTTTATTCTTTTTGAGTTGGTAACTTTTGAGCTGAGTAACTTTTTGTACACTTGGCAGTGCACAAAAAGTTACTCAGCTCGTTCTGTTTTAACCGACTTCATCAAAAAGGAGGAGGTTCTCAATTCGTCGGAATCTTCGGAATCAAAAAAATGTATACATCAATGATGTTTACGTGTTTTCTTCGCTTGGCTGTCTCATTGGAGCGGTGCGTTTATTTGGCCTAATCATATAATATATAATATACAAAATACATCTACTTTTCACTAAAAAGTTATTAAAGGCTCAAACATTCAATGAAGTCGGTTTTCTTTTTAGTTTTTAAATCGTAATTATTGTGTATCCTGTGCATCCAAAGGTTGCATAGAAGAGATCGCTTTTAGCGATAAGGTCGCCTATTGTACAATTTTATTTGTATTATTTCTTCTGTGTTCTTTTTGTGTACAATAAAGTGTTAATCTATCTATCTATCTAATTACATCTAGTAGAAAATATTGTTCATAGTTTCAAATAGTTTAATATAGAATAACTATGAGTAGGTTATTTTTGTTATTTTTGTAAATCTGTAACTTTGTTTTATTTCAATAAATGTTAGTAGTATAGGATCATTGTGATCATGTACAGTACCGACTTACCAATGTTTTAATACACTAGTGTAGTAGCAATCTTAGGTACTTCTTCTTATCGTGCCACTAATTATTATGAACCAGTGTGGAGAAAAGATTAAAGTGCACCTCAAAGGACTTTCATGCACTTGGCACATGTCTTCAAAATGTAAAGGCTCAAAATGGCTTGGAATGTTTCAAAGATAATTTTTAACAAAAACAAACTGACTTCAAACAGGAAACTAAAAAGTATCAAATCCCTTAACTGTCCTGACAAACGATGACTCAGAGGGAGTTGCAGCATGCATCTGAAATACTGTAAGCAAAAATAAACAGAAAAATATGTCAAAATAAACAAAACCATAACAAAAACTAAAAGAAAATTATATAATCTAAAATGTATACCAAATATAATAGCCAGTAAGAGAAAAGTAATTGAAATGTCAAATCACTTAAAAATATGCACTTCGCAGCTTTACAGAACATAATAAGACTAAAGGCGCGTTTTCACTAGGCGACATGTCGCAGAGACTTATCGCTCGACATTCACGTCTCTGCAAAAGTTGCGGGACGACGTCCCGCGACATATGACTTGTACACACTAGCCAGTGGTGAACAGTATGTCGCCCGAGGAGGTAGTGTTGTTCAGTGCAGCTTACATCATTATTCGGAAGACAATAGCAAAACGTAAAAAAACTTCCACTTCCACTTCCAGTAGATTTTCTCTCCCTGAGAAACTGAGACCTTGTTGTGTATTTTCCCCTCCACGTCTTTTCTAGGTCTATTTAATGTTGTCGCGATAGATTCCCATGCATCATTATATTTTAATTTTGTTTTTATAATAACGATGTGAAGTGTCCCAAAATAATTGCATATTTTGGTACAACTCGATGAGGGTCAATGTATTCTCGTTGGACCGCACTACTGCCATTATCAGAACACAAAGCGACACACGTTCTCACTAGTCAAAGCCTATCTGGCGACTGTCGAGCGACACAAAGGTCGCGCGTGTCGACGCTCGGAGAGCGTCGACTAGCGACAAGTCGCGCGACCCGTAAATGTCCCGCGCAACGTCGGGCGACATCGCGCGGGACACGTGAATTTCGTGTCGAGCGACAGAGTCGCGGGACAAATGTCCTCTAGTGAAAACGCGGCTTTAGTATGAATCTGACATGCAGGAGCTTCAGTGTGAACTTGCCAGCGTTGAGGAGTCCTTGAGATCCATAACTAACCGTTATGAGAAGTCTCAGGAGGCGATACGGGAGTACTCATTGACCGTGGATGAACTACTCAAGGTCTCAAACAATGATCAAGTCCGCTTTGATTCATTTGTGACTAACCCCACCTGTGATAGTCAGTGTTCTTGAATCCTAGGCCAGTGTGTACTTCTGTATCGTCATCCCAAGCGTGTTTGGACTCACACAAAAATGTAACATTAGAAGAAACCATAATGTTCTGTGATGAAATTGGAAAAAATATGGGCCAATTATTATTAAACACTAGCATGGGGCATACTGTACTAAATAATTGCTTACCAAACTGTGACCTGCATGACATAATGCAATTAATAACTAAGTATAATTTTAAGCACAACTCTAATTTAGTAATTTGGTTTGGAAATAGGGGTAATGTAAACAAAGCTAAATTAATAAAATATTTTGAAACACTTTGTTCATTGCAAGTAAACAAAATTGTAATGTTTACATTTCCCTACAGCGACAGCTTGCCACAAGCAGAAAATGACCATAGGTATAAATTAAATCAGGTTTTGCATACAATGTCATGCAGTAATAATAATGTTATCCATATGATTGACACTAACAACATTGTTAGTAAAAAATATTATTTGACAGAAGGTAGAAACTACCTTCCTAATTATTACAAACGACAGGTAGCTGTTTCGCTATCTTATTATTTTATTATTAACAGCCAAGAACTTGGCTACACACAATGCTTCTATTGAGCATAATCTTGACATTCAAAATCAGACTCTGGAATTTTTTCCTAGTAATTTAAATTACATAAAAAGACAATAGAGGAAGTCTCTAGCACTGACAAGTCAAATAATAAATATATGTTATAAAAATAGTCAATCAAACAAAAAGACTAAAAACTGTAAAATAAATACTGTAAATACGTTTAAGTTTACTAACTTGGTGCATCAAAATATTCAAGGAATTTGTAACAAAGAATTAGAATTAGACTTGTACATGAACTCAAACAATATTGACATAATCTGCATAACAGAACATTGGCTGAAAAGTCATGAGCTCATGTTCAACTTCAAGAATCACCAAGTTGGTAGTTCTTTCTGCAGAGTACATTCTATAAGAGGTGGATCATTAATATTAATAAATAAACAAATAAAATTCAAAGAACGCAAAGACATTGTCGCCCACTCTGTAGAGAGACACATTGAGATAGCCTGCATAGAGTTGAAGCGGTTCCTTGTTATAAGCACTTATAGCCCACCAACCGCCTCATTTGATATTTTTGAGAAAATTATGGAGGGCATTTTGCACAAGTCCATTACAAAATCAAATAAAGAAATTGTTGTATGTGGTGATTTTAATATAAATTTGCTGGAGAAATATTCATAGGGTACCAGATTAACTAGTTTATTTTATTCATTTGGTCTTAAACCTACATTTATGGAGCCAACTAGAATAACTGCCACTTCGGCCAAATGCATAGATAATATCTTTACCAATGAAAACATAATAAGAAAAAATATAATTATTAATATTTACTCTGACCATCTCGGTCAACTAGTTCAAATGGAAACTAAAATGAATAATAAAGATGTACAAAAAAAAAAACTTATATACCAGTTACCACTGGTCGTTTAGAGAAAGTAAGATTGAACCTGGATACCAACTTGCCTTTTTTGTTGTATAATGATGATAATCCAAATGATTTATACAATACATTTTTCACTGAATTTATTAAAGTATTAAGTTCCATTTTCACATCCAAAACTATTGTGGTCTCTGGCAGTTCAAAATTTTCTGAGTGGGCAACAGCAGGTATTCATAAGAGTGACGTACCTTGTATAAATTGTAGAGTGAAAAACGGTATAACTTTAGTGAAGAGTTTAAAGAAAAATTAAAAAATTATTCAAATATCTTTAAAAATGTGTGTCGCTTTGCTAAATCTCAGTATTTAAGTTCTAAAATTAAAAACAGGAAAATCCAAAACTCATAAAAGTGTAATAAATTTAAATATCAACAATAATATCATTAAGCAAGATATAGATGTAGCAAAGGTATTTGAAACATTTTTTACTGATATTCCAGTCTCTACTACAAAGTCTTTAAACTCTTCTCATGTAATAGCAGAATCATTGTTAAAAGATAGTTTACCTGAATGTGTCACACAATTTTACTTTGAACATGTGGACAATAACGATATTATCAAGGCATTCAAAATGATTAATGTAAAAAAGACCGCTGATCTCTGGGGCATTTTTGTCAGTGTTATAAAACCACTAATTGACATTATTGCACCAGTTCTAGCTTTCATATTTAATCAATGTATTGACAGTGGAGTGTTTCCTGATTTAATGAAACATAGCAAGATCATACTTCTATTCAAATCAGGTAGTCATTCCGATCCTAGTAACTTTAGACCTATATCAGTACTTCCTACATTTAGCAAAATATTTGAAAAACTTATGCTAAACCAATTACAACGGCATTTTAATACCAACAATTTACTTGACAGTAAACAATTCGGATTTACAAAGGGACGCTCAACGACTGATGCCGGTGTTGAGTTAATATCACATATTTTTGATATCTAGGAGGAATCACACGATGCCTTAGGTATTTTTTATGATCTGTCGAAAGCGTTTGATTGCGTTCATCATGAAAATCTAATCAGCAAACTACATCACTATGGTGTTAAGGGAGTTTCACTTAAGCTTCTTACATCCTACTTAAGTGACCGAACACAACGAGTAGATGTAAATGGAAAGCGTTCTCCAGGTTCAATGGTAAAAATGGGTGTACCACAAGGATCAATACTCGGGCCATTCTTGTTTTTAATTTATATAAATGATCTACCTAAACTTGTAAAGGATGATCACGAGATTGTACTGTTTGCTGATGACACGTCACTTTTATTTAAATTAAAGCGACGACTTACTAATCTTGACGATGTAAACAATGCAATCTCTAAAGTTGTAACATGGTTTAATGTAAACAACTTATTACTTAACAAGAAAAAAACGAAATGCATTCGTTTTATACTGCCCAACGTTAAACAGGTGAAAGCTGATGTAAAAATTAAAAACGAAAAGATAGATCTCGTCGACACCACAGTGTTCTTAGGCATTACTTTAGATAATAAACTGCAATGGGGCCCGCACATAGATAAATTGTCGAAGAGACTCAGCTCTGCGGCATACGCTGTTAAAAAGATCCGTCATTTTACCGACGTAGATACCGCTAGACTCGTTTACTTCAGCTACTTTCATAGCATTATGTCGTGTGGCATTCTGTTGTGGGGGAGTGCTGCTGATATTAACACCATATTTTTGCTGCAGAAGAGGGCTGTTCGTGCAATTTATAACATGGGCCCTAGCGAATCACTTAGAAATAAGTTTAAAGAAATTAATATTATGACAGTGCCTTGTCAATATACGAAAATTTAATGTATGTGCGCAAAAATATTCATTTATTTAAAAAAAATAAAGATAAACTCGCTGTTCCCACTGTTAGGCTCGCTAAAGTTAATAAGTCTTTTATAGGGCAATGTGTATGCTTCTATAACAAGGTCCCAAGCGAGTGTTAGATTTGTCGATTGGCAAATTTAAAAACGTAATTAAACAGAAACTGTCTATTAAAGCATATTATAAAATATCTGATTATTTAGATGACAAAAAAGCTTGGGATGAATCAGCTCCAACTCGACTCGGCATCCGTAACAAAATTGGCAAGGATCATACAAAAAAGTGTTAAGACCAGACAAGTTTCTTGCCGGATTCTTCTTGAACTAGGGTAGAGAGGAACCAGCACCTAGATTCACTAGCATGTAAGAAGACGATTCAAAGTGGTCCTTGTGATTTTATTGAATAAATAAATATTGAAATTTTTTTTGTCCTTCGTCTTTATCATCAGAACCCTAATGACAGTCACAACTTATCTAAGTGTAAAGTTCTCAGCAATACAAATTAATCAAGCCCAAACACCAGGTAATTGTTGTAAATCGTTGAGGAGTCTTCCGGCTCCATCATCAGATCGACTTCATAAAACAGTAGTGCTGTAAAATACTTAATGGAAAAAAAATTACAAACGCACTAATCGCCATTAAGATTTTCGAAGATTCTCCTCGATTTCTCTAGGATACCATCATCAGATCCTGGTTTCCTCATGGTACCACCCTTGGGATATTTCCTTTCCAACAAAAAAAGAATCATCAAAATCGATTCATAAACGACAAAGTTATCCGCGACCCTCCTCCTTTTTTTGAAGTCGGTTAAAAAGAGAGACTAGTATCTCGTTAATTCTTCTTGGAATAGGTTAGAAAGAATTGACGCTTAAATTCACCTAACATGTTAGACGATTCACATTGATCCCTGTGATTGGATTGAATAAAATGATTTTTGAAATTTAATTTGAGATACGTGTTCAATACTTTAAAAAACCTAAACAATCTGCAGGTCTACTTCTTGTTATTTATATTCCTTGTTCTACCGCTATTTTGTTATTTCGTATGGTCCATATAACCAGTAGGTATGGTCAAAGGATCTAAGTGCTCCAAAGACCTAACTGATATATTAGGATAAGATAGGGTTTAGTTCCAGCGCCATCTATCTTAAATGTTTGGTACATTTGAGATCACGTCACTTCCTCCATAACCATACAAAACAATGCGTATGAATGTGAAGTAATAATAGGTAGGTAGGTGCCCAACATTTCTACATAGTTCTTTGTATAGCCGCTAGATGTCACTTTTATAATCTTGCTTTTGTTGTGTGTGCCATTTATAAAATGAAACCACGAGAGTCTTTGAGAGAAATATTCAAAGAAATTAATATTCTCACAATAGCTTCACAATATGTATATGAAAATTTGTTATACCTACACAAATAAAAACAGAGATGGGTTTCAGCAATAAGTATAGTGCTCTTCATAAAATCAATACTAGGAATAGAAACAAATTATACATAATTACCGAGGTTTCGACTAGAAAAAGTAAATAAGTCCTATAAGGGGAACACGGTGCGCTTCTATAATAAGCTTCCTGAAAATGCAACTAAACTACTTATTAAGAAATTTAAAGCAAACATAAAGGGTAGAAAAAGAAGAAAACGTGTTATAATATAAATGACTATATTATTGATAAGAATGCATGGCCTCATGTCGCTCTGCCCTCAGACAGTTAACCGACACATTCAAAATGTATAAACTCTCTTATATTCGTTTTTCGTAGATAAGGTAGTTATAAGATGGATCATTTAACACGTTCCCAGCGGCACTGATTTATCTGTACTTTCCATTACTGCGTTACGAGACGTTTGAAACCTCGTTCTGAACCAGAGGTTTTAGCGGCACGAGGCTTAGTAAACCCCACCGCCCACAGGAGACAAAAATCCTTTTTTTGGCGTCAAATAAGGTGAATTTTACGGTTTTTGTCGCGATTATTATTATCAATGAGTTGATTAACCTAAATCTGCCGCCGCCTGTGGGCAGATTATTTAGTTTAGATTCTATAGGTAAAATAAAATGTGGGGTCTTATGTACCCCATACCGCACTGCAAAAGGGCAGTTTTTCATATTGTTTAGTGATGGGAAAAAAAATATCGATTTTATTTAATTGTACTTAGGGATGCTTTATATTAAAACAGGTCAAACAATAATATAATTTATAATATTATATATTGTATTTATACACCATATTTTAAATATACATAGCTGGAATTTATTTATTATATTCCTACATATTATTTCACTTAGACTGAGTATAATTTGTAAATATTGATTGGAAACTTACCTGTTTTTGAAATATCGGTAATTTTGAATTAGATTTACCACCCAATTCCTGTTCATCATCAATAATATTATTAATTAACTTTCTTCGGCAACGTTTCGACATCTTATTATATCTTTGCGGGCGCAGCGTTCAACGTTTTGCACAATACTAACCGCGTGAAGCTAGAGTAGGGTGCGGTACGAGGTGTGCGGGGGTACGAGGTGTTCGCAACCTCGTAACGCACTGTAATAAACTTTTATTTATTGCGGTACGAGGCCTAAAAATCTACCAAAAAACTCTGCATCAATAGCACATCTCAGATATATAGTTATCTCTTTCCTAGACTGAACCAGACGGAAGTTACGCCTCTCGCACGACAGAGAAGTTTAAGTTTTTCCTTACCGCTATAAAGACGAGACACGGACGAGGTGTTTCAAGCCTCGTTTCGCACTCATCGTGTTAAAAAAAAGCACTAGGACCAGGACGAGTTTCTTGCTTTCTTGATTCTTCTCGAGCTTGGGATAGAAGGAATTGGCACCTAAATTCACCTAGTGTGTAAGACGTTTCAAAGTGATCCTTGTGATTGTATTGAATAAAGTATATTTTAACTTGATTTGACTTTGTGCAGTTATTTTAGAATTGTGATCCCTGTACACAATTTTTTCTCTTCCCTTCTCTTCTTCTCTTCTCTTCTAAGATCAATGACATTTAAATTTTCATAAAAATTTTTACATAAAAATTTCTTCTCTTCCCTTCTCTTCTTCTCTTCTCTTCTAAGATCAATGACATTTAAATTTATTTTAAAATAATTACAGAATAATATAAAAAAATATGTGAAACAGTTGAGCTATCTAAGAACCGTTTAAAACGATCTAAAGATAACTCAACAGATCCAGATTACTGCCAGAGGGCAGCGGCCCCAAGACACTGGCAGAATTTTGCAAACGCAAAATTGCAAGATTGCGTTGGCAATACTAATACGCTGGACCAGATAGGAGCCAGCTCTTGGTTCACGCGATGTATCTACCAGACGCCGTGAAATAATTTTTATAATCGCGATGGGCTCATGTTCCCCAGGAGTCCAGGGTCTAATGACATTTTGTATAGAAAGTTATACATTTTATTGAGAAAGAATTTCTTTTCTCAGAAGAAAGCTTGAAAATTGCCATGGATTGCCGGCAGATTAGGTACATATCTTATAACCACACATTTGGTAATGTGTTGTTTAAATATATTGCCATCCTTAATTATTGACAGTAGCATGACAAGGACCAACAATACTTTAGAGCCACGATAGCTAATTATGTTATCTTCTATAATATAAAAATGGATCGCTGAATGTGTTGCTAAGCACAAATCTCGAGAGCAGCTGAACCGATTTCGCTAATTATTTTTTTAGAATATTTCTTGAAGTACGAGGATGGTTCACTTACAGAGAAAAATTAAAAAAAATGCCTTAAAAAGTCTAAAAACAACACTTATCCCATACAATCGATTCGTAATAATCAGAATGCTATTTTTTTTTTTAATTTTGCCTAAAAAATACATTAATTTATTCATTAATTATAAGTCAATTTGAACTTTAATACCATACCATAAAGTTTAAGTGTTAGTGGAGAGGTTCCGGGAAGGCAAAACAATTGAGGGCCGTTAGTATCGTATAAATATTAATGTCAATATTTATACGATGGTAAATATAAATCTTCTGTGCGTGTGTTTGTAATTAAACTCCTCCTAAACGGCTGGACCGATTATGATTATTTTTTTTGTGTGTGTTCAAGTGGTTTCGAGAATGGTTAAGATTAACAATTAGATTTTTTTAAATTTGTATATCTTCGTAAATCGAACGGACGAAGTCGTGAACGGGACAGCTAGTAATATGATAAACAGCAAGTTTGTGAAGTTCGATACAAATAATTCTAAAATGTGCGACCATTTCTTTTGATAGGATTAGTTAGAGCTATAGCACTTGTCTGTTATAAATATAACTGTAAGGTGGGCCACTCACACGAACTTGTTTAACTACTTATTTTATTATTAAGGGTTAAAAAATCAAAAATGCATTTGTAAAGTTATGTAAAAAATATAATTTATTTATAAAACAAATATTACAAAACTTGTGTCAGTTTTTACAGAGTCGTGACCTAACACGGAAATCCTTACAAACTAATACTAGAATACAATTTAAGGTACTGATTAGAATGTACACGATTCGGCCTATCTCCCCAATGCCACAGCAAAGAGAACTTCAGCTGGTTATGTTATTTCAAGCGTGCATTACATTAGACAGTTTTCTGAAACACAACTGAAAGAGTTGACGCTAGTCACTAACAGTAAAGGTAAGATTCAGACAAAATTAAACATGAAATACGCTGCCATTTGTCAAAGTTTTGTATAAGGAAGAGTGAAGTCACGCTTAGTTTAAATGTCCGATTCTTAGCCTAAATGTGTCCTATGGTTTTAGATCTTCCAATAGTAAGCAAAGAAATATATTCGTACTGTTGCGATATAAACACCTGTATACGTTACGTTGCTATTGAGCATAAGAATCTTTCAACGTTTTTATAGATTTCTGTTGCTCTTTGGTGGCTATAGGGCCGGAGAGAACCAGCTGACCTCTGAAAGCTATGCTACACACTCTCCTTATTAATAAAACTGGTATATCCTGTATATATCCTTAGCTTCGGTGTTATTTTGTTTTTCCCTTTTCTACCATTATAGAAAGAAAATTGTGAGAAAAAGTTGAACAAAAGCTAAGCCTATATCAATGATATACAGTTTTTTGAACAAGGTTTATGACCACCGAGATTTACATTATGGCCTACGCGAACGGGTAGAACCGACAGGTAAATTATCTAGCTCTAAACTACATCTAAAACTGAATGCCGTGCCCTCTCAGGAAGGCGTCTATTTGCCCTGTCGATGCCGACTCTCCTCTAGGAGCCACGTAGTAGAACTGCGGAGCTGGTGACGCTCTTTGAGGAGCAGAGGCTTGGCCCTGGACGGAGAGCCTCTGCGCCTGCGCTCTAGCCGCAGCCCTGTCTCTTTGTAGCTGACTCTGTTGAATCTGCTGTTGTTGCGCGAACAGTTGTTGAGAATTCTGGAACTGGCTTTCCGATTGTTGCCTCTGGTATACTTCTTGCGGGTTCTGTATCTGGTGTCTGTACAAAGGAACGCTGGAACCGGATTGGGAAGATGGTAGTTGGGGTGATGGAATAAACGGTCTTTGAGCTTGAGGCTGAGGCTGGGCAACGTACGGCTGCAGCCTTTGGTTCAGATTTAACTCTCCTTTAGTCTGCGGTAGAGTTTGGTACAGCTGAGTGTTGTACGATCCAGAAGAAGGATCGTAGACTAGCTCAGTTGAGTATAATGGGTTTCCGCTCGGGGCAGCGGTGGATTTAGATGGAGCTCCAGTTGGGCTGGCCGTCGACTGTTGTTGTTCTCGGTGGAACTTTGCAAATTCGGCGGCGAAGTCAATCTGTCCTCCACCAGGTCTGGCTGTAGTGTGAGCTGGGGCTGGAGATGGAGAGTACTGGGGTTCAGGGCTGTATTGGATCGCAGGTTTCGGAGTAACTTGGATTAGCTGAGGTCTAAAGGTTGTCGCTGGGGGTAAAGGTAGAGCCCTGGCAGTAGTCACAGGTAGCGGTCGAGGGGTGATTGCAATCTGTTGATTCTGGTAAGTGGGGCGCCGAGCTAACGGGCGCTGGACTACTCTTTGTCTGATGTGTTGGAGCGGTTCTTCTTCTGCCTCATCTTCATCAGCGTCTCTAAAATCGTTTTGGAAGTATGTCGTTGGCGGTCTTGCCGTGGTCGGTCTTTGAACTGGTCTGGTCGGATAATTAGGTTCAGGGTCGTCTCTTTCAGCTGAATCAGGTGCTCGGGGCTCGTCTTGTTCCTCGTCATCAGGCTTGTTTGGGTCGCAGGGGTTGCCAGACACGTAGGTAAACTCTCGTTTGTTGCCGTCAGGGTCGACGTAGCCGTACTTGCCGCGGACCACGCAGTCAGTGCCGCGAGTCTCCTCCTTGAAGGATCCATCAGCAGCTTCGTAGCCAAAGGTGAAACTGCCGTCATCGTTGACCTGGAAACCAGATATTTTACACATTAGCGTAGTAAATACAATGAAAAAATATTGGAAATAGATTTTTTGTATGGAATAACTGATACCAAGGAAATTCGGCTTCAGTTGGTTTATGTATGGTCTTTTCCATTGAGCGGCCTATTAACTCTGTCACCAGAGTTGGTTACTGACTCATACGAGATAGTAACAGTAGATCTAGAAATATTTGTTAATGTTCTAGGAAGAGGGGTCTAAAAACTATCACGTGTTTACAATGCATGCATGCATGTGGAGTCAAAAGCAACTAACTTTGTTGTAGTTCCTTATGGTCTGAACTGGCGGCTGCTTTGGCTCCTGCTGTATTTGCTGCTGTGTCTTATGCCTCGAGGCTGGGCGGGCCACGGCACGCGGCTCGTATTCATCAAGACGATCTGTCTGCCGGTAGATGGCGTCGTACTGGTCAGCAGGAACTAGAACCACCTGGAAATGTATAAAGAAACGTTGGTCACTTAAAGCATCAGTAGCTTGCTCAACTCTGGAACCTGTTGTTACAGGACAATGTGATCACTTTGGCTCCGTGTTAGATTTGCTAGTATCCAGGTGGTGGTGTAAATGGATCAATGAATCGACTAGTACAACCAGGGCACAATTTTCAAGTCGTCAGACTAGGATGGTTCGTGTAGTATAATATTATTTCCGCTTATGATAAACCATAATCCAGGTTTGGGATGTAACTGCTAGACATGTGAGTGAAATTAGTCAGCCTAGTGACAGAAAGAGAAACAATGCTTTACCTGTTCTCCTCGCTCCTGTGCCTGCGGCTCGTAGTCGTATTCGTCTTGGATCGGCTGGATCGGCTGCCTCGGCCGGGACCGGGCACCAGCCGCCATCCCTATTGCTATCGCTAGGCATATAATCTGCAAGAAAGAGAAAAAAACTAATGAAAAACAAACACTATTTTCTGGCATTACCGAAGCTTTAGAAGAGTTTATAATATTATGTTCTGGTGTTTGGCGACACAGAGCAAGTCAACCGTTAAGTTGCGAAGCGTCTATTTCTCAATTAGCTTCTTTTCAGTATGACCAACTTATTTACATCGACACTAATATTATAAAGAGAAAATATTTGATTTTTTGATTATTTGTAATAGATAATCTCAAAAACTACTTAACCGATTTTAAAAGTTCTTTCACCTATAGAAAGCTACAGTATCAGCAAGTAACATAAGGTGTATTTTATTTAAAAAAAATAAAGATCTCTAAATTGCAATAATAACCCTTGCACGCGAACGAAGACGAGCCGGATCGGTAGCCACGAGCTTTAATAAACGCGTCCATAGGGTAATTCAACATCGGGAGTCATGACAACCTATCTGTTTCAGCTGCATTTGTAAATTGCCATTATCAGATAGCTCTGACTGGTCTGACAGTTCAGCTCAAGTAGCTCTGGCTTCTGCAATGTAGATTGTTGGCTTGATTCGCATCCAGAACAATATTGTGTGAACATCGGTTCCCATGGTTCTAGATTTTCTCAGTTTAAGACTAGTTGGTGCTGTGTCAAGTTCTCCGTTATTATTTACTAGCTGGTGCCCGCGACTTCGTGTGCGCAGGGTTAGTACTTCGAGTAGCTTATTTTTTTCTCCAATGTCCTATCTATCTTTATACCAAAATTCATCAAAATTGGTTCTACGGTTTAGTCGTGAAGGCGTAACAGATAGACGGAGTTACTTTGACTCTTGGACAAAGTTTATCTACATAAATACTGAAGCGATAAAAGTATTTATTTTGATATAAGGATCAATATGTTACTACCAAATGTGCATTAGAAATAAATTTTAAATTTTTGTGTACATAAATACAATAAACTCACTATTTTGGCAATAATTCTCAATCTTCTCTATAATATTCTGTTCTCTCCTTCAACTCCCTTTTATCTCAAGGAACGGTTTGAATTTCTCTACCTCTCTAACCCTCGACTCTTACGCTCCTCAGATACCAATCAACTCAAAATTCCTGATCACCTTCTATGGAAAGTCATTTACAGTGCAGGCTATATACCTACTACCTATATACCTACATGCCCCGTCTCTGTTTATTTATAGTCCAGTCCATCCAACGGTTGCCTGGTAGAGATCGCTATTAGCGATAAGGCCGCCCATTGTATTGCCTTATAAAGTTTAGTTATTGTTATTGTAATATTCCGTGTCAATAAAGTGTTTTCTTTCTATCTATCTATCTTTAATGGCTTACGCATAAAATATACATATATGCCGTTGCGTTGCCGTTTATGATTATTTAAGATAGACATTTCCATTATATTCATCCATATATTATGTAATTCTAACCATATTATTGTATTGTTTGTTAAAATCCATTCAGTAGCTTTTGCGTGAAAGAGTAACAAACATACATACAAACTTTCGCGTTTATAATATTAGTTAGGCTTTATTGCTACTAGCTCTAACAAACTTGAATATTAGGTTTCAGGACTAACTTTTTGCCAAGTTTCGGAATTTTATGATAATAAACCAGAAATTATTCAAACTATAAATTATTAAAATTACGTGCTGCCGCTATCTTATTAATTAATTGCTTCCTATTTTGTAATTGTAGATAGGTATGCAGACTTTATCAGAGCAGAAATGATTATGCTATTCGGGCTTTAATCTCAAAGTTATGTAGGTAGTTATGTGTAGAGCAACGAGCGAAGCGTGGACAATGCACACAACACTACCTAGCCCCAAACAAAGCATAGCTTGTATTATGGCGCCTAGATGACTGATAGATTACTTTTATATATTTAAATACATACTTATGATACTTTACGATGAAAGACAATATACGGCTTTGTGACTTACTATAAACAATTTAAACACTTGACACTTTTATGACACATGGCATTAACTCCTGAAGCTCCTTAGCCAGACATCTAAATCTAAGAATCAAAATGACAGCAGGAGCGCCTGCTGGCGGCGAAAATACTGCATTGTACAAAATATGTAATAACGACGATGATGAGGAAAAAGACTTCGTGAATATATTATAACATATAAATCACACTTGACATTGGCAAAAATGTCATCAAACAGATGCCATTATAAAAAAAAAGAACAAGAAGAATTCGAATTTATACGCATATTGAACAGACTTTAATTAAGGTAAGCTAACATTTTGATAAACACTGGTTTTACTCATGTATAATGTCGATGGAGGCACCAAGACACTGTTTCGATTGGTTTAGAGAATCATTTGAAAAGGGTTAGTTTAAAAGTTTAGGATTTCTTTCACTTGGCTGCACTTTAGAAGAGCAAATAACGTGTCCATTAGCATTTGTTGAGTTGCAAGTGCATTAGAAAGATCAAAAGGCATTACAGTAAATCTAAACATACCTCTACCTTGTGCATAAAAAGTAGTATTATCTATATCTTTAGGATTTAAAGGGATTTCCCAGAAAGCTTTAGCAATATCAATGCTTGATAGATTTTTAGCGTTTTTAAGGTTATCTAGGATTTCAGTAACAAAAGGAAGACACACAAAATGAAAGAGAACATAAAGGCTAAATGAGCGCAAAAAAGACTGAAAATAGGCCCCAAGGGAAAATTTATTCAAACACATACACATTAACAAACAAAAAAAACTACTTATGCGTAAAAATTAGCCCTTCCCGCGAACCAATCAACATTATATTGTGGCAAAATGGTTCAATTTCAGCATGTGCTACTTCCAGGCACGGAAAAATAATACGTGTATAAAACCTGTGTTTATCAAAATGTATAACTAGTGAGTTGTATATAATGTATAGTACAACTCACTAAAGTTTTGTAAGATAATCTAGATATGTCTTTATATAAGCTTCTCATTACTGGCGTCTGACTCAAAGCCTAATTTATATGTCACTAGACTCGTCAGTCATACAACATCGTCGTTTTTGTTCCACCGTAACCAATTTAACTATGCTCTTGTGAAAAGCCTAGCCTAGAATGGCTGTCTGTCTACATTTTGCTGGTACTGCGCGCGGTTTCACACACGTGGTACCTAGAATCAAAAGTATGTTCTTCAAAGACTTTTTAATCAAGATATAAGATATATTACTTTGAAACGTCTTGCATACTAGGTGAATTTAGGTAATTGGCACCTAAATTCACCTAGTATGCAAGGCGTTACTAACCTACTAACGTTCCTAACCCAAGTCCGAGTAAACTTGCAAGAAACTCGTCCTGATCCTAGCGCTTTTTTGCATGATCTATCTTATACTACGAAAAACTATTACGGGATACGATCTTTCTCCTTACCAAATTAAGTTCTGTTCAGCCATTTAGCCGTGAAAATGTAACACACATACAGACACATTCCAATTTAAAATATTAGTATAGATTGGTCGGTTTTGATTAGCCTCACATTTCAAGCCGTACGAAATATGTCAAAAATAACGTTTTGAGTTTAGCTTTGGTTCAAACGTTCAAAATTACAGCGGTCGGCCCCTGTTGTTTTCTGTTCTTTTTCTGCACTTTTTCACGAGTTTCTTGCCAATTCTTCTCGAGCTTGGGTTAGGATGAATTGGCACCTAAATTCACCTAGTATGTAAGACGTTTCAAAGTGATCCTTGTGATTGTATTGAATAAATCATCTTTTGACTTTGACTTTGACTTTGTATATGGATTTTATTACTATTTAAGATTATTTATTTAATATATTATAAGTTATATATAATTTATATATTATTTAACATAGGCTACTTTTTATGTAGTACCTACATAAAAAGTAGTATACGCGTGCAAAGCCGCGGGCACCGGCTAATCTAACTGCCTACTATTATAAATGCGAAAGTAACTCTGTATATCTGTCTATTGATGAATTTTGGTATAGAGATAGATGGGACTTTGGAGAAGGACATAGGCCACTTTTTATGTAGGTACCACGCGTGCAAAACCGCGGACAACGGCTAATGTAAATATATAACCAATGTCGGATACTCTTATTATGTGAGATAACCAGCTCTCTAACCTTGCTACTTTTGTAAGCTCTAAACTTGGTCATATTTTGGGTATAGGCCAATGAACCTGATCGAAGATAAAAACACGCCCACCTACACATCACAAATTACCATAATCGGTGGTTGTTGCGTCACAGTGACATAATTACAGGTGACTGACCGAGGTGGCGATGAGCTGACCTTCCGACCTTGGACTCACGGTTTGTCATCTTGAATGGAGTATGTGTTACAATACCCAAACAGGAAATCGATATTATCTGTTTAATATTGTGAGCCTTTATTTTCTTTTAGTGTTCCGTCCATGTTTTGCGAAATCTTTGGCATTTACTAAATACATTACTTTCAAAATTGAGAAGAATGATTTGTTCAATTAATTTCAATTAACACACACACACACACACACATTCACACACACACATATACACATGAACGCTCATACTTAAAAATTTACAACGGGCGGTCTTATCGGTAATGAAGCTGTTTCTTACTGAAAAACCTTGGAGATGGAGAGGAGCCTGACTTGAATCAAGTAAAGAGTGTGCCTTTATAAAGTACCTATAATGTTTATTGGTTCGCGGGAAGGGCTAATTTTCACGCATAGTTGTTTTTTGTTTGTTTTTGTGTATGTGTTTGTATAGATTTATCCTTGCAGCCTATTTTTAGTATATTTCGCTCATGTGTTCTCTTTGGTTGTGTGTGTGTGTGCTAAGTAAATGTTTTTCTTACTTCTTCTTTCTTTCTATAATCATAACCCTCGGTTCACAAATTATACCCAATTTCTTTAAAAAAACAATCCGTTACTAGCATTCATCAGCTGATTTCTCTATGAAATTCAGAACGGACCGTTTTCATTCTATTTTACCTATGTATTGTTTATTGGTCAATCTGCTGTAATATTGTACGTCCTTATCTTAATTTAATACAAATAAATAAACGTATGTTTAAATTAGGCACTTTATATTTTCATTCAAGAATGTAAGTGTTTACAGGGTAGTTGCGACAGTGATAAAATCAGATTTGAGTTAAACTTTTTAAGTCTTAATTTATTCATTTATTTATTTAAGCACACACACTTTATTCATATTAACATTATACATCGTTGTTAGTGACAAAATTTGTTGTGATGTGCATGACAATGACGGCGTGCCATGTTCTTTTTAAGCGACTTTAAAAACAAGGAGCTAAATTCGTTCGTATAAATACCTAAATACCTTCCGATTTGTCTCATAGAAATTTCATCAAAATCGGTTTAGTAGTTTGGTATTTAAATTAAACTAGCTTGAAAAATATGTCATCCAAGTAAACGAAATTTCGATATTTTATTTTCCTGTGACTTTCCAGTTAACAAATTTCATTCAATGAAGTCGGTTTCTTTTTAGTTCTTAAGTTCACGTAAGTAAGTGAGTATACAATTCTACAGACAATGCAACTATTAGCGCTACCTACACTCCACTAACCTACAGCAACTATAATATAATGTATAATGTTACACAAAACGCAATAATCAGTCTAATTACAAAACGCATTCCGGCCTACTTACCACTTGCGTGCGCATGACATAACTCGCTGGAACCTGATGTCAGTTTACACGAGGCTAGTCACTTACGAGCCTTAATGTATTAATAAGAGTAAAGAATAGTAATTGTTAATTTGACACACATTACACATAAACTATACTCAATTAGACTCAATAAAAATAACATTACAAATAAGGTCAAACAGAAATAGAACAACAAAAAAACGGTATGTTGTTTTTAAATTTGTATGTTTATTTATTGGTAAAGTTTATAATTGGTAGATTTATTTATAAATTGGTAAAGAGGAAGAACTATATAATTAGTGTGATCCATTAACTGCCACTAACTCTTCTGTGTTATGTCAACACAGTACAGTTAATGGCAGTAACTTTTTGATAAATAAAGAAGATTATCTTGCTCCATACTACGCATACCCCCATATTGAACGAATGATAAAAATACCTATTATGTTTATATATATAATTCTAATGTACGTGTGTATGTCACTGAACTCATCCTAAACGGCTGGACCGATTTGAATATTTTTTTTGTATGCGTTTAGGTGGCGCCCTGGATGGTTTAGATTCACAAATCAGCCCGGCAGATGGCGCTGCAGTCGGTACAATTAGATATATTTTTTTCTTTTTAAAACGCGCGGACGAAGTCACGAACGGGACAGCCAGTATTATATATATTTATTTCCATTACGAATAATATATCCTTACCTTCATACCAACTAGTTTTTATATACAACTACTGCTCGGGCTAGTCATAGAGTTACATAGGCAAACCTTTCGTCAAGGCCTTCATTTGTTATACTTGCGGTCTCATCATTGAGACCTTTACTTGTTGGTAGGTTTACTAAATATTTTGAGCTAGCTCCTATCTGGTCCAGCGTATTAGCATTGCCATTCAACGTGGTAATGCCACCAGTATATTGGGATCGCTGCCCTCTGGCAGTGATCTGGATCAGTTGAGCTATCTATAGATTGTTTTAAACGGTCCTTAGATAGCTGAACTGTTTCACATGTATTTTATATTATTGTATATTATTCTGTACATTTCTGTAAATATTTTGATAATCCGTGGATGGATAAGATTATCACGGGATTTCGGTGGATGGTACAAACTTAGGGAGGCTATACCCAGCAGTAGGTGGAGTTCGGCAAACACCAATCTCTGAAGTTGGAAATAGATATTGCTCTTCTTATCATAAATAGCTCAAAAATAAACCTGACACAAATGACGCTACAATAGAAAATTGCAAATATAACCACTGGTACCAATATCTTTATATTATAAATCTTCTGTGCAAGCGTTTGTAATTAAACTCCTCCTAAACGGCTGGACCAATTTTGATGATTTTTTTCAAGTTCAAGTAGATTCGATATGGTTTAGATTTTTATTATTTTTTTCTATTTAAAACGGGCCAAGTCGCGATCGGAACAGCTAGTATATAATAATTATTGAAGGACAATGAACCCAACTCCATATAGCCTCAAACTCTTAAAACTCATTAGCCTCAAAGTATAGCTCGTACGATGGGAACCATGCATACTTAAGATACTTTATAACACCCAGACTTAGAACAAATAACAAATTGGTGTCCTGAGGAGTAATCGCACCACCTAGAGCGCAAAGCTACAGAGCTATTAGCCAGGTGAGGTCAGTCAAATGGCACAGAAACTATACAACAGTAAAACTGGCCTTATACTGCCGACTGCTCGGGCGACCATGACGCAAGAAAAAGTGATACACTTCCATAAAAAATGCCGTGAGCATGAATCAGGTGCGGCCATTACATAAACTGCGTGACGAATATGGACACGCTGTTTGTTTAGAATTCAAATTACTTTTACGTGTAAATTATGAGCTAAACAATAATAAGTTATACAATGATTAAAGAAATGGAACATTTATTTACAGATATGTACAGAATAATAAACAATAATCCTAACTAATATTATAAATTTTAAAGTAACTCTGTCTGTTACGTTTTCACACATAAACCGCTAAACCAATTTTGATGAATTTTGGTATAGAGATAGATGGGACCTTGGAGAAGAACATAGGCAACTTTTTATGTAGGTACCACACGTGTGAAGCCGCGGGAAGCAACTAGTATAAAATACACGTGAAATAGTTGAGCTGTCTAAGGATCAAGGACCGTTTAAAACGATATATATATATATCTCATCTGATCCAGATCACTGTCAGAGGGCAGCGTCCTAAAGACACTGGCGGCATTGGTACGTTGAATGACAATGCTAATACGCTGGGTCAGATCGGTCAGATTTCTACCAGATTATACCAGTAACTTTGAAACTGCAATAGTTACCCACGGGCCCGTGGTCTAAGTATTTTGACCTTTGTTTAAGTTAATAAAGTTTGAGGACATGTACTAAGTGCACGAAGCATCCCTTACCAATGACCTTCCCATCTCCGAAGGTTCAAGAGTCATACCATCAGGCCTTTAGATCATCACGTATCAGACCGGTAATTGCTCGACGAATGACATCGTTAAGACTCGCATAGCGATCCTACCGGTGTCTTTAGAACACGGAAGGGGAATGGAGGGAACGGAGGGGAACGGTGGGAATCGAACCCACAAACTACAGCACAGAAGGCAGAGCTACTACCAACTGAGCCGAGGGGCCAGTCAAAAGGCAAATCTATACTTGCATATTTATAGATCTGAATTAAAGTATTTGGCTGTTATAGGTACCATATCCTTATCTCACTCAATACAGTTCTTAATATACAGTAAACTTTGAATGTAACCATTTTTTTCATAATTTTTAAACAACTATGTACCATGAAGGTTTTATTTAAGTTTGTATCGCACGAATGAAGAATAATAAGAGTTATGAACGTTACAATTTTATTTTATGAGTTCCCACGAATGAACGAAATCATTAATACTTCTTAGTTATGCTCATTGCTCGCCACAATTTCATCAACTCCAGACGTATAAGGAGTTTCTAAATTTACGTTGCTATTGACATTTACTCAGAAAATTAGAAGCATCCATAAACAGAGTCTCGTAATGAGCGTTTCGAGACGGACTTGTCATAATTTCGTCGTTCACATGCTAACCCTATTCGCGTCATAAACAGTGAAAGTTATGTTAAAGAAAACAAAAAAACAATTATGCTCACATAGTAATTCTCAGCTTAAAAGACATCTCAGATCCTCAGATCTCTAGATATATCTTTAAATATGTTAAAGTAGGATGAATTTGCTCCAAGTGCACTCGCAACAAAATTAGCAATGATCATAAAAAATGCGTAAAGACCAGATGAGTCTTGCTGGATTATTTTTAACTGGGGTTAGGAGAAACCAGAGCGCCAAGATTCACTAGCATGTAAGAAGACGATTCAAAATGGTCCTTGGGATAAAACTTCTTACTAGACACATGCCCATTTTGCACAGTTAATTTATAAGTAGTCAGTTAAATAAGAGGTTAGACATGACGCCATGACTCGGACAAGATTGTAATCGAGAAAGTATACGACGTATGTTGACATGAGTTCTACGTAACTTTTTGGCTGTGCTAAAAAACGACTGCCGGTGAAGCACTCTTGGTACGTACATAAAACCTAGCCTAGGTCCTTCCCTAGGATACAATCTATCTACTTTTTAAATTTCAGCAAGATCCGTTTTGCCGCTTAGCCGTGATAACGTAACAAACGAAAAGACTATCGAAATTTAAATGAAATAGTATTTTCCTTAATAAGTATTTCATAGGTTTCTAATGAACACTATCCACGAGTCTTTTTGCTAAGAGAAGAGTCTTGAGGTGGTATTTAAGTCAATTAGCTAAGATATAAAATTCAATGATCCACGACTCTACTCATATTAAAAGTCAAAATCAAAATCTAACGAGTTTCAAAACATTAAAATAGGCTTAAAGAATGTCTGTTCAAATAAAATAACCAATCAATTTATTGGTTCACACTTCGCATCATTAATATTTCAATCTACGATTGACTCGTAAAATATAATCATCAAGTTGAACTTGGATCACTGAAATTGACCAATTAATATTAGACCATTATTTATTTCAAATAAATAATACGTAATTTATTCAAAATCAATTAAAACTGATCCATTTCTATGCAATTAGAACATCGAATTTACATTGACCGCGATTTTCCGAACATCGTAAACATTAGTTTGTAACATAGCGGTGACCGGAATAAGGCATTTGAAATTTTATGAATTTATTATATTTAACAGTATTTTTTTCTGCCCTGCAGTTGGACATTTCGACATGTGTTTTTACCATGTTTATCTAAATTATGCAAGATTTACTTTAGTGAATCCTGACTCGATCCATGTCTAGTTCGAATAATGAGTAGCAAAAGTTCGCAAAAGACAAACCGTCCGTTTTCATAATCCCATAGTTAGGAGACGTGGCGTTTATATCTATCTGTCTTTGTCATTCTTATGTTAATGAAAAAAGATAGCAGAAAATTTGAACACTATATTAGCTAGTGTGTGACTAAGAGATAGACTCATTAAAGATCATCATCATCCACAGCCTCACTTCACCCACTGCTGGGTATAAGGCTCTCTAAGTTTGTATCCACTGCGATCCTGTGCTATATTTTCCACCCATATTGCCGTAGAACGACAAACGTTCCTATAACCTTTTCTTGGTATTATTATTGGTAGAATAGAATAGAATATAACTTTATTGTACACCTTAAAAATAAAAATACAAAATAACAATTTAAACATGGTAATAATATTTAAGTGGTACAATTGGCGGCCATATCGCTTGAGAGCGATCTTTTTCTGGCAACCTTTGTATGGAAAGGAATGTATTAATTAGAATAGAGGGCACGGCGTACATTAAACAAATATTGTTTTTTCTAAATTTAATCTTACAAAAATATACATAAACATAAATAAAAAAAAAACCTACTTAAACATTATATATATACATATAGATGATATATATATATTTATAGGTAGATTCATTTATAAGCAAAAACCCACTACAGACCGGCTGGGTTATTACATAAACGTAGAAGTAGCCACAGCAATAGCGAAGCTACACAAAAATTTGCTAGTCGCAGGTCGAAAAAAAAATCTAATAACAGATACTTTAGCTAGTTAGCCTTTTTTTTCCTGTTGCCCACCCACTTGTGATTATACGCTACAGCAGAGATATTAGCGTACAAAAAGTGTGTTTGACAGCAGTGATCACATAATTGACTCCTGATGTTAATTGTCGCGAGTTACGTAATCTGGGTGACGTCATACCACGGCCGCTGCTTTGTAGGAAACCGAAGTAAGAAGGACAACTACTAGATATAAATTATTGATTACAAGATCACCTACGACTTTTATTGAACGAAATGCCTCCAGGCGCAATGTAAATGCTAGCATGTTAGCACACGTTTAAAATGAATTATCAAAATGATAAACATCTGCTTGTAAATAAGAAGATTACGAAACTTAACAGTGATGGTTGATAGTTTTGTTTTTTCATGAATCAATTATATGTTATTTATAACTCTTAAAATTATGATCCTTAATCACATTAATTACGTTTTAAAAACTAAAAAGAAAACCGACTTTATTAGTATACAAGTGCATGACATATTATTTAATTTTTTTTTATTTAAAAACCTAACTACTGAACCGATTTTTATTATCGGGAAGGCACCTTTCACATGAAATATTTTTACAAATCGGTTCATAAATGTAAAAAACATAAAAAATAATAATAATAACAGTCGAATTGAGAAGGTCAAATGATGTGCAAAACGTATACTAACCATATTATAATACTAAGTTATAAGTACTGCAACATTTACATATACATGCCTTATAATAATATACCTTAATATGCCTCTGATATTATCACCAGTTTCTGTCCAATAAAATTACAAGGACAAAGTTTTGCAATATTGGAGGCCTATGGTACAAATCAATTTTACGAGGCATTATCCCGATCATTTTTAGATACTTAATCTAAGTACATGCAGTGTAATATACAACATTATTAAATACATTCAAAGCAGTTGAGCTATCTATTGAGCTAACTGTTTTTCGATCTATAGATAGCTAAATAGTCAAATCACTGCTACAAGGCAACGTTCTTAAGACACTGCCACTGGCGGCATTGCCACGTTGACAATATGTTAATACGCTGGGCCACATAAGAGCCAGCTCTGGAACACGTGTGTTAGACTGATGTTTAAAAGGAGCTAGAGTTGTATTGTGCTTAACTATAATGTATCGTTGATATTTTCGCCTGTAGCGTAAAACTAAATAGGTACAAGCTCTTGGTGGCAAGTAGCGCGTTGAAATCTTTTCCATTAAATTCTTGTAGTTCGTATTCCTTGGGAGCCTGAGGAAGGAAGTCCACAATAGAAGCGTGAAGTCGTTGGTGAGATAATCTCAAAACTTATGATACTTATGTATGTTCATCACACAAATGTCTGCCCTGAGAGGGATGCGAACCCGCAACCTACAGCAGTAGGCAGAGCTACTACCAACTGAGCTCACAGGCTAGTCATGTTCCAAGCGGAGCCTTTTAGACGCACTTTAATCCTTTCACCACACTGGTTTGAAATAACCAGTGACACGTTAAGAAGTCACAATAAGTTTTTTTGTTATTTTTTGGTAGAATTTGTATTAGTATAAGGCAATACAGTATCATTTATTTGTTTATTTTCAACACGACACTTCTGCGTTGACTGAGAATGTTGAAAGTAAGTAGGTACCTATTCAAATTGTGGTTTGATTGAGGCTATTTATTTGTCATTTGCAGTAGGCTACATTTCATCGACTACATCCCAGCTTTCGACATCCCTAGTAGCCCTGATATATACTCGTACATATCACAAGAAAAAAGTCAAATTAAAATTAAAATATTTTTATTCAATACAATCACAAGGATCACTTTGAAACTTACAAAGTTCGTACTTACATACCTCCGAGAAAAACTGGCATATCTCGATTCATTTAGGACCTATAATGGGGTTCGTCACTATCGTTTCGATTCCTTCCAACATCTATGTTCCGCACACAAATGTTTGTCCTGAAATGCGGAACATAGATGTTTGCATCTTAAAATATATAAATTCTTCAGTCATCTGGCTCCCACAGTACAAACTATGCTAAGTTTGGGGCTAGACAGTATTGTGTGTATATTGCGTAAGTATTACTTTTTAATTTGACTGGTTACCTAGGGAGTTGCAGCCAAGTGGAAAGTACGAGTAGTACACGATAAATACCCGATAGGTAATAAAACGATATTAATTATGATCGCAAAAGTTGTCTTTTGTGAAGATTGTCTTACAATATGTTATTTTTACCCCAACAATATTTATGGCGGCACAGAAACTGATATCAAAATTAATAACATTTTTACCTTATTATCTGTTTATAAATAGGCAGGTACCGTTATTTATAATAGTAATTAAAAATGTATTTGTAAGCTAATTTTCTAAAATATTTAGTTCACAATCAAAAACATAAAACTAATATGGCGCTAAGAGCTAGTGGCGCCATTTGCAAATTCTGTGTGGTTTTCCTGTGTCATTCATAGATTTATTAGTGGCATTAGAAAACATTTACAATCAACTAAACGTGGGAAAGTTCAATTTTAAGTTAATTTCTGTAAATAAAATTCATTGTGTAGCTTTATTTAAGTGTATTGCACGATCGGAATGCAAAACGGACAGTGTCTAAATGAGCACAGTTGTTTGCCAATTGCTGATAAAAATCTTGCTTCATTGTAGGATTTCATAAAACTTAAGTAAGTACGTGTAATTGTACGTTTTAAGAGTTGAATAAATGAATTTATTTAATTTTATTCAAAATTTACCCTTAAAATTTTGAGATGTATTTTTTTATGCGGATTAAATTATATTACTGCTCATAAAGAAATAGTTATTTTTTAGTACTATATAGATTACTATGTGAGAGTAGTTATTTGTCCTAATAAATATACTATTGATAATTGACTGGCCTCAGTTTGTAGTAGCTCTGCCTTCTACGCTGTAGGTCGAGGGTTCGATTCCCTCCCAGTACAACAATTTATGTGATGAACATAGGTGTTTGTTCTTCTGAGTGTTATAAAGTATTTAGCGTATGTATGTATTTAAAAACATATAAGTATGCTACCAGTCGTCCGATCACCATAATTCAAATATGCTTAATTTTTATCTAGACGGTGTTATGGCTACTGTTCACTAATATTTTTACAAAAAAAAAAAACTGTTGGTTCGTTATTAATACGTACTCGTATAATCGATGACAATTTGAGTGATATTGGAGTTTAGTTAAAATAATGAGTTAATTAATCGACACCATTGTCCAGAAGTACCCAAAAGTTTTTTATATTTGTATATTTGTTGAATACACTGTTAATGTCTACACTCATAGATTTCGATATTAATCACTTGATCGATTTCCAAACAAACAATATTCAGCAATACGTACAGTCAGCCTCAAAACTGTATTACCGAGACCAAAACGTGATTTCTACCTGATTATGTATTCTTGGACTTGGGTTATGAGGAATGGGCACAGAAATTCACAGCATGTAAGAGAATTGAATTCGAGACGAGATTCTTGTCAATTCTTCTCGGACTTGAGTTAGGAGGAATTAGCGTCTAATCTCACCAACTTAGACGTTTTAAATTAATCCTTGTGATTGTATTGAATAAGAACATACTTGAGTTTAACATCTATAAAACAGCTAGTAAAATTGTTGGTGACTGTACTTAACCCAGCATTAGTCGCGAGTGACCGTAATGACCGGTGAAGTAACCTGGTCACGACGCGGTCGCCCCGGCCCCGTACCGACGCCGTAGGGTATAGGTTAAAGTGACGAAAGGAGTAATTGACCGATTGTGGTGCAGATTCAGATTTGCATCGGCTGTAAGTACCTACAGCTCAATTAATGGGAACAGTCGTCCAATTCAATCGTTAGATCGGTCTATTGCGTGCTATAATTTTGATAAGGCTGACGTTAGACGATCAATTCCATGACTGTTTTGAGAACAAAAAATGGTTGCTAGCCTGCGGACTACAGAGATTGGATAGAATGGAATGGAATGGAAACTACTATATATGACAAAACTAGTGTTTAAGACATAATTTACTATAATATCTGTGGAAAGAACACCCTTTAACTTATTCAAACAATATAAAAAAAAACAGTTATTATTTGAAGACAAAGTGAACTAAAAAAGGAAATTCACAACGAGTATTATATAAATAAGTTTCCTTCCAACCCCAGACCCTCACTTGCGTATCAGTATCTCCGCTGTTGGTTGGGGGTTCGATTCCCTTCCATGGCAAATATTTGTGTGATGACCGGTATTATTGGAACGAAGTTCCTTATCGCACGGTACGGACTTGGCGGATGGGGGGCTAGGCGAAAAAAGTGTAAAAATTTTCCGTCCACGACCCTTGCTTTAGTGTAGACAGTTATCCATAGGGTGAAACGAATTCATAAATTAGATGAAATGAATGATGTACAATAAAATGTTTATTTTCACAACTCGAAAAATAGATTTAATACGAAATTTCCTACCATTTCTTCAATTTTTTATTATATCTGCGTTTTATTTAATTGCTCTCAGACGCTAGTAATTCATGAATTTGTATTTGTTAGTCAAACGTTTATCAATAAAAATAAACAAAGATAGGAACTTCGTTCCAACCAAGTGGTCCCCGACACTCACGCATTTTTTGTTTATCTAGGTGTTATAAATAATTATGTACGTATATAAAAAAATTTGAATACTCTATCAGGTCACCGTAATACAAGCTATACAAATATTTATTTTTACTTAATTTTTTACTCAATAATGTACATTATATGTACATATTTGTTCATTACTGTACATTTAACATTATTTTAATCTACTAATTTATGTAAAATACTAGATATATTCCTCTTTACTTATAAACATCTCTCAACTCTGTCAAAAGTTAATAAAAAAATAGTACTATTCTATTATAGTAATAATAAAATTCTATAATAGTACTATATTATAAAATAGTTTAATATTGTCTACAATCCCTCAACTCCCTATAACCTGAAGGAACGCTTCGAGTTTCTCCATTGTGAGAATTCTTGAACTCTTAGGTCCTCTAAAAACCTCCTTAAAACCCTAATGCATAGAACCAGCTTCTATGCTAATTCCTTCTCAGTCCAAACTGTCCACTTATGGAATGCGTTACCAGTTTCCATAAGACAATCCCCTTCACTAGCTGTGCTAGGATCAAAGAATGGTTTCTCTCTGAATCGTCATGAATCATTAATATGTTCTTTTTGTAAAATTATGTTTACTTTACCTCTTATTATTTAATAACTATTTATTTAAATTTGTGTATATCGTTTATGTAAACATATATAAGTATCAATAATATTGTGTTAAATATTGCATTTTTATTTAATTTTGATAAGTAAATTATAGTTCATAATTAATTGCACCCCGACCAATCTTCCAAATAAGCAAAGCTTCTCTCCATCCAAATGTTGTCTGGAAGAAATCGTTTCCTTAGCGATAAGATCGCCCATTGTACATAATTTTTCGTAAGTAATTTTAGTTATCAAATTTTTATATGCAGTTGTGTGTGTACAATATCAAGGTGTACAATAAAGAATTTTCAGTCAGTCATTCATTCATTCATTCATTTATAGTACCATCCCTTTGATAGTGACAAATAAGGTAGGGAGAATTTTTAGCAGTGCTTATGCAGTGTTCAAGTTGAGAGGTTTTTATAAGTAAGCCCTATCATGTACAGCAAGCTTAATCCTAAAAATAGTTTTTATTTCATTTTGACAAGTCTCTTTGGTTGATTGTACTCATACCTACCCATCTCTCAGTTCTGCTTGTGTTTATTCTTGAAGACCTTTATATACCTACTGACGTCACGCATAAGTCATAATGTCTTACTCATTAATAGCATACACCTCTAAATCACAAAGCAGTTTACCAACTGCAGCACGATATAGCAATTTGACTTCGATTTATCGACTCTAAAGAGCCATTGCTTCTGATAGCTGCTCGTTCAGTGATCGCTGTTAAAGTGTTTATGTTAACTGTTAACCATTTATTAACACATAACCCTTTGCAAAATTGGCTTTCGTTAAGCGAGCTTTTTCCCTTTCTCTCACTCAGAAAATAAAAGAGATAGATAAACATAGACCTGACATTTGAATGAGGGTTATAGTGTGCCCTTTCAGCGTAAGTTCGTTTGACCCGTTCGCTTCCGGGTGGCATGGGGTTAAACAAGGCAAATGTTGTCATTTTCATGTCTTTTATGTATTTTATGACATCACTTCTTTGTATGAGTACCTGCCCATCAATTGTTATATTCTTTACTAGATGCTGCCCGCGGCTTCGCACGCCTACATAAAAGTAGTCTATGTCCTTCTCCAAGGTCCCATCTATCTCTATACCAAAAATCATCAAAGTCGGTTCAGTGGTTTAGGCGTGAAAACGTGACAGACAGACAGACAAACAGACATAGTATCTTGTTAAACCTCTTAAAATAGCTTGGAAGCTAGTGGAAACTTAACTGCGGGTCAAAAACTAGCCTAAGAAATGAATTATGTGCCTTTATGCTGTCACTAGCCGTCCTGTTCCCGACTTCGTCCGCGTTTTAAATATATATCACTCTAGCTTCTGCCCGCGGCTTCGCACGTCGTTCCTAAGTTCTGTTGATCCGATCGCTACCAAACTTCACAGGATCACCCGGTAGGCCAATCTGAAGATATCCTAAAATTCGAAATCGGTCCAGCCGTTTCGGAGTCTATAGGGAACATACATACATACATCACCTTTTATGTATATAGATTAGCTTTTGGCTACAGTAGTCTTGAATTAAAATAGAATATGCTTCCTTTGTGACAAAGTTTTGGATGTTCTAGCCGTCCAGCCCATCAGCCTATCCTTGTAACATTTGACTAAGACTCAAGTCAAAGTCAAAAGTCAAAAACACTTTTATTCAATACAATCATAAGGATCACTTTGAAACGTCATACATACTAGATGAATTTAGGTGTCAATTCCTCCTAACCCAAGTCCGAGAAGAACTTGGAAGATACCTGGTCTACGAGTCAAAAGAGAGTATTTCTCTGGATTATTTAACATTTTTTCACAATAGCTATAAAATGGCATGCAAAATTGCAACAATCATTTATTTGCATCAAAGAACATACGAAGAATGACAATAGATTTCTCCCGCTACAGTCTTAAATTGATTACGCATGCGCGGTACGATGTAGAAAGCTAAGCCCGTTTAGATGTGGTTGAGCTAAGTAATTGATTCAATTGAGATTATCCTATAATTAGGTACTCTATCAATGATCTAGACATTAAGGAAGATGTGAAGTTTCTGGCTCACTACACTCCATACATAAATCTCACAGGGTCTTGTGGCTCAAGGTTCGACAGAATACCTGCGCCTTACTAAGTGGCGAGGCATAATATTTAGTGGAGGCCCTATTTGTAAAGAAGTCTAGTTTAAGTTTTTAACATATAGATTGAAATAATCTTATGTCGTTATATTTTCGGAAAAAATATATTTTAAGTACTTTTGACATTATCTATACCAATTGATGAATTACTTGAACATAATCTTGACTAATTTATATATATGTATCGCTTTGGTTTATGTACTGGCTTTAATTTTTTATGAATAAATAAATGACTTAGGTACCCTTACTAATATTATAAACGCGAAAGTTTGGATGTATGTTAATCTTTCACGCAAAAACGACTTTTAATGAAACATTACAATAATATAGCTTATACATCAGAATAACACATAGGCTATAATTTATAAAGATATTGTGTAAATTGTCCAAAATATAACGATAAGTGTCAAGTAGGAAAAAATTCAAAAAAAAAAAATTGTTTTGATCTGTCAAATTAACCTTTGGTATTCTGCTGCTACCAACTTATCCTAATTTTATTTTATCTAACATAATTAAGCGTTAGTTAGATGGTACCAACCGAATAGTTAGATGGTACCAATCGAATAGGTTTTACAAATGCTTTTAGAAATGAACCAACCGAATTGCCACCAGTGTCCATATCTACGGGTCTATCCTATCCAAACACTAACGTTGTTTAAATCTATTGCCATTTCTAACGTCTGTGGCGCAGTGGGCGAAGGCGGGGCCTGAGACGCATAAGGTTGCGGTTTGATTTCCCGTCGCAAGACAAATGTTTGAATGATCTTCAAATATTTCTCTCTGATATGTACAAGTACCTGGATGACCGAGCTTTGCTCGGTATAAAACACAGATAAAATGACGTTTTCTAAAAATAAAACCTAGCTAGATCGATTTATCGCCCGCGAAACCGCCCTGCATACCGTTGGAGCCGTTTCCGAGATTCAGATTATACAAGAATTGCTCGATTAAAAGTATTAGATAGACAGATAGATATGTATGTGTTTACAAAAAAGTATATAATTAGTATATCAGTCATGTGGTTTCCGTATCACAAGCTCTACTTTGGGGCTCGATGATGTTGTTTGAAATAAACAGTATTATTTATTTATTAGAATGACAAAGAAAAAAGATACTTTAAAACCACGCTAGCTAATTAGGATAGAGGACAATGTTCTTCTTCTTATTTTCATCGTTAATGGCCTGTGACATACTAATGTCAATTCTGCCAATGTCAAGTGTATGTAGATTATAGTCAGTTTGTTTGTTATAAATCTTAGTCGATGGTCAATTGTCGATTCTAGACGACACGCGGAATGGCGTCTAGAATTTTCTTGGGATTTCTCATCGTTCAAATCACATTGCATCACAATACACATACAATCCAATTATCTATACCCGTCTTGTAGTCACAATTTATTCATTAAAATTCCGCCAAGAAACGGGTAAAAAATATTAAATTAGCAGAGCTATGTTGCTCCATGAAATGACAGACGAAGAATCCTAGAGGATAATTTCTATATCTTATCTACCTTGAACTTCTCACAGGTTGTATCTACCAACCTCAAACCGTACAAAATGTGAATTCTCCGTGAACATGCAAACGCACATATCGATTGGATTAACTAATAAACAATAGTCCTCGGTATGAGAAAAAATCACAAAATGGCTCCCATGGAAAACAGAATTAACAATTGTGAAACAAACAATATTGTTTCGCAACGTAAGTAAGCACTTACGAGTACAAGTGAATCTCTGATTTTTATCTAAATGGTCGAACATACTAAGTATACGAATCCGCCGAGGGTTTGCCATGATGGAAGTTTTCGTGCGTTTTATAAACTCCGTCAGGGTCAGTTGGAATTATTATAAGTATATATACTACTACTAGTACTACTAAGTACTAGTGGTCGAAATTCGACCATAATTAATCAATAATTATTGTATTTTTTTTTTTTAATATTAGCATTCTGCACTCCTTCTCTATATCTATATAATATTATAAATGCGAAAGTGTTGAACGGATTTTGATGAAATATGGTAAGAAGATGTATTGCATTTAGGGGAAGAACATAGGCTACTTTTAATGTAGGTATTAAGCGTGCGAAGACACGGGCAGCAGCTAGTAAATGTAGGTATAAGTATTACAAAAAAAATTGTCATTCATTTGGAAAATTTTGAACGAGAATATCATGAACCTTGCCGTAACACAGTTTTAAACCAGCACGGGAGGTAGTTTATTTTACTGTATGCCGACTACCACTTTTTTTTATTTTAATTACTTTCAAAATGTGTTCAAAACTATAATTTGAAATAAAAGTTATGTTAGAATTAGGTATACTGTACTACTGTAAGTTATTTTGCCCAGTTATTATTATTATAATTAACCTAAAAGTAAAGTGATACGAATTATATCATATTCCAATAATAATTGACCTTAAAACGTTGGAATAAACCACGCAACTTACTTGAATTTTACGAGAGGCCATATTGATTTGAACTTTGTTTTTATTTGACTACAGTTTTGTATACGGTCGTGTTCAATGATTGATGTGTTGGCCCAACGTCTTGTTTAATTATTACACTAGTTGATGCCCGCGGCTTTGTACGCGTTGTACCTATAAAAAGTTGCAGTATGCCCGTCTACATACGTCTCTGTAGGTACTTTCCTATTTAATTATTTTTAATAACTTAGACGCGACCTCTGAGGCACAGTGGACCAAGGCCTGGCTGGGACACAAAATACTGTGGGTTTGATTCCCGCCGCGGGACAAATGTTTGTATGATCTGTATTTGTTTTGGGTAACAAATACAGAATGTATTTGTTTTGGGTCTGGGTGTTTCTATTTATAATAAGTATTTATTTACATAAAAAAAGTATATAAGTAGTATATCAGTCATGTAGTTCCCATAACACAAGCTCTCCTTACTTTGGGGTCAGATGAAGCTGTGTGAAATGTCCGGCATTATTTATTTAATAAGATCCATTTAGCCAGGAAAAGATAACAAACGAACAGAGATAGACAGATTCGAATTTATAATATTAGAACTAATTTTATGAACAATTTTTTGAATGTAGAGAAACGTTTCTGCTAGAGCCTTTTTGCTTAATGTAGAGTGCTTGGATGACATTTAAGTCAATGACATTAGATAATAAATGCAATAATTCACGACTCTGCTTATCTAAAACAGGCTAGTCAAGTAAAAATATTTTTTATTCAATGCAATCACAAGGATTATTTTGAAACGTCTTTAATACTAGGTGAATTTAGGTGGCAATTCCTTGGCAAGTGGCAAGGATTTGCCACATAAATTTCCTTTATGTGGTTAGCCCAAGTCAGAGAAGAACTAGCAAGAAACTCATCTTGGTCCTAACGCTTTTTTGTACGATCTTATAACTACTTTAACTACGAAAAACGAATACAAGAAAGTTTTTACATTACATATGTGTCGTTTAACTGTCTGAGGGGAGAGCAACCTGTGGCCATCCATTCTTATTATAGTCATTTATATTATAATACGATTTTTTCAAAAGACTACCGTTGAGCTTTAGTGTGTTAATATATTATTACTGTTTCCATAATAATAAATAAATAATGCCGGACGTTTAACACAGCATCATCTGACCTCAAAGTAAGCAGAGCGTGTGTACACAATGACTGATATATTATTTATATATCGTCTAGTTTTACTGTACATATGTTTTAACCTATTTAAGTAAATATCTGCGGAAACTTTTAACTGGCCCTCAGCACACATGCGCTGGTATGTACCGGCATGTTTTATATAAATAACTATTCTTAAGACCTAGCTGTAAGTTTTCCTAAAACTATGTAAATAAATAAATAAATATATATGTACTTTTTTTGTAAATAATCCTCTTATATCATGATAAATATCCCGTTTTGAGTGAACATTTTTAAAACATGATAGTGTTAAAAGTTAGTTCAATTGTAGTTTTAAATCGTTGTAATGCCAGAATAATTCGGTTGCCCAAAGGTTGTCTGGAAGAGATCGCTTTTAGCGATAAGGCCGCCCATTGTACAATTTTATTTCTAATATTCTTCTGTATTCTTTTTGTGTACAATTAAGTGTTAATATATCTACATTATGTATGCACAAACGTAATATTGGTCATAGCTTTAGGTACAGACATAAAAGTTGAAACCGAATCGAAAGGAAACCTTCACCTTTAATTTGTTGGTAGCAAAAACCAATTGTCTTATCCACACTAATATATCTCTTACTTTCACTGCATGACCTTGACAGCCATCCGCCATTTTGATTAATTATAGTTTTTAGGGTCCCGTTTTAGTAAGCTTTTTTTTATTAAGTTTAATGTATTTTTTTATTTTATCTGCCTCGTTTGACGAAGACCCTCTCAGCTAACAGAGAGTTGTTATAAGTTTAATGTGAGTATTTGTGTAAGTGTATACCTATCTATGGCATCGTAGCTCCCAAAAGAATGAACCGAACCTATTTAAGTTTTTTTTGTTTGAAAGTTGACTTGATGGAGAGTAGTTTTAGCTATGATGTATGAAAAAAATAACAGCCATTTAATACCGGGGGCTTGTGAGCAGAAAAAAGAGATGAGACAGCGTTTATGACCAAAATTTTGATCAATTTCGCCAAATCAAATTATTTTGTTACGTTTGTTGTTTACACTCTTTTTTATATTATTTTAGTAAGATATTGTTTCATCACGTGTTTTCATTACAAGGGAACTTTAGTAAAAATGGTAACATTTATTTATTTTTGAATATCAGACTCATAAATCAAGTAGGTACTACAAATAGTTCTACATCAACTCTCAAATTTCAGCTAATTTACCTTATATGAACTTAATTCAATGATATTGCAAGAATCATGGTAACCTTGACCTGATGTTGCAGGATTATCTGGAGTCTGCAGGATTTCCAACTCCTCATCTTACAGCATTTCGTTTAGGCTCTTTGCTCGTTGTCTTAATTACTAGGTTACAAATATACTTCTTTTGGAATGAGTTTTTTTATTTTTAATCTATACTTACTTGTTGATAGATGAGTACCTTAAAACATCTTTACAACTCAACAACAACTTAATATTAATTCTACTGTGCTTAATATGGGCATGTGGCAAACATAATGTTTGGACGTATCTCTGCCTAGCACCCTTAAACATCCTCCAGAACTTTACTAGAGGTTTATGAAGATGTCTACACATCCTGGGGAAGTGGGGAGCACGTCTCTTTTAAAATAAAGATAAAAAAAAATCTCGAATGAATACCCAAAATCAGTAAATAAAATATCCAAAATAACTTCACGGAACCCATGCATGAATCTTACACGCACTTAGCCGTTTTAACCAGTGACATGCCCTGCCCTTGACTCGTGATTATACATTTAAACACGTCAGTTTTGTGTCACAGACGATTTGACATATGATTAATTATCTGCTTGGCGCCAGCTGGAGACGATTCAACGAATTTGAATAGGGATTCTTCGTTTGTCATTTCATGAAGTAACATAGCTCTGCTAGTTTAATATATTTTACTCGTTTTATAGCATATTTTATTCAGTAATCTTAGCGGAATTTTAATGAATAAGCTGTGACTACATGGGACAAGTATGAACAATCGAATTACCTGTGTATTAAGGTGCAATGTGATTTGAACGACGAGGAATCCCTAGAATTGACAATTGACCATCGACTCAGACTTTTAACAAACAAATTGACCATAAACAAACATAAACACTTGACACTGGCAAAATTGACATTATTATGTCACATGCCATAAACAAAGAAGAATTTTAATAGTGTGTAGTTAGCTGGCAGGATTCTTCGTATCTCATTTCATGAAGTTACATGGCACTTCTAGACTAATTATTTTTTCAAGTGCTTTTTTTGTTTTATTCAGTAATCTGAGCGGATTTTTAACCAATAAATTAAGACATCATAGCATAGCACAAGTATGGACAATTGAATTATAAGTGTAATGTTGCGATGTGATTTGAACGACGAGGAATCCCGAGAAAGTTCTAGACGGCCATTCCGCGCTATCGTTTAGAATAGGCAATGACGATCGACTAAGACTTTATAACTAAACAATCATTTGACACTGTCAAAATTGTCAACAAGACAGATGCCATAGGTTGAAAGGAAGAAGTAGTTGGCTGTCGTTCGTTTGTCATAATATAACGTAGCACTTCTAAATTAATTATTTTTTATAATTATAATAAATAACTGTCTTAATTATAAACCTTTCTCAACTTGAACACTGCCTCAATACTGCTTACGATTCAACCTGTCACTGTTTGTTTCTATCTTACAAAAAGGGATGGCAATATTTTGCTGCACTCACTAACGAGTTTGTGCCGCTGACTAGTATATCCTTAGTATGCTGATAGAAGGGCTCTGACCAAGGTCTTGGCGTGTCCGATAGCAGACAATAACCGAAGACCAAAGCGTGGTAAAATAAGATATTATACTAACCTACTAAAGTCCTATCAGTATTCAGTATTGCCATTCAACGTGGCAATGCTGTCAGTGTCTTGGAAACAGTGCTTTCTAGCAGTGATCTGGATCAGTTGAGCTATCTATAGATCGTTTTAAACGGTCCTTAGATAGCTCTGTTCACGTGTATTTTATATTATTCTGTACATTCTGTAATTATTTTTGTAAATAAAATAAAATTCAGTATCTATAAATGAATATATCCTTTTAGACAGCATCCGTTATTTTTTCCATAAAAAATCTGAACGTTTCCTTTCTTTTACAAAAATTAACTGATTAATGCTACTAACCAATCTTTGCTTTATTTATATCTGACGACCTCTGAGGCGCAGTGAGCCTAGCGCCTAAGGTTGAGGGTTCGATTCCTGCCGCAGACAAGTGTTTGTATGATCTGCAAGTACTTTTCTCGGGTCTATTTTCAATGTAGGTACAATATCTATGTATTTATAAAATAAAAATTAAGTAGGTATATGAGTCAAACATGACTGATAAACTACTTAAAGACTTAAGGAATACTAACTCTTGCCATTGAGTTAGTTCTAAAACTTTCGTCATAGCTTAACTTTTGAACATGCCGTCCTATGCACTGAAGTACTAGTTAGAGCGTGGTCTAACTTCGAGGATCTGTTAGGAACTAAGGTTAGCTATGCCACCATACATAAATTAATAATGCCGAACATGTCACACAGCATCATCCATCCCCAAAGTAAGCAGAGCTTGTGTTATGGGAACCACGTGACTGTTAGACTGCTGATATTGTTTTTTCTTTTGTAAATACATACATATTATACATAGAAACACTCTGACCTGAGACAAATACTTGCAGATCATACAAACATGTGTCCCACGACGGTAATTAACCCTCTTGCTTCTCATCCAGGCCTTGGCCCACTGCGGTCACCACTGCGTTAATACGCTATAATTTTCGGTTTACTACATAAACAATATAAGTTCTAATCGTGTAAGTTCCAAATATATTAATATACTCATTTATACTAAATATTAGTAGTTCCAAAAGCGAGATTCAGTCAAATTTTTGAATGAACTATGAAGTAGCAAACTTTGCTAGCACTTCTATCTAAAATGTAGCCAGACCAAGGAATCTGTTGCACGAACCGGTTCTACCGGCAAACCGGAAAATCCCTTAAAGGTCTAAACCATCTGACTCATACGGCTCCGTATCCCGAACAACCTTAGCTTTATATATTTTAGGTATAAAATGGTTTGAGACAGATAATTTAGGAATTAGTGCGTGCGTGAAACTATTTTACTTGGGCTCTAGAGATACCAACTGTATGCTGCAGCTGCCTTGATGTAGAGTTATTACTCGTACTTACCTGTAAAAGAAAAATAAAATACATAATGATTATGATTCAGGCTTGACGTTGCGGAAATCCATTACAAAACATTAAACGGATGGACAAATATTTAGTACTATTCCGTAAATATAATTCCGAGGGCTGGTATGGAAGAGCTTTTCCATGCCAATGAAGCAACAAGTCTGCTTGGAGTTTTTTCGTTATAATGTGGAGCGAGTCAATTGTTCCTGAGGATGTCTCGTGGAGGCGAAACTGAAGTCGAATTTATTTTTGAGTAAGGAATAGATTGGCAGAATAGTACCAAATATTTGTCCACCTATGTTCATTACACAAATTTGTATACTGGATGGGGATCGAAACTAAAACAAGATATTTATATGTTTAAATATATTGGCGAATTAGTACTAAAAACTTGTCAGTTACGTAATGATAAGTACCTGGGTGAGCGAACTTTGCTTGGTATAAAACACGGATTAAACGACGTTTCCTAAAAATTAAACCTTGCTAGATCGATTTATCGCCCCCGAAACACACTGCATACAAAATTTCATGAAAATCGTTGTAGCCGTTACCGAAATTCAGATTATATATCTATTTAATTAAAAACCAATCGGCTGACTGGCCTGTCAGCTTATTTGGTAGCTCTGCCTTCTGTGCTGTAGGTTGGGGGACCCAATCCCCAGGATAAAGATTTACGTGATGAACATAGATGTTTGTTCTGTCTGAGTGTTATAGAGTAACATAAGTATGAAATTGTTAAAATTTAGCAATTTAGAATTTCTTAGTGTCTTTCTATATTGCTCAAAGCGATATGTTATAACTAACCTAACAATACAATTTGTACTTCAATATTTTGTGGTAAAATTATGTGTACTTACTGTATGACTCAATACCCATACATAGGCATACAGTACATTACTTTACACATTTTATATAATACCACGCGTGCGAAGCCGTACAGCAGTCAGACTAATAGGTATATTTCTCGAAAATAAATTATTTTTATTAATACATTGTTGGTAATAGATACGTACTCGCAGGTGCAAGCCTTGCTTAATTTGTTGCTAGATGGTACTGTCTCAATTTTCTATCAATTTATATTTAAAATGTATTTATTGAACAGACTTACGACTGTTCCACAAAGCATATAAGTTGAACTTTGTGATACTTTTTCTAAGAATACAATTTGACCTATAACTCGTGGCGTTTATACTAAATATACAAAAGTGAAGGTCACGTTCATCTGACGCAACATCGATTACTGCGGAACACACTGATCTTGGCCATATGTACCACCTGGGTAGCGCACGTAATCTTAAGTAGCTTTATAATAGTGGCCAGCAGAGCAGTAAGTATAACTATATAATAAGTATAGAACATTATTAACCGGGGAAATCAGCGCGTACCAGCTTCCAAGAGACGTTACAGACATTTAATCGACACATTTGAAATGTATACTCTCTTGTATTCGTTTTCGTAGTTAAGGTAGTTATAAGATGGATTGTATTGAATAAAGTATCATTTGACTTTGACTTTGGCTTATTAAGCTGGGTTCCCTACTTTTCAAAACATTTTTAAGACGAGACGAGAAGTCTATGACCTCCATCACCAGCATCATACATCACCTCCATCATACTCATACGAAGTATGAGTAGTTCTGGGGAAATGAGGCTTACACCTAACATGGTCTTAAATATCTATCAATAAATTTCATATTTATATAAATAAGTTAAATATTAATTACGCTCGAGTTGGCCGTCAGTGGCCAGTTTGGGACTGCGGAAACTAATCCATATTGGGACAACGGAAACTTCTCTCATAGAGCTACTAAAACACTTTCACATGATATTTTAGGATAAAATTATTATGAAGTTTGGTACACCTCACACTAATGTTTCACTACATAGTATAAAACAAAGTCGCTTCCCGCGTCTGTCTGTCCCTATGTATGCTTAGATCTTTAAAACTACGCAAAGGATTTTTTAATAGATAGAGTGATTAAAGAGGAAGGTTTATATGTATAATACATGCATATTATAGAAGAGAAACACTGATAATTTTAGAGGTTTCTAATGTGATGTCGTAAATAAACACATTTGTGGTATATTTAGTATCAGCATTACACCCGTGCGAAACCGGGGCGGGTTGCTAGTATGTGAATATTTGTGGCTCAATCAAGCCAAAACCGTAATCAGGCCGTAATGAAGCCGGCTTAACGCATTTGGTTCAAACTTGGTATAAATGTACCCCTATCCCATAATCACATAATTAGATAGCGTGGCGCTTAAGTATGCTCTATCCTTGTCATCCTAATGTCAATGAATAAAGACGGTAACTGACTGAACTGATCTCTTAGTCTGTGACCTGTAACAGCATACAGCCTTACATTTTATGTATGTGTGTTAGTTTGTTACTTCTTCAGGATCAAATCGTTAGACGGATTAAATAATGCCGGACATTTCACACGGCGTCACCTGGCCCCTAAGTAAGCAGAGCTTGTGTTATGGGTACTACAGGACTGATATACTTTTTTTTGTAAATAGATATATTATTATGTATTTCTATACATAATAATATATGTATACACCCAGACCCGAGTCAAATAGTTGCAGATACAAACATATGTCCCGCGGCGGGAATCGAACCAGCAACCTTCTGCGTTTCAGCCAGGCCTTTGGGGCCTTGGCGGGCCTTACAACTTTGCACATTTATTTAATTTTTTATTTTAAGTTCTACGCGGGCAAGCGGCAGCATAAACCGAGGTCAGACCATTTAAATATATTTATTCGCTCTGAAATACTGAGTCAGGGTAGGCATATACCGAGCCATAACAATCTAAGTATACCTTTATACAAGTACGTTTGGTGTCAAAGAAGGAGACTGTATCTGACTGATCTGAAGTTTTTCTCAGTTTTAATGTTTAGCACCTGTTGTGCATTGTTGTAATGTGATTGTTGCGAATAGCGGTTATGTAAGTAGGTAAATACGTAGTTTCAGAATTCATTGAGAAACTTTGCATAATTCGCCTTTTGCACTTTTTATTTAAGTAATAAGTACCTACCTATTAACTAATAGGTAATAACAAAGTAATGATACCTCTAGATCCATGTATTTCAAAATCGATGGACAAAATTTGAAGAACCTAGGACAAAAAAATATTACTAGGTACCTCGACTGAAGATCAATGACCAAGCAGTAGGAATGTTAAGAGTATTCAAGATATTAGATTAAAAGCGGAAACTAATCGCAAACTTACGCATACATTGGTCAAATTATGCGTCAAAGCCATTTTTTTCGCGCTTTTCTGTAGAACATAGAATCAGACGTAGGCGCACGCAAATTTCGAAAATTTCCGTTGCACCCTGGCAGGTTTTTAAAGTAATAGGTGATTCATAACTGTTCAAGTGCATCTTTCGATAAATCAATAAATGCGATAAATTTGCAAATCGGCTGTAAAAACCGCGTGCTGCCGATAAATCAACGGGCAGCGAAAAAAACCGATAATGCGTGCTGCCAAGAATTCACCAGACGCAGAAATATTCGCCGCGTAATAATCTGCGTAATAAAGTAGATCTTACGGATGCGTGGGCGCAAGTATATGTCTCAGAATGTTAGCCTATCTTAGCTGATCAAGATGATGATGAAAAAATAGTTTTTGTAATAGCATGGTGTAGTGCGTTAACTTATTTACCAGTTGAAGAGAAAGTAGTTTCACTACCTTAAATAATAGACAGGAGTTAGTTATAGGCTGTTATGTTATAAACAGCTCTAGTTATATAACAAACCAGCTCGAAGGCACTCGAAGGGCAAAATATAGAGTGGTCGGCAATACCTTGTAAAAGTTATACGCGATCTGCGGCGTGCGGTCATTGGTTTTATGAGATGGCAACATTATATTTTAAGAGGCACTTTAACTGAGGTCTACGATTATGTGTCTATCTCTTAATAACATAACACTCGTTTTGCACCTACGTTGGGCTTTAAAGCTTTAGAATTTCTAACTAGGGCATAGAGCCACACATACGAAAGAAGTAGGTAATACTTATTAGAAGTAGTATTGCTAATACAAAAATCTCATTAAAAAGTTCATACTATAAACAATATAAACACTTGACATTAGCAAAATTTACTTTATTTATTATGGCACATGCCATAACGAAGAAGAAGTAAGTAGATGAAATATGTTTAGTGTATACATTCATTCATAATTATCGGGGAATGCCTTGTTCGCCTAACTAAATCTAATACAATCGCGTACAAAAGACCGGCGCCGGCGCAGACATTACGTAAGCACGCATGGGGCAACGAACCAGTTCGAAGGGCAGAATGTGGAGCAGACAGTCCTTGGTCCTAACTGGTTTCATTATATGTAGATTGTCACTCGCCTGGTAAGCGGCATCTTTTGACCAATATATGACAATGTACGTTTATATATAATAAACGATCTGATACTTATGTGTAATGTTAATCAACAACGCGCCTAAACCGCTGGCCGTAGATACTTGAAATTGGATGGATGTGTTCCTTGCAGCATGGAGATGTCCACTTAAAAAGGAAAAAGGAATTTCCGAAGTTTAACCTCTTGCACCAATTGATGCACCTCATAACACACCGCCTCCATTTTTATCCAATTCTTGTAATTCCACATGTTTTAGGAATCAAAAACTAAGACAGTTTTATTCTTTCTTATTACGTAACAGCGGCAGCTAGCGATATGTGTGAATAACGCGAACACTACTGTCAATCACGGGTGCTACGGAGGGTCATAGATTGGTGGTCCACTTGTACCTATACAAAATCTATATATCTGACTGATTTACTAGGTATCACTATTATGTAAACACACAGCCTAAGCCATAAGTTATATATAGTTCTCATTTTGAATACATATACATTCATTGATACAGGGTCTGAGTGTACTAAGAAAATCATTCCTTAATATCAATACGGGTATTGTGTTTAATGCAAAGGCGATAAAAATAAGGTATCTGCTTTAAAAACATCGCATACGGAAGCTTTAAAGTAGGTTATAATAACAGTAGAAAGTGTATCGAGTTCGCGAAACTAGAAATGGACTAGAAAACGATCTTAGGTAATCCATAAACACTATTATTAACTATTGATGGATAACTTGAAAGCTAGGTGAGAATGCGAGCGGGAGTAAGCGAACCGCGGATCAAACTCACCCTGATGAAAATTCTCTAGAGAATCGAAACAGTGTCAGTGCCTTCATCGACAGAATTATACGTGAAAAACATGTGCCTTTCAAAATGTATCTTCAGACTTTTGTGCATCGTTCGGAGAGCATGTTAAGCAGTCGGAGAGCATGTCACCATTAGATGTAGCTACTGACTCATACAAAGAAAGAAAGAAAAACAGTCATCTGGTTTCTATAGTTTCATAGTACAAGCATTGTTTAGTTTGGGTCTAGATGTTGTTTGAAATATCCACCAACAACATTTATTTACAAAACATAAACAGATGGACAAATATTTAGTACTATTACGCCAATTTATGAAAAAATACAAATTGTATTCCTTTTTGACGACCTCTCTGGCGCAGTGGGCTAAGACCCGGCTGAGACGCAGAAGGTTGCGGGTTCGTTTCCCGCCGCGGGACAAATGTTTGTACGATCTGCAAGTATTTGTCTCGGGTCTGGGTGTTTCTATGTATAATGTATGTATTTACAAAAAAAATAAAAAAAGTATATAAGTAGTATATCAGTCATGTGGTACCCATAACACAAGCTCTGCTTACTTTGGGGCCAGATGATGCTGTGTGAAATGTCCGGCATTATTTATTTATTCATTTATTATTTATTTATTTTTAAGGAATCTCTTCCATTGTCGGAATAGTACTAAATATTTGTCCATCTGTTTAATGTTTTGTAATGGATTTCCGCAAAGTCAGGCCTGAATCAATTATCTAATATTTATTTATTACCTTCAGTAACTCCAACAAGGTACCTTACCCTACTTATTTCATGTCTGTAGGTCACCATAGTTTGGGACTAGATGATGTTCTGTGAATTGTCTAACAATATATATTAACTAGCTGAACCGGCAAACGTTGTTTTGCCTTATGGAACATAAAAAATTTTTTTTGGGGTGAGCCACCCTTAACATTTAGGGCTATAAAAATTAGTTATAAACCTATTTTCAGACCTACTAAATATACATATAAAATTTCATCAAAATCGGTCAAGCCGTTTCGGAGGAGTATAAATACGAAAACTGTGACACAAGATTTATATATATATAGGGATTTATTAACTCTACCTCGTTTGGCGCGGCACTTCTCTTACTTCTCTGGGCAAATTCGCCCAACAGGATGGGTACTCCAATGTACTTGTAACAACGTTACTAAAGTGCGTACGTTTAACCTGCTAATATCTACAGATAGTAGGCTAGTTGTTGTATATCCCCTTAAGACTTGTATTTGTGTAACATGATGTAAATTGTATCATTTGGCTATGATTAATGTGCCGTGGGCCGTAATTACAAAAAGGCCGCACATAACGTTGCCAAATCGGCCCGGACATTAAATTAAGTACCTACATAAATACTTTCTAAATCAGCTGTTTAACAATGATTAATAATTTGGCGAACGCTCGGCCATTCGATTAAAATTGATTTATGTGATTAGTTATTAACAATTATAATTTCTGAGATATAAAGATAGAAAATAATGACAGAATGTACAGAATAATATAAAATACACGTGAAACAGTTGAGCTATCTAAGGACAGTTTAAAACGGTCTATAGATCCAGATAGGCAGCGTAAACTTATGACGTGAAGATAAGGTGGAAACCTCGCTTACAAAGTCAATTTTTTTTTATTCAATACAATCACAAGGATCACTTTGAAACGTCTTACACACGAGGTGAATTTAGGGTGCCAATTCCTCCTAACCCAAGTTCCAGAAGAACTGGAAAGAAACTCGTTCTGGTCCTAGCGCTTTTTTGTATAATCTATTTTATAACTAGCTTAACTACGAAAAACTAATACATGATTACTGTAGTTTATACATTGCAAATTAACTGTCTGAGGGCAGAGCAACATGAGGCCATGCAATCTTATCAATAATGTAGTTAATTAGTCATCTGCAAGTATTTGTCTCGGCTCTGGGTGCTTTTATGTTATGTTTCTATAATATGTACGTATTTACCAAAAAAAAGTTAAGGTATACAAGTACGAGTAGTATATCAGTCATGTAGTACTCATAACAAAAGCTCTGCTTACTGCCAGATGATGCTGTTTGGAATGTCCGGCATTATTTGTTTCATTTTTAACTTTTTAACCGACTTTATCAAAAAGGAGGAGGTTCTCAATTCGTCGGATACTTTTTTTTTATGTATGTTCACCGATTACTGGAAAACGGCTGAACCGATTTGGAAAATTCTTTTTTTGTTTGAAAGTTTGAAAATTTATATGGGACCACCTGTGAAGTATACCACTTCACATGGTCCCATATAAATTTTATGAAAATCGGTCGAGCTGAAAAATAAACGAAAATCTAAAAATTGTATACATCGATGATGTTTTCATGTACCTTCATACTTCGCTGTCTCATTAGAGCGTTGCGTTTATTTGGCCTACCCATATTATATATATACAAAATACATCTACTTTCCACTAAAACTGTATTATAGGCTCAAATTTCATTCAATAAAGTCGGTTTCTTTTTAGTTTTTAGAACATCATTATTAGTATAATACTCTTTCTTCAAAGACTACCCTTTATAACCATTAAATTTAATAATAGGTACTTGTAGTTTAATTTTAACATTAAACTAGTTATTATAACTTTCAAAACTTTCTTGATTTGTTTACACATTATAATAAACATTGGATTTTCTCTCGTATTATTTTTTCGATGTATGCGTCTATATTATTTCGATTCATCTTAAGAATCTTGTTGTTTTTGTTTGATTGTTCTAAAAAAATAAAGGAAATAAACATTTCGGTCTGTAAAATACATTGTTGAAGTTATCACCCATGTGACCTCGCTTTACAGACATTAATCAAACACGTCGGAGATTAATGTGGATAAATGTTTTGTAGAGGTCAGGACAAAAGCTATTATTTAGTTGAAAATAGGTAATTTAAGTTTGCAGCAACTTGTACTATGCTTAATTTATTTCCGCCGCCATTTATTTAATTGTACCTATTTTAAGCTCGGTTTTATTTACAGTTAAATTGTTGCAGCTGCTAAATTGAAGCCAGTTTTGAAATAATATTTTGTTTAGTAGTATTTACTATTAGCTTCTGTCCGCGGTTTTGTTTGCGTAGTAGGTAGATAAATGCATATGTAATAGCTCATTTGGTAGTAGCTCTGCCTTCTGCGCTGTAGGTTGGGAGTCCGATTTCGTCCCAGGGAAAACTTTCGTGTGATGAATATAGGTGATGGTTCTATATCTGGGTGCTAGAAAATATTACAATCTTCTGCTTTAAAAAGAAGTTAATCATGTATGTTATTATTATTATTTGACTGACCTGTAAGCTCAGATGGTAGTAGTTCTGCCTTCTACGCTGTAGGTTGAGGGTTCGATTCCCTTTCAACATAAACATTTCTGTGATGAACATAGGTGTAAGTTCTGTGCCTGTGTCTTATAAAGTTATAAGTATGTATTTTATAATATATAGTATTCTATCAGTCACCTGGTCACCATAATACGAGCTATGTTTAGTTTGGTTCTAGATGGTGTTGAGTGCATTGTCCACCAATATTTATTTTTATTACAAAATACGCAATCCTTTCACTACACCGGTTCGAAATAAATTGGGGGACGATAAGAAGATTACAAAATAATTGATCATACTCGCTGCTTTTATAAGATTCATACCAATGGATTTAAATCAATCAATGGTTTCGTTACGTGACGAAAGCCATAACAAAATCATTCATAACAAAAATCCAAGATTTAATAACATGGACGCCGTTTTTCGTGCTGTTACTTTGTTTTTTGCGCATTCTGAAATTGAATACTGCAATATAATAATGTGGGTCACTCCAAGTGACAGCTAATCTATGTTTCGTCAATTTAGTTACCCAAGTGACAGTGCGTGCGACAAGTGACCTATGGGACTTGCACATCGTGACATACTGTTTGGGGTTAGTCGAAGATGGCCATTGATTACACAGTAGCTAGTAAAACGCCTGGTAAAACAAAATGATAACATTTTATTTGTAAGAATAATTAACAGTTATAAAACAATTTTGGTTCATTTTAGCCGACTTCAACACTATTACGTTTTACTAAAAAGAAAACCGACTTCATTTATATAAAAAAACTAACTTTTTTTACTTGTTGTTTGATAGTAGTTTAAATCGAATTAGCTGGAACAATATCAAAGTCATCCAAGTAAACGAAATTTCGTGTATTGCTTACCTGTGACTTCGTGTAGAGTTTACAAATTTCAAAAAAATCTAATATACTAAAAACTGTTTAAACCGACTTCATAAAAAAGAGGAAGGTTTTAATTAGGTTGTATTTTTTTGGGCCTAAATTTCATTAAATGAAGTCGGTTTTCATTTAGTTTTTAAAACGTAATTATTTGTATAATAGTTATCAAACAATTTTGGTTATTTTTCGACGGGTAATTAGGGACCCCGAAACATTGGATAGTTTTAACTGTAACATGGAAAATTCCATAGGGACCAGTTCACCTCCCCTGAGAGAAAATAACCTCCGAAAATGTCGAGTTCTGACGGTCACTATGGCTTAAACCATGCCCACTGCGATTTCAGAGTCCTCGCACGTGGTTTGGATGGTTTTTGCAAAAAAAAAGTTACCTACGTAATAAAACCTGTGAAGGTTGTCTGGCAGAGATCGCTACATAGCGATAAAACAGTCCTTTGTACTACCGACTAGCAAAACATTGTTATTTTTTCAACCAGTTCAACGTATGATGTGCAATAAGGTATTTTCTATCATTTATTTCACCTGTGATTTCATGTATTTTTGCGCTACGTAGCTGAACAATCAACCGTAAATTCTTTAGATGCTGTAGATCTTTGGTTTTTTTTATACCACAATGGTGGCAAACAAGCTTACGGCCCGCCTGATGGTAAGAGATCACCAAAGCCTATGGACGCTGCAGCACCTGGAGCATCACATGCGCGTTGCCGACCTTTGAGAAACCTATTAACTCCTCTCTTGAAGTACCCCATACTGTATTCCCCCGGGAAAACCTTGGCAGGGAGCTCATTCCACATCCACAGCTGCACATACCTTCGCTTATTCGACATAATAACTTACGGAGAATTTAAAAGTGTCAGTTCGAACGTTTCCGGCTCATAAACGATTAGAAATCATAGAAATAAGGAAGTAAGACAATGTAAAAACTTAGAAACGCGTGGAGAGCAAATAATGACGAGCGTTTGTGGCGTTACGTTGAAAGCATTACGTGGCTATTTAATTTTGAACTTATCTAGAAGTTCGTTTATCATCGTTTTATTTCTGTTCAGGGCGCTGATGGTTGAATGGCAATAGGCCTTTCCCATTCCCATGGCAATTCTTATTTAAATTCCAAACTCTTTAATCAATACAATTAAAAATAATGCTGGAGATCTGACACAGCACCATCCAGCCCCATAGTATGGACTTGTATTATGCTTTGTTATATTATATAGACTTTAGACTTCTAATAGACAGACGGGCGGACGTGTGGAAACAATGAGGATTCCTTGTAGTTTTCGAAACACTTAAAAACTCTATAGAGATAAATATTTCCTAAACTAATATAATTTTCCGCATTCCAAGCTCGGCCTGAGCATTTTATTTGAAAGCTAGTAAGTTTGCTCATTTTATTCAAAAGTTGGGCTCCTCGACGGACGTTCTAAAATGCATTGCAGTCTGCCTGGAAGCCAGTCCAATACGAACTTATCCCTCCTAACTACTTCAGAACAGTTCTTTCTTGAACCGATCAGTTTCCTACCAGCAGCTGCTCGCATTTTTACACCAGTTCAGTCTCGCTGTCTGTCTGTCTCTATGTATGCTTAGATCTTTAAAACTACGCAACGGATTTTGATGCGGTTTAATAGATGGAGTGATTCAAGAGGAAGGTTTATATGTATAATACATGCATAATATAGTAGAGAAACACTGATAATTTTAGAGGTTAGCGTATATATAGCGTAGCGTTCAACGTATTAGAACTATTGAGCTACAGCAACGCGTGGTCGGGCCAGCTAGTAGCTACATAAAAAAAAATTGAATACATCTATAAGAGAATTAATTACCATATAATAAATATAAAACAAAAATTTTTACATGGCTTGTTGACAAATGGTTTTATAGTGCCAAAGAATTACTTACTTATTAACGTTCCGTTTGCTTTGGTAAAAATGAATTGTTATATTTATTGTAATGTTTATTTAATTTGTTTAAAAATGTAAGTAGTCTTTTATTAATGCTGAGTTGGACACCTTTTTGTAACGTCATCCCATGGATTGAGAGACACAACATACAACTTAAAACGTTTTTCTTAAAAATGTTACTAAGCTGCTTTTTTTTTTTTGTGTATTTCTTGTTTTTAATATGTCAGTGTGTCGCTCGGTTCCTTGTTTTTCTTTCTTTCTTTCTATTATCATATGTACCTACTTAATGTTTGCATGCTGGGTTTCCTAGCGAAATGTGTGATCTAATTATGTATTTTAGTTCTCTGTGTACCACATTTCATGAAAATAGATCATTTCATTTCATTTCATATCTGTAATTGTCAACTACAAAATAGAGTTCCGCAGATTTTATAACTTATATAAGGATACTTAGTTTAGTGTATATTTAAACTAATATTATAAATTTTAAAGTATCTCTGTCTGTTTATTTGTTACGTTTTAACGGCGAAGCCGCGGGTTGAAGCTAGTGCTTTATAATGGGGTAAAAATCAAGGGAACTTCTGATTTTTGATCGAGATATACACGGATTGTTGTTCCGCATTTCTTTGCATCGAAAAATTCATACAAAAGTTCATTTACACATAACAAGAGGCGGCATTTCTGTGTAATTAAATACCAAGTACCTACCTAAAAGGTACTTGTAGAGGTCATCACACAATGGCTCTTCCTTACCTTGATTCAAAATGTACCTTGTGATTTTAATCAATAGAGTTCTATTCAGTTTGAGGTTCCGTATCGAAACGCAAATACGATGTAATCTCACGATTTGTTTCGCAAGTTTGAGGTAAAACTAATATTTTTAAGTTGGTAGTACCTACTTACCGAAGGGTGCCTTGTACATCTCTCCTGATTACAATTGGGCTTTGTTTATTATTGAAATCTGTCTATATATATAAAAGGCGATGTGTGTATGTATGTTCCCTATAGACTCCAAGACGGCTGGACTGATTTCGATAAAAATTTAGGAAATCTTCATTTTAGAAAATTTTCAGATTGGCCTTGCGGTCAGTTGCAAGGCCAATCTGAATATCTGATGAAAATCTCCTAAACTTCCCAGTGTCACTCATGTGATGTTTGGTAGCGATCGGATCAACAGAATATAGGAACGGCGCCGGCGTGCGAAGCCGCGGGGAGAAGCTAGTTACCTATAATAGCAAAATTACTTTGACTTATATTAGGTTAGTAGGTTAGACTAGTAAGTCACTGGGAGCTATCTCATCGCGTTTCATTGCGTCATCTCTCACCCGAAAACGGATAAGTTTGAAAATGAGATGAATATCGCCTTCGTATGAGATATTCATCTCACTTTCTGATTTTACAATACATAATAAATTAAATACATATGCTTTTTTTCATAATGATGTACGTAGTAATGCATCTAGATATTTATATTTCATAATGTACGTAATTATTTAATGCATTAATTTTTAGCCAATTAAATAATTTTGACATTACTAAAATGTCAACCCGATAAATAATATATCATCGTACGAAGTCGCTTATTCGAATTTAAACCGTGATGTTTTGACTCAAAGTTCAAATTGACGAGATCGGTGATAAAGTGGCGCAGAGTAATGTATGCAGCAGAGAAGCGACCGTGGGAAAACACTAGTTTGCCTTGTGGACGTCTCGACGGGTTGCGAAAATATACATTCGATATTTTTGTAGTTTTACACTGTTCTTTTACGTGAGTGTTATTTGTATACTATGTATTCTATTTCTATAAGCTGTCCCTATCTAAATTAGTGATTTATAATATTATATCTAAAATTGTATAGTTAATACATTTATTTACAAAAATAATTACAGAAATGTACAGAATAATATAAAATACATGTAAAACAGTTGAGCTATCTAAGGGCCGCTTAAAACGATCTATAGATAGCTCAACTAGTCCAGATCACTGCCAGAGGGCAGCGTTCCCAAGACAATGACAGAATTGCCACGTTGAATGGCATTGCTAATAAGCTAAGCCAGATAGGAGCCAGTTACTGGGTCTTGAATATCTAAAATATATATTATCTATTTATACTATTTTATTAGTACTATTTTTATAGTATTGATTTTTATACTAAATATATATAATGTTTTACAAAGTTATATCAAAAAAAGGTAAGCTAGATGAGTCCTACTAATATTATAAACCTCAGGTTACGTATCGTGAGATATTTATAGAAAATCTTAAGCGCAACGATAGCGTGTTCTATTTTTTGCTATGGCACCATTTAGTAATTCATATACTTGTTTCGAACTGGACTTAATGTTCGGTTGTCTGAAAACCTATGAAAGCGTGACCCGGACTTTGTGCCGTCGTCGTTGAGCTGAGAAATCAGCTAGCTTAATGCCACTGTGAGACTAAAAAAGGCAGACTGGGCAACACCTGAAACTCGGGAAAGGCTGGCCGCTCCCGAAATTGAAGCTAGAAGAAAGGGCACACTGCTCGATTCTTACACGCACTTAATAATACAGCAGCCTTCACACTTCTGTATCATATGCTGAGTGGTAGCCTTTTTATCGTCACTGTCCATAGTTTGTATTATATTCGCACTGTACCTATTTGATACGTGACGTTTTAATATTTTCTATTCCATTCTAATAAACCAAGTCTATAGAGTTAAGTAGAGTCGAAGTGTGGACGTCCTGGACAAAAGGCTTTTGGCGCTTGAACTGATAAAAAAATGTGGTTTTAAGACATAAAAACATTAGATTATGACAGAGCTCTGCCTGAAACTATATAGTTGAAGGCCCCGTGTCCCTCCAATCTCCATTATAAAATACATATTTGTAACATTTTGAAATAAACTGAAGTACCTACATACCAACCTACAGATCATAATTTTTATAACGGCACTCCATAATAATAATCGATCAATAATAATAATCATTATTGGGTACTCTTATAACTTGTAACATTATTAGTTTTAAGCGTACTTTCGTAAGTTTGCACAATAGTCTTAAGTCGTTCCATTAATATTATTGAATGAGATAACTGTGAGATAATTGAAGTCGATTACTTCACAATCGACAATCGAGTTAATTTCGACTAGCGGTTTTCTGTGAAGTTATTTTAAAACTTTTCGCAAAGGAACTTACTTAATAATGTACGAGTACTTATATTATAATAATAATATACCTACTGAAAATAATTGAAGTATATTGTATATACTCAGGTACATACATTTAAAAAAAAAATTGTCTTTAACGTCGGTTTACGGACGATAATTTTACGTCATAACGTCATAAGAAAACATAAGATAAAAATTGCATACTTTTAACCTATTAAGATGCGTCATAAGCCGAGCGCTTAGGCTAAACGTGCCTCTCTATCGCTTGTTCCGCGCTCTCGCCTGCACCTTCGGCTCAGGCAGAACGTGACAATTTTTCGTGCGTGCAGACGGCGTTCATCGATTTATGAAACGTTATCACGTCAAACAATACCTAATTATACATAGACTAGACAAAATATCGAAATAGTTATCGCAATCAGGAAGTGGCTGATCTGATTTATTTTATCCTTAATATACTAAGTATGTAAATTAATTTTATTACAACATACCTCATAATAATAAATTATTCGAGTGAATTATTGGGCGATAATTCTAAAATCCAGTTTTGAGCATTAATTTTATTTGAACTTTACCTAAAATAGGTCAAGTTTTTAAAACGTTGACTTTGACGTTGACATAATGACAACGTGACATTTGCTCCGCCATGTCACAACCAGCGTTTTTTAAGAAACGAATCTAACACAATTATTCTCTACCATAGACCTTTTTACTGTCAATTTCGCTACGACTCTCCCACGGCTAAAGATTATAAAAACGCACTCTCTTTAATTACGCTAATGTGTGAAGTAGATTGTTTACTTTGACTGAGTAGTACTAAGGGGACTTTAAATTATGATTTATTGTTCTGAGACAATTACAAAAAATATAAACAAAACACCCAAGTGCTTAAGTCGCGCCTGAGAGGGTTACCGTACCTCTACCTATCACATTTTCACCAAAATGCTTTTTTTACCATCAGTTTATTCAGGGCAACTCCGCCGTTACAAACTATTAGTGTACCAAACATTGCTCTAATGATATATTTAACATAACATAAATACATTTTGATAAACACTGGTTTTACTCACGTATTATTTTGATAATACGTGATTTTGCCGCTCGAGTTCACGGTTCGCACTGAATGAAGATTCTCTAAATGAATCGAAACAGTGTCGGTGCCTCCATTGACAGAATAATACGTGAGTAAAACCTGTGTTTATCAAAATGTATTTATGTTATGTTAAATATATTATATTCACGTACAACTCACGAAAATTTTGAATATCACATAAACAGTTTCAACTAAAAAACAAATAAATAAATATTGATGGACAATGCACACAACACCATCTAGCCCCAAACTAAGCATAGCTTGTATTATGGTGACCAGATGGCTGATAGAATACTTATATTTTTTATTTTTTATATATTTTCTTATACTTATATATTTTAATACATTACTTATGATACTTAATAATAACACCCAGACACAGAACAAACAGTTGTGTTCATCACACAAATGTTTATCCTAATCGAACCCTCAACCTACAGCGTATAACACAGCTACTACCAACTGAGCTGACAAGGCAAATAAGTTCAATAAACTAACCACCTGGTATTAAAATGTAAACTAATCTATTTCTAATACAACTAACTTCATAATTTATCAAGTTAGTTAATTCGCTGACCGAAATAGAAGGCAGCATTCCGGTCGTAGAGGCCGAGAAGATAAGTAGTATTGAAAGACAATTTGCAGTTGAAAAAATGTTTCCATACATCGATATACGTCACAGATACGAGAGTTTGTTTTTGTAAACAGAAAACCTGGAGGATGGGTCACGGTTTTGAACAAAATAATCAAATAGGATTCATAGGTTCAGTGAAGGTTATTCAGAAACAGAAGACGAAGGAAACAATAACTTAACAAGGCGATAGCAATTATATTCATTAATTGGGGGTTCCATCCAACACCTATCGGAACCGAAGCCAACCTCACCGGCCCGTGGTACACCCTGCTGACTAACAAACGAGGCTCTGGCGCCCCACCCACCAACACGCACTGGACCAGCGCGGTGGGTTATGGTACGAACCCTCCCATCCATGACAGACGGAGAGAATGGGGAGAGGCCTTTGCCCAGCAGAGGGACACTGTGGGCTGATAATAATACTTAAAAATCACAAAACTGATATTTTATATTCAGGTGCCACGGGAACACTACATAAATATACAAATACTTGCATATCAAATATTTGTTCCGCGACAGGAATCGAACCCTTACTTCTGCGTCTCAACCTGGCCTTGGCACAGAGGTCATCATAACAGTGCGCAGAGGTGTCAGTAATAAGTAGGTACCTAACATTTGACCGTGTCGACAGCCAGACAAGTTGAGTTCACTCAAAACCATTACAAAACAACTGAAACTCATACATTGTTAGATCTGCACGATATATTTATCAGATCCGATGAGATAAGTCGTACAATGTTCATTGCAAACACCCATTGTGGTTCGCGATCTGACCCGGATTGCTAATAACAGGTTTGTGCATAGTAAGTTTGTTTCAAAGCAAAAAGTTTTGATTGACCTTATTTCCACGAGGAATTGTTACAAAGGTACCTAATACCTAACCAAATTTCAAAAGCTGTCTAAACTGACAGGAGATAAGACGAGTTTCTCGCCGAAAACTTCTTGGAGTCAGCGGTATGCTTTGTTCTTGACCATACATTTTATAAAATAAACACACTCTCGGTTGGAACGAAATTCCTATCTTATTATTATTATTATTATTATTGTGTATTATTATTGATAAATTATATTCTTGATTAACAAATTCATTCGTTCATCTAATTCATTCAGTCGTGTCACCCGTATGGATAACTGTCTATACTAAAGAAAAGGTCGTGACGTAAATTCGTGATGAAAAAATCTTACACTTTTTTTGACAAGTCCGTGCCGTGCGATAAGGAACTTCGTTCTTATTGGAACGAAGTTCTTGACATTTCACACAGCATCATCTGACCCCAATGTAAGCAGAGCTTGGGTTATGGATACCACATGACTGATATACTACTTACATACTTTTTTGTAAACACATACATATTATACATAGAAACACCCAGACCCGGACTACGGACCTTAGTTCACTAACTAAGGTCCGGCAGAGACGCAGAAGGTTGCGGGTTTGATTACCACCGCGGGATAAATGTTTGTATGATCTGCAAGTATTTGTATCGGGTGTGGGTATGAACTAATAAAACTGCGACACAAAGGTTTTATTTATTAAGAAATATTTGATTAATTAAAAAAAAACTCAAAAAAAATAATATTGTTCATGTGAAAGAGTTTCAAGCGCTGCTGGCTGCATTCTCGCGCTGAATGACCAATTCAAAATACGGACCTAGGAACAATTAACTACACTACGGTCTCAATCTAATTAGTATTCTATAAGCTTTTGTGTGCATGATGTTTTAAGGGGCCTGAAGACCTCAAGGGACTTTTAAAACATCGCTATGTCCGTCTGTCTGTCTGTCCGCCTCTATTCAGAGCTCTTGTTGCAGATTCTTGTTCATCACGATGAAATCGCACGGGTATTACCGCACTGCCCATCTCTGGTAGTGATCTGGCTCAGTTGAGCTATTTATTCATTGATTTAAACTGTCCTTAGATAGCTCAACAGTTTTACATGTATTAATATTATTGTATATTCTGTACATATCTGTAATTTATATTGTCAATGAAAAATGTAATTAAACTCAGGTGAAAATGCGTTAGAGCAAAGGCGAGGCGTGGCAAAGTCACAGTACTGCGCAACCGGCCCCGATCCTCACGACACGAGGAAGTCAGGACCGTGTGGGAAGGTACACGACTTTATCTCCACAGGCTTTGTCTACACTATTTCAGACCAAGGACAGTTCAAAACTTTATGCAAACCTAATTTGCGAATGTTTTGAGGTAACTTCTATAAACATCATTTTCACTCAAAACGGGCTATTTAGAGGCAAAGATCCAAAGAACGTAGCCAGTATTGGTAGTATAATTCGAACGATACACATTGTATAATATGTAGTAAAATTGGCAGAACCACCAGCTTACCCCGAAACATAATGTTTTGGGGAATGCGCCATGATCACGAGATAAACTGATCATGGCTTGACTGAGTTTATCTCGTGATCATGGCGCATGCAACTGTGCCGAAATATCAAAAAATACAAAAACTCATAAGTATATCATGGTATAGTATTATGTTATCTGTGATCATTGTAAATATCCCGGAAAATTATGTTCAAAACCATGAAAGTTACAGAAGTTACCACAAAATATTATGTTTTGGGGTAAGCTGGCGGTCCTGCCAATTTTACTACGCTCTTTGGACAACCTCAGACGATTATGAAGGCAACTTAAGATCAGAGATGTGGAAGAGGTGTCTACCGAACCCGGGGATTACGTTCGTGAGCATGTTTTAATTGTTTCAATTACCATCGCGATATAGCGCCGTATTTCAGAAAATTTAATTTCAGATTGAGAAATTCATAAATATTTTAACAGTTGTGAATAACAATGACTGTTGGTAAGGTTCTAAACCAATTCAACACTATCTGCCCTCTAGCAGTGATCTGGATCATTTGAGCTATCTATAGATCGTTTTAAACGGTTCTTAGATAGCTCAATGGTTTCACGTGTATTTTATATTGTTGTATGTCTGTAATTACACTATCCTGTTAGAAAATACATTAAATTAGCTTCCATGTTATTTTTTAGTTTATAAATTAAGCTGTTACTTATTATTTATTAACTAGTAATCTACTTACATAATCTAAAGGCTTACTATAACAGTAAAAAAATCTTACAAATTATTCTGTGAGACTGTTTGAGAAACATCCTTACATCTTTAAAAGACCTATCTAACGATAAACCACACGGGGGGGAATTTAAAAAAAAACTCCACTGCAAAGGTAGAGTTATAAGTTTAGTTCCGCTGCATATGCAGTTCGTGCGATACGGTGGCTTACTGATGAAGCTACAGCTAGACTAGTTTATTTCAGTTACTTCCATAGTGTTATGTCATTCTCTGGGGGAAAGCAGCTTATATTGGTAAAATATTTGTAATTCAAAAAAGGGCAATACGTGCCATTTATAAAATGAAACCACGAGAATCTTTGAGAGAAATATTCAAAGAAATTAATATTCTCACAATAGCTTCACAATATATATATGAAAATTTGTTATATACACATAAAAATAGAGATGGGATTCAGCAAAATAGTGACCTTCATAAAATGAACACTAGGAATAAACATAAATTATACATCCCTAGGTTTCGACTAGAAAAAGTTAATAAGTCATTTATGGGGAACACGGTGCGCTTCTATAATAAGCTTCCTGAAAATGCTACTAAACTACCTATTAAGAAATTTAAAGCATACATTAAAGGTAGTCTTTTGAAGAAAGCTTATTATAATATAGATGACTATATTATTGATAAGAATGCATGGCCTCATGTCGCTCTGCCGTCAGACAGTTAACCGACACACTTGAAATGTATAAACTCTCTTGTATTTGTATTTCGTAGTTAAGGTAGTTATAAGATGGATCATTATAAAAAAGCGCTAGGACCAAGACGAGTTTCTTGCCAATTCTTCTCGAGCTTGGGTTAGGATGAATTGGCACCTAAATTCACCTAGTATGTAAGACGTTTCAAAGTGATCCTTGTGATTGTATTGAATAAATCATCTTTTGACTTTGACTTTGACTTTGATAATAACATAACAAAGTCATAGCCAATCATCATTGTGTAAGTTCTAAACGGAATCGCAGAATGGCCTTCTAGAATTCTTGGATTTTTCGTCGTACAAGTCACCAAAAACATTGTACACATAAAATTGAATTGTAGTTGTGTTCAGAAAGCACAATTTACTGATTAGGTTACCTACTCCAATTTGCTAAACATGAAATAACACGAGAAAAACGATATAAATTATAAGAGATATGTTTCTTCATAAAATGTCTATCAAATAATCGGGCTTTCTAATATTGGGTTGGTTACTTTATCACTGGATGGTTTTAACGATCGAAGAAATCATTTCGCTCGTAGAACCATTAGTAATACATCTTAAGGATGGTCAAATTAGACCAGCGTGGCCATACTGGTTTACTTCGGAGGAGTGACCCCAAAGAGTCTCCTTCTTCTTCTTCTTCGGCAATGGCATGTGTCATTCTTATGTATTTTTTTTCAGTGTCAAATGTTTATATTGCTTATAGATTGATGTCCTTTGTGCAAAGGACAAACATAAATCGTGACATTGGCGAAATTGTGGTCACTTCCACAAAGGTCATTAACTAAGAATTTAATTAAATTAGTATAATGTCACGAAGCCGTATCTTGTTCGTTCGTCATTTGTTATTTTATATAAAATGGTGTCTTTGCATATAAAATATATGGATTATTCTTGCTCGAATAACAAAGAAACACAAAGCTTATATTCCAGTTATTCACACCCAAGTCAATAAGTCTAGCTCCATTTAAATTAACACAAAAATAACTAAAACTTAAAAATTATAAAACCGCAAATAACTAAACAATATACGAAAAATAATCAATATGAGACCGCTTCGAAAGACGGCCAAAAATATTTATTTCTTTTAACAACGGCATCTGTCTTCAATGACAATTTTGCCAATTTCAAGTTGTCATTTTGTTATAAATAACCACAAAATTACAGTCGATCATCATTTTTCTATTATAATCGTAATCGTGAACTGACGTTTAAAATTTTCCTGGATTCTTGTAAGTATCACAAATCAGAAGCTACACTACACTTTTTTACTTTTTTTTATTTCAATTAACTACACCTAAGAAGTCACACTTTATTGATTAAAGTTCCGCTAAAAACAAAATAAAAAAAATACGAATTAATACGGAAAAAACTAGTTAATTTAAAGAAACTATGTTACTTCGTAAAATATCAAATGAAGAATCCAACTATTATCCTAGATCAAACAATTCACTTGACACTGACAAATTTGTCATCTATATATTAATACGTGAAGCAAAAACTTTGTACCCCTTTTTACGAAAATTGCGCGGACGGAGGAGTATGAAATTTCGCACACTTATAGTTTATATAGAGGAGTGCAAAATGCTGTTATATTTTTATTATGCATAAAAATACATACATTAATTTTCAAAGAGACCAGTGGTCGATCACTAGTTATTATAAAGACAGCAGATGCCATATAAAGAATCACCAAAGACCACTGACTTTAGGTAGATAGGTATGTTATTGGTCAAAATATATGAGTCACAACACAACATCAAACCATTCATCAAATGATTAATTGATAGAAATGTTGCAATGCGCCCACGCAGGCTCGCTTTGTGCTCTGCTATTATTGGTTGTTCAACGGCCGCCGCTGACAAGAACACTAATTTTGAAATATTAGATTAATATTGCTTTGTTTTGATAATGTGTGGTCGTAAATGAACTTGACCAGAATTACCACACTAATCTTCAATTCACTAAATATATGATAATTTATTCTATAGTTGTTTTTTTTGTGAAGTTTTTAACCTCTTGAACGACCTATGGGATAATTTATAAAATAATTTGTGACATATAATTGCAATGTCAGTAAATGACACTATAATAAATAAAACGTTAATGAAAAAAAATCTAGGATGTTGAATCTAAATATTTATCATGGCTAGATCTTCGAAAACAAGCATAAAAGTAATTAATATATTTTTTTAAAACATATTCATTTAACCATTAGAGCTTGTAAATTAAAGCATAAAAAATAATTGCATTTATCTTTTGATAAAAACGGACATGAGAAAAAGGTTTTGAGCTGTACTTCCGTTATGTTTTTACCGTTATAATTAACGATCTTATAAATATCTTATTTTTGCAAGTAGTATCGTATCAGGTGCGGATTCAGACCTTGGAATAAGAGGCGGTCAAAGATAGGTAGGTGAGAGCGAGTGTCGTGGGCTGTGTGTTGTCATACTTACTTTATACACCCAGAAGCCAGCGCCAGGGTCAAAAACCGACATTCTAAAGACGCTTCCCCTGAATAAGACACTGTTCTGTTCTGTTCGAAACTTATTGAGAGTGGTGGAACAACGTAAAGACTAAATAAATATATTAGTAATAAAACCGAAAATAACTAGTGAAAAATAACTGATATAAAACGCAATGTTTACTTTGCAACACGGCCAAAAATAAAAAACTTAATAGTATTTATTGAATAGAGTAATTTTTGAGTATCACTTGACTTATGATTTTTGACCCCCTCTTGACCCCCTGGGTACGCGTCTGACCAGAGTAATGCAAGTTATCGCCGTTAAGGTGAAGCGTTTCCTGCGCAGTTTCACTTTCCGACTTAGCTCGCTTTCGTCGCGTTTCACTTTCGATACACTTACTACATTGACGTAATAATTTAAATGCATAACACGCGTAATAAATTCTAATACTCGTAAAGTGCTATTTCGCAGATAGAGGAAACAAAGACCGCTGGTTCTGAATACTTTTATATTATCCAAAGATTTTTTTCAATTATTCAACTCTCTCCATTGTTATTGTTAAATCTCCATTGTTATTTGTCTCTCCTTGTTATCGCTCTCTATATGAACTGCTTATATATTTCATGCTTTAATTTATACAAATATTTATACCTATATTTATATTTTTTCAGCTATATTTAGTTCAATCCATCCCAAGGTTGTCTGTCAGAGATCGCTACATAGCGATAAGACCACCCATTGTACTACCGGCTAGCAAAACATTGTTATTTTAATCTACTATTCCAATGTGTTTATGGTGTGCAATAAAGTACTTTTTATTTATTTATTTCTGTAATTTAAGTTGTTACTTATATGTTTTCAGTGTTGGATACCACCTTTTAAGTATAAAATACCTGTGTTAGGAGAATATCGCCCTCCCTAATAGTGGTATAAAGCTATTCTATTCTGCTGTAACATACACTACTTATAGTAAACTAGCTGCTGCCCGCGGCTTCGCACGCGTAGTACTTACATAAAAAGTAGCCTGTATTCCATTTATCTCTATACCAAAATTCATCAAAATCGGTTCATCAGTGGTTTAGACGTGAAAACGTAACAAACAGACAGAGTTACTTTTACATTTATAATATTAGTAGAGATAACATTCATGTAAGCTTTTGAGGGTAGATTTAAGAATGTTAGCAAAGTCAGTTGTAAATGTACAAGTTACTCTTAAATTAATTTTTTGACTGTTAGTTTACAGCATAATGCAAATAACGAATACCTATTTAGAAAGCTTAACCTAATGTCTAAACAAACAATACATACGTTTTATATCATTATACTAACTATCCTCTGTTTTCTGTCTGCATATCTAAGTAGGTAACTATGGGTACCTGGGAAAGCCTGCGCTATCAAACAGAATCCCAGGCAGAGTAACGTCAGTGGAGAGGAAAATTCACCCACCTCAGCTTACTGGAAATGATCCATGAACGAAAGTTTTCAATTACAATTAACTGCTCTATAACTTTGCTGTCACCACCTAAATCATCTTCAACAGATAAACGAAGGCCAATGATGATGATGATGATGAACTATCTAGTATGCATTGTTATCGTCGGTTCAGTACTAATCTCGCGAAACTGTCAAAAACAAAACTGTCAGTAAGTACTCATTAGACCGACGCTATAAGCTCAAGGTAGATGATTCTTAAGTCTAGGTATATAACATAAGGTTAGCCTTCAACTCAGGCTTCGTTCTTGCAATCAATGCGATATGCCCAATTAAGCCAAGCTTATACTTATGATGCCTTATTAAAAACCCAAGATTATAACCAACATATAGATAGCTAAATTAGATAAATGAATAATAAATTATGCTGGACATTTCACACAGCATCATTTAGCCCCAGAGTAAGCGGAACTTGTGTTTTAAAAACCACATAGGTAACTCAATAGGTACTACTTATAAACTCTTTTTTGTAAATACATAGGTACGTACATGTCGCTCGGGCTGTATGTTGTTATGTTGTGAATTTTGTAATAATGCTTTTGTAATGACGAAATAAATAAGTTCATATACCTACCTTGCGTAATTAAATTAAGTATTTTTTAAAATAGAAAAATACCCAAATTCCGATTTTTATTGCAGATCATACAATATGTTCCACGGCGGGAATCGAACCCGCAACCTTCTGCGTCTCAGGCAGGTCTTTGCTAAAAAGGTCGTCACAGAGATAAAGGTTTTGTAACCCAAATTGGTAGGTAAGTGTCTGCCTACCTTACCTAGATAGTCATTTTTAAGTAAGTACTCAACAGCGTTCAATATAAGATCCACTTATATTCATAAATATCCAAATATGTAAGTAATTTCAAGTCATTACAGACTTAATTTGGGTAATCAAAAAAAAGTTTTTCCTCAATTAAACCTAGGAAATGCACTCAAGGCTGCGATGTTCGAGACTAACTTCTAAAGGTCAAGAAACCTTTCGAGGTATATTTCCCACATACAGACCAAAGTAAGCTAGTATTTCTGACAAATAAATGTCACGTTGACAATGTCAAAGTTCGCTGAAATGTGTCAAATAAAAAAAAAGAAACCGAGAACGAACGCTAGGGTTAACGACCCGGAGGCAGGTTGTCCTTTAGTGCAGTTGAGACCTAGACCACAGATAATGCAGTAATACTAAGGTATAGTACTTATTGGCCAATATCAAATATCAGATTGAACATTTGTTGCAATGGGCTTATACCGTCAGATATATATATAGGTATATATGTATAGTTGTGTGTGAAAGTAAGTACCTACATACCTACAAACTTTTAGTAATTAATGAAAATTAGGTATTAAATTAGGTTTTTAGGTAATTATCGAGTGGTTTGCGACTGATAGGTCCTGGGTTCAAGAGTCAAATTTACTAGATAGTCATCAAATTAGAACAAAACCCAGAACTATACATGTATCGTCTAGCTGTTCTGAATGAAAAGCTGTCAAAAATGGTCTTGATTCGAGTTTTTTTTAATACGGTCATTAGTACCTACGTATGGTTAATTAAGAAATCTGTATTTAAGTTTTAAAAACTGTAGGTTACAACACCTTATTCAAGAATGTTCAGAGTTAAAATTAAGTAACAAATGAAACTGAAACAATAGCTGAGAAAGTCCTTCCATTTAAACATATCCGAGTTCGCATCACACCCGTAAAAAACATTTAATGCATTGCACAGACTATAAACCTTACGTGCTTAAATTCACATACAACAATAGCCGTAGAAATGTGGCTTAGAACCACCATATAATCGTAGCACAGACACTAACACTTAATTTCCATCCACAGCCGGGTGCGTTCTAAACCACATTCTACACTTAATTTTGACACTTACGTAAATTTTGGCCGCCATATTTAAACTGGTTAAACTGTCAATTGTCACTCGCGACGCGGGCGCATGCGCGGAGGTTACGCGCGGCGAATGGCGCCCGAGCTTCTAACCTCACTTTATAAACTCCCCCCCAAACTATTATTATATTAATTACATTCGATGTTTTCACTGAGCGATTGATTTAGATCAGTCTTCCTACAAAGATAATCCCGGGACTGATATACTTAGCCTCTGTGGAGAAAGTATTGTGTTCTCGGTTCCTTTTGTATCATGTAGTAATTTGCTGCTTGATATGAAGATTGGTAGCGTCTCGGTTTTGATAATTATCACGATAATTTGTAGACATTGTAGTCTGCGATAGATAATCAAATGTTGTTATGGAATGTATGAATATGGAATGTAAGTATATGAGACTAAGTTTTTGACTTCTAAAAGACGAAACTAAGCATAAGTACTTTTCCGATCATTTAAATTCACTGCGATCTGCGACTATACCAAAATTCTTCAAAATCGGTTTAGCGGCTTAGGCGTGAAAACATGACAGATAGACAGACAGACAAACAGAGCTAAATTCAAATTTATAATATAATATACTAGCGACCTGCCCTGGCTTCGCAAGGGTGCAATGCTGATACTAAATATACTACAGAATGTCTAATGTGATTAGAAACCTCTAAAATTATCAGTGTTTCTCTACTATATTATGCATGTAATTATACATATAAACCTTCCTCTTGAATCACTCTTTATCTATTAAAAAAAACCTCATCAAAATCCGTTACGTAGTTTTAAAGATCTAAGCATACATAGGGACAGACAGACAGCGGGAAGCGACTTTGTTTTGTACTATGTAATGATATATCCTAGGTCTGTGAGCGTGAGTGACAACCCTATTAATATTATAGTATATGTAAGTTTGTGTGAATTCCTCGTTGGATATTTCATGAATTAACATAACTCTTATAATATTAATTTGTATCATTCGTATTATTTCATGTTTTATGACTTAGGTAAAAGTGTAGACAATTTAGGTAAATAAGTGTAACATACATAGTGACTTGTTTGATGGCGGCATATTATTTTTATTAATCTAAGACTATTTTTATGTTTAAATTAATAGTAAGCGTTTTGATGTACATTGTAAGCTTTCTGGTATTCTGAAATAAATAATTCTAAATATCCATTGTGGTGCCTTCCACAACGGCGAAGGTCTTCCAAGTAAACGATTTATTTTTATTTTTATATAAATGTAGTCGGTATTCTTTTTAGTTTTTAAAACGTAATTTTTAACTAAATGGGTGTTTTTTTTTAAATAAATATGAGATAACTTCAAAGTATACTCTATCTGATACAAAAATAATTATCGAAATCGTTTAATTTTTTTAATTAGTTTTACTCTATAAAAAATGAAGCGTAGTCATGTATAAAAACATTTGCTCAGATGACCGCTTTCGTTATTTCGTCGGTTAAAAAGTAATCTAAAACGATGACACATAGGCTCGCTACAATTTTCATAATTATATAATATTTTTTAACAGGCAATAAACCAGTTTATAAAAACACTGGGACTTCATATCTAACCTACAAACAAGTAAATTGTTCTGAACCCGTACCTGGGTACCGTATTACGTTGACCTGGGAGTATTATCATATCTACCAATTATATTTGAAACCTGATTGAGTGCGTAACATTTTATTATGTAAAGTACGAGTATATTTGAAATTAGATCACCAGTTATTTCTATTACGAGAACTTTCAGATACCTACTCTTATTAAGGTAGTACCCTCAGCAAGTTACCTCTAGGGAAAAATGTGTCACTTTCTTTTTGTAACTATCTGCTAGCTAGTTAATTAAATGAATCATGATTATAAGATAGATATAATAGGTTTTTTTTTTCTTCGACTTCAAAATAAATATATAAATAATCCCGAATATTTCACACAGCATCATCTGGCCCCAAAGTAAGCAGATTGTGTCATTGATACCACATGACTGCAATACTACTTATATACTTTTGTAAATACATAGTAATACATATTATATTATACATAGAAACACCCAGACCCGAGACAAATACCTGCAGCTCATACAAACATTTGTAAAGATAAATAATACATATTATAAATATTGGTGGACATTGCACACAACACCATCTAGCCCCAAACCAAGCATAGCCTGTATTATGGTGACCAGATGACTGATAGAATACTTAGATATTTTTATATACTTACTTATGATACGCTAACACCTAGACACAGAACAAACACCTAAGTTCGTCACATAAATGTTTATCCTGGGAGGGAATCGTACCCTCAACCTATAGCGCAGAAGGCAGAGCTACTACTAACTGAGTTGACAGGCCAGTCAATGTTTTTAATGTCATTATTAATTGTTTAATTTATTAAATAAAGTCATAACTACTCAATAATCATCATCTGCTAAAATTGACGTTGTTTAAACTTGAAGCTTACACGAAAAATTACGGCCTTACTTAGAAACGTCTCTCAAGTTAATCACTGTTTATAATAGTGCCATCCCTTTTTGTAAGATAGTGACAAACAGTGACGGCGATTCTTAAGCAGTGTTTATACAGTGTTCAAGTTATAAAGGTTTTATAAACTAAATTAATAAACTATGTATTTATAGTAGGTGATAAACCTAAATAAAATTCTATATGTATTTATTTTCTCATGAAAATCGCAATTTCAGCGCCGTTTATGCGAGTCAAGGTTACTAGCTCAGGGTACTGCCTTAATTAAAAACTTCAATCTAGATCCCAAGATACCAAAAGAATTAAGTTATGAAGAAATATTGCTCGCACGTACATAATGGTACTTACGTACTACGTAAAACTTACTTTTATGATTTGTTGTGTTTATCTAATTAATTAGATATTTTTATTGAATTACATAAGCGCACATAAATATATACTTAGGTATCTAACTAGGTAAAACTAGGTCTACATACTGATGCGTACTTAGTAAGTATACATAAGAATTTCAACGACCTCTGTGGCGCAGTGGGTCTAGGCCTTCATAAGTCGCAGAAAGTTGCGGGTTCGCCGCGGGACAAATGTTTTTATGATCTGCAAGTGTATTAAGTATGTTATTACAAAAAAGACGTATACAAGTAGTATATCAGTCATGACGTTCCCATAACACAAACTCTGCTTACTTTGAGGCTAGACACAAAACAAACACCTATGTTTAACCTTCTGGGTTGGGTTTTGTGCATTGACCACTTTACTTATTGTTATATTGATCCCTGGATACGTATATTGATATATATTGATCCCTGGATACGCGATCGCAGTTGCATTTTCAACTGAGTGCTTTCTTATTTCAAAGAGCAGAGCAAACGTATTGGTAGCGTATGAATCTCGCGGCGGGAATCGAATCCGCAATGTTCTGCGTCTCATGCGGCCCTTGCACTGTGCCACAAAAGTTGTCAGTATAAATTAATCTATCAGTCACCTGGACACCATAATAGAAGCATTGCTTTATTTGGGGCTAGATGGTATTGAATGTATTGTCTATCAATATAAATATCCTTAAGTATATAAGTTCCGTACCGCACGGTACGGACTTGGCGGACTTGGCCAAAAATGTGTAAGATTTTTCGCCTAGACCCCATGCGCCAAGAAGATGAACGAATGAATTAAATGAATTGAATGATGAACAATAAATTGTTTATTTTCACAAGTCTAAAAAATATATTAATTACGAAATTTCCTACCATTCCTGCAATTCATTAGTTATTTCTGCGTTTCATTTAATTGCTTTCAGACGCTAGTAATTCAATTGTATTTGTTAATCAATAATATAATACGTATAATAATAACAATATACTACGATTGGAACCTCGTTCCAACCGTGTACCACGACACTACTAAACTACCTATTAAGAAATGTAAGCATACATCAAAGGTAGTCTTTTGAAGAAAGCTTATTATAATATAGATGACTATATTATTGATAAGAATGCATGGCCTCATGTCGCTCTGCCGTCAGACAGTTAACCGACACACTTGAAATGTATAAACTCTCTTGTATTAGTATTTCGTAGTTAGGGTAGTTATAAGATGGATCATATAAAAAAGCGCTAGGACCAAGACGAGTTTCTTGCCAATTCTTCTCGAGCTTGGGTTAGGATGAATTGGCACCTAAATTCACCTAGTATGTAAGACGTTTCAAAGTGATCCTTGTGATTGTATTGAATAAATCATCTTTTGACTTTGACTTTGACTCAGGCATTCTCTTTTATAGAAAGAGAAGAGGTGTTGGTTTCCAAGCAGTCATTCAATATTACTAACAATCGGTAATTGCCAATCAGTGTATAGCGCATGTGGTGCATACCAAAACCAATGTATAATGTATCCTTGTGGCAACAACGGCCAACAGCCTGGTCACGGATCTCTATTGCGACACGGTGCCTGGTGGTCGGTGTGGTTGGTACCTACCTTGTTTCTTAGTGGAGAACTTATCACAAGTTATACTTTCATCAGGAATTAATTCATTTTTGAAGTTCCGTAATTAAAAAAATACGTTTCAAACACTAAAAGAAAACCGACTTCGTTAAATGAAATTTGAGCCCATAAAAATACAAACGAATGTAGAATCATCTTTATAATGTCTTGAGTTTCTTGCCAGTTCTTCTCGGGCTTGGGTTAGGATAATAATAATAATAATAATAATGCCGGACATTTCACACAACATCATCTGGCCCCAAAGTAAGCAGAGCTTGTGTTATGGGTACCACATGACTGATATACTACTTATATACTTTTTTTTTTGTAAATACATACATATTATACATAGAAACACCCAGACCGGAGACAAATACTTGCAGATCATACAAACATTTGTCTCGCGGATGAATTGGCACCTAAATTCACCTAGTATGTAAGACGTTTCAAAGTGATCCTTGTGATCGTATTGAATAAAGTATCTTTAGACTTGACTTCGACTTTATGAAGTCGGTTAAAAAGTTTTTATTTTATGCTTTTTAGTACTTTATAGGTCTAAAGCTGCCATAAAGGTCGAGAGCTTACATTAAGGCTTACCTAAGTGCACGTGCGGAGCCTCTGAGGCGCACTTTAATCCTTTCACCACACTGGTTAAAAATAACTAGTAACAAGATAAGAAGAAGTACTTTATAATTTTTTGAAATTCGTAAACTCCACTGGAAAATCCCAGGAAAGCAAATTCGAAATTTCGTTTACTTGGATAACATAGTTTTTTTATTTAAACGAAACCGCTGAACTACTATTTTGATGACATTTCTATGGAACCTATTGGAAAATGTATACTCACACATAAAAAAAGATTTTTTCAAATCGGTTCATAAAGGTCGGAGTTAATAAATGGTAACAAACAAAAAAAATATATATATTGCAACTGAATTGAAAACCTCCTCCTTTTTTGAAGTCGTTAAAAAATAGGAACTGTTATAGGATTGCTTCTACGTCCTTCTGTTTTTGTATATGTAGATATTTCCAAAACCTTCTTCAAATCAACCATATTCATAATAAATATTATAAACGTGAATGTATCTATGTTTGTTTGTTACGCTTTCACGCGAAAACTACTTAACCGATCATCATGAAACTTTGTACACATATTTTTGGAGGTATTAGAAGTAACATAGGATACTTTTATGTTTTTTTTTATGGAGGTACCACGCGTGCGAAGCCGCGGGCAGCAGCTAGTTCATTATAAATACGTCCTATGTCGACGCAATAAAAAACTACGGTCATTATATGCCGCATATTTAAAACTTACCAGTAAATCAACCAAAGCTATGGGGTACTTTTCCGTTGACCTAGAATCATGAACAAATTTCATGAAGCAGGAAGCAAGGTCTTGTAACAGAAGTAAAAGTAAAAGTCAGAAAACCGTTTATTTGTACAGATATCACATAAAAAAGTATTTTATTTATTTATTTAGGTTAATTAACAATTTATACACAACATTATATAAAACCAAATGCTAGGGGTTGTAATCTATGTGTTTCCCACCTACTTAGTTGTCTGTCTGTCTTATTAATCATCAGTATAATCAATTAGGTATCAATTACAATTAATTAATTATTTGTAATTACAGGTTTTCTCAATACAGGCTTTGTCTAATGAAGTAGCCTACTCGTATCAATACTGCACTGCTATAGTCAAAATGATTTTTGACTTTGTTTTTGCTGTATTATATAATTTTTCATTTCATTTTCATTTCACCTAAGTACAATACGAATGAAAGAAACCAAAACAACGTATCTCGTCAAAACTCAGGTGGTTATAGTGGTGAGCAAGACACTAAAGCGATAGGAGGCTGGCGAGAGAAAGCCCTAGATAAAGACGGATGGAGATATGTACTCGACCAGGCCAGGGCTCACCTGTGGCTGTAGCGCCTAGGATGATGATGATGATGATAAATACGGTACCCTCTCAGGCGCAACAATAGCCACATTATAACACTTGCTAGAGCTACCTAGTGTGACCTAAATCGCCAAGTAAGTTTTTTTACCACTTCTTCTTATTAACTTATGATAATTTAACTTATTATCATATCTAACTTAATTAAGCGTTCCTAATTTAGTTAGCTGGTACCAACCGTATAGGTTTTACAAATGCTATGACTAACTAAATATACTAATATAAATATACACAAGGAAATATGGAATTAAGACAATATTCCGACCACTTACTCAACTCAGACAACTGATACGCTCTCCTAAAGACAAAGACCCTTTGAGTGTACCTGGCGTTTACAATATTCCTTGTGATTGCGGTAGCTCCTACGTTGGTGAAACTAAGAGGAATATTTCTACCAGGCAGACTGAACACATTCGTGCCGTAAAGAATGCTGACATTGAAAAGTCAGCAATTGCAGAGCATTCGCTAACCTCTGGCTCTACACATTATATTCGGTTTGATAAGGCTCAGGTGGTTTCTTTCTCCAGCCTGAAAACCTTGTCTGCACGGAACGTTTCATAGTAACGATGTGGAGCCGGTTAGTGATAGTGTCAGTGCTGTAGGTTTGACGGTTCCCAATGTTGAGGGCACGAGTGGCGAAGTCGAAGGGCCAGTACTAGCACCAAATTTTCTACCGCCTGCCGTGACGATGTTTCCCCGTAACTGAAAGATGTTATTACGAACACGGTGGTATAGGGCTATCTGCAAAAAATCCGTGCAAAAAATCTGAATTCCGGTTGTCGAGTTTTAAAAAATGAAATATTGCTGCGAGTAAATATGTGCAACAGAGAGGTCCCAGCGAACCATTCCACATAACCGTAATAGATTTGTAGCTTTAGACACGCATTCATAAAAAGAACAACAAAAGAAAAAAATAAGGATATAATAAAGTGGGTATATAAAGAGATGGTAATAAAGTCTGAAGGTAATATGGTTTACCCATAAAAGTAAAGGTACATACATACACATAGCTACATTTTCTTAGGCAACATAACCAATAAATAACAGATAACTTAGGTATTTAGCGGTTATATTGTGCGTCATGTAATTATATATCCGCATTTGATTTACTGTAACATACGTGCCAGTAAATTATTTAGTTGATGGAGGCACCGACACCGTTGCGATTCATTTAGAGAAACTTCATCAGGGTGAGTTTGATCCGCGATCCGTGAGTTGCCGCTTGCATTCATAGTTTGTAAAGTAGGTACCTATATTATTGAATTAACTCGTATTGACGAGTAGACTCGTAAATCATTGCATTTATTATCTACTAGCTGCTGCCCGCGGCTTCGCACGCGTGGTACCTACCCAAAAAGCCTATGTCCTTCTCCAAGATCCCATGTATCTCTATTACAAAATTCATCAAAATCGGCTCAGCGGCTTAGTCGTAAAAACGTGACAGACAGAGTTATAAATAAATATAAAAAAAAAAAAAAATCCGGACATTTCACACATCATCATCTGGCCCCAAAATAAGCAGAGCTTGTGTTATGGGTACCACATGACTGATATACTACTTAGATACTTTTTTTTTGAAAATACATACATTTTATACATAGAAACACCCAGACCCGAGACAAATACTTGCAGATCATACAAACATTTGTCCCGCGGCGGGAATCGAACCCGCAACCTTCTTCGTCTCAGCCAGACCTTAGCCCACTGGGCTACAAAGGTCGTCAAGTTACTTTCACATTTATAATACTATCCATACTAGTAAGTAGGGATCAATGTATAAGTGTAGCCTCAGCACTCTACCAGAGTCTTGCTATTGTTAAATACGGATACACAAAAAACATGTGTAGATTGACAATCCATACTTCCATCCATGCTAAATTATTGATTCGAAAGTAACTTGACGAAAGTAACTCTACAGATCTTGATGAAATTCGGTAAGAAGATAGATAGTATTTTGCGGAAAAACAGACTACTTTTTATGTAAGTTACTCACTTTTTACTTACATAAAAAGTAGTCTGTTAGTCTAAAAAGAATATTACAAGAATATACTTCTCTATTATATTATACATGAATTATAGATATCTTCCTCTTGAATGTATTAAAAAAACCGCATCAAAATCCGTTGCGTAGTTTTAAAGGTCTAAGCATACATAGGGACAGACAGACAGCGGGAAGCGACTTTGTTTTTTACTATGTAGTGACTACGCGTGCAAAGCCGCGCGTAGCAGTTAAAGTATACAGTATTTGTTTGTTTCATTTTCGCGGTTAAATGGCTGAACAGTAAATTTATGGAATTTAAGGTAGGAGTATTATTTAGCATTATTTATTTATTTATTTATAAATAAATTTAAATTTAATAAATAAAATATTTATTTATTTATTTATAAATAAATAAATAAATATTATTTATAAATAAATAAATAAATAATGCCGGACATTTCACACAGCATCACCTGGCCCCAAAGTAAGCAGAGCTTGTGTTATGGGTACCACATGACTGTTATACTACTTATATACTTTTTTTTTGTAAATACATACATATTTATACATAGAAACACCCAGACCCGAGACAAATAGTTGCAGATCATACAAACATTTGTCCCGCGGCGGGAATCGAACCCGCAACCTTCTGTGTCTGAGGCAGGCCTTCACCCACTGCGCCACAGAGGTCGTCGAAATTTGAAATGTCGAAATTTTGTTTCGTGAAAATTGTATTTTGGGGAAGGATATAATCCACTTTTGCATGTAGGTATCCGAAGCTACTAGGGGAAGCTAGTTACCTATATACTAAGGCCTTGTATAGGCCTTATAAGTACGAAGTACGGTTTAAATTAGATCGGCATTATCAACTAATATGTTGTATGTAGGTACTATTAATCTCTACAATACTATGACGTACAGACGGGCTCCCGGACAGAGCTGACCTTGCCAACAGCCCCGCCTTACCGTGAATGGACGCAGACACTCACAAACTTGTTAACAATTGTCAATTAACTATAGAGATTTGAGATTATTTGTAGCTCAGCTGGTCGGTTAGATTGGGCTAGAGATTTTTAAATGCCACTGTATCTCATGGTGTTGATAGGTCAGAGGTCACTCTGGGTGTTTTCTATGTATATGTATTTTTCTAAGATACACACGCGTTTCAAACGATGTTTTAACCAACTTTGTTACATTTACGGATAGTACCCGAATGACTTTTGAAGTTCTTATGGGAGGGTAAACCGCTTCGTTACGTAACGCGTTACGGCGCCAGTCTGTCTGGCTTCTCTTTCTCTCACACATATGGCAGCGGTAGGCAGGCTCCTCATCTCTCACTTTAACCCACAGCGCTAGTTACATTAGTTTAAGTTATCACTTCTGTCAGGCGTCCCGAGGCGAGAAATTTCTTCAGTTTATTTTTTGTACATAAACTGAAGAAATTTTCTGTACTTTTTCTATCATTAAGGTACAGGCAGTTTCATGAGTGTTGCAAATAGATGCACTTGATTCTAATTTGGATCTGACTAACGTAGTGTAAAGTAATTTGATAGCGTCAAGGTTAGTCAAATATTTGCAGTTTCAGGAGACAAAGCCTTTGGAAGCAGGTGGCTGTAAGAGTTCGCATATGCTCATGAAAGGTGAGTTTTACGTCGAACTTTATACCAAGATCTTTGATGTATAGACACCTAGTTATTAGTAGACTATGAAGAGTGTCGTTTTTTAAAAGACTACGAAGACCGCGTAGACCGCGTGAAGCTCATCATTTGACATTTGTATATATTGATATATAGTCTATTCCTTTCGCTCCAAGCCGAATTGCATTAATATCCTTTTGCATTAATTCACTACCATAAGGCGACATAATACCTATACATAAATATATAATAAAATAAAAATTGTAATAATAATATATATTAATAAATATTTATAAATCTGTTTAAGTTACCATCTTCATATATTGACATTAGAATGACAAAGATAATAGATACTTTAAAGCTACGATAGCTAATTAAGTGATTATAGGAAAGATGGTAAGTTTAAAATATAAATAATTTAAAAAGGTGTAGTTTTTCCCTATCAAAACATTCGTGAGTTGTACTAAGTATACATTTGAGTGCGAAGACATGTGTCGAGTTCACAAAAGGAGCCTCTGAGGTGCACTTTAATCCTTTCACCACACTGGTTCGAAATAACTAGTGACACGATAAAGAAGAACAAGAAGAAGAAGAGTGAACCGTAAACGCGGCAACCCACCATGATGAAGATTCTCTAGATGAATCCAAACAGTGTCGATGCCTCCATCAACAATACAATACGTGAGTAAAACTCGTGTTTATTAAAAATGTATGTAGTTTTGTCAAAATCCACTGGTGCGTTATTGGGTATCGAACTTACGACAACAGTATCCTGTCTTAAAAGTTCTCGAACAAATAACCCACAAAGAGACAGACGACCTTGACTCGGCCTACGCGCAGTTGAAAGTGAAATGAAATGAATACATAAGCTGGTTTGTATACACTACACTGAGTGTGGATGAATTTCATGGTGTCATAGTGTCACAAGGGTATTGTGTTACAATGTTACGGATATTACGGATATTGGGGAGTAAGGTGTTTGCTAACACCTTCTACACTGACAAAAACAACATGTAGGTACTTTATACTATTGCGTTAGGTGCTGCCTTATGTAAAAAACAATATCTTACAAAGGAATTGCACTAAAACCTAGTGCATTGCAGGATTACTCCCCAGTCTCAAATAAAAAAAAAATATCAAAATTTTGGCAGCAATGGTCCAGGTGGCTATTTTCAAAAATATAAACTCAAAAATACTGCATTGTACAAAATATGTAATAACTCTACAACCAAACCATATTTTATCATTCTGTAAACAACAATGTACTAATAGATATATTACCTATCTATCAGGCATGGCAAAGTGTTTAGTCAAATACTATATTTGATAATAATTAATAAGTAATAAATCACTTCGAAATCAGTAGCATGGCAACGAACTTTTTCGCGCCTTATCTAAAAGTTATTACTATGTATTTCTTCGGCTGCCGCACGGGGAATAAGAGGTTAATCAGCGTTTATTTTTTAACTGGCTTCCATAAAAGGAAGTTCTCATAAAAGGAAGTTATATTTTTACCTCATAACTCATGTGAAAGGATATCCGATTGGTTCCATCAAATCAAATCAAATCAAATCAAAACATTCTTAATTCAATAAAATCACAAGGATCACTTTGAATCGTCTTCTTACATGCTAGTGAATCTAGGTGCTGGTTCCTCCTAACCCCAGTTCAAGAAAAATCCGGTAAGAAACTCGTCTGGTCTTAACACTTTTTTGTATGATCCTTGCCAATTTTGTTGCGGATGCCGAGTCGAGTTGGAGCAGATTCATCCCAAGCTTTTTTGTCATTTAAATAATCAGATATTTTATAATATGCTTTAGTAGACAGTTTCTGTTTTATTACGTTTTTAAATTTGCCAATCGGTAAATCTAATACAGAGAAACCATAGAAATTATATCAAAATTGGTTTAGTAGTTTTGAAAAAATATGTCATCTCAGTAAACTATATTTCTATATTATGCTTTCCTGTCACTTTCCAGATGTGTTAACGAATTCCGAAAAATTATAAAGTACTAAACGAATTTCGAAAAATTATAAAGTACTACTAGTAAACTTCTTTAACTGACTTCAAAAATAGGAGGAAATTCTCAATTTGCTTGTATATTTATGGGCTTAAACTTCATTCAATGAAGTCGGTTTTCTTTTTAGTTTCTAATACATCATTATCTTCGCGTTATCCTGAAGAACATGAAATCAAGGGGCCTTCTCTTGAAATCTATAAACGATATAATCGCAAAACCCTACTTTTAGCTACATCAATTTAACTCATTTTGAGCGATGGAACGAGTGACATTAGTTTTGACAATTGATATCGTAATCCTCTACAACAGACGATTTGATAATTAGAATTTACAAGATACAATATGAGATATGAAAATAAAAATGATAAAACATTTATTACAGCAAAAACACAGTAAATCCTTATGACTATCGCAGTACATAGTCTAATGTTAGAACAATGGAAACACTCCATGTTTTGCAGAGAACTTATTCTACTTGTTGAAATATATATTGGCTTCCTCACTAGGCAAAGCCTGTATCGAGGCAACCTGTATCCCAGTTATACAGATCTTAGCATAATAACACTTCAGACAGACATACATTTAAGATTTTAATAACTATGTACGTAGGTAACATCAAAATATTTAAAAAAATATATCATGTAAAAATATAACAGTAGCAATTCCTTCTAGATAATGACACTAAGTACAGAAAATCTGAAGTATGTGATATTCACATACTATATAGACTTCATGATAGCGCGGCTTAAGCCGTTCGGAATAATTTACTAGTGCGTGCTAGGCCTGAATATGTAAATGAACGGAAAATATATACATATACATACATATTCTACCGGTTCCTATAGTAGAAGCTTGTGTGAGTTGTCCACCAATATTTATTTATTTAATTATTTAACAGAGACAAAGCTCTTTAAAGCACCAAGAAGCACTACTACTCCATAAATCGAAATCCATAAACTTCTCATACAAAAGATTTGAACGCGCTGCACCCAAATATTCTAAACATTTTGTAAAACTCGCAGTTGCTTATTGTACCCGTGGATATAATAGGTTGTATCTAGTAGTCAGGCTCTGATTGTGTACTTTCCCTGAACTAACTAAAGTAAAGAAAACACGAACATCCAAACATTTAAATAAATAATCCCGGACATTTCACACAGCATCTGGCCCTAAAGTAAGCAGAGCTTGTATTATGGGTACCACATGACTGATATACAACTTACATATATACTTTTTTTTTTTTATAAACATGCAGTTTATACATAGAAACACTAATTTGTCCAGCGGCGGGAAACAAACCCGCAACCTTCTGCGTCTCAGCCAAACCTTAGCCTGTTGCGCCACAGAGGCATTTGAATCAGGGATGACACATCTATAATGTATAATAATAATTAAATGACACTTCTTAATCATACTACTACTAACTACATCATGGAAAGGTGTTGATTAATCTTGCAAAACATGCTAGAAAAAAACATTTCAATAATGAAACAAAATGTCTATTTAAACATATTTGAAACTGTCATTTAAACATAAGGTAATAAAAATTATTTATCCTAATCGAAGTCGGGGAAGAATCTGGCAAGAAACGCTTCCTGGTCCGAGCACTTCTGTATGATCTTTCCTATCGACTTTTTATGAAAATGATGTTGATGAAGCTGTTAATTGAACATCCAACGAACTGCTTAAGGCGACTCCCTGATCAAATGACTTTAACGTGTATTCCCGGCGCTGAAATCGCGATTTTTTTTAAAGTTTAACGGGTTACTTTCCGTCTATTAGTGTAAGCTGCAAGTTAAAACGACCTCAACTTTAGAAAAAGATGATTGTGGCATTATTTTATTATTTAATTATAAAGCTAATAGTTACTTTCATTATCATTATAAGCCTTCGTTTATCTGTTGAAGATGATTTAGGTGGCGTCAGTAAAGTTACAGAGCAGTTAATTGCAGGTAATTGAAAACTTTCGTTCATGGATCTACTCCAGCAAGCTGAGGTGAGTGAAGTTTCCTCTCCACTGACGTCACTCTGCCTGGGATTCTGTTTGATAGCGCAGGCCTTCCCAGGTACACTAACTTCGGGACCTTGTTAACAAGAGCTGCAGGAAAGACGAATCAGTGCATGCGGTGTCGGTTCGGTTGCAGGTGCATAACGGCTGGCACCGAGCCGGGCTTGTTTCAAGTTTTTCTTCTCTATTGCCAGCTCTTGTGTTAGTCAGCAGAGGGACTAACCCCCAAGAATTTGAAGACTATTGCTGTCGTCTCCATTATCAGTCTCCAAGCAGCACTCATCTAGGATCAGTTCCTCGTAGAAATCCTCACTCGAAGTGTTATATAGTTCAGCGAAAATTACCAACCCGATTTTACAGTCAGATGCGGGTGCTGAGGCAGAGGATGGTTAAAGTAAAAAACATTTTTTATTTATTTTTTATTTAACCAATATCGTCCCACTGCTGGGCAAAGGTCTCCCCCAAATCCTTCCAACTAGCTCTATCTTTCGAGATCGCCCACCATCCTCTTTCAAAGTTACTTTACAACATACACATCCACACATATTTGAAATTTTTACTATTGCCACGCCTCCACAATAATTCATAGCTACATTGTCCTTTTGTACTCGTGCTGCTAGCTCTTTTTCAGGTTTTGGCTGAAAATCAGTGTTTTTGCTTTTAAACAAAAAAAATACTGAACCATGGTCTATTTGTCGTGCTGCAGCACACACAATCTTACCTACACTAAGTTATTTCTAAGTACTTACTTACTGTTTGAAAATGTTCGTTTCATTAATTACACCTATTGTACCTACTTACGTTTTAAAACTATATATTTGAGTAAATCGTATGTGTGTCTGTAGTACCGAATAATTTTATTTGAAACGAGGAAGTAGTAGGCAAAATATTGAAAATACATACTATATTTATTTTATTTCTATTATTCTTTTTTTTACTATTTAATTTACTGTGGCCACCGTCTTAAGAAGGCCTCCGAATTCAATACGGATAAGAATGACTAGTGGTCAGCTCCCAAACCAACTCAACACCATCTAATTAGCAAAATGTAATGTACCTATGTATCATTTAAATTTTGATTGAGGTTTACAAATCAGGCTGTTTCTCATAATCTAACAAAACAAACAAAACCGTGATATTTTTTTATTGTAATTTGATTGTATAAAAAGGCAACTCCAAAGCTATTTATCAAACTAATATCTTTATCGAAAAACTATCTAACGATATGCCACAAATTAGGGTGGTAAAATATAAAATCATCCTCACCACGATAAGACGATTAGTCTGTAAGCAAGAGCATATAAATAGCGAACAGATAGAGCGAAACTGTATTGGTTTCTGCTTGACTTAGAAACCCTTAAAATTAGTCTTATTTTACAGTTATTTATTAACTATCTGCTCGTTAAATTAAGAATTATTGATTCTTTATAATAAAAATATGTATATATGTGACTTCAACTTCCTAGTTTTAAATTGTTTATAAAGTAACTGTTAGCAATCTATGGTCATAATCTACGATTAACGTCGTTTTAACTTGCAGCGTACATAAATAAAGAGATAATAAATTGAAGCATTGAATAATTGAAGAAATTACCGGATCAACTTTCTTTAAATTCTTTATTGATTTTTATGATAAAAAAGTCGATTTGAGCCCCCATCAGAACGCGGCATTTGCTCAGATACTGCCTTAACCTAATCGCTATTGCTCAATTAGTCCATTAAAATGTTACATTTTTTAGGCCTTAGTGTGCATTTGTCAGAGGACGCAATTTTATTTTTTTAATGTGTAGGGGGGGTCAGTAGAAGCTTAAGTTCAAGTTTGTGGGGTCGGCACCCTTGTCCCCCGGCCGCCATCTTGGAAAAGGGGGTGCAAAGGGTTTTCGCGCTGTATCTCGTAAACTAGTTACCTTACAGAAAATTTAATCAAACATAAAATGTAGCAAATTAAATTTCCTACAATTTTATTTCTATTACTTTTTATCGTCAAGTGACCAACAAAAAAGTTATAAACAAAAATAAATGAAAATTTTGTTTGTTTGTTCTAGGTTTTACAGCGCTCCAAACTTAAACGGATTCTCGAATGCTCATAGGGATGCAATAAAAACTAAAAATTAGGCTTACTTTTCTATCTATATTTTTTTTATTCATACAATTTATTATGATCTTAACATTCCTATGCTATTATTGAACTATGTTTGACCCTTTTACCCACCACCTATGAGGTATAACATGGGCAAAGTCAAATTTATAAAAATTTAATGCATTTTTTAATGCATTTTTTGTCACTGTCTTAGCAAATCGTTTGTATCGCAGAGTGTCTAGAGTATCGTCTTTATTTCCGCCATATAAAAAGACGAAAAAACGTTCGCCAACAACACTGAGTAACGATGACTCGACTTTCTCACTCATAAATAATTTAGTTCCACTTGCTAACTCTGGATGCTTCTGCAAAATTTTTATAAATTTGACTTTGCCCATGTTATACCTCATAGGTGGTGGGTAAAAGGGTCAAACATAGTTCAATAATAGCATAGGAATGTTAAGATCATAATAAATTGTATGAATAAAAAAAATATAGATAGAAAAGTAAGCCTAATTTTTAGTTTTTATTGCATCCCTATGAGCATTCGAGAATCCGTTTAAGTTTGGAGCGCTGTAAAACCTAGAACAAACAAACAAAATTTTCATTTATTTTTGTTTATAACTTTTTTGTTGGTCACTTGACGATAAAAAGTAATAGAAATAAAATTGTAGGAAATTTAATTTGCTACATTTTATGTTTGATTAAATTTTCTGTAAGGTAACTAGTTTACGAGATACAGCGCGAAAACCCTTTGCACCCCCTTTTCCAAGATGGCGGCCGGGGGACAAGGGTGCCGACCCCACAAACTTGAACTTAAGCTTCTACTGACCCCCCCTACACATTAAAAAAATAAAATTGCGTCCTCTGACAAATGCATACCCAAATGTAACTTTTCAATGGACTAAATGTCAGTTTCCGAGTAGAAAAGTCAACTTTAGGCATCGAGATAAATAAGAAATGTATATCTTTAGGCAACATCTAATACCTTCAAGCGAGCAATTCTCGCATATACATATTAGGTTAAGGAAAAAGTCTTTTCGCACTATAGTATGTATGAACTTGTAATAAAATCTCTTTGGCTATACCATTTGTATCTGGCTGGTTTTAGTACCATTAAAAGTTTAAATTTTAAAGAACATAATTCCAAATTCAAATTAGAAAAATGTGTGATTTTTATTTGTTTTTCGTACTGTCAAGATGAGTGAAGTGTCAATCTAATGAAGAAATTCGATACATTTTAAAACATTTATATATAAAACATACATTTACTACAAAAAAGGTAAAAATGCAACGCAAGCCTCGCAAAAAATTTGCGATGTTTATGGGCCTAGTGCAGTGTCTGTGAGAGTAGCACAAATTTGGTTTAAGCGTTTTCAACCCGGAAATTTTGATGTCAAAGATGCACGTCGCTCTGGTCGCCCTATTACGGATAAAATGGATGCCATTTTTGAAAAAGTGGAACAAGATCGGCATATCAGTAGTTAAGACGTACCTGAAGAACTGGAAATTGACCACAAAACAGTGGCGCATTTGAAAAAACCTGGGTACACAAAAAAGCTCGATATTTGGGTACCTCACGAGCTCCTAACGAAACCTAATGAACCGTGTACTCATTTGTGATTCTTTATTACGACGTAATGAAACCGAACCATTTTTGAAGAAGCTATAACTGGTGATGAAAAGTGGATCACGTACGAAAAGAACGTGCGAAAAAAGTCGTGGTCAAAGGCCGGTCAGGCTTCACAGACTGTGGCAAAACCCGGGTTAACTCGCAACAAGGTGATGCTGTGTGTGTGGTGGGATTGGAAGGGTATTATTCATTATGAGCTGTTACCACCAGGCAGGACCATCGATTCTGAACTCTACTGCGAACAACTGATGAGATTAAAGCAAGAAGTTGAGAGAAAGCGGCCGGAATTAATCAACAGAAGGGGTTTGGTATATGATAACGTAACGTGAGGTCTAGTCACACATATTTAGCCACTCAGCAAAAATTAAGAGAGTTTGGCTGGGAGGTGTTAATGCATCCGCCGTATGGTCCTGACCTTGCACCTTCAGAATGCTTTAGGCAGTGTCAGGTTAACATCACGAGAAGACTGCCAAAACCACTTGTCGCGGTATTTTGATCAGAAATCCCAAAATTTCTATAGCAATGGGATCATGTCCCTACCTACAAGATGGCAAAAAGTTATCGAACAAAATGGTACCTACATACCTTAGTTAAATGTAAATTAACTATATTCCCCTCCATTTCAAAAATATTAGAGAAAATAATAAACAATAGATTGGTTAATTATTTAGAAAGTAAGGCTCTTTTGTCTGATAATCAATTTGGGTTTAGGTCTAAACTGTCTACTGCTGACGCTGTTCACCAGGTTACTGATTATATCGTGAGGGAACTTGACAGAGGCAATAAGACAATAGGTATATTTCTAGACCTCGCAAAAGCATTCGACACTGTCTCTATCCCTATCTTACTCAACAAGTTAGAAAGGATGGAACCAGCTCAATTTGTTTACCAGCTATTTGAGCGGTCGAAGCCAATGCGTAAAAATAGACAATGTTGTGAGCTCAGATTTGGAAAATACTTCCTTTGGCGTTCCACAAGGAAGGAAGGAATATTGGGAAGTACTCTTTTTTTAATTTACATTAATGACTTATGTAACCTACATCTATAGCTCACGGTAAAATTATATCTTATGCTGACGAAACTGCTCTACTTTTTTCAGCTAGTACGAACTCGGAAGTTTATGAATATGCACAACACGGCTTCAATATTGTAAATAACTGGCTTCAAGGGCACCTACTAACACTAAATGCTGATAAAACAAAATACCTAAACTTCACGATGCGGAAATCACAAGCTGCACAAATAAGTAGAACAATCCAAGCACATCAATGTAACCACGTAATTGACAATAATTTATGTCACTGCCCCGCCATCTCAAACGCTAGTAATATTAAGTACCTTGGCGTTATAATAGACGAAAATCTATCGTTCAAATCGCACATAGAAGTTTTGAGCAATAGAATACGAAAACGAATATATGTATTTAAGACGTTACGATGTATTGCAAAATTTATAGATTGTAATTCAAAGCTAGTTTTGAATGTGTATCTTGCTTTATGTCAAACAATAATTTCGTATTGTATAACGTCATGGGGCGGAACTTTTAAAACTTTTATATTAGCTGCAGAAAAAAGGTAGCCACCTACCGCCCTTTCCTCTTTCCTACTAATCTATTATATAAGTCCTGTAAAGTGCTAACAGTTCGACAGCTATTTATACTAAGCCTTGCTCTAAGACAACATAGACTCCTTCCTTATTGTGCTGAAAATATTGACAATAGACGTAATGATATTCGTACTAATAGCATCCCACTAAAACATGCTTTCGCCTCTAGATTATTTGTATTCCTCGGGCCTTTCGTGTATAATCGTAACCTTAATCGTAAACTAGGCACCTATGCAATGAATTTTACTAATTGTAAAATAACCCTACAACATGCGTTATCATGTCTATCTTACGTAGAAACTGAGGAGTTGTTGGCTGTAGTAAGATAGGTAATGTTTTAAACATTCTACCAATAATTATGTTTAAATTAGGTTATCGCTTTGTTTTGTCTTTTACATGAACTTATATCACCATTTATATTGTAACCTTGTTTATTTTATTTTATCACATAAGCTTACAGTCTTTTGTTTATTTACATACCTATAAGTTAATATTGTTAGTCCTATCCAGCCCGAGACACAGGTTTTCCTAGTTCGGGCATATTGTAAACAGTTACCTAAGTATAGTTACATAATAAGTATTATACTGTAATAATAAATATTATTTTACCTGTTGTAACCCTTAGCTCTAAGGTAATGAATAAAGATTTATTATTATAAGTTTTCTTAAAAAATGCGATGACACTTTTTCTCCAACCTATTATATATATAATCTTAATCTCGAAAATAGCTCCAACGATTTTCATGAAATTTAGTATGCAGGGGGTTTCGGGCGATAAATCGATCTAGCTAGGTTTCGTTTTTAGAAAACGTCGTTTTATCTGTGTTTTATACCGAAGTATATAACATCATCCAGGTACTAGAACCTAAACAAACAAATAAACATGCTTATAATTCTAATACCTACATACCTAAGATCTCTAGCTAGGTAGGTACTTAGATCTTAAGTCAGTATATCAGTTCCGGATTATTATTAAATTGAACATTTAATCCACAATCCAGAGCCGATGATGGCCCTGATTCTATTATGCGAAGAACTAACTAAAATTTCATAAAACACGAACAATCTTTTTTTATATGGATCAAAGTCTATATAGAGTAATATTTTGAAATTGCACTTTTTATATTTATTAAACTGACGTATGATTGACTCATTTTATTACAGAGGGAAACGCACACGAGCAAAATTTTGCGTGCATACACGAATATGTAGTGCGAACCGTGAACTCGAGCGGCAACAAACGGACCGCGGATCAAACTCAGCCTGATGAAGATTCTCTAGATGAATCGAAACAGTGTCAGTGCCTCCATCGACAAAATAACATATAGTAAAACCCTTGTTTATCAAATTGTATAGTACAACTCATGAATGTTCTACATATGTTTGTAAAAACCTTCTTGGTTTTTTTTGGTTGTAGGTACTTTCTCTAGGTCAGGCCCTGATTCTCATTAGCTCATTTTGCTCATTATGTAAAGAGGTGTAGATTAAAACTGCGCAAAATCTTACGAAAATGAACTTATAAAAGAACAAAACCTGAATTTTAACATCTACAGCTCTCCTCCAATCCTAGCCCGCTGCCTCACGAATATCATCTCCCCAACTAGCGAATAATGATAATATTTCTTCTAAAATTATCCTTTTTTTTTTTTTGGTTTTTTTTGGTTTATTGGTTTTGAACATAATTTTCATTCAAAATGGGATATTTTCCATGATATATGTTTCCAGTTCCAGTTTTTCTGCTTCCCTTAGTTAATTTTAAGTAAAGTAAATATTGCTTAAAATTAAGATTAATTTCCGGCGTAACAACAGAATCACCAGCAATACCTATTTATCTTTTAATTCTATAATAGCTCTTAGTACGTACTCCGATTTTCCAATGGACAATAGATATCGTGATGACGTGCAAACCCGGATGAAGGCGACCTTGCACGAGACTAGCCCGACCATATCCGCTGGTGGAATTAAAAATCTGTAGACACTTTAGCGAATACTGAAACGCCATGCATTTGAGAACAGCTAAAACGGGTGTATCCCACTATTTCCATGGAAATACAATATAGTAAAAGTGGGACTAGCGTTTTTTCCAAATTATTTCCCATTATTTCTATTGCGGCAAAGAAACGGAACGGAACCAGTTGGTAAAGTTAGGTTAGTGTACCTATAGAAATTTTGAAGTGAAAATTTCTTTAGCATCGTTGTGATTTGAAAGTCGATCGCCGCCAGCAATGGAAATAGAATGGAAATATCCTTTCACCACATTGGTTCGAAAGAACTAGGAAAATGACGGAAATCTCATCTAAGTAGCCTTCAAATTGAAATGATATCTCAGTATTAACGCGTCTATGCTCTCTAATCTAAGTGCATGTCTCGCCGGGTTTCTATAATAATGCAAGTAAATAAAGCAAGCATTCGTCAGAGCTTTTTACTTGCGTAACAAAACTCGCACTGTACTCTACTTTACTTTACTTTACTTTAAGGACCGTTCTAATTTTCATGAAAAAATAATCTTCTAATTTTGTTTGTTTTAAAAGATTTTTTATTTATTTAGAAGGTTGATACCGATTTAGTAGGAATTACAAGCGTCCATAGTTTACCACCAACAATGGCCGGCATACAGAATGCATCTAAAGCGCACCTCTGTATTAATCAGATTAAGAAATTCTGATTCTTAACAGCTGTCAGTTATTATTGATTAATTGATATTAATAAACGTTCATGTTGATTGTAACATTTTTTTTAACACACTAAAAGTTGTACAGAATAATATGAAATACATGTCAAACAGTTGAGCTATCTAGGGACCGTGAAAAATGACTTATAGATAGCTCAACTAATCGAGATCACTGTCAGAAGACAGCGTTCCCAAGATACTGGCGGCATTGCCACATTGAATGGCAATGCTAATCAGCTGAGCCAGATGGGAGGCAGCTCTTGGGTCACGCAATATATCTACCAGATAGATGCCGTGAAATAATTATGAAAACGCGGTGTTCCCCACGGTTTCAGGGTCTCGACTCCAATAGGCTCAAATATGAAGGTCTTATCAAGACAGGCATATTTGCGCCTTTTGCGGTCCTCGGCACATTCAACTACCACACCAGCTCTAACGGAAGTCCCCGACAGATGGGATGCGGCCAGGGGTCTATGCATTTGGCATCCCACACCAATGGCCTAACCAACCCCCCCTCCCATCTCCGCCTGATGGTGTGACGTGAGTCACACCATCAGGCGTTTCTTACTATCATCACGTATCAGAGCATTCGGTTCGAGAACAGCTGGTACGTTGACGCTGGTAAGTGCCCGACGAATGACATCGTTGCGTGTGTTGCTGCATTGCGTGCGACTTGCGTGGCAGGCAATCCTACCGGCCGGAGGCCCTAGTACACGATAATTCGTGGAGACCAAGCTGGTAACTTGTAACTCATGATGTCATATGAATAGAAACTGAGATAGAAACTGAACGTAGGTATGTACAATCCATTAAATAATGCCTATTGTATAATGAAGCTGATATACATGGATTGTATCATAAGTTTCATAATAGCTGTGCTGAAGACGCAATGAAGTCTATCAGTCCTACCATGCCTGAAAGTTGCTGAACAGTTATGCTACCCAGGCTGCACCTGTAGCATTGTGATTGTTAAACTTTCTTCCGAGAAAAGATACAACTTCTTTCACAATAAAAAGTATAACTTAAACAAAACGACAATGCCGTGGTGGTTCCGGCATAGAATTGGACACCTCCATCTCCTCCCGTGTATGTCATAAAAGGCGATTAAGGGAACATACACCGGGGGATTGGTCAGCAGCACCCCCCGAGTACTTAACTCTAAATCTGCGGTCACCAAACCGCCTGCCAAGCGTGGTGACTATGGCAAAACCCCCAAAATGATAGACACAAACAGAAGACGGCCCCCAGTTCCCGGCAGTTTCGCTATTCTTGGCATAGGTGGCGGCCACGGTAACGGCGGAACAGGGGGTGCGAAGAATCTCCGGCAGAGGTCCTGCTACCAATCCCAACGACCCCTGGCCCTGAAACTTAGTAGCTGACTATTGGCCTCATACACAAGCTCAGAGTCGCGCAGCGTGCAATGGAGATAGTTATGTTGGGTGTTTCAGTACGTGATAAGATCCGCAACGAGGAAATCCGTAGAACTAAAGTCACCGACGTAGCGCTCAAAATTTGCAAGTTGAAGTGGAAATGGGCAGGCCATATAGCTCGCAGAACTGATAACCGTTGGGGAGTAAAAGTTCTCGAATGGCGACCAAGGACAGGAAAACGAAGCGTAGGACGACCCCCACCCGATGTACTGACGACATCGTAAAGATCGCAGGAAGTCGGTGGATGGAGAGAGCTCAAAATCGTTCTTCCTTGAAATCTATTGGGGAGGCCTATGTTCAGCAGTGGACTTCATAAAGACTGATATGATGATGTTACATCATGAAATGACAAACGAAGAATAATTATACGCAGTCTTGCAGAGCACTGTTTTTCTCCATATCAAAAATGACATAGATCAATGATAGCCTGCCGTCATAGAGTCGTCTAATGAAAAATAAAAAAGTAATTTCATTCCAATTTTAAAATGTATTTTACGTAATAGAGACATATGAGTTATTAATAATCACACCTAAGCAAAGTAGATAAAGGGTGTTATCGTTAAGTACTTACTTATATTGTGTATGTAGGTCACAGACAAAGTAGGTGGTATACAAAGTACCTCTTTTTAATATACTTCCCACGCCCGCCACCGCGCTTTTTGCCGATAGGTATTACGTTTAAGTTCGTGATCTATTGAACTATGTTCGACATGGTTGGTAGCTAAAGTAGGTACCTACCTAAATTAATTATATTTCCTGTTCAGGCATTTAAAGATAAGTTTAGCTTAAGGTTAATAGTTTATCTACCATCGAGTAACGAGATCAGATAATTGCTGTTTTAAATTCTTTAAAAATCGCGATAGACGCCAAACATTCCACAAGTTTTGAATTTCCGCAACTGCAATGACAAGACAGATGTCAAACTCCCATAAGGCCAACGTTCATTTGCTATTCTGCCAGGACATTCTTGCGATACCTTTCGTTCCAAAACCAAGAATAGCCGCGAGCCGCGCCGCGCCGCATCGTTAATATAGTTACAAAACCATTTTACGAGGAAAAAAATGAGTTTTCAACCCTGTTCAGTTGTAATAAGATTTCTCGATGGTAAATTGAATGTGCAAGTAATACAACTGTCAATGCGTTGCCAATATTGTCCCAGATATGTCAAGGACCATTGCAAAAACGTGCTTTCTTTCAATAGGTACTCGCATTTTGCGATTGGAAATTTTACTTACAAAATAAAGCTTTTAGATTGAGTTTCAAAATGGAATTTGCGTTCAAAAACCGCCAAATATTATTCATAGCAAGTTTTAAAGTAGGATTTATTTTAAGCATTCTAAAACAATAAATAATAGTTGATTAATGTTTCTGTAGTACCCACTAGGCATAATTCCAGTCGAACATCATTTATAGGACAACTTTGACTATTAATAAATTATGGTACGTTATTGTCTCGTCTGAAGCATACAATGCTGGCAATTCGGTTGGTTCATTTCTAAAATTAGGAATTGTCTAAAATATTTAGTTAGTCATAGTATTTGTAAAACCTATTCGGTTGGTACCATCTAAATAAATTAGGAACGCTTAATTAAGTTAGATAAAATTAAAATAGGATAAGTTGGTAGCAACAGAATACAAAGGTTGATTTGACAGTTCAAAACCTAATTTTAGCTAAAATTAGTTAGGTTGGTGCCAACAGAATTGAGGCCAATGTAGTTGTTAAAATCCCTGTTCTTAATTAAAAGGCCTTTTCAAAAAATAATCAATTTTAGTTCGAAAATTATCAAATATTAAATTACGAAATTATTCATAATTGTTCCTTAAGTAGCTCCTTAGTATTTATTAGTTAATTTCCATATGGAACGATTAAGGACTCTAAGTGTGGCTATAAGCGCCCTTCAGACTTTTCTTTTGTAATTTTTTACTCTATAAAAGTATAGTCTGTTCATGTCATTTCAGTGTTCAATGAACAAAGACAACAGAAGAGATTCTACGTTTGTCATTTCATGAAGTGACATAGCACTTATAAATTAATATGTTTTCTCGATTTATTGCATGTTTTATTCAGTAATCTTAGCGGAATTTTAATGAATAAATTGTGACTACATAGCACAAGTATGGACAATTGAATCATGGTGCAATGTGAGTTAACGACGAGGAATCTCGAGAAAGTTCTAGACGGCTATTCCGCGATGACGTTTAGAATTGACAATTGACCATCGACAAAGACTTTTAACTAATAAACACTTGACACTAACAGGAAGAAAAGAACAAAGAAGAAGAAGATAACAGATTATAACGACATATTTTTTAAATTAAGCAAGAATGATGTATAATAATCCTGGATTTCTACCATCATGCACCGATACTTATAAAAGAGCGAAATAGGAACATCTTCATATAAAACAATGGTGAAACTATACCTACATGATGGATAACAAATGTGTTTTGACTCGGAGCCATTATTCAGTGGTTACAATAGCTGAACCGCTCTGTTGCACCAACGCGAGAAACAAACAAGCACCTTGACGCTCAAATGGACGCGCACACGCAATAGGCACTTTTGTATTGTAGAGCTGCTAGAGTCGTTTGTGTGTTAGTTCGTAGTGTTGCAATGTGATTGGAATATTTAGATACAAACAAACAAACACTAAACTCAGCACTAAACTTAAGAAAAACATCATCGTCATATACTAGGATAATGGATAATTACGTTTTAAAAAATAAAAAAGAAGCCCACTTCATTGAAGGAAATTTGAGTACAAAATACAACCGAATTAAGAACCTCCACGTCTTTTTCTTTGTTAATGGCGATGTCATAATAATGACAATTTTGCCAATGTCAAGTGTTTATATTTTATATAAAATGGTGCCTTTGAAACTAAGGATTATTTTTGCTCAAAATCCAAAGTAACACATCGCAATTTTTCCAATTATTCGCACCCGAGTTAATAACTTTAGCTCTATTTAAATAAAATCACCAAAATCACTACATAGTGTAAAACAAAGTCGCCTCCCGCTGTCTGTCTGTCCCTATGTATGCTTAGATCTTTAAATCTACGCAACGGATTTTGATGCGGTTTTTTTTAATAGATAGAGTAATTCAAGAGAAAGGTATATATGTATAATAGATGCATAATATAATAGAGAAACACTGATAATTTTAGAGGTTTCTAATGTGATGTCGCAAATAAAAATTTTTTTTGCCATTACATTGCAAACGCTGGCTGAACCCTACGAGATAGATCAAATTAATGTACTACAGTATTATACAATCTGAAAAGTTCTACACAAATATGTATATATCTATCTCTTAGGCTATTCTATTCTGTCAGATAACGTTGTATATAAAGACATTCTGTAGTATATTTAGTATCGGCATTGCACCCGTGCGAAGCCGGGGTGGGTCGCTAGTTTTATATAAAATGGTGCCTTTCATATATAAAAACTACGTATTATTTTGCTCGAATCCCAAAGTAACACATACATCGCTATTTTTCCAATTATTCGCACCCGAGTTAATAACTCTATTTAAAAAAAGTCACCAAAATTACAAATAAAACTTAAAATAACCGTAATAACTAAAATAAAATAAATAATATAACCAAACCTTTTAAGGCGCCTTCCATCATAACTGGCACAATCACAGAAGTGACATTTTAATGTCCTCAAACTTCAATCTTTGTGAATTATAATATTTGGTAAATTTGTTCAAAAAGCAAACATGATTTAAACCAAGATTCTGTAATTACATAACCGTGGCAACTACCATGCTACTAAAAACATAATCAAAATTAAAAAGCATTACAATGGGAGCAGGCACCAAAGCCCCATACCCCCCACATTCCTCAAAATAATTTGTTCTTTAAGAAAATTGGGATTTTTATGCAGAAACATTCACATAGGTAAATCTCCTGAGGAGGTAATACTCCATTGTCATTGCCTTTTGAGTTGTTCATCAGAACCATCTAACCCGAACTTGGCAATGTTTACTTACTATGGTATGGTATTCAGGTTATTACAACTTACTAGCTCCGCGACTTCGTCTTCGCAGGATTAGTCAAAGTCAAAAGATAGGTACTTTATTCAATACAATCACAAGGATCACTTTGAGACGTCTTACATACTAGGTGAATTTAGGTGCCCATTCATCCTGACCCAAGCCCGAGAAGAACTGGCAAGAAACTCGTCTTGGTCCTAGCGCTTTTTTACATGATCCATCTTATAACTACCTTAACTACGAAATACTAATACAAGAGAGTTTATACATTTCAAGTTTGTCGGACTGTCTGAGGGCAGAGCGACATGAGGCCATGCATTCTTATCAATAATATAGTCATTTATATTATAATAAGCTTTCTTCAAAAGACTACCTTTTATGTATGCTTTACATTTCTTAATAGGTAGTTTAGTAGCATTTTCAGGAAGCTTATTAGGTACCGAAGCGCATCGTGTTCCCCATAAATGACATTTACTTTTTCTAGTCGAAACCAAGGGATGTATAATTTGTGGCTATTCCTAGTATTGATTCTATGAAGGTCACTATTTTGATGAAACCCATCTCTATTTTTATGTGTATAAGAAATTTTAATATATATATATTGTGAAGCTATTGTGAGAATATTAAATGCTTTCAATATTTCTCCCAAAGATTCGTGGTGTCATTTTATAAATGGCAATTAGTACTTTGAGTAGTTTATTTTTTCTCCAAGGACTTGTCTATCATTATACCAAAATTCATCAAAATTGGTTCTGCAGTTTAGTCGTGAAAGCGTAACAGACAGATAGAGTTACCTTAGGTGATCCGTGTTCTATATTGTACAATGTATGTAAATTGAAACTAGGTATATCGAGTACATGAAGCACTTCATATCACCAAATATTATACATTTTGTAAGCTTACTTGACACTTAATTTTCACTCAAAACGGGATATTTACCGTGATATATGAGTTTTTCTGCTTCTCGATATTTCGGCACAGTTGCATGCGCCATGATCACGAGATCAGTTTATCTCGTGGCTCGATCATAAATATCCCGTTTTGAGTGAAAATTATGTGCAAAACCATGATAGTTTTAAAAGTTACTTGACACTAATCGTTATATTTTGGACCACTCACACAATATCTTTACAAATTACAGCCTATGTGTTATTCTGATGTTATTCTGAAGCTATATTATGGTGACGTTTAATTAAAATCTAGTAAGTAGTTTTTGCGTGAAAGAGTAACAAACATACATACATCCATACATACAAACTCTCGCGTTTATAATATTATATATATATATATATATATGGATATGCTATATAAAACTATCTATATAACCATTTATATGATGAACCATTTATTGTACACAAAATATTTACAGAATATCAACATAAGAAATAATAGCATGTAACAGGCGAGCCTAACCCTAAAAAGAGCTCTTCCAGCAAACCTTAGGATATGGAGATATTAAAAACGAATGGGTATGAATTGCACAAAAGGGGCAAAAGCGAAAGAGTAAATTCAGAAAAACCAATACAAATATAAACTAATCTATACCTATAAAAGAGCCTGACTGATTCATCATCGCCGAGCCGAAACCGCTGAAGTTAGAAAGCTGAAATTTGGACGGTAGCTTCCTTTTACAGCAAAACTAAGGTGGGTTTTTTCTAAATTCAACCCCTAAGAGGGTGAGAAGGGGTAAAAACTAATGTATGAAACTTTTTAATGCGTGGTGCGATTTACTTGAAACTTGACATTAATAAAATGCAAAATAAATGGACACATGTTTCAGGATTTTTCAAAATAACACTAACAAAGGGGAAAAATGGAGTGTCAAAATTTGTATTGGAACTTTTTAACGGGTGGTGTGATTTCTTAGAAACTTGGTTTAGATACTTAAAATGCAATATATATGGACACGTGTGTCAGGATTATTCAAAATAACTTTCATAAAGGAGTAAAATAAGGTGTGAATGTTTGTATGGAATCTTTTTAATGGGTGTTCAAGTGAATGGTTTGAAACTTATCAATAAAATTTGGCAAGGAGATAAATTGCAGCCCGGGGAAGGATTTAAGCTACAATTCCTTTAAAAAAATGCGGATGAAGTCGCGAGCAACAGCTAGTAATATTATAAACTGAATATAATTACCTATACATTCATACTAAATATATTAAACCTACATAAAATAATACACAAATGCTATATCTCCTTGTATGTGTATATGTAATACACATACAAGGAGATATAGCGCTCTTGTTTACATTATATAGAATTAAACTATATCTTTTAATATCAATAATTAAAGTGCATCTATAATATAATTCAACTCTATAATGTAACATCCGGTTTCACCTTCATTATTTCAGAAAGCTTCAACTTAATAAGCCCTTGTGGTTTGAAGGAGTATCAATTGGAGGTGCATCTGTCGGATTTTGTGACCTGGGTCAATGCGTTTGCTGTCATGGCTGTCGTGCTACGTTCGCTCTACATAATGTTCCTAACGCCGGCCGGTAACCTCAGTAACAACCTAGAATGTACGTAGCTTGCTTCGCTTCCTAGCGTATCGCTGCTCGCTACTCTCGGAGACCAAACGCGGAAGAAATTAGGTACATGATGCCACACTACAAGCAAGTGATTTATTTTAAAGGTTTGATTGGATACTTAGCACAATAAATCTATAGCTTTGTCCCAAGTCTCAAGTGGAATTACTAAATAAATAAAAATTGTCTTATTTTATTCAACTTATTTTATAAATGTTAAATAGATATAGGTTTGTCAATAAACAGAGATAAAAATGATTATTTGTTTGTCATTTAATTAAGCTCTTCTAAATTAATTTACCGAGGGAGCGCGAGTCTCTCCGTGTTAATAGCTGTACAGTTTAACTAGTTAATGGCGGTGGTACATTAACTAGTTAAACTGTTTTTACTCAAAATTATTTTAAATAATGTTAAAATTGCGAAAATATCAAAAAATTGTCTTTGGCCCCAATTGTGAACGGTTTGGAACTAAAGTTTTTTAAACTTACGCGATCAGAACACATTATTATAAATACTTACGGGTATTTATCGCGTTTATTTACCTATTTTTTCCCGACGTTTCGACAGGTTTACACTCTGTCGTGGTCACGGGATGACCACCCGTGAGTCATCCCGTGACCACGACAGAGTGTAAACCTGTCGAAACGTCGGGAAAAAATATGTAAATAAACGCGATAAATACCCGTAAGTATTTATAATAAGGTTTGGAACTAATTCTGAACAAAATCAGCCTTATATATGAACTAAGAAAATGAAAGGCTAAATTCTATATAAAAAAATATAATATTAATTAAGCATGATTTCACTGACATAAAGTATCTTGAGGCATATTACCTCAGACATTATTATGACAGTTATGAAGTTTCTTGTGTACCTAGTTGCTAAAAAGAATAAATAAAAAACATATAAGTAGCATGATATTATATGAGATTTTCTGCTTCTCGATATTTCGGGACAGTTGCGTGTGCTATGATCGAGAGATAAACTTACCCTCTATTTTATATTAGATAAAATAATAATAATAATGTGATCCATTTTTACAATGTGTCTTTTGTCCTTGTCCTTCTAATGTTAATATGTAAAGATGTTTTCAGATTTTTAGAACTGAGTTAGCTAGAGGGTGGATATAGGATAGACCTAGTAGTTAACGGGTATTTAACACAAATTAACATAACATTGATTTCCACTGCTGATAGTATAACAAACTTCGCAAAAAAGATCTAAGACTAATAGATACCTAAACATAGCCTTGATCTTTAGACCAATAACATCCTACTAATGTTTAATTACGAGTTAAATAATTATTGAACGCATCCGCAATAAAGCAGATAATTACCTGTTAATAATGGCTGCTGGGCCTGGGCGTCTTACTGCAGATGGAGAAGTATTTAAAGGCTTTAGTTTAAAAACACGATAACCTAACGAGCATAATCGACAATAATACGATACTGTTCTATAACATTAAACCTTATCACATCAGCCGTTAGAAGTCCACTGCTGTACATAGGCCTCCCCAATTTCCAGGAAGAACGATTTTGAGCCCTCTCCATACATCGATTTCCCGCGATCTTAATAATGTCATCAGTCCATCGGGTGGGGGGAGTCGTCCTACGCTTCGTTTTCCTGTCCTTGGTCGCCATTCGAGAACTTTTCGAGAACTCCCCAACGATTATCAGTTCTGCGAGCTATATTGCCTGCCCATTGCCACTTCAACTTGCAAATTTTTTAGTGATATGACGTTGACTTTAGTTCTACGGATTTTCACGTTGCGGATTTTATCACGTAGTGAAACACCTAAAATAGCTCTCTCCATAGCACATTGCGCGACTCTAAGCTTGTGTATGAGGCCAATAGTTAGCGACCAAGTCTCAATCAATTCCATATGTCATCACTGGCAACACGCACTGATTGTAGACATTAAACCTACTGGCTTTCATTCTATTTATCTAAAACTATTACAACACAATCTCAGACGATATAAATTCCCTACCAAAATACCTAGCGCTCGTGAAAATGTAAGTAGCTCGGTCAGTCCGACCTACCCTCTCCCTGTTTGCGACTATCAATGCGGCCAACCGAGTCTAGACCAAAAACCCTAACATCCGTTCTTAGTGATTATTGACATTGTCAATTTTAATACGATAGTCACTTGTAGTACAGTACACCACAACTTGTAGTACAGTACACCACAACTTGTGGTACAGTACACCACAACTCCCAATAAAGTAGGTATTATTTTTGGCCGTTTTTCGAATTAAACATTTCGCCCATTTATTAGACTATTGTTCTCGAGTTATTTCAGGTTTTATTTGTTATTTTAATGATTTTATTCAAATAAAGCTAGATGTAGAAAGGTCTATTCTCAGAGGGTGTTTGGGTAAATCAAAGAGTTCGATGCACGATCACAACAGGTAGCACTATAATTAAAATTTGACACAGGAACAAATAATATAACAATGAATTAGACTAAAACAATCAGAACACAACAGAATTACATCAGCGCGCTTTTCGCGGCCGGCCGACGCGGCGGGTTGGACGCTCGCACACCTACCGCCCTCTATACATTGTATTGGCAGAACGCGGGAGTGAGTCTTTAAGGTACGGTTCGAACACATCATCCGAGGTAGTTAAGCCCGCGTTACATAGAGTATTTGACTGGGGTGTGAATAATTGTAATAAATTCGTAGGTACTTAGTTATTTTATACGAAAGTCACTATTTTATATAAAAAACAAAACTGACGAATGACAAGATACGACTTGGTGACATACTATAAAAAATATAAACACATGACACTGGAAGAATTGACATTATTATGACATAAGCCAATAACGAAGAAGAAGGAAGTATAATTACGTTTTAAAAACTAAAAAGAAACCGACTTCATTGAATGAAATTTGAGCCTATAATACATTTTTAGGGGAAAGTAGATGTATTTTGTATATTTATAATATCGTCGGTCCAAAACAGTAGTGGAACATTTCAAAATATCCTGTTTTGAGTAATTGAGGTTTAAAGTTTTTGGAAAGCTTCAATTGTTAATTGACATAAAAGTCATTATGTATAATATTTTTGATTTAATGTTATCTAGATTTATGATAGTTTTATTGCGTGTGAGTCAAATTTTGATAATATTTGTAGTTTATGAGTTATCCTTAATTTTATGACATGTTCTATTAATGAATTGAAATTTTTCAGAAGAACTAGAGATCCATAGGATTATATATGAATGAGCCGGTAATAAAATAAACAATTCACTAATCTTAACGGTTTTTTATATACCTAGAAAAGGAACAGGCTATGAAAAAACTCCGTTTTTTTCATAAAATTATTTTACAATCGTCTGCAGATCTTCAAACATAAATATTAATCGCGGTATACTCTTAGATGTACATTTGACTAGCATAAATCATTTTTTTTATTTTTTATTTACATTTGATATTTTTGATCGCTGATAGTAGGCTGGTAGATACTTATTTCGTAGTTAGATGTTTGCTGCACCTCTGTATCTTCTTATTGCGCACGTTTATGCATTTCATCGTAGCCTTCGAAACATAGATGCTGTTATAAAAAATCATGTACCTATGGAGAAACTGCTTGCAAGTAGGTTTTTTGATGTCGTACCACACGATTGCCATCGTCATTAACTGTGAAGATTTTACCAAACTGCGTTATAAACTACAACTGCGTATTTTAAGTCCAAAATTTTGCTGTAGTCTAAGTCGTATACTCCGTAACAGTATGTTACAGTCTTATTGGCGTTTGGATTTCAATTGTTTTTACATTCAGAATAAAAGAGGGATACATCTAAAATAAGAGTATTTTTCGAATACGTGGAAGTGGAACTAACGCGGTAGATTCAACTCGCTACATGAATGCTGCGTTTGGAAGAGGACACGGCTAAAGAAAAAACTGTGCGTTTTTGGTTTAATAGCTTGTATAGTGGAATACTTGAAACTTGCCTTACCTGAAACTGTTCAATCAGTACAGAAATGAAGATAATTTGGACGGGATTCTGACAAGCGATACAAAGTGGGTGCTTTACGATAATCAATAATCGTAAGCATACAAAGACTGACCCCAGGGAAACGCCGCAACAATGCCCAAAAGCAAAACCCATATAATGGTATAACCATTATGTGGGTGTAAGCTTTGCTAAATACTAATAAGTGGCTATTCAGGGCGTAATTTACTATAACTTCCTTAGATCCGGTCAACCAATAAAGGCAGACTTCTACTCTGCAAAACTGAAAATAATGATGGCGAAGATCGCAGTAAAACAGTCCCGACTCGTCAACCGATCATTACCATTATTGCCCACGATAACTATTAATTAAATGGTATTAAATGGTAATTAAATTATTTTCCCAGGAAGCTGTACAGAATGCCTTCACTTTTTAATACAACGTCAACAACAACTTATCAGTTGTCAGTTGTAACTGTTAAGTTGTCTACAACAGCATTATGGATACGCAATGTGAACACTGATTTTTATTAGGCTTGTGAAACGCAATGTTGGAATTTCCTGTATTTTTGAAGCGTTTTCTCACATTTTATTAACTTTTCTGGCTGTTTCTTTCTTGTTCTCGATCCATTACTATTGGAAGGTAAATATTCGCAATCTGTTATATCATAATCATGTGGACCTATGTTATACAAATTGTCATCCCTATTTGCTTCTACTCGTATCATAGGTTGCACCGATTATTGATTCAATTCACCTAGCATGAACTCAAAATGCTCCTAAAGTACAGCAACGGTAGGCATATTATTATCACACTTTTCAGGTGCATGCAATCACTGTGATTCCACCACACAGCTAGCACCTAATTTGAACCCATTTTAGTTTTGTTTCTCGTCGACGTTAAGTACCACAGTAACCACAGAATATAGGATTTAGCTTTATTATGCATTTCTGGAATAAATTCTACCACACAACCACAAACTGTAGTTTTTAACGTTTTTCCTAATTTTCAATTTACTCCTACTCTCTATTCTTACTTTCAACTCATTGTTGGCTGGTAGTATATTTATTGCCCACTACCTTAAATCACTCGCCGCTCTTTCAGCGCTCGATATTGAAAATTTATGCAGTCTTATAACTTTTGAACAGATTTTTTCTAATTTGGATCAGAAAAATCAAGCTGAAAAATCAACTACTACACTGAATGTTCAAAGCGCGAGCGGCTCAAAACGCAAGTAAACAATATGAATCTTATGAATTTTAGAGTCACACTGGTACAAATCAAATTATACTATTGGTGAACTAACAATGAACTGTGGAATTCAGAGTAGCAGCGGGACATTTTAAAATAAACTGATACCGAATACGAGAAGATTAGTAAAATCAATTATTTATATAACCGAATAAGTCGTTTCCTGTCAATTATAACAAACATTTGAGTAATACCGTTAGTGATTTAGAAAAATTATTTGATTTTCTACTATTCTGCATACTTAACTCAAAACACGTGATTTTGGAAATGTTCCGATAATGCATCCGACCGACGATATTGGTAGGCCAAATAAACGCACCGCTCCACTGAGACAGCGAGGTATCGAAGTACATGAAAACATCATCGATGTATACAATTTTCCGATATTCGTTGATTTTTCAGTTCGACCGATTTTGATAAAATTTATATGGGACCACCTGTGAAGTATATACCCTTTCAAACAAAAACAGAATTTTACAAATCGGTCTAGTCGTTTTCGAGTAATCGGTGAACATACATTAAAAAAAAAGATTCCGACGAATTGAGAACCTCCTCCTTTTTGATAAAGTCGGTTAAAAAGAAGTCGTGTAGTATACACACTGCAGTAGTGTAGTCTATGTAATCGCCGATAGGTGTTGATTTATTTGCAGTCTAATGGTTGATCTACGTTCGTCATAGGAAGTGGCCTTTCTGCAGATCAGATTACAGGTAATAGACAATGCGCGCGCCTTGACCGACGACCTTTGGCCAAAACAATAATTATCTACCTAAGTATTTATAAATAGTACCTTCGATATGACGAAACGCTGACCGTTTTGGTGTTACCTACTTATATATTCGAATAAAACAGTAAACAGATAGACAAAAATTTAGTATTATTCCGCTAATCTATTCCTTTCTCAAAAATAAATACGTCACTTGTTTCGCCTCTCCACGAGGCATCTTCAGGAACACCTGGCTAGCTTCGCACTTTGGCGAAAAAAACACTGCTCTGCAGACTTGTTGCTTCGCCGATCGTTGGACTGAGACTCAGAGGAGAGGCGAAACACGTGTCGTGCTTCTTTTTGAGAAAGGAATCGATTAGCGGAATAGTACTAATTATTGTTTTATGTTTTGTAATGAATTTTCGCAAAGTCACGCCTGTATCAATTATCTATATTAGAATAACACAGGTTGCACACCTAAATTTTACCTAAGCAGGCCAGGCATAGGTATTCTACACTATAGGCACAAAATTATAATTTTCGTACCTACCTACACCAAATCTATTGGGCAAATTCGTAGAGCCGCGCCAGACGAAATACAGTAAAGTAGGTACCTACGTAAAAGAAAAAGAGTCACTATGTAGAGAATTAACCTTTATTGCGTCGTAGTGGCTATTTATATAAATGTTTTCGTGGAGTCCGCCGTCTGAACTTGTATTAATAAGTATTCTGTGACTTGATGCATAAAGCTTACTAACTCATTCCATTAGTTTCCTTTAGTTCAGAGTTAGATACAGTAGTTATAACAAATCTACTTTCCGTCTTATATTTACTAAAATATTCAAGTACCTAGGTGCACCATTCGCCTTCATATCTGCAATTCTGTTTGATTCCTAGCATTCCAAACACTTGCGCAAGTAATTATATCACCTTCAGTCCCTAAACAGGTTGACGTAAGAAAGAAAGCTATGTCCTTAACCGGACTACGCACGTCGAATGATAAGGTCGCTGCGTGCTGGGTTTATGAATAAAATGTGGGTCAGATTAAGACTAATGCAATTGCAATCTACATAAGGACCTAACATGTACCTACCTACTTAATTAAATGAATATTTACCTACAACATACCAATTTGTATATTTTTAACCCTATAACGCTACGTAGGACGTAGGTAATAGTGTTCTTTTTCACTTTAAAAACTTTTGTGAGTTGTACTATACATTTTGATAACACGGGTTTTACTCACGTATTATTTAGTCGATGGAGGCACCGACACTGTTTCGATTCATCTAGAGAATCTTCATCAGGGTGAGTTTGATCCGCGGTCCTCTTGTTGCCGCTCGAGTTTACGGTTCGCACCGGTGGAAATAGTGTTGGTGCCTCCAACGTGGGTAAACCCCGTGTTTATCAAAATGTATAATTGTAAATAAAAAATTATAAATAATACCGGACATTTCACACAGCATAATCTGGCCCCAAAATAAGCAGAGCTTGTGTTATGGGTACCACATGACTAATATACTACTTAGGTATAGGTATACTTTTTTTTTGTAAATACATACATATTATACATAGAAACACCCAGACGCGAGACAAATACTTGCAGATCATACAAACACTTGTCCCGCGGCGGGAATCGAACCCGCAACCTTTTGCGTCTCAGCCGGACCTAAGCCCACTGCGCCACAGAGGTCGTCAAATAAATACTAGTGTTCTTTGCCGGATAATCACTCCCAGTCGGGGCCTGCTCCAGAACGGCTTGATCCCTTGGTTTGATTCTGACTGATCTTACATAATACCTAATTCTAAGTAGATTGCTTGATACTCATACCTCGAGGTTTCTACCAGCTACTGACGGGCTAGATGCATTTAGAAAAGTACTACCAAGCATCATGGCCATACGAAGCAAGACGCGTGCGTTGGCTAGGATATGTAGGTACATCGCATGAACTCTGCTCGATTGGCAATACAAACCCTCTAGCAGAAATAGGTGACGTTAAAAGACCTGTCGGTCCATCAATGTTTTTTACACTGGTTTTAATATATTGTGTAGACTTAATGTAGCATTACATTACAAACCTTAGTGGTTTTTTGTGCTATATTTACCAATTTTTATTGTAAACTTTTTTACTATGATAAATAAAAAAAAAATAAAAAAAAAATGTTGCGGACAGCGTGAAACGCGACTATGCAACATATTTTAGGATCGACCATTCTAAATGGGAGAGCGTGGCTGAAAAACGTGACGCCTGGAGGAAAACCGTGGCTGAAGTTGTTGTTGCACACGATAACGCCTGGATCGACTATTTAGCGCTGCGGGCAACGTCAGCAACGTATCGCAAACCCTGTATCATCTCCGAGGTCTTTTATTTATACTTAATAATTGCCATTTCCGCTTAAAAGCCTTCTTGGCCTTGAACGAAAGTGATCAATTACAAATAACTGCTCTGTAACTTGACTGACGCCATCTAAATCATCTGAAATAGATGTATGATGTGCATGTGCAAATGATGAGGTAGAAAACCGACTTTTATAAATAACCTTTGTTTACCGTTGTCGGTCGTCGGCAACGCCATCTAGTTTAAGCATCGGAACTACAAGAAATAAATGGTATAATTTTGGTACTATTTCGTTTTTTCGTATGAGTAGGCAACATTATAAAATGTCAATTTCGTCTTTTTATTTATGTCATGTTATTGTTAATGTCAGTGTCATGTCTGTCACGCATGCTGCATAAAATCATCCAACCAAATTATCGATTGTTTTCATTGCAATTTTTATGCGTGCATGCATTTTGCATCTTAAAATAAACAGTAAAATAGAATAACTTGCATGTGCAGTAACTGTGTAACCGTGTAACTTCTTTTCGGCGTAAATTAATCTAATAAACAATCAAAACAAATACTAAGCAAGGTGTATTGTGCGCTCACCCTCTCTGTTGGCCGAAAACTTATTATTTCTTTAATAACGATGTTATTGTTTACGGGATGTTGAAAATTGGCCTCAGAATATTCGAAAGTAGTGCATTGTTCTATAAGCAGGGCTCAGGAATTATTCGTTCGTCCGTTCATTCGTCAGGAGCCCCTATCTTTGAAGCACAATGTCGATGCCACATAGTAGCTCTAGCACAACTAGTTCAAGCACTAAACGCAAGGAAATATACAAGTAAGTTCACTGTAACTTTAAAAAAACCCTAACCTTCCCCTATATTTTAATTATAAATGTGTGAGAGTGCACTACATGCACCTAATTTATTTTTAGCCCTGTTTATTAGGTCAGTCTGAAATGGAACATTTTTAGCTATATCAATATCTATTTGTTATAATATCCTCAGTACCTACTCATGGACCTTTTCCAGTACCTATTTCAATACTCCTGAGCTAGGTAATTTGAATTTTATCAAGACATTGTTATAAAGATGTTGAATCTAGTTTGTAGTAAATAATTATTTATTTAAAAAATATACAAAATAGTATGATAATATAAAATACACATGAAACAATTGAGTTATCTCAAGACCGTAACAATCTATAGATAGCCCAACAGTTCAAGATTACTGCCATGTATTACAAAATTAACTAATGAGAAGCTTAATTGACTGTTTATTTAAAAAAAATCAAAAAAGTGTATTCAAAACGTGGTTTTTATATATTCAGATACCAAGCACCATGGCCACTGTACTCCATGAACTGGTCCGTACGACCGGACAAGAGATTCCGCCTTGCTTTGGGCAGCTTTGTTGAAGAATACAATAACAAAGTGAGTACTTCTTCTGTCATAAGTTATTTAGAAGTGCATGTTGTCAACATGCACTTCTAAAGGAACCTTTCAATGTGATGTTGAAAGGTTCCTTTCATGCACTTGACACATCGAACTACGTAGGTTCTACAACATGCTGCTTTCCTCACAACATCCTTCAAGTACTAAATAAAGTTCAATTTAAGTACAACTTACATACAATTAAAACACCGTGGTGCTATAATTTTATATTGTCATATTTATTAAACAATAAGGTTGAGGTCACATCCACCTGAAAATCAGCCAAGTGCGAGTCGGAGTTTGAACTCTCATGGTTGATATAGTGTGTTCCTACAAAGGAGACACTAAATATACGCCTGGACCAAGATTTTTTAAAAGTAAGCGTGTAAAAAACACAAATTAGTAGATGTCTGCGCCAGCAAAAAGTAATTTTTTTTTCGAATACAAGTATACATGTGCCGAAAGGCACAGATAATATGTTAGCAAAAATGTGACATATCGTGCAGTGCATCGTCTATGATGACTAATTACTTCACTGCATTCTGAATCATGCACAATTCATTGTTTTTTTAATTTTATTAAGGTGTTGGATATGAGTCATCAACCTATCCACTCAATAGACCGTGAAAGTGTGAAGTTAAAAGTCTAAGGTTCAAAAACGATGGTTTTCCACGCTGTAAAGCATTTTGCTACGTATCAAACTACTTCGAATGTTCCACGTGTACCTAAACAGAGAAAAACAACTGCTCGAGATGACCGAAACATGGTTCAAATGGCAAAACAAAATCCTTTTAAAGGGTCCAATGAGCTGAGAAAAGAATATTTTGGTGTAAACAACCCTTCAGCACGCACTATTCGAAGACGTTTGGTAGAAGAAAAATTGCACGGTACGATAGAAAGGTACCCATGTTGAAACTTTGCCACAGACAAGCCTGGCTTGCATTTGCGAGAAAGTATGAAAACTGGACTGTGCGACAGTGGAAAAATGTACTTTTTTCTGACGAAACGAAAATAAACAGAGTATGTTCTGATGGAAAATGATATGTACGACGTCCCCCGAATACAGCATTCGACCCTAAGTACACGAAAGTTACATTAAAACACGGTGGTGGAAATGTGAAAATTTGGGGGTGCTTTTCTGGACATGGTGTTGGACCTGTAAAGTTGATAGAAGGTAACATGGATCAGTTCCAATACAAAAGAAGAAACAATGTTACCTTATGCTGAAGACGTTCTACCGGTTATTTGGACATTCCAGCATGACAATGATCCAAAGCACACTGCACGCACCGTAAAGGAATTTCTTACAGCGCAATCAGTTTCTGTCTTAGACTGGCCAGCTAACAGCCCAGATCTAAACCCAATAAAGAATCTGTGGTTCAAAGTAAAGAAAAAGGTTTCAAATACACAGTGTGGGAATTTAAGAGAGCTGTACGACGTATTTTTAGAAGAACGAAACTCTATTTCTCTTGCGAAATGAAATAGAGGAGGCAAAAATTAATAGAGTCAATACCTCGCACGTGTAAAGCAGTAATTAAAAGCCGTGGATATACTATTTTTAGTTAAAAATTTATTAAATAGATTTTTAAATTTTCTGAGCTACATATTTATGTGTTTTTTTAAATGTGAGTGTCATACAAAACAATTCCCGAGCAGTTTAATAAATCGTTCTTAATTATTTGTCCAGCTTCAGTACTATTTGAATGTGTTACTTTGCTAAAATAAATAAAATGTGAAAAAAAATAGTTTGCGATTTTATTATTTTGCCAACGTTGCTCTATTAATGTGGCTATTTTATAACAGTTGCTTTTTGAAAAACGAATAAAAAGAATACCGACTTCATAGAATGAGCCCTTAAAGTACAACTTTTTGAAGTCGGCTTTTTAGTACTTTATCATTTTTCAAATTCGTAAACACCTCTGGAAAACCAAGGAAATTTCCTTTACTTGGATGACATATTTTCAGCTATTTTGATTTAAAACCCAAACTACTAAACCGATTTTATGAAAATTCTATAGGACCAATCCGAAAGTATATCATATCTCATAAAAAAATTACAAAATAAATGTTAATGACAAAGTTATGAGATAACTTTTATAAAAAAAACAATCGAATTGAGAACCTTTTCCATTTTTTTTGGAGTCGGATAAAAATAGAGAAGAATCAAAGGTGGATAAACAGAAAGAAATGTATCTGAATCCCAAACTATAAAAACGATGGTTACAGTCAAAATCATATGCCTACGTAACTTTAGATTATTGATTAATTTCAGGTTCAAATCATATCTCTGGATGAAGAGACGAGCGAGTTCAGTGCCAAGAGTATATTTGACCATCCGTACCCGACAACGAAGATCATGTGGATCCCTGACAGCAAGGGAGTGTATCCTGACCTGATCGCCACCAGTGGTGAGGAATTAATATTAGTAAAGTTGAGGTAACCAAATTTTTAGGACTAAATTTAGACAAAAAACTGAATTGGAAAGTAATATGGACCTTTTTATTAACTTTGGATCCAGACGACATAAGAATATAAGAAAGAATATAAGATATATAAGAAACTCAGGCTACCCCCAAATACATGTGCCTTGTACCACAAAAGCGTGTTAGTTATGGCTATTCGTGTCTACAATGGTCTACCTTTATTTTTATTAGAGACTTCAAGCCCAGTGGTGTTTAAAGCAAGGCTGAAAACAATATTATTAGAAAAGGCTTATTATTTTACCTATGATTATTTAAATGATAAAAGTGACATTTAACATTATTATTTTAGAACATTTAATTACATTAATTAAATTAAATTGAAAGCATGTTTGTAATCACCTAATTAATTTGAATATAATGTATAATAAAATATTGCATGCAGACCGCGCTGATTATGGCTGGTCTAAAATGTATCACAAAACAACTGTTATAAACCCATATTACGCAATAAATAACTTTGATGTGATTTGATTTGATTTGAGTTATGTGCTGTGATTATAGAATTTTGAGAACAAAACATTTATACTAACAGCTTTCATTTGTGTTTATTCTTCTTCTTCTTCGTTAATGGTAATAGTTAGTGTAATAGTTACAGTTACACTCTCATTGAAGCAACATCATAGATTGTTTGCTCCTTGTTTTGTTGTTTAAAAAAGTGGTGAAAAGTGAAATAACTATACAGTGACTATAATTATTTTGTGACCGGTGGAAGGACCTTTCTGGTGACTATTGCTTCTTTAAATTTGACACAGTGGTTCCAAAGTTACAATCAAAATCATTTTGAAATATTTTGCTAACCGTTGATAACTAACCTACGTCAACTCGGGCGCAACTCGCTTGCATTGCGGTGACTCATCGTAGCGTTGCACTGACCACTCATTTTAACGGCTCCCTGCCGGTGCATTAGCAAGCGCCTGCCGTTTTTATCATAGTCCCAGTATGAGTTGCTCAGCCTGCAACTGTACCATCCTAGGCAAGGAAGAATACCTTCGGTGTGTGGTAGGAGACTGCAACAAATCCTATCATCTTTTATGTGCATATATGTGTCGTTTATCTGAAACCTAGTTCTACTGACCAAGACTTCATGCGGTGGTTTTGCAAAACTCAGAGTTTTATTAATAGTTTAAAAGGGTATGTGATAATTATGGGCGACATAAATTTAAATAGTGCATCTTTAAATATCAGAAATTACTATTGTTACTTCTTATCTCTTTCAAATATTATCGAAAAAAATGTTGTACTAAATACGCACGGTGGTATACTAGATATTGTTCTCGTTAAAGAGAGCGATAAGTTAAGGGACGTATTGGTCTCTAGCACCGAGGGTTTAGATCCTATGGATGCATACCACCCTGCCCTAGATATTGAGGTGTTGGTGAGGGTGACTCGTGGGTCAAATCTTATTGAACCGAGTAATATAAACCCAGACCGAGATTGGAATTTCAGCCGATGTGACACTGAGCTCTTGCATGACTCTCTTTCTAAAGCTTCATGGGATTGTGTGTTACTCTCTGATAATATATTTTTTGCAACTGATGCTTTCTATGCCACTATCTATAAAATCTTTGATAATTGTTTACTTAGAAAGAGTCGCAAGAAAACTGTAACTAAGTGTTACCCTATTTGGTTTACCCCTGATATTATTACTGATTTAAAACGGAAGATGAAACTCCATGCTAACTGGAAGAAAACTAAATCAAACGAGGCTTACATTTTATTTTCTGATATGAGAGCTTCTTTAAAAGCAAGAGCAGCTAGTGCTTATGATTCGTATATGAGAGGCATTGAAGGTAACATAGCAGTAAACCCTGGCTCATTTTGGAGGCATGTCTCTAGGCTTAGGGCAAAGGGTGGCTTTGAGCCAAATGTTATTTTTAAGGGCGAATCGTATTCGGGTGCTGCAGCGGCTGAATCCTTTGCCAACTTTTTTGATAATATGTTTCTGCCTGATATTCCAACGCTTAATGTTGACAATACTAATCGCTGTGATAAAAACTGCAGTAGTAACTATGTCAATGTCTTTAATTTCACGCGCAACGATGTTCTGGAAGTCCTGTTTCTGTAGGTCCAGATGGTATACCACCGGCTGTTCTAAAATCAGTGTATAAATGCTTTGTTCCACCATTGTATCACATATTTAATTTGGCCTTAAAGACAGGCATCTACCCTGCGCAGTGGAAGATATCAAGAGTAACACCGATCCCAAAAACCTCAAACAAGTTAGTTGTCGAGGAACATCGCCCTATAGCCATACTGTCCTCACCTGCTAAGGTATTTGAAAATGTCCTGCACAAAATCATTTACGCACAAGTCAAGACATTTTTAAGCACCGCTCAGCATGGTTTCAGAGTTAAAAGATCGGTCAACTCAAACCTTTTGATTCTTGTGGATTACATCTCTACAAAATTAGACCTTGGCTATCAAGTGGATGTGCTCTACTTTGATTTTCGAAAAGCGTTTGACAGGGTCAATAATGACATACTGCTGGTGAAACTAAGCGCCTTAGGCTTTGCGCCAAATCTTCTTCGGTTACTCGCGGACTATCTGCGAGATCGCCAACAGTATGTCAGACTCGGGATCTATGAGTCGGCACCTTATCATACGCGGTCGGGAGTGAGCCAAGGCTCTATCCTAGGGCCTTTACTTTTCATTTTGATGGTTAATGATCTGCCGGATGTTGTAAAGCATGCGGAGTGTTTGTTGTATGCGGATGACCTGAAGCTCTACAGGGTCATACACTCCGTAGCGAATTGTAAGTTGCTTCAGGGGGAGTGTGATGCGGTTTGTCGTTGGAGCCTCGATAATAAAATGGAGTTTAATCCCTCCAAATGCTCCGTAATGACTTTCGGTCGAAAGAAACAGCCGGTATCCTTTGATTACACAATCAATGGTAACAAGATCCCCAGAGTCACGGTAGTTAAGGATTTAGGAGTTACTTTACTTACTAACCGAAGAAGATTTGGCGCAAAGCCTAAGTTCAATGATTAATTACTATTTAGACATTATAATAATAATAATATTTACATTTTGCTATTTCATATTTTTAAATTTTGTTTTTTGTTTGATTTCTTTTTGTTGTTAATTGTTATTAGTGTAACTGGTGCTTAACCGTGCTGATTAAATAAATAAATAAATGGCTATAATATAAAATAAAAAATTCTCGTGTCACAGTGTTTGTAACAACCCTCCTCCGAAACGGATAGACCGATCCTTATGAAATTTTATGTGTATATTCAGTAGGTCTGAGAATAATAATAATAATAATAATCCCGGACATTTCACACAGCATCATCTGGCCCCAAAGTAAACAGAGCTTGTGTTTTGGGTACCACATGACTGATACACTACTTATATACTTTTTTTTTTGTAAATACATACTTATTATACATAGAAACATCCAGACCCGAGACAAATACTTGCAGATCATACAAACATTTGTCCCGCGGCGGGAATCGAACCCGCAAGCTTCTGTGACTCAGCCTGATCTTAGCCCACAGAGGTCGTCAAATTATTAAGAATGTGAAAAAACTATTAAAACACTAGAAATTTTGCCAGCCATCTCTATATATTATATAAATCTTATGTGCGTGTGTTTGTAATTAAACTCTTAAACGGCTGGACAAATTTTGCTGATTTTTTTTAAGATTTGATGTAAGAAAATCCTTTGATCCTTTTAAGAAGAAGATTTAAGAATTGATTAAGAAACTGTTAAAACTGTTGAAAATTGCAAAAATGAGGTATAAAAAAATAAAGATTTAAAGTGATGAGTTAATTTTGATTCGATATTTCGGTTTGTCAGGTTATGGCAATTTGCATTGTACGTTCATTAATAATTGCGTCATTTAAGGATTGTGTATCCTTAAATGACGGATATCCTTAAAAGTCAGCGGCACAAACTCGTTATTGGGCGCAGCTAAAATGCATGCTATTTCGCCTAGCTTAGTGTGAGAAAAGGATAGATGTGCACCAAGGATAGAGATGAGCAGTAAGGAGATAGCGTGATTATAATTTCGAGTCATATGATCAGATTAATCTATGATTTCTAAATAAAACGATTGTGTAAAAATAATGAATAGACCTTTGGCTCAAGGGTTCTCATGAAAAAACGACTGAATGTATTTATTAAAAAAAAAGGTTATTTGAGCTCTTGAATAAATAGTCTATGCTTGTATAGGAATAATTTTTTAGTTTGCGTACTCCATTTGTTATTTATTCACACCTAAAGTTGCGCTAAAATCAGTGATGAAAATCGATATTTTTTGAGTCTTGTATCTTTCAAACCCATATTATTTTCACAATTCTGTATTTATACAAGCATAGATTATGACAAGACAAATGTATATCACATTTAGTTTTGGTTGTTCATCATCAGACGGTGGTGTGATCACCCTACGACGTTTGTATGGAAAGATAATCGACTTGTTCACTCTTAAGGAGCAAAATCAAGTGTTTTAATGTGATATTTTTTTTTTCTTTTCTAAATGCGCGGACGAAGTGCTAAGTTGTTTATAGTATGCCACAAAGTCGTATCTTGTCGATCGTCATTTGTCATTTATATAAAATGCTGCCTTTCATATAAAAAACAATAGAATTGAATAGAATAATGATTTATTTGACACACAATACGAAAAAGGTTACAGACATAGAGAAACAAATAGGTAAATGATCAAGAGTAGGTAGGCCAAATTACACATCATAAGAGATAAAATTTTTCGCTTGTGGTGCCAAGCAGGTCCAATCTTAGCCTTAATGCCACTACTATTGGAGACAGCGCTGGTTTTCAGACTGGACCTTTCAGGGTGACATCACGGGCGGGACATTTATACGTAAATATACAAAAATACAAATATACAAAAAAAGTTTGGTTACAAACATTAAAATAAAAGAGATACTTATTTGGTAGAATATGAACTAAATACAAGCACACAATAATACAATTTGTCGCATTGTGAAGTAAAAGGGCCCGCTGCGCTCGGACCGTCCCAGTGACAACACACGCATCCGTGTGACGTCACTGGGACGGCATAATGTTTATTACTTAATATCTTCTTAAGTAATGGTCCGATTTAGATAATTCGAATTGGAGTAGTCATCTCATTGGAGTTTTTTAGTCATCAAAATCATCAAGTATTTTATAGTTGGCTAATAAGACAATTTTTGTTTAATAACGTTCCGAATTTGAAAATTGACAAATCTATCAAGTCGCTTGGAACCTTGTTATAGAAACGTACACATTACCCTCACAGAAGGCAGAGTTGTTTTTCTTCTTATTATGTCACTAATTATTTCGGATCAGTTTGTTGAATGGATTCAAGTTCGTCTTAAAGGCTCCTTTCGGGTCATCCCGTGACCACGACAGAGTAAACCTGTCGAAACGTCGGGAAAAATAGGTAAATAAACGCGATAAATACCCGTAAATATTTATAATAATCCTTTCGTGCACTTGGCACATCTTAAAATACAAGAGTTACTACCAACTGATCCGTGATGTCAGTGAAATAGAATGAAGGAAAAGAAAAATAGTAATAAAATAGTAGTAATAAAAAAATAAAAACAAGATATAAACATAAAAATAAAATAAAAGCTGAAAGTAACTATATTAGCAAGGCAGTTATATGTTGTGTCTCTCAATCCATGGGATGACGTCACAAAATGGTGTCTGACTCAGCATGATGTTGCGTTCAGTATTGCTATTGAATACAATTCTGATCTCCCGCGGAAACCAGGAGGGTGCGTCACGGCTTTGAACAAAATACTTAAATAGGTTTCATAGGTTCAGTAAAGGTTATTCAAAAAAGGAGGACAAAGGAAACAATAACTTAGCAAGGCGATAGCAATTAGAAATTATATCATATAAAAAATATTATTTTCATTATTAAGAGCCCGTGACCCACTGCAGGGTTAAGGCCTCCCTTTCTTTTCTCCAATCGTCCCTGTCTAAAGCCACTCTGGGCCAATCCTTTAGATGGGCGTCTAACTCCTCCCTCCATCTTCGTCGAGGTCTGCCGCGAGATCGTTTTCCGTTCATTCCGGTGTCCACTCTGTGGTGGCCCATAACGCATCCGACATGCAGATGCGACGTATAAAAATATAAAAGATAATAAATATTCCTACTTAATATTATAAAACAGATATCTTATAGGCAGGTGCTATAATCAGAACTATAGGAGGGACACCTGATTTCTAAAGTAGAATCATACTCTTTTTGGTGCTCAGTGAAATACTGTTTCAGTTTCAAATGGAATACAGAAACGGCTTAAAGCATATTATAAGATAACAGATTATTTAGATGGTAAAAAAGCTTGGGTTGAATTTGCTCCAACTCAACTCGGCATCAGAAAAAAATTTACCAGTCGAATTTCTTGCCGGATTCTTCTTGAACTGGGGTTAGGTGAAACCGGCACCTAGATTCACTAGCATGTAAAAAGACGATATCATGATGCAAGAAGTTTGTCCTTGTGATTTTATTAAATAAATTCGTTTTAAAAACTAAAAAGAAAACTATCATCGTTCTTATCATCATTCAATATAAAAAATATCATCGATGTATTATACACAGTATTATATTTTTGTTTATTTTTTAAAAACAGCTCCACCGATTTCGATAAAATTTAAATGAAAAGTATACCCTTTGTAACAAGAATTTTCCAAATCAAGTGTATTAGAGTAACCATACATAAAAAAAAGTTAAAATAAAAAAAAGATTCCGACGAATTGAGAACCTCCTGTTTTCGGTTAATAAAAAATGTTTTGACTTTTGCTGTTTGTAGCTGGTGCTGTAACTATATCTCTCACTCCAGGTGACTATCTCCGTATATGGCGCGCCGGAGAGCCCTACACACTATTTGAGTGCGTTCTCAACAACAACAAGAACTCAGATTTCTGCGCGCCCCTAACTTCGTTCGATTGGAACGAGGTGGACCCGAACCTGATTGGAACGTCCAGTATCGACACCACCTGTACTATATGGGGGTTAGAGACGGGACAAGTGCTGGGACGGGTCAATGACGTGTCGGGGCACGTAAAAACGCAGCTTATTGCTCATGACAAGGTAAAATTAGCCATTAATAAATAAATAAAGCCAGACATTTCACACAACATCATCTGGTCCCAAAGTAAGCAGAGCTTGTGTTATGGGTACTACATATATATTATACATAGAAACACCCAGACCCGAGACGAATACTTGCAGATCATACATACTTTTGTCACGGTGATAATCAAACCCTTTTGGGTCTCAGGTCACACAGGTCGTCCTTAGCAAACTCTGCTAAAATATAACACTCTAAGGTGCCATTATGTCACACGTCCCCATCATCTCCTTTACCATTCTATGGGCCGAAGATTAAGGGTATATTATAAGCGCACATTAACTGATGTGTTGTTTGATCTGTTGCCAGTTTTATTCAGTGAAGTTAGAATAATAATAATAATAATATAATCCCGGACATTTCACACAACATCATCTGGCCCCAAAGTAAGCAGAGCTTGTGTTATGGGTACCACATGACTGATATACTACTTATATACTTTTTTTTTTTTGTAAATACATACATATTATACATAGAATGACAAGGACAGATCATACGTTAACGCCACGCTAAGTCTGTGATTATTAGAAAGCAGCTAAGCTAATTGACCTGTAACTTTAACTAATGTTGCCTCACTAAAATATATTAAATATTGAATGTAGATAGTCAATGCTGCAGGTCATGGTACTCCACCGTGCTGAACCTCGAGTCTCTATTTTAATACACCTTTAGCTTTGTTATCTCGTGGTCGTGTACAGAAAACTATCTTTTTGTTATATCGTAGTGGCGCACAGACAACAATCTTATTTTATGTTATCTCGTAGTGCTGTACATAAAAGTATCTTATTTTATGTTATCTCGTAGTTCTGTACAGAAAAGTATCTAACCTTTATGTTATCTCGTAGTGGTGTACATAAGACTGACTTATGTTTATGGTATAAGTTTATGTTTATGGTAGTGGTGTCTAAGAAACTTATTTATGTTCATGATCTTATTTTATGTTATTTCGTAGTGCTGTAAATAATAGTATCTTATCTTTATGTTATCTCGTGGTGGTGCACAAGGAAAGTGTCTTATGTTTATGTAATCTGGTATAACAGGAGGTGTACGACATAGCGTTCAGCCGAGCGGGCGGCGGCCGCGACATGTTCGCGAGCGTCGGCGCCGACGGCTCCGTGCGGATGTTCGACCTGCGCCATCTCGAGCACTCCACCATCATATACGAGGTACCGCCCCCTTCTTCTTGTTGCTGTTCTTCGTCTTCTGTTACTGATTATTTAGAACCAGGATCTTGTAAGGATCAATGTGGCTACTTTCGTGCACTCGCTTATTGTGTATTGGGAGCTAATTTTCTTATTTATCAACGGCTAGTGGCCGCTTGCGGCTTTGCCCGCGTAGGACGTAGATATAGAAGCTAATGTTCCTCTTCAAGATTATCTACATCTGTACCAAATTTAATCAAGATTAGTTCAGAAAAAGTAACAAACAAACACATCCAGAGGTACTATCGAAATTATACTATTAGCTGCTGCCCGCGGCTTCGCACGCGAATTATATCTCTATAAAAAATACCTAGGTCCGGCTGTCCGAAACAATCTATATCCAAATTATCCCAAGACCTGTTTAAAATGTGTGAAATTATTTATTTATTTACGTTCCATCCCTTAACACACAGCGCAGTAGACGGCTACAGGACAAATAATAATAATGTAATGTCATCTATAACCGCAGGATCCACAACACACTCCTCTACTCCGGCTGGCGTGGAACAAGCAGGACCCGAACTACCTGGCCACGGTCGCCATGGACGCCTGCGAGGTCATCATCCTCGACGTGCGCGTGCCTTGTACTCCCGTCGCACGGCTCAACAACCACCGCGCCTGCGTCAACGGCATCGCCTGGGCCCCGCACAGCTCCTGCCATATCTGTACGGCGGGGGACGATCACCAGGTAACATTTACATTACCCTCACTCCCGTCGCACGGCTCAACAACCACCGCGCCTGCGTCAACGGCATCGCCTGGGCCCCGCACAGCTCCTGCCATATCTGTACGGCGGGGGACGATCACCAGGTAACATTTACATTACCCTCACTCCCGTCGCACGGCTCAACAACCACCGCGCCTGCGTCAACGGCATCGCCTGGGCCCCGCACAGCTCCTGCCATATCTGTACGGCGGGGGACGATCACCAGGTAACATTTACATTACCCTCACTCCCGTCGCACGGCTCAACAACCACCGCGCCTGCGTCAACGGCATCGCCTGGGCCCCGCACAGCTCCTGCCATATCTGTACGGCGGGGGACGATCACCAGGTAACATTTACATTACCCTCACTCCCGTCGCACGGCTCAACAACCACCGCGCCTGCGTCAACGGCATCGCCTGGGCCCCGCACAGCTCCTGCCATATCTGTACGGCGGGGGACGATCACCAGGTAACATTTACATTACCCTCACTCCCGTCGCACGGCTCAACAACCACCGCGCCTGCGTCAACGGCATCGCCTGGGCCCCGCACAGCTCCTGCCATATCTGTACGGCGGGGGACGATCACCAGGTAACATTTACATTACCCTCACTCCCGTCGCACGGCTCAACAACCACCGCGCCTGCGTCAACGGCATCGCCTGGGCCCCGCACAGCTCCTGCCATATCTGTACGGCGGGGGACGATCACCAGGTAACATTTACATTACCCTCACTCCCGTCGCACGGCTCAACAACCACCGCGCCTGCGTCAACGGCATCGCCTGGGCCCCGCACAGCTCCTGCCATATCTGTACGGCGGGGGACGATCACCAGGTAACATTTACATTACCCTCACTCCCGTCGCACGGCTCAACAACCACCGCGCCTGCGTCAACGGCATCGCCTGGGCCCCGCACAGCTCCTGCCATATCTGTACGGCGGGGGACGATCACCAGGTAACATTTACATTACCCTCACTCCCGTCGCACGGCTCAACAACCACCGCGCCTGCGTCAACGGCATCGCCTGGGCCCCGCACAGCTCCTGCCATATCTGTACGGCGGGGGACGATCACCAGGTAACATTTACATTACCCTCACTCCCGTCGCACGGCTCAACAACCACCGCGCCTGCGTCAACGGCATCGCCTGGGCCCCGCACAGCTCCTGCCATATCTGTACGGCGGGGGACGATCACCAGGTAACATTTACATTACCCTCACTCCCGTCGCACGGCTCAACAACCACCGCGCCTGCGTCAACGGCATCGCCTGGGCCCCGCACAGCTCCTGCCATATCTGTACGGCGGGGGACGATCACCAGGTAACATTTACATTACCCTCACTCCCGTCGCACGGCTCAACAACCACCGCGCCTGCGTCAACGGCATCGCCTGGGCCCCGCACAGCTCCTGCCATATCTGTACGGCGGGGGACGATCACCAGGTAACATTTACATTACCCTCACTCCCGTCGCACGGCTCAACAACCACCGCGCCTGCGTCAACGGCATCGCCTGGGCCCCGCACAGCTCCTGCCATATCTGTACGGCGGGGGACGATCACCAGGTAACATTTACATTACCCTCACTCCCGTCGCACGGCTCAACAACCACCGCGCCTGCGTCAACGGCATCGCCTGGGCCCCGCACAGCTCCTGCCATATCTGTACGGCGGGGGACGATCACCAGGTAACATTTACATTACCCTCACTCCCGTCGCACGGCTCAACAACCACCGCGCCTGCGTCAACGGCATCGCCTGGGCCCCGCACAGCTCCTGCCATATCTGTACGGCGGGGGACGATCACCAGGTAACATTTACATTACCCTCACTCCCGTCGCACGGCTCAACAACCACCGCGCCTGCGTCAACGGCATCGCCTGGGCCCCGCACAGCTCCTGCCATATCTGTACGGCGGGGGACGATCACCAGGTAACATTTACATTACCCTCACTCCCGTCGCACGGCTCAACAACCACCGCGCCTGCGTCAACGGCATCGCCTGGGCCCCGCACAGCTCCTGCCATATCTGTACGGCGGGGGACGATCACCAGGTAACATTTACATTACCCTCACTCCCGTCGCACGGCTCAACAACCACCGCGCCTGCGTCAACGGCATCGCCTGGGCCCCGCACAGCTCCTGCCATATCTGTACGGCGGGGGACGATCACCAGGTAACATTTACATTACCCTCACTCCCGTCGCACGGCTCAACAACCACCGCGCCTGCGTCAACGGCATCGCCTGGGCCCCGCACAGCTCCTGCCATATCTGTACGGCGGGGGACGATCACCAGGTAACATTTACATTACCCTCACTCCCGTCGCACGGCTCAACAACCACCGCGCCTGCGTCAACGGCATCGCCTGGGCCCCGCACAGCTCCTGCCATATCTGTACGGCGGGGGACGATCACCAGGTAACATTTACATTACCCTCACTCCCGTCGCACGGCTCAACAACCACCGCGCCTGCGTCAACGGCATCGCCTGGGCCCCGCACAGCTCCTGCCATATCTGTACGGCGGGGGACGATCACCAGGTAACATTTACATTACCCTCACTCCCGTCGCACGGCTCAACAACCACCGCGCCTGCGTCAACGGCATCGCCTGGGCCCCGCACAGCTCCTGCCATATCTGTACGGCGGGGGACGATCACCAGGTAACATTTACATTACCCTCACTCCCGTCGCACGGCTCAACAACCACCGCGCCTGCGTCAACGGCATCGCCTGGGCCCCGCACAGCTCCTGCCATATCTGTACGGCGGGGGACGATCACCAGGTAACATTTACATTACCCTCACTCCCGTCGCACGGCTCAACAACCACCGCGCCTGCGTCAACGGCATCGCCTGGGCCCCGCACAGCTCCTGCCATATCTGTACGGCGGGGGACGATCACCAGGTAACATTTACATTACCCTCACTCCCGTCGCACGGCTCAACAACCACCGCGCCTGCGTCAACGGCATCGCCTGGGCCCCGCACAGCTCCTGCCATATCTGTACGGCGGGGGACGATCACCAGGTAACATTTACATTACCCTCACTCCCGTCGCACGGCTCAACAACCACCGCGCCTGCGTCAACGGCATCGCCTGGGCCCCGCACAGCTCCTGCCATATCTGTACGGCGGGGGACGATCACCAGGTAACATTTACATTACCCTCACTCCCGTCGCACGGCTCAACAACCACCGCGCCTGCGTCAACGGCATCGCCTGGGCCCCGCACAGCTCCTGCCATATCTGTACGGCGGGGGACGATCACCAGGTAACATTTACATTACCCTCACTCCCGTCGCACGGCTCAACAACCACCGCGCCTGCGTCAACGGCATCGCCTGGGCCCCGCACAGCTCCTGCCATATCTGTACGGCGGGGGACGATCACCAGGTAACATTTACATTACCCTCACTCCCGTCGCACGGCTCAACAACCACCGCGCCTGCGTCAACGGCATCGCCTGGGCCCCGCACAGCTCCTGCCATATCTGTACGGCGGGGGACGATCACCAGGTAACATTTACATTACCCTCACTCCCGTCGCACGGCTCAACAACCACCGCGCCTGCGTCAACGGCATCGCCTGGGCCCCGCACAGCTCCTGCCATATCTGTACGGCGGGGGACGATCACCAGGTAACATTTACATTACCCTCACTCCCGTCGCACGGCTCAACAACCACCGCGCCTGCGTCAACGGCATCGCCTGGGCCCCGCACAGCTCCTGCCATATCTGTACGGCGGGGGACGATCACCAGGTAACATTTACATTACCCTCACTCCCGTCGCACGGCTCAACAACCACCGCGCCTGCGTCAACGGCATCGCCTGGGCCCCGCACAGCTCCTGCCATATCTGTACGGCGGGGGACGATCACCAGGTAACATTTACATTACCCTCACTCCCGTCGCACGGCTCAACAACCACCGCGCCTGCGTCAACGGCATCGCCTGGGCCCCGCACAGCTCCTGCCATATCTGTACGGCGGGGGACGATCACCAGGTAACATTTACATTACCCTCACTCCCGTCGCACGGCTCAACAACCACCGCGCCTGCGTCAACGGCATCGCCTGGGCCCCGCACAGCTCCTGCCATATCTGTACGGCGGGGGACGATCACCAGGTAACATTTACATTACCCTCACTCCCGTCGCACGGCTCAACAACCACCGCGCCTGCGTCAACGGCATCGCCTGGGCCCCGCACAGCTCCTGCCATATCTGTACGGCGGGGGACGATCACCAGGTAACATTTACATTACCCTCACTCCCGTCGCACGGCTCAACAACCACCGCGCCTGCGTCAACGGCATCGCCTGGGCCCCGCACAGCTCCTGCCATATCTGTACGGCGGGGGACGATCACCAGGTAACATTTACATTACCCTCACTCCCGTCGCACGGCTCAACAACCACCGCGCCTGCGTCAACGGCATCGCCTGGGCCCCGCACAGCTCCTGCCATATCTGTACGGCGGGGGACGATCACCAGGTAACATTTACATTACCCTCACTCCCGTCGCACGGCTCAACAACCACCGCGCCTGCGTCAACGGCATCGCCTGGGCCCCGCACAGCTCCTGCCATATCTGTACGGCGGGGGACGATCACCAGGTAACATTTACATTACCCTCACTCCCGTCGCACGGCTCAACAACCACCGCGCCTGCGTCAACGGCATCGCCTGGGCCCCGCACAGCTCCTGCCATATCTGTACGGCGGGGGACGATCACCAGGTAACATTTACATTACCCTCACTCCCGTCGCACGGCTCAACAACCACCGCGCCTGCGTCAACGGCATCGCCTGGGCCCCGCACAGCTCCTGCCATATCTGTACGGCGGGGGACGATCACCAGGTAACATTTACATTACCCTCACTCCCGTCGCACGGCTCAACAACCACCGCGCCTGCGTCAACCGTTTTGTTCCGGGGCGTGAAGCTAGATGGCGTTACCTATTCTGCATATTTTTGTTTTTGGTGTGTATTTATTGCGTTTTTACCGCAGACTGCGTATTGCAATGCAATTATAGTGCACAAAAAATAGGTCAACCTCATAATGAGAGATAATATGGAAGCTGGAAACTGGGATGTAACTATATTTTGGCGTTCTAAAAGTTGTCAGGCCAGGCCTTGCATATTTTGCTGAACTACTTGTAAACTGCCTGTTTTTCTTCATTGTGAACTTGGTCAGTTGGCCCTAAATTTTTTCTCTCATTAGTACTATTACTAACCACGGGGTTGTAATTAAACTGTGTTATAATTCCTATAACAGGATCAGAAATATTGAATGCCAACAATTTACAATAATCAACTTAGGCGCGTCGCTCACTGGTAAGTGGAGGCGGCGTCGCGGCCGGTCGAAGCGTCGTCTCTATGTGGACTCGCGGCGCAGGCGGCTATGCTTCCTTCACACATTCCATATTTATTTAACATGTCGTCGTCAGAAGATGAAGACATAGTTGCACTCATTCAAGTCATTCATTTAAATAGTAAAAATAAAAAGTAAATCTTGTGATGAATTCCATATAGGTATATTGATTATTTACTGTTGAAAGTGTTACCTACCTAGTGTTACCGAAGGTACCATGTGATGTTCCATAAAATTTCTTAAACTTGTCGGGATACTTTCATAAGTCACGTGTAGCTCTGAATGCTCCTCTTCTGTCACAATGTCTTAAATAGGGGTGTATCCAAGTTTTTTTCCTATTTAAATTTAAGACTTGTACGAGTGTCATTGTAGTAATGACTGTAACGCGGACGCTGGACTTACCCGTCAAAACGTAAACGAAACGAAATGACCTTATGGCGTCAGAGTCGAGGCGCGGACGGGCAAGACGCCCGCGCCTCGACTCCGCGCCGCGACTCCAGTATGTGAGCGCACTGCCATATAAATTCCTTAAGAAAACGCCTGCGCCTCGACGCCGCCGCGACTCTAGCTCGTATCGGCGACCCCCCTTACTACGCCTACTAAAGTATTAGTAGGCGTCGTACATTACCTTTTGTGAAACAAAAATTACGTTTTTATATTTTTATTACAAAAACTTGCATTAGATCAAAAAGATACTGGCTGATAATAAAAATCGGCTGAATAAAACCGACTTGGTGAAAAATAAACAAATGGCGCGCACTTTTTACCATTGTAAAACTTTGATTTATCATGTTTTTAGTGTGAGTAGGTATATTTTATCACAGTAGGTAGATTGGTAGTTGAAAGAAAAGTAAATTACGCACCTTGCTAAAGAGAGTAATTAATGCACTCGTGTTAATTCAGTGCCCTCGTTTGTGCTCGGGCACCAACATAACACTCGTGCATTATAGTGTATACTATATACTATATATATACTATACTATATATATATTTATGTGTATACTATATATAGTATACTATAGTGTCTAAATATAAAACGTCACTATGACTTCTCAAATTAAAAAAGCATTAAATTCAGATTGAATATTTTCTGAAGATGCTAGATGGTGTTGTGTGCAGTGTCCAGCAATATTTATATCTATCTAGCCGCTGTTTCACTTTCAAAACTTTCGTGAATTGTACCTACTATATTATACTATATATAGCTTAATTACCACTGATTGATTGACTCACTCATTGACATGGTTGTTCTCCCAGATGGTGGAGGGGGAGGTGTGTTTTTTTTCATGGAAAACTATAATAGGGGTTTATTCAACTGGGGGAAAAATCCTAAAGTGCCCCTTTTCCCCCTCCAACTGCCCCTCCCACGAATCAACATTGGATTCTTCCCGACGAGGTGTTTTTTTTTTTAGAGATTTGTATAGATGGTGCATCAAAAAATACAAAAAATATTTTAAACTCCCTCCCTCCCCCCATTTTCTCCCCCCCTTTAAGGTATACCCAAAAGGCGTCATTATGAAACTGAAATTTTAGTAGGATCGTATAGAGGATGCTCCGAAGATTAAAAAACGTTTTTAAAACTCCCCCCCCTCCCCACATTTTTCTTACCCCCCTTTAAGGTATACCTAGAAGGCGTCATGTTGGAATTGAAATTTTAGTAGGATCGTATAGAGGATGCTCCATGGATTAAGAAACAATTTAAAAATTCCCCCCCTCCCCCCATTTTTCTCCCCCCCCTTTAAAGGTATACCCAGAAGGCGTCATGTTGGAATTTAAATTTTAGTGGGATCGTAAAAAGGATGCTTGAAGGATTCAGAAACGATTTTAAAACTCTCCCCCTTCCCCCATTTTTCTCCCCCCCTTTTAAGGTGTACCCAGAAGGCATCATGTTGGAATTGAAATTTTATTATGATCGTATAGAGGATGCTCCTAAGATTAAGAAACAATTTTAAAACTCCCCCCCTCCCCCATTTTTCTCACCCCCCTTTAAGGTATATCCAGAATGCGTCATATTGGAATTTAAATTTTAGTAGGATCGTATAGAGGATGCTCCTAAGATTAGGAAACAGTTTTAAAACTCCCCCCCCTCCCCCCATTTTTCTCACCCCCCTTTAAGGTATATCCAGAATGCGTCATGTTGGAATTTAAATTTTAGTAGGATCGTACAGATGATGCTCAGGAGAGTTGAAAAAAATTGTGTGACACCCCCTCCTTGCCCCCCTTTTTGCCCCCCCACACATTATCTCGGAAACTACAAGTCGGAGAGGGTTGGTGCTCGAACAAATGTTGCTCAAGACCCTCTTCATTATCCGATTCAGAAAAAAAAACTTTAAAGCCTCATAACTTCTAAACGGTGCTAGATAGACATAGCAAATTTGACCTTGGGTTGTAAGGAATTTTAGTGTTTTTTTTTAGGGATTTGTATAGATGATGCTTTAAGAAATACAAAAAAAAAATGTAAACCCCCCATTTCCCCCATTTTTTACCCCCCATTTAAGGTATACCCAAAAGGCGTCATGTTGGAATTGAAATTTTATTGGGATCGTATAGAGGATGCTCTAAGGATTCAAAAACGATTTTAAAACGCCCCCCTCTCCCCCCATTTTTCTCACCCCCCTTCAAGGTATACCCAGAAGGCGTCAAGATGGAATTGGAATTTTAATGGGATCGTATAGAGGATGCTCCAAGGATTAAGGAACAATTTTAAAACTTACCCCCTCCGCCCATTTTTCTCCCCCCCCCTTAAAGGTATACCCAGAAGGCGTCATGTTGGAATTGAAATTTTAGTGGAATCGTTAGAGGATGCTCGGAAGAGTTGAAAAAAATTGTGTGACATCCCCTCTTTGGCCCCCTTTTTGACCCCCCCACATTATCTCGGAAACTACAAGTCGGAGAGGGATGGTGCTTGAACAAATGTTGCTCAAGACCCTCTTAATTATCCGATTCAGAAATAAAAAACTTTAAGCCCTAATAACTTCTAAACGGTGCTAGATAGACATAGCAAACTTGACCTTGAGTTGTAAGGAATTTTAGTGTTTTTTTTTAAGGATTTGTAAATGGTGCTTCAAAATGTACAAAGGTTTTTTAAACTGCACCCTCCCCCAATTCCCCCCACCCCCCACCACCCCTCCCCTCTTTAGGTATAGCAAGAAAGCATCATGTTGGAATTAAAATTTTAGTGGAATCGTTTTGGTAGGATCGTATGGAGGATGCTTCGTAGGGTTGAAAAAATATGTTTGACCCACCCCCGTCCTTGCCCCCTTTTCCCCCCTCTCTCATTATCTCGAAAACTACAAGTCTGAGAGGGATGGTGCTCGAACAAATGTTGCTCAAGACCCTCTTCATTATCCGATTCAGAAATAAAAAACTTTAAACCTTCATAACTTCTAAACGGTGCTAGATAGACATAGCAAACTTGACCTTGGGTTGTAAGGAATTTTAGTGTTTTTTTTTGAGGATTTGTATAAGCATTTGTAAATGGTACTTCAAAATGTACAAAGGTTTTATAAACTGCACAATCCCCCATTCCCCCATAGGGGTTTTTAGGGGTTGTAAGGGTTTTTAGGGGTTGTAGGGATTTGTAGGATTTTTTAGGGTTGTAGGGGTTTTTAGGGTTTGTAGGGGTTTTTAGGGGTTTTTAGGGGCTGTAGGGGTTTGTAGGGGTTTGTAGGATTTTTTAGGGGTTGTAGGGTTTTTAAGGGTTGTAGGGGTTTTTAGGAGTTTTTAGGGGTTGTAGGGGTTTGTAGGGGTTTTTAGGGTTTTAGGGGTTTTAGGGGTTTTTAGGGTTGTAGGTTTTTTAGTGGTTGTAGGGGTTTTTAGGGTTTGTAGGGTTTTTAGGGGTTGTAGGGGTTTTTAGGGTTTTTAGGGGTTTTAGGGGTTTTTAGGGGTTTGTAGGGTTTTTAGGAGTTTTAGGGGTTGTAGGGGTTTGTAGGGGTTTTAGGGGTTTTAGGGGTTGTAGGGGTTTTTAGGGGTTGTAGGGGTTTTTAGGGGTTGTAGGGGTTTTTAGGGGTTTTTAGGGGTTTTAGAGGTTTTTAGGGGTTGTAGGGGTTTGTAGGGTTTTTAGGGGTTTTTAGAGGTTGTAGGGTTTGTAGGGGTTTTAGGGGTTTTAGGGGTGTAGGGGTTGTAGGAGTTTGTAGGGGTTTTAGGGGTTGTAGGGGTTTGTAGGGGTTTTTAGAGGTTGTAGGGGTTTTTAGGGTTTGTAAGGGTTTTTAGGGGTTGAAGGGATTTTTAGGGGTTGAAGGGGTTTTTAGGGGTTTTAGGGGTTTGTAGGATTTTTAGTGGTTGAAGGGTTTTTAGGGTTTGTAGGGGTTTTTAGGGGTTGTAGGGGTTTTTAGGGGTTTTTAGGGGTTGTAGGGGTTTTTAGGGGTTGTAGGGGTTTGTAGGGGTTTTTAGGGTTTGTAGGGGTTTTTAGGGGTTGAAGGGATTTTTAGGGTTGTAGGGGTTTTTAGGGTTCTAGGGGTTTGTAGGATTTTTTTAGGGGTTGTATGGGTTTTTAGTGGTTGTAGGGGTTTTTAGGGTTTGTAGGGGTTTTTAGGAGATGTAGGGCTTTTAGGGGTTTCTAGGGGTTGTAGGGCTTTTTAGGGTTGTAGGGGTTTGTAGGGGTTTTTAGGGGTTGTAGGGGTTTTTAGGGTTTGTAGGGGTTTTTAGGGGTTGTAGGGGTTTTTAGGGGTTAAACCGCGAGCTGCATGCAGCTCGCGCACCACGCAACTCTAGTTATTATACTATATATAGCTTAATTACCACTGACTGATTGACATAGTTGTTCTCCCAGATGGTGGATGGGGAGGTGTGCTTTTTTTTATGGAAAGCTTCAGAGGGGGTTTTGGTGACTGGGGGAAAAATCCTAAGTACCCCTTTTCCCCCCCAACTGACCCCCCCACACATTATCTCAGAAACTACAAGTCGTAGAGGGTTGGTGTTCAAACTAATGTTGCTCAAGACCCTTTTCAATATCCGAATCCATAAAAAAAAAGATGGCCGCCATACAAAAAAAAATTGGCCCATACAAAAAAGTGCCTTCCCATACAAAATCTTAAAGCACCTGTATCTTCTTTGTAAACTCTCTTAATATCTCGGAAACTACAAGTCTGAGAGGGATGGTGCACGAACAAATGTTGCTCAAGACCCTCTTCATTATTCGATTCAGAAAAAAAAAAACTTAAAACCTCATAACTTCTAAACGGTGCTAGATAGCAAACTTGACCTTGGGTTGCAAGGAATTTTAGTGTTTTTTTTTGAGATTTGTATAAGGATCTGTATATGGTGCGTTATTTTAAAGGCCCCCCTCTCCCCCCATTCCCCCCCCCCCCCCCCTTTTAGGTATACCCAGAAGGCATCATGAATTGAATAGGAATTGGAATTTTAGTGGAATCGTTTTGGTAGAATCGTATAGAGGATGCTTCGTAGACTTGAAAAAATTTGTTTTACCCACCCCTTGCCCCCTTTTCCCCTCTCTCTCATTATCTCGGAAACTACAAGTCTGAGAGGGATGGTGCTAAAACAAATGTTGCTCAAGACCCTCTTCTTTATCCAAATCAGAAAAAAAAAACTTTAAAGCCTCATAACTTCTAAACGGTGCTAGATAGACATAGCAAACTTGACCTTGGGCTGTAAGAAATTTTTGTGTTTTTTTTGAGGATTTGTATAGATGGTGCTTCAAGAAATACAAAAGTTTTTTTAAACTGCACCCCCCCCCATTTTTCACCCCCCCCCTTTAAGGTATACCCAGAAGGCTTTATTTTGGGATTGAAATTTTGTTGGGATCGTAATGAGGATGCTTGAAGGTTTAAGAAACGATTTTAAAACTCTCCCCCCTCCCACGATTTTTCTCCCCCCCCCTTTTAAGGTGTACCCAGAAGGCGTCATGTTGGAATTGAAATTATAGTGGGATCGTATAGAGGATGCTCGAAAGAGTTGAAAAAAGTTGTGTGACACTTCTACTTGCCCCCCTTTTTGACCCCCCCCTCGCATTATCTCGGAAACTACAAGTCGGAAAGGGATGGTGCTCGAACAAATGTTGCTCAAGACCCTCTTAATTATCCGATTCAGAAATAAAAAACTTTAAACCTTCATAACTTCTAAACGGTGCTAGATAGACATAGCAAACTTGACCTTGGGTTGTAAGGAATTTTAGTGTTTTTTTTTTGAGGATTTGTATAAGCATTTGTAAATGGTACTTCAAAATGTACAAAGGTTTTATAAACTGCTGCCTCCCCCCATTCCCCCATAGGGGGTTTTTGGGATTTTAGGGGTTTTTAGGGATTTGTAGGGGTTTTTAGGGGTTGTAGGGATTTGTAGGTTTTTTCAGGGGTTGTTAGGGGTTTTTAGGGGTTGTAGGGATTTGTAGGATTTTTAGGGGTTGTAGGGATTTTAAGGGGTTGTAGGGGTTTGTAGGGGTTTTTAGGGGTTGTAGGGGTTTTTAGGGGTTTGTAGGATTTTTATTGGTTGTAGGGGTTTTTAGGGTTTTTAGGGGTTGAAGGGATTTTTAGGGGTTGTAAGGGTTTGTAGGGGTTTTTAGGGGTTGTAGGGGTTTTTAGGGGTTGCAGGGGTTGTAGGGGTTCTTAGGGGTTGTAGGGATTTGTAGGATTTTTTAGGGGTTGTAGGGGTTTTTAGGGGTTTGTAGGGGTTTTTAGGGGTTGTAGGGGTTTTTAGGGGTTGTAGGGGTTGTAGGGGTTTTTAGGGGTTGTAGGGATTTGTAGGATTTTTTAGGGGTTGTAGGGGTTTTTAGGGGTTTGTAGGGGTTTTTAGGGGTTGTAGGGGTTTTTAGGGGTTGTAGGGGTTTGTAGGGGTTTTTAGGGGTTGTAGGGGTTTGTAGGGGTTTTTAGGGGTTTTTAGGGGTTGTAGGGGTTTTTAGGGGTTTGTAGGGGTTTTTAGGGGTTGTAGGGGTTTGTAGGGGTTTTTAGGGGTTTTTAGGGGTTGTAGGGGTTTGTAGGGGTTTTTAGGGATTTTTAGGGGTTGTAGGGATTTTTAGGGGTTGTAGGGGTTTTTAGGGGTTGTAGGGGTTTGTAGGGGTTTTTAGGGGTTTTTAGGGGTTGTAGGGGTTTTTAGGGGTTGTAGAGATTTTTAGGGGTTGTAGGGATTTTTAGGGGTTGTAGGGGTTTGTAGGGGTTTTTAGGGGTTGTAGGGGTTTTTAGGGGTTGTAGGGGTTTGTAGGGGTTTTTAGGGGTTGTAGGGATTTTTAGGGGTTTTTAGGGGTTGTAGGGATTTGTAGGATTTTTTAGGGGTTGTAGGGGTTTTTAGGGGTTGTAGGGATTTTTAGGGGTTGTAGGGGTTTTTAGGGGTTGTAGGGATTTTTAGGAGTTGTAGGGGTTTTTAGGGTTGTAGGGGTTTTTAGGGGTTGTAGGGGTTTGTAGGGGTTTTTAGGGGTTGTAGGGATTTGTAGGATTTTTTAGGGGTTGTAGGGGTTTTTAGGGGTTTTTAGGGGTTGTAGGGGTTTTTAGGGATTTTTAGGGGTTGTAGGGGTTTGTAGGGGTTTTTAGGGATTTTTAGGGGTTGTAGGGATTTTTAGGGGTTGTAGGGGTTTTTAGGGGTTGTAGGGGTTTTTAGGGGTTTTTAGGGGTTGTAGGGGTTTTTAGGGGTTGTAGGGATTTTTAGGGGTTGTAGGGGTTTTTAGGGGTTGTAGGGATTTGTAGGATTTTTTAGGGGTTGTAGGGGTTTTTAGGGGTTTGTAGGGGTTTTTAGGGGTTGTAGGGGTTGTAGGGGTTTTTAGGGGGTTGTAGGGGTTTGTAGGGGTTTTTAGGGGTTGTAGGGGTTTTTAGGGGTTGTTGGGGTTTTTAGGGGTTTTTAGGGGGTTGTAGGGGTTTGTAGGGGTTTTTAGGGGTTGTAGGGGTTTTTAGGGGTTGTAGGGATTTGTAGGATTTTTTAGGGGTTGTAGGGGTTTTTAGGGGTTGTAGGGATTTTTAGGGGTTGTAGGGGTTTTTAGGGGTTGTAGGGATTTTTAGGAGTTGTAGGGGTTTTTAGGGGTTGTAGGGGTTTTTAGGGGTTGTAGGGGTTTTAGGGGTTGTAGGGGTTTGTAGGGGTTTTTAGGGGTTTTTAGGGGTTGTAGGGGTTTTTAGGGTTTGTAGGGGTTTTTAGGGTTTTTAGGGGATGTAGGGGTTTGTAGGATTTTTTAGGGGTTGTAGGGGTTTTTAGGGGTTGTAGGGGTTTTTAGGGGTTGTAGGGGTTTTAGGGGTTTTTAGGGGTTGTAGGGGTTTTTAGGGGTTGTAGGGGTTTGTAGGGGTTTTTAGGGGTTTTTAGGGGTTGTAGGGGTTTTTAGGGGTTGTAGGGGTTCTTAGGGGTTAAACCCGCGAGCTGCATGCAGCTCGCGCACCACGCAACCTCTAGTTTTTTTATAAACACGGTCTTTACTCACGTATCATTTTGTCGATGGAGGCACCCCACACTGTTTCGATTCATCTCACATTCGTCTCAATCACAAGAAGCACTTTGAATCGTCTTCTTACACGTTAGTGAATCTAGTCTAGGTGACGGTTCCTCTTAACCCCAGTTCAAGAAGAATTCGGCAAGAAACTTGTCTGATCTAAACACTTTTTTGTATGATCCTTGCCAATAAATTTGCCAATCGATAAATCTAAACGTCGCTTGGAACATTGCTAGAGTACATTTTGCGAGCCTAACAGTGGAAACAGCTATGGAAGAATGTATAGTCTATATTGTCTATGCCATAAGATGTGTCATTAAATTCAAAATTCAAAATTCAAAATTCAAAATAACTTTATTCATTACAATCACAAGGACCACTTTGAATCGTCTTCTTACATGCTAGTGAATCTAGGTGCCGGTTCCTCCTAACCCCAGTTCAAGAAGAATCCGGCAAGAAACTTGTCTGGTCTTAACACTTTTTTGTATGATCCTTGACAATTTTGTTACGGATGCCGAGTCGAGTTGGAGCAGATTCATCCCAAGCTTTTTTGTCTTCTAAATAATCAGATATTTTATAATATGCTTTAATAGACAGTTTATGTTTAATTACGTTTTTAAATTTGCCAATCGACAAATCTAACACGTCGCTTGGGACCTTGTTATAGAAGCGTACACATTGCCCTATAAAAGACTTATTAACTTTAGCGAGCCTAACAGTGGGAACAGCGAGTTTATCTTTATTTCTAGTGTTAATACTATGATTATCGCAGTTTTTTTTAAATAAATGAATATTTTTGTGCACATACATTAAATTTTCGTATATATACTGACAAGGCACTGTCATAATATTAATTTCTTTAAACTTATCTCTAAGTGATTCTCTGGGGCCCATGTTATAAATTGCACGAACAGCCCTCTTCTGCAACACAAATATGGTGTTAATATCAGCAGCACTCCCCCACAACAAAATGCCATAAGACATAATGCTATGAAAGTAGCTGAAGTAAACGAGTCTAGCGGTATCTACGTCGGTAAAATGACGGATCTTTTTGACAGCGTATGCGGCAGAGCTGAGTCTCTTCGACAATTTATCTATGTGCGGGCCCCATTGCAGCTTATTATCTAAAGTAATGCCTAGGAACACTGTGGTGTCGACGAGATCTATCTTTTCGTTATTAATTTTTACATTAGCTTTCACCTGTTTAACGTTGGGCAGTATAAAACGAATGCATTTCGTTTTTTTCTCGTTAAGTAATAAGTTGTTTACATTAAACCATGTTACAACTTTAGAGATTGCATTGTTTACATCGTCAAGATTAGTAAGTCGTCGCTTTAATTTAAATAAAAGCGACGTGTCATCAGCAAACAGTACAATCTCGTGATCATCCTTTACAAGTTTAGGTAGATCATTTATATAAATTAAAAACAAGAATGGCCCGAGTATTGATCCTTGTGGTACACCCATTTTTACCATTGACCCCGGAGAACGCTTTCCATTTACATCTACTCGTTGTGTTCGGTCAGTTAAGTAGGATGTGAGAAGCTTAAGTGAAACTCCCTTAACACCATAGTGGTGTAGTTTGCTGATTAGAGTTTCATGGTGAACGCAATCAAAAGCTTTCGACAGATCACAAAAAATACCTAAGGCATCGCGTGATTCCTCCCAGATATCAAAAATATGTGATATTAACTCAACACCGGCATCAGTCGTTGAGCGTCCCTTTGTAAAACCGAATTGTTTACTGTCTAGTAAATTGTTGGAATTAAAATGCCGTTGTAATTGGTTTAGTATAAGTTTTTCAAATATTTTACTAAATGTAGGAAGTACTGATATAGGCCTAAAGTTACTAGGATCGGAATGACTACCTGATTTGAATAGAGGTATGATCTTGCTATGTTTCATCAAATCAGGAAATACTCCACTGTCAATACATTGATTAAATATGAAAGCTAGATCTGGTGCAATAATGTCAATTAGTGGTTTTATAACACTGACAGAAATGCCCCAGAGATCAGTGTTCTTTTTTACATTAATCATTTTGAATGCCTTGATAATATCGTTTTTGTCCACATGTTCAAAGTAAAATTGTGTGACACATTCAGGTAAACTATCTTTTAACAATGATACTGCTATTACATGAGAAGAGTTTAAAGACTTTGTAGTGGAGACTGGAATATCAGTAAAAAAAGTTTCAAATGCGTTTGCTACATCTATATCTTGCTTAATTATATTATTGTTAATATTTAAATTTATTACACTATTATGAGTTTTGGATTTTCCGGTCTCACTATTAATTATTTTCCAAGCTGCTTTTATTTTATCTTGACTGTTTCTAATTTTTGAGCTTAAATACTGAGATTTAGCAAAGCGACAAACATTCTTAAAGATTCTTGAGTATTTTTTTACTTTTTCTTTAAACTCTTCACTAAAGTTATACCGTTTTTCACTGTACAATTCATACAAGGTACGCCTACTCTTATGAATACCTGCTGTTGCCCACTCACAAAATGTTGAATTGCCAGAGACCACAATAGTTTTGGATGTGAAAATGGAACTGAATACTTTATTAAATTCAGTGAAAAATGTATTGTATAAATCATTTGGATTATCATCATTATACAATAAAAAAGGCAAGTTGGTATCCAGGTTCAATCTCACTTTCTCTAAACGATCAGTGGTAACTGGTATATAAGTAATTTTTTTTTGTACATCTTTATTGTTCATTTTAGTTTCTATTTGAACTAGTTGACCGAGATGGTCAGAGTGAATATTACTAATTATATTTTTACTTATTATGTTTATATTGGTAAAGATATTATCTATGCATTTGGCCGAAGTGGCAGTTATTCTAGTTGGCTCCATAAATATAGGTTCAAGACCAAATGAATTAAATAAACTAGTTATTCTGGTACTCAATGAATATTTCTCAAGCAAATTTATATTAAAATCACCGCATACAACAATTTCTTTATTTGATTTTGTAATAGACTTATGCAAAATGTCCTCCATAATTTTCTCAAAAATATCAAATGAGGCGGTTGGTGGGCTATAAGTGCTTATAACAAGGAACCGCTCCAACTCTATGCAAGCTATCTCAATGTGTCTTTCTACAGAGTGGGCGACAATGTCTTTACGTTCTTTGAATTTTATTTGTTTATTTATTAATATTAATGACCCGCCTCTTATAGAATTTACTCTGCAGAAAGAACTACCAACTTGGTGATTCTTGAAGTTGAACATGAGCTCATGACTTTTCAGCCAATGTTCTGTTAAGCAGATTATGTCAATATTGTTTGAGTTCATGTACAAGTCTAATTCTAATTCTTTGTTACAAATTCCTTGAATATTTTGATGCACCAAGTTAGTAAACTTATTTACAGTATTTATTTTACAGTTTGTAGTGTTTTTGTTTGATTGATTATTTTTATAAAATATATTATTTGAATTGTCAGTGCTAGAGAAATCCTCTATTGTCTTTTTATCTAATTTAAATTACTAGGAAAAAATTCCAGAGTCTGATTTGGAATGTCATGATTATGCTCAATAGAAGCATTGTGTGTAGCCAAATTTTTGGCTGTAATACTAAAATAATAAGATAGCGAAACAGCTACCTGTCGTTTGTAATAATTAGGAAGGTAGTATCTACCTTTTGTCAAATATTATTTTTTACTAACAATGTTGTTAGTGTCAATCATATGGATTACATTATTATTATTGCATGACATTGTATGCAAAACCTGATTTAATTTATATCTATGGTCATTTTCTGCTTGTGGCAAGCTGTCGCTGTAGGGGAATGTAAACATTACAATTTTGTTTACTTGCAATGAACAAAGTGTTTCAAAATATTTTATTAATTCAGCTTTGTTTACATTACCCCTATTTCCAAGCCAAATTACTAAATTAGAGTTGTGCTTAAAATTATACTTCGTTATTAATTGCATTATGTCATGCAGGTCACAGTTTGGTAAGCAATTATTTATTACTGTATCAAAGTCAAAGTCAAGTCAAAGTCAAAAGATGATTTATTCAATACAATCACAAGGATCACTTTGAAACGTCTTACATACTAGGTGAATTTAGGTGCCAATTCATCCTAACCCAAGCTCGAGAAGAATTGGCAAGAAACTCGTCTTGGTCCTAGCGCTTTTTTATATGATCCATCTTATAACTACCTTAACTACGAAATACTAATACAAGAGAGTTTATACATTTCAAGTGTGTCGGTTAACTGTCTGACGGCAGAGCGACATGAGGCCATGCATTCTTATCAATAATATAGTCATCTATATTATAATAAGCTTTCTTCAAAAGACTACCTTTAATGTATGCTTTAAATTTCTTAATAGGTAGTTTAGTAGCATTTTCAGGAAGCTTATTATAGAAGCGCACCGTGTTCCCCATAAATGACTTATTAACTTTTTCTAGTCGAAACCTAGGGATGTATAATTTATGTTTATTCCTAGTGTTCATTTTATGAAGGTCACTATTTTGCTGAATCCCATCTCTATTTTTATGTGTATATAACAAATTTTCATATATATATTGTGAAGCTATTGTGAGAATATTAATTTCTTTGAATATTTCTCTCAAAGATTCTCGTGGTTTCATTTTATAAATGGCACGTATTGCCCTTTTTTGAATTACAAATATTTTACCAATATCAGCTGCTTTCCCCCAGAGAATGATGCCGTATGACATAACACTATGGAAGTAACTGAAATAAACTAGTCTAGCTGTAGCTTCATCAGTAAGCCACCGTATCGCACGAACTGCATATGCAGCGGAACTAAGCCTACCAGCAAGCGTTTCAATTTGTGGTCCCCACTGTAGTTTTGAATCAATATTAAGACCTAGGAAGATCGTGGAATTTACAAGATTCATTGCCTCTCCATTTATTTCAATGTTGGACGGGCTATGAATTACATTTGGCAAAGTGAATTTGATACATTTAGTTTTTTTGGAATTAAGCAAAAGGTTATTTACAGTGAACCAGTTAAGAACTAACGATAAGGATTCATTTACGTTATCGCATATACTGGTTTTACCTCTATCAACTTTAAAAATTAAAGACGTATCGTCTGCAAATAAAACTATATCACAAATATTTTTTACAAAATAAGGTAAATCATTAACGTATACTAGGAATAAAAAAGGGCCTAGTATCGATCCCTGAGGTACCCCTATATCAATAATTGATCCCAAAGACCTCTCACCACCCACGTCTACTTTCTGGACTCTATTGGATAGATAAGACTGTATGAGGTCAATCGCCCGGTTTTTAATGCCATAATATTTTAACTTTGTGATTAGGGTTGCATGACTCACACAGTCAAAGGCCTTAGATAGATCGCAGAATACCCCAACTGCATCCTGTGACTTCTCCCAGGCCTCAAATATATGCTTTAAGAGCGCTATACCTGCATCAGCTGTTGATCGACCTTTAGTAAATCCGTATTGATTACTATGTAGCAGGCCGTTAACGTTAAAGTGGTATAATAACTGATTAAGAATTATTTTTTCAAAGATTTTACTTAAAGCAGGTAATATCGATATCGGTCTATAATTAGCGAGATCACTTTCACTTCCAGACTTAAACATAGGAATGAGTTTACTGTGTTTCATGAGATCGGGAAAAACTCCCTCGTCGATACATCTATTAAAAATATAAGCTAAACATGGTGCAATATCTAAGATAATGACACCCAGCACCTTTGTAGACATTCCCCAAAGATCTTCTGTATTTTTTATATTAATTAACTTGAATGCTTTTACAATACTAGCCTCGTTAATGTAGCTAAAACTAAACTCATTCTTACATTTTGCAACACTAGATTCTAATAGAACGGAAGCTCTGGAGGCTGAAGAGTTTAACGATTTGGTCACTATTTTTGGTATATCTGAGAAAAAACTATCAAATGCATTCGCAACATCCTGTTCCTTTGTCAAAATTGTACCATTTATATTTAATTTGAACTGTATATTGCGAGCCCTTGATTTATCTGTTTCATTATTAATTAATTTCCAAGTTGCTTTTATTTTATTTGTTGAATTTTCTATTATTTTTCTCAAAAACAGTGACTTAGCCGCATGACAAACTTTTTTGAATACTTTTGAGTAATTCCTAACATATAAGATAAAAACTGGATCATCTAACATTGTCTCTCTGGTAGCATATAATTCATACAATGTATTCCTACTTCTATAAATACCCGGTGTAGCCCAGTCGACAAATCTAGCACAATTTTTTGTTTTGCATGTTTTTACTGTAAATATATCAGCATGTTCTTTAATTATTAAATTAGACAATGTGGTGAAAAGATCATTTGGATCATCGATGCATGGTACAAGGGAAACTTTGTGTTCAATTCTACTTTGAAATGTTTTGATGCGGCTCTCTGTAATAGGTCGGTGAGTAAAGTTCTGAGCTTCAACTATACGATCACAAGAAAAGGTGGCGCAGTGACCGTAATGGTCAGAACTAAAATGTTTTAGTACACACTTATGAACTGGTGTGCAACTGCAATAAATGTTATCTAGACAAGTGGCTGTTGTTAGTGTCACTCTTGTAGGTTCATCAAAAAGAGGACTTAAATTGAAACACTTAAATAAGTTTAAAAGTCTTTCAGATAATGGATCAATCGGAATATTTATATTAAAATCACCACAAACTATTATGATCTTATCACAAGCTATTTTTTGCAATACTTCTTCCATAGTGCATTCATATAACCCAAAATCAGCATTGGGAGGACGGTAAACGCTCACGACGACATGCCGCTCCAGCTCGACACACGACACCTCAATAATTCTTTCAATAGAAAGATTTCTAATATCCTTACGCTCCTTGCATTTTAAGTTATTTTTTACAATAATTAACGAGCCACCACGTATTGCGCTCTTGCGTTTATAGCTGCTGACAATATTGTAATTTTCGTAGAAAGGAAGTACCTCAGATTGTACCATCCAATGTTCAGTGATACACATAATATCTACACTGAAATGATTTAAAAATAATTCACATTCTAATACTTTGCTGGGCAGGCCTTGCATATTTTGGTGAACTACATGTAAACTGCCTGTTTTTCCCATTGTCGACTTGGTTAGTTTAAATGCTGATCAGTTGGCCCTACTACATTTTTTCCCCCAGTACTATTACTAAATATGGGGTTGTCATTACTCTGTGTTATAGTTCTAATAACAGAATCAGAAATATTAAATGCTAACAATTTAGCAATAATTAACTTACTACGTCTACTAAGGTATACATTACCTTTTGTCAAATAAAAATTACTAATAAAATTATTAGTGTCTAAATATAAAATGTCACTATGACGACATGTCAAATTGTATAGTATTAAATTCAAATTGAATATTTTGTCATTGTCATTGTGTATGTCCCATTAAATATTGCTATTACCTTACAGGCTTTAATCTGGGATATCCAACAAATGCCGCGGGCGATCGAAGACCCGATCCTAGCTTACACCGCAGCAGAAGGCGAGGTGAACCAGATCCAGTGGGGAGCCACGCAGCCTGACTGGATAGCCATCTGCTACAACCGACACACTGAGATTCTGCGCGTTTAGTAGTGAGCCGTCCTGTGTACTGCTCGATTCCGGTACTGTGGGTAATTAGTGTGTTGGTTTAACTTACCTACTTAAATGTCAATGTTTTAGCTGAGCCAGAATTTAAAGCATTTTGTCTTCTTCTTGCGTGTCAATGAATACAACTAGATTAGGTTAGAGTAAAATATTGCCACCCTCACTCCATCGTCCGTGGTGTCCATTAGGTCATCCCTTGTGCAGGTGTAAGGGCACAAGGGGCAGACCTGTAGATGAGACATTGTTTGGATGGGAGCTCCGCGGTCGCATTCGGCACAAGCAGAGTCGCGATAGCCCCATTTGCACATGCTTTCTCTACAGCGGCAGACTTGGGTCCGCAGTTGGTTTATGGACTTCCAAACTGACCATTGAAGATCACGTCCGGGAGGCAGATGTTCCTGCGATCTAAAGTCGGGTGGTGCTGGGTAGCATTTTGTTAATCGACGAGACATCAAGTGATGGTGAATAATGATTCTCGTTTTGACGATTCGATTGCTACCTCTTTTGAAACAGTGATGTGAATAAAATGTAATTGAATCATGTCTCTCACAAAATAGTGAGAAACAGATAATCCTTGTTTGTTTGTTTGAGATAAATAAATACTTATTATAATACATGCAAAATTGAGCTGTTAGATCTAGCTCTGTAAGATATGTACCTGTGGTATTTTTGGCAAATTTGGAATATAGGATCTTGTGTGAATTTCATTAATGAAGTATTTGCCTCGGGTCTGTGTATAATAAGTATGTACTTACAAACAAAAAGTAGCATATCAGTCATTTGGTACCCATAACACAAGCTCTGCTTACTTTGGGGCAAGATGATGCTGTATGAAAAGTCCGGTATTATTTAATTATTTATTATTAACTAGTCTCGGTAAATGAGAATTGTGTCATGCACAACAACTCTACTCGGAACCTACCAGAATTGGTTTAAAGGTGCTGTAAATGCTTTGTAACGTTAGAATTCTTTTATAACCTGTTGTTTTTGACTGAAAGTGCAGTGAAATGTCTTCTGGCACAGCTATTATATTGCTAATGTAAGCTAAATTGACTATACTATGAACATGCATTTGATAAGCCCCACAGTACATGTGTACAGATGTGTTAACCCTGTGCAGCATTCAGTTTTTCGTATTTACCCTCATTCGCCATTCGTAAAAATCACACTTTTAAAAACGCATTATTTATTTCATTAAATAGAGGCGATATGCCCAAATTTCACTTTTATATTTAAATAGCAAGTACGTTTAAGGCTTAACAAGAATATGTTATTAAAAAAATCATAAACCCGACTGCCAGAGTACTTTAATAATCCTAATTAAATTTAAACAAATATATTTTTGTTATCCCCCAATTTCCTTTATTAACGTTCTAGCTGACACGTGCCAGCTTCTTTGGCCGGTTACAACTTTACAAAAAATATTAAAGTACTAATATCGCTACTAAAAAAAAGATAGCCATTCAAATTATTGTAATAATTACAGAGATTAAGAAAGTTACAGATAAATATTGATAGATGGCGCTAGCGGCCACCCGCGGCTTCGCCCGCCTATTACCGTTGTTTTTCCGGGATAAATAGCCCATATCCTAATCCAAGTTACTAACTATATTCATTTTAAGTTTCATCGAAATCGGTCCAGCGGTTGTCGAGTTATTAGTGGTATAAACTAACACAATTTTTTTTTGTATATATAGACAACTATATCGCGCCAAAAATCCGCTATTTAGTATTTTTTCAAACACCTATTTAAGGACACTTGCCGTTTCCGTCACAATCCAGCCGTTTGGAAAATACGAGGTAATAAAGAAATTTACAAATATACATACAAAGTACGCGCGAAAAACATAAACCTTCCTTGGCAGTCGGGCAAAAAATACGGAACTTTAGTATTTATACGATTAAAAAGTATTTGATCAGTAAGTGATTTATTTTGTCAAGCTAGATTACTCATGCATTTGATGGATAATATAAGTTTTGGGTCCATTTCAACTCCGAAAAGACTTAGAACATTTTTACTACTCATCTCGAATTTCAATTGAAAGATTCAAATAACAACATACTTAACAATGACGCAGCTTCGAGTAAAGTACTCCAGGTTCCTGGTATTTATTTACGTAGTTTTAGTACACATTGAGTTATTCTCGTAAGCATTATTGTAAGGGTTAATGTGTGAAGTATGGCTGACATGACTACCAATGTCTCGAAATTGACGGAATATGGGACAACATGCATTTAAAATGTAGGTAAATTTAGTGATGAAGAGTGTGTAGGTGTAGCTCATTATAAGGAATTCATATTGACCGATTTAGAGACTATTTTGAAAGGAGACTTAAAAATGATGGTTATTGGATTTTATAATATTTTATATAGTTTTGTACCTTTATAAATATCTGGAATATGAATAATGTTATTTCCCCAACGAGGTATTGCTGATTTGTGGTTTTTATTTTAGCAAAATTGAATTCCAATTGTTAGTGAATTCAAACAGTTTGTAGGACATTGTATAAAATGTATTAGAAAACTTTTTAAACCTAAGGACTAGATATAATTTTATTTATAAACATAATATAGTATGTTAAAGAATTTCTCATTGAATAAACAATGCAAAGTAATGAACCTTTCATTTGTATAAAAAATAGTTTATATAAAAATAATAGATTTTTTAAAATTATACTTAAATATCTATAGTCTCATCCAGACTTCTGTCCCAGAGCAAATGTTTCATAAATTTTAAGCAAGGATGTAGGAGTTCTAGGCATGAAATTCTTTAGCATGTGCTCAAAGTGTTCCATTGTCACTGCCAGGCATTCTAGATCTTTTTCCAGCGCTCTCAGCGCCGCCTCGTGGCAAAGGGCTTGCAACTCTGCGCCCGAGAACCCATCAGTCCTTGCCGCCAGACTGTGGGAATTCACGTCATCACTAACACTCATCTTTTCAAGCTTCAACTCAATGATTTGCAATCTTGTTTCGAAGTCCGGCAGAGGTACGTAGATTATCCTATCAAGACGTCCCGGTCTAAGCAAGGCTCGGTCCATTCTATCAGGGCGGTTAGTCGCTGCTAAAATAGTCACGGAGTTTAGAGGTACAACGCCGTCTAGTTCCGTCAACAATTGAGCTAACACTCTTTCGTGGACCCCTGCTTCCCCTGCCCCTCTTTCACCCCCTATCGCGTCCATTTCGTCAAAGAAGATTATAGATGGAGCTACTTGTCGCGCCTTTGTAAACAAATCTCTAACAGCACGCTCTGATTCGCCCACCCATTTGGAAAACAACTCTGGACCTTTAATAGAAAGGAAATTCAGTCCACTTTCTGTCGCCAACGCTTTAGCTATCATGGTCTTGGAACAACCTGGAGGTCCATACAGCAACACCCCTCCAGGCGGTTTGATTCCTAATCTTTTGAAGCTTTCTCCGTGTTTTAGAGGCCATTCTACTGCTTGCCTTAACTTCATCTTCAGGTCGTCTTGTCCACCGATGTCTGACCACCTGACATTAGGTACTTCTATCAACAGCTCTCTCATAGCACTAGGTCTTACTAGAGTTAGCGCAGCAACCAGATCTCCTTTCTCTATGATGTCACTGGATCGTTTTATGCACTTCATTGAAGCTTGAGTGCATAAGTTCACCATATCAGCAGCAACATATCCATGGGCCAAGTCAGATATTGCTTCCAAGTCCTGTGCAGATACATTGTTGGGCAGACTTCTGAGCATGCTATACAAGATCTCTTTTCTTCTAATTCTATCAGGAACAGGTACTTCTATCTCTTTGTCTAGCCGCCCAAATCTTCGCAACATAGGATCTATTGTTTCAGGCTTTCGAGTAGTTGCTAACACAAATACTCGACTAGTGTCTTCGTGCAAGTTGTCTAAGAGGGAGACAAATGCTGATGTCACTCTTCTTTCTTGCTCAGTACTGCCTGATGTGCGTTTGGGACAGATAGTCTCAATTTCATCAACTAAAATAATACTTGGTTCATTCTGTACTGCTTTAGTAAATAAAGCCTTCATTGTACTTTCTGTTTCACCAAAGTATTTGCTAAATATAGCAGGCCCATTGACTTCTATGTGAAAACAGTTATGATTTTCAATTAAGTATTTACAAATAGCTGTTTTGCCGATCCCTGAATGTCCGTAAAGTAGGAGACCTCTAGTAGGTTGAAAGTTGGCAGTCAGACCGCTTTTATCAAAAGAAATGTTTATAAATGTCTGTATCTCTTCTAAAATATCACTAACTCCTCCTAAAAGTATAGGTTTTCTCTTAACCTTTTGTGCAGTTTCTTTTTGCATATCCCATACAGTATTTTCACCCAGAACAAACCATGTTTTGTTGAAGTTATTCCCTTGCTTTTCAGCTTTTATTTGAATAACCTCAATCTCTAATTTCTTGCCAAAATAATAGTATGTGAGAACTGCTCCGACTGACACAAAGTTATTGTAGAAATACTCCTTCAGTATTTCACAGATATCCACATCTGTTTTATGATTTAACATCTTGATGCTAATGTATGAAGCATTTGGGATTGGATCCTGAATTACTGATACTGTTACTGTCTTGTTGTCACTGCTCCATGCTTCTGATAGACCTGAAAATAAAAATAACACTAAATTTTACATAGCATCTCAGAACCTATATTTATAGCTACCTGCTGAGCAAAGCAGAGGCTTTGCTCACATGGTACATAGATATCAAGTTGATATATATATATACACACATATATATATATATATACACATATATATATATAATTTGTAGGCTGGTGGGCTGGTTAAGTTTTCCAGTGTACACTACACTAGGAGAATCTTAGGAGAAGCCCATCTACCATGATTGCAGATTAGATTTGAGAGATTATGTGTACCTATGTGCTTACTCACTTTCTCATGGATGTAAACAAACCATACACAATGATACAATTTATTGTGGTGATGATGGATGTATGTATGATACTTACCAGCAGCAGGCAGTATAACAGCAGCCGGGGCCGATGCTTTAGAGGGCCACATCCTCTTTACCATCAACGGAGCGCCATCCCGACTCAACTGAAGCGGCGCGCCGATCACAGCTCCTATCAGCGCGCCTGCGGTCGCATGCACCATTACTGCGTCTTTAGGGGGCCCCTCAGGCAACGGCCCGCTCCTCTGCAGCCATGTATATAACTTACTATCCTCTACGTAAGGGCATTTCACTTGATCTTTAGCACAGTTCAACTCGACGTGAGTATTCTTATCATTTGAGGTTATACTACAGCCACACCGTTCGCAGTCTACCCATAATGTCTTTTTTGCTTTAGGTGGCATTGTTTTTTAGTTTACAGCTTAATTGTTTTAGAAAAAACCTAATTTATGAAAATTAATGTCTCTTCAGAGTTTTTAGGTTATGTTATGTTATTTTTAGTGTTGCCACCTAAATTTTTTTTACCCTGGCCTTCAGCGAAATTACCCTAAAATAAGCAAAACCCTAAATACTTTTAAAATAAAAACAAATCAATTTACGTATAAATGCAAAATGAACGAACTATTAGCTAAACTACTTAACTAACTATACGGTTACCAAACATTCTTATGAAAATGCATTGGAATGCATCCATAGTCTGGGCTTCTATGTCATCTGCAGTAATTTTTTTCTTGAAATCGTACATTTCATTCGAAAACTTTTTCAACATTGCGTCTGTCGGAGTAAATGTAACGCAACGCAAGACTTATAATTTATTTTTAAGCTGTAACAATGGTGGCAATATTTTTGATTATATTTAGCGATTTTAGGAGGCATCTTTCCCAGATAAAACTTATTTTGTTTCGGTCTCTACATAAAACAAGAAGACAACATAATACACGACGATGCATGCAATGAAAAGATGGTGGCATGCAGAATGAATAAACCGGTTTTTATATTTGCACACGATATCTCTCTTCCGCGTACACAAACCTTCAAGTGTGAAAGTGAACAGTAAATTATTGTTTATTGCTAGCGTAAGTACCTAGGTAGGATGAGAACGGTACAATGGTACATCGTCACAACATGTAAGGTGCGTTCGGAAACACGTATAATAATCAATACCAATTTGTTTGAAATTAGTTGAGTGTGAAAATTCTCTAAAAAATCCCTACATATTTATTTTACCCTGAAAAATAACCTAAATATTTTTTACCCTAAACGCGTAAAAATGCCCTAAATTTAGGGTAAAATACCTTAAGGTGTGGAAACTGTATTTTATGTTTTTTTCTTTTTCTTCTCATAATGGCATCCGTCATGACTTGATAAAAATAAGTTTAAAGAAATTAATATTATCACAGTGCCTTGTCATTAAATATACGAAAATTTAATGTATGTGCACAAAAATGTTCATTTATTCAAAAAAAATTGCGATAATCATAGTATTAACACTAGAAATAAAGATAAACTTGCTGTTCCCACTGTTAGGCTCGCTAAAGTTAATAAGTATTTTATAGGGCAATGTGTACGCTTCTATAACAAGGTCCCAAGCGACGTGTTAGATTTGTCGATTGGCAAATTTAAAAACGTAATTAAACATAAACTGTCTATTAAAGCATATTATAAAATATCTGATTATTTAGAAGACAAAAAAGCTTGGGATGAATCTGCTCCAACTCGACTCGGCATCCGTAACAAAATTGTCAAGGATCATACAAAAAAGTGTTAAGACCAGACAAGTTTCTTGCCGGATTCTTCTTGAACTGGGGTTAGGAGGAACCGGCACCTAGATTCACTAGCATGTAAGAAGACGATTCAAAGTGGTCCTTGTGATTGTAACGAATAAAGTTATTTTGAATTTTGAATTGAATAAGAATTTTGTCAATGTCAATGTTATTAGCATGACATGTGTCATGGGATTATGTTTGGCCCTTTTGCGGAGTAAACATAAACATTATACTCCTTTAGTATTTATTTTTCCTGAGTTATTTCGGATTTTATTTGTAGTTTTGGTGATTTTATTCAAATAAAGCTAGAGTTATTGACTCGGAATTAGTGTTTCTTTGTGATTCGCGCAAAAATAATCAATATAATAGGTATTGGTAACGTGTATAATTATTTTATAAAAAGACCAATTGTTATAAAAAAAAAAAAACGAACGACTGCATACGACTTTGTGACGTCTCTCTTCGCCCATACCTCAAAGTCGAAAAACGAAAGTATGTTTTACCTACCTACGTACCTACCTACCAACCTAGTTGGGCAAATAAAAAAGTATCTACCTACTTACTTATAAACTGTGTTTAGATAATAATCCATAGGTAAGCATACTACGCAAGTATACTACGCTTAAGCTTGGATAGGCCTCTTCTGCAATAAACAGCAATCTAGAAATGACCGACAAATGTTTTTTAAACTAAGTAAAAAGTAGCACTAAGTCTATTTACCTTGGTTAGTAAATATTTTAAAGTTTACGCGTATGTATAGAAAGTCAGTATAAGAGCCTGAGATATTTTAATCGTACATTTTTAATGAAATTAAACCAAAAAGTACCTAATTATAAAAGTTATAAACCAGACAAAAACATTAGTTTTGTCCAGTAAATTTTAAATTTTATTTTGAAATCGTAATCAAGAATATCGAAATGTACATAATCGAGAACATCGTTTATCGTTTCTAAGTTTTTGTTGTTATTCATTGTAAGCGCCTTTGTTATAATAAAATAATAAATCATAAAATAAGCATTTAAAAAATCAGAATATATAATAATATAATATAATAAATAAAACTAATTTATAATGTAATGTTGTCTGAAATAAACGTAACGAATGAATGAATGAATATAAAAATTAGATAGGTAGGACCTAGCCCAGACTATAGGTACATTTGAAAAACGGTCCTTTGTGATCTGTACCTACCGGGTTACAAACACCTGTGCAGCAAACATTTATCAGCACAACAGTAGGTAGGTACATGCGCATTTCATTTTTGTGCCATCCCCTGGTGCGGATGCTCCATGCCGGAATCAACATCTCTCAACTAGATATCTGGTGCGAAAGCTACTCTAACTTAACATTCACAAGTAACAAGTGGAGTGGGCCAGACAGCATACCAGTAGTGGTGCTCAAACAATTGTATGCCTATCGCTATGACCTCCTTTCTCTCTATGGTGATGAAGCGTGTGATCAAAGGTCCTTATCCTTAGGAACACTGTTTGATCACCGACTGCCAATACGGTTTTCGCCACGGTCGCTCGACTAGTGAGCTTCTAGTGAATCTCACTCACCAATGGGCTTCATCCATTGAGATTCAAGGTGCATTGGCAGTCAGCCTAGATATAGCTATCGACCGGCGTCGACCGGGTCTGTCGACGGGGCTTTCTATCGAAGTTGCCAGCTTACGGACTGCCTGAGGGTTTGTGCAAATGGGTTGCTAGTTATCAGGTCGTAGCATAAGAGCCGTTGTTGATGGCAGTTACTCCGAAAAAAAATACGGGTTGCACTCCGGGAGTGCCGACAGAAGTGAAAACTTATTTTGGCGCGTTAGACATTTTTTAGATGGGTCCTAGGGTTATTGGGCTATTGGGTTATGAATTGCATTTTATTTATAAATTGTATTTTATTAGTTATTTATAAATTGTATTTTATTAGGTTCTTTGATATATTATCTACATTCTGAACAAAAACATAAAAGAATATTATATGTACTCAGTAAACCTCTGCATACAAAAGTAGAATGTAAACATGTGAATTAAGGTTTATAATAAAATGGGGCGAGCGCGGCAGCCCTGTGTCTCATAACGTGTCCAGAGGTTTTACCTCATCTAAAAATATGCATACCGCGCTAAAAGAAGTTTTCACTTCAACAAAGCAATAGACGCTGGCGCAAGGCTCCGTGCTATCTCCGACGCTGTTTCTGATGAATATTAACATACAGATACGCTGTCTTTTGACGGCATCCATAGCCATGCAGACGACAGCGCAGGTGATGCATTTAACACGGTCCATGCAAACATCCCTCGTTCCGATGTGGAAGAAAGCGAACAACTGTCTTGTATTAGTTTTTCGTAGTTAGGTATATGAGTTGAGCTAGGACCAGGACGAGTTTCTTGCCAGTTCTTCTCTGGCTTGGGTAAGGACGAATTGGCACCTAAATTCACCTAGCATGCAAGACGTTTCAAAGAGATCCTTGGGATTGTATTGAATAAAGAATCTTTTGACTTTTTTGACTTTTGTTGAATAGAGCGAAGCGGTACTTCACCACGGGGCAAGGCAAGTTTTCACTTCAAAAAATGGTTTGGGTTCTTCGAAATTTCATCCAAATAGGTTCAGTAGTTTGGTTTTTAATCAAAATAACGTAAAACAAAACTTTTTTAACCGACTTCAAAAAAAGGAGGTGATCCTCAATTCGGTTGTGTTTTTTATGGTTTTAAATGGGTTCATGTTTAACCATCGGAATTATACACGAACGAGGAAAAGATAATTTAAATTAGATATAAATTTAATTGCTCAAGCATGCAATTAAATTAGCAAAATTAATTTAGCGAAATATGAGCATTAAGCACATTGTTAGACTAGATGTTAGATTTTTTAAGATTTGTAGATATTGTTGTATATAAGTACCTACCTTATGATTGTGTTTACCTTGCGTTATCTAATGAGTACCTACTTGTGCTTATCCAATTAGGAGAGGGGTGGCATGAAAAGGACATTTATGGTTTTGGTCGTGGGGTAAGTGATTGAGAAAATATTTGGAACAGGTTGAAGTCGAAAAGGAAGCGTTTATTATTTAACCATTGAAATAAAATGCAATATTTGTCATTAATCAATACCTACTTAGTTGTTTATTTTAGCACCTTTAAAAAAAATATTTTGTATAAAAGGGACAGTACCCAATTTCAAGGGAAAATTATTACAATAACTACTTAGGTATGTTAAAAATCAAATTTAGAAGTGACTGGAATCATTGTTATATTACAATATTACCGTTTTCATCTCACATGATTAATAAATTATTCACTTATATAATTTAAACAGTAATTAACATTTTTTTTCTCAGATATAAGGAACTTAAAACTTATGACACTTAAAATCAACAGTCTCCTTATAAATAACAATAAATGAAGTACTTACATAAAATTAAAGACAAAGCATCAATTTTATAGATCTTAGACATAGACTGCACTTGAAATAATATTATTTCTTTTTTAATAGAATTATTATCAACAGCTTCCTTAAAGTTTGATTTACAGTCTATAAATGTAATCAACTTAGATCATAATAATTGTGGTTTTTAGTATTAGTGACACATTGAGCAAAATAAATGAAAACCACCTTTTACGCCACAGGTATCGTGTGCCCAATTTGTTCAAATTTTACATTGAAACAAATCTTCAGTGCTTTCTGAATATTTTTTCTTACAAACAATTGGTTTTGGTCATCATCTCCTGTTTTATCCTTTGTAATGCTGCTATTTCTTAATCTTGGAGTGACTTCTTCATTCTATCGTTTATCGAGTCAGAATGTATCTACATTTGACAACGTATCGTTTCTGCTGCTACTGCTTGCGATTTTTCGTGCAGCCTTTTTTTCTTCAGACTAGCTTTTACATTTTTCTTAATTTCGGGTTTCTTCTTGCAACCATCACAAACTAATTTAAATGTACTTTGATGCTTGGTTTAACTCAGAACTGGCGGCAAACCTATCGTGCTTTGTGCTGATTGGTTGATTGACGCTAATGGAATTTCATTTTGTAGTTAAGCTAGGTGAACTACCCGCTACTATGTTCACGTAATACGATTAGACAAACAAGACCAAAAGTCTTCTCGTTACTTTTGGTTTTGTTTGATTCTTGATCTATTAAATTGCTTTTGAAAATTTGTTTCCCATGTTTTAAGTTTCGTTTCTCAGTCTTGGGTGTTTTTTTTTTAATTTTTACATTCACTGCGTCTTAAATTTTTAGTTTATCGGCACGCGTTTTCTTTTTAGGTGGCACTAATAATCTGCAAGAGAAGTGATAAATTTATGAAGGGGACGTCCCTTTTATAACTGTTTATTGTGTCCCTTTCATAAATATCATACAAAAATGTATGAAGGGGACGTCCCTTTCATAACTGTTTGTTGTGTCCCTTTCATAAATATCATACAAAAATTTAAAACAACGATCTACAATTTCAAATTAAATTTCACTGAACTTATGCTCTCGCGTATATGAATGTCCAGCTATCTTAAACAGTGATTCACACGTACCTATCTAATTAACTCGCAGCACTCGACAAAACGTTTCACAAATACAACAGATAAAATACTAGGTATTCAATCACAAAAACAACACTCGCACGATTACATCCCACCATGTTTGAAATGGCAGGAGTATGAAGTTAGCCGCGAACGAACTTGGATCAAGGTTGACATACGACAAAAATTGTGTTGTCTCCATTAATATAAAAAACCCGTTGTCTCGAAATTATTTTTATATTAACGGTTATTTGAATTGTCCCTTTCAATACGTGTCCCTTTCATAACACCTCTCCATCTTGAATACTTTAAAAATGGTAACACTGAAAACCTATTTATTACTATATGCGACAAACGGCCAAAGAGCTTAGTAGGTAGTATTTAGCTGTCAGTGACTGAAATTCGCGTTCGTCAGATGCGCGCGCGCCTCGAATGGCGCGTTTCACACTAACATTTATAAATACCAGTTGTTTATAAGTAAGTAATAATGTACAACGAAAATTGTGAACAAAAGTGTAGAATGTTCCTACTTTTCTTCTAACCGTACAAATTTTGGTGAATTTGAAAAATATGCTACTATAAATTCAAATTGAATAAATATAGGGACCTCTTGATCCCACGGATACCTACCGCGACAAAATCAAACAGTTTTCTAAGTAAGTATGTACTTATCTTACCTACTTTTACAGCTTTACGAGCAGTTATCATCATAATTTCAGCCTCCTATCATCCACTGATGAGTATCGGTGTTTCTTTTAATGCTAACTTTCGCGTCCTGTGTGTTTATAATTCGGTTTCGACTCTATGATATCGTCGATTCCTAGTATGAATATTTACTACGATCCAGCATGTTGACGGTTCCCCATTTTTTTTCGGCCTCTTTCCGGCCACCACTCGGTCAAGGCTTTTCCCGAAGGTTTAATAAGAGTAATGTGAAAAACGTACTTTTTTCACAAAAACATATAGGTATATTATGTAGGTAGTCAAAGTACATAGAACTACAGTTTACACAGCACATTATCTGTTAATTATTATGTAAAAAAATTGTCATTTTAGTTTTATCAGTCTATAAAAGTACAATAAAAAAGTTTTAGGGCTCCGTAAGAGAGATAAAAAAATAACGTCTCCACTTGTCAATCACGGGTCTCTCATTCCGATGCTAATGACGTCATATCTTTCGGCGTGTCGCTTACTGTGACCCCTCCGCAAACTAACATTTTTAAAAGGCTATCAATTTATCTAAAATAACAGGAAATTACCTATATGACACGACACACGTATGACATGACATCTCGATGCATGAAGACAAAATAGACGAAATTGTGAATCTTTTAAACCAACTTCAAAAAAGGTGGACGTTCTCAATTCGTCGGAATCTATTTTTTTACGTATGTTCACCGATTACTTACAGACGCCTGAACCGCCTTTTCAGGGTTCTAGTAGCAAAGGCTACTTCCCAGGTGGTCCCATTTAAATTTTATCGAAGTCTAGAGGTTTTTAAAATATCAACAAAAATCTAAAAATTGTATACATCGATGATCATTATAAATACTTACTATACTACGGATTAGTCATCCCGTGACCACGACAGAGTGTAAACCTGTCGAAACGTCGGGAAAAATAGGTAAATAAACGCGATAAATACCCGTAAGTATTTATAATAATGTGTTCTGATCGCGTAAGTTTAAAAAACTTTACATCGATGATATTCTGCGCTGTAGGTTGAGGGTTCGATTCCCTCCCAGGGTAAACATTTGTGTGAAGAACATGGGTGTTTGCTCTGTGTCTGGGTGTTATAAAGTACCATAAGTATGTATTTACAAATATATAAGTATTCTATCAGTCATCTAGTCACCATAATACAAGCTATGCTTAGTTTGGGACCAGATGGTGTTGTGTGCGTTGTCCAGCAATATTTATTATTATTATTATTTTACTATTGTCCTATCATTAGACTAAGTACATAAGGATTAGTCATAAGGATTTAGACTCTGTTCTTGTAAATTGGTGCTCAATAAAATTGCGGAAAATCTTAAGAAAATCAACTAAATATAGGAACAAAATATGAGTTTTAACTATTGTTTAAAAACGTTACTTTAAGACTTTAGTTTAAACAAAATAATATCTTTCGTATTTGATTAAATTTGTGTTACTTTTTGTGCGAAACAATAGAATCACTATCAATGTCCTAGTGCTAAAGACAGCATTAAAATGCGAGCCGGATTTATAAGACTTTCTTGAATGATTAGCAATCCTGAATTCAGTAACGATGACAAAACAATCAAAATCAAAGCGAGAAGTTCGCCCGCACGCAGCTATCGCGCCAAATAATAATTTTGTTACAATTCCATCGGGCGGCGACGCGGCGGCGCCCACACTGTTTTCTCAAGGCCACTTAGAGCTTTTTAAATAAATGAATAGCCATTGATGTACCTATGCGCAAGCGCCATTCCCATGTTCCTGTTTTTGTCCAGCTCACACTCGCTAGCCGCACGACGCGACGTGCCGCCCTTGGCCCTACAACATACTTCAGTCTGGAATTATCCATGCGCGCGCAGAAACTAATTATCTAGCATAGCATATACCTACATACTTATTTATTAACATGTACAGTTATCTATACGGGTACACCCAATGCAATAGAGTAGGTATCTTATATTCTAGTCTAGCCTAGTCTTAATATTAATATAAGAATAGAAAATAATTAAAACATTTAGAAAAACAAAACTTACAACTTATCTGGCATGGCACGGATTATGAAGAGCTATTTATTGTTTTATCCGCAGATCTGTTTTGGGCGAGGGTAGCTGATGCGAAGGTATAGAAACCAAAGACCACAGAGAGACAAGTGGCGATATGTCGCATCCTCTCGTAACCGCTTCTGTTGACATAGTGGAGCAGCCGGTTCCTGTTTATAAGTAAGTACCTTACCTACTAACGTAGTAATAAATAAAATAAAATAAAGCATCATCAGGCCCCAAAGTAAGCAGAGCTTGTGTTATGGGTACCACATGACTGATTTACTACTCATATACTTTTTTTTGTAAATAAATATTAACACATATTATACATAGTAACACCCAGACCCGAGACAAATATCTGCAGATCATACAAACATTTGTCCGGCGGCGGGAATCGGACCCGGAACCTTTGCGTCTCAGCCGGACCTTAGCCCACTGCGCCACAGAGGTCGTCAAAAAGTAATGATAATCTTTAGTTTTATATTAATGTACCTACTACTGGTGTGTATCTAGATATACGTTAAAAAGCTAGCTAGTTAACTAGCTGCTAGTACTAGACGGGTTTTAGGCTTTCGTTTTGAAGTCCGAATAAGTAATCCTTTGTTTTGTGACATACCTGTCTGTATTTATCGTCTGTATAAAATATATGTTTAATTAATTTAGTACCCTCTACAAGGACATCTGAGGTTTTCCTTGTATATTAATAAATTCATATCCTGATTTGAATTCCGTGTGTCTCAATTATCAAAATACTGAATTTAAATCTCAAAATAGAGTATTATGGTGTATCATTGCTAGGATTATAGAGTAGTCTAAAAATAAATGAGTTGCTATGTAGATCTACACGTGTGTCTAGTTCTAATAACTGCGGCGTTTCGGAGCCATGTCGTCCTTGTAACATCGGTTTGAGATAAGCTGATGAACTGCCGGCCACGGTCAAACCACGATAACGCGGATCCGACAGCTGCCAAAAACTATAGAAAAGAATACAATTGTAATCTCTCCTCGTTCACTGTGTATGTACAAAGCTGATGATTTTTAACCGACATCAAATAAAGGAGGAGGTTCTCAATTCGTCAGAATCATTTTTTTTATGTATGTTAACCGATTACTCAAAGACGGCTGAACCGATTTCAAAGGGTACCTATACCTTCCAGGTCCAGGTAAATTTTATCGAAATCGGTCGACCGGTTTTTAAAAAATCAACAAAAATCTAAACAATTTATACATCGATGATATATTTTATAACATGAAGATGGTTGTCTATTTAGTTTTTAAAACGTAATTTTAACAATATTTGACTTAACTGGCCTGTCAGCTCAGTGTGTATTGACCTAGAGCGCAGAATGCAAAACCTACCAGGTTTTGCCTTCTGCGCTCTAGGTAGGGTTCGATTCCCTCACAGAACACTCATTTGTGTGATGAACACAGGTGTTTGTTCTGTGTCTAGATGTTTTAAAGTATCATAAGTATGTGTTTATTATTATATAAGTATTATATCAGTCATCTGGTCACCAGAATACCACCATCTGGTTTTTATTTATCTACTAGCGACCCGCCCCGGCTTCGCACGGGTGCAATGCTGATACTACTAGGTACAGAATGTCTTTATATACAACGTTATCTGAGAGATTAACATAACCTAAGAGATATACATATACCATCGTGGAGTTTTTTGTAGACCTATTTAAGGTGTACAATACTGTAGTACATTATTTTGATCTATCTCGTAGGGTTCAGCCAGCGTTTGCAATGTAAGCGCACAAAATTTTGTTAATTTGCGTCATCACATTAGAAACCTCTAAAATCATCAGTGATTCTCTACTATATTATGCATGTATTATACGTATAAAGCTTCCTCTTAAATCTCTCTATCTATTGAAAACCGCACAAAAATCCGTTGCGTAGTTTTAAAGATCTAAGCATACATAGGGACAGACAGACAGCGGGAAGCGATTTTGTTTTATACTATGTAGTGATTTGGGAAAACCAACAGAACAATGAAACTTATAAACTAAATCACTAAATTATAATATAATCCATTAAAAATAATAAGTAAAGCTTAAAAAATTCGAAGATAAAGTAAACATACCTACTGAAAAGGAAATAGTGTGAAATAGTTGTGTGCATTATCCACCAATATTTATTATTTACTATATGCTGCTCGGCTTCGCGCGCGTGGTAACTACATAAAAAGTAGCCTATGTCCTTCTCCAAAGTCCCATATATTCTATATCAAAATTCATCAAAATCGGCTCAGCGGTTTAGGCGTGAAAACGTGACAGACAGACAGACAGAGTTACTTTCGCATTTATTATATTAGTAGGGATTATCAACCTTGGGCATGCAATAGTAGTTTAAAAAGATGAGTATGTCAGTAGGGAAGTATTTTTTACGAGCTTAACATATTAGTTGATTATAGAAATGTATTTACCTATATTAACCTATATTACATAGTCAAAGTCAAAGTCAAAAACATTTTCATTTAATATAATCACAAGGATCACCTTGAAACGTCTTACATACTAGGTGAATTTAGGTGACTATTCCTCCTAACTGTAAACAGATGTCACTGTATTTCTACTGTTCATTTATGAATGACTCATTGGTCATGGCTACTGGGCGATAAATATAAACTAAGTTCATTTAGCACTAGCTGGTGCCTGCGATTTCGTCTGCGCAGGATTAGTACTTTGAGTAGCTTATTTTTTTCTCCAAGGTCCTATCTAATTTATACCAAAATTCATCAAAATTATAGTAAGGAATCGTTTTATTTTGGACAATTTACACATATAAATTATATATCTTTATAAATTATAGCCTTTGTGTTATTCTGATGTATAAGTATAAGCTATATTATTGTAAAGTTTCATTAAAATATTACATTCAGTAGTTTTTGCGTGAAAGAGTAACAAATATCCATAATTTGCAAATTTAAGAACGTAATAAAACAGAAACTGTTTATTAAAGCATATTATAAAATTTCTGATTATTTAGATGACAAAAAAGCTATGGATGAATCTGCTCCAACTCGACTCGGCATCCGTAACAAAATTGGCAAGGATCAGACGAGTTTGTTGCCGGATTCTTCTTGAACTGGGGTTAGGAGGAACCGGCACCTAGATTCACTAGCATGTAAGAAGACGATTCAAAGTGGTCCTTGTGATTTTATTTTATTAATGTCCGGCATTCTTATAATGACATTTCACACAGCATCATCTTGCCCCAAAGTAAGCAGAGCTTGTGTTATGGGTATCACATGACTGATATACTACTTAAATACGTTTTGTTTGTAAATACATACATATTATTTATAGAAACACATAGACCCGAGACAAATACTTGCAGATCATACAAACATTTGTCCCGCGGCGGGAATCATACCCGCAATCTTCTGCGTCTCAGCCGGACCTTAACCCACTGCGCCACAGAGGTTGTCAAAAATGTTTTGTTTGTTTGTTTATTTCATAAATCCATACATTTTTTTTTAATAGTGTACAAAATTATACTCTAATATTATTACAATCTAGCCAAGTAGGCCAATGAGTAATTTAACTATGAATTATTTTTATAACGTAAATAAACTATGCCTAAGAATGTGTCCAATAGCACTTTTCTTATTGTCTCTAGTTAAGGGGAGACACTTTGTTAATGTGTTCTTTATGAATATATTGTATTGTTATTTTCACTTTCTATCACTGTTACACTACACTAACTCAAACGGCTTTTTCGTTTGAGTCTTCTCACTATGTCCGTGTTGTCGAGGAGCTGGATTGCCTCGACGTTCACATGATGATGAAGTCTTTCCTCATGAGCTTCTGCGTACTTTAAAATAACTGTGTCGACGAAGTCTATGCCAAGGTCTCGGGACCTTGGCATAGACTTCGTCGACACAGTTATTTTGAGGTCTGGAGGTCTTCGTTTCTTATGTACCAGGGTGCATTCACGATGTCCCTTTGTACTTTGTTTTGAAACCGTTGTATTATTTGGATGTTACTTTTTTTGGTGCAGCCCCACAGCTGAATACCATAAGTCCATACTGGCTTCAAGACTTGTTTGTAGATTGTTATTTTGTTATGTACCGACAAGGCTGCTTGTTTTCCAAGCAACTAGTACATCTGTTTATAGCGGAGCTCTAATTCATCTTTTTTCTTCTTGTCTAATTCTGAAAGCTCTATCCGTTATGTAGGATTCTAAGATGTCTGTATAGGGTTGAGGTAGCATTTTTTTGAGTTTCAGTAAAAGGCCTCTGTGCCAAACTTCATCAAAAGCCTGCGCAACATCTAAGAATATGGTAGAGCAGACTTTGTTATCTTCTAATGTTTTCTCGATTATTGTTGAGATTCTGTGCACCTGGTCAATAGTTGAATGTTTTTCTCTAAATCCAAACTGATGTCCTGGTATAATCGTTCGTAAACCTGGTCCGTTCTTGGCTTCTATTATAGGTTTAAGTCTTTTTAATAATATTTTTTCAAATAGTTTTCACATGATTGGTAGCAGAGAAATAAGTCTGTACGACGTTACGTCATGAGGTGGTTTCCCTGGTTTTGCTATCATTATTATCTCGGCTACTTTCCATAGGTCTGGCATATATTTCAGTCTTAAAGCAGCGTTGATAAGATTTTTTAGCTTAACCATGGCTTTTCTTGGTAAGTTATATAATATTTCGCCGGAAATAAGGTCAACTTCTGGTGATTTCTTAGGATTTATGTTTTTGTGGATTTCTTTTAAAACTTCTCTGGGTGTGACAGATGGTATGCTAAATTCTTCGTCGGAAATATTATCATGATCGGTCGCGGGTTCTATGTTTATGTGACCTTCATTTGGTTTGAAAGTGTTTTCTAAATGATCTGCAAACATTTTAGCTCTTTTTTATTACTGACAACCCATTTCCCATTATCCTCGTTTAGTGAAGGAATGTGAGTCATGGGCTGTTTCAGGCTTTTAGTAGCTTTCCATAGACTGTAGTTAGTATTGCGACTGTTGGTGAGGTTTTGAAGGTATGAGTTAGTTTGGTTATCATGATTGTATTTGTCTATTCAACCGTTTTGTAAGGTTGTTAAGCGTTTTTTTATCATCCGGTGACCTAGTTATATGCCATTGTTTCCTTTGTTTTCTTTTTTTAGCTATGAGCAGTGTAATCTCTTCAGAGTAATTATTTCTGGAGATCCTTTTTTTGATTTGGGGTGTGTTTGTCCAAATGGTCTCTTGTATAAGTTTTATAAATGTTTCTACTTCTATGTTCAGCTGCTCTGGAGTTTTGAATGGCACCCTGAGGTTTATATTTATATCTAAGTCTATTTTAAAACTTTCCCAGTCTGTGTATTTATTTACAAGGGTCAAAGTTTCCTTAAGTGCTACTGTCTCTCTTATTTCTAGATATATTGCAGAATGGTCAGAGTTCATATCGTAGCTCTGTTCTGTTTTTAGATAGTTAGGTGAAATGTTTTTATATATAAAAAGTCTATTAGATCGGGCAGTTTTAGTGGATCTGTTGGCCAATAAGTTGGTGATCTGGTTGATGCAACATCGGATTTTACTTCTTTTATAGCTGTTAAGAGTTGTTTTCCTTTTGTGTTCGTTAGTCTCGAACCCCAATACTTGTTTTTGCCATTAAAGTCACCACCTAAAATAAACCTTTCTTCAAGCGGGTGTAAGAGACTCAGGTAGGTGTCTTTTCGAATTGTATATCGCGGTGGGCAGTATATGGCAGCTACCGTAAGCGGATTTAGCTTGGTGTTGATACAAATGGCCACTGATTGGATATCTGGCTCTTCATATTAAAATGTTTCGTGATGTTTGATGTTGTCCTTTACAATAACAGAACTGCCACCCCTTCCTTTATTAGCCGGGTGTAATGCATGGTAAACTTTATATCCTTTAAATTTGATGTGTGATTGTTTTGTAAAATGTGTTTCAGATACTAGGACACATCTACATTTTCTATATCTAAGACTACTTGCAACTCATCTCTGTTAATAGCGCTTATAGGCCTCGCATTAGTTATATGCTGGTTTGTTAAAGGCAATTTCTCACTTACCAATGTTTCAGCTACCTGGTGTTGCCGCCCGACCAATGGCTTCTTGACGGCTTTGTTTCTAATTTTCTGCATTTCCTTGGCTATCAGACAGCCTCTATAGTTGGCCGGGTGAGCTTCTCCGCAGTGAACACATTTTGGTTTTTCTTCTGCTGGTTTTTTACAGTCTTTGGTTAGGCGCTTACCTGTACATTTAACACATCTAGGCTCTTTGGCGCAGTATTTGTGTGTATGCCCGTACCTGACATCTCTTACACTGTGGAATAAGTTTTGTCGATCGAAGGGGTTGGATTTCGACTATACACCCGAGAATATATTTAATTTCGTATACCTTACTTATATCTTCTTGATTGCTGAAGGTCAGCATAAACATGTTGAGTGGTTTCTTGGTCTTCCAGCTCAATTTTTTTACTGCATCTTCAACCTTGTAACCTTTTTTTATAAGGTCTTCAATGATTCTCTCGGGTTTGCACGTAGAGGGTAATTTTTTGACCATTACTCTTATTGGTCTGTCTTGTTTGTTTTCGTACGAGTGCCAGAGGCAGTTGTTATCAGATAGAGTTTTTGTTATACATCTGTAATATTCTTCATTAAAAGCATTTATTTTTACGCAGTCACCGCTCATTATTTTGACTGTGAAGGTGCCAGCAGGTTGGTTTCTTGACAAGAAGTCGTAAAAGTTTTGGTAATTGTTCACCCCATCCACTATAATAGGAGGTGGGGGGGGGGGGGAATTTTCTTAGGTTTATCAGTAGAAATTTTAGCATTTTCTTGGGGTGAGAGTGTAGGTGAGGTGTTCAATTTTCTTTTCTTTCTTGACTTTGTTCTTATCCACTCTGTTTCCTTAGCTAGCTCTTCTTCGTCAGTGCCGTACTCTACTGGAGCGGCGCCGGAGGAAGTTTCCATGTTTGTAGCGCATGGTTTGGTGGATGTGCTCTCCATTACACACACAGCACACCATCCACACACAACCTGAATAAGAAATTCGACACGTGTTTCGTCTCCACGAGTCATCATCCTCAGGAGCAATTACTCCGCACTACCACCAAGACTGCTCTGCAGACTTGTTGCTACTAAATATTTGTCTGTTTAATGATTTATTTGAATATGAATTTGAACTAAACCTATTTTATGTCATGAACCGATTTCAAAAAATATTTTTTTTTGTTTCAAATTATAATTCACAGGTGTGCCCATTTAAATTTTATCGAAATCGGTCGAGCGGTTTTTAAAAAATCAACACTAAAAATTGTATACATCGATGATACTTTCGTTTACTCCGAAATCTCACTGTCTCATTGGAGCAGTGCATTTATTTGGCCTACCCATATTATTATATCAACAAAATACATCTACTTTGTACTAAAAAAATATTATAGGCTTAAATTTCATTCAAGTCGTTCTACTTCAATTTCAATTTTAATTTAACAATTTTAAAACTAATTTTTCAGTATAATTGACCGAGCGAGTGTCTCCGTTTCAGCTTAGGCAAAAATGCTTTCGTATTATCTGTCTGTCCGGCCGGCCGGCGTATGTCCGGATGTTCTCCTCTACAGGTCGCATTACTCAACCGATTCTCGTAAAATTTTGTGAGCAGGTTCTATAACTATATAGAATTTTTTTGTTGATTCGATTTTGGAAATTTTTCAAAATGGCTAGTTTAAAACATAAAAAAAGTTATAGTCAGTCATTTCGAAAAATGATCGCGAGGTCTACCAGCTCACAGGGCCACTAGTTAGTTAGTATAAGTTTATATAGTTATATATAGTTAGGTAGAAGTTTAAGAATAAGATGGCTTTTGCAGAATGAAATATGTATTTGAAACGCGGTTTTTACCAATAGGGCGTGTGCCTACGTTTGATTCTATGTTTCACAAAATAACGCGAAAATCCCGGCGCGGATTAATTCGCGTTGCGTGGTAGCCCTTAAACAGTGCAGGGATAAGTTTGAAATAAAATAATGCACCTAATTCGCTAAGCAAATCTTAAATAAAAATACGCCAATACCCAGAGTAAACTGGCACCTTCAAAACTTTCATGAGTTTTACTAAGTATACATTTTCATAAACACGGGTTTTTCTTACGTATTATTTTGTCGATGAAGGCACCGACACTGTTGCGTGGGATTCATCTAGAGAATCTTCATCAGGGTGAGTTTTTCCGCGTTCCATGAGTTGCCGCGAGCGTTCACGGTTCGCACTGCCGAATTGAATAATACGACAAAATAATACGAGAGTAAAACCCGTTTTATCAAAATGTATAGTACAACTCACGAATGTTTTGAAGCAGTTTACTCTAGGTATTGGCATATTTTGATATAAGATTTGCTTGGCGAAATAGGTGCATTATTTCATTTTAAACTTATCCCTGCACTCGGGCTACCACGCATTGCGAAATAATCCGCGCCGAGTTTTTTCGGCACCAGCACCGGCACCCTTTAGTTCGTGCTAAGAATATTCAGACCACGATAAGGTTGTTCTATTATTGGTTCTATTATTTTCAAAATGCGTTTTGCAAAATAGAAGAAAAAGCTCACGCGCGCGGTAGATAATCACGCACGCTGTTGTGTCAAAAACATTATTTAGCCAATAACGTCATTCTCGTCATAAAGGTCCTGGTTAAGTTATCGTCGATCGTCAAATGGTAGGTACTTATCGCGTCCATATTTACGGTGACCTGTTCTAAATAAAACATCTGGCTTAAAGCCAAAACACCATCGCTTACAAAAATAGGGAAACACCTTCATATATCGATTCTATTTCAAAATTATTATAAATATTTCACGTTTTTTATCGACTGAAAGAGTACATAACCAGCCACAGAGTATAAAACCAAATAATAGATCATATTTACTAAGAAAATGAATTATTGTTCAAAAAAGTTCATCTATATAGACGACATTTCAGATTCAATACCATCTAGATAAAAAACTAAAAAATAATGATATTTATAATAATTTTTTTGAGGTTTTTTATTTGCATAAACTTGTACATGCGTTTATTGCATGCGTTTTTGCTGAAACATGCTGGTTCCGGATTATATTGTTGACGACGCGTTATTTAAAATAAAACGATGACTTGAATGTTGACGATGCAATTAAAAAAAGTAAGTAGGTATTTTATTGAATTGTTACATTCACACTGTTACTCCTACCGACACTGAGCTCATTTGTTATGATGATGACACAGTCGCTCTTTTCCACGGTGATTCTTTGAACTCAGTTTACCAAAGAGCGGAATCATAGCGAAAGAGCGGAAGCATAGATTTATATAAAAAGATCAGTCACGGTAACCTAAGGTACCCTAACGAGGTCAAAAAACCTACTCGCTTCTATCATTAAGTCAGTCACTATCTTGACATCGTACAAAATAAAATAAAATGGCAAAATGTGTAGTGAAGGAGTGTAATTAAAGCACGCAAACACAAAGCAAGCAGAGTTACCTTTCACAAGTAAACTTACTTACCTATATAATCGTGCGTCGTTCCTTAAAACATGAGACAATGATTTTATTTAAATTAAATTTGGTTTTGCATGAAAAACGTTGCCAACGAAAATGTTTTGCGTGATTTATGGAAGTTTTTTAAACTCGTGGACGTTTATATTATATGAGTTCACTGGCACGGATAACACTAAAAAAAATTATTATAATTTCATAAAAAATATGCTATATCAAGAATCTCGAATATATCGAATATTAAATATTTTCCAGTTTGTTAATCACTGACATGTTATTTTCTAATCTTTATCATAAGTTTTTTCTACCTACTCACCTTACAATTAATTGTAAGTGAGTTTTTATGAGCTAAGATCTAAGCTAATATCCTCCAATATTTATTATATACAGAAATAATTAAAAATTTTGTACATTTACATTACAAAATATTATACAATAATATAAAATACACATGAAACAATTGAGCTATCTATGGACCGTTTAAAACGATCTATAGATAGCTCAACTGATCCAGATCACTGCCAGAGGGCAGCGTTCCCGAGATACTGGCAAAATGTGTAGTAAAGGAGTGTTATTATTTATTATTATATATTATTAGTTACATTTCTCTTAATATTTTATAATAATAATATATCTAAATCTAATCATCTAATATCTAATAACAATAGTAAGTACTATTGTTATTTTGAAATATACCTAATTATCTACTCTACGACTTACCTACGTACCTACTGATATCAATTTCTGTTACTCATTAAACTTACATAACCATAACAAGATACAAGATACAAGATTTTATTAGTAAAAATAATTTTACAAGTCAAATGATTAACTAGGTAAATACCTACACAATAATTATAAGTACATGTTTGAAGTAGATGCAGTCTACCCTTTTTGATTATATTATATTTTTATTAAATATCTTATTATTAATTTAGATCTTATTATAATATACTTTTCAACACACTTGCTCATAAAGTGGATCTATGGTTATGGTGGCTACCGCAATTAGGCACAGAATGACACCCATAATAAAACTGTGACTTTTTCATTGCAAACTATAACTCACTAGTGAGTTATAGTTTTTTTTAATGTTATTGGTTGAGGTGCTTTGTTCTTAAAAAAGTTTTTATTCAAAAAAAGATCGTGTTTAATAGAACAAATAAATTAATGTTCCTATTGCTTGCTCATTTCATGCAACTTCTTATTTAAATAGATAAGTTTAACTCGTACGTGTTTAATAAATAAAACTTTCACTCAAATATAAATTTTGTTTTCTCTGTAATAAATGAAAACTTTAAATTCCCCATTTTGTACGTGGCAGAATAGGTGCAAACCCTATGCGCGGAAAATAAAAAAAAAACCTCAACCCCTTTAGTCTGTGGCTGATCGCAATGCGCGCGCATAGGAAAACTGATTAATTTTTCCCGCCATAGCGAATCATTTTTCACAACTCGTTTTCACTGTTGAAATTAAACTTTTTTTATACTAAATAAAATGAGTTTTTATTGTTATTTTATTCACAAGTGTGTTGAAAAACGTCGTATATCATACGGCATACGGCTCAATGGCGCCTCAGCAGTAATCACCAACATTACACACTAGTACCATAATGTACTATTATATAACACAAGATTAATATTTATTTGATTTACTTAATTATGAGTATGAGTAAATGTAACATAATTATTAATTTGCACATAGATTTTTTAGTCTGCCAGAAAACTTTATCCTATAATAGCATAATTAGTTAGAGTTCCATTTAAGTTGTTTTGATCTTGGCATTCTAGTGTCACGGGGAACGGTGTAAAAATAAAGTCTTTTAGGTCACCTAGAAGTTATATAAATCACTATCAAATGAATATCATCTAACGCGGTTGGATAAATAATATTACTGTGTCCTTCCTTGAGGTTTAATCTTACTCTATACTAAATTTCGTCAAAATCGATTCAGTAGTTTAGTCAAAGCGTTACAGATAGACAGGCACTTCTGCGCGCGTGAACCCGGCATACCTATTTTGTTGCAGACTTATTTTATAATTATGATATCTCCCAAGATGTTGATTGAAATCAAGTGATCTCAAGGACAATTTTGTTCATAATTAAATACTTGTGATTAATAACATATTTATATGGATAAGTATTAATATTATGTTGATAAAACTCCTTTGTAAATAATGCATTAATTTAGAAACAATTTGTTTAATATTAAAAAGGTTATGGTGAGTAAATCTTAAAAGATAGACATACGCTGTCGCGGACTTTTTTTAGAACTTTTTATGAGGAACCATTTCATTATAAATGATTTTTGCGTAACTTAAACCGTTTACGCAGTGCACGCAATGGAAGCTTTTAAAAATGATGAATTTTTCCTGTTTTTGCAACATTTTCAATTGATGCTTCGCTCTTATTGGATAAATGTACTATCCAACACAAACATATTTTTTTAATTCAAACCAGTAGTTCCTGAGATTAGCGCGTTCAACCAAACAAATAAACAAATAAACAAATAAACGTTAGTATAGTATAGATAGATTATTGATGGACGATGCACACAACACCATCTAGCGCCAAACTAAGCATAGCTTGTATTTTCTGATGACTGAGAGATTGCCAGTTCTTCTCGGGCTTGGGTTAGGAGGAATTGGCATTTAAATTGACCTAGTATGTAAGACGTTTCAAAGTGATCCTTGTGATTGTATTAAATAAAATATTTTTGACGTGATAACGTCTTATAAATCAATGAACGGCTGCACGCACGAAAAATTGTCACGTTCCGCCTAAGCCGAGCGTGCAACAAGCGATAGAGGCACGATCGGTTCATCGATGTTTTCTTATGACGTTATCACGTAAAATTATCGTCCGTAAACTTTACAGGCAACCATTTCTTTGACTTTGACTTTGACCAAGTAGATGTTTCACGGAAAACTGGTATTTGCCTTCAAATTCAAATTCAAGTTTAATTTTAACGTTATAACGTTTAACGTGATTGTAACGTGTTGTTAGGTAGGTTAGGTAGGGTAGGTGACATTACCTACCTACCTACCTAACGACACGTTTCGTCCGCTCCGCTCACTAGTTTTGTTGTGGAAGCACTTCTATGAAGTTTAACGGAGTATGTACGAATATTGTCAATTTGATATATTTTTTACAGGTTTCTCTATCCGATTGAAGTTCGTGCGGACCAGAATGTTCCACTTCGTAGCGTGAACACTGCAATCAGGGTGAACAGCTATATAGGAGATGTCACAGTGATCGCGTCATGTGTCAACAAGGATGCTCCTTACAGGTGATATATGCAGTAGCTCATTTATTAGTAAACCAGTTTACTAGTACTACCAACATTCTGGTCTCACATTTTAAGCATTTATAATGTCTTTGGGCGTAGGTTTTTCACTTTCATTGATTTTCTCGTATTCATTATGTTTAAGTAAATTAAGTAATCTGTAATTTTTAACCGACTTCAAAAAAAGAGGAGGTATTCAATTCGACTGTTTTTTTTATGTTGTTACCTCAGAACTTTCGACTGGGTGAACCGATTTTGATAATTATTTTTATTTGAAAGCTGGTGCTTCCCTTGTAGTCCCATTTCAATTTGGTCCAGTTCTGACAATGCAATCAATGAGAAAACCATATAAGTCTTAAATTTGCATTAAGTAGGTACTTATGTGCGCGACAAACAGACGATTAACTCAATATCACGCAAACAGATATCGATGATTCTTTTTCAAAAAAAGAGGAGTGTATTAACCAAGTGTAGTAAGAAACCAATTTTCCCGGGATAAAAAGTAGCCTATGTCACCCGGGGATAGTGTAGCTTTCGAACAGTGAAAGAATTTTTGAAATCGGTCCAGTTGTTTCGGAGCCTATTCAATACAAACAAACATACAATCAAATCTTTCCTCTTTATAATATTAGAATAGACTTCTTAGCAAAAGAAGTAGTCAAATATATCCAGCTACAATGATTACCCATGCTATCAGCAGTGTCAATATTAAACACTAGCTGGTGTCCGCGACTTCGTCTGCTCGGGATTAGTACTTCGTGTATTTCTAACGGTTTTTGCAGCGCACGCCAGAATAGCTTGCAGATGGCATATTTTTTTCCTGCTTACTTGACACTTATCGTTAACGTTATATTTAGGAGAATTCAGACAATATCTTTTTAAATGATACCCTATGTGTTATTCTGATGTATTAGCTATATTATTGTAAAGTTTCATTAAAATCCATTGAGTAGTTTTTGCGTGAAAGAGTAACAAACATACATACAAACTTTCGCGTTTATAATATTAGTAAGAAGGATTGTATAATTATTTCGTAAATGAACCTATCTAACAAAGATTTCGATGCATCAAACAGGGCTCATCCTTTCAAACTGGTGGGGCGCCCGAATTGCCGTCACGGGGTGTACAGTAACGTAGCGAACATAACAGCAGAACACCGTATAGTGCTGCTGCAAAATATCGGCATCATGCGGGTGCGGATCAGTGACATCAACTCCTCATTGCAGCTGCGTGAGAGTCAACGCATCGAACCCTTCATAAGTAAGATTGCAAGATCTTCGACTCTTATGCGCATGATAATTATAGTTGTAGAATTTTTAAAAACTGAATGTATTCAAACTAACCATAGCACGTCAAACTCAGTTCCAGGTGACCGTAAAACTGCAAAACCTGGGATGCACGATGTGCGACTCGCGATCCAAGTGTTCGGTATGGACAAAGAGAACCGCTGCAACGTACCCTTACATACGCTCGTCACTGACGTCATTTCCGACCCCTCAAGAAGGCTGCGCATCATTCGCACATCGCATACCAGCGGCTCTGCGCGCGGCAATACAGAAATAACTTTGATTACGGAAGAGGTAGCTCATCTCTTTTCCTGTTGCAATTTTATCCTCGAAATTCAGCATGAATAGCCTCAAAAAACTATCTGTCCTATTTTCAGAAACAGGTCCCGCCTACATAATAATTTAGTTGCTTAAGTACGTAGCTAGGTACTTATACCAACACATTGAAATAGGCGTCATAAAATAAGGACACACGTTGAGCATGGCTGTTGCTCGTTGCGCCTGCAACATCATGTTCTTATTCGACCGAATGTCTGCCACATTCAACCATTTTATTTGCTTACTTTGAATAATTCTTCTTCCAGCAATTGCCGCGAGACACAGTGACGGTGCGGTTCGAGGAGCCGGCTACTGGATGGTACGCGGACGTGCATCCAACACGTATACATAGAGGGATCCTCATATTCAAAACGCCGCCCTACTCTAACCCCGACACGCTAGATCCCGCCCTTGTGAGTTTATCCTTTCTACCTACAACGATGGGGGTCTGAGCAAGGATGAATACATCTTCCATGGGTGTGAATGACTTAAGTGAGTAGTAAATATTGAAGTAGAGACCTGTTTACTTCAATATTTACTACTCAATTGCTATAATATGGATATGGTTACCTACATATGTAAACAAATCTATATTATTATAAAAATTAGTAACTGTCTCTGTCTGTCAGTATGATACCTTTTCACGGTTAAACGACCGAACGGTACTTGATGAAATTAGGTAAGCAGATATATTTTTTTTATTTTAAATTACAATTACATCGACTCAATAGTAAGGGACACCAAAACTACAATCGAATCACATAGTACATATAAACTGTGTAGCAGCATCTATCTGAATTTAATGTATCCATATCATTAGATTCACATAGGCTATTGATGATACGAAGGGCTTGCGTGAATGGAGGTTAGTTCTCGCACTCGGGAGTGCCCATACCCTAGGCCGACGCCGCTCGCCTACATAGTTGTCCTGCACGCACAAACCGATACACGATCTACATTATATTAATAGATTCTAGTGAGTATTCATAAAAGACGGGTTTCCGTGCACGGCCGTGTTTGATAACACAGCACTTTGAGCTAATGAAAAACAGTTTGTTCGCATGCCTCCACTGATCAACACGGTCTAGATCTTCTTACAATCGAAGCAGTAGCAGTCTGAGCTACTGCTGATCCGTAATAGCAGCTTTAAGTCATCCGTCAATTGTAGACAGACGGCATCTTTTATCACTTTTGAGTGCCTATGTCTTTTATCATTATGAACTCAAAAGGCCCCAGATTACTTCCTTGGCTCACCCCAGAATTCGTGTAAAATGGATCTGATAGGTAGATATCCATCATAATCTACATATTTCACTTTCAAAACTTAAGTAAGTTGTAATATACCTTTTGATAAACAGGAGTTTTACTCACGTATTACTTTGTCAATGGAGAAACCGACACTGTTTCGATTTATCTAGAGACTCTCTATCAGGGTGAGTTTGATCCGCGGTCCGTACCAGTCAGTGCGAACCGTGAACTCGAGTGGCAATGAAGCGAAGAAGTTTCTATAGATGAATTGAAATAATTTCGGTGCCTCCATCGACAAAATAATACGTTTGTAAAACCCGTGTTTATCAAAATGTAAAGTAGGTACTGGTAAATAATTCTAACAGATCCACTGATAATTCTATCGCCGCCATCTTTGCAAGAATGTAATTGTTAAAGTAGAATGTCGGGGCTTGGATTGACAGGTGCATATCTACCTGCGTCGTGCGCCGCTCGGGGCTGAGGGGGGAGACTTCTCCACGAGCAACAGGGTTGACTTCGAGTACATCCCGTGTCCGCAACGCAAGCGCCTTTCTATACCGCAACCACGTAAGGCTGCCTACATAACTCATTTTTAATCTGACGACCTCTGTGGCGCAGTTGACTATAGTCTGGCTGAGATGCAGATGGTTGCGGGTTCGATTGCCGCCGTGGGACAAATGTTTGTATGAATAAAATGGGTGTTTCTATGTATAATATGCATGTCATTAAAAAAATGTGTGTTTCTAGTATAATATCAATCATGTGGTACCCATAACACAAGCTCTGCTTACTTTGGGGCTAGATAATGCTGTGTGAAATGTCCGGCGTAATTATTATTATTATAATTGAGTCAAATTTTAGGTGAGCACAAAACAAGCGAATGTGACGTACAGTTAGGGCTTCCGGATGACTTGTCTCAAACCAATTCAACATTTAGACAGCATTTAGCAAAATAAAATAATTTTGTAAGGAACTTTCATGATATTTTATAAGGATGACAAATCAGGCTCTTACAAATTCTAATAAATTTTTCTTAGCCGTGTTTTTTTCTTATAATTTCATGATATACAGCGATTTAGACGGTAGGGGAAGGAAGGCGTTATTTTATTAATTTATTGAACGGATGTCTTCATCAAAAAACTGTTAATTAAACCTAATATCATTAAAATACCTATCCAACAACCACACGACAGGGTAGTAAAATAAAAAAAAAAACCCTACTTTGTCTAGGGTTGTTTTTATATAAGTACAAAAATATTTAAGTCACAGTTTATTTCACCTCAAACCATTCAATCTCAAAACCTCAATCCACTCTATTTAGGCTTATATCCTTCTAAAGGTTGTCTGGTAGAAATCATTGTCTTAGCGATAAGACTGCCCAATGGATATATTTTTTTCATTTTTTCTTAGGTATACCTACTTAGTTGTCAAATTGTTGATTAGTTAGATTTAAGATGTAAAATAAATATTTTTCATTCTTTCAGTCATAAATAAATTCATTCATGAATCATGTTAATTTATATTTTTTATACGTTCCAACATACAGTTGTGGTCATATAATTAAGAACGATTTGATGTTATAGAAGTTTTTTATTTAAATCGTGTCATACACAGAGAAGATGTCATACACCTTCTGAGAAGCAACTAGTTATGTTATAAAATAGCCACATTAATAGAGCAACGTGGCTTAGGAATAAAGAATAAAATCGCAAACTATTTTTTTTCACATTTTATTTATTTTACCAAAGTAACACATTCAAATAAAGTTTTTTAATTCAACATTCAAATAGTACCTACTGAAGCTGGACAAATAATTAAGAACGATACTATATTAAACTGCTCGGGAATTGTTTTATATGACACTTACATTTAAAAAATCACATAATATGTAGCGCAGAAAATTTAGAAATCTATTTAATACATTTTTAACTAAAATTAATAGTTAATAGCATATCCACAGCTTTTAATTACTGCTTTACACCGGCGAGGCGTTGACTCTATTATTTATGACATTTCGCAAGAGAAATAGAGTTCCATTCTACTAAAAAAACGTCGTACAGCTCTCTTAAATTCCCAAACTGTGTATTTGAAACCTTTTTCTTTACTTCGAACCACAGATTCTCTATTCGGTTTAGATCTGGGCTGTTAGCTGGCCAGTCTAAGACAGAAACTGATTGCGCTGTAAGAAATTCCTTTACGGTGCGTGCAGTGTGCTTTGGATCATTGTCATGCTGGAATGTCCAAATAACCGGTAGAACGTCTTCAGCATAAGGTAACATTGTTTCTTCCAGTATATTTTTGTTTTGGAACTGATCCATGTTACCTTCTATCAACTTTACAGGTCCAACACCATGTCCAGAAAAGCACCCCCAGATTTTCACATTTCCATTACATTCGTGTACTTAGGGTCGAATGCTGTATTCGGGGGACGTCGTACATATCGTTTTCCATCAGAACATACTCTGTTTATTTTCGTTTCGTCAGAAAAAGCACATTTTTCTACTGTCGCACAGTCCAGTTTTCATACTTTCTCGCAATTGCAAGCCGGGCTTGTCTGTGGCAAAGTTTCAACATGGGTATCCTACCGTGCAATTTTTCTTCTACCAAACGTCTAAATATTACTTTCTCAACTCATTGGACCCTTTAAAAGGATTTTGTTTTCCCATACGAACGATGTTTCTGTCATCTCGAGGAGTTGTTTTTCTCTGTTTAGGTACACGTGGAACATTCGAAGTAGTTTGATACGTAGCAAAATGCTTTACAGTGTGAAAAACCATCGTTTTTGAACATTGCAGATGGTCGGCTATCTTTTTATAAGACCAATTTTTCCGGCGAAGTTTTATTATTACTCCCCTTGTAGATTTATCACAACTTTTATTTTTTCCCATTGTTTTTTCATAAGAAGCAATCACTTTTAATCTATTACAGCACTAAATGGCGACAAAATTATACAAACAGTAACAAATCGACTGAGTGTTCTCTATTTAAATTTGAATAAAGGTATAAACTATTTAGCTTTCTTAATTACGTGACCAGCCAGTAAATAGGAATACTATGTTTAAAAGGAGTGTAAAAAGTCTTTCTATTTATTTTTAGCTAATCATGTGTATAATAAAGTGGTATTATGGAAAAGTTTTACGATACCAAGAGAAATAAAAAAAATTGCATGCAATTCGTTTTGCGTCTTAGTTTGAAAAAATCTTCCCTTTATTTCAGCGTTCTTAATTATATGATCACCACTGTATATATATTTTGTTTCAGCTTCGAAAAGGCAAAAAACGATAGAGAAAGAGCTACATATCTCTTTGGGCGAAACTGAAAGTAAGAAAAGTATATTTTAGTTAATGGGTCTAAGTTATATAGAGCCAACACAGTTAATTAAAATAATTTTATATGTTTATAATGTTTGTAGGTATAATAATAATAATGTTTGTAGGTATGATCTGTAAGTATTTGTCTCTGGTATTTCATATGTATAATATGTATGTATTTACAAAAAAAAAGTATAGTACCCATATGTACCCATATGTGGTACCCATAACACAAGCTCTGCTTACTTTAGGGTCAGATGATGTTGTGTGAAATGTCCGGGATTATTATTATTATTATATTATTAAGTACTTAAACATAACAATGTGATGTAATCACATTGTAATCCTGTTTACCAATAAATAACTATGAACTATGATGATTACAGATCCTCCGGCATGTTCCTCGTCGTCCGTTGATGGCATTGACATTGATGACGCAAGGCAGCAGATGCAGCAAGAGGTATCTCACGACTGTTTTCTAGGCATCGATGACATCGCCCTGCTACACATACCCTGCTCAAAGACCTTAAGCCGGCCGTCCACCGCCAGCTAAACTAAGTGAAAACTAAGCTAAGCTAAACTAAGAAATGATAATACGTCCACCAAAAATAATCTAAAACTACGTTAGTGATGTAAAACTACGCGTTTTTCATTTCATCCACTATCCTCTTCTATATACTTACCGTCATTTTTATTTGCGTCGCGGTAGTCTTTAGCTCTGGATTATACAATATAGGATATTGCTTGACATATTCAATAAATACCTCCATGCTGCTAAATATGTATTTCACTGCCTGCGCACGATCGCTCACTGTACAAGCAGAAACACGTTCGAACAACACAACACTAGCGACAGGCTTTTTTAATTATTTATTTAAACTAAGTTATTTCGACTTAGCTGAGTTATTGTACGTAGCTTAGCTGGCATAGTTTGCCGTGGACGCACATGTGTGAAAAACTGGCTCAACTATGCGAGCTAAGCTAAACTAACATTGTTTAGTTGGCGGTGGACGATCGGCTTTATACTACTAACTAGACTGCACTATGGCGCAAAAACCGGTCCGCGCGAAAGGGTTTCCGTTGGTAATGTGTCCCTTTCTAATAAGGTGACCATGACCATGACTAAATAGAACATGGGACAAATTGCTTGTGAAAACGATTGTGTATCTTGATAATTATATTAATGCTACCTTACTACTACCTACACCCACCTAGTTTATTTTAAGTAAAAATGATTTAATTAAAACAGTGTGTATATTTTTGGAATCTACATCACTTACCCTAAACTTAGGTTAAGGGTCGAAAGCACTTTTTTTATTCCCTGTGTAATAGGTATCATGACCTACCGTTAATTTGACAACAACCTAACAAACCTTTCGCTCCATATAGTACAAAAAGCTAGGTATGTTTGTTAAAAGTGAGTTGTCCCAACATAATTATTATCGTTTGATTTTATGTCCTATATCACGGGGCTACGGAGCCCCGGTTATGATTATTGAGTATTAGGTCAAATGAAGATGATGCTATATTGGGCGGAAAAAAAACTGAAATTTGAATAAAAATATTTAATTTATACATTGCTGAACAATACAGTTTTACGCATTTTTTGGCGAAGTGTAGCCTTATCTCCTATGTACTTGAGGGTTAAGTTCTTTCCGTAGCTTCTATGTCGTAAATTGAAGTATTTTTGACCAATACATTTAATTAATTCTAATTCGTGAGATTCGTCAGAGCTTGGATGGGCGGGAAAAATGTGCTTAATTTTTGAGTAGAATTGATGTAATGTTAAGCATCTTTTTCATATTAAGCATCTTTTTCATATTCAAACTCTGTAAATCAGGAGACATTACCAAAAAATGTTTTTCTATAAATTTTACTACATCGAACACAAATGTCGAAGGATATTTTAGCCCTCCTCTATCTACAAAGGCTGTGAAAGAAGAAAATTCACAAATATCAATCAAGTTCGGCAGCAAGGTTCGGCAATGTTGACATGGTAGTTTGTCTAATATTTTCATTACAATGTAGCCAGATATGTAGTACAAAATATTGTTTTTATAGTCTGATAAATTAGTTTTGTCCACTAAGTGCATAAGAACATCACTCTGATCTGTCTCATTTTCTTCTGTTGTGTTATTGTTCTTCTGTTGTATTATTGTCTTCCAAAATCGATCTTTTGGCACTTCGGAACTCTAGAATTCCAGAAATTTCATAATTGGGATTCAGTTAGATGTTCAGATGGAATTCAGTTTGCATTAATACTTGGTCTGACGCTGTTACGAAATAGCAACTTTCGCATAGTAAACATAAACTGAAGAGCAGTAGGTTTGTCGTTTGCCCCTCCTCTTGCACTCACACATGAAAAAAACATTTCAATGTGGTCTTGCGAGGCCTTGTATGGTAATAGGTAGGTCATTAGCATTAAACAAATCAGTTGCTAATTCAGCAAAACTGTATGTGTCTATTATCAGACCTAAAACCGGCGTCTTCCTTCTATGTGTCATTATATTTTGCTCTTCAGTTTGCTCTTCAGTATATTTTGCTCTTCAGTCAAATAATGTCTTGTTTCTTCGAAAACCTGTATCCAGACATGTTTATTGTTAAGCCGCAAAGGAGATTTGAAACCCAATCCTATGCGATGTTTGGCGTTTAGAATATTAAACAAGACCATTGACAAGAACATTGACCTCAGATAGTCAATTGCATCAGCCACAGCACAGAGGAACTGAGTACTTGGACAGCTAGTTTGACGTTCATTTTCTTGCCATTAAAATTGACATGTACCCTAGTCAATTTATTTTTCAATTTCAGCCCCTCTTCCTCTTGCAATTCTTGCAATTTCTGTATATATGCGAACTTAATAACCCTGATGACAAACAAGTTTCGGCGAATAAATTTCTGGCTAATTTAATCAATGAGTTTTCATATTTGCAAGGGTAAAATTGCAACCCAGAATTTCAAATGTTTTTATGTTTACCTGCGTTCCATCCGCTGTCAAAGACCTCACCACTATGTTAATGTCAGCCAGCATACGTATGGCTGTCAGGACGAGCTGAGCTTGTGCGTGCGCAGAAATTGTATCTATGAAAAACTACCTTAGAGTTTTAGGCTACCTTAGACTTGTGAAAATAGATCTCATTTTAGCTAAACAAAAAATTTGGTACTCTGTCTAGGTAATAGTATAAGGTCTTTGACCCTGCTACAATCATATTTTCTTATTTCCCTTCTCCTTCGTTAATGGCATGTGTAATAATAATGTCAATTTTGCCAGTGTCAAGTGTTTATGTTTGTTTATAGTCAATTTGTTTGTTAATAAAGCCTTCGTCAATTGACCAATTATTATCAATTCTAAACATCATCGCGGAATGGCCGTCTTGAACTTTCTTGGGATTTCTCGTCGTTCAAATCACATTGCACCATACTCTATACCTATAAAAGAGCTTAACCTGACTGAGTGACTGATTCATCATCGCCGAGCCGAAACCGCTGAAGCTAGAAAGCCGAAATTTGGAAGGTAGCTTCCTTTTACAGCAAAACCACCCAGTAAGGCGGGATTTTTTGAAATTCAATAACACATATAATTCAATTGTCCATACTCGACCTATGTAGTCACAATTTATTCATTATAATTCCGCTAAGATTACTTATATAAAACATGCAATAAAACGAGTAAAAAATATTAAATTAGCAGAGCTATGTCACTTCATGAAATGATAAACGAAGAATCTATCAAGTGATTGTTTGATTATAAAATCTTAGTCGAATAGTCGATCGTCATTTGTATATTCTAAACGTCATCGAGGAACGGCCGTCTATAACATTATCGGGATTCCTCGTCGTTCACAATTCACCATAATATACTTATAATTGAACTGTCTATACTTGTGCACTTGTGCATACACGTTTTAGATCCTTATTATTGGAAAAACAAAGAGAGGGTATTCCTAAACACTTCGTATGCTTTTTGTAGGAGCATTGCCCAGGGGTAGTGGGTAGGGGTAGGGGAAAATAATTAATTTAGACGTGCTACGTTACTCCATGAAATGACAAACGAAGAATCCATTCTTCTTTCATTCTCACTATCATCTTTACCACAATCAATTCTTTTCTTAAGGTAATCTCAATCTCTATATACTTTAAAATTCATATCTAACGCGCTCCTTGTCACATTGCATTAATACCTCTTTATAACATATCTATGCCACGCCAACATACTGCTCCAAAAATACGTCACTGGCGCCACTTTCTTACTCCCTTTGTTATACCAGAGAATCTATATTATTGAATATTCGAACAGAATTTTTTTTTTTTAAAACAAAATTTGACCGATGGCGGTTGGCAGCAGAAAGAGGGCAGCCGCGTGTTCGCACGGCGTTTTATACCCTCCGACTCCAAATGATCTTCGGTTCTCGGGCTCCTTTAGCTTTGAAGATCGGTCTTCACTAATGGCATGGAAACATCCATCTCAGGCTGGTCTTCGCATGGGGCACGATCGAGCGTGTCAGCACAAGTCTGCATCCCAGATAGACCGGACTGTGGCTCGTCATCCCTCATGGGTAGGTCTACAGCAGCGGCGGAAGTAGACTCCTTGCCTTCGTCATCAGTTTCTGCATCTAAACACAACACAGAAACAGCCACATATTAGTATGCGAGCATACAAACACATGTTGGTATTAAGCAGCAGAAACAAAATAGCGTAACAAAATAGCGACGTTAGCAATACTTAGTGCTTCAGCACTAAAATAGTAATAAAAACACAAATTAGCAAATTAAGTATCTAAGCACAACATTAGCGATACCTTACTGACTGAGATATAGGCACGACATTGGCATGTTTCAGTAACTAGTTAGGTAAGATAAGAAGCACGACGTTTGCGAAATCTTACCGACTGAGACATAGGCACGGCGTTAGCATGTCTCAGTAACTAGTTAGGTAAGATAAGGGGAGCACAATAGCGACTGAGATATAGGCACGGCGTTAGCATGTCTCAGTAACTAGTTAGGTAAGATAAGGGGAGCACAATAGTGACTGAGATATAGGCACGGCGTTAGCATGTCTCAGTAACTAGTTAGGTAAGATAAGGGGAGCACGATAGCGACTGAGATATAGACACGACGTTAGCATGTCTCAGTAACTGGATATGTAAGATAGCACGGCGCTAGCGATATATTAACGACTAAGATATAGGCACGACGTTAGTATGTCTCAGTAACTTGGCACTCACCACGAAAGAATGCAGCACAGATATCAGGAGTCCACTCTCGACGCCATGGGATAATGTACTCCGCCGATGCTTGCGTCGACTTTCCGTACGAACCAGCCAGCAGCTGCAGCTCGAAACATCAGTTTTTATTTTTTTTATTACAGAATAATTTTATTGGAAGACTGTTTATGTCCTGAAACGCCAATGAAACACTTACGGGCGAAACACGGATAGTTTTTTGGTGTTTCCAAAAGCTGTTGAAATTTTTAGAGGCATGATGTGTAGCTAATTTGTCCATTTTAATTTGGTTTTGATTGTTCTGATTCCATTTTAATTTGCTCTTAAAAACCTTTCTGGTCTCAACCATATGTCTGTAAACAGGTTCATTAGGTGGCCCGTCATACATGAGCCATGTATGATAGTTCACACGGGCATGAGTGTGTTTGACGTGCCTGTTCCATCCTACAACATGGGCGGCGCGCCCTATTATATCCTATTTTTACCCTGAGCGGACTCAAAACTCTCAATTGATGCTTCCTACTTAAGTACACTTATAATTTTTTTATACAATTGTGGCAATTCGGTTGTTTCATTTCTAAAATTATTTTTAATTTCTTATGTCTAAAACATATTTAGTTAGTTATAACATTTGTAAAACCTATTCGGTTGGTACCATCTAACTAAATTAGAAACGTTTAAGTAAATTAGATAAAATTAAATTAGCATAAGTTGGTTGCAGCAGAATACCAAAGTTACATTTGACAGTTCTAAACTTAATTTTAGCTAAAATTAGTTAGGTTGGTGCCAACAGAATTGAGGCCAATGAGTCTATTGCTAACTTGTGGTCACTTTTGTGACACAATTTATCACACCAATAAGTAAGTTCAACTGGCAACTCTATTTTATATAGCAATGTGTGGCAAAGTGAATTAAAAGATTATATTTGGCTGGTATCTCTTTGCCCCCAAGTAACTTAACTGTTAGGTTGTACATTAATATTAAAACATTTAGGTTTAATTAGGTTTATGTTACTATGCACTTCGAGTGGATAGTGATCTGATCAGTATACACCGTGCCGGACACATACATTGGTCACTGTCTCCCAGGCGGCCCTTGTCACAAAGCAATGATCTAGCCAACGCCTACTGCCATGTACATCACTCACGTATGTAAAGGGACCAGAGTGTAAGCCCAGTATTTCAAAGTCTGCACATATCCAATCCTGTTCACATCAAAATTCTATAAGGTGCTTACTAAAGTCCTCTCCAGGGTGAGCATTAAAATCCCCAAGTATGTACACGGATTCCGCATTAACACTCTCCACTATAGCACTTATTTCACCCAGACATTCGGTAAATTCCACTAGAAACAAACGGCATATAAACTGAAAAAATAACTAGGCTCTGACCAGTCAGAGTTATTTTTATTGCCGAAATACGCGCGTTATTACACTGAACCACTGTGACATCCTAGAACACACTGGTTTTCCATTAATATGTATAGGTACTCATCATTCTAAGTATACTCGTAATTGTTTTGTTTAAAAAAAAACCTATTTGCTTTTTCAGAATGTCCACTTTATCTTCGTAAGTTTTAGTTTTAGTGTAGTATTAGTGGAAGCATTACTGGATTATATAATATTTTAGTGATTTCGTTTATAAGGTTCATTGTTGTGTTGGTTTTTCCAAATAAATAAATACTTAATGATAAAGAAAGACTTTTCTCTGTCTTATAACAGCAATGCCATAATGTTCGTAACGAATTAATTTTGTTTCTAGAGTGGTGAGATTCCGTTGGCACACCCCGATGCGATTGATTCCCGAAGATACATTTTTATAGAAATATTGGATGCTTATATTCGATCACAATATGACCTCATCCCGTCCTCGACAAGACAAACTCCCCTGGACATCTCTTTGCCCTTGGGCTCGGAACTTGAAGTTCTAACGGGACTCGTTCCAGAAATGAGTTTGATATCGTTGACACCAGTGGAACCGGTAGAACCTGTAGCACCAGTGGAATCAGTGGAACCGGTGGAACCGGTAGAACCTGTAGCACCAGTGGAATCAGTGGAACCGGTGGAACTGGAAGAACCTGTAGCACCAGAGGAACAGTTGGAACCAGTGGAATTGGTAGAACCTTCTCCAGAATTGCAGCAGTGGCGAAATGAACAACAGGTATGAAACAGGCAGAGAAGTAGTTTAGTTTGCCTAGAACCCATAATAAAATAAATGATTCCCAAATAGTAGGTACGTAACACCTACATACAAGTACCAAACATACTTTAATGATGATTGCTAGGTTTGCATCTATCTGTGTACCTACTCTTGAAATACAATTGTTCAAGAAAAATACTTACCTTCCTACTTACATTACACCACAGATGGTTTAGGTAGGTATGTAAATAAAACTTAAACAAAGTGTCAACAAAGGAAGATTAGGTAGGTACCTACGAGAAGACTGCCTATACCTACTTTAATCTTGATACCTAGGTGAGTCTAGCTGTTTAGTTTGCCTAGATAGAACCCATGCATAATAAATGATTCCTAAATAGTAGAATAGAAACCGCTTCGCACACGAGGCACACACGCGCAGCGCCCGCGCTGCCTCCGCTCCCCCCGCGCCGCCACCCGATAAAGCGGCTGCTGACTCTGAGCGGACAAGTGACGTGACAAGTGCGCTGATGAAAAGCGCGAACGCTATCAGCGAGCGTTGAAATTGCGTTGAAATCTCGTTGAAATCGTGTCGTAATGAACGGGCGTTTACGAAATGCGTCGCTCCGGCCCAGACAGTGACAGTGCTATATGTAAGAAGCGTTTGGCTAAGTTTAGGTAGTTTATTAATTATCTCAAGAACGTTTAGAGGATATGCGAGCTGAATTGAACTTTGTTGCGTCGCCGCAAAAGTAGCTATTTATATTCCATCATATATAAATAGCGACTTTTGCGCCTATAGCGCCTGTTTCGCCACGCCAACAATTAGGTTTACCCCTAGCCTATAGATGTTTTTTTAGTTTTTAAAATTATTGTAATAAATTTTCATGATTTATTTCTAGATTCTCTCGCTCAGTTTCACTTATCTTAACGTATTGTATTTTACAGGTGGATGAAGAAGAAGTGGATAGAGAGGTTGAAGTCGAGCTATTTGCAGAAATGCCTATCGTGCCTAATAATGATGATCTTGACATCGACTCACTGTGCGATTGTTTTAGACAACTTTAAATCAGTTATAACGTCAAAGCTTAACAAGATGTACTCGTATGATATACATACTTCCATATCGAATGTACTACGAGACAGAACTTTAGAGTTTATCTTATAACATATAATAGTTAATGTGTTGATTAATCGATGAGGTGGTGCAGTGGGCCAAGGCTCGTCTGACTCGGAGGTTGCGGGTTCGATTCTCGCCACAGGTCAAATGTTTGTTTGATTTGTAAGTATTGGTTTGGGTCTGGGTTATTTTCTATGTATAGGGTAAAGTGGAGTAAATGCGAGTACTTACCATAACTAAAATTACATATTCAGCCATACACAACTCTTTAGTTTGTTACAATTTAAGTAACTAACATAAAAATCACTCTGATAGCGGAAGATAATTAAAGTTAAAAAAAATATGGCTCACTTATTACATTTGCCCTTGTATACTGGGCAAATGTAATAATGTTGCTCAATTTCTTAGGACAGTAGATAGTTTGAAATCAGGGGTAACACAATGTGAAAAACATTGTGAAAAATCGAATTAACTTTTTGTTTTTATTGCAAGGAGATCACGTGAAAACTTACAAAGATATGAACTTTTTCTTACAGACTAGGTACAACTATCCAATTTTTATACTAGTTAACTTAAAATTTTCTTTCTTTTCTTTAAACCATCGACACATCCCTATTACTTTTACCCCACTATTGCGATTTCGAATGAAAACGTGTTTACAAAAAAAACATGTGGTTACCCACAGAAACCCGCAACCTTTTGTGTCTAAGGCGGGTGTTCGCCTCCTGCGCCACATAGGTCGTCAAATATGTATTTAGTACATAGTATATCGGTCATTGTGGTACTCATAACACAAGCTCTGCTTAATTTGGGGCTACATGACGCTGTGTAAGTGTTCGGCATTATTAATTATTATGTAGCTTTACTTAATCTACCTCTCAAATACCTATATTATTAGGTGCGTAGTTACCTCTTACTTATGTTCTTATACTTATATTACTTAAATACCAAATCTACCTCGGATTTGCAAATCAAGTAGGAACAATTTGTGCATTTATTTTATTACCTGTATTCAAATAAGATGAGAATGCAATCTTAAATATATTATTATTAAATGGTTTATATTCATTTTCATTTATTGTTTGTGAATTCAGGTGTTACAATAGACAGTTGTTTCTTAAAAGTTGTTTCCTAAATCTCTGAATCCTGCATGCAGCATACAAACGTTTAGTGGGTAGGTAAACATTTACAAAATCATAAACAAAAAAAATATTACATGGTCCAAACTTTACAAATATTGGTGGCAATTCGGTTGGTTCATTTCTAAAATTAGGAATTGGCTAAAATATATTTAGTTAGTCATAGCATTTGTAAAACCTATTTGGTTGGTAGGTGCCATGTAACTAAATTAGGAACGCTTAATTAAGTTAGATAAAATTAAATTAGGATAAGTTGGTAGAAGCAGAATACCAAAGGTTAATTTGACAGTTGAAAACCAAATTTTAATTGTCATTCAATTCTAAATAATATTGCGGTCATACAAAAATTCATTCAGTAATTCAGAAGTTTATTCACATAAGACATGGTTATAATATACATTAGGTGGAATTGTCAATAGTAGAGCTGCATATCTAGCCCGAGTACAGGCACGTGAATATATTTCATTTATGATACAAATTAATTGAAATTATCTTTTTTTATTATTTATAATTAATTATAAATTCTAAATTAAAATTGTCAACTGATTCTGATCATTCTAATACAAAACACACAATTAATAATAGGTCAAAACTTAAAATGAAGCTAGATGTCAACAGAATAGAAACAATGATCAATTAATAAATTAAATAGCTTTCTATGGAATAAGGGCCCCCTCAGCTCTTTTACATGACTTGGCAATTTGTTGTAAATTCTAATAGCCATGGTGTAACAGTTGCGACTAAACAATTCAGTTTTATGTAGGTACAGGTATTGCTACTCTGTCCTTATGTCTAAAGTTAAATTTGTATAAGAACCAAAGTCGCCGACATAGCACTCAAAATTTGCAAGTTGAAACGGCAATAGGCAGGCCATATAGCTCGCAGAAATGATAACCGTTGGGGAATAAAAGTTCTCGAATCGCGACCAAGGACAGGAAAACGAAGCGTAGGACGACCACCCATCCGATGGTCTGACGACATTGTAAAGATCGCAGGAAGTCGGTGGATGGAGAAGGCTCAAAATCGTTCTAACTGGAAATCTATTAGGGAGGCCTATGTCCAGCAGTGGACTTCATAAAGGCTGAGATGATAATGATTATGATGATGATGAAATACCATCATACCCTACAGATTCGGTATTTTTAAGAGAGTTTATAATATTAAGTATTTCTAGATTGTCACAAGGTTTTAGGAATATAGATGAGATTTGTGAATTTATGTTAATGTCATTGTTATTAAGAATGTCAGAATTACGAGATGTCAAAGTAGTGTAGAAATTATTCATTTATAAGGTTATCGTTGTATTTTTTTTTTAGGTCAGAAGTAACCGGATCTAATTTCTTATATTATTATTTATTAAATGCCATGAAGCCTTACATTTATTATTATAGTTATTATTATAATCTGCATTTACCAATTTCTGTGAATGCGAAATAACTTTTTTAAGCAATTTACTGTAGTTTGCATAATTTTTGATTTTGATTTTAGTAGGTCATTTCGTTTTTTATAGTACGCAAATCTTAACTGTCTCTTAGTAGCAAATGATTTTTATCCCATTAGTAATCCATTTACATTTTTTCGTCTTATTATTTATTTTGATTTTAGTACCTACGTGGAAAACACAATTCATAAAGAAGTACCTACATACATGTCATCAAAATGCACACTTCAGCCCACGTCAAATTACGTATACATTCCCTAAATCTTCGTACATTATCCTTATTATAGTCTCGTTTCCATACATACAAACTTTGAAGTGGGATATTTTTCTCATCAAAGTCTAATTGAAGCGTCTGGCGTGTTTCGTGGTCTGAAAGGCCCAGCTTATGAACCGTACTTATTGTAGATTTTACATTATCAGCTATAAGATCTAAACATGATTTTAGACGAGTAGGTTCATCTATATGCATAAGGTTATCATAGTTTTGAAAAGTTTCTCTCAATTGGTCTATCGCTGTGCATTTTTTGAGTATATTTATGTTAAAGTCGCCTACTAAAACTATCTTTTTATTCCTTTTATGACGAAGCATACTTCTAACATCTCCTTCGTAGATAACAAGCCACTGATATTCTGGTGGAATATGGTAATCTTATTTGCGAAAGGAACAGTTATGCCCTGTATCATGATTGATTGTTGTGGGTTTTACATTTGTTTCAACTGTCATTTGAAAGGCATTCGCTTTTGTGGTTCGTGTATTCTTATTAGACGGATAAAAGTCTAGCAATGATCTTTGTGTCTTATATTTAACACCCGAAGCTCTATTCTTACATCTATTACAAACCGTTTTTAGTAGCTTGTTTTTTATAAAATTTAAGAATTTACAGTCATAATCAATCATCATCATCATAACAGCCTTTATGAAGTTAGGCGCAAAGCAATCTTGCGCATGTAGGTAGGTACTGTTGTGCAGATAAATGTTGGCTACAGGTGTTTGAAGACCTATACAGATCACAAAGGATAGTTTCTCAAATGTAGTTGTTTGTTTGTATAGAGCCTGGGCTAGGTCCATGAGACCTACATACTCTTTATATAAACTATAATGCTAATGCAATGTTGATACTAAATATACAACAGAATGTCTTTATATACAACGTTGTCTAAGAGAATAACATAGACTAAGAGATAGACATATACCATTGCGGACGTTTGTGTAGACCTTTTTAAGGTGTATAATACTATGGTACATTATTTTGATCTATCTCGTAGGGTTCAGCCATCGTTTGCAATGTAAGCGCAAAAAAATCTGTTTGTTTACGACACCACATTAGAAACCTCTAAAATGATCAGTGTTTCTCTACTATATTATGCATGTTTTTTACATAAAAACCGTCCTCTTGAATTACTCTATCTATTAAAAAAACCGCATCAAAATCCGTTGCTATCTAAAACTATCTTTTTATTCCTTTTATGACGCAGGATGTATAATAAGTTGTCAAATTTCGATAGAAAAGTATTAACATTAGAAGTAGGAGTGCGATAGATACATATAATTATTAGCTTATATTTTGGAATCTCTATACCGCAGCATTCAAATACAAGCTCTAGAGCAAGATCTTTTACATACGATAAATCTACAAATTCGAGGTGGTCTCTACACAGGATGCACACGCCTACACGTTTTTGTGTTTTTCTGGATAAAGAGGATGCTAGTTGACATTTTTTTAAATGGACATTGCGTTCATCACCACATTTTATAAATGTTTCACAAAAACATATGAAGTCCAAATAGGTACCACTGTCATTGAACTGTTCGAAGCATACTTCTAACAACTCCTTCGTAGATAACAAGCCCCTGATATTCTGGTGGAATATGGTAATCTTATTTGCGAAAGGAGCAGTTATGCCCTGTATCATGATTGATTGTTGTGGGTTTTACATTTGTTTCAACTGTCATTTGAAAGGCATTCGCTTTTGTGGTTCGTGTATTCTTATTAGACGGATAATAGTCTAGCAATGATCTTTGTGTCTTATATGTAACACCCGAAGCTCTATTCTTACATCTATTACAAACCGTTTTTAGTAGCTTGTTTTTTATAAAATTTAAGTATTTACAGTCATAATCAATCATCATCATCATAACAGCCTTTATGAAGTCCACTGCTGAACAAAGGCCTCCCCATCAGATTTCCAGGAAGAACGGTTTTGAGCCCTCTCCATCCACCGACTTCCTGCGATCTTTACAATGTCGTCAGTCCATCGGGTGGGGGGTCTTCCTACGCTTCGTTTTCCTTTCCTTGGTCGCCATTCGAGAACTTTTATTCCCCAACGGTTATCAGTTCTGCGAGCTATATGGCCTGCCCATTGCCACTTCAACTTGCACATTTTGAGTGCTATGTCGGTGACTTTGGTTCTTCTACGGATTTCCTCGTTGCGGATTTTATCACGTAGTGAAACACCCAACATAGCTCTCTCCATAGCACGTTGCGCGACTCTGAGCTTGTGTATGAGGCCAATAGTTAGCGACCAAGTCTCAGTTCCATATGTCATCACTGGCAACACGCACTGATTATAGACTTTCGTCTTGTGGCTCTGCGGTATCTGTGACGAGAAAATGTGCCGTAATTTCCTGAACGCTGCCCATCCGAGTTGGATTCGTCGGCTGACCTCTTTGTCAAAGTTGGACTTGCCTAGTTGAATCGTCTGACCCAAATAGACATAATGGTCTACAACTTCGATTATATCGCTTCCAATATGTACCGGTACGGGTGCAACATGAGCATTTGACATGATTTTTGTCTTGCTCATGTTCATTTTAAGAATTGAATGGCAAATTGAAGGTGAGTGATGTGTTCGCCATTGATGTTTCGGAGAAATAACATCTCCCTGTCTCACCCCTTTATGCAATGGGATTGGATACGTGCTCTGGTCCTGGAGTCGGATAGACATGGTGGCGTTACTGTACAGACATTTCAACACTTCGATATACCTTTACTCGATTTGGCACCGCTGGAGTGACCGCAACACTGCCCAGGTTTCGACAGAATTAAAGGCTTTCTCATAGTCCACAAACGCTAAGCAAAGTGGCCGGTTATACTCTTCGATCTCTAGTGTATTTTGTGGTGTGCAATAAAGTATTTTTTATCTTTTCTATCTATCTATGTATGCTTAGATCTTCTTAGAGGTTTTTTTAATAGATAGAGTAATTCAAGAGGAAGGTTTATATGTATAATACATTCATAATGTTTTTTTTTTTTTTTTTTATCGTAGATAGACCTACGTTTGACCACGAACTCGCCTGATGTTAAGCAACGATGTGGCCGACGATGGGGCACGCAGGTCTAGAAGATACCTATTCACTCTTGACTTGAAGAGACACAAATTGTAGTTTTCAGGAAAGACATACGACGGCAAATCATTCCAATCCTTGGCTGTACGCATTATAAATGTGGAAGCAAAGCGCTTTGTTCGTAACGGTGGTAGACTGACAAGGTATGGATGGTATTGAGCGGTGCGTCTGCTTGTCCTGTTGTGAAAAGGAGATGGTGGAATGAGATCATGCAATTCCTGGGCACATTCTCCGAAATGTATTCTATAAAAGATCGAAAGGCAAGCAACTTTACGACGGTGCTCGAGACTCTGGAACTTAGTCTCAGCGTTTAGCTGCTCACCTATCACCCTCAATGCTCTACGCTCAATCGAGTCCAAAGCACCCAGCTGGTGTTTGGCTGAACCATCCCACAGATGGCAGCAGTACTCCATACCTGACCGGACTTGAGCTTTATATGAAGTGGAAAGCTGTCCAGGTGTGAAGTATCGCCTCACCTTGTTGAGGATGCCAAGCTTCATGGCAGCAGTCTTGGCCTTGGACTCAATATAGGAGCCAAAATTGAGAGTCCGAGTGAGTAAAACTCCTAAGAGTTCGAGATGATCTTCTACAGATACCGGTACATTTCGGAAAACGGGGACTTGGAGAAACTGACTTTTTTTCGCCGAAAAGAGACAGGCTTGCGTTTTGGATGCGTTGAATTTAACAAGATTGGCATCGCCCCAATCGGACACGACCTGGAGAGTCAAATCCATACGCATAAGCATCTCGTCTCTGTATTTCTGAATGTCAGTTTTACTGGCTCGTGCGTTGGCAAAGTATCTCTCCACAACTGTACTGTCGTCTGCATACCCAATAATTCCGGGCATAAGCAGATCGTTTATGTGCAGTAAAAACAGTGTGGCAGAGAGCACTGACCCTTGAGGTACACCGGCATTAATTGCCAATCGATCAGACGAGCAGCCGTCAACAACTACTCGAATGGATCTTTCCCTCAAGAAGTCAGCAAGCCTTGAGCAGAACTGAACTGGCAATCCGTAGGCTGGAAGCTTACCAATAAGGCTATCGTGCCAGACCCTATCAAAGGCCTTTGAGATGTCAAGTGAAACAGCTAATGCTTCACCGTATTTCTCTATGGCCTCACTCCAAATGTAGTAGAGAAACACTGATAATTTTAGAGGTTAGCGTATATGTGTTCAACGTATTAGAACTACTGACCTACAGCAACGCGTGGCCGGGTCAGCTAGTATTTATTAAAGGATATTAGTTAATTGTGACGTAGTATCGTGCTCACCTTACAGTGCAAAATCAGGATCAGAAAATGGCTGATTACGCCTGACTACAACAAAACAGAGAAATTAATACTGGTAATAATCGCATAAGCAAACTTAATTTAACTTAAGCTCTCACCAAGTACCTACACCAGCTCCAAGTAAAGGATGCCATCTGATCACACATCTGATCGCTTCTTCTATTTAAAACATTAAATGGAGGAATAAATGATTGATGTATTTGTGCGTAGGACTTTAGATTAGAATGGTAATGTCGCAAAAATAATCACGTCAGACAATGTCGCGGGTAACAGTTAGTTTAACATAATTTTCTAGATTATAAGACATGATTGGCAAACTTAAGAACGTAATAAAACAGAAACTGTCTATTAAAGCATAAGATATAAGATTATGTAGCCTACGCTCGGTCAATAAATAAATGATATGAAGTGAAATCAACAGTCCCACCAAATAAACGTGTAAAAGCTTTTGCCGTAAATATTTTTTTTTAGATTTTTGGATTTTTACGCTTATAATACACCTCCTAATTTTTTTCAGAAACATTTATTAACTAAATTAATATTTACGTTACTATGAATGTTAATTCTGCGGAAAATAAAAAACACCAATCTCGCACGAATATTGCAAGTATGTATTTTGCACATCATCTACTCTCACTCGTTTATTGCAAACTAACTTTGTTATATTATTCGTGGGAATTTAGAAACAAAATAATAATCGTAAAAGTGTTTACTGAATTTTGGAGTTTGCCTATAGTAGGTAACTTTCTGTATAATTTTATTCATTTGTACTTTTTGATCTTCGTTTTTCTAAAGAATTTTACCAAACTTTACCAAAACATAATGAATACCCTAAAACTGTGTATAGTTTGTTAACAATTCTAATATGTATTATAAAAATGTGTTATTTTTATTGCACACATTTTCTCGTTGTTTCTTTTACATATCGATTTAGTAAAAGCATTTTATTGCCTATCAAAATTATGATATATTCCGTAAAAGATGGATGGACAATAGATAAATGCGAGGGGGGAATCCTCATCATCATCATATCAGCCTTTAAAGTCCACTGCTGAACATAGGCCTCCCCAATAGATTTCCAGGAAGAACGATTTTGAACCCTCTCCATCCACCGACTTCCTGCGATCTTTACAATGTCGTCCTACGCTTCGTTTTCCTGTCCTTGGTCGCCATTTGAGAACTTTTATTCCCCATCGGTTATCAGTTCTGCGAGCTATATGGCCTGCCCATTGCCACTTAAACTTGCAAATTTTGAGTGCTATGTCGGTGACTTTGGTTCTTCTACGGATTTCCTCGTTGCGGATTTTATCACGTAGTGAAACACCCAACATAGCTCTCTCCATAGCACGTTGCGCGATTCTAAACTTGTGTATGAGGCCAATAGTTTGCGACCAAATCTCAGTTACATATGTCATCACTGGCAACACTCACTGATTATAGACTTTCGTCTTGAGGCTCTGCGGTATCTGTGACGAGAAGATGTGCCATAATTTCCCGAACGCTGCCCATCCTAGTTAGATTCTTTGGCTGACCTCTTTGTCGAAGTTAGACTTGCCTAGTTCAATCGTCTGACCCAAATAGACACAATGGTCTACAACTTCGATTATATCGCTCCCAACATGTACCGGACCGGATTTTTGTCTTGCTCATGTTCATTTTAAGACCCATCTGTTGGGAGGCGATATTAAGTTGGCAAATCGAAGGTGAGTGATGCGTTCGCTATTGATGCTGATACCATGTCTATGCCAGTACAAGTGCTTGAAAACATCCTCAAATGCAGAGGGGAATAGTTTAAGAGAAATAAATTCTCCCTGTCTCACTCCTTTATGCAATGGGATTGGATTCGTGCTCTGGTCCTGGAGGATGGAGGTCCTAGCGGAGGGGATGCATTGAGTCATTACATCACACAAGGTCAGAAGCGGTAAAACATGCAGCTTACTTTTCTTGGGCTGACACTCGCAACAGCAAAGCCATACACGAACTAAGAAGAAAGCCTTTAATCAAGACGCCAAGTCCTTCAAGAAGGTGTTACAGAAGGCTCGCTTCAATCGAATTGGCTGTATAGGTGCCAAGCTTGCGACACATCCAGCTCGCAGCAAAGCATTCTGGTCCTTGGCCAAGTCGGTGGAAGCGAACTTCAGCCGCCCTTCTCTCCCTCCACTACTTAAACCGGATGGATCTCTAGCCCATAAAGCAATCGAGAAAGCGAATTTCTTTGCTGCTCAATTTGCTGAAGCTTCATGTTTAGACACCTCTAACGAACCCAAACCTAGCTTTCATCGATGCGAAGTGACAATGCAAGAAATTCGCATCCATCAAAAATAAGTGCTGAAAATGTTACGGAGTCTTGACATGAACAAAGCTAGTGGTCCGGGTGGCATTTTGGCTGTAGTGTTGAAAACTGGTGCCCCTGAGTTGTCTCCCATTACTCACAAGACTTTTTCGCTCTTTGATCTTTGATCTTTGAAAACTGGAATAGTCCTAAATTCCTGGAAGCTTGCTAATGTGCAACCTGTGCCTAAGAAAGGCAGTCGCGCTGACCCATCAAATAACCGCCAAATTTTGGTCACCTCCCTACTATGTGTCCTGAACACGAACGTCCTTACATACCTTGAAGACGACGACTTATTCAGTGATCGACAATACGGTTTTCGACGAAAGTGATCGTCTGGGGATCTTCTTGCGTATGTCACGCACATTTGGAGTGAGGCTATGGAGAAATATGGTGAAGCATAAGCTGTTTCACTTGACATATCAAAGGCCTTTGATATAGGTCTGGCCCGCTAACCTTATTGGTAAGCTTCCAGCCTACGGATTGCCAGTTCAGTTCTACTCATGGCTTGGCGTTCTTGAGGGAAAGTTTCATTCGAGAAGTTATTGACGGCTGCTCGTCTGATAGATTGGCAATTAATGCCGGAGTTCCTCAAGGGTCAGTGCTCTCAGCCACACTGATTTTACTGCTAATAAACGATCTGCTTATGCCCGGAATCATTGGGTATACAGACGACAGTACAGGTGTGGAGAGATACTTTGCCAACGCATGAGCCAGTAAAACTGACAATCAGAAAAACAGAGACGAGATGCTTATGCGTCTGGATTAAACTCTCCGTGTCCGATTAGGGCGATGCCAATCTAATTAAATTTAACGCATCTAAAACGCAAGTTTGTCTCTTTTCGGCGTTCCCCGTTTTCCGAAATATACCGGTAACTGTAGAAGATCATCTCAAACTCTTGGGAGTTTCACTTACTCGGACTCTCAGTTTTGGCTCCTATATCGAGTCCTAAGCCAAGACTGCTGTCATGAAGCTTGGCATTTCCAACAAGGTGAGGCGATACTTCAGCTTTCAAGGACAGCTTTCAACTTTATATAAAGCTCAAGTCCGGTCGGGTATGGAGTACTGCTGCCATCTATGGGATGGTTCAGCCAAACACCAGCTGGCTGCTTTGGACTCGATCGAGCGTAGAGCATTGAGGGTGATAAGTGAGCAGCTAAACGCTGAGACTAAGTTCCAGAGTCTCGAGCACCGGCGTAGAGTTGCTTGCCTTTCGATCTTTTATAGAATACAAACAAAACGCTTTGCTTCCACATTTTTAATGCGTACAGCCAAGGATTGGAATGCTTTGCCGTTGTCTTGTCTTTCCTGAAAACTACAATCTGGGTTTCTTCAAGTCAAGAGTAAATAGGTATCTTCTAGACCTGTGTGCCCCATCGTCGACCACCATCGATTAGGAGTCGACTTCGAGGTCAAACTTAGGTCTATCTTTGATAAAAAAAAACATTGTTTTGGAGTGTCATCTTGTTTTCAGTAAAGTTTGTGCTAAGAACCAAATAACTAACAATAAATGACTTATTTTAAACTTAATATTGCGATTTCAGTAAAATGCGACATAATATACTGTGTATATATATGTGTAGGTACTTTTATAATTAAGTACCTAATTGTTTTATCACTCAAAATAATTTAAAATAACCTGTAAGTTCCAAGTTATTCTAAAATATTTTAAATATTCAGTACTTTGTAGTTAAACAAACGCATTTTACACAATATTGTAAAATGAAAAGCTAAATGAATAAAACAGTAATACAATTTTGCACTTTTAAAATATAAGCCCAATTACTGGAATAACCGTGTAACTATCTAATAACCACATTACCAAATCAAAATACCCGTAGTAAACCAGCTCAATATTTTGTTACCCTTTTTAGAAACTGTAACATTTCCGACGAATAATAGTGTAAACATTGAAAACGAACCAACCTTGAAAAGTTTTAGCTAGAATAAAAATTTAAAAGGTTTTTTTTTTAATATTTCAAATTCTATCCTTATATTGGTATTTTATATTTTATTAGAAAAAAGAAGATATTTTCACCTTTAATTTAGTAATACATTGTTTATATGTATATATAATAATCACCGAGTAATATTTTTTTTGTGAAAATTACGGTCAGTTGCTAACTGCTCCAGTGCCCATTCAGCGAACACACGTCGTTGTCTATGGTCGTTTACCTTCAATTCCTGGGTGAGTTGAATTTTATACGGGTGCAGGCCCAAGTCACGACGCAAAATTCGCCAAGTTGTGGTTTGTGAAAGGCCGAGTTCTTGTGAGCGACGCGAAATCGACTGCCTCGGATTCTCCTGCACACTCTCACGGACAGCGGCGATGTTTTCGGCAGACCTTGCGTTTCGTTGACGTACGGGTGTTGGTCGATCATTTACCGAACCAGTGGACTCAAATTTATCCACCACACGACGAATAGTCCTCTCGGTAGGACTATTATGGCGACCGTAAAATGGGCGAAGCGCGCGGTGCGGTTCCCGAACAGAACACTCATTTTGATAAAACAATTTTATCATTTGCACGTGTTGTTGAATGCTAAAGCTATCCATGATGATTTGGCAAAACAATGAATAAATTACAACCAATTTGACAGATGTAGCTTCAACAAGATGGCCGCTACCAACTGTCAAAGTTCGGACGTGCCTATTGGAAGACCCTTTATATACGTTTATTCGATGGGGCCGTCGAAATGAAAACCAGCAAGTGCTTCGAATATTAGCCGTTAGATGGCGTTACTTGTTTGAACCAAAGTAATCGATGGATAGTTTGAGTCTGAACTGAACTTGTTGACTGCTGTCCTGGTCATTTTACATGACGTCATCATTATTCAATTAATTCAACCGTAGTCGTCCAAGTCCAATACTCCTCCATGAATCACACCGTGTGTAAACTGACAGTGTTTCGCTCGTAAAGACGCGGGCGCCTCGAGTGCGCTCGCTCTGTGTCAGTTAGCCGGGTTTTTTAAACATGTGTAATATTAGTGAACAGGAAAACTAGTTAGGTATGTAAGTATCTCAACCATGCTTATGTGTGCTTCCCAATATATTAAATCACGAGATAATTATATAGAACTAGCTGCTGCCCGCGGCTTCGCACGCGTGGTACATACATAAAAAGTAGCCTATGTCCTTCTCCAAGGTCCCATCTATCTCTATACCAAAATTCATCAAAATCGGTTTTAGGGGTATAAGCGTGAAAACGTGACAAACAGACTGAGTTTTAAATATTAGTAGGGATATTGGTCAGTAACCGACCAATATTTAGATACACAACAATATTTACAACCTTCTTAGTCAAAGCTTGTACCTACTTACTAACTATGAATCAGAAGACTACGTTATATTACGTTACACAATACGTTATACAATATTATTTAAAAATAACCTGAAGGCTGGCACATAGGTAGTAGGTAGATTCGAGTCCCGAATATTTATTTCGAGTTTCGATTATTGAGCATCCAACAAAGTAAAACAGTGAAGTAGGTAATCTAGCTAAATAGGTACCTACCTATGCTGGTACAGAAACCTACTTACATGAATTAATTTATTATTAAGTTTAATTATGTAGGATTTCAAAATAGTGCCTTACTCTATGCTGAGGCAATAAAAAAATGCGGGGCAGTCTTTGGGGACTGCCGATAGAAGTGAAAACTAAGTAGGTAACTTGTGAATTGTATCGTTGTACAATTCACAAGTTGCCAAGTTGCCAAGTACCTCTTTCTGGTGGTGCATCTCTTTTCTCACGCTCTTTTGTACATCCTAGTGAAGTTTTGAAACAAATATTTATCGAGACAAATATTATGATTTCTCGTCTGTTGAAATATCCGGATCCAGACTCTTCTTCTAGGTTTCGCTTTCTTTAAACGATGACCCAAAACAATGAAAAACGTGTGCGGCTCGAGACGCCCGACAGAAGTGATAACTTAAACTAATCTAACTAGCGCTGTGGGTCAGAGTTAGAGAGGAGGAGCCTGCCTACCGCTGCCGTATGCGTGAGAGAAATGAAAGCCAGACAGACTGGCGCTGTAACGCGTTACGTAACGAAAAGGTTTACCCTCCCATAAGAAGTTATCACATCAAAAGCTGCAGCAACGACAACAGCTTCGGTATCCACCATTTTATCCTGCGAGATCCTGGCCGCAATATGCCCCGCGTGTACGAACCAAATTCCTCAGCAATCCAGTTGCCGTATCTTGAAGGGCTTCACTCGGCAATATATTACAAAATGAAATTGCAGCAAGGGTAAAGTTTCAAATATACTGAGCTATATTGGTCAATAAAAATAACCAGCAAGATGCAATTTTTGTAGCCCGTTTACAGGCCTCATAAGGTAGTAAGGCCGATCATTATTGCAATACCGGTTTATCCAGGTAAGGTTGAGAATACAAAAAAAATCATCAAGCATCTATCATCAGTATTTTGGGCAAATGTTTTTAATGAAGGAATTTAAACAAGGACTTCGATAATCTTCAATAACTAACGCGAACCGTGAACGCAAACGGCATCGAGCAAACTGCGGATCAACTCACCCTGATGAAGATTCTCTAGACTCTAGATGAATCGAAACAGTAATCGGGGCTGGGTGATTCTATGTATAATCTGTAAATATTTACAAAAAAAAGAAGTAAGTAGGTATATACAGTTGTGGTCATATAATTAAGAACGAAGTTATAGAAGGTTTTTTATTTAAATCGTGTCATACACAGAGATGTGTACCTACCTTCTGAGAAGCAACTAGTTATGTTATAAAATAGCCACATTAATAGAGCAACGTGGCTTAGGAATAATGAATAACATCGCAAACTATTTTTTTTCACATATATTTGTTTTACCAAAGTAACACATTCAAATAGTACTGAAGCTGGACAAATAATTAAGAACGATTTATTAAACTGCTCGGGAATTGTTTTGTATGACACTTACATTTCAAAAATCACACAATATGTAGCGCAGAAAATTTAAAAATCAATTTTATACATTTTAAACTAAAATTAATAATTAATAGCATATCCACGGCTTTTAATTACTGCTTTACACCGGCGAGGCATTGACTCTATTAATTTTTGACATTTCGCAAGAGAAATTGTAACGTAGTAATTCCATATACCGCTAAATGGCGTGGTTTGTACATCGACCTTTTGTCTTGACTATATCCGTCGAGTGACGTTGACAGTTAAGTTATGGACAGGAGACGTTGACTTATCTGTTTTGAGTGAGATTATCCGCCCAGAAACAGGGTGGGGGATTTTTCGAGACGCCATTTGCGAGCGTGGTTTATTTCGGTCTTTTTTACTCACCGGTTGGAAGGAATCTTCCAGAATTCCTAAGTTTTTGTGTGAAGTCGTGACAAAGTGTGCCCAGGCGTGGTGATCCCATCCCGCGGCGGCGGTGCAAGCCTAAAACCTTTCTGGATGGAGCCTTCGTTGTACTAAGATTGTGCGTAGTACACATGCATTATGCATACCACGCGACGGATGCACACGAGTCTATAACCTTGCTGGACGGTGTTTCTACTATGGCTGTTTAATTCGAACCCCTTGCAGTCGTACAAGGTATGTTTTCTACTGTTTTTTGGTACTAGTAGAACCCCTGAATCTAAAACATGTAACCATGTGGCATCATACATTCATCTTGGGCCTGCTAGGAACCTGTTGAAGTTAATGTTAGGCCTATCTAGTAGTTTTCCTTGAAGCTAAGGAATAGTTTACAGTGTAGAAGGAGGTAATCTTTCTCAACTGTATTTTGCAACTTTGTAATTGAGATGCTTCTCAATTACAGGGGTTTTTTGTACGGGCCTGCCCTTCATCGCGTGCTGGCAGTACCTCGCCAGTTCAACGCACCTTCTAGAGGGTGGAACCCATTCAACGGAGTGCGGCTGTTCTATGTGGCCTCGGCCAGCCCAGGGGACTCTTCGGCACGGTTCAGTATACCCTATTCCCGGTATAGCAGCCGGTTACACTGCTATTGGCGCTCAACTTATAATCTATCGTATTACTGGTGCGTTTTGCAAATTATTATAACTAATATCAGTGCGGAGAGTATTAGAACAACCGAACAATGCTTACTTTCAACTTTACCTACCTTATGGAACGGCGTTAACTAAATTAAATCTAATCTAATTTAATCTAATCTACCTTTACCTACTACCGTTTGTTACTGTATTACCTATTACTAGTTAAGTAAGCACATTGCAATCATCTCAAGGGTCCCACCATCGCTCACCATTGTGTTTAGCCGAGGCACATTTACCTCTTAGTCTTATACTTGAAATTATAATGATAACCTACCTTTTGTTGAAACATAACTGTATGTATGCTCCTGTATATTAAATGCATCATCCGACCTCAAACCGAGCGAATCTTTTTTTATTTAATACCCTTTCGATTCGGTACCCCTTTCGGGCCATAATAGGGAGGAGGCCTTATTGAATTGTAACAGTGGCGGCCCAACGTAGGGGCTTTTCTTGAGATGATTGTCATGTCAGTTAGCTGTGACAAAATTGCATGTGTGTTACTTATTATGTAAGCTAAAAAAAAAAAAAAATATTGTCTCCTTTTTTATTTATATATTATAGTAATTACCTTATCATAATCTTAAGTCATATTGTGAACTTGAGGTGATTGCAATATCGTACCTACTTTTAAAAAACTTACTTTAACTTTTTACTTTTGTACATTTTCCTGGAGTACTTTTTTAGTATCATGGAAGAACGCCCCATTATCTTTAACTCCCTTCACAAGGATGAACTCATCTATGAGGTCCGTATCAGGGACACGTTACCTGCAGCGGATGTCGCTACTTTGAGAACCCAAATGAGAACGTTGGGCAGGGAGGTTCCGTCGGACCAAATTACGTATTTTGAGGGAAAGGTGGCGGACGAATTGTCGCTAATACAGGGCAAGCTAGCAGAGTTGGCGGACCTTATCAAAGTCTCTTCCCGGCCCGCTAGTCTTAAGGCTTTAACTCGTATTCAGGCACTGGCACATCACCTGTTCCACCGCCTGTCTCGATTGAAACCCGAGGATAGTATAGATAAGTCCACTCACCTTGAGTTGTCACAGCAGCTTAACAAGTTCATATCTAAGTTGGATGGTATGTTTGAAGTCTTTAAAAGTGGTGTAGCGGACACTTCGCCTGTTGCGAGTGTTATTGACGTTCCAGCTGTGCCTGCCTTGGCTCCCAGCGGCAAGCATCAGTCTGTCTCTTCACTAAATCTAAAATTTGACGGGACGTCTTGCGTTCGTGCGTTTTTGCAACGTCTAGAAGAGTTGTGCGGCTCGCGCGGAATATCCGAGCTTCAGTTATTTGCTTCAGCGCCAGAATTATTCGAGGGAGATGTTTTATGCTGGTTTAGAAGTGTTAAGCCTGAAGTAAAGAACTGGTCCGAACTCAGGAAGTGTTTGGTCGATGAATATTTACCCTACGATTTTGATCGCCGGCTTATGCAGGAAATCCGCGCACGTACTCAGGGTCCCAGCGAAAATATCGTAACATTTGTGGCTGTGATGCATAACTATTTTAGTCGTTTGTCTTACCCCGTTTCAGAGAAGGATAGGTTTGATATTGTTTTTCAAAATATTCGCCCCGAGTATTCAGTCCCTTTATGTACGACTGAAATTACTTCACTTAAGAGACTGAAAGAGTTGTGCAGAATGTTAGAGTGCGGCAAATACCGTGAACAGACTTTTGTTGAGCCACCTAAACCGTCTAGTGGTTCCATGGCACCCGATTTGGCTTGTAAAAACTTCAAAGCTCGGTCGGCTACGGTTGCAGTTGTCTCCACAGAGAAAAAGTTCTGTGCACGTTGTCGGGTTGAAACTCACTCATTGTCTGAGTGTAAGTCTACTGCTGTTGTGTGTTTTCGTTGTGGTAAGAGTGGGTTCGCATTCCCAAAGTGTCCTAATTGTCATTCTTCCCCAGTGAGCAAAGACTCAGCTAAGGTTTCAAAAAACTAGGTTCTACGAACTCTCGAGACAACTCCGATAAATTTGATGACGCAGATTGGAAGCGTTACCTAAAACAATTAACCTTTTTCTTTTCTACTTACAAAAAAGTCTCGACAGTTCGTAATAGTTACTTATATAATGATAATCGTCCGTATGTTTCGGTTGAAATTTCTGACTACCCCTTTCGTGGTTTGTTAGATTCCGGTTCCACTATTTCTATTTTGGGATCTACTTATTCTGAGTTTTTTTTGAAGGCCGGAGTCACTCTACACGGTTGTGATGATATTACCCACATCTCCACCGCTACTGACTCCCGTGCCGTAGTTCGTGGTTACTTTTTATTGCCAGTCAAATTTGATAATTTAATCAGAACTATTAAACTTTTCGTTGTTCCGGAGGTGTCTACTCCCCTGGTTTTGGGCGTTGACTTTTGGAAGAGTTTTGATTTAGCCCCAAAAATTTTTGGAAACAATTTGTTATTTTCCCCTTCGAATGTTTCCGAGATTCGATTTTTAAGGCCGTTAGACCAGTTGTCTACCGACCAACAGCGCGTTGTGTCTTCGTTGATGGAAAAATTTGAATCCATTTCCTTCGACAAAAAAGGCCTAGGACGTACTACCCTCCTTGCTCACACTATCGACACTGGAGACTCGCCTCCGATTAAACAACGGTACTATCCAATGTCACCTGAAAGAATAAAGGAGCTGAGCCGTCAGTTGGACGAAATGTTGGACCAAGACGTCGTCGAGTCCAGCTGTAGCGCGTGGAATAATCCTACGCTCTTTACCCCTAAAGCTAACGGCGAGTTACGCTTTTGCATCGATAGTCGTAGGCTAAATTCTGTGAGCAAGCATGATGCGTATCCTTTACCTTACATCTCTAGAATTCTTGATCAACTACGAGATGCAAGGTTCTTAAGCTCCATAGATCTTAAAAGTTCCTTTTGGCAGATTCCTCTGGATAGTGCTTCACGTGAAAAGACCGCATTTACCGTACCCGGGCGTGGTCTTTTCCATTTTAAGGTCATGTGCTTCGGCCTAACTTCAGCCCCTGCTACCCAGCAAAGACTCATGGATAAGTTATTCGGTCCTGAGTTCAACGATAGGGTGTTCGTTTACTTAGACGATATAATTATAGTGAGTCGTGACTTTGAGGAGCACATTTCGTTGCTTTCCAGAGTATTACATCGCTTGACTTCCGCTAATCTTACCATTAACCTATCTAAGTGCCAATTTTTCCGCAAGGAGCTAAAATATCTCGGTTATGTAGTCGATGATCGTGGTCTACATACTGATCCTGCTAAAATACAGTCTATTGTGGAATACCCCACACCTTCGAACCGCAAAGAAGTTAAGATGTTCTTAGGAACAGCGTCGTATTACCGACGTTTTATCAAAAATTTCAGTTCCATAGCAGCACCACTTAACGCTCTTACATCAACCGGCAAGAACGCCCCGCCTTTTGATTGGACTGAAGTTGCAGAACAGTCTTTTCAAGAATTGAAGTCAGCATTAGTGTCGGCCCCAATCTTAGCTTGCCCAGATTTTTCTAGGCCCTTTTCCGTTCATTGTGACGCATCTAGTTACGGAATCGCGGGTACCCTAACTCAAATTCTGGAGGATGGTCTTGAACACCCGATTGCGTTTGCTAGTCGTTCCCTGAATAGGGCTGAACGTAATTATTCTGCAACGGAGAGAGAGGCTTTGGCAGTGGTGTTTTCCGTGGAACACTTCCGTCCGTACTTAGAAGGTGGTCCTCAATTTAAAATTATTACTGATCATTCCAGTCTTAAGTGGTTCTTTAATTTGTCTAACCCCACAGGCCGTCTCGCCCGTTGGGGATGTCGTCTTTCACCCTACGACTTCGTTATCGAACACCGCAAGGGTAAAGATAACGTAGTTCCAGACGCATTATCGCGAGCTGTTCCTGTTCTCGCTATAGATCCCGACTACCCTTCCGCTGAGGACCCGTGGTTTGATCACTTACTTAATAAATGTACCAAATATCCTAAATCTTGTCCTAATTATTCTGTTATCGATGGTAGGTTATGTAGGTACTCTAAAAATAAGTTCGGATTTTCGAGTGAATTCGACTGGAAGGAAGTCGTTCACTCTTCTAAACGCTCTGAAGTTTTAGAATTTATTCATAGTCGTGATAATTCCCCTCATTTTGGTATTTTTAAAACCTTTAAGCAATTGTCTTTGCGCTATTTTTGGCCCAAAATGTATCAGGATGTGGTACATTTTGTAAACGCGTGTGAGGTTTGCTCCGCTTACAAGCATTCGCAAGAGCCACCCAAAGGTCTCATGGGCGATCCCAAAGTTTGCTCCCGTCCTTTTGAAACCATAAGTATCGACTTGGTTGGTCCCCTTCCGCGTTCTAGGGCTGGTTTTACTTTTTTACTAGTTGTTGTTTGTTGCTTTTCTAAATATTGCTTAATATTTCCTCTAAGAAGAGCGGTTGGCAAGTCTATTGCACAGTATCTGGAGAATGGGGTTTTCTTGACGCATGGCGTCCCACGCACAGTGATTGCTGATAATGGTACGCAATTCACTGGAAGTGAACTAAAAGCCCTGTTCCAGAAATATGACATTCCTCAGATACATTACACTCCTCGTTATTGTCCACAAGTCAACACTGTGGAAAGATACAATAAAACTATCGTGGTTGCTGTCTCGATTCTGGTAAAGGATGACCACCGTTCGTGGGATACTACCTTGTCCAAAGTCCAATTTGCATTAAATTCGGCGGTTAACGAGACGACTCGTTTTACACCTTTCTCCCTGGTGCATGGTCGCGAAGCTGTTCCTAGTGGTAAATTTTATGGTCCCGCCAGTTGTCCCTTGTCGGATCTTACTTGTGCTTCACGCGATGAATACATTTCTAAGCTTGGGGGTTTACAGGACATCTTCCACAAAGTCGAGGAAGCTATCGCAAAAGCTCACTTAAAAAGCGCCGTTTATTATGATAAAGGACGTCGTTCTTGCGAATACAGTATAGGTGATCTGGTTTGGAAAAAAACCTTTCCTCAAAGTGATGCTAGTAAATTTTTCATGGCTAAATTGGCCCCTAAATACGAAAGGTGTCGTGTAATTGGTAAGCGTTCACCTCTGGTCTACGAGCTAGAGAGCTGTAGTACTGGTAAGCACTTGGGTGCTTGGCATGTCCAATATCTAAAGAGTGATAGTTCTGATTGAATTTGTTCTTTGTTAGATTGTACAGCCCGGACAGAAAGGAATATTTTGGTTTGATAACATCGGTTCTGGCAGTTGGTATTTTTTGGTCACGGTTACTTTTTGAAAAGAATATTTTATATTTATATATAGTAGTAGTAGTAGTAGTGTAGTTATTATTCTTGTCTAATTGTATCCATATTGTATTTGTTTAACATTTAATTAAGGGGCGGTTTGTTGGAAACCCCTACCAAATAAAAAGCCTATTCCATACCGTAGTTGTAGCTGTAATTAGAGTCTCAGGACTAAGTTGCCTGGGCCTCGTCGCGCGGGTATTGATCGTTTTTCGTTGAACAGTATTTCAACCTACTGTTGAATAAGTTCTATTTTTATTTCTTAGTTATAACACTTCGCATGATTTATCTCTATTTGGTCGGTTTGATGCTACCTGTGTTAGTCTATTCGTTTTTTTTTTGCTTGAAGCAACGTTGTTCTCGTTCCAACTTCGTTTGTATACCCATTTTGCTGTGTAGGTTAGAACTCTAATCCTAGCGGCAACTCTTGTCATTTAATTTTCCTATTTGATGTTTCAGGTTCCTATGCTTATAAGCTGGGGGTCCAGCTTGAATTTTGCTTTTACTATTGCAAAATTCTTCCGATTGGGGGGGTCATTGTAACGTAGTAATTCCATATACCGCTAAATGGCGTGGTTTGTACATCGACCTTTTGTCTTGACTATATCCGTCGAGTGACGTTGACAGTTAAGTTATGGACAGGAGACGTTGACTTATCTGTTTTGAGTGAGATTATCCGCCCAGAAACAGGGTGGGGGATTTTTCGAGACGCCATTTGCGAGCGTGGTTTATTTCGGTCTTTTTTACTCACCGGTTGGAAGGAATCTTCCAGAATTCCTAAGTTTTTGTGTGAAGTCGTGACAAAGTGTGCCCAGGCGTGGTGATCCCATCCCGCGGCGGCGGTGCAAGCCTAAAACCTTTCTGGATGGAGCCTTCGTTGTACTAAGATTGTGCGTAGTACACATGCATTATGCATACCACGCGACGGATGCACACGAGTCTATAACCTTGCTGGACGGTGTTTCTACTATGGCTGTTTAATTCGAACCCCTTGCAGTCGTACAAGGTATGTTTTCTACTGTTTTTTGGTACTAGTAGAACCCCTGAATCTAAAACATGTAACCATGTGGCATCATACATTCATCTTGGGCCTGCTAGGAACCTGTTGAAGTTAATGTTAGGCCTATCTAGTAGTTTTCCTTGAAGCTAAGGAATAGTTTACAGTGTAGAAGGAGGTAATCTTTCTCAACTGTATTTTGCAACTTTGTAATTGAGATGCTTCTCAATTACAGGGGTTTTTTGTACGGGCCTGCCCTTCATCGCGTGCTGGCAGTACCTCGCCAGTTCAACGCACCTTCTAGAGGGTGGAACCCATTCAACGGAGTGCGGCTGTTCTATGTGGCCTCGGCCAGCCCAGGGGACTCTTCGGCACGGTTCAGTATACCCTATTCCCGGTATAGCAGCCGGTTACACTGCTATTGGCGCTCAACTTATAATCTATCGTATTACTGGTGCGTTTTGCAAATTATTATAACTAATATCAGTGCGGAGAGTATTAGAACAACCGAACAATGCTTACTTTCAACTTTACCTACCTTATGGAACGGCGTTAACTAAATTAAATCTAATCTAATTTAATCTAATCTACCTTTACCTACTACCGTTTGTTACTGTATTACCTATTACTAGTTAAGTAAGCACATTGCAATCATCTCAAGGGTCCCACCATCGCTCACCATTGTGTTTAGCCGAGGCACATTTACCTCTTAGTCTTATACTTGAAATTATAATGATAACCTACCTTTTGTTGAAACATAACTGTATGTATGCTCCTGTATATTGAATGCATCATCCGACCTCAAACCGAGCGAATCTTTTTTTATTTAATACCCTTTCGATTCGGTACCCCTTTCGGGCCATAATAGGGAGGAGGCCTTATTGAATTGTAACAAAATAGAGTTCCATTCTTCTAAAAAAACGATTAAATTCCCACACTGTGTATTTGAAACCTTTTTCTTTACTTCGAACCACAGATTCTCTATTGGGTTTAGATCTGGGCTGTTAGCTGGCCAGTCGAAGACAGAAACTGATTGCGCTGTAAGAAATTCCTTTACGGTGCGTGCAGTGTGCTTTGGATCATTGTCATGCTGGAATGTCCAAATAACCGGTAGAACGTCTTCAGCATAAGGTAACATTGTTTCTTCCAGTATATTTTTGTTTTGGAACTGTTCCATGTTACCTTCTATCAACCTTACAGGTCCAACACCATGTCCACAAAAGCACCCCCAGATTTTCACATTTCCACCACCCTGCTTTAATATAACTTTCATGTACTTAGGTTCGAATGCTGTATTCGGGGGACGTCGTACATATCGTTTTCCATCAGAACATACTCTGTTTATTTTCGTTTCGTCAGAAAAAAATACATTTTTCCACTGTCGCACAGTCCAGTTTTCATACTTTCTCGCAATTGCAAGCCGGGCTTGTCTGTGGCAAAGTTTCAACATGGGTACCTTTCTTGCTATCCTACCGTGCAATTTTTCTTCTACCAAACGTCTAAATATTACATTCTCAACTCATTGGACCCTTTAAAAGGATTTTGTTTTGCCATACGAACGATGTTTCTGTCATCTCGAGGAGTTGTTTTTCTCTGTTTAGGTACACGTGGAACATTCGAAGTAGTTTGATACGTAGCAAAATGATTTACAGCGTGAAAAACCATCGTTTTTGAACATTGCAGATGATCGGCTATCTTTTTATAAGACCAATTCATCCGGCGAAGTTTTATTATTACTCCCCTTTGTAGATTTATCACAACTTTTATTTTTTCCCATTGTTTTTTCATAAGCAGCAATCACTTTTAATCTATTACAGCACTAAATGGCGCCAAAATTATACAAACAGTAACAAATCGACTGAGTGTTCTCTATTTAAATTTGAATAAAGGTATAAACTATTTAGCTTTCTTAATTACGTGTTCAGTCAGTAAATAGGAATACAATGTTTAGAAGTAGTGTTAAAAGTGTGTCTATTTATTTTTAGCTAATCACGTGTATAATAAAGTGGTATTATGGAAAAGTTTTACGATACCGAGAGATATAAAAAAAATGCATGCAATTAGTTTTGCGTCTTAGTTTGAAAAAATCTTCCCTTTATAATCAGAGTTCTTAATTATATGACCACCACTGTATGTAGTTTATCAGTCATGTTGGTACACATAAAACAAGCTCTGCTTACTTTGGGGCCAGATGATGCTGTGTGAAATGTCCGGCATTATTTATGTATTATTATTATTACTAGTGGTCGCCCAGTGGTCGAAATTCGACCATAAGTAATTTTAATTATAAGTTTGAACATTATTAATGTTCTATTGTCAAAGACTACTCCATAATCACAGATTTCGCCAAGGCTACACTGTTGATTTGCCATTTTTTTTTTCAAACAAATTATATGAAATTGCAACCAAAAAATACAATGATACACTCCACGTGTAACTGCCTCGGAAACTTTAGCTTCTGAGCTAGCAAACGATGAATTGTATTTGCGAATATTTACGAAATATTTTTTTGACTTACTTTTCATTGAAGATTCATTTGAAATAAGTCCATCATACAATGATTTAAAATATTCATTTTGACTTGAGGGAGGTAATATTGCATAGATAATTGATTCAGGCGTGACTTTGCGGAAATCCATTACAAAATATTAAATAGATGGACAAATATTTAGTACTATTCCGCCAATCTATTCCTAAAGAGTTACCTCCAAAAGAAATTCGACACGTGTTTCGCCCCTCCACGAGGCATCCTCAGGGACACTTGACTCACTCCGCACCCCGACGAAAAAACTTGTTGCTTTGACCAACGTCAGTCTCACTAAAAGTACTAAATATTCAGAAATCAAAAATACTCAAAATAGTACTAAATATTTGTCCATCTATTTAATGTTAGTTAATATTGCTTTACCCTTATGATAATACCCTTATGGCAAACACCCTTATGAAGTGAATGCAGTTCTGTCACGTAAAGTGACTTCATAAATGTTTTTTGTTATTGTGAATTGCACAGACACCTCGTATTATCAGTATTTGGCTGTTTCTCTTTCTGCACTCTACGTAACGAAAAATGTTCAACCCCTCGTTATAAAAAGTTAACACTGTACCTACATTATTTTGGTTTGAGTTGTTCATTTCCTCTACCTTTATACCTTTAGACGACCATTGTTGTGCATTGCGCCAAGGCTCATCTGAGACGTAGAAGGTTCCCGGTTCGATTCCTGCCGCAGAATAAATGTTTACATGATCTGCAAGTTGTTGTTTCGGCTCTGAGTGCTTCTATGTTTAATATGTATGTACTTAACTGTAAAAAAGAATATATAAGTCATATGGTACCTGTAACACATGCTTTGCTTACTTTAGGGGTACACGATGCTGTGTGAAATATACTTACATTATTATTTATTTATTTATTTCCTACTCAAGCTTGTATGTTAAAGTGTTCAAAATTGAATCACCTTAGATTTAGGTAAAATAATAAATCATATCGAATATGAATCATAAATATATAAAGAAAACTCGTTATGCATCACATACCTAATTATTACTTATACGAGTATAATAATAGTTGTTATTTAGTCTGTTGAATATGTATAGAATCGTGAATCATTGCACCTTATATGTCATTGACAAGAGTGCTGGGGAACTTCCCCAGATTCCAGTTCTCCAGTACTTAAAGTCAAAGTAAAGTCAAAAATATATTTATTCAATACAATCAAAAGGAGGTGAATTTAGGTGCCAATTCCTCCTAACCTAAATCCGAAAAAAACTGTCAAGAAACTTGTCCTGTTCTAACACTTGAAAAGAATAACTATTTTTTTATTACATTTTTTTTTTGAACTCTGATTCGATGTTTAATTTGTACCTACCAACTTTTTTAGGTAAAATATTATAAATTTTAGTAATTATCATAAAACAATAAGGAAAACTTACATATCGGATTATCGGATCCATTCTTAACAATACTAATATTATAAATTCGACAGTATCTTTGTCTGTTTGAAAAGTTTTTAAGGATAAACAGGGCATTCATCGAATGGATAAGGGCTGGAACTTCTAAACCTGTATGGAGTGATGTGGCTGGAATGAGCACAACAACAAAAAGCTACTGGGCACAATGGAACAGTCTGGTTATCCACGATGGAGTATTGTGCCGTAAATGGGAAAATGCTCGCGGAGATCACTGTCATCTGCAAAGGCTAAAGTATCTGAAGTGCTTAAACTCTACCATGAAGGATGCTCCGGGGGGCATATGGGGGTAAAGAGAACTCTGTTGAAGATACGTGAGCGATTTTACTGGATCCATTGCAGAGATGATGTGGAAGACTGGTGCCGAAAATGCACGAGTTGCGCTGCAGTGAAAGGACCCCATACACGGAGCAGAGGTGCATTAAAGATTTATAACGTGGGATCGCCATGGGAGCGGATAGCTTTGGACATTGCGGGACCATTCCCTGCTACAGAAAATGGAAACAAGTATTTCATGGTTGTTATGGATTATTTAACAAAGTGGCCGGAGGTCTTTGCCATTCCAAACCAAGAAGCGTCAACAGTAGCCGATAAGTTAGTCCACTTTATAACATGGGCCCTAGAGAATCACTTAGAAATAAGTTTAAAGAAATTAATATTATGACAGTGCCTTGTTAGTATATATACGAAAATTTAATGTATGTGCACAAAAATATGCATTTATTTAAAAAAAATTGCGATAATCATAGTATTAACACTAGAAATAAAGATAAACTCGCTGTTCCCACTGTTAAGCTCGCTAAAGTTAATAAGTCTTTAATAGGGCAATGTGTACGCTTCTAGAACAAGGTCCCAGGCGACGTGTTAGATTTGTCGAATGGCAAATTTAAAAACGTAATTAAACAGAAACTGTCTATCAAAGCATATTATAAAATATCTGATTATTTAGATGACAAAAAAGCTTGGGATGAATCAGCTCCAACTCGACTCGGCATCCGTAACAAAATTGTCAAGGATCATACAAAAAAGTGTTAAGACCAGACAAGTTTCTTGCCGGATTCTTCTTGAACTGGGGTTAGGAGGAACCGGCACCTAGATTCACTTGCATGTAAGAAGACGATTCAAAGTGGTCCTTGTGATTTTATTGAATAAATAAATATTGAATTTTGAATTTTGAATTTTGTTGGTGTACCACACGACGAGCCAGACGAATCACTATAGGGCGTGCCATAGACCTGCCATCCTGTTCAACGCGAGGAGGACTAAGCCGCCTTGCCTGCACGATGTCCTGCTCATCTATTTTCACACCGATTTTCTTCAGCAGTGTTTCTGTAATGTGTAAAATATTTTCCCCGCTGTGTTCAGTTACTCCGCTGATTTCCAAATCATTAAGGATTGCCAGTGTGTCTTTTTCAGCTAATTCCCGCTTCAAGCGGCATATTTCCATTTCGAGCTTCTGTGTTTGTTTACAAATGTTCTCAAGTACTATAACCCTAGCTTCATGGTTCTCCATTCTCTCCGTAAGGTGGCTCATGCTATTATTGCATACCTCATACAAGCCTTTCAGTTCCTTGATTTCATCCCGGACCTCACTACTGAAGGATCCAAAATCCTTCCTTAAGCCCATTACATCGGATCTGAGCGCCCGTATCTCATCTAGCAATATGACTTGTTGATGGTCATCATAACGCTGAGGTAATTCTTCAGATTCTAATTCCGTGGGTACTTTCAACGGTGTATTGGTATTATCACTCCGTGGCATAGCAGCTGCGCAACATGGACACATCCATGCTTTCGTCAATGATTGACTAGAAGTTAAATTGACGCATTGCCTATGGTACATTACTCTGCACTTTGGACAAGTGGCGCCACCCGTCAGATATTTACCGCAACCACCACATTTGTTACTCATTTCAATACCTGGTTTGTGAGCGTAATTAGCTTCAATAGGCTGTCGTAATTAGCTCTGTTCCAACCAGCTAGATGTCACCCTTCTTACAAATAATGCACGCAAGCCGAATCCGACAGCTAATTTCACCGCGACCGCTCACTGATCCTCTGGCTCAGTCTGTAGCCACACCGGCCGAAGCGCAGAGGGTTCCCAGTTCAATTCCGTCGAAAGCCAAAAAAGAGTAAAACTCACGCATCCATACGACCAGCACCTCTTCAAAGACTCCGGGGCGAAGCACCAACACAGCCGACAGCAGGGGCAAAGTCTCAGCAAAAAATAAACAAAACAGCACAAATAGATCCACACGTCCGCTCGGTTCGAGAGCCGAAGGCAAGAAGAAGGAATCAACGCACAGCCAAAACCATAAGTCCTGAAATCATGAAACATGGAAGATTCCTCTTATGATATTACAAAATACAAATACAAATATATTTATTTGGAGCAAAAATAACATGGTAACATTAAAACATATGAAAACGATACCGACTGCAAAAGTGTAAAACTGTGGCGCAGCCAGTAGCGCCCTCCCCTAATCAATTCCAAATTAACAACATTTTATAAGGTTTTATGTAAGTAAGTTAAAAAGTTTAAATATATATGTCAAGTATTTTATTAACCTTATTATAAAGCATAGAGCTAACATGACAGTAGTGTCTGCTAGATGTATTAGTCCTGCGTGCCACGACTTGGCACACTCTATCCGTTCGTCTCTTAGTCATAGACAGATCTGGGTTATAGGGCAGTTGAGCATGTTTACGTATGAGAGTGTTAAATACGAACAGTTGTCTGACGGTAAATACCTTACAGAGAGAATAAAGATCGCAAGTAGGGAATAGCCTAGGTTTTTTTAGCTAGAACTTTTAAAACAGCTCTTTGCGCTCTTTCCAAACGTAGTATCCGGGTTTTTGGAGCAGCTCCCCAAGCTGTCACACAATACGATATGATAGACTGTCCTAAGGCAAAATAAACATCTTTGATACATTCGAAGTCAGCAGAGTTTCGGAGATTTTTAAAAATATACATTAATTTTCTGGTTTTGCCAGAACTATGCTTCTGGCAAAACCAGAACTGTTAGTGAAATATGCTTATTCCAGGACAAGAAACTATCAATAGTAACGCCAAGGTATTTGACAGATGAAGCTTTTTCAACATATGGGCAGTCGCATGATAATGTAGAGGAACATGAATGAGCGGAAAGTTTAGCCATAGTGTTGGGTTGGGTAGTTGAGTTAGGCGAAAAGGTGACAAATTTTGTTTTACTGAGATTTAGGGTGAGAAGGTTTGAGGACAGCCAAGACGTAATTTTACTAAGAGACAGTTCAGAAGATTTTTGAGTTTCCTTCCAAGTGTGGCCGTGTATTAGCAGTGCGGTATCATCAGCGTATGCCAAAATTCTACAGTGGGAGAGATGTAGATTACATAAGTTGTTTATGTATATTAGAAATAGTGTAGGGCCTAAGACGCTTCCCTGAGGAACACCGAAATTAACTACTTCTTCATCACTCGTGTACCCGTCAACAACAACATACTGCGAACTGAGTGTCAAGTAGCTTGTAAACAATTTCAGGACAGTGCCACGTATTCCCATTGCCTCCAACTTTGATACCAATAAGGGGATAGAAACTGTGTCAAAAGCCTTTGTAAGATCGAGGAATATGCCAATGGTCTTGAGCTTGTAATCGAAATTATTAGCAACTGTATTTGTCAGCTCTACAACTGCATCTTCTGTAGACTTACCTCGTCTAAATCCGTATTGGTTGGGGGATAAAATATTGTTAGTATTTAAGAAACTAATAAGTCGGTTATTTAATATTTTTTCAAAAATTTTAGACAGAACTGTGAGAACGGATATGGGCCTGTAGTTGGATACATTTTCTTTGTTTCCAGACTTGAATATAGGGTGGACTACTGCTTTTTTGAACACATTAGGAAAAACGCCGGACGTAATGCAGATATTAGAGACGAATTTAATGATTGGGATCAAGATGTGGCGAGCTGATTTAATGACTGGTTGGGATGCAATCCCAGCCTACGGCGCATTATTTTTTAAGGTTGACAATAATTCGTTCCAATTCCTGGTTGTCTACATTAAACAAGGCCATAGAGGCAACTGGAGGTGATAGAGATGTAGTCGGGTGGCTTTCACCAGAGGAGAGTTTGTAGGAGTCAGATTCAGTAATAGTTAATGGTAGAGATTTGCCAATGTTTGCAAAGTAACTATTTACAGTATTAACAGATGAGTTAGACAGGTTCAACAATTCTGCCGATGACGATTGTTTGATTGGTAAATTGGAGATTTTCTTGATAAGGTTCCAAGTTACCTTGGGGTCTCTCTTAGCTTTTAGAAATTCATTACGCTCGTATTTAAAGTTTTTTGATTAAATTGTTGCAGAAATTTTAGTACCGCGTGAAAGACAATTGAAGTACTTTATTATCAGGATCCTTTTTTGAGGTTCGATACAGCATGTCCTTGTGACGGATGCACCTCAAAATACCCGGAGTGATCCAGGGTTTAATAATCTTTTTGCGACTGGAAGTTATAAAGATCTTAGTATGGTTTTTAACAGAAGTTGATAATATTTCAACCAATGTCTCAGCGGCTGTACTAGGGTCTGCAGACAACAAAACTGGTGTAAAGTCAGTGCCTTCAAGTTCGGAAATGAGCGCTGCCAAGTTAAGGCGCTTGGTAGAACGCGTGGGTGTATTTAGGGCGACTTTAAGATCGAAACTGACAACAATTGGTGCATGATCAGTGATAAGAGAATCAAGCACCAGTGTGGTTGCTGGATTTGGAGCTCGAATCATGACATGGTCAAGACAACGATCTAGTCTCGTGGGCAATTGATGAGCGGGGAGCATTCCATGCGAAGCGAGAAGATTCAGGTAATCGTCTACAGCATTATCGTTTGACTTAGGGTTAATATTAATATTTATATCACCGATGATAAACGCTATCTTAAAAGATTTTAACATATCGAGTGTAGAGTTCAAGCTTTGAAGAAAGGGTTGGATATTATTATAAGAAGGTGAGCGGTATATTCCTAGTATTCAAAAATTTTTGACTGACTTAATCAATACACAGTTGGCATCACAGAACTCCGGCACATCAATTGAACATGTAAGACCTGTCCTAACGTACGCCACCACTCCCTCGTTTTGATTTTTATAACTAGACGCATGACTTGAGAAACCATCAATGACAGGAATAAATGGACATTTGCTTAGCCAGCATTCAGTTAAGAGAACTATATCCAATTGGATCTTCATGGATTGAATTAGTAAGTGCAGCTTATTAATATTGCAGTTAAGACTTCTTATATTAACATGAAAAACTCTTAATTGATGAAGGTTATTACTAAAGAAGGTGCTAACTAGTTCTGCAGAGCAGACAGATGAATTTGAGACTTCGATATTTTCAATATCATTAGCAACTGTATTAAAATTATTATTATCCATTATAATCGCTAAGGTTTAGCAGTGGCGTATATGCATGTGAGTTGGCCGGAAGCGTGTTCCGAAGTGACGGAGTTAGAGAGAGTACTAAGAGCAATCTGCACACAGAGATTTTTATCAGATATATACAATTCAGTACCATAATTTTCACTCAAAACGGGATATTTACCATGATATATGAGTTTTTCTGCTTCTCGATATTTCGGCACAGTTGCATGCGCCATGATCACGAGATAAACTGATGCATGCAACTGTGCCGAAATATCGAGAAGCAGAAAAACTCATATATCATGGTAAATATCCCGTTTTGAGTGAAAATTATGTGCAAAACCATGATAGTTTTAAAAGTTAATTCAGTACCATATTTGTAAAGTACGACATAATGACATACTCGTACAATATACCAACTGAATGACGGCAGGTCAAAGTTACGCATATTATATAAACGTGCAATTGTGTGTAAAGTGTGTGTCGTGTGTAAGTATGTGTATGTTTTGTGTGAGTGTGATCGTGATGATTTTTATACATAAGCAAATTTCCCAACAATATTTAAAGTTAAAAATAATACGAGTGGCAGAGTTAAAAACACGCATGCAGTAGTAATGAACAAATTACGGAAGCCCTTAGTTTCTAGTCATTTTACATTTAGCAACTTAGTGAGGTCTGACTCATGGTTTACTCTGACGAGAGTTCCACCATCCAGTTTTCGTAGGAATATCTTTCCGTTTGAGACCCAACAAAATCTATATTTGCTTTCGCAAATTCACGGGCTTGGTAGTTCAGCTTTTTCATCTTCGTGGATAGATTTTCAGAGATAAAGATGGGTGTGACAGGCCCACTAATCCTGAGATGCTCCGTAGTTAGTTTGGATCCACTCCTGATAATTTTTCTATTCATGTTTATTATCCGTTCTTTAAGAAGAACACTGTTTAGATCCACAATTATGGTTTTGACAGCTGGGTCACTGGTCCTGATGCGATAGACATCTTTAATCTGGTTTGGTTGTATTTCTACATTAAGTTTTTGACCAATCTTTACAGTTGTACTGACCAAACTTTCTTTATTCTCCCCTTGCGATGCTGGAACATTTCTTATTTCTATACAAGTAGATCTATGATAGCTCTCAAAACTGTCTATTTTATCTTCTAGTGTTTTAATGTACTGCAGATTTTCCTGCCGGTCTTTATCCAGTTGTTCAAGCTTTGTCTGGAGCACGTCAAACTTATTTGCCAGAAAGTCAATAGGTGAACGAAGTTCTTCAACTGTGGTACAAAGTTTATCATACCTTATATCTTGTTCTTTTTTGAAGCCTTTAAACATTACTTTCATCTCTTCCATAAAGTGTGTGAGCTTATCATCAGCGGTATAAGTACGTTTATCTTTGTGAGTGGTAGACTTTGATGGTATAGGGCATCCAGGTTCAATTGAATCATCGGTGTCGTGGCTAGGTTCTGAAGAACATTGTGTTACTAGCACACTAGGCATATCCAGGCTAGCTGGCGAGGCCGGCGTAGGTCTCGGAGGGGATTTCATTATCAGGCAAAACTTGAGCAATTAATTGGTAATATACCTGTTGATATTACGATGGACTCGAGAAAGGCAGTTTAGTAGTAAGCAATTAGACGCGTATCAAGTCGTAGCAACTTTGCGTGACCAAGCCAGATCGTAGCACTCGTAGCAACTTCGTAGATGTCTGTAGCACACGACGTTCCTTACGTACCGTAATTTCGTCACCGTCGCTCAATCAACTATTGGTGCAGTGGGGACCAGGCCGATTCAAATGCAGACGGTCGCCGGTTTGCCTCCGAACAACATGCAAAATGCGGCAATTACTCACTCGACCGAAGAGCCCTCGCCTGGTGGTACGAGACGAGAACACCAACCAACAGTGTCGCACAGATTCCGAAGACTCCCAGGGCGAAGCCCGAATATTTAATTATTTAAAATAATTAGCGCAAAGCCAACCGACAAACACGTCCGCTCCAAATGAGAGTCGAAGGGGAAGGGATATTAGGATGCAATAAGAAAAGATTTTGGAAATTCGACCCATAAGAAAATGAAAAGGGCTTAAAAACTAGTTGTATTAAAAATCTCATTACTTGAACTTACGAAAACAAAACTTTTTTTTTTACTAAAATTAATAGTTTGTAAAAATTACAAAAATAAAATAACACAATTACACCCATACCAACCATTTAATTTAAACGTTGGAGAACCTTCCGTTTGAAACCGCATTTGCTCATATTTTACTCACTTAAAGTATTGCCCCGTTTGCAACAGTTTTACCCCGAAATGGGTAAAACTGTTGAAACCTTACTGCATATGCTGCATACCTACTTAAGAACACTGTAACACAGTTTTTTGGCAATAATATATTATTATTATTTTTGTTATACCCATTAAAGGTATTCTGGCAGGCATTTGGTTCCTATAGCACAAGAGTTTCTTAGTTTGGTACTAGATGGCGTAGTGTGTAATATCCGACAATGTATATTTAGCATTACCATTTAACGTGGCAATGCCGCCAGTATCTTGGGAGCGGTGCCCTCTGGCAGTGATTTGGATCAGTTGAGCTATCTATAGATCGTTTTAAATGGTCCTTTGATAGCTCAACTGTTTCGCGTGTATTTTATATTATTGTATATAATATTATGTACATATCTGTAAATAAATATATCTATAATATAAAAATGAATCGCTGAATGTGTTGCTCAGCGCAAATCTCGAGAGCAGCTGAACCGATTTCGCTAATTCTTTTTTTAGAATTTTCCTTGAAGTACGAGGATGGTTCTTTCGGAGAGAATTTTTTTAAAAATGCCTGAAAAAGTCCAAAAACAACACTTTTCTATACTCCATACAATCGATTCGTAATAATACTTAAAAGTCAATTTGAACTTTAATACCATACCATAAAGTTTACGGGTTACGGAGAGGCTCCGGGAAGGCAAAACAATTGAGTGACGTTAGTATCGTATAAATATTAATGTCAATATTTGTCAATATTTATACGATGGTAAATATAATTCTGTGCGTGTGTTTGTAATTAAACTCCTCCTAAACGGCTGGACCGATTTTGATTAATTTTTTTGTGTCTTTTCAAGTGGTTTCGAGAATGGTTAAGATTTACATTTAGATTTTTTTCATTTCTATTTCTATTTAAAACGAACGGACGAAGTCGTGAACGGGTCAGCTAGTTTTTAATAAAATGATGATTTTGTTTGCAGATTCGATCTTGGGAGATGTGCAGCGAAAGTTCAAGAGTAAAGCATAAGTTCAGTCACAGAGGGAGTGATACCAGCTATTACTATGGAGCCTTACACCTTTTCTGTAGAGATAGAGGAGCAGCCGGTTGTTAAGTATAGGTGAATATTATATTTGTATTATAGCTACTAGCTCTTACCCGCGGCTTTGCAAGTGTTGTATCTGCATAATAAATTGGCAAAAGAAAAAGTAAAAAAAAATATATTTTGGATATACTTTGTCGTTTTGCATAAACTCTGTATTTGAGTTAAATAATAACGTTTTAAAAACTAAAAAGAAAACCGACTTCATAAATGTATAAACAAAACGTAATTGAAAACCTCATCCTTTTTAAAGTCGTTAAAATTGTTTTTATGTTAAGTTTTTTAGTAAGTACTCTATTATTTTTCGAAATTCGTAAACACCACTAGTATGTCACAGGAAAACAAAATACGAAATTTAGTTTACTTGGATGACATACCTTTTCCAGATATTTTGATTTAAAACCAAACGACTGAACCGATTTTGATTATATTTCTATGGGACTAATCGGAATGTACATACCTTCACATAAAAAGTTTTTTCAAATCAGTTCATAAATGGCCTCGTAATAAATTAACAAACATAAATTAAAATAGAATAGAAATGAATTGAGAATCTCAAGTCGGTTAAAATTTTTAAAAATAATTAATGGTGAGACTGGAAAAGCCAAAACTCATAACTAGTGTAATTAATCAACTTAAATATTAACAATAATATCATTATGCAAGACAAAGATGTGCCTCTGCCTTGCATTACGTTCCTCACTGTATACGTCTTGTTTTAAACAAATTACTTAGTTAGGGTTTCCGCGATACAGGCTTGACTTGCGTTGCGTAACTTGTTGGACAATGGAACGACATTACTTTATAACATTACTTGTGTGGCAATGGACGTCGTTCTTTAAAACAGATGATATGATAAAACTTAAATGCGACAACGAAACAACTTCCAATTCGACAAACATCTCAATGACGTTTTGATGTGTGGAAATTAGTTTGTTAAATAGACGATCTGCTATGGCACTCTATAAGGTAGCAAGGATTCTCTTCTCTAATCTGATTATTTAACATGTTAAACTTTTTTACAGATTTCGCTACGAGGTAGAACGCCGACCGAACGGTTCGATTCTCGGTGTCAATACTACGTTAGAGAACAAGACGTTCCCTGCAATCAATATCATTGGCTATCTTGGACTAGTCACTATAGAAGTATCATGTGTCACCAGAGATCCCCCACACAGGTGGGTGATTTGACGAATCTAGTCAATACTGAGTCCATCTTGGGGCCTTTATTATTCATAGTTTACATGAAAAATCTGGCAATATGAAAAGACATCAGACATGATATTATTTGCCAATGACACTGTTATCATAGTAAGCGACAATAACAAACAAACGTATGTAGGAAACTAGACCAACGTATCTCAGTCATTAATTAATGGTTCAAGGCCAATAATCATCTCTTAGATGTCGACAATACTAATATTGCTAGGTTCTCTCTGGGAAGTGTTGCAAGTGCTGACCCAGCTTATAATACAATTATTAATCATTCAATCAATGCAAAAAATTAAGTTAAATTCGTATGTGTAAAAATTTATAGCAATCTGACTTAGAACTTACTTTTTTGCTATAAAAACTATAAATCAGGTAAGCGATATACATTCGGCTAAGGCCGTATATCATGCTTATTTTCACTCACTCATGACCTATGGCATTCTAGCCTGAGGAAATGCGTCACCAACTAATAGTGTTTATATTGCAGAAGCAGAAAAGATACCGTTCATATTGCAAATGAACAAAATGAAATCATGCAGAAATAAATTTAAGCAATTTTGATGACCGAGCAAGCTAATGATTCTAAAACAAAAATTAGAATCCTGAGTGTTAGCGAGGTAATCAAAAGAGCACGATGTGAAAAATCTTTACACTCGAGTGCAACACGTAACTTTTCATCCCACCTCAGCGAGGAAATTACTAAATGCAGAAAAATAACATTTACAATCACAAGATACTTTTATTTAAATTTAGGTATTAACTACTACAATATGATAGATAAGTAGGTATTACAAAATAATCTTTATATTATAACAAATAATACTGAGGTATAATTAAGAAAGATTGAAAGTAACGTTGCTACAATTACTTAAGTTGAGTGTAATATTTTTGCTAGGTACTGTAATGTTGGTGTTAGTGACTTGTGTACTGTTTTTCGGAAAACTATTTGTCATACTTAATAGTTGTACCGATTCATCGGATTCCCTTGGCGTAAATGTTGGCTGAAGTTCGTCGGAAACAATGACCCGTGTACAACAGGGGTTCTGGAAGTCCAAGAAATGTTGCTATTTCTCGCGGGATACTGCCAATTTTATTAGCACCCATAGGCTGTCTGACACACTTTCCGTTGCGATAATCAATTGATTGGAGTGTTAGGCAGGCGTAAGGCTTGATATTTCTCAACAATTGTTACGTATTCCTTGCGAATGACGAAGTTGCGGTCTCTTTTTGTCTTTGTATTAGGTAGATTAATTAATAGTACCTAAGTCATCTGAATGTTTCTCAATGTTTATGAGATTAAGTTGTGTTAGTTCATTAGTCCGACATGCTCCGTTTATACCAATAATAAGAACAACCTGTAACGTAAAAAGTATTGTAGTAGATAAATTAATAAAAATCATATCAAAATCTACTAAGTACGTATTATATTATGTTAAGTAGTGGATTAATATACTTAAGTAGATGCTGAATGTGCAACTGACTTACTTTTCCCGCCAAATATACGGAATCAGGTGCTTCGATAAGAAATTTTGCAATTTCAGATGCTATGAAAACCGATTTTTTTGGTTGGTGACCACCTGAGGCTCTTTTAAAAATGCCACTAGTTTAGGATAGGTGTCGATATGTATGTCTTTTTTCATCTTTATTGTTGCTTTTAGCATTGAATACGTACTCCATAGAGTGCTTGATTTCTTGGTCTCGGATAATTTAATAAAATATGCCAGCAAAACGTTTTCTGAGAATGTTTTGGCTCCTTTAGCTAGTCTACACGTGTTAAACATATTGTACTGTTTCAAATACTTCTCGCGTGATTGTTGAGAAAGAAAGCTCATTTGCGCATTTTACATATTTATAACAGTTTCAGTCAATTCTTTTGGCGTCAAATAAATTTCCTCGTCTTTAGAATCACTAATTTTAGGTTTTTCACATGTTTTCAAGTTGCTTGTTTTTAACCTAAGGTTTTAACAATATGACGTGAAAATAAAATGGCGTGTGAGTCTGAGTCTGAGTTTTTAACAGATTAAAAAAGGTTGTATGATAAATTTGGCACCATGGAGGTAGAAGTAAATAGGTTTAATGATTTTTTGAATTCACAAACTTAGTGCACACGATGTTCTAAATTCAATTTACTTTATCCTCTAGCGGATAAAATCGGTTTTGCATTTAGATATCGAAGAGCAAAAATACTCTTTTCTTTCAACTACGTAGTAATGTTATCATTAATCACTACAAAACCGATCACAAAGGACGTATTTTTTGCTTAGAACCAAAACAGTACAGTAATGTTATATGAAATCTCATTATTGCACTGTTTTTCATTATTGCACTGTTTTTTACTTTTTATTTAGATATAAATTTACCACATAGGTTTAATATCTCCCAATAAATTAATATAAAATGTTTGCATTCGATCAAAAAGATACTGGCTGATAATAAAAATCGGCTGAACCGACTTAGTGAAAAAAAAAACAAATGGCGCGCATTTTGAGCCATTGTAAAACTTTGAATCTTCATATTTTTAGTTCGAATAAGTATATTTTATCACAGTAGGTAGATTGGTAGTTGAAAGAAAAGTAAATTACGCACCTAGCTAAAGAGAGTAATTACTGCACTCGTGTTAAGAGCGCGCCAATCGCTTTATGTCTGATTTCGTACTTCCCTTCAATAGTTTCGCCGCGCCACCGCACCGATAATAGGTAAGTACGAGCGATTGCGTGAGTTCGAGTTACATTGACGCATCAAACAAAAGCAACGCGTTTTGGCCGGTTGTTAGATAAGTACCTACCTACGTAGGTACTAGGGCATGCAAACCGATAATTTATCGGTAATCAGTAAATTTTTGTCAGCGATAATTGGGTAAGGGCCAAATTTTTGTCATAGTTGTACATCGGAAATCACAACTCAAAGTGTCACAAAGGAACAAATGTTGCACAGCGGAAATTGTAAAGGTTAGTTTATATGAGTCCAAAAATAATCTCAAATTTTAGCTTATTTACTATTATTTTTTTCTCATTTAATAGTTAAAATTACCATTGAAATAGAAATAACCTAATTAAAACCCTACCTTCACGATTTTCATTAGTTGAAATAAGTTTTGAATTCTTTAGTCTCGTTGTGATTTAAGTTTCGATGAAACGAAAAAGCTACATTAGAAAGAGCCAAACATAACCATCTATAGGATTTAGCGTGCGAGAGGATAAAACATTACTCATTACAGTGTTCCATGAAATTCTCTGGTCTCTTTTTGAAAGTTTTACTTTACTTTAAAGAATATATCGACCCATTACATAGAACAAAATTACTTTTATGAAAATATTGCAAATACAACGAATCTATTACTTAGTCAAAAATAAAACATCTGTTAAAATGTTATTTTTTTTGTAAGCCTCCACCCTCTGGTACGCTCCGCTCGCGTGGTATCTACCCGGACAATAAAGTAGCCTATTTCAAATACCTACAGCAAACCCACTAATCTTTTATAAAAATCCATATTGATGTGAATTACTAAAAGGCCTACACAAAATAATATTGTGTACTTACCTTTATAATATTCTAGTGTGACACGTCGCACAATTTCGTGTCGTTCGTCGCAAACAGGATCAAAAAACTCTACGAACCAGCAAATAAAAATTCACACTGCAAAGAATAAACACCTAAATGAATATGCATCAATGTTTTCCAATAATAGACAAAATAAACTCATAGAATCACGAATGCAAAGTAACAAAAAATGACAAAAACACTATAAAAGTTTTACAGAAAGTCCCGATTTATAACGACACACATGGACTCCAAACACGTTTCTTCAACTGAGCGACAAATAAAATGTCGGAATTGGCCTAAAGTTAGTCATGATACAGATGACAACGTAGCGATTGGAATAAAACATTATTGGTTATCCTACATTGCCAGGTTTTCATGTTATGTTGTCGTAAAACTGAGTCGCAAAACGGAACGAAATTTGGGACACTCATTATTTTTATGATTATTATTAAACTATAATGTTTAATGAGGCTCTACTAATAAAAACGTTTAGTTAATATATATACTTCTTGAAATAAAACAGAAAATCCGTAAAAAAAAGATTTGATTTTTTGAATAAATTGCAATAACATAGAGGAGTCCGAGTTGGGACACTCACGTTTTGTATGAAAAACTAAAATGGATTCAGAATCTTGATTTACTTAAAATTAATTTTACTGAAAATTAGAGAAAGAAACCTTTGCTTGAATTAGGCACTGGGTGCAGAATAAGTTAAGCTTTATTAATCAAATCTTAAAACTCACCTTAGTTATTTTTTTTTTTTTATATTATGATTTCAAGGTAACATGCCACCGTTACCTTGCTCGAAATGACAAAAATTTGGTCCTTACCCAATTATAGAAAAATTTCGATAAAAATACTGATAAACGATAATTTCATAAAGGCTATGTAATCATTCCTATTACTACCGCGAGTCAAATAAACCCCATTATCAACTCAGACCGAGATAAATATATAGACGCCTCGCCGCTATCAACCAAAGTGAAGTCACCATTTGTTTAATGGTTCCCTATAATTAGGTAAATTTGTATGAATGCGTAAAAAGTTGTGGTGGTTAATTCATTTACAAAACAATTATTACGTTGTGCACTACTCCAACTTATATTTTTTTGTACTTTCAAGATCAGGGTTCATATTGCTTCAGTAGTTAACGGGTATTTATTGCGTGTTACCGCGTATTATAATTTTTGCCTAATATTTCGGTTATGTATATTTATTACATCGCAATTTATTGAGCTATTAGAGTTTATTATTTTAAAAATGCTTTTCGAGATATCCGATAATGGATATTCGCTTTTGATCACACGATAAAGTCCAAAACTAGTTATGCACAAGTCATAGCATTCAAAATTATTTGAACAAACCACGCTTGTTTTCGATGGTAGCCATTGTGGATTAATTCAACAGTTTCTTATAGCAGTGATTCATTTTATTTTTGTTTCACTGTTGCTGCTTGAGAACTTACAACTTTGGGAATTTTATTTTATATCAAAATAATCTATACCTGTAAAAGAGCTTAACCTGACTGACTGACTGACTGATTCATCATTGCCGAGCCGAAAGCTAGAAAGCTGAAATTTTGAAGGTAGCTTCCTTTTACAGCAAAACCACCCACTAAGGCGAAGTTTTTTTGAAATTCAATACCTAAGAGGGTGAAAAGGGGTGAAAACGAATGTATGCAACTTTTCAACGCGTGGTGCGATTTGCTTGAAAATTGATATGAATAAATAAAATGCAAAATAAATGGACATTGTGTTGCAGGATTTTCCAATATAACCTTAACAAAAAGATAAAATGGAGTGTCAAAGTTTGTATGTTTTTAATGAGTGGTCAGGTGATTGGTTTGAAACTTATCAATAAAATTTGGCTACAATTCATTAAAAAAATGCGGACGAAGTCGCGAGCAACAGATAATATATATATAATATATATATATATATAATATATATATAATATATATATATAATATATATATATAATATATATATAATATATTATATATATAAGATAATATCATTGACTAGGGAAATTTTAAAATATATTCTGGCAAGCATCGCGTTTTATGCCAAGTGTGTCAATGAGGTTTTGTGTTCCAAATAATCTTACGAAGTATATTCGCTTCACTTTATTTTCCCGTCGCACGAATTGGAGGATGAAGAGACTCAAATCTGGTAGGGTTTTGCTTCCTGATTACATATTTACCACTTTTAACTTTAGGTTATTCTTAGTTTTCGAGAAAATAATAAAACATTTCTAACCTCAAATCAGATAAAACTTGAAACAAAAGGTAAAAATTGACAGATAACAACCAAATTTGTCGTATTTGTTGTCTGTGGTTTAACATGTTGTGCAAAATTGATGCGAACGAAACGTAAAAAACCTGTCATGTGTCAGTGAATTTGTTATGGCTTCTTGCGACGACTTTGGCTTATCATCGCTTCACTTGGTTACTTATCACTTGGTAGGTTATGTTGGAGTATAGAAAACAACGCGCAAGGTGAGCGAGCGTAGCGAGCGTGCTGCGGCAGCGGCAGCGCCAGAAGAATAATACAAGGTCACGGGTTTTGAGGTTAGGTTATATTTATTCAAATATCTCGAGAACAGAGCTATACCCATTATAGGGGTGGTACCAGGGGGGAGAAGGGGTCCCCCCCACCCCCATTTTCTTTCCCTTCATTTTCGTGCGACATTCAGTATGTAGCTTACATACAATAAAATATTTGTCATTTTTGATTCAACAGACAAAATAACTTAAAACTATATACAAAATTCATCAGTGAGGGCTTCGTCAATAACAAAGAAAGCTTTAAATAAAATAATGTCCTTATTTTGCTAGTAATGACCGTAACGTAATACATATTTCTTATTCATAATGTATAAAAGGGAGTTATATCCTAAATTTATCCTAAACAATATTTTGTTAGGTACATATAAGGGTAGTATCCTGCAACACGTTTGAAAAGGTATCTAAGGAACGCCTTTTGTACCTTTTCTAGGAGAAGAGCGTATGTCAACTCGTGCGGGTTCCATACACAAGAGCCAAACTCATGCTTGCTCAGCACCAAAGCACTGAATAACAGCCGTATGACGCGCCCACTCTGGAAGTCTTTCGCATTCCTAAGCACAAAGCCCAGTCTTCTGAATGACTCCTTGGCGACGGTCGCGATAATAATCATGGAAAGTAAGACCCCGGTTAAATGTAACTCCCAAATCTTTAATTAATATTGATCTAGCGATCTTGGTGCCGTTGACTGTGTAGTTGTATGATATTGGGAACCAAATTCTTACGAAAGTCATTACTGAGCACTTGGAGGGATTAAATTCCATTTTGTTATCTATGCTCCATTGATACAATGCATCAATGTCCCGCTGGAGCGCCAAGCAATCATCCTGAGATCCAACAACAGTGAAAAGCTTCAAATCATCCGCGTAAAGAAGACATTCTGCATGTCGAAGAAAAGCCGGTATGTCGTTTACCATAAGTAAAAATAACAAAGGCGCCAAGACTGAGCCCTGGCTGACTCCGGATCGCGTAAGATAGGGCAAAGATTTATAGATTCCAAGCCTGACATACTGTTGGCGATCGCAGAGATAGTCTGCTAGTAGCTGTAGGAGATTAGGCACAAAGCCTATAGCGCTAAGTTTCGCCAGCAATATGTCATTATTCACCCTATCAAACGCTTTCCGAATGTCAAAATAGAGTCCACTTGCCGCCCCTGGTCAAGTTTCGCAGAGATGGACTCAACCTGTGTCAACAAGTTAGTATTGACCGATCTTTTACTGCGGAAGCCATGTTGTTTATGTTGCCAGGTTTTTATTTTAAAACACTATGGTTATACTTTACTAATCCACCATATACAACATAGTTACTTACTTTTACGGCAAGAAAGACTTAATCGGGTGCCTCATTAAGGAAAGTCTCCACGTTTTTGACTGAGAACACTTTGGATTTTTTAGGTTTAAATCCATCAGACATCGTCTTCAGATACGATATTCATTTCAAATATGTCCAGTTTTACGTCGTTATTAGAACTGACTGTTTATTTTATTGACTGATTGTTTATTATGATTTTAGCATTGAGTAGGTACTCCAAAGAGTGGAAGGTTGTTTAGTTTTGGCTAAGTACTGGAAGTAGGCCAAAAACACAGATTCTGAAAAATTCTTGGCGCCTCTTGCATTTCGCCATTATTATAGGTTTTCATATATTTCTCCCGGGATTTTGCAGGTAATAGATTATCCATCACATTTCTTGCGACAGTTCTAATACTTTCAGGAGTTAATTCTAAACTCTCACTGTCACTTGAAAAACTCATTTTTCAAAACAAAACCATGAATTTCTAAAAATCCCTGAAAATTGACAAAAACGCGGACTGGTTCGCGGGTTTTTAATTTGATTTCTTTTTTTTTATTCAGCTGACGGCGCGACTATGCGCCGTCGTACCAGCCAGTCTTTATTCAAACAATATTTGCGTTCGATTTCTTTGGCGCTGAACACTAAGATGTTCCAAATTCAAAAAGTGCGCGGTAAAGATAATTGCGGTGCACTTATAAAGAGGATTAAAAACTCATTACTGCCCGCTAAAAGTTTCTTATAGAAAACACGACCTTTGGGTGAACTTAAAAGCGAACCAAGTCGTCCTTTTCTAACAGATGGGATGAAAAAGCTTTTTATGCACGAGCATAACTTTTTTTATACATTATGAATAAGAAATATGTATTACGTTACGGTCATTACTAGCAAAATAAGGACATTATTTTATTTAAAGCTTTCTTTGTTATTGACGAAGCCCTCACTGATGAATTTTGTATATAGTTTTAAGTTATTTTGTCTGTTGAATCAAAAATGACAAATATTTTATTGTATGTAAGCTACATACTGAATGGGTCTCATTTATTTATCTGTATGGTAAAAATGTGACCTTTCCTAGTGTACAAAATGTATAAAAAGGCATAAAAATATTTGAATTTTTATTTTTTAATAGTTAATTACTGTTTTCCCCGGGACCTTGTGCTCGGAAACTTGTGATAATAGATATATAAAACTGCATAAAATAGTAGACTATACAAAATACAATCTATCTCAATACTAGCCTGTTAATGTCTGTTATCACGGTAAAAAAACTGTGGAACAGATGAACATTTTTTCATTTTTTAAATGGTGCCTTCGTGTATACCTACTCGTATCGAAATTTTTTGGCAAACTGAACGTTGATAATGTTTTCCTATCTTCCAGGCCACATCCCTTTAAACTGGTAGGCTGTCACTGCGATCCTGCTGGCGTGTTCAGGATCCAGACCAGCATTACGGCGCTAAGACAAAAAGTGAAGTTGCAGAATATGGGCATACAGTGCATCAGGAGAAGTGACCTCCGCGCAGCACTGCATCTGCGAGAAATGGCACAAGTCGACCCGTTTGAAAGTAGGTGTTACCAGATATCATACAGTTAAGCTTGCAGGCCCACGTACCACTGAGGTAGGATAGTGTTACAAGGAAACATAAAATGCATTGTTGACGTGCTGTTATTATGACATGTTTATACTTTGGATAACTAGGGAGAGGGTAGATATGAATTTGTGAACGTTTAATACTAGTACCTCCTACTTTTGTATGAGTCATTCGCCATCCATAGCACGTCCATAAACAAATAAACGGATCTCTAAACGTGAAGGTTATATCCAATAGGCACACGTGGAATCTTAGTGGGGTCTGAAATCAGGACTGTCTGGTAACACACTTTAGTGTTTACTTAATAAATAAAATAAATATTAGTGAACAATGCACACGACACCATCTAGCCCCAAACCACGAACCAAGCATAGCTTGTACTATGGTGACTAGATGGCTGATAGAATTCTTATACATTTTTAAATACATAGATAAGATACTTTATAATTATAACACCCAGACACAGAACACACATCTATGTTCGTCACTCAAATATGTGTTCTGGGAGGGTCAAAGGTCAAGGTCAAAAGATGATTTATTCAATACAATCACAAGGATCACTTTGAAACGTCTTACATACTAGGTGAATTTAGGTGCCAATTCATCCTAACCCAAGCTCGAGAAGAATTGGCAAGAAATTCGTCTTGGTCCTAGCGCTTTTTTAGGGAATTTTTTTTTTAGGGAATCGAACCCTCAACGTAAAGCGCAGAAAGCAGAGCAACTACCATCTGAGCTGACAGGCCATCCCTCCAACCGCCCATGGTCCTGACAACCTTGCGGTTATACGGACCGAAACTGCAAGCGGTGTGCCGCACAAGTACGGTGTACCGCTCTACAAACTGCTGACAGGCCACCCTCCAACCGCCCATGGTCCAACCAACCTTGCGGTTATACGGACCGAAACTGCGAACGATGCACCGCACAAGTACGCTGCACCGCCCTACAAATTTGCCTACGCACATTGTCCCGCCACTCTCCCCCTTCTGGGGCTGGTCATACACAAAACGGACCTCGTCACCAGGCTGCCCGAGATCCGTTCCGTTCCCTCCCTTCCCAAAAGCTACGTGATAAATAGATACATAAACATACGTTCAAATATACATAAAAGTACACAAAGTATGACTCTATTTATATATACACCTAATAAACGTTACATAGATACGTTCCTATTATACCTCCTCCAGTCTCCTCCTACGGTGCCATCCACGAGCAAACTTCTTGAATACGTGGAAGTTTTTGACGCTGTTCACTAGTTCCGCGAAGTGTATCGGGCCGTGGATCGCGCCCGGATGCGTAATCGCGTCCAGCATCTCTACCCTTAGGTCGTCGTAAAGCGTGCAGTCCCACAACACGTGGTCCCGGGTCTCACTGTCCTCTCCGCATCGACAGCGGCCCGAGTCCGAGAGCTTCATACGCTGCAGTCGTTCCCGAAAGCAGCCGTGGCCCGTTAACAGTTGCGACGTCTCGTGGTCCGGTTCCACCCAGTGCGCCTTCATGCGCTCACCCACGTCCGGGAAGAACCGAAACAGGTCCCGGCCCTTGTCCGCCTCCGCCCATCGTTCCTGCCACCTCGTAACCGCATCCTCGTCGACAGCTCGTCGCAATCGGGGGAGCGCATCTTTCGGCTGGTTTAGGGATGCAGCAATCCTCCTTCCTGCCCTCACAAGTTCCAGATCAGCCGGCAGCACCCCGGCCAGCACGGCTAAGGCGGACGTACTCGTGGACCTGTAGGCCTTCGTCAAGAGGATCAGAGAAGGCCTCTGTGTCCTCAGGAGTACGCTCCTCACGTATGCTGCGGCCTCACGGCTCACGGCTGCGTATGTGAGCGTGGGTACATAAGTGCCCCTGTACAGTACCCGGAGAGCCTTGTACCGAACCCCCCATCTGTAAGCGGAAACCCGCGAAACCTTCCCGAAGCAACTACTCGCCCGCTCGCCTATTGACACGGCATGGGGTACAAATGAAAGTGACGAGTCGATGACGACGCCTAGCACCTTGGCTTCGGACACTGTTGGGATCGAGAGACCTGCCGCACTGGTCTTAAGCAGAGGGGGCCGCTTAAACTTCCCCTTCAGGGTCATTGTCTGGGACTTAGAGGGAGCGAAGTTTAGCCTATTACGGGCCCCCCACTCCTCTATTAGTCCCAGAACTGCCGCTCCTTTCGCCTCCAACTCACTCCGAGCATCCCCTGCTACCAGCACCGTCACGTCGTCCGCATACGCCAATATCGTAACCCCAGCCGGTGTTGGGAGGCGCAAGAGGTCGTCCAGAAGAAGGTTCCACAGAGAAGGGCCCAGTACCGAGCCCTGAGGGCCACCCATGGTCGAGGTCTTCCACACCACCCGGTCGCCGGCAATCATGGCCACTCTGCGGTCGCGGAAGTAGTCGGCCAGCATTCTATGAATGTTTGGCGGACAGCCCCCGCGCTTCGCCTTAACCAGGATCATCGGCCACCAGGCGTTGTCAAAGGCCCCCGAGATGTCCAGGAATATAGCTTGTAGGTATTTGTTCGGACAGGCATCGATGGTCCCCAGCAGCGCAGAAAGAGCCGTTGTGGTCGACCGGCCGGGCATGAACCCGTGCTGGTTTTCGGAGATCCCTCGCGTGAGCTCTGGTATACACCAGAGCATGGCTCGCTCCAGGATCTTACCGAGCACGGGTAACAGCGTAATGGGCCGGTAGGCCTTTGGGTCCGTCAACGGCTTTCCGTTGCCTTTGGGGATAACGAGAAGACGCCCATCCTTCCAAACCGAAGGGAATACGCCCTCCGCGATGCATTTGCCGATAACGTGCGTGAGCTCTGCCGATGCGGCCCTCCACACACGTTTCAGCATTCGAGCATCAATGCCGTCGAGGCCCGCTGACAGGCCAGTCAAAAGTAGCAAAAAAGTAGTCGTATTTTTTACTTAGCTAACTTTAACTCGAGACCAACTTTACAACAACTGTTCCGTTCCAGCCGGCTTCGCCTACGACCCCGACCGCGCGGATCATCACTTGAGGCTCGCGATCCAGGTGACGGGTGCAAATGGCGAAAGGCAAGTTATCTGCACCAACGTGATCACGAATACGTCAAATCAGCTGAACATCGTTAACAATGTACCTCCATCGGGCTCTGCGCGCGGCGGGACTGAGCTCGTGATACTCACGAAAAAGGTTAAAACTTATTAAGACACAGGTATCCTTTGAATATTTTTAAAACGTTCGTGATCAGAATTCATATTATGAATGTTGAATTATACGGGCTTAGTGCGAATCGCGAGCGCGAGCAAGCTATTAGCGGATCAAACTCGCCCTGATGTAGATTCTCTAAATGAATCGAAACAGTGTCGGTGCCTCCATCGACAAAATAACACAAGAGTTACAATAATAATAATAATAATAATAATAAATCCCGGACATTTCACACAGCATCATCTGGCCCCAAAGTAAGCAGAGCTTGTGTTATGGGTACCACATGACTGATACATTACATAAATATTTATGTTTTGAAAGAGAAAAATAATTCATGTTGTTTTAGTAGTTAATAGCCGTTAATTACAAAAACAATTGTTTACCTTCCTCGTAGGAATTACCCTTCCTATACATGTTGAATTGCGTGGCAAAGAATTTCGTGCCAGCTTAAAGGCCGGTGACGTCGTCACCAGTGCGTAAGACGCGTAACCGTCGCGAGTTTTCATTCAACTCGCAACGGTTTCCTTCAGCAGGCTTCGGGCCCAGGGCTTGAGTGCTGGTAGAATAATTCAATATCGTGTTAAAAGAAGCACTTAGAAGTTTTCGCAATATTCGAGGTTTTAAATGACTCACCATGTGTTCCTATATCATTTAAAAATCACAAAAAGTTTTAAGAGATAGAGATTTTGGGTTTTCCAGTATGGTACCGATCCAAGGTCATCAAGAATGGTAGAAAACGTGGAGAGTCTTAATCCAATCAACCGATAGATTTGCGCAACATATTGCACCGCTACAAAATTCTATTGGTGCACGAATTATTAAAGCCAGGATGCCATAACTAACATAAATTGGCCTCTACGCATTCCTGATTTAACCCCTATGGACTTTTTTCTGTAAAGTTATCTCAAATCTAAAGCATACGCCAATAAGTCGCTTGACTTCCCTGGGACACTTTAAAGAAAATATCCGTCACGAAATAGCAGAAATCACGGAGTTTACCTGACGTCATAAGAGTTTTTTTGTTATATTAAATACTAGCGACCTGCCCCGGCTTCGCACGGGTGCAATGCTGATACTAAATATACCACAGAATGTCTTTATATACAACGTTATCTAAGATAATAACATAGACTAAGAGATAGACATATACCATTGCAAACTTTTGTGTAGACCTTTTTAATGTGTACAATACTGTAGTACATTATTTTGTTCTATCTCGTAGGGTTCAGCCAGCGTTTGCAATATAAGCGCAAAAAAATGTGTTTATTTACGACACCACATTAGAAACCTCAAAAATTATCAGTGTTTCTCTACTATATTATGCATGTTTTATACATATAAACCTTCCTCTTGAATTACTCTATCTATTAAAACCGCATCAAAATCAGCAGCCGTTGCATCAGTTGCCGTTTGCTGCCAACTGAGCTGACAGGCCAGTCAAATAAAAAATAATTATTGATAGACAATCCACACAATACCATCTAGCCCTAAACTGAACAAAGCTTGTACTATGGGAACCAGATGACTGATAGAATAATTATATATTTACTAAGACATCCTTATAATACTTTATAACACCCTGACACAGAACAAACATCTATGTTCATCTAACAAATGTTGGTCCGGGGCGAGAATCGAAGCCACAAACGACAGCAAACAGAGCTGAGAAGACAGTTAATTTTAATGGCCTTACAGCTCAGTTAAAGTAGGTTTACCTTCTGTTAGGTTGTGAGTTTAAATCTCATCCAGGATGATAATTTGTGTGATTAACGTCTGATGTTTATTCTGTGTTTATAAATTTAAATTTACAAGTTATAGTATTATATCAGCCACCTGGCTGTCACTATCACGCATGTTACCCTAACGATGTTTTTTGCTCTAAGACGGAGAACGACGAGTCGTCATTAAAATGCAACTTAAATGACCCCAATGATTGGGCTGACCTCAATGATGTTCTGTTGCAAGAGTGGAACCCTCCACTTGAGTCGACTTCATCCTCAGTGAACCAGCCTTACGGCTTACCCATCAACCCAAACGATGAAACCCCATCTGGACCATCGACTTCAATGGGACAACCGATCGACCTTAATAAATAAAAGTCTTATAATGAACAGCTCTTTGCACTTAATTTAGATGTGGGACAACCATCTTCTACAGAAGAGCCTTATCTAAAAAGATATTCTAATTCTTCAATCTGACAACCATCTACTACAGATCAACTTTCTTCAGCTGGGTATTCTAATTCTCCAATAGGACAAACCAGCCATACTAGACAAAATATGCCCATCAGTGAACCGTTCACTCTAAATCAAGTGCGAAAACCCCCTAATACAGGACATCTCTCTTCAATGATACATTCCACAACTGGGCAATCTCACTGTCCAAAGGGGCATCTATGGAACATCGTACGTTAAATAAACAAGTGTCAACTTCTGAACAGCTCTCTCAAATAGGATCACAATCCCTAAATAATAAAAATAAACCAATCTTAACTCCCACACGGCTCTCATTAATGGAAATCAATTTCAATGAAAGAAAAATAACCAATAGTGGACAGCACATTCCAATGGCCACTGGCCATCCTTCCTCTACTATGCAACAACCACAACTAAGTAGACCAATGTCCACTCCTGGACCGCTCCCTGTGATGCAAAAACCTTCTCCAAATAGACATATGTCTATGACGGAACAACTTCATCAAACTTCCTCTCCACCAATGGTCACACCTTACTCAGCCGAAAGTTTTGTGGACAGCCCTTATTTGGAGACAATCGTCTTCACCCGCACAAGATTCCCCAAACCCATTCTATTCAGTGCCGGACCAACTTTCAACTTCGGAACTCAAAGCACAAATGGGACAGACTGTTCTAGAACACCTAGGGCTGTCGGAACTAACACCAGGATTGCAGGATCATGATCAACAGGTAACTAATATCACATCACAATTAATACCTACATTGTGTAAATATAAAATGGTCATTTAAAAAGCTGAAAGTTTGAGTGGATGTTCGAATATTTGTCTGTGACTCAATCACTCCAAAAGCGACTAGGTAGATTTAGGTAATACGTGGAATAGATACAGGCATACATTAACATGTAAAAAGTTACTTCTTATGTAGATATTGTATTGTAAAGATTGTAAGTACCCGAACGAAGTAGCGGGTCATTCCAATACTCGTAGTTTTAAATTAATTTAAAGTTGACGAACGACGAAGTAGCCATGAATTGAAAGAACATTTTTGGAAGGTGTTGGTCAAAAGCTCAGCATTTGGTCTGATAAAGGTGGTGACAAAAACGCAAAACGGCAAAGCAAATGAGTCTTAAAAGACCTAGCAGTCACATATCGCTTGTGGCATAACTACTTGTAACTTGGTTGTTCCAATCAGATCAACCAAGTGCCGACTTTTCAAGTGGTTAAGCTATGACGGAGGCATTATAACTCCATTACCAGAGCTTGCCACTGACAGATATAGAAGCAGTAGTAGTCGTAGTAATAGGAGTTGCACATCATTGGCATTTTATGACTATGTAACATGTGGGTACAGATTCCTAATTTATGGATATTTTGGTAGCAAATGCATAGATGAAGCTAAGTTAAACAAAACATTGATGTGTATTTACCTAATAATATTTTATTATTGTGGGTGACGTATACGCTCGCGACGTACAGCGCCATTTGTGTCCAGTACAACAATGCACTCAGGGCGATGTTGGGGTTGCCCCGCCACTGCAGTGCATCGGGGATGTTTGCGGCGGCGCGGATTAATTGTTTTTATACTACTATGCGCAAACGAGCCGCGTCTCTGGTGTGTAGGTTGCGGGCCAGCGCCAACACCGTTCTGGCAATGATAGCCGCCAGGGTCGACTTTCCCTATACAAGGCACTGCTGTGAGCGACACCTGTCCAGCAATCCAACTAGTTTTTAAGTTTTAATCTTTTTTGTGTTTATGAGTTTTGCTCGAAATATATGTATTTCATTTTTATTTATTTTATTATAGTTACCACCTGCGGGTGCGAGGTGTCACATCTTTTTTATTTATACAATTGGTTACTACAGTGAATTTCCGGCCAAATATTTTAATTGGGCTTTCTGAAATCTATGTATAACAAATTTTCTCTTTTTAAAAATGTTTTCCCCATAAAAAAAATGACTTAAGTAATGGTTCTGTACATTTCAGTTATTAAATTTTTAAATAAGTAAAGTTTCAAATGTAAAAAAATAACATTTACTTACGTATATGAAATTATTTTTGTAAATTATATTTCTGAAGATTTTGTTTTATATTTTTATTATTTTTACCAAAAGCATTTGAACGTTTTTTCAAGATATTGTTCAATTCTAAAATGTTTAAAGGTCGGTGTCTATTGGTCTTTGTGAAGTTTTACTTTGAATTTGACCAACCAAATATTCCCTTTTAACACTCCGTTTTGAGTAACCCCAATGTTTAAACCTACAGTTTACAAATAATCTGCTCCTAGTATTACGTCATATGCAAGATTATCAACTACGTGAAGATCCAGTTCGAATGTTCGAATGTCAAAGATTACTGAATAAAACATGCAATAAAACGGGTAAAAAATATTAAATTAGCAGAGCTATGTTACTCCATGAAATGACAGACGAAGAATCCGTCAAATAATTTCACAATAACATATAAACATTCTATTAATAAATTCAAATGACATAATGGCCTCAATTCTGTTGGCACCAACCTAACTAATTTTGCTAAATTTAGGTTTAGAACTGTTCATTTGACAGTTTGGTACTTTGGTATTCTGCTGCTACCAACTTATCCTAATTTAATTTTATCTTATTTAATTAAGCGTTCCTAATTTAGTTAGATGGTACCAACCGAATAGGTTTTACAAATGCTATGACTAACTAAATATATATTAAACAATTACTAATTTTAGAAAGGAACCAACCGAATTGCCACCAATGTCAAACCAAATCTATTATAAAATAACATATATAATGATTTTATTATAAATATCTTTATAATAAAAATCAATTTCTGTTCGTTAGTCTGGCTAAAACTCGAGAACGGCTGGACTGATTTAGCTGATTTTGGTGTTGAAATGTTTGTCGTAGTCCAGGGAAGGTTTAAACGGTGAGAAAATTGGTGGCATTGCAATGCATGCCGAGTACAGCTAGTAAAATATAAAAATCCAATAACTACACAATGTCAAATCTAATTATAAATAACTGAGTCCTATGACATTCGCTCAGGAAGCAGTAAAAAGATCGACTCTCTCCGCTACTAGACTGAGCGTGTGAATGCAACGCGTTAGAGGTGCCTTATTCAGGAGGTTGGTACAGGCAATAGGGCGGGCCTCTGTCGGTACACAAACTCATCAGGCACATTTAGCCGCAATTCCTCTAAAATGCCTGGGTTGGCGATCATCCCACGAAGTATCCTAAACAAATACAGAGCGAGCGCTGCATCTCTCGTCACCTCCAGTTTGATGTATCCAACCATGCCTATAACAAAAAAGGTTGGATACATCAAGGGGAAGAACAGATAGATGCCGTAGATCCTATAGAAATATGAGAAACTAGCTGTTGCTCGCGACTTCGTCCGCATTTTTTTTTAAATTGTAGCTTAAATCCATCCCCAGAATGCAATTTATATTCTTGCCAAATTTTATTAATCAAATTATTGATGATAAGTTTCAAACCAATGACCTGACCACCCATTAAAAGTTTCCACACAAACATTCACACCTCATTTAAAAAAAATTTTGGAAAATCCTGAAACACTTATCCATTTATTTTGCATTTTATTTATTCATATCAAATTTCAAGCAAATCGCACCACGCGATTTCATACTTTCGTTTTCACCCCATTTAACCCTCTTAGGTGTTGAATTTCAAAAAATCCCGCCTTAGTGGATGCTTTTGCTGTATAGTTACGTTTTAAAAACTAAAAAGAAACCGACTTGATTGAATGAAATTTGAGCCTATAATACATTTTTAGTGGAAAGTAGATGTATTTTGTATATATATAATATGGGTAGGCCCAATAAACGCATCGCTCCAATGAGACAGCAAGGTATCGAAGTACTTACATGAAACCATCATCGATGTATACAATTTTTAGATTTTCGTTGATTTTTCAGCTCGACCGATTTTAATAAAATTTATATGGGACCACCTGTGAAGTTATACCCTTTCAAACAAAAACAGAATTTTCCAAATCGGTTCAGCTGTTTTCCAGTAATCGGTGAATAGTGCGTCTAGATTTAGTGCGTGTAGAAAGATAGATTCACACCATTTTTCTATACTTACTAAATCTGGACTTTAGAATCTAGAAGAAGTCTTGTTGTAAATCCTTCTAAGTGAAAGGATCTAAAAATCAGGAACAGGAACCTAAGCCAATGTAGAACGGTGTTGCCAGAGAACTTGTTGCACTTCAGAATTCAATTGTTTTAGCTGTTAACGGGTATTTGTTGGATTTAGAGGAAATTAACTAGCTCACTGAACAACTAACCTCTATTTATCATAAAAACTGGTTTACGTATGTAGGAAAAAGGAAACATTTTCTGATGTCAAGACTAGGGTAAAGTTTAGCACACTCTGTATACAGAATGCCGACGCACACTGACAGGTATCTGAACGCTGCACACTACCATCCTCGCCACTTACACTTACATCCTCATCATTCCACAAGAGAATAATTCGTGAAGCGATTGAAATTAAGAGGTACGCAAATCAATTAAATTTAATCAACGCAACGGTTAGTAGACGGTTTTAGACCTTTCTCGTCGTGTAATCTCATTGTTTTGCGTGTCACGTTTGATCATATACGTGGACACTTTTAGTGTGGTGTGTAGTAATATCGCGGATATTTTGGAATCTGAAGACAAAGTGAAAGTACGAGTACTTTCGAAAAAAAAACCAAGCTACTCGGCAGCCACTCCCTAAGCATCCAGCCAGCCCGCGACCACGGTTATTGCAACATAACAGAAACGTCGAGAATAAATTAAAAATAAACTCGGGATAAATACAAAAACAGTATGACCAAAATCCAGTTTTCGAACCACAGGCACCACAGGATTAGAAATTAAAACGTGCTAGGTATACAAGTGTTTTGGAATCTTCAATAAATGTTATGCGATACTTGGCCTTGGCCAAAAGTATTAAGCACCCTAAACATTTTGCAACTGTACGGAAAGAATAGTAATAAACCAAATCTATTGATTACGTATCCTTTTGTCAGCATCTGAAAAGGCGTAAAACAATGACCTAAACCGCATCTAGCAATAAAACACCTGGGTGCAAAAAAGTTTGTCATTTTAACGATTTTTGTAATTATTCATCAGTTCGCTACTACACGACGAGACGTGAACACATCTAGTGATCTAGTGTGGTTTTAGTGTTTTTTCGTTATAAAACCTATCCAGTGATATCTTTGTAAGATGCCCAAAAAAAACGAACTTGCATTAGCGCAACGTGTGCAGATACAGCTTCTACATAAGCAAGGGAAATCCCAAGATATCCAAAGCAGTGAAATGTTCACGTTGATCAGTGCAATATGCTATCGAGCAATTCGCTGCTACCGGATCACATCAAAATAGACCCAGAACTGGGCACAAACGTATCACCACCGACCGTGAAGACCGTCAGTTGCTAAGAGAGTCTTTGAAAAATAGGAGGAAAACCTCTTTGGAGCTCGCTGCTGAGTTGTCAGCTGAAATTGATAAAACAATTTCTGGTTCAATGAATAATAGTTAAGATAAACTAAAAAACACGCTTTATATAGAAAACCAAACTAAAAAATAGAAAATAAATTTTAATAAATGTAAGTAAGAAAAAAGGGGTGCATGTTGTCAATAGTTATAAATATTTCATTGACAGATATGAGAAGAAGGATTATCATTTCGATAATATCATAAAAAGCACCCCACGCTTTTTTTTACATAAAACATTTTTTTCTTACTTACATTTATTCATATTTATTTTCTATTTTTTAGTTTGGTTTTCTATATAAGGCGTGTTTTTTAGTTTTTTTTAAACTATTATTTATTTTCTACTTTTTAGTTATAGGATAATGGGTTTTTTTTTAATATTTATTCGAATTATTGCATTGTCATCGGTCTTTGACAGGTGTGCAAAATTTGAATGAAATCTGGCCGTTTGTAGTGGGTCAAAATCGCGTCCTAAGGAGTTGGTTACAAACATACAAACATACATACAAGTGAAGCTAATATTAAGCGTATAAAAAAGAGTTCCAGAAGCTGACCTTAAAGGTTGTACCTAAAGCTCGGAAGAAGTTCTCGGAGAATAACAAAAAGCGCGGTGTGCATGCTTTGATTAAAACAAATTTATTTTAATCAAAGTGTGCATGGGCCTTAGAACACCATAATTTCACCGCAGAAGATTGGTCCAATGTGGTGTGGTCAGACGAATCAAACTTTTAGGTGTGTTGACCCATTTAATAATTATCTAACAACATTTAGTAAAATTATTAAAAAGTAATCGCCTACATAAATTTAAATGTAGGTACTCTTTTTGAAACTCATATTATTCTGTGATCGAACACAACGAGTAGATGTAAATGGAAAACGTTCTCCGGGGTCAATGGTAAAAATGGGTGTACCACAAGGATCAATACTCGGGCCATTCTTGTTTTTAATTTATTTAAATGATCTACCTAAACTTGTAAAGGATAATCACGAGATTGTACTGTTTGCTGACGACACGTCACTTTATTTAAATTAAAGCAACGACATACTAATCTTGACGATGTAAACAATGCAATCTCTAAAGTTGTAAAATGGTTTAATGTAAACAACTTATTACTAAACGAGAAAAAAACGAAATGAACGCCCCGCATCCGCACATACACCGAAATCGTGCTTCTTGCTTCTATATATATATATTAAATAAATGGTGTTATTTTTGTGTAATATGTTTTATTGACCACAACATAACCTAATACTTAATAGTATATGCATTTATGCATATACTAAGAGCAATGATGTGAGTGTATTTACACAGAGGAGCATGGATTTGAGACTTCACTTTAGTTATTCATGGCAGTCTCCGTCTATATATTTATTTGGTTTGAGATAGATATAGAACGTACACGTAACGTACACGTACACGACAAAATGGATTACTATTAATCCATTTTGTCAAAACTGGTTCCAATTACAATCAAACTTATGATTGAAATTATGCCAATTGCTAATCAAAACTAATAGACATTGATTCTGTCAAAAGTTCCATAATCACCATACTGATGCTGTGTGAAATGTCCGGTATTATTATTAAAAAAAAAATGCGATAATCATAGTATTGCGATAATCACTAGAAATAAAGATAAACTCGCTGTTCCCACTGTTAGGCTCGCTAAAGTTAATAAGTCTTTAATAGGGCAATGTGTACGCTTCTAGAACAAGGTCACAGGCGACGTGTTAGATTTGTCGATTGGCAAATTTAAAAACGTAATTAAACAGAAACGGTCTATTAAAGCATATTATAAAATATCTGATTTTTGAGATGACAAAAAAGCTTGGGATGAATCTGCTCCAACTCGACTCGGCATCCGTAACAAAATTGTCAAGGATCATACAAAAAAGTGTTAAGACCAGACAAGTTTCTTGCCGGATTCTTCTTGAACTGGGGTTAGGTGGAACCGGCACCTAGATTCACTAGCATGTAAGAAGACGATTCAAAGTGGTCCTTGTGATTTTATTGAATAAAGATTTATTGAATTGAATTGAATTGTATTTACTTTATTACAGATTTTTGGTACCATGGTGTGACTTTTGTGCGTCGCCGGGTAGGGGAAGAGCCGCCACATCGTGTGGTACCGACCGTAAAGGTTTATTAAAGCGCAAAGTCAGGCGCCAAGACCTTAAGCGTTGCCTGAGCCTGGAATGGAGATCAAATTACGATCGAAAACTGAAAAACTTGTACGCCCAATTCCAAGAAGTGTTGTAAAGGCAAAGGGTGGACCCACAAAATATTAATATTTTATTAATAAATAGTTATATAAATCTTTATATTATTTTACTTCTGTTTAAAATTTCTTTAACAATTTTAAAATAATAATAATAATAATACCGGACATTTCACACAGCATCATCTGCCCCCAAAGTAAGCAGAGCTTGTGTTATGGGTACCACACACGTTCCACATGACTGATTATACTACTTATATACTTTTTTTTTGTAAATACTTACATATTATACATAGAAACACCCAGACCCGAGACAAATACTTGCAGATCATACAAACATTTGTCCCACAGCGGGAATCGAACCTGCAACCTTTTGCAAAAATATAAGGGATGCTCAATACTTTTGGCCACGGCGTCGACGGTCCCACCGAATAAACGGGTAAAGGCTTTTGCCGTAAATATTATTTTTAGATTTTTTTATTTTTACGCTTAAAATACAATTCCTAATTTTTTTTCAGAAACATTTATCAATTCCATTTATATTTACGTTACTGTGAACGTTAATTCTGCGAATAATAAAAACACCAATCTCGCACGAATATTGCAAGTATGTATTTTGCACACCGTCTACTCTCACTCGTTTATTGCAGACTAACTTTGTAATATTATTCGTGGGAATTTGGAAACAAAATAATAATCGTTTTTATAATAACTGAAATAAAATCAGTTATAACTTTTTTTTTAATAACTGATTTTTGGAGTTTTTGGAGTTTAGGTAACTTTCTGTATAACTTTATTCATTTGTACTTTTTGATCTTTGTTTTCATAAAGAATTTTACCAAACTTTACCAAAACATAATGAATACCCTAAAACTGTGTATAGTTTGTTAACAATTTTAAAATGTATTATAAAAATGGGATATTTTTATTGCATTTTTATTGCATATTAGGTTATTTTTATTGCGTTGTTCCTTTCTTTCTTTCGTTTCTGACTTTCGTCTTGAGGCTCTGCGGACGTGACGATAAGATGTACCATAATTGCCCGAACGCTGCCCATCCGAGTTGGATTCGTCGGCTGACCTCTTTGTCGAAGTTGGACTTGCGTAGTTGAGTCGTCTGACCCAAATAGACATAATGGTTCTTTTATATATTTTTCTTTTAAAATCGCTCCCAACATGTACCGGTACGGGTGCAACATGAGCATTTCACATGATTTTTGTCTTGCTCATGTTCATTTTAAGACCCACCTGTTGGATGGCAATATTAAGCGAGCACGGGTGCACTTGGCGAGCACTGTGCCAAGGTCTTCCAGCGATTCTGAGTGATGCGTTCGCCATTGATGTTGATACCATGTCTATGCCAGTACAATTGCTTGTAAACATCCTCAAATGCAGAGGGGAACGGTTTCAGAGAAATAAAATCTCCCTGTCTCACCCCTTTATGCAATTGGATTGGATTCGTGCTCTGGTCCTGGAGGATGGAGGTCCTAGCGGGGGGGATGCATTGAGTCATTAAATCACGCAAGGTCAGAAGCGGTAAAACATGCAGCTTACTTTTCTTGGGCTGATGCTCGCAACAGCAAAGCCACGGATACACGAACTAAGAAGAAAGCCTTTAATCAAGACGCCAAGACGGTGAAGGTGAAAAGAAGGTGTTACAGAAGACTCGCTTCAATCGAATTGGCTTCCAGCTGGCAGCAAAGCATTCTGGTCCTTGGCCAAGTCGGTGGAAGCGAACTTCAGCCGCCCTTCTCTCCCTCCACTACTAAAACCGGATGGATCTCTAGCCCATAATGCTATCGAGAAAGCAAATTTCTTTGATGCTCAATTTGCTGAAGCTACACGTTTAGACACCTCTAACGAAACCTCACCTAGCTTTCTTCGATGCGAAGCGACAATGCAAGAAATTCGCATTCATCAAAAATAAGTGCTGAAAACGTTACGGAGTCTTGACATGAACAAAGCTAGTGGTCTGGATGGCATTTTGGCTGTAGTTTTGTGTTGAAAACTTGTGCCCCTGAGTTGTCTCCCATACTCACAAGACTTTTTCGCCTTTTCAAAGATAAAACTGGAATAGTCTTAAAATCCTCGAAGCTTGCTAATGTGCAACCTGTGCCAAAGAAAGGCAGTCGCGCTGACCCATCAAATTACCGCCCAATTTCGGTGACCTCCCTACTACGTGTCCTGAATACGAACGTCCTTACATACCTTGAAGACGACGACCTACTCAGTGATCGACAATACGGTTTTCGACGAAAGCGATCAACTGGGGATCTTCTTGCGTATGTCACGCACATTTTGAGTGAGGCTATAGGAAATATGGTGAAGCATTAGCTGTTTCACTTGACATCTCAAAGGCCTTTGATAAAGGTCTGGCACGCTAGCCTTATTGGTAGGCTTCCAGCCTACGGATTGCCAGTTCAGTTCTGCTCATAGCTTGCAGCCTTCTTGAGGGAAAGATCCATTCGAGAAGTTATTGACGGCTGCTCGTCAGATTGGCAATTAATGCCGGAGTACCTCAAGGGTCAGTGCTCTCGGCCACACTGTTTTTACTGCACATAAACGATCTCCTTATGCCCGGAATCATTGGATATGCAGACGACAGTACAATTGTGGAGAGATACTTTGCCAACGCACGAGCCAGTAAAACTGACATTCAGAAAAATAGAGAGGAGATGCTTATGCGTCTAGATTTAACTCTCCAGGTCGTGTCCAATTGGGGCAATGCCAATCTAATTAAATTCAACGCATCTAAAACGCAAGTTTGTGTCTTTTCGGCTTTCCCCGTTTTCCAAAATGTACCGGTAACTGTAGAAGATCATCTCAAACTCTTGGGAGTTTCACTTACACGGACTCTGAATTTTGGCTCCTATATCGAGTCCTAAGCCAAGACTGCAGCCATGACAGCATTCAACTTTATATAAAGCTCAAGTCCGGTCGGGTATGGAGTATGGCTGTCATCTATGGGATTGTTCAGCCAAACACCAGCTGGCTGCTTTGGACTCGATCGAGCGTAGAGCATTGCGGGTGATAAGTGAGCAGCTAAACGCTGAGACTAAGTTCCAGAGTCTCGAGCACCGGCGTAGAGTTGCTTGCCTTTTGATCTTTAATAGAATACATTTCGGAGAATTTGCCCAGGAATTGCACGATCTCATTCCACCATGTCCCTTTCCCAACAGGACAAACAGAGGTACCTTTCAATATCATCCATACCTTGTCTACCACCCTTACTAACAAAGCGCTATGCTTCCACATTTTTAATACGTACAGCCAAGGATTGGAATGCTTTGCCGTCGTCTTGTCTTTCCTGAAAACTACAATCTGGGTTTCTTCAAGTCAAGTGTAAATAGGGTTCTAGACCTGAGTGCCCCGTCGTCGACCACATCGTCGCTTAACATTAGGCGAGTTCGTGGTCAAACGTAGGTCTATCTATGATAAAAAAAAACTATTTATTTATATACTAACTAACTATTTATTTATTGCTATTTCAGTAAAAAGCAACATAACTAGATAGGTATTATTATAATTAAGTACCTTAGTGTATTATCCCTCAAAATCATTTAGAATAACCTATAAGTTCCAAGTTATTCTAAAATATTTTAAATATTCAGTACTTCGTAGTTAAACAAACGCATTTTACAAAATATTGTAAAATAAAAAGCTAAATGAATAAAACAGTAATACAATTTTGCACTTTTAAAATATAAACCCAATTACTGGAATAACCATGTAACTATCTAATAACCACATTACCAAAACAAAATACCCGTAGTAAACCAGGTCAATATTTTGTTACACTTTTTAGGAACTAAAACATTTCCGACGAATAATAGTGTAAACATTGAAAACAAACCAACCTCGAAAAAGTTTTTGCTAGAATAAAAATTTAAATGGGTTTTTTTAATATTTCAAATTCTATCCGTATATTTTATATTTTATTAGAAAAAAGAAGATTTTTTCACCATTAATATGGTAATACATTATTTATAGGTATATATATATATATATAATAATCACAGAGTAATATTTTTTTTACGTTTTTAATTGCTCCTGTAAAGTTAGTTTTTACTTACGTTTATTCGATGGGACCGTCGGTATAATATTATTACCTATCATTCTGTTATTTAATTACGAAATAAGATCTATATTATTCAACAATCATTATCTTCTAAACATTGTGTAGTTTTAAACTTGCAGCTTACACTAATAGGTATAGTATAAACAATAAAACATTACCTGTTTTATATATTTTTTTTAATTCTTATAAAAAGCCAAACCTTGTCAAGGTCATTGACTCAGTCGCCTGAGTCATAACATTAGTAATTGATCTTATAACTAGATAACAATAAATAAATAAATAAAATACATAATCGAAAATTGTTATGTAAATAAATGTTCCGTTCAATGTAAATTAAAGTTTGATCTGAGGTAGAAGTAGGTATATTATATTTACTAATGTTACAGAGATAATGACATTAAATGGACATTATGGACTGTTATTACTAAATCTTAACAAATATATAGATAAAGTAAACTATAAATTCAGTTCTAGGGATCCTACTAAACTCATAATGTCATTCCGCAAGACTGCACTGGCGCATAGAAACTGTTATATTATGGCTATTAAAATATTTAATATAGTACCAAAAGCGATTTAGACAGTTGCCGACAATAATTAAAAAAAGCTGATAAAGTAAATTCAATATAAAAAAACTGTATACATGGCTCAGCGAGAAATGTTTTTACGATGATGATATAATGTTTTAATAATAATTTATATTCTGGATAAATCTGCTTACTTATATAATATTGATGTTGACATTTTTATTTTTATTTTATGTAAGTACTTAATTGTAATTAATAATCTCATTTATCTCATGGTTGCCATGTTGATGTTTGCATGTCGGTCAGCGACGAAGTGTTTGAGACAATTATTATGTAAGAAACTTATATTTACCATACTTTGAGCAAATAAATTAATTTCCTTTCATTCCTTAGACCCTGGTTCTGTTATGTGGACTAAAATATAAGGCTATTATTATGTTAACACCAAAGTCTAAATTAATTTCTATAAAATCTAAATTAAAGTTTTTTCATCAAACACTTTAAATTTACTAAATTGACATGTAGGTAATTGATGTGTTATAGCTAATTTGAGACGCCATGTTGGTGTTGATTTAAACTGCGGAAAATGCTAAGAAAATCAATTCAATTAACTTATTTTAAAACTGATATTTAATTTAGACTTTGGTGCACCAAAGTCTAAATTAAATTTGGTGTTCTTCACCCAAATGTTTGCCCTGGGAGGAATCCCACTGACAAGCAACAGCGCAGAAAGCAAAGCAACGACCAATTGAGCTGTGTTGCCAGTCATTATAATTATAGGTAATGGAAACAGTTTATTTTCAATTGACTGCACATCGCGCCTCTACCTGAACAACCCTTACCGACCGACGATTGACGTCTCCCATGGTTACCACCTACTTTTTGGTATTCTACTGCTTCTGCTACTTTAGGTGTTATAAAATATCACAAGTATATTTAGAAGATAAGATAATGTTTATTTACCAAAATAAATTTCAAATACATATTAAAAGTTACTGGTGATCCCCTCACTAGGCCAGGCCTGTATCGTGATATAAAAGTATTCTATCAGTTATTTGGTCACCATACAAGCTATGCTTCGTCTAAGGCGAGATGGTGTTTTTAGATTGTCCACCAATATTTATTTAAGGGTTTATCAAAGGGAAATTATGCGCTGAGCTGAACAAAAATGTCATACATTTTTGTCTGGCACACACACATTGATTAATGGGACACCTAAGTACCTAAATACTTTGTTTTAAATTTTTATTTATTTTCTTTTGTATTGTTTTTGTTTGTTTGTACCAATTTAAATTCCTTCTTATTCTTTTGTTATTTTATGTATGTGTGTGTTTGTTGCTACAAATAAATGTCTTTATCTATCTATCTTTTTATTTATTTATGGATTCGCCGAGTCCTTAGGAGTTATGAGCTGACAGTTGGTCTAGTCTAGACACCGGTTAGTCCGTTGAGTGCCAGATCCGGAAATAAGGATAACATAGTTGCGTCTTCATCTGCATTCTCCTGTGTACCAATGTCTGCTACTTCGCTAACCATCTGCAAAGCAGGACAATAAATGTGAATAGGAAATGTTTTGTTTATTAAAGGTTCGTTTTGTGCATTTGCTATAAAAGCATACACAAATTTTGTGGATATTTGGAAAATAAATTAAAAAAATGGAAAATTTTGTGTGAAAAATGTAGACCACGGAGTCCTAACCTACCGTCATGAACATCCAATGATATGTAACTAGGAACTATTCCTACACGAGTCAGTAACCAACTCTGATGATTTAGTAAGGTCTCCATCATGGCTGATAACCATGAAAACTTGAAATTTTTGAAATTAAAAACTTTTTCTTGGTTGATTTGAACAGAACAGCCAAGTTACAAGTAGCAATGCCACAAGCGATATGTGTCTTTTAGGAATCATTTGCTTTGCCGTTTCGCGTTTTCATCACCAACAACTTTTAACAGACCAACTGCTGAATTTTTGATTAACATCTCCTAAAGATTTTTTAGAGCTGTTCAATGTCATATCAGGTATTAACATTATCAGGTATCATAACAGGTATTATTTAGGTACCTTGTATACATTCTTTTTATTTTATGTAGATACACTCGTATAAAGAATGAAACAAAAAAGCAAAGGACCAAGACGAATTCTTGTATTTTTTTCTCGGACCTGGGATATAGGAGGATTTGGCACCTAAATGCAACTAGACTAGAAGCTAGTTGCATTTATATGTATATTATGTCTTACAAGACGATTAAATGGGATCTTTGTGATCCTATTGAATAAAAATGTTTTAAATTTGAATTTGGACAACTCAATAAAGTCTACTTCATCTCCATGAGTGCAGATCATTTATCGGAGATTTTGCCACAATTCCTCACAACGATTACTTTTATTTTAAACTTAATTTATTTATTGGAATGTCCTGTTACCTCATACATGTACAAACTATGACGTCCTATTTCGTTTTTCGGGATAAAAATAACCTATTCCAATCATAACCTATTTACACCTAACAAGCTTCTGCCCGCGATTTCGCACGCGTGGCAACCTACATCAAAAATAAGTTATATGCTATTCCATTTAATTGGCTATATTTATTCCAAGTTTAATCAAACCTACCCAGTCATATTTGATGTGATTAAGCCGCAGACAAACATCTAATCATATAAACATTCGATTGTATAGCAGTAGTAGGAACCAAATCGGTTCAACATCCAAACTAAATATCTAAATTATCGCATTTATAATATTAGTGTCATATGATCGATGTGTACCTGTTTTTCATGCTGCTGCAATCCTGGTAAATGTTGGTATTCTGGAACAGCCTGTCTCGTTTGTGTTTCAAGTCCTGAAGACGAGTATTGGTCTGTCACATCAAAGAATGGGCTTGGGGAGTCTTGTCCGGGTGAATCAGTTTGCCTCCAATGACCGTAAGGGCTGCTTACAAAATTTTGGGCCGTGTAAGGGCTAGTTGTGGCCATTGATGGAGAGGAAGGTTGGATAAGTGGTTCTACAGTAGATATTTGTCTATTTGGGGAGGGTTGTCTTATTATATTAGTCATTGGCATTAGTATGCTTAGTGGGGGTCCCATTGTAGAGGAAGGTTGCCCAGTGCTGAATATCTGTCTTTTTGAACAGGACTGTCCCGTTATAGAAGGATGCCCTATAGGTGACGTTGAGGGTGGTCCCATTGAGGAAGAAGGATGCCCAGTAGTAGACATTGGTCTGTTTAAGGAGGCTGGTCCCGTTGAGGAAGATAGATGCTTAGTAGTAGACGTTGCCCTGTTCATGGAGGCTGGTCCCATTGAGGAAGATGGATGCCCAGTAGTAGACATTGCTCTATTAAAAGAGGCTGGTCCCATTGAGGAAGAAGGATTCCCAGTAGTAAGCGTTGCTCTGTTTAGGGCGGCAGGTCCCATTGAGGAAGAAGGATGCCCAGTAGTAGGCGTTGCTCTGTTTAGGGCGGCAGGTCCCATTGAGGAAGAAGGATGCCCAGTAGTAGACGTTGCTCTGTTTAAAGAGGCTGGTTCCATTGAGGAAGTATGCCCAGAAGTAGACATTGACCTATTTAGGGAGATTAAAGATTGAGGATGCCCAATAGTTTGTCTATTTCTCGGAGAGGGTTGTACTTTTTGCGTTGGGACATGCTGTCTACTATTGGATATTTTTCTCTCATTGAATTTGATTTCCATTAATGAGAGCCGTTTAGGCGTTGAGATCGGTTCACTTAAGGATTGTGGACTGGTTTGTATCATTGAAGAATTAGGATACCCAATTGAAAAAACCTGTTCTGTAGTAGAGGGTTGTCCTATTGAACAATTGGAATAGCCAGTCGAAAAAAAAGGTCCTGCAGTAGAGGGTTGTCCTATTGAAGAATTAGAATACCCAGTCAAAAAATCCTGTCCTGTAGTATAGTGTTGTCCCATTGAAGAATTAGAATACCCAGTTGAATAAGGCCTTCCTGTTGAAATGGGTTGTCCCATTGAAGTATTATTACTAGTAGGAATGGGTTGTTGTCCCACTTCTAATCCAGGTGCAAAGAGCTGTTCATTATAAGACCTTTGTCTATTAAGGTCGGTGGTTTGTCCCATTGAAGTGTATGGTCCAGCAGTAGGAGTCTCATCGTTCGGATTGCTTAGTCCTAGCCCATAATATGGCCTGTTATCTGATGCTGAAGTTGACTCGATGGGTTGGTTCAACTCTTTCAATAGAAATGTATCGAGGTCTAATAAATCATTGGGGTCGTTAAAGTCGAATTGTAATGACGACTCGTTCTCGGGCTACGAGCAAAAAAAAACATCGTTAGCTACACAGTTGACTTTCTTTTAGTATATTCTGATATTTTATTTAATTTCCAATAAATAAAATCCAATAAAATGTATTAACAAAATTCAATACATAAATATTGCTGGACAATGCATACAATACTAAATTTAGACCAAAATTAAGCAAAGCTCGTACAAGGCATCCTCTACCTAGAGGAGGCCTTGTGGTGAGGCTATCGTTGTCTATCTGTTTAATGGATTTCCGTTAAGTCACGCCGGAATGAATTTTCCATCCAGACAGAACAAACATTAGACGATCATCATCACACAAATGTTTCTCCTGGATGAGCATCGAACCCAGAACTAAAAGACAAACAAATTTACTGGCCTCTCAGGTTAGTTGGTAGTAGCTCTGTTTTGTGCACTTAGGTTGTGGGTTCGATCCCCAGGACAAACATTTTTTTAATGGACATACTAGAAAATGTTAATTCTGTGTCTATTAATATTTAAGTAAAGTTTTTTTAAACTTACGCGATCAGAACACATTATTAGAAATATTTAAATATTCTGGTGCTTAGCCAAGAGCTGGCTCCTATCTGGCCCAGCGTATTAGCATTGCCATTCAACGTGGCAATGCCGCCAGTATCTTGGGAACGCTGTCGTCTGGCAGTGATCTGGATCAGTTGAGCTATCTATAGATTGTCTTAAACGGTCCTTAGATAGCTCAACTGTTTAACGTGTATTTTATATTATTTTGTACATTTCTGTAATTATTTCTGTATGTATTCTGGTCATCTGCCGGGCGATTATGGAACTCTGATACTATCAAAACATTGATACTAAAAGTTTTCAGTGACTATTTATGGATAGGTATTACAGAAGTTTGATGCTGATTGTAAGACATGTTGTCATATGAATAGAAAATGAGGTAAAAAATTAATGTACGTTATACCAATCTATTAAATAATGCTAATTACATTGGTTGTATCAAAAGTTCCATAATCGCCATACTGGTCTCCTTAATACAAGCTATGCTTAGGTTGGGACTAGTATGGATTGTCCACCAATATTTATTTATTTATTAAAATTCAACACGTGTACTCCATTGTCACTCACGTATCTTAAAGATCGTTTTGAATCGTTAATTACCTCTGCCAGTTGTCCAGGTGGTGTGGCATGCAGCCTGAAATCATCAAGCAGCGATCTACCTGTAATTCACATAGAATATTGTCAAGCACTTTTGTAAGTCATTATCATTATAACTAAGGGGAGAGTACTCTCAAAGCCCACATTTCCGCACACATTCTACATTTTACAAAAATAGTTTATATTATCTAATTTTCCTAAAGTGCTCTACAATATGAAGGCGGATAAATCACCTGTAAATAAAATCACCATGGAACCATGGACGAATTGTTTCGCGCAGGCGGTAAACTAGTCGTGCATGTTCTTACTAAGCATTTCAATCTTTATTGAACCTAATACCCATTTTAGATTCATCATCGCCGAGCAGAAACCACTGAAGCTAGAAAGCTGAAATTTGGAAGGTAGCTTCCTTTTACAGCAAAACCACCCATTAAGGCGGGAGTTTTTGAAATTCAACCCCCAAGAGGGTGAAAAGGGGTGAAAACGAATGTATAATTTTTTTAAAGCGTGGAGCGATTTCCTTAAAATAAAATGCAAAATAAATGGACACGTGTTTCAGGGTTTTTCAAAATAACCTTAACAAAGGTATAAAATGGGGTATCAAAGTTTTGTATGGGAACTTTTTAACATGTGGCGTGATGTCTTAAAAACTAGGTTTGAAAACTTAAAATGCAAAATAAATGGACACGTATTTCATGATTTTTCAAAATAACCCTCACAAAGGAGTGAAATGAGGTGTGAATGTTTGTATGGAAACTTTTTAATAGGTGGTCAGGTGATTGGTTTGAAACTTATCAATAAAATTTGGCAAGGAGGTAAATTTGCATCCTGTGGAAGGATTTAACAATTCCTATCAAAAAAATGCAGACGAACTCGCGAGCAACAGCTAGTATTTAACATAAACAGTGAATAGTCAGTGGCTTCCGGTAACAATGCTCATCCAATGTTAGGCCTAAAAATGTAATCGTCAACTTTTTTAATTCATTCATCACGACATGTATCGACTAACCTACGACACGACACACGACAAAATTTATATTAAAACTACCTATTCTATTATTATTTTTAATTGTGAAAATTAATCAATTTTGTCATTGAAATAATTGCTTGAAGATTATTGTCATCTAGCCAGGTTAAAGTTTATTCTACTTCTGATTTTAAGGCGTCCTCATATTTTATATTTTTCTCATTATCAGCCACAATTATGGACACGTATTTTGCAATAAGTACACATGGACGTTTTGTAGCTAATGGTAAATAATATATATTGGAAAAAGGAGTGGCCCTATAATGCTGCCCTAGGTACAATGTACGCCATAATTGTTTGACTTCTGATTTGCCTTATACGTGGTATTAACTAAGTTTTCTAAGTTTTTTATATCAACGTATTGGTGACGACCATTAAGATAGCTAGTCAACCAATTTAGGGCTAGGCCTCTATATGCCATAGCTTTCACACTTTAAAAGTCAGGTTTTATGATCAACGAAGTCAAAGGCCTTACTCATATCGAAAAATATCACAGATACCGGCATGCGCTTATTTATACAGGGTGTCCCAGAAAATATTGTCATGCGAAAGTCCAGATATAGAACACCCCTTGGGGTACCCGAATCACAGTGTTCCGCGATTTTTTATAGTTTTCGAGTTATGAATTTTTGAAAATTTTCGACTTGAATAACTTAAAAAATTCTTTAAAATAAAGTAGAAAACTTTCTTGAGATTTTTTTTTTGCTACTGAATTTTTAAGAGTTGTTTTTTTTATGCATAAAATAATCCGCTACGTGACTTTGATGAAAACTATGAAAATGTTGGTGTAAAGTCAGAAAATTACATTCGGTGAATTATGACTTAAATTTTCAACTTTATATTAAAAATCTTAAGTGATTCGAAGTGATAAGAAGAGATTTCGTGGTTCTGAAATAAGCCTAAAGAATTCTCCAGACACTCAGCTTTCATAATCATTAAAAAGTAGTACTTAATGGGCTACTTTGGCTAAAATCGGCCTTCAAAGACGGCGAGGTGGAAAATTCTTCAAAAAAAAAAAAAAACTCAAGAAAGTTTTCTACTTTTTTTTTTAAGAATTTTTAAAGTTGTTCAAGTCGAAAATTTTCGAAAATTCATAGTTTGAAAACTTGACACTATTTTCTGGACACCCTGTATTGTCGATTACATAATTTATTTATGTGAACGCAGCCAAGGTTGTAGATTTTGCCTTCTGAAATCCATTTTGCTTCTCCTTGAGAACAATGAATTTCTCTATAACATCGGGCATACGAGTATTCATAGCTCTCTCAAATATTTGAGCAAAAATGGGTATTACCGTAATTGGCCGATAATTAGTGAGATTTGTTTTATCATCTTTTTTATTTAGAGGTCTAACCACTGAGAGAAGTCTCTTTGGAAAAACTCTGTGATAGATTTAGTAGATACGTGAGAATAGGATGGATAAAGAAAATACATTGTTTTATTATATGTGTAGAAATACCGCCAAAGCCTACTGATCTAGTGTTATTTAAAGACATGATATTCTTTATGACTTCGATTTTAGTCAATGGGTGTAGAAACAAGCTACTTTCTACACTCTTAATGTCACTCTTAACTAATATCGAGACATTTTTATTAGTTAAATCAATAAAAAACTGATTAAACCCTTCAGCTATCTGTGAAGTATAGTCTGTGATATAATAATATAAAGTTTATTTTCTCATAAAAACAAGGTGTTAAACAGTTAATGCTACAATAATTGTAATGACATGCCTTATCACCTGTTTTACGAGAGACTGGTGACCGATAAAGGTTTTGTAATTAAAACTGTAGTACAGGTCACGAGAGCCCCGCTCCGCGGAATAGATTAGCATACCTACAAAATAATGTGCATTACAGAGTACAGTTTTCATTTCTTATAATCCAAGTACCTATCTAGGGATGGTGTGTTTGTGTGTGTTTGTGTGTGTGTGTGTGTGTGTGTGTGTGAGAGAGAGAGATTTGTATAGTGGCGTGAGATGGATAGGGTAGGTGTATACAGTAGAATGAATGTGCTTTTTAGCCTACCTTAGATGACCTTCGACAATAGTGGCAATTCGGTTGGTCCATTTCTAAAATTTTGAATTGTCTAAAATATATTTAGTTAGTCATAGCATTAGTAAAACCTATTCGGTTAGTACCATCTAACTAAATTAGGAACGCTTAATTAAGTTAGATAAAATTAAAATTAGGATAAGTTGGTAGCAGCAGGTTTAATAATGGATTAAAATCAGTTCAAAAATTTTAGCTAAAATTAGTTAGGTTGGTGCCAACAGAATTGAGGCCCGTATCGATGTTTGGGCCGTGTGCAACGCATTCCATTGCTGCAACATCGATTAACGGAGAACTGTACACATAAGCCAGATTGCAAGTAAGACTGCACGATTTGACTAACTCGATCGATCGGTATCGATTAAGCGGGAAGTGCGACAAGGAGACATGATGCCGCCCAAACTTTTTACAGCAGTGTTACAAGATCTTGTAAAAACATTAGATTGGGAGAACTGCGAGATTAGTATCAATGGTGTCTAATTGTTCCACTTAAGGTTTGCAGACGACCTCATACTATTCTCTGTAAACTCGGAGGATCTTCAAGACATGTTGCACATCACATCTATAATATAGATTAAAAGATTAGTCAAATGTAGGCCTCAGGATGAATATGTCCAAGACGAAAGTAATGGCGAACATTAATTAAATTAATCTACCTGAGCATTTACTTTTTATCTACACTAACTAGCACAGCGGAGATGGGTAGACGAAGTTAAGAAAGCTGCAGGTCCACTTTGGACAAGACTTGCAAAGAAAAGATACGGCTGGAAGAAGCTGGAAAAGCTTTTGCGTCTCTCTCTCTCTTTCGTAGGAAGTATTGATGTGCAAAACGAATCTAACCCTAATATACTCGTAATCATCATCACCATATCAGCCCCTAGAAGTCCACTGATGAACATAGGCCTCCCCAATTGATTTGCAGGAAGAACGATCTTGAGCCCTCTCCATCCACCGATTTCCCGCGATCTTTACAATGTCATCAGTCCATCGGGTGGGTGGTCGTCCTACGTTTCGTTTTTTTGTCCTTGGTCGCCATTCGAGAACTTTCATTCCCCAACGGTTATCAGTTCTGCGAGCTATATGGCCTGCCCATTGCCACTTCAACTTGCAAAATTCGAGTGCTATGTCGGTGACTTAGGTTCTTCTACGGATTTCCTCGTTGCGGATTTTATCACGTAGTGAAACACACAACATATCTCTCCCCATAGCACGTTGCGCGACTCTAAGCTTGTGCATGAGTATACTTTAAGCGAATAACGTTTGGTTATTCCTGATTATAAGGTATACCATCCTGCTCGACACGCTTTCGATCATTACAATATTGTTAACGAGGAACTTGTGAATGAGAAACCCGACACCGTGCTGAGATAGCTGATGCCCTCCCGGTAGTAGAATTACTTGCCGGAATTTAGAATTATCGTGTCCTCTCCCTCTATTCGGACTTCTGATAACCGAATAATATCCCAGTGCAACTTATTTACAACTCTTTCTAGCTCTATCAAGTTCTAGTCGGTCCTCAGTGTTGCGTGCGTTGTATGTTGCCAGGGCCAGGGGTCGTTGGGATTGGTAGCTGGACCTCTGTCGGAGTTTCTTCGCACCCCCTGTTCCACCGTTACCGTGGCCGCCACCTATGCCAGGAATAGTGGAACTGCCGGGAACTAGGGGCCGTCTTCTAATTGTGTCTATCATTTATTGAGGGTTTTGCCATAGTCACCATGCTTGGCAGGCGGATTGGTGACCACAAATTTAGTATTAAGTACTCGGGGGGCACTCTAACCGATGGACTGACGACATTGTAAAGATCGCAGGAAGTAGGTGGATGGAGAGAGCTCACAATATAGCAGCATAGGGGAAGCCTATGTTCAGCAGTGGACTTCTTAAAGGCTGTTATGATTATGGTGATGACTCGGGGGATGCTGCTGTCCAATACCCCGGTGTGTGTTCCCTAAGTCGCCTTTTACGACATCCACGGGAGGAGATGGAGGGGTCCTACTCTATGCCAGAACCACCACGAGAACTCGTACTCTACTCGTAATACTAAGTTATAAATACTGTAACATTTCAGTAAACAAAGGCTTAATAAAACTACCACAGCAGCACCAGAGTTGTTTTTACAGGTTAAAACAAATTATGTTTCTTACCTACCTACATTCAATAATAATACATGGCAACTCAATAATAAATGGCATGGTAAATATTATCTGGTTTTTTTTAATCCTGGACATTTCACACATCATCTGGCCCAAAGTAAGCAGAGTTTGTGTTATGGTACCACATGGCTGATATACTACTTATATACTTTTTTTTGTAAATACATAGGTACATATATATTATACATAGAAACACCCAAACCCGAGACAAATAATTGCAGATCATACAAACATTTATCCCGCGGCGGGAATCGAACCCACAACCTTCTGCGTCTCAGCTAGATCTTAGCCCACTGCGCCACAGAGGTTGTCAAAGTATGTATAACTTAGTAATAATATGGTATATATGTAAACTACAGTAACTTATATACTACTGACTCTAGTCCACAGCTAAGAATTACCTTTGACTTGGAACCGTAATGATTCGTGTAGCCTTTTATTTCGATTCATCGGTCGTTTTGCAGCTGAAACAATGAAGACACATTTTTAGTAAACTGGCTTTAAAGTCAAAGTCAAAGTCAAAGTATATTTATTGCATCACTACATGTTTACAAAGATGTTACAACTTATATAGGTTAAATGTAATCTACCCTTTATAGGCGTGCAATCATTTAAAGTTTACAATAATAGAAATAAAATATTATTCTGAAATAATAAAATAATAAGCAATAATAAGGATAAGAAGAAATAAATATTGCATGTTAAACATTGATACATAGGTCATACTAATAATAAAAAATAATAAAATCAAGAATAATAAAACGGCAATAAAACAAAACAAAAAATACAAAAAAATAAATTACGAGGAACGACATCACCTCTTGGAGTTGGAGTTAACTTTCTTAAGTTAACTCCAACAGAGGTTGACTATGACATTCTTCTAAGTCTTCTCCGCTCTCTTGAGCGATAAAGACAGGACAGTTACTTAACCATTATCCATACCATCACGTACATCATCAGAATATAAATTGAACGAAACTCTGAGAGAGAAAGTAAATTGTTTTTTTTTTAAATAGGAGTGACTTTCCATTTGCTTCTTTCTTGTATATAAATAGGGAATACCCCAGTGGAGGTAGAGGAATTGAGGATGTGACGTATCACGGGGACTATTTGATCAAGGATTGGGATGATTATATTAAGACTAATGCCGTCATTACCAATGGCTTTAGATATAATAGATGCAATGCGTATCTTAACATCACAATCAGTTATTATAAATATTGACGGGTATTTATCGCGTTTATTTACCTATTGACCATGACACGACTGTCATCCCGTGACCACGACAGAGTGTAAACCTGTCGAAACGTCGGGAAAAATAGGTAAATAAACGCGATAAATACCCGTAAATATTTATAATAATGTGCTCTGATCGCGTAAGTTTAAAAACCTTCACAATCAAAATCAAAAAGTTTGTAATTTTGTTTCCATCAAAGTTGGTAGATGAAGTGAAGTGCTGATTTAATGAATCTTAAATATAAATGTTTTATCAAGCTGTCTTAATTTTCCAAATCCTATAACTTGATGAATTTTAGTGATACCGATATTTTTGATACATATTTTTAAAATGGTATTTTTGGTAGAAATCAGTGGAGTTGGAATCGTCTGAATGAATAGATTATGGAAAGACGTACCTATTTAGATTTTGTGTCAGTGATTTTAAATTTTAAATGTATACATTAATTAGTACATTATGGTACTAGTGTGTGATGTTGGTGATTACCGCTGAGGCGGCATTGAGACCCGAGCCGTTAGGTGAGGGTCTTAAGAGAGCCGAGGACGGTAATCATCAATACACACGTGTATCATACGACGTTTTTCAACACACTTGTGAATAAAATAAAAATAAAAACTCATTTTATTTAGTAGATAAGAAGTTTAATTTCAACAGTGATAACGAGTTGTGAAAAATGATTCGCTATGGCGGGAAAAATTAATCAGTTTTCCTATGCGCGCGCATTGCGATCAGCCACAGACTAAAGGGATGAGGTTTTTTTGTTTATTTTCCGCGCATAGGGTTTGCGCCTATTCTGCCACGTACAAAATGGGGAATTTAAAGTTTTATTTTTTATTACAGAGAAAACAAAATTTATATTTGAGTGAAAGTTTTATTTTTTAAACACGTACGAGTTAAAATTATCTATTTAAATAAGAAGTTGCATGAAATGAGCAAGCAATAGGAACATTAATTTATATGTTCTATTAAACACGATCTTTTTTTGAATAAAAACTTTCTTAAGAATAAAGCACCTCAACCAATAAAATAAAAAAAAAAAAAACTATAACTCACTAGTGAGTTATAGCAATGAAAAAGTCACAGTTTGATTATGGGTCTCATTCTGTGCCTAATTTCGGTGACCATAGAGCCACTTTATGAGCAAGTGTGTTGAAAATGTATGTTATCTAAGTACCATGCAGGCTAGTTTTTTCAATATATAAATATGATATGTTATTTACGTGGTTGCATCTCTGGGCTCGAGGCCCGTGGCTCCGGTATGTACTCGAACTGCACCCGGTTGCTCACGGCAGACTCGTTCTCTTCAGGTGGACGCTGCAGGTAGATTTCCACCTGCGGACAGATCCCAGCCATAAGGTACTTTATCCGAGGTGTCCTCTCAAGCGGAACGGAAAGATATTCTAAATCAACTAAGATCGTGGTGACTCTGTTGTTTAGCTAGACTTGCTTAGGCAAACCAAATAAGATCCTTTTTATTTTAGAAATCATTTAAAAAATTCAACTCAAATTTTCGACTTAAGAGGCGAGTGGAGGACGAATTGCCCCTACAAACGTAAAACCAAAATGATTTGTAACTCAAGCATATTTCCACTAAGTATATTGTTATATTATTTGTACTTAAATAGTATTTATCTAGGTTCCTGGATAGTTTTTATTTCGAATCACTTATCAAAAATGAAATAAGAGCCAATCGTATTTTCTACATTGTTTTGCTAAAATTAACAAGTTTTCTTCCTATTTGTTTCGTATTAAGAACCACAATATCTTACATGTTGTTTGTCAAGGACCATAGCTTATATTGTCTAGTTACAGAATAACATTACTTTGTGAAGAATACTAAATGTTTTCAGTCATAATTTTTGGTATTAAGGAACACAACCAAATTCATACCACTTTTGAACGGCTAATGTTGCTATCGCGCACGCACGGGGCGGGGCCGGGGGATGGGGACACTTCGGTTGTGTGATAGCTCGGACAGCTACGCACGCACACACTAATGCAACTTGTATTTACACGGTGCGTGTGTTCTATTGACCTGTGCCACTGACTCGGATTGAGATTTGCCTTGTTGTTTGAAAACAATAACCTACTTTTTACATACTACTACGACTTTGCCTTTGATTACGGAAGTTTTTCACTTGACCTCTGTGGCCCAGTGGGCTTAGGTCCGGCTGGGACGCAAAAGGTTGCGGGGACAAATGTTTGTATGAGCTGCAAGTATTTACAAAAAAAGTCATCATCATCATGATCATCATAATCATCACGATCATCACTATAACCATCACCACCATCATCACGATCATCATCATCATCATCATCACAACCTTTCAAATTTAAAAAAAAACATGTGTGCAATTGACACGTGGTAGATAGAAGTGAACTGAGTCACAAAATTGCCAAAAAAAACGTTATCAAACATTATATTCTCAACCGTGGTTATATTTTTTGAAGTGAAAACTTCTTTAGTATCGTTGTGATTTGAAAGTCGATGAAACGAAAAAGCGACAGTAAAAAGGTACACATAAATTCATAAGATTTAACGTGGGAGAAATTGAGATAGGAAGCATTATACAGTGTTTCTTATATTCGAAAATTTTTGAAGTTTGAATTGCACACATGTTTTTTTTTGTAAATACATAAAAACACCCAGACCCTAGACAAATAATTACAGATCATAGAAACATTTGTCCCGAAGCGAGAATTGAACCCGCAACCTTCTACGTCTCACACGGCCCTTGGCCCACTGCACCACAGAGGTCGTCCCCTCGGTTGAAATTTTGTATAGATGTAGGAAGATTAAAATACCTATGTATATGTTACCTTCTTTTATCTCAGAAAAAGGCGTGAAACCGCAGACAGAAGCTTGTATTTTATTTACCTACCACCTTCGAATTGTCAATGACATCAATGATCAATGACAGAAATATACCTACCTACCTACACCTACTCACACACACATAAGCACGTCACTACGGTTGTATTTAGGTATAGTAGTACCGCGTCCCGCGCCTCTCGCACGCCCCGCGCGCGCTTACATCATTTAGAACAACAACAGACGCGCAACAGAGATAGAGATATTCGGAGTGATTTTTGCACGCGCCTCTAATTGAAGTTTGGAGCGAGCTTCACCGGCTTCTTAAGTGAGAACAAAATGAAGTCGTTCGTTTTTTACTAAATTTTAGTTAATCCGGCAAAACAACAGAATCACAGCCTAAGTCATATTAAATCTTCTCTTAGTTTCGTTTTGGTAAATTAGATAACTTTTACTATTGGAATCCACCAATAGTATCATTTCATTTTCTAAACCTTGCTTAGCGCGGCGATACTTAAGGTGGATTCAGCTTCCTCGTAAATATCTGGATCAACCACAGATCACACAGTCTCAGCTTGAAAGGGAAAACACGATAAATACCCGTTTACTAAGTACTAAAGTTAGTTACGGATGCCTTCTCAGTAGAAGCTGCGATCAAAACGACGGATTACGCTGTTCGCTTTGGTCGCTGGTTGTTACGGAGTAGATTGAGATACTTACTACAACAGGAACCTCTGTATCGGGGTTGCGATAGGGTGGAGTGGAGACTACGAGAGCGCACAACATGTGCACTTGACTGGGCCTCACGTCTACGACCCAACCTGTCGTAGGCTCCGTGAACCGTACTGACACATCCAGAGGGCGCACCAACTGTCAATTAAATAGGTAAGTAGAAAGTTTTTGACTATTGACTCTGTAAATGTAAATAGTGTAGCGAGTGATCCATGATTGATTTGTCTAAATGATAAAACACAAACAAGACTTAAGTATGGCACTTAAATTTGTTCGTCTACTTCGAGAATCGTAATTTTTCAGACGTCTTACGCGCTAGCAACAGCGTCACCGGCCTGAAAGCTGGCACCAACAGCTTTGCCACGCAATCAAATAGGTAAAGAATATGTGCCTATCAAGACTGTATATAAGTTTTTACCTTTTTCGTGAGCATCACGAGTTCAGTTCCGCCGCGCGCAGAGCCCGACGAAGGCACATTTTTGACGATGTTCAGCTGATTCGTCATGTTCGTGATCACGTTGGTGCAGATAACTTGCTTTTCATCGTTTGCAGTGGTCACCTGGATTGCGAGTCGCACGTGATGAGCATCGTGGTTTCCGAAGTCGTAAGCAAAGCCGGCTGGAACGGAGCAGTTGTTGTAAAGTTTGTGCAATGGCTCGAGTTAAAGTTGAATAGACCATAAAGATACTACATTATGAATTAAACACATGAGTGTGGGCATCTAGACAGACAGTCCTGTTTCCAGACCCCTTTAGGATTCGATAAGATAAGAATTGAATACATTGCGTCTGAAAAAACGAATACTAGAAACATCTTTATATATGACGGCGTGGCATCTTTGTTGCAAACAGCACGTGCAACAGGCCGCTAAGCCAGTCGCAGCGGGCCATCCCCACTTTACAACTTGTTTTGCTCGACGCTCAGATATAAAGCGGGCACTCTTACCTTGGCTTCGGCCCGATGCGCATGTTGTAGCGCTCTTAGGTTGCTAATTATTGTGCGATATTGTTACTGAATTATTACAAGCAATTATTTCATAGTAGATATTTATAAATCTTCTGTGCGTGTGTTTATAATTAAACTCCTCCTAAACTGCTGGACTGATTTTGATGAAAGTTTTTATGTGTGTTGATTTAGTGAAGTGGATTTGAGAATGGTTTAGATTTACAATTCGTTTTTTTAAACGCGTGGAAGCCATCAACGAGACAGCTAGTAATCTATGTAATATAAAGGAGAAGTCCACTCACTGACCTGCTTCTCACTTATCACCAAATTTTCGAAACTACAAGGGTAACATATTTTAAATTTGGCAGGATTTAAGGAGGCGAAAAGGGTATTTGCGTGTTAAAAATCATATTCCTTGAACTTATGTATAACGCTGCTACTTTGCTCAAATGTGCTATGATACAAATTGAAGTTGCGCCTGGATGCTGGAGACATCTGCCTTCAGCTGTGTTATCTGTTTAAGGACACACGTAACGTCCACGTGGTCCGAAGTCAGCGGTGGAAGAGAGGTAAGGTCTTGACAAACAAACGTCGGGACGTCATCGGGATCGGTCTCCAGGAACACCTTGAAGATGGGTTGCTGACGATTCGGACACAATTTATTCGGACACAGTGTCCCAATTGACACTTTTGATTTTAATATTTTTTTTACTGTCGATTCGGACACCATCAAACTATTGAAGCTTTTGAGTACAGTCGGGTAAAAAAAAATAAGCAAAATATAATATAATGTAATAAAGCTAATCAAATTGCTTTGCGAGCGTGTGATTAAAAAACAACAAGTCTCATTCATAGTGTATATTTGGTATAAATCAACATCTTGTATACTTAGGTATCTATATAAATATGATTGCTTAAAATATCTCAAAGCTGTATTTTTAATTATTCTAAGACAGTCTATGAATATGTATAAAATCACAGAAAATAAATCAATGTTCAAACAGACCTAAAATTACAACATATTATTTGTTAGTTTTCAACATCAGCAAGGCCTTCTGAAAAAAAACTTTAAAACTCTTAAACAACATTTAAAATACTTAACCTACAATAATCACAGTATTCTACACAGCATTTGGTACTAATTAAACACTTTAAAATCAACATAATAAAAAGAACATTAAAAATTTTAACTAAAGATTTTCTTATATCTTAAAACATTTTTCTATCTCTCTTTACGTATTAAAAAAGTCATTATTTAAAGAATATATAAAAATCACAGACAGTTTATAGTAAAATGAGAAAAATATCCCGACAACATTTACCGATTTGGCGTTATTTATTATTATTAAAAAAAGTACCAAATTATCCTAAGCGCGTATACTAGTATGTATAAAATCACAGATAATCATTAGTTCCATCATAGACTTAAAATTTCTACTAATTATTTATTAGTATTCATGATCAGTAGTATTAGTATTCATGCACACCAGTTCATAAGTGTGTACTAAAACATTTTAGTTCTGACCATTACGGTCACTGCGCCACCTTTTCTTGTGATCGTATAGTTGAAGCTCAGAACTTTACTCACCGACCTATTACAGAGAGCCGCATCAAAACATTTCAAAGTAGAATTGAACACAAAGTTTCCCTTGTACCATGCATCGATGATCCAAATGATCTTTTCACCACATTGTCTAATTTAATAATTAAAGAACATGCTGATATATTTACAGTAAAACCATGCAAAACATAAATTGTGCTAGATTTGTCGACTGGGCTACACCAGGTATTTATATTAGTAGGAATACATTGTATGAATTATATGCTACCAGAGAGACAATGTTAGATGATCCAGTTTTTATCTTATATGTTAGGAATTACTCAAAAGTCTTCAAAAAAGTTTGTCATGCGGCTAAGTCACTGTTTTTGAGAAAAATAATATAAAATTCAACAAATAAAATAAAAGCAACTTGGAAATTAATCAATAATGAAACAGGTAAATCAAGGGCTCGCAGTATACAGTTCAAATTAAATATAAATGGTACAATTTTGACAAAGGAACAGGATGTTGCGAATGCATTTGATAGTTTTTTCTCAGATATACCAAAAATAGTGACCAAATCGTTAAACTCTTCAGCCTCCAGAGCTTCCGTTCTATTAGAATCTAGTGTTGCAAAATGTAAGAATGAGTTTAGTTTTAGCTACATTAACGAGGCTAGTATTGTAAAAGCATTCAAGTTAATTAATATAAAAAATACAGAAGATCTTTGGGGAATGTCTACAAAGGTGCTGGGTGTCATTATCTTAGATATTGCACCATGTTTAGCTTATATTTTTAATAGATGTATCGACGAGGGAGTTTTTCCCGATCTCATGAAACACAGTAAACTCATTCCTATGTTTAAGTCTGGAAGTGAAAGTGATCTCGCTAATTATAGACCGATATCGATATTACCTGCCTATAACCTACCTATAAGTAAAATCTTTGAAAAAATAATACTTAATCAGTTATTATACCACTTTAACGTTAACGGCCTGCTACATAGTAATAAATACGGATTTACTAAAGGTCGATCAACAGCTGATGCAGGTATAGCGCTCTTAAAGCATATATTTGAGGCCTGGGAGAAGTCACAGGATGCAGTTGGGGTATTCTGCGATCTATCTAAGGCCTTTGACTGTGTGAGTCATGCAACCCTAATCACAAAGTTAAAATATTATGGCATTAAAAACCGGGCGATTGACCTCATACAGTCTTATCTATCCAATAGAGTCCAGAAAGTAGACGTGGGTGGTGAGAGGTCTTTGGGATCAATTATTGATATAGGGGTACCTCAGGGATCGATACTAGGCCCTTTTTTATTCCTAGTATACGTTAATGATTTACCTTTTTTTGTAAAAAATATTTGTGATATAGTTTTATTTGCAGACGATACGTCTTTAATTTTTAAAGTTGATAGAGGTAAAACCAGTATATGCGATAACGTAAATGAATCTTTATCGTTAGTTCTTAACTGGTTCACTGTAAATAATCTTTTGCTTAATTCCAAAAAAACTAAATGTATCAAATTCACTTTGCCAAATGTTATTCATAGCCCGTCCAACATTGAAATAAATGGAGAGGCAATGAATCTTGTAAATTCCACGATCTTCCTAGGTCTTAATATTGATGCAAAACTACAGTGGGGACCACAAATTGAAACGCTTGCTGGTAGGCTTAGTTCCGCTGCATATGCAGTTCGTGCGATACGGTGGCTTACTGATGAAGCTACAGCTAGACTAGTTTATTTCAGTTACTTCCATAGTGTTATGTCATACGGCATCATTCTCTGGGGGAAAGCAGCTGATATTGGTAAACTATTTGTAATTCAAAAAAGGGCAATACGTGCCATTTATAAAATGAAACCACGAGAATCTTTGAGAGAAATATTCAAAGAAATTAATATTCTCACAATAGCTTCACAATATATATATTAAAATTTGTTATATACACATAAAAATAGAGATGGGATTCAGCAAAATAGTGACCTTCATAAAATCAACACTAGGAATAAACATAAATTATACATCCCTAGGTTTCGACTAGAAAAAGTTAATAAGTCATTTATGGGGAACACGGTGCGCTTCTATAATAAGCTTCCTGAAAATGCTACTAAACTACCTATTAAGAAATTTAAAGCATACATTAAAGGTAGTCTTTTGAAGAAAGCTTATTATAATATAGATGACTATATTATTGATAAGAATGCATGGCCTCATGTCGCTCTGCCGTCAGACAGTTAACCGACACACTTGAAATGTATAAACTCTCTTGTATTTGTATTTCGTAGTTAAGGTAGTTATAAGATGGATCATATAAAAAAGCGCTAGGAGCAAGACGAGTTTCTTGCCAATTCTTCTCGAGCTTGGGTTAGGATGAATTGGCACCTAAATTCACCTAGTATGTAAGACGTTTCAAAGTGATCCTTGTGATTGTATTGAATAAATCATCTTTTGACTTTGACTTGATCACCAAGGCCCATTATCTACTGAAACAACAATAAAACACTAAAACACTAAAACAAAAAAATAAAACTTAACCTAACCTAACCTACAATCACAGTATTTTACACAGTATTAGGCACAATATTTTACCTAATAAACACTTTAAAATCAACGAAATAAAAAATGTTGACCGTAGATATTCTTATATCTTTAAACTTTTTTCTTTCTTCACTTCTATATAATATAATTAGGCGTTCTATGCACAATTCAATATTTATTAGTCCTCGCTGAAATTCAGACATGGTAATATTGAGGTATTCATTGATATTGAAATCAATTGTGGGTTTTGATTTTTTGTATATGTTAGAGCCACTCCTACTACACACTATAAAACCTGTTGATATATGTCTTCTTTTTCAAAAAAAGTTAAAAATTGTGCAGTGTTATTCGGTTTTCTGCATTTCTTTCTATTTATTACGGAATGCTAAGTTTCAACCATATTTGTGGTACGGTGCGGGCTATCGAATATGTTCCATATATTGTAAAATAAGGAAATCTCGTTCAACCAAGTGTTAACAAAATAATCATAAAATTTTATAAGTTTTCAATTCTTGGGACATTGAGACATTATAAACAGCCTAGGCATCGTCTATTACTTCTCTTGGCAATAGAGCTAAAACACTACACCTTTTTAGGTGTTTCTTTTCCAATTTAAGTTTTTTTTTATACCTAATTGATCAGCTTTTCGCCATAGACTCGCTTGCTTTCGGTTAAAACCTGTTTTTTTATCTGACTGTACAATGCAGCTATTTTGAATGGTGTCCGAATCGAAAGTAACAAAAATATTAAAATCAAAAGTGTCAGTTGGGACACTGTGTCCGAATAAATTTTGTCCGAATCGTCAGCAACCCTTGAAGATATCCTCGATGTCCTTTTTGCCACGCCCTTCCCTTTGCTTGGTTATCAGGCGGATGGTGGTCGCCGCTGTATCGTGTAGTACCTTTTTGGCGTCTGCGATCTGGGCTTCAGTGTAGCTGGAAGTTAGGATTTGGGTCAGACTGACCTGGTCCATAACATCCAGCTTGCATTGTATAAATGCAAGAACAGTGTCAATCACAATATTGTCTGATCTTTTTGGACTAGCCATTTTACGTCGCGTTGACTCACGCGAATAATCTAGGTCAACATTGAGATAGCCACTACGAAGCGACTGTTCAAGCTGATGGAAACGATGCGACAAATAATAAAGGCCCTATTCATACTGTAGTCATAGCTGTTACCTCAGACTTTTAGGTATATCTTAGTTTTGACTCCACAAGAGCATAATAGGTCGTTTTAGTGGATCCAGACTTCAACTTTGTATACACAAGATTGACGATTTAGATCTTTAAGTTTGCTTTCTGAATGCCTAATTTTTTAATTGCTCGTTTCAGAATCACTTGCTAATTTTGTAGTTTTCGCAAAAACTTTTTCGTATTGGGATGTACCCAGGTTCTCAGGACTCGGGTTCCGTTTCTGTCTGGCTTGCTCCAGATTTTGGTACAGTATGTTCTATCATAGACATGGCTATAGTTTTTAGAAAAAATAAAGCAGTGCGTAAGCAAAGTGTGTAGGTTGAGAAAGTGTGTGGCCGAAAGGACACAGTACATAAAGCGTTTAGCGTGTTTTGCTAGTATTAAAAGAAGTCTAAGCATTCCGGACCGTGTGCAATTGTGTCGTAGTTGACCGGACCTGTTTTGTTGATCCACGCGTAGGAATTCGGCGCAGTGGTGCACGTCGCTTTGGTACGGACGGCTGAAACCCCAGCCATGACTCCCATGATCGCCGTTTCGGTCCCGGTGAAAAGCGAAAAATGTCAACGATATCGATATCGATATGTCAATGATACGGGGCGCAGCACCAAAACAGTAAAACAAGATCAAAGGCCCGGGGCGCAGAACCAGACGACTTTTATACAGAACACACGTCCGTTCGGTATTAAAGTCGTGAGCAGAATGATATTAACCTAACCTCGTTTCTAATTATATGATTCGTGATCTATGCTTACTTTACTAATGTTAAGTGAGTATTAATCAATTTTAAGTAAATAATGATTCTGTGCTCTATTGTCACTCATATTTCTATGTCTATTTACAATGTTTCATATTTATTTTGTCATTTTTCTTGCTGTTAATAGTTTTTTTTTTATCTAAAATGTTGTCGTTTTGAGGTAATACTGTTTTTTTACACAGTTAAAAAAATCTATTAAATTATTATTTAGTTCATCCCATTTTAGATAGTGGCCTCAATTCAGTTGTTTCGCTAGAGTAACTAAAATATCCTAAAACAAAAACGATTTTATTTTGTTTACATTAAAGTCTGAATTAGAATAACATTTTTTAGTGACACTTCCTAAATTAACATTTATAATGAACTGACGTATTTTAGCTCAATTTAGTCATCATGTAAAGAGGTGTTGATTAAAACGCGGTTATTTTCCGCAGTTTTTATCAACACTCCTATACATTATTTTCAATAAAGGAATTAATTGGAATAAAAATTATAGCAATAAAACAAAAAATAATTTTAACTTATTTTTTAACTGTGATTTAAAATGGGTACTTTAATTTGAACTTTATTGGTAGCAAAATAAGGTCAATATTTAAGAAAATTTTAGCTAGCCCGGAGAAACAACAGAATTGCCAGCACTGCATGCCAGTATGGGGAGGCTCAGTTGAAACTAGAATATTTCAACTTGAGAGATCACAAAGTGCTGTACTCAAGGTGGTGATAAAAAAACTTTCCCACTACATCATAATGACGCTAGAGGACGCTAGAGTGTAGGTAGAAACCAAATAGTCAGAAAATTATCACGGATTGTATGGCTGTACTAGATTTGGAGTAACAGCCCGATTGGTAAACCTTGAGTCAAATTTAGAGAGTTGCCACATGCACGAAAAATGTATGATACAAAATTTCAATAGTGCAATCTTATTGAGACTGTAATATAAACAGCATGTCAAAAATCTACTCATAGTTTCTTTGTAAAAAACTATTTGACCTCAGCGGGCCGGCTAGCAACGGCCGGCTAAAAACATGGTATCTGGTAACACCGAGCATCTGAAAGAGTATAATATCACCTACTTCCGAAAGGGTCGACTTTTTCCTTTGCTCGTAGGCGCATTGCTTCCCGGAGGTGACTTCTCTTGATGCACTGTATACCAATATTTTGCAGCTGCACTATTTGATTCAGCACTGTAATGCTGGTCTGGATCTTGAACACGCCAGCAAGGTTGCAATGGCGACCCACCACTTTGAAAGGATGTGGCCTGTGAAAGAGTTTAACGTGTAAATTGTGTAGGCAAAAAGTGTAGATTGACTTGAGGACGCCATTTACTTTAAAATAAATCTATCCATTCATTCATTTTGTACAGGAAATATTTATTTATATATTTATTTACATTATTTAAGTTACTTTTACCTGCTTACACCTGCACAAGGTGGCGAAAAGCTAGTTCATTTATGGTTTCTACTGTTTTTTGCCAAGATAACAGGCGTTTATCAATGTCCGCGGGCAAAGCCCGGGTAGCAACTAGTACATGTACCTATGTAATCCAAACTAATATTACAAATTCTGGATGTCTAATGTATGTTTGTCCAAAAGTATGTTACATTTTCACGGCTAAACGGCTGAACGGATATAGATCAAATTCGTTACTGAATTCGTTCGTAAATTTTATATTATCAAACTTTTCGGAGCATAAGGTCATTCACTACGCTTAGTCGTCACTAGGTTCGTCAAATTGCTCACATGTGAGGGGGATCCTTGGTAACACATGACACTTGTATCGTGACTGGTCCGAGATAGTTATTGATAACGATGGCGGGGTTCGTCTTCTCTTGCGTACTGTTGGCTCCGGGAATCGAACCGTTCGTTCGGCATTCTACCTCGTATCGAAATCTGCAAAAAGGATTACATTACTTGTAAATCGATTTCGATAAATCGTTACGATAACGTCGTTGAAATGTTCGTCGAATTGACAGTTTAATGCAAATTATATAGCCATATCGTATGTTTTGGAGATTTTTATTGAAATTTCGAAATCGTAATACATCTTTCATTTGAAAAAAGTTTAGTAATTATCACTATATAGTATAAAACAAAGTTGCTTCCCGCTGTCAGTCTGTCCCTATGTATGCTTAGATCTTTAAAACTACGCAACGGATTTTGACGCGGTTTTTTTTTAATAGATAGAGTGATTCAAGAGGAAGGTTTAAATGTATAATACAAGCGTAATATAGTAGAGAGACACTAATAATTTTAGAGCTTTCTGATCACATTAGAAATTCTGTAGTATATTTAGTATCAACATTGCACCCGTGCGAAGCCGGAGCGGGTCGCTAGTTTACATATAAGACGAAAATGTATATAAATGTATACTTTTATTTGGTAAGCGCGAACTGATTCAAATGAGCCCAAACAGGATATTTGACCTACTTTTAATCCCAAAAAGTTTATTGGAACAGCTCCTGGCTCCATCATCAGATTAGCTCGCTGTTAGTTTGGTATTAAACTATCATTCTTAAACATACAAACCCAAAGCACCCAAGTTCCACTGAGATCTTTTTTCCCTCGCATTGCTCGCTCAATCAGTTATACATATGTGGTTCTTTGTTTGTTACCTGATCACGCAGTATTGGCTGAATCGATTTGAATGAAACTTAGAATAGATATAAATGTGGACCTGGAATAACAGAGGCTACTTTTGTATCCATGTATATACAACGCGGGCCGCAGTCGAGGGCCATCCATCAATTATGATGTCACATGGTTGAGGAGGAAGACCGCTCCTTTCTTCTCACAAACTAAAGTGGGGGGTGGGGGTCAAGATATAAGCTTCGTGACGTCATATTATGTAAGGTGTAAAATAAATATGAACTCTTCAACTATAACGAGAATCTTTAATTTAGTATATAACTAACGACCCGCCCCGGCTTCGCAATGCTGATACTAAATATAAAATAGAATGTCTTTATATACAACGTTATCTAAGAGAATAACATAGACTAAGAGATAGACATATACCATTGCGGACTTTTGTGTAGACCTTTTTAAGGTGTACAATACTGTAGTACATTATTTTGATCTATCTCGTAGTGTTCAGCCAGCGTTTGCAATGTAAGCGCAAAAAATGTGTTTATTTACGACACCACATTGGAAACCTCTAAAAATATCAGTGTTTCTCTACTATATTATGCATGTTTTATACATATAAACCTTTCTCTTAAATTACTCTATCTATTAAAAAAAACCGCATCAAAATCCGTTGCATAGTTTTAAAGATCTAAGCATACATCGGGACAGACAGACAGCGGGAGACGACTTTGTTTTATACTATGTAATGATAATGATAATGATGATATGTCGATCTTGATAGGTCCTACACATTTGATCCTTTTGGAACCTTAGAAAGCTCAACCGTTTCACATGCATTTTATATTATCGTATATTATTATGTATATTTATATTATTATTTAGATATATTTTATTTTGAAAATTGCAAAGAGCAATATAATGCTAAAACAGAGGGGCATATAACATAAATATCACCATCTGGGAGCAAAATAATCATAATTTTGTGTAACGCAATTTAGTTGATACAAGAGTTTATACAATCCTATTTCATTTTATACCTTCACTGCCGAAACGTGTATTTCCGTATTTCGTATCAATTGGTATTTTAATAACCTATTAAAATTTATGACTAGGTGACTAGGTACTATGTCAATCAAAACAACGGTATATGAGTAATATTGTAGAAGGTAGTGTAGAGGTAAACTGGACTGAAATTATATTACTCTGTAATTATTACTGAAATTGTATTGTTTATTTCGAGCCAGGTTGGAATTAGGTAGGTACATAATTATGATATTTTTCTATTATTTTTGGCTTCGGGCCATAATGGGTTTTTAGAACTGATTGTTTACTCGGCAAAATGATAAACAATATATCGGGACAATAATCGTGCAACGGGAGTGACAAAACTCCCTTAAATAGATAATAGGTATTTATATCGTGCAAAACTTTACTCCCAGTTATACTAGTTTTGACTCGTTCTGAACGATAGAACTTTACTTTTTATACGCTTTATATTAGCTTCACTTGTAATTAGGTTGGGGAAAAAGTCTTTTCGCATTATACCTAGTATGTAAGAACTTGTAATCAAATCTCTTTGGCTACTATTTGTATCTGACTGGTTTTGGTATCATTAAAAGTTTAAATTTTAAAGAACATAATTCCAAATTCAAATTAGGAAAATGTGTGATTTTTTGTTTTTCGTACTGTCAAGATGAGTGAATCTAATGAATTCGATACATTTTAAAATTTTACTACAAAAAAGAAAAAAATGCAACGCAAGCCTCGAAAAAAATTTATTGCGATGTTTATGGACCTAGTGCAGTGTCTGTGAGAGTAGCACAAATTTGGTTTAAGCGTTTTCAATCCGGAAATTTTGATGTCAAAGATGCACGTCGCTCTGGTCGCCCTATTACGGATAAAATGGATGCCATTTTTGCAAAAGTGGAGCAAGATCGGCATATCAGTAGTTACGACGTAGGTGAAGAACTGAGAATTGACCACAAAACAGTTTTAGCGCATTTGAAAAAAAAACTGGGTACACAAAAAAGCTCGATATTTGGGTACCTCACGAGCTCACTGAAAGAAACCTAATGAACCGTTTGTGATTCTTTATTACGACGTAATGAAACCTAACCATTTTTGAAGAAGCTGATAACTGGTGATGAAAAGTGGATCACGTACGACAAAAACGTGCGAAAAAGGCCGTGGTCAAAGGCCGGTCAGGCTTCACATACTGTGGCGAAACCTGGGTTAACTCGCAACAAGGTGATGCTGTGTGTGTGGTGGGATTGGAAGGGCATCATTCATTATGAGCTGTTACCACCAGGCAGGACCATCGATTCTGAACTCTACTGCTGATGATGAACTGATGAGATTAAAGCAAGAAATTGAGAGAAAGCGGCCGGAATTAATCAACAGAAGGGGTGTGGTTTTTCATCATGATAACGCTAGACCTCACACATCTTTAGCCACTCAGCAAAAATTAAGAGAGTTTGGCTGGTAGGTGTTAATGCATCCGCCGTATAATCCTGATCTTGCACCTTCTGATTTCCACCTGTTTCGGTCTCTTCAGAATTCTTTAGGCAGTGTCAGGTTAACATCACGAGAGGACTGCCAAAACCACTTGTCGCGGTATTTTGATCAGAAGTCCCAAAATTTCTATAGCAATGGGATCATGTCCCTACCTACAAGATGGCAAAAAGTTATCGAACAAAATGGTACCTACATACCTTAGTTAAATGAATGAATGAAATAAACTATATTAAAAAATGTTTTGAATTTTCTTAAAAAAATGCGAAGAAACTTTTTCCCCAACCTATTATGTTTGTAACCGACTCCTTAGGACGCGATTTTGACCCACGTTAAACGGCCAGATTTCATTCAAATTTGCACACCTGTCAAAGACAATGATGACAATGCAAAAATTCGAAAAAAAAAATTAAAAAAAATATTACAAAAATAAATCCCTAATCCTAATTATCCTAAGTAGAAAATAAATAATAGCTTAAAAAAACTAAAAAACACGCTTTATATAGAAAACCAAACTAAAAAAATAAAAATAAATTTTAAAAAATGTAGGTAAGAAAAAATGTTTTATTTAAAAAAAGCGAGGGATACTTTTTAAGAGCTATTTAAGAATGATAATCCTTCTTCTCATATCTGTCAATGAAATATTAATAACTATTGACACCATGCACCCCACGCTTTTTTTTAAATAAAACGTTTTTTTCTTACCTACATTTATTAAAATTTATTTTCTATTTTTTTAGTTTGGTTTTCTATATAAAGCGTGTTTTTTAGTTTTTTTAAACTAAAAAACTCATTTACTTTACTTTTGACAATTATCGATGTCGTTATACTCCACAACAGATCCTTACTAGGTATAATATTATAAACGAGCAAGTTTGTATGTATGTTTGTTACTCTTTCACGCCAAAACTACTGAGTGGATTTTAAACTTTTAACTTTGAAACTTTACAATAGTATAGCTTATACATCAGAATAACACATAGGCGATAATTTATAGAGATATTATGTGAATCGTCAAAAATATAACGATAAGTGTAAAGTAAGTAGGAAAAAAATTACGGGTTGCACTCCGGGAGTGCCGACAGAAGTGAAAACTTATTTTGGCGTGTTAGACATTTTTTAGATGGATACTAGGGTTATTGGGTTACAACAATACTTATAATGAGCAGAATAAACAGTTTTTGTAATAATAAACACCCCTTACTATCGATAAATCCAGTAAATCCACTATCAAGTCACAAACAAAACACAATCAAAGTTCACTGAACTCACACGGACCAACTAGAAACGCGACTGCCAATCAAATACTGACGAAGACAGACGATGCAATATTTTTTGTTCAGAATGTAGATAATATATCAAAGAACCTAACTCAGTAAACATCTCCATACAAAAGTAGACTGTAAACATGTGAATTAAGGTTTATAATCAAATGGGGCGAGCGCGGCAGCCGGCTGCCGGTTCTGCGTCTCGTAACGCTGTAGCGAGTCCAGAAGTTTTAACTCATCTAAAAATATGCGTACCGCGCTAAAAGAAGTTTTCACTTCAAAATCTGCCATCTGCGAGTTATTCTGGCGTGCGCTGCAAAAACTGTTAGAATTACACGAAGTACTATTCCTACGCAGACGAAGTCGCGGGAAGCCAGCTAGTGACCCGATGATTCGAATTTCATTTGAGTCATTCTTATCCTTAGGTAGGACCAAAATTTGGTCAGAGGTGCGCATTGTTATTGCTCTCAAACGGTAGTGGACAACCTCGTAAGGAAACCACACATCTAAAAACTGGCAAATTGCAATGTAGTCGTACTACTTAGTGCCTAAGTAAGAAGTTCTTTATATGTATGTCATCTGGAATAACGTAAAGGCCTGTTCACAGATCTGTTAGCCGCTGGGTATCTACTGTGAATTGAGAATGTCCTTGATATCTAGCTATTACGCTGAGTCGCTATCGCTAGCATCTGTTTGCAATATCCACGTTTTTTCTTTATTATTTGTTTAATTCGTCGAAGTTTTCAGCGAAGCGACACATCTGCTCCCGGCGTCGTTATCAGTGACCGTGGCCTTCCTAACAGTTCAAAGCACAATCGCGGATACAGGCAGTGCGCCTAAACTGCGCGTGTAACGTACCGACTCGAATTATATCATCTAATTCGGTATCTAATGTGATCATTATACGTTTTATCTACGAGCACTGTACATTATACAAAGAAAGCAAGAATGAAATATATACATGTATTTAACACACACAAAAAACAAAGAATACATAAGAACGGAAAAGAGCGGAAAAAGGACTAAGAAGGAAAGAAAAGATATCAAATTACAGCGCACATATACATGAAAATAGAAAAGTACCTACAATTAGGTTAACCCTAAGTTAACCCTTCCCGCGAACAAACTGTATAATTGTTTGTATTTATCGCGTATGACCTTTTAATTTGTTCCCAACGTTATCAACTTTAGGAAGTTATTGTTAACAACATAATAAATTACGAATTCTGATCAAGAAAGTTTAAAAGAAACTCAACGATGAAACGAATCAAATCAAATCTCCTTCAATTTACTAAATAAAGACCTATTTAGGGAATTGAAGACGTTTTGACGAGTACCTTTCTGGACAAAGTATATATTCACATACCAGACGCTTATCAGTACATCAACAATGTTATAGCTCAGAGTCCAGTTTTAATTTGAAGGCCATAGCGTTTGATTTCATTCATTTCATACAGTGGGCGTTTAGTAGGGAGATCCTCTAGGTCCATCATTTTTAGAGTTCCGTAGCCAAATGGCAAAAAACGGAACCCTTATGGATTCGTCATGTCTGTCTGTCTGTCTTTTTCAGTATTTATTCAGTACAGTTATCATATTACAATAATATATAAACATAAATCATTATGAGCAAGAAACAATGTCAAATAGCAATATCATTTAGCAGCCGTGCTAGGTTGCACCTGTGTTACAGCTGCTAATACTTCCCTATTGTAACATTTACTTAACTATAAACTACATATAATAATGCAATTACTCAAACATTGATTAATTGAAATATCATTGACAATATTAGTACAATAACAAGAGTCGAAGGCACGTACAAAATATAGCATTATATTTATTAGATACAGTCAATCGTAGCGAAAAAAATGCGATTAATTGCGGGTACCCGCACTTACGTGTCGCAGTACATTAGTGATGTGCCTGATAATCAATGTATATCAAAATGTTGGTATTGTATGGGAAGGTATGTATACATTTAAGACAAACCCACATTATTATACTACATAACCAGTTTACAAACATGCTAATAATAGTTAAATGAAATGATACTTATTACTATGATTTCGTGATGCATCCTACTTATTTTCTAAATTATATCTAAGCACTTTATGTTAAACTTTTTCTCACGTAAGCGACAATACTTGTCTCTTCTGAGTATACATTTCTTTAAACCTAAATAAATACACTAGTACCTACTTACATTTTGGTTAGGATTTTACACTTTATCAGTAAGCAGTGACTGCTGATCAGCCGACCTGAGCTTAGATTAGGTATAATTTAAGTTATAATAATAAGATCCGGTCAGGAATGAGATTGATTAGATGTGTTTTAACTTGTAATAACAATTATCAACAGCCAGCCCTATCGTGCGTAGGTAGTAGGTACGCTTGGTCTAGTTGAGAAGTGCTTATGACGCGGTACAAAAATTGTGGGGACCTATTCGAGGAGTTGAGAAAGTAGGCATTCGTAAATAAACAAGAACAATTGAAACTCTATTAACGTATGTTGAAATGCTCTTAAGTTCCTAACAATTACTTCGGTTCTCTGTTTTTGTGTACTTACTTTAATTGTTTTTTTTTCTTTTTTTTTCTCTCTAGTTATTTAGGTACATAAAGTGGGTTTCTTCCTTTACACAGATAGAAGAAAGATAACAATGTCTGCCTGTCAGTCAGTCCGTCCGTATGTCACAGCCACTTTTTTCCGAAACTATAAGAACTATACAGTTGAAACTTGGTAAGTAGATGTATTCTGTGAACCGCATTAAGATTTTCACAACAAAAATAGAAAAAAAATATTAAATTTTGGGGGTCCCCATACTTCGAACTGAAACTCAAAAATTTTTTTTTTATCAAACCCATACGTATGGGTATCTATGGATAAGTCTTCAAAAATTATATTGATCATTTTATTTAACTGAACAGTTTGCGCGAGAGACACTTCCAAAGTGGTAAAATGTGTGTCTCCCCCCCTGTGAATTCTAAAATAAGAGAATGATAAAACTAAAAAAAATATATGATGTACATTACCATGCAAACTTCCACCGAAAATTGGTTTGAACGAGATTATAAACATAGGGCTATCAACTTTACAGTATTTTCTAAGTCTCTAGTAATATTCATTTATCAATTTTAGGTCAAGTTGGCGCAAATAGCTGTTTCATTTTATACATAAATTTGACTAATCTTATTTTAATGAAATCTGTCTTGATGATCATTGTGATTGATGATCATGATCATGGATGATCATTTACCAATATGGGTACAGTAATTGTATTGTTATAATACTAGTATCACAAGAATCCACAAGAACAAAGTGTCCTCCCCTTAACTAGAGACAATAATAAAAATGCTATTGGACACATTCTTAGGCATAGTTAAATTACTAGATTGATTTACTTGGCTAGATTGTAATATTAGAGTATAATTTAAAGAATTGTAGACTAATTGAAAAATAATAATAATACTCTTATTGTCACAATATTTTGTTAGGGACCTGTCTTATCCTTACTACGAGTAGTTACCAGTACATTGTCACACGACAAGCCAACTTATTATGTAACAATGCTTGGTATAAAGCTTGCAAAGCTGCTAGCAGTAACTAGTTGGTTAAATTGTATAAACTATGCCTAAGAATGTGTCCAATAGCACTTTTCTTTTAGTTTTTTGATTTCTTCATTTAGATTTTAGATATTTATTTTATTTCTCCTGGATTGTCCTCCTTGTGTCTTGCCTTGTTTAAGTGTTATCTGTTTTGTTTTATCTTTATGTAGTTTGTGGAAATCGCTCATCGTATGCCTCTGGTCTCCCGCAATACAGGCTTGCCTTGCTTAAAAATGTATTTAAACACGCGAAGATGAGCAAAGAAAAATGTGATCTAAAAGAGGAATTAAAATCCTGTTATAACCTTATAGGGAGAAACACAATAGACCAAGATCACATGGCAGATAAAATAATAACATTAGAGAAGTCGCTTCGTGATTTAACATGCAGATATAGAGAAGCAGAAATGAAGATCTCTGATCATCAAGAAAATGTGAATAATGTTGTATTTCTAAACAATGACAGCATCTATGTGCAAGTGCGTAGTAATAGTACACAGACTGACCCACCCATTTGTAAGCAACTGCCTTCCAAACCAGCAGTACACCAGCCTACTGTGGTACAGGCTGCAAAGGTTAAGCCTCCGGTTAGACAGCTCGAACCCTGTCTCCAGACCCGGAAGACTGTATTGTACTCTGACAAGATAGGTACTGGCATGGGAGTACTTCTTGGTGGCCTGCCCAGCAAAGTATTAGAATGTGAATTATTCTTAAATCATTTCAGTGTAGATATTATGTGTATCACTGAACATTGGATGGTACAATCTGAGGTACTTCCTTTCTACGAAAATTACAATATTGTCAGCAGCTATAAACGCAAGAGCGCAATACGTGGTGGCTCGTTAATTATTGTAAAAAAAAACTTAAAATGCAAGGAGCGAAAGGATATTAGAAATCTTTCTATTGAAATAATTATTGAGGTGTCGTGTGTCGAGCTGGAGCGGCATGTCGTCGTGAGCGTTTACCGTCCTCCCAATACTGATTTTGGGTTATATGAATGCACTATGGAAGAAGTATTGCAAAAAATAGCTTGTGATAAGATCATAATAGTTTGTGGTGATTTTAATATAAATATTCCGATTGATCCATTATCTGAAAGACTTTTAAACTTATTTAAGTGTTTCAATTTAAGTCCTCTTTTTGATGAACCTACAAGAGTGACACTAACAACAGCCACTTGTCTAGATAACATTTATTGCAGTTGCACACCAGTTCATAAGTGTGTACTAAAACATTTTAGTTCTGACCATTACGGTCACTGCGCCACCTTTTCTTGTGATCGTATAGTTGAAGCTCAGAACTTTACTCACCGACCTATTACAGAGAGCCGCATCAAAATATTTCAAAGTAGAATTGAACACAAAGTTTCCCTTGTACCATGCATCGATGATCCAAATGATCTTTTCACCACATTGTCTAATTTAATAATTAAAGAACATGCTGATATATTTACAGTAAAAACATGCAAAACAAAAAATTGTGCTAGATTTGTGTTGATAAGTAAAATAAGAGCAACTTGGAAATTACACAGTTCAAATTAAATATAAATGGTAAAATTTTGACTAAAGAACAGGATGTTGCGAATGCATTTGATTCAGCCTCCAGAGCTTCCGTTCTATTAGAATCTAGTGTTGTAAAATGTAAGAATGAGTTTAGTTTTAGCTACATTAACGAGGCTAGAATTGTAAAAGCATTCAAGTTAATTAATATAAAAAATACAGAAGATCTTTGGGGAATGTCTACAAAGGTGCTGGGTGTCATTATCTTAGATATTGAACCATGTTTAGCTTATATTTTTAATAGATGTATCGACGAGGGAGTTTTCAGGGATCGATACTAGGCCCTTTTTTATTCCTAGTATACGTTAACGATTTACCATTTTTTGTAAAAAATATTTGTGATATAGTTTTATTTGCAGACGATACGTCTTTAATTTTTAAAATTGATAGAGGTAAAACCAGTATTTGCGATAACGTAAATGAATCCTTATCGTTAGTTCTTAACTGGTTCACTGTAAATAATCCTTTGCTTAATTAAAAAAAAAGTAAATGTATCAAATTCACTTTGCCAAATGTTATTCATAGCCCGTCCAACATTGAAATAAATGGAGAGGCAATGAATCTTGTAAATTCCACGATCTTCCTAGGTGTTAATATTGATGCAAAACTACAGTGGGGACCACAAATTTAAACACTTGCTGGTAGGCTTAGTTCCGCTGCATATGCAGTTCGTGCGATACGGTGGCTTACTGATGAAGCTACAGCTAGACTAGTTTATTTCAGTTACTTCCATAGTGTTATGTCATACGGCATCATTCTCTGGGGGAAAACAGCTGATATTGGTAAAATATTTATAATAAAATATGGCAATACGTGCCATTTATAAAATGAAACCACGAGAATCTTTGAGAGAAATATTCAAAGAAATTAATATTCTCACAATAGCTTCACAATATATATATGAAAATTTGTTATAGGTATACATATAAAAATAGAGATGGGATTCAGCAAAATAGTGACCTTCATAAAATTAACACTAGGTATAAACATAAATTATACATCCCTAGGTTTCGACTAGAAAAAGTTAATAAGTCATTTATAGGGAACACGGTGCGCTTCTATAATAAACTTCCTGAAAATGATACTAAACTACCTATTAAGAAATTTAAAGCATACATTAAAGGTAGTCTTTTGAAGAAAGCTTATTATAATATAGATGACTATATTATTGATAATAATGCATGGCCTCATGTCGCTCTGCCGTCAGACAGTTAACCGACACACTTGAAATGTATAAACTCTCTTGTATTAGTATTTCGTAGTTAAGGTAGTTAAAAGATGGATCATATAAAAAAGCGCTAGGACCAAGACGAGTTTCTTGCCAATTCTTCTCGAGCTTGTGTTAGGATGAATTGGCACCTAAATCCACCTAGTATGTAAGACGTTTCAAAGTGATCCTTGTGATTTTATTGAATACATCATCTTTTGACTTTGACTTTGCCCTAGTGCGGGGACCATCAGTAAGTTTGTTAACACAGTATTTTTATTATCTTGGTATATAAATGAATATTTATTTGTATTTGTATTTGATATAATATTCACCTATAATCAGAAACCGGCTGCTCATGTATCACTACAGTAAAGATGTGCGCGTTAGGCTCCATAGTAGCTGGTATCACTGTGACTGAACTCGTTCTCTACTCTTTGGGCTTCCGCCGCACATCTCCCAGGATCGAATCTGCAAACAAAACCATTATTTCAATAAAAAAATGAATGTGCCGCGGGAAACTCGTTTGGAACGAAGTCCCTTTCGTATACAGGGACCCTTTCATAATTCATTATTAACGTGCCAGGCTCTCATTTTCTACACACCACTCTCTTTAATTTTGATTATTTATGCAATAAAATTTATTTGCAATATATATATTATTTTATTTGTTTTTAAATAATTACATTGTATTGAAGTTATGGTAGTATAATGTAGGAATAAATAAATATATATACTAGCTGTTTCCCGCGGCTCTGCCCGCGTGGTAGACAAAAAATAGCAAGAACGAACGAATGAATGTTTCGGAAAAATTACCAAGCATAATCGTGGTTTTCGCGGTTTGACCATGATCCCGAATGATTTTTTTTTAAACCTTTCTTAGCAAGCACCTACGGCCGTAGAGGAAGGTGCATACCAAATTTAATTCCAATCCGTTCGGTGATTTCTGAGATTTCGTGATGAATGAGTGATATATATATGTTTGTGTGTATCTACTATATATTTGTCAAATACGACTCACAATATATATATATATATATATCTTTATATAGATATGTATGTGTGGGGGACTAGTCATCGGTCTCCTTCATTCTCTCTTTCTTTTACGGTTTTTCGTGACGCGTAACATTTTTTTTCTCGGCTAGGTTCCATCGCCAACCCCCGCGATAAGGAACTTTGTTCCAATAAACATTGTTGGACATTACACACTACACCATGTACCATGTAACGCTTGTACGCTGGTAACCAGATTACTGAAATAATACCTATATAGCTTTAAATAGATGCTTACTTGATACTTGCTAACGCGCAGACAGAGAACAAACATGTTCATCACACAAATGTGAATCCTGAATGAGTATCGAACCCACAACCTACAGCGCAGAAGACAGTGTTACCACCAACTAAGCTGAGAGGTCATCCAATTCTGCCTAATAATATGTAGCTACCTAAACAAAATAATAATTCATAAAATTAGATCAATATCATTCTATATTTTATATGGGCTTATTGCATTCAACTCTGGGGATCCACATGCAACTCAAACATCAAAATAATGTAAAAGAGCACAAAATGGCATCTTAAAAAACCTCTCCAATGCTCCATGGTTCCTTAAGACAACTGAGCTACATAATGAACCACAAGTCACTGTGTACCACGAAATAAAGCAATTGCACACCCAAACCAGCTAGCTGTACAGATGTCCACTAATATCTATCCAAAGAAGTTGCGAAGACATCTTATCATGGAACTACATGGAACATGATGAACTAATAACAGGAGAAATGCTCGCTGGAGCAAACATCCTACAAACTAAACTACCAACAACAAACCTGCTCATGGTCTGAAGACTGAATGCAGATAAAAACAAAACAAAAAAGATCAATATCACTAAAATATCAATAAAATTAGAACTCAAATATTGAATCAAAGTAGAAAAGGAACATAATGAATGTCGGTAATTATGTATGTTAAATGTCATTCATAGCCGAAATTAACATATCACCGAATGGTGTCAGTTTGCTAGAGTCGGTATAAAGACGGGGAACTTCCCCAGTCAATGACTTTGATACAAGATATTATGATTCACGATTTTACACATTCAACAGAGGTAGGTAATCTCGTTAGCAAGTCTCGTCTTGCTCTACACCGCATTCCAGTTTTGTTGTTATAATCTCGCTATCATTTAGTTATAGTTCAGTATCCTTATCCTTCTAATCCTTACTGATATTATAAATGCAAAAGTTTGTACGTATGTTTGTTACTCTTTCACGAAAAAACTACTGAATGGACTTTAATGAAACTTTACAATAATATAGCTAATACATCAGAATCTAACGATAAGTGTCAAGTAATTAGGAAAAAAATCTGCCATCTGCAAGCTATTCTGGCGTGCGCTGCAAAAACCATTAGAATTACAAGAAGTTCTAATCATGCGCAGACGAAGTCGGGGGCACCAGCTAGTATCTAATAAAACTAAAAGAACTGAAACTAAAACTAAAAGAACCGTTGTCTAAATTTAAGCTGTTATCTTAAATTACATGTTATGACAATTAAATGTTGTCATAATTTGTATTGTATTTTATGGCAAATGCTGTGCATGCCTATAATTAGATCAAAGCAGGGACCGATTTGGTAACCCGTTGAAGGGGTTTTCGATAGGGTTTTTCCAAGAGCTTATTATAAAACCCCTTTCATAAGGGTTACACTATTGTTTGATAAGCTGTTTTAAGGGGTAACCCTTCAAAACCCTTTCGTTTAGGTTACCTGATCATAGGGTTTTCGATAGTATTGGGTTTTGGTATTATTCAAAAACCTAATCCTCAGGGTTACCCTTTCGATCATTAAAACACGGTTATACTTTGCAACTCGAAACATTGTAATTTGATTCCTATCTACTTTGTAATAAGTTCATCATATCATGTTTTGACTAGCACGTGCCGAGCCACCGCTAAGCGCAGCGAGGCGGCGTCTTTGATCTAATATGCTACAGAGTTGAAGAGGATTGATAAACAATCGATTTTGGTTATTATAATTAGCAGACTAGAGTAAATTTTTATTTTCATTCCTTTGGACTTACGGTAAATGGCGTGATTGTTTGATGCACCGATTTATTTGTGTATTATTGTCATTTGTATGTATTTTTTGGTGTATTGCTTCCGAATTTTGTATTTTTTTGATTATTAATGGAGAACACAAAATGTTACACTAAAATATACCTAACATTAAAGCGTAGACTACGTATGTTATATTAGTTTTTATTTCATGTGAATACATGCAGTATTACCGAAGTTATGACTGCGAGTAAGTTTAGCCGGCGCTCCCGCCGAAACTTTTCGCGCGCGACGAAATAAATTGTGACGTCATCGCATGATTTAGCGCCAACTGCGTTTTTAAATAATGTCGTACGAAAATGCACACTTTGATCTTCATTTTCTCAGCCATTTTTAAAGGTAGAAAATAAGTAAAAATACAGTTATTCTTGTAATTTTTTTTAGATTACACCTTATTTCAAATATTATTTGGACCCACAAATTAATTCAAAATCAAATATAAAAAGGTAGGGTAGGTCGCCATTTACAAAGATGCCTTACGCACCTTACACCTTAGTGTGATAAAAATCATCATTTCGCGCCAAAAAAGGTCAGCTCAGCATAATGCTACTTGTGTAATATACTAATACTAATAACATATACTAATAACTTGTGTAGTGTAAACCTACCTACTTAGCGCTGGTGTTATGCTAACCCCGTGCAGTAACGTCACGACGTCAAAGGCTCGCCCTTCTCGTTCAAAATTCAAAATTTAAATATATCTATTGTTCAGTTGTTTGTAATGCTTTTAAATATTAATAATAAGTAAGTATGAGTAGGTACATACATATAAACTAAATGAGTACCTAATAATAATTGAAACTGGTAAGAATTCCTACGTAGAATGTATCAGATGAAAATGAAATGAAAAATGAAATGAAAAAAATATTTATTAATAGCATAATAACAAATTTAAAATTTACAGGTTTAGCTTTGACGATAAATAATATTTGCTTAATGCTAAGGTAGATGCTTATAAACTATCCAGCGGTCTTCACACTAGGCAAGCCTGTATCGTGAAGACCTGTAAGCAGCAGGTTAAACTATATCAATATAGAGATCACGGTCGTGCGATGTACATACATATGTTATACAAAGCTATATTTTATTTTAGAAAAGGTGCGCCAAAAAGAATATAAGAAAGTAAAAACATTGTTACATAAATTAAATATCAAAAATGTGATGATGTATAAACAAAATTGCATAAATATAATATATATTTAATAATAATATTAATATATACAATCATTTCTAAGATTTCATAGATATAATAAATAATAGTGTAGGAAACACATAAGGGTACATGTTTGTTGGTAGGGTATAGGTATTATAATTGGCTCAAATTATTGTTTTTAACATGTCATATCTTCAGTAGTATCATAAGAAAGAGATGATAACCACTTATTTATTACACGTTTGCAATCATAGACACGTTTATTTTTTATGTCGCAATGTTTTAAAACAATGTTATACACATGCGCTCGTATATATTGACCAAAACGCTGTGCAAAGGAAGTTTTGCAAAAAGGAGTAGTTATTTTATAGTTTCTTTTTTTAATTAGTGCTTCATAATCTGCAGATGTCAGTAAGGATTTGTGGACAGAAATTGAGATCGGCAAATAACAGCTGTAGGTAAATAAATAAATAATCCCGGACATTTCACACACCATCATCTGGCCCCAAAGTAAGCAGAGCTTGTGTTATGGGTACCACATGACTGATATCCTACTTATATACTTTATTTTTTTTGTAAATACATACATATTATACATAGAAACACCCAGACCCGATACAAATACTTGCAGATCGTACAAACATTTGTCCCGCGGCGGGAATCGAACCCACAACCTTCTGCGTCTCAGCCGGGTCTTAGCCACCTGCGCCACAGAGGTCGTCTGGTACCATACCACTGAAGATAGATATACCTACATACATACTGAGTTGAAAACACTTAACTTTACTAAAAAAAAATTGATATTTAGTTTTTACGCATCTACTTTCTAGTCCAGACCTTACCGGACAAAGCGATCGGGCGAACGTAACTAATGTGCTTATAAGTTATAACACAAATCAAGTATATAAATTTATTTTCCAAATTCCCTACCTCACAGCGTGAGATGGAAGGGTAGGTAACCATAGTGTTACATTAAAAACCCCTATCAAGAGGTAACCTCATTCAATCAGATACCCTCAGAGAGGGTAACCCTATCGACTGAAAACCCAAATGAACGGGTTACAGTTTCGCATACAGTTTGTGTTAGGAAGAGGTTTCTTAAACGAAAGGGTAACCCCATCGACTGCATACCCAATGAAGGGGTTACACTTTTTATGCAGTTAACTCGAAATCGGGGTTGTACGGTCCCTGGATCAAAGACGCCGCCTCGCCGCGCTTGGCGGTGGCTCGGCACGTCCTATTCAAAACATGATATTATGAACCTAATACAAAGTAGATAGGAATCAAATTACAATGTTTCGAGTTGCAAAGTATAACCGTGTTTTAATGATCGAAAGGGTAACCCTGAGGATTAGGTTTTTGAATAATACCAAAACCCAATACTATGGAAAACCCTATGATCAGGTAACCTAAACGAAAGGGTTTTGAAGGGGTTACCCCTTAAGAATACACAAGTCAGCGGCACAAGCTCGTTAGTGGGCGCAGCTAAAATGCATGCTATTTCACCTAGCTTAGTGTGAGAAAAGGATAGACGTGTACCAAGGATAGAGATGAGCAGTAAGGAGATAGCGTGATTATAATTTCGAGTCATATGTTCAGATTAATCTATGATTTCTAAATAAAACTATTGCGTAAAAATAATGAATAGACCTTTGGCTCAAGGGTTCTCATGAAACAACTACTGAATGTATTTATTAAAAAAAAAGTTATTTGAGCTCTTGAATAAATAATCTATGCTTGTATAGGAATAATTTTTAGTTTGCGTACTCCGTTTGTTATTTATTCACACCTAAAGTTGCGCTAAAATCAGTGATGAAAAACGTTTTTTTTTAGTCTTGTATCTTTCAAACCCATATTATTTTTACAATTCTGTATTGATACAAGCATAGATTACGACAAGACAAATTAATATCACTTTTAGTTTTGGTTGTTCATCATCAGACGGTGGTGTGATCACCCTTCGACGTTTGTATGGAAAGATAATCGACTTGTTCACTCTTAAAATAGCTTATCAAATATAGTGTAACCTTTATGAAAGGGTTTTATAATAAGTTCTTGGAAAAACCCTATCGAAAACCTCTTCAGCGGCTTACCGAATCGGTCCATGCCTAATTGATGCATATACCATAAGATGTTATTGTTCATTTATTAGATTCATGTCTGTTAACTGGTAATGACTTATAAATAAATATCCTTCCGTATAGTAAAATTATAGTAAATAATATACCTAAATAAAACACTTACTTTAGCTACCTACTGTAAATAATTATCCGATAGGAAAATTATAAGAAAATAAATAAATTAAACTCCATTGTCCACCAAAATCTATTTATATTAATCTAATTGAAATTACCTACAGCTCGCGGGCAAACGGCTTACTTGTGAACCGCGTTTGATGCGCTTGGTGCGATTTGCTTGAAACTTGATACGAATAAATAAAATGCAAAATAAATGGACACGTGTTTCAGGATTTTTCGAAATAACCTTAATACAGGGGTAAAATGGGGTGTCAAAGTTTGTATGGGAACTTTTTAACGGGTGGTGTGATGATTTCTTAGAAACTTGGTTTGGATTACTTAAAATGCAAAATAAATGAACTCTTTTTTTTTTATTTTCCAAATAACTCTCATAAAGGAGTAAAATCGGGTGTGAATGTTTGTATGGAAACTTTTTAGTGGGTGGTTGGTTTGAAACATATCAATAAAATTTGGCAAGGAAATAAATAATTGCGTCCTGGGGAACGATTTAAGCTACAATTCCTTTCAAAAAAAATGCGGACAAAATCGCGAGCAACAGCTAGTAGTATATTATATATATAGGTACTATATTAATATTAAAAATCTTTTGTTTTAAATAGATTGACTTGGCCATAGCATGAAACCATAATGTAGGTATCTCACAAGTAATACTATTATATTATATTAGATTGTTTAGTGCGATTGCCAAGTCAATCTATTTATTTAAAACATAAAAGATTTTTCATTTTGATATGGTCACCGTTTTACAATACTATACACGCCACTACCACGCAAGAACAGCGATGCGAGTTCCAACGCTACTCGAAAAGTTCTGTCGTCCATCGGTTGGTTCATTTCTAAAATTAGGAATTGTCTAATATATATTTAGTTAGTCATAGCATTTGCAAAACCTTAATTCAATTTGTAACGCTTAATTAAAGTAGATAAAATTAAATTAGGATAAGTTGTTAGCAGCAGAATACCATAGTACCAAACTGTCAAATGAACCTAATTTAGCTAAAATTAGTTAGGTTGGTGCCAACAGAATTGAGGCCAATGTCCGGATTCCGGTTGTGAGAAGTCTAGCGGGCTTGGTTCTTATCACTGGTAGGTACATGTTGAAGGTTTTGTTTGGATGTACCAAAGGAACATCTCTCAGTTTTTGTTTGTTTGCTTCCTGTGGGATGTTGTCGTCATGACATAGAGACTTCCCGGCCGATCATGCCCCAGTAGCAACATGAATCTCTAGTGTAGAAGATTCCAGAATTTAACAGCACAGTTTCTCTACACTGAGTACGGAGGATTGAAAAACCATTCAAGATTTACTAGATTTTTTCGAAAGCCGATACCACTATATATAATAGGTGTCATACTTGTTTCTAGGAAGTGTTATTTATGATCGATTTCGAATTTTAGATGAACAGTGACCCGATCAAAACAAGCAGCGTTTGGATGGTTGGCCGAGCTTATAGGTAATTAATTAAATTAAATTCAATAAACCTTTATTCAATAAAATCACAAGGACCACTTTGAATCGTCTTCTTACATGCTAGTGAATCTAGGTGCCGGTTCCTCCTAATTAGGTTTAGAGGATAAAATTATTATCATGAAATATCTTAGAAAGATAAATGACACTGCACCAGCTAAACAGATAGGTATACTCTACCCATAATCATGAAATGTGGCAAAAAACAAGTTCCCGAGCGACAGGATGCAATATGCATCCCGTCTGTCGGGGACTTCCGTTAGAGCTCAAATAATGCCGGTCTCGATAGGGCCTACCTACATATTTAAGCCTTTTGAAGTCGAGACCCTGAGCTCGTGGGTAAAACACAAGAGCCCATCGCGTTTTCAAAATTAATAAACGGCGTAGAAACATCGAGTGAATAGCTGGCTCCTATCAGGCACAGCGTATGATTGCTTACAGGCGTATTACTATTCATTGTCTTGGGGACGCTGCTCTCTGACAGTGATCTGGATCAGATATAATAATAATAATGCTGGACATTTCACACAGCATCATCTGGCCCCAAAGCAGAGCTTGTGTTATGGGTGCACATGACTGATATTGTACTTAAATACTTTTTTTTTTAATACTTATCTACATATTAAACATGGAAACACCCAGACCCGAGACATAGACTTGCAGATCATACAAACATTTGTCTCGCGGCGGGAATCGATCCCGCAACCTTCTATGTCTCAGCCGGACCTTAGCCCACTGTGCCACAGAGGTCGTCAAATTGAGCCATCCTATACGATAACTATTGAACCATTTATCCGATCTGTGTGAAATTTGGCAGGATGATAGATTAGAATTGAGACCTAAGTTACTTATTGGACAAGGACAAGCGCCACCTTTTCTTGTGATCGTATAGTTGAAGCTCAGAACTTTACTCACCGACCTATTACAGAGAGCCGCATCAAAACATTACAAAGTAGAATTGAACACAAAGTTTCCCTTTCCATGCATCGATGATCCAAATGATCTTTTCACCACATTGTCTAATTTAATAATTAAAGAACATGCTGATATATTTACAGTAAAAACATGCAAAACAAAAATTGTGCTAGATTTGTCGACTGGGCTACATCGGGTATTTATAGAAGTAGGAATACATTGTATGAATTATATGCTACCAGAGAGACAATGTTAGATGATCCAGTTTTTATTTTATATATTAGGAATTACTTAAAAGTCTTCAAAAAAGTTTGTCGTGCGGCTAAGTCACTGTTTTTGAGAAAGATAATAGAAAATTCAACAAATAAAATAAAAGCAACTTGGAAATTAATTAATAATGAAACAGGTAAATCAAGGGCTCGCAATATACAGTTCAAATTAAATATAAATGGTAAAATTTTGACTAAAGAACAGGATGTTCCGAATGCATTTGATGGTTTTTTCTCAGATATGACAAAAATACTGACCAAATCGTTAAACTCTTCAGCCTCCAGGGCTTCCGTTCTATTAGAATCTAGTGTTGCAAAATGTAAGAATGAGTTTAGTTTTAGCTACATTTACGAGGCCTAGTACTAGTATTGTAAAAGCATTCAAGTTAATTAATATAAAACATACAGAAGATCTTTGGGGAATGTCTACAAAGGTGCGGGGTGTCATTATCTTAGATATTGCACCATGTTGAGCTTATATTTTTAATAGATGTATCGATGAGGGAGTTTTTCCCGATCTCATGAAACACAGTAAACTCATTCCTATGTTTAAGTCTGGAAGTGAAAGTGATCTCGCTAATTATAGACCGATATCGATATTACCTGCTTTAAGTAAAATCTTTGAAAAAATAATTCTTAATCAGTTATTATACCACTTTAACGTTAACGGCCTGCTACATAGTAATCAATACGGATTTACTAAATGTCGATCAACAGCTGATGCAGGTATAGCGCTCTTAAAGCATATATTTGAGGCCTGGGAGAAGTCACAGGATGCAGTTGGGGTATTCTGCGATCTATCTAAGGCCTTTGACTGTGTGAGTCATGCAACCCTAATCACAACGTTAAAATATTATGGCATTAAAAACCGGGTGATTGACCTCATACAGTCTTATCTATCCAATAGAGTCCAGAAAGTAGACGTGGGTAGTGAGAGTTCTTCGGGATCAATTATGGATATAGGGGTACCTCAAGGATCGATACTAGGCCTTTTTTTATTCCAAGTATACGTAACGATTTAACTTTTTTTGTAAAAAATATTTGTGATACATTTTGAACGCACTGAACCGTGCGAACCGTGAACTCGAGCGGCAACGAGCGGACCGCGGATCAAACTCACCCTGATGAAGATTCTCTAGATGAATCGAAACATTGTCGGTACCTCCATCAACAAAATAATACGTGAGTAATGCCCGTGTTTATCAAAATGTATAGTACAACTCACGAAATTTTTGAAAATGAAATTTGTGATATAGTTTTATTTGCAGACGATACGTCTTTAATTTTTAAAGTTCATAAAGGTAAAACCAGTATTTGCGATAACGTAAATGAATCCTTATCGTTAGTTCTTAACTGGTTGACTGTAAATAATCTTTTGCTTAATTAAAAAAAAACTAAATGTATCAAATTCACTTTGCCAAATGTTATTCATAGCCCGTCCAACATTGAAATAAATGGTGAAGCAATGAATCTTGTAAATTCCACGATCTTCCTAGGTCTTAATATTGATGCAAAACTACAATGGGGACCACAAATTAAAACACTTGCTGGTAGGCTTAGTTCCGTTGCATATGCAGTTCGTGCGATACGGTGGCTTACTGATGAAGCTACAGCTAGGCTAGTATATTTCAGTTACTTCCATAGTGTTATGTCATACGGCATCATTCTCTGGGGGAAAGCAGCTGTTATTGGTAAAATATTTGTTATTCAAAAAAGGGCAATACGTGCCATTTATAAAATGAAACCACGAGAATCTTTGAGAGAAATATTCAAAGAAATTAATCTCACAATAGCTTCACAATATATATATGAAAATTTGTTATACTCACATAAAAATAGAGATGGGATTCAGCAAAATAGTGAACTTCATAAAATCAACACTAGGAATAAACATAAATTACACATCCCTAGGTTTCGACTAGAAAAAGTTAATAAGTCATTTATGGGGAACACGGTGCGCTTCTATAATAAGCTTCCTGAAAATACTACTAAACTACCTATTAAGAAATTTAAAGCATATATAAAAGGTAGTCTTTTGAAGAAAGCTTATTATAATATAGATGACTATATTATTGATAAGAATGCATGGCCTCATGTCGCTCTGCCGTCAGACAGTTAACCGACACACTTGAAATATATAAACTCTCTTGTATAAGTATTTCGTAGTTAAGGTAGTTATAAGATGGATCATATAAAAAAGCGCTAGAACCAAGACAAGTTTCTTGCCAATTCTTCTTGGGCTTGGGTTAGGATGAATAGGCACCTAAATTCACCTATTATTATTACCTATTATTAGTCAAAAGATGATTTATTCAATACAATCACAAGGATCACTTTGAAACGTCTTACATACTAAGACGTTTCAAAGTGATCCTTGTGATTGTATTGAATAAATCATCTTTTGACTTGACTTTTTTGACAAGGAGTCTGTTAAGATATAGGCGTTCCAAATGGGAGAAAAAAAATAAAGTTACCTATTCAAAAGTATCAAGTGAACATATGAAAGAGCTTTGTTTGTACATTCCAAAACTATTTATTTATATTCTAGGATGTGTATAGAATAATTGCCCATCTTTTGCGTTCTTATCCAGAGAAAGCGAAACTCTTCGACAATATTGACTTACTGTATGGTGAAAAATAGTTTTTAGTATAATTCAAAGTGGCGACACTTTTTGTTTTTTTCTTATCTATCTAAATAAAGCAAAAAATACCGTAGCATGTTTTTAATCAAATGATCTATGACTTCTCTAATGCTTTTTATAAAGCTTATGAATTGAACTGCTGTACGAAGCAAACGAAATATAATAATTCTCTCTTAGAAGGAGAAATTCAAGTCCTCAGACTTGGAACTTCTTGGTGTACTTTTTATTTAATTTGCTTTGCGTGCGCCATTTTCTTTTCACGTCATATTGTTAAAACCTTAGGTTAAAAACAAAAAACTTGAAAACGAGTTAAAACCTTAAAATTAGTGATTCTAACGAGGAAGTTTATTTGACGCCAACAGAATTGACTGAAAATGTTAAAAATGCGCAAATGTTATTTTTTGCGTTTAGTCATTTCCTCGCTGAAGTGGGATGAAATTTTACGTGTTGCACTGTTTTGATTCCCTCAAAAATTTAAATCCTGAGCGTTAGCTCAGGATTCTAATTTTTGAATCCTTCGCTTGCTCGGTCAACAAAGTTGAACACGCGGTTAAAAAACAACTTTGCACTCGTATAACAAATAACTATGGTTTCCATATGTTAACTAATCAACTGAAATTTATAGTTTTTGCATTTAGATTTAACTGTTCTGCAAGCGAATACTGTGATAACTTGTTTACGACAAATAACAGAGCACTTAACTCGCTTGTTGGACTAAATTGGACCGTATTTCTATAGGACGAGTCATTACCTTGCCGTAACATAGTTATAAATGAGAGGTAAAGTTTATTTTACTGTATGCCTACTAGTACTAGTTATTTTTGCTAAATAAAGTTATGTATTATTATTATTATTCATAGTTTTCGCAGCGCAATCCAATTATTTACTTTTATCTACCTATAGGCACAATACACTATCTTAGGTCTGTGCTTTTATAGGAAACTTTTCATACATTTTTGCAATTATCGTAGGGATCTTTAATAATTTTGAAAATAAAAGCCTCGCTAGGTGAAGAATTTTTAAAAACGGTAAGTCGTTTTAATGTTTCTCCATTACAAACCAATATAGGTATACGCAAATAATAATATAAATAATCAAAACTTTCCTCTGTATAATACCTAACGGTTCAGAAGTTTAGATATTAATCTGTTTAAATATTCTGGGAATTAATAATGATTGAATATGTAGGTAGGTACCTAACCTAATAACTATCGCTCTAGGCACCTCTATGTTCTATGATTTCGAATGTTACCATCCTAAATATTACGGTAGGCAATAGGTAAATGACAATTCGTGTTTCTACTACAATTGTCGCTGATAGTGCAGCTCAAATGAATTGATATAATACCAACAGTAGAATGAATCAGAAAACAGGTTAGGTAAGTCGTATAGGTGTTATGTACCTATGTACCCGAGGTTCTTATTTATTTACTCACTAGGTAGTAAATAATCAGGCACCACCTTGGTAATGATTCTCTTGGTAAGTCTACCTACCTACCACGGAAATTCTTGCTCTGGAAAAGGCATGGGATAAAGACATTGATGAAATCCGAACCTAAATAAACCACAATTAAGTAACTATGTAAATAGATAGGTATTACTTAAAATATATTATTATAGGTATTACGAAGCCATATGATTCAGATTCAAGCTTCATCTACATAAATTTGGAGATAGATGGCGTTGTGTAAATTGCCAATATTAATTTATTTTTTATTTTAAAGTATCTGGAAAAGCGGTTAATATATTGGGGAACACATCTTTAAACACATAGGTATTGAATTGGTCGAGATACTTACATATCTAGTTTTCCTGTTCACTAATATTGCACAAATTTTAAACTTGGCTAAAAAACTGACACAGAAAGTACGCGAGGCGCCCGCGTCCGCGTCCGACTGTAGAACGAACACAAACTGACTGAAGTCATCAATGAAAAATAAAAATACAAGGAAAACACACGAGGGGATACAGAGAGGAGTATTTGACGACTGCGATGCGATTTAATTCAATGAATGACGGTGACGTCATGTAGGCAACGCCAATCTCCATCACATCACATAGCAGCGCATGATCAGTTGACCAGCACAGCAGTCATGCATGTTCAAACTACTTCAAACTCAAACCATCCATCGGTCGATTCGATTCGTTTCAAACAGAGACGCCTTTAGACGGCTTCTAATCGATGCACTTGCCGTGTTCTCTAATAATAGGCAATAGGGTAATTAATACTTTCTGATCAGTGTTTGTACGCATGGTGTTTAATGTAAGTGACACGTACCTAAGCATTAACTACAAAGCTCTTGTAAACCCGTTTAAACGCTACGTACTAGAATTTGCGTACGATAGGTTAGATGGACCTTCAGCTGCCCAGTAGCAAGAAAAACGATAATATCAGACTTACTGCGTCATCAAATTTTTTTGTAAGGTACACCGTACACCTAGTCCTCCGATAGAGTTAGATATCTCCAAACCTAGAAAGTATAACAATAGGTGTCTTCAAAGCTCATTAGCGCTCTAGCAGCAGATGTAAAGCGCTTTATTTAGCAGTCACCCATCAAAAGCAGCTAACGGAACGAAATAGACGTAGGCTAGCGCTTGCGCGTCGCGTCGCTCGGCTCAGTCCCACAAGCCACAGATTAAATAGATCTTGTGCTTTCCAAAAAGTTAAACTCACGTCATACTCACATTTCTCACGCAAGTATGTCACTGTCATTGTCATTGTAAATTAATGTCAAAATCAAATGTCAATGACATCTCGGTTTTCATTTCATTTCATTCCTTTCCGAAAAAGGCGGGAACCTCGAAAGTGGAAAGGCGCGAACTCTCGAAATCTTTTTGTAATTTAATTGTAATTCTGTAAATATATAATCTTTTTCGTTGTAAATAAAATACAAAGCTAGTACTGGTACCGGTAAGCCATGGGGAAAAAGAGGAAGAGGTGTGAGCAGCCTCCACCTCCGGATGAAGACCGGTCGGAAGGGTCGACCTCAGACTCCGACTCGGTCGAATCTCCACAAGGGGTCAAAAAAAACAGTAAGGAAAAGGACAGGTATGAGATTTATAAAGTTCAAGGATACATACGAAAATACCCGGATAATTCCAACAAGTCGGACGGATTCATCGTATTCCTGACGCACACTGATGACGGTGTTGCTTTTAATGACCGTGACCGCTTAAAACTTTCCAAAGCATTGCGTGAACATTGCGTCTCTGGAGTTTTACATCTGAGATCAATAAATAGGTACAAGATAGGAATAACATTTGACCTATCTAACAACGCCAATGTTTTTATACAAAATAAAAAACTACTGGAACAGCTATCGCTAAAAGCCACCATCCCAGCAGGCGACACGGAGGTAACAGGTGTTCTGACATCTGTTCCTACTGAGATGTCAAATCAGCAAATTTTTTCGCTTATTGGCAGCTCCAAAAATATAATACAGGTCAGAAGATTTATGCGTAGGGTGCGAGGTGAGGGTAGTGTCACGTTCCAGCCAACCCAAGCGGTTGCTGTTACATTCGCGTCGACTCAGCTCCCCGAATATGTATACTTGGACTCTTGGCGACATGAAGTGAAATCATACATACCCCCTGTAAAACAGTGCTTAAAGTGCATGCGGTACGGCCACATTGCTAAGTTTTGTCGCAACACAGAGGTCTGCAGCATCTGCTCCGGCACGCATAACTTCAAAAGCTGTAGTATTGAAACTAAAGATGCAAAATGCTCAAACTGCGGTGGCAATCACATCGCAATATCTGCTGCTTGCCCTATTAAAAAGCAGAAGGTAGAAGAAAATAAAATAAAATCTCGATCTGCCACATACTCAGAACTTTTCGACTCTAAGTCTTTCCCAGCATTGTCAGCTAGGACACTTGATGTACAGGTTAATAATCTCATGAAGTCTGAAGTTTTTATTAATATTTTAATAGAAACAATCACTAAAATTATAACAAACAAAGATGTCCCCATAAATTCAGGGTCTATTAGAGATACCCTAAAAAAAACTCTAAGTAACAAGTTACCTCCAACATCATAATGGATTTTTTAAATATTATTCAATGGAATGCACAAAGTCTAAACAGTAACAAACATATATTTACAAACTTCCTTTATTCAAATAACATTCATATTGCAATTATTTCTGAAACATGGTTTAAACCATACCAAACATTCAAAATAAAACATTATAACATTGAACGTAATGATTGTGGAAACAATCATAATGGTGTAGCTATTCTAATTCACAATAGTATCGCATATTCTAAAGTCAACACGTTTTTTGATGACTCACTACAAAATATTTGTATTAAAGTAACAATTAATAAGAAAGTTATGAGCATAGTCAGTTTTTATAGCCCAACAAACTGTAGTCCAGCCTTTAGTAAAAGCAAATTTGACGCACTAATCAAGTCTATTCCTGGTCCATTCATATTTGCAGGAGACTTCAATGCACATCATACCTCCTGGGGTTGCAGTTCTGACACTCCTCGTGGTAGAGATGTTTTGGAAGTGATTGACGACAATAACTTAGTTTTGTTAAATGATGGTCTGCCAACGACGATTGGTTCGTTGTCCTGGCGTCCGAACGCATTAGATTTGTCGTTGGTTTCGCCATCATTGGCGCTACATTGTGACTGGTCTGTTTATGATAGCCCAGTCGGCACAAGCTATCATCTTCCTGTAATAGTTAAAGTTTTATTGAATAACAATATCACTGGTTCGGATCCTAGTTGTCATAATTTGAGACATTTACCAATCTATCCAAATTACAAACTTACAGATTGGAAAATGTTTAGTAGTTGCATGGATAAAATGTTGGTTGATTTTATAGTGGATACTGAATGTCCGCAAGATTCCTATTTAGATTTTTGTAAAGTATTGCGTACGGCCGTTGATAGGTCTATTGTAAGCAGAAATTCTTCTGTTGTCGATGTCACTGACACTGACAGTCAACAGTCATGTGTTAATAAACCTGGTAAAAAACCTTATCTGCCTTGGTGGAATGAAAAATGTTCAGCAGCTGTTTTGAAATCCAAAGAAGCATATTTAAATTTTAAATTCAATCCAACAGAAGAAAGCTATTTGGAGTTCAAGAGACTGCGAGCTCATAAGAAACTTACAATAAAAATAGAACGACAAAAAAGCTGGGTCTCTCTTTGTGAAACTTTCAATCGATGCACTCCATTAACCGTTGTATGGAAGTTCATGCGTAAATTTAATAAATCTTACTATAAACCTATTCAATATGAAGACGACTCATGGATTTGTGATTTTTTATCCAAATATACTCCTGATTTTGTACTACCTAAATCGAAAACACTTAAATCAAATAATTTAAATTCTAATAATAGCTTTCTTGTAGACTCTTTTTCATATAGTGAATTAACTTCTGCCATTTTCTCTAGGAGGGATACTGCTTTTGGTCTTGATGGAGTTCCATTTATAATCTTTAAGAAAATGAATAGAAACTGTTTGACAATTTTTCTCCAAATTTTAAATTTACTTTGGCAAAATAATATAGTACCTCACAATTGGAAAACTGACTGTTTAGTACCAATTTTGAAACCCAATAAACCCAAATTATGCCCTGAATCTTATCGTCCTATTGCGCTCACTTCATGTGTCGGTAAAATTTTTGAGCAATTGCTAAAGCAACGTTTGGAATTTTATGTAGAACATCACAAACTTTTACCTTCCAATCAGTTCGGTTTTCGTAGAAATCGTTCTGCTCGGGAGAGTATTTGTCAATTACAACTTGATATATGTCATTCCTTGGCTGCAAACAATCATCTTGTCGCTGTTTTCTTTGACATTTCAGGCGCTTTTAATAGCGTCAATATTGAAATTCTTTGTCAAGAACTGCTATTACTAGGCATTCCTGAAAAAATTATAAATTGGATCCAATGTTTTTTCTCAGATCGAGAAGTCTTTGTAAAATACAATAAACATCTCTATGGACCAAGATATTCTTCTGTAGGTGTATCTCAGGGTGGCATTCTGTCACCCTTAATTTTCATTTTGTATATATTTCGTTTAAATTTAATATTAGGTTCACATGTTAAAAATCTTCAATTTGCAGATGATTTGGTTGTTTATGCGTCGGGAGCAGATTTAGCTCCTGTAGCTGAAATTGTCAATGACGCATTGACAAAACTTGAAAAATACTTTTCTTATTTAGATCTTGATGTTAATTCGTCGAAGTCTAAGGTAGTGGTTTTTGGGAAAAAATCTAATAACTTGCCAGCGATTTATTATAAAAATGCACCTTTGCCAGTGTCTCTTGAAGTTAAGTTCTTGGGAGTATTATTCTCCCATAATTTATCCTGGAATAATTACTCTAAACAAATCATTTGCAAAGCTCAAAAAGCTCACAATGTAATAAAGTCTTTGTCAGGCTCTTATTGGGGAGCAGATCCAAGGATTTTATTAACATTGTACAAATCTTTAGTTCGTAGTCATTTTGAATATGGCTTCGTTTGTTATGCTGCCGATGTAAAAATTGTAAATAGAATGAATACATTTCAAAATAAATGTTTGCGTTTAATCACAGGGGCATTTAGGAGTACTCCTATCAATGCTATGCAGATTGAATGCAGGCTTCCACCAATTAATATTCGTTTGAATTACCTAAAAGAAAGGTTTATATTAAAACTTCATTGTGTTTCTGGCAATAGTCTTTTGACTAATCTGTCCGGAGCCCAAGGGGTTTTTAAATCTTTTTTTATGCTTCAGGGCTTTCAGAGTTTTAAACAATTTCTTCAAAATTTAAATATATATCAGGCAAATCATACCTTACCTTGCTATGAAGGATCTTTTAATAGTAAATTCCCAGAAATTAATGTAGTAATTGATAATGCTTTGTCAAGTAAAGAAGAAGTGTGCACAATGCTGTCTGAATGGACAGATCACAAGTTTGTCTATACGGATGGAGCCAAAAACGATAACGCTGTGTCTTTTGCCATATTTGAATCGTCTTTGAATATTGGTGTTGGTCATAAAATGGATAAATTCGCTAGTATTTTCACAGCTGAAGCTGTTGCAATCTTGAGCGCTTTAAAACATATTAAAAGTCGTAACTTGGGACACAATAAATGGGTTGTTGTTAGTGACAGCATGAGTGTTCTAAAAAACCTGGCAAATAACAAATTGCATGCTGACACTAATTACATCATTTACTTAATAAAACAGCTATGGGTGGAGTTGTTTGATTTAAATATTAATGTTAGCTTCGTGTGGGTGCCTTCACATAAAGGTGTTGAAGGAAATGAAAAAGCAGATTATCTAGCTAATACGATAGTTAAGTTTTCAAATACCATATCATCTAATATTGAAAGCGGTGGTGATGCAGATGTCTTGTTACCATACACAGACGTTGTAAGTCTCCTAAAACAACGGATGTGTCATGCATGGGGAAGACATTCGTATCACTATACGCAAGTCGAAAATAAAGGTTCCTGGTATGCAACTCTCGATGTCCAGATTGATTCTATACCGTGGTTTTGTAAGAGTAAGATTTTCTTAAATAGAAAATTTTATTCTACAATCTGTCGAATGCGCTTTGGTCACTGTCGTTTGAACTATCATCTCTATCGCTTAAAGCTGGTTGACTCTTCTGATTGTGAGCATTGTCAGTCACGAGAAGTTCAATCATTAAATCATATATTTTTTGATTGTCCATCATTCAGTATTCAGCGCCTTGTACTGATAGATGGACTCCTCCAAATTTATGGTGAGCCTGATTTGGTCCCGCGTTGTATTCTGGAGCTACTTAAGAATGAGTCAACCTATATAGAGTTGTATAAGTTTTTATTTAGTATTTTAATAGATATATAAAAATGTGCAAAATGTACATAGATAATATAATTATAAATGTAAAAGAATATTATAGTAATTAACTATTAAAAAAATAACAAAAAATGGGAAACCAAAAAAAAAAAAATTTTTTTTATTTACAATAATAAATATGTAAGTACATAACTATTTTATAATATTATTAGCAAAATAAAATACTTGTTCAAGTTAAAAAAAAAAAAAAAAATCGTTCAGACGTATCAAAGTATTTTGATGAATACATAAACATTGTTTATGAAACTTACGAAAGACATAAAATTTACCCTTGAAACGGATGAAATTATTTAACGCAAGACAAGGCAGTATGGTCTCTAGACTTTAGCCTGCTCATATGAGCGAAGAAAGAAAAAAAAAAAAAAAAAATCATTCCTTTCCTTTCCTTCCTCAACTCAGGCTTGCTTGACTTGAAGTGAAGGTGAACCGCGAAGTCCGATCGATAAAACAAAGATAAAAAAGCGTCTACAATGTTTCTCACGGCCCCCTCGATTGCTCGTGGTATTGCCGCGTTCACCAAGCAAGCAACCGCACGAGCGCTCCATACTTCTCAGCTTACGATGGCACCGATCAAGGTAATTACAACATTGAACTTGACTTGTCTTTGCTATTTTGTGAAATTACGTAATAGCCGGCATTTATCGTGGGTCATGGTTCGCAGGTTGGAGATATGATACCCACAGGGGAATTGTTTGAGGATTCGCCGGCGAACAAAGTTAGCATTACTGACGTGACCAAAGGGAAGAAGGTGGTTCTGTTTGCCGTCCCCGGTGCATTCACCCCGGGATGTTCCAAGACGCATTTACCGGGATACGTGTCCAATGCCGATAAGATGAAATCCGATGGTGTTGGGGAGATCGTGTGCATATCTGTAAACGATCCGTACGTTATGGCCGCATGGGGAGCCGAGCACAATACTAAGGGAAAGGTCTGTATCAGTCTACCATTTATATTTACATAAATATTAAGTTGGCATAATGCCATTCATACTTACCTCATCATTCCCTAGCACTCTTTTCAGTATAAATATGCAGTAAGTACCTATAAAAATGATAAGAATTGCATAACTACAAGCCACTTAAAAATATCCTACATGTACTTTCCTGAATGCATTTTGTATGTTGAGGAAAAAAAACAATTTTATTGTAAATTATATCAGCTTTGATAGAGAATGGGTGACCTTAAAAATAAAGTAATTTCCTGAAAAAAGTTTGACCTTGCTAATGTTTTGAACAACAGCTAGGTCATTTGACATCGTCGTAATAATTGCACCAGAAACCTGACCAATAATAATTATTGAGTACTAGCTCCTGCCAGTGACTTCCCATGCATGGTAGGTACCTAAATAACCAGTAACATTTATACCAGTTGGTTGTAGCTCAGCCTTCTGCACTGTAGGTTGGGGGTTTGATTCCCTCCCAGGACAAACATTTGTGTTTATGTGTGATAAAGCGTTAAAAGCATTTTAAAATATAAGTATTCTGTCAGTCATCTGGTCACCACCATCTAAGTTAGGGGCTACATGGTGGTGTGTGTATTGTCAACCATTAATTATATACCACAAACAAACAGTAAATATCCACACAACTTATGCATTTGTTATAAACCACTGACTTGTCCTTCATAATGATTATACAATGTTAATGTAGCAATTATTTTTGACTTTCTTATCAGTTAATGCATGACCCCAGTCCCTCCCTAAGCAGTAGATATACTTGGAACCTGATAGTATTAACTTCATCTTACAATAATTAGTTCCTACTACCATTACAACCCAGTATTTTCACACACACATACGTGGGTTCCTACTGTGATAACCAGACTCGAGACGGGGTTGGGGGGGGAGGGACATGGAACCCACATGCACACACACATGCTTACATACACACTCCAATCTGCAGTGAGATACTAGTTGAGTTTAAAATGTATTTACCTATTTTATCCTTTTTTTACACACACTACTTTTTTATATTTAGTTTATTGAATTTTTTGTTGTTTATTTTTTAATTATCTGACCTCCTCTTGTCCTCAGGTTAGGCTGGAAACTGCATCACAGTATTATACTTATGCATTATTCATTGCTCACTTCTGTGTTATGTTCAAAAATAAAATATTGATTATTATTTACACTCTAAATAGGTATGTAATTTTCACTCAAAACGTGATATTTGCAATGATATGTCAGTTTACTTCTTATCAATATTCCTACACAGTTGCATGGCAAACGTTTTAAGTGAAAATTATATAAAAACCATGATAGTTTCAAAAGTTAAATTAAAATATGGTAATTATCAAAAGTTACGACAAAATTCCCTGGAGCTTTGAGTGCCTTTGTCGGAGTTTTCAGTCTGCAATTTTAGTCTGAGGAAAAAGTATTTAAAACCATCATTAGCTGTTTAACACTATAATAATGTTTCCAAGGCCTGAACAATCAATACTATACAAGTGTACTATATCGATTTCTTATGTTAACCTTCAGACCGGACTATTTCCATTTGCTGCTTAGTTATTCAAGCTCGAGACTTCAACTAGTGGAATCATGAATATATGTTGAATAATACATCGGACAAGGTCATTTCATTAATATTAACTACTGAGTCATTGTGATTAAGTTCATAATGTGAAAATTCACAGCACTGGGTCTACTGTATAGTATTTGCTTCCAGTTTTAAATTAGTACTGTTTTGCTGACAAGTTTAAAACCTACATTAACATTCTAATCTCCATAAACTTGTTTTAATTATGATAATTGTTTTTGAGCTATTAGCGTCTACTTACTAGTTCATCTCAATCCGAATTTAAGAATCACCATCAAAGTCTAAACCTGAAAACTAGTAAAAAAAGATAGTGGTTCAGCTGGAGACCGGATTTGGATATCCGGCATATGCTTGGCATACGCGGCGCGTGACTCATTTCAGCTGTAACCTGTGGAAGGGGCAGGGCATGTGATCGCGTATGGAGCGATGCTAGCGCGGATCTGTGACGTATAACAATCTTCAGGGTGCAATATAAGAGAATCTAGAAACGGCAAAGAAAAGATATGTAACTAACTAAATTTTTTTTCCATTACAGATTCGCATGCTTGCAGACCCCAGTGGTAACTTTATCAAAGCACTGGACCTCGGCACGAACCTGCCTCCACTTGGTGGGTTCCGCTCGAAACGTTTCTCCATGGTCATTAATGACAACAAAGTCGAGGAACTGAATGTAGAGCCTGATGGCACAGGCCTGTCATGCTCCCTTGCAGACAAGATTAAGATCAAGAAGTAATCTCATAAATGTTAAGAGCCCTGCATGTTGATGACTTTTGACCCCAACCCTTTACAGGCCAGTCTAGAATGTTCATAAAATAATTGGAATGATAAAATCTAATGAATAAATAAGTGCATTTACTATTGTATGATATAGGTAATTAGGAAAAGTGATAAAACCCGAGTGCTCTTGATATTGGCCTGTCAGTGTAAAATCTTTATCTCAGGGGTTCATAAGTTGTAAGCACTCCCATATGAATGTGATGTAACACCTAGCTTTATGCAGATCGTAGCACCTCCCTTGTGATATAAATCAATTACTTAACTCATTATATATTATATAATTTTATCGTGTCTATCAAAAATTGTTTTTTTATTTATGAAGTACATACCTAAACTTGGGTTTCATGTTTTCAAAAACAAAGGATTGATCTTTTGTTTAACTTTGAAAACATGAAAAAACCCATCTAGGTAGGTACCTAGTAAGAATAATCCTTTAATACATTATTGAACTAAGAGCTTAATAAAAGGGTTATATTTACCTACATTTATACATCTTTATATATCCTAGACGTGTGCACTGTGCGCCGCGTTGAAAAATGGCGGTGCGCCGCCGGCGGGATAGATAGGATCGTTTTAGGCTAGATTTAGTTAAGTAACTTACTAAATCTAGCCTAAAACGATCCGTAAAAGTAAATTTGCTAATAATATATGTAATCTAATGGTCTTAACTTAGATTGGTTAGTAATGGTTATTGGATTGGTTAGGTTAGGTTAGAGAAAAAGTCACTTAGATTCACTTGAATTTTAGAAGACTATTCAATGTGGGTCTTGTGATTTTATTTAATGAACAAAGAATGTTTTCATTTGATTTGATTTAGCAACGGCACAATGGGGGTTGCTGACGATTCGGACACAACACAGTGTCCCAACTGATACTTGATTTTAATATTTTATATTTTTTTACTGTCGATTGGGACACCATCAAATTATTGAAGCTGTTGAGTACAGTTAGGTAAAAAAATGTTAAGCAAAATATTATATTTTGTGATATAGCTAATCAAATTGCTTTGCGGGCGTTAAAAAAAACATATAAGTTCATTAATGTTAAAAAAAAACATCAAACATCAGCAACGCCTATTATCTACTGAAAAAATCTTTATAAAACTCTAATACAAATTTAAAAACACTTACTTATACCTACAATAATCACAGTACCTTTTTTACTCGGTATTTAGCACAAATCTAACCTATTAATAAACTCTTTAAAATCAACGAAATAAAAAAAGATTAACAATGAATTTCTTATATCTTAAAACATTTTTCTATCTTTCCTTACGTATTAAAAAGTCATTATTTTTAGAATTTATATAAATCACAGACAATTTATTACTAAACTGATAAAAATATCCCGACAACATTTGGCGACAATATTTATTATTTTTATTAAAAAAGTACCTAACTATCCTAAGCGCGTATACGAGTATGTATGAAAGTCTCACTTTTAATCATTACATAGTTCAATCATAGACCTAAAATTACTAATAATTATTTATTAGTATTCATCATCACTAAGGTCTATTATCTACTGAAAAAACAATAAAACTCTGTAACAAAAAAAAACTAAAACTACAACAACAGTATTTTACACAGCATTTGTGGCACAATATTTTACCTAATAAACACTTGAAAATCAAAGAAATAAAAAATGTTAACCATAGATTTTCTTATACTATCATAGTTTTTTTTCTTTCTATAGAAGCGTCTATTACTTATCAAGGCGTTCTATGAACAATTCAATATTTATTTGTCCTCGCTCAAATTCAGTCATATTAATATTGAGGTGTTCATTGAAATCAATTGTGGATTTGATTTTTTGTATATGTTAGAGCCACTCAGATATAAAACCTGTTGATATTTGTATTCTTTTTCTAAAAAAGTTAAAAATTAGGCAATGTTATTCGGTTTCTTATATTTATTTCTATTTATTACGGAAATGCCAAGATTCAATTATATTTGTGGTATGGTGCGGGCTATCGAATATGTTCCAGATATTGTAAAACAAGGAAGTCTCGTTCAACCAAGTGTTAACAAAATAACCATTAAATTTGATAAGTTGTTCATTTTTGCGACTAGGACTTTGGCCTCAATTCTACTAATACTAATTCTAATACAGCCAGGCATCGTCTATTACTTCTCTTGGCAAAAGAGCTAAAACACTACACTACTACCTACAAACACTATACCTACTACTAAACGACTACCTTTTTAGTGTTTCTTTTCCAATTTTAATTTAGATTTTTTTTTATAGCTACTTGATCGGCTTTTCGCCATAGACTGCGTAAAATGGAAATAGCAACCTTTAATATTTGCTTTGGGGAATACGCGTTTAAGAGCCCTAATGGCACTTTGCTCAAAGTCCAGCACAAAGGTCTGCGGATCTGGAATTTGAATTTTGTGCCGCCGCCCGCCATGCCTCGATAAAAACCTGTTTTTTTGTGACTTTACAATACAGCTATTTTTAATGGTATCCCAATCGACAGAAACAAGTGTCAATTGGGACATCGTCCCATTATACTTTGTCCGAATCGACAGCATCCCCAAAATGGTACCTATAGAAATTAATTCTACTGTTCTAGTAGTAGGTACAGCAAGTTCCCATCTATGTGTTCCTCTAGGTCAGGAGAAGTGACATATCGCCGACATCTTAATCTATCGATCGCAATTGGATCGTCTTTCCCTCCCTGGTCTCTCCCGTGTACTAAAGTATACAAACCCTCTCGACATTTACACTAACGTCGGCATGTGACGACGCGCCAGCGCCAGGTAGGTGCACTCGGCGGCGGCGCGGCTTTGCGCGCTCATGTCTAATCCATACCCAGTTTCACCAGATCGATCGGTTTGATTGTGCCTTGATTGCGTGATTGAGTAACAAACAAATGTCCACACACAATTTCATATTTGTATAGCTTCTGCCCGCGGCTTCGCACTCGTGGTAGCTACTATACAACAGTACATTAGACTCATAACTACATAAAATGTAGGTAAAACTTACCTATGGTAGAATAGAACGCAAACGGACAACCACAAACAATTTTGAACGTGAAGTTGACAGCTTACTTAAAGATTGTAGTGTCAGTCAATAAAAACATCAAAGTTCAAAACAAAACAAGTGGAAATAAAATAAAATACTGTTGAGTTGAGTGAGATGAGAGTCCCACCTCATCAAGAATTATATGTTAGTGATTTCTTGTGTAAAATACAATGAAATTATGAAGGAACTGTAACTCTGAAATTATGTACAAGCGTGTACATTATTTATGTCTGTTAATAATTTTGTTTTCACTTATTTTCCTTGTAAAAAATGTGTTCACTCAAGAGCTCGAGGATGAGTCTGATCAAGTCGACGAGTGGCTGGACCAGAACGACCTTGGGCAATATAAGAAGGTCTTCAGAGATTACGGTATGTATCCTGAATAAATACCTTAATACGTATATATTAGTACCTAGCAGGTTTCATCATTACTCGCAACTATCATTACAGATAATATACAAGACCTACTTACATATTTTTATGACTGTTAAAACTTATTTTTTTCAGTACCGATCTAATAATATTTGTAAACGTGCCTACTAGATTATTTTTATTTATAAATTATTGTTACATCCATCTAATCTAAGGTCTTGTCTTAAACTTGGTACAGTCTATGATAATGTTTCTCCACAGTGGTTCCCACTTGTAACAGTCTCCTTTATTAATAAGCAAGTCATGAGCTAGCTTGGCATCCTTATTCATTACATTAGAATGACAAGGATAGACCATACTTTTATACTACATTAGCTATATATGTGATTATTAAATAGAGTTTACAGACACAGTTTCTACTTTACAACTATTTATGTAAATAAATAAATATTAGTGGGCAATACACACAACACCATCTAGCCCCAAACTAAGGATTGCTTGTATTATGGTGACTGATTGAATACCTATATATATTTTACAAATCCATACATAAGTTTCTTTGTATAGATCAAGGTACAAAGAAAATTTATCACACATAACACAAGATAAATATCCTGGGAAGGAATCAAATCCTCAACCTACAGAGTCAGTTCAGTTGGTTCTGCTCTATCTGTAGGGCGATTATGGAACTCTTGATACAATCAATGTCTATCAGTTTTGATTAGCAATCGGCATCAATGTCTAACATTTCTATTAGCAAAAGGCATTATTTCAATCATACATTATATGATGTATTTAAATGCTTAGTACGCTAAACACGGTTCCTACCACAATCATACTTTGTAAATTGGGCAAGTTATAGTTTGACACCAACTTCACATTGTAACTAGCGATAGAAGCCGATAGAAATCGCAGTGATCCGTAATACCAATTCATCAATAGTAACTGAAAGCTATTAGTATCAATGTTTTGATAGTATCAAAGTTCCATAATTGCCCCACTGAACTGAGCCTTCTGAGCAGAGCAGAACCAAATGAACTGACAGGCCAGTCAATTTATTATGTTATGAAATAAGGTCCTTACATATCCTCTAGCAATATACCCATGCGCTATTTAAATTACAACATAATATTCCTTATCCTTCAACTACCCTGTCACATGTTAGGTACCATTGTACTAATGGTTTTAATCTAAATCTAGTTATGCTCGGCTATCTTATGTAAATAAATAATTACTTTTTGAAAACTAAAAAGACAACCGACTTCATGTATATACACAAGGTAGCTACTGTAAAACGTTGAAGAGTTCCCTTGGCTGCCCTTCGTTTTCATCATCAGATCCCTAATGACAGTCACAACCCATCTAAGTGTAAAGTTCTCACCAATACAAATTAATCAAACCCAAACACTAGGTAATTGCTGTAAATTGTTGAGGAGTTCCCTTGGCTGCCCCTCGTCTTCATCATCAGATCCCTAATGACAGTCACAACCCATCTAGGTGTAAAGTTCTCACCAATACAAATTAATCAAACCCAAACACTAGGAAATTGCTGTAAATTGTTGAGGAGTTCCCTTGGCTGCCCTTCGTCTTCATCATCAGATCCCTAATGACAGTCACAACCCATCTAGGTGTAAAGTTCTCACCAATACAAATGAATCAAACCCAAACACTAGGTAATTGCTGTAAATTGTTGAGGAGTTCCCTCGGCTGTCAGATCGAACTCCAGACCTACTTAATGAAAAAATTAACAAATGCACTAGTCGGCACTACGATTTTCGAAGTTTCCTCTCCATTTCTCTGGGATGCCATCATCAGATCCTGGTTTTCTAATCATGGCACCACCCTTGGTATATCTCCTTCCCAACACAAAAAGAATCATCAAAATTGGTTCATAAACAATGAAGTTGTCTGTGAACACACATAAAAAAATTATATAGGTATACGGTCGAATTGAGTAACCTCCTTTTTTTTTAAGTCACTTAAAAAGCATGCATGTGCATTTACGTGTGATCCTTTGGAGGGGTTGTGATTAGTGTATAGAAAACCGGCTATATCTTCAAAATTGGTTCTTTCGATTCCAGTTCCAATACAGAACTGGGTAAGTACCTGGTGCTTTTGTTTCTTTTTACTTTATAGGTATTTTGAATTTAGACTTTAGCTTTGATCAAAAATCAAACACAGTTTTTTATTTACACTCAGAGTATAGCTCTATATGCATTTGTTACGATCTCTGTGGTGCAGTGGGCCAAGGCCTGGATGAGATGCAGAAGATTGCGGGTTCGATTCCCGCCGCGGGACAAATGTTTGTATTATCTGCAATTACTTGTTTCTAGTCTATTCAACAATATTTTAGACTTGGTATTGACTTGGGGTCTATCTTATAATCCCACTTTAGCTAATATGTTGTTTAAAGCTGTTGCGATCTATGGCATTAAAATGACTTAATAAAACTGACTTGTTAGACTTCTGAAACTGATTGAGACCCTGCTAGAAAAGCTAGATCTTGGGTTAGGGAAATTTATTTTATGTGCTTTTCTTACTCAAGATCGTTGAGTGCTAAAGACAATCAGAAAATATTCAATCAGAATTTAATGCTTTACAATTTGACATATCATCATAGAGACATATCATATTTAGACACAAATAATTTTTTTAGTAATTAAATAATTTTAATCGCCTTAGTAGGCGTAGTAAATTGATTATTGCTAAATTGTTAGCATTTAATATCTGATCCTATTAAAAGAGTTTCAAAAACACAATAAACACAGTTTAATGAAGACCCCCAAGGTTAGTAGTCACAGTGCCACCATTTCTTGTAATCGCATAGTTGAAGCTCAGAACTTTACTTACAGACTTATCACAGAGAGCCGCATCAAAACATTTCAAAGTAGAATTGAACACAAAGTTTCCCTCGTACCATGCATCGATGATCCAGATGATCTTTGCACCACATTGTCTGATTTAATAATTAAAGAACAAGCTGACATATTTACAGTAAAGATGTGCAAAGCAAAAATATGTGCTAGATTAGGGGACTGGGCTACACCAGGTATCTATAGAAGTAGGAATATATTGTGTGAATTATACCTATGCTTCCAGAGAGACTATGTTAAATGATCCAGTTTTTATCTTACAAGTTTAGAACTACTCAAACTACTTTGTCATGCGGCTAAGTCACTGTTTTTGAGAAAAATAATTGAAAATTCAACAAATAAAATAAAAGCTACTTGGAAATTAATTAATAATGAAACAGATAAATAAAAGGAATTGGCAAAAGTGGATTTGGCACCTAAATTTACCTAAGTAGTCTGTAAGACGTTTCAAAGTGATCCTTGTGTATTGTATTACTTTGACTCTTAATCCCTGTAATCTAATACTAATTTGATATGTATGTATTCGCTGTCCTGATCCTGGAATATTAATTAAATTATATATACACACACCTCTTAAACCATCTCACATCTCCCAATCACAACACACAACTCACCATCACAATACACACAACTAACTTACCTACCTACTTATTTAATCTACGTAATCTACTCTAAGTCTTTTTTAGCTTATATACAACTCTTGTGACACGAACGATTGCTACCTAGACGGCTTTTACCTAGGCTTTTAGTTAATCTGCGAAGGGTGGGCACTGGTGTCCTGTAGTACAGGTACTTCACCTATTTCAGGCACCAGTCTCTTCCAAAACAGGGTAGCTACACAACCACCTAACATTGTGTACTATTTGGTACCATTTCTACCATTTTAAATTTGTTAAGTTTGAGTTTTTTTATTTTTTTATTTTCTATTGTTAGTAATTCGTACCTATCTACTTAAGTTCCTTAGAATGTTCGTTAACTTTAATCTGTTTGTTGAAAGAGACGAATAAATGATTATTATTATTATTATTATTATTGAGTAAAATATTTTTTGACTTTGACTTTGACTTTGACTTTGACTTTGACTTTGAATTTGACTTTGACTTTGACTTTGACTTTGACTTTGACTTTGGCAAGGATATTAATAATAATAAATAATCTCGGACATTTGACATACCATCTGGTCCCAAAGTAAGCAGAGCTTGTGTTATGGGTACCTCATGACTGATATAATACTTATATACTATTTTTTTTGTAAATAAAGTATAGACCATAATTAAACGCCACTCTAGCTAATGATGTGATTAAAAGAGGATTCTCGTATAACTGTAATAAATACACTCTAAATTTCCATAAAAATATTAAATAATTGAACAAAGAATAATCCATTATTTGAAAACTTTAATCCCACCTACCTTCGAGAATAACGATATTGATAGAATTCTCCCGGGCTTTGTGCAATGCAGGGGGTGGCTCGGTATGACGTATCCTCCCGCCCCATTCCACCCCACCCACCCGCAAACAAACACAAAGGCGGCGCGCGGGATCAGCGGATTCTGTCAGTCGCGCCGCAGCCACAGCGCCGCGCGCACCTTTAAACTCCACTCCACGCATATCATCACACATCACTAAAATATGCAATTCAATTAACATAAAAATACGCCGGATCTAAATTAAGGGTCAATTTATTCAGCATATTCGGGTGGCGATATTTTCGCAAACTGTTTGAATATGTGGCAGTTTGAGGATAACGAGATTTGCTCTATCGGGATGGTGCATCCCTCCAACAGCCGCAATTCCGGGCTCTCGCGGCTGTCCAATATAGCGCATTTTACAGGTAAGCTTGCTTAGTAGTTCCTAACAGATCAACTGAGTTAAGCGACGTTCGTTGCGGTACTGCAATATAGATGGGTGACCGCTAGTGGCATTTATATCAGAGCGCGTCTGAGTTTCGGGTATGTCGAAAAGGAAACCAGGATGATAATAATAATAATAATAATAATAAAAACTTTATTGAGAACACTACAAAAGGAAATAAGAAATTTAAGCCTTAGTTACTTAAATTAATAGTGTCCTGCAATCGACGGTCTTAACGTGGTTACGATTTCTACCAGACAACCGTTTTACTTACTGACTAATCTTAACCCCTTATTGCATGAATTATGAAAGAGATGATGAAAACATTTTTTTTACTGAAAACATCTTTTATTTCTTATTTAGAAAAATTATGATTGAGAAAAAAAAATAAGTGTTTTTATTTTAGAAATTACCACACGAAGCCATATATGGCATCGTATGCAATCTAAAGGAAGTAAAATCATCCATATATGGCTTCGTATGCATTAATAAAAAAAAAAAAAGCTTTATGGAAATCTTTGAAACGATTTCTTTTATCATTGTAACATAAACTAACTTGACATTTCCCACATTTAGTAAATGAACGGCATTTCGAACAGTTCTGGCAAATTTGTCGGCTTGATTTGGTCCACTCGGGGAAATGGTCCACGTTATCTGAACGTACAGAATCTAATGGCAGAAACCAGATCATCGTCACTCAAGAAACCAACACCTGGAATAAGATTAACGTGCTTGGAAGTACCATAAAAGCGAGAAGGCTCCATTGCTGCAAAGAAAAGAAAAAGCATGGGAAGCCATATATGCCCCCATAATCTTTTTGACAATAATGCATACGAAGCCAAAAATGGCAATAACAAAAGAAAGCTCAAAAACGAACAAAAAATACGAAACACACGAAAGCGATATATTTTTCTTATTAAAGCATATGTAAACATTGTACATTGAAATTCGCATGATTTTTACTTACCGTTTTATTGCTTTTTTTCGATTTATAAAATTAGCACTAATTAATTGCACTGTAACGGTCGGACACGCTGCACATAACCTTCAATATTTTGACAGATGGCACTTACCATAGACAACAAAAAATACGTTCCATGAAACGAAGAAATTGTGTATTCGAATTAAACGTTGGTTGCGAAATAACAATATTTTAATTACTCAAAAAAATAAAAATACTTTTAAAGCCATATATGGTTTTGTATGCGGTAAGGGGTTAACTAAATTTAACTTAACTTAAAAAAACATTTAACAAAAGCTATGTCATCGACAGCGAAAACTGAACGGGTTGGGTATTCACCAACCCCCGAACTAGTTTAGAACTGTGTCTCGGAGGTAGTTTCCATCCCTATCGCCCAGTCTCGCTATCCCATGGCAAGCTTTGGATCCATGGCTTCGGATGCATTTTAGAATCTATTGGCGGATGTGCCATTTCAACTATAACTTCATGTAGGTGAAAAGGAAAGCAGCCAATATTAAGTAGGTACTAACATACGAGTGGCTCAGTCAGGCGTCAAAGGAAGGACTTGAGGACTGCACCTAACTGCTGCACTTCCCATAGGCCGTCTTGTATAAGTCAGGAGCTAGCGGTTGATACATTAAGGTAATCTCAATTTCTTAAGTAAGAGACTTTTTTCACGCTTCCGTATGTCAAACTAAAAAGAAGTTTAAGCGAACGCTTAGTCTCGTCTCTAAATCTCAGCCTTATAATGTAATCATCATGATGTGCTTGCCGAGTTTCTGGCCTTTGTGAAGTGGCTGTAAATAACACTCGCATGTCAACACCTCTGTGTGATAATACCCCTATAATATGCAAACATCTGCTACTAGCTGCAATAGCATTTTTGCATAAGAATGGGAACAGTCCTTACTAGTTTTCATAGATAAATCAGTTGATGGATTCACATTATTCAATATTCAATATTATTTATTCAGAACAAAATACACAGGACAAGTTACAAAAAGAACAATGAGAACTGCAAAGTTTTAAAAACTGTGGAGTGGTCTTAATTAACATCACCTCCTTGTTGCTAGCGACTGATGATTTTATTTTATAGCAGACATTCTTGTTTCTCCTGTCCTTAGGATGTATCTTCAAAGCCTTGGCATTACAGACTATTTCAATTGTTTCTTTACAATTGTATCATCTGCTGGCATCTTATGTGATTCTGATAATATAAAAGCATGATACTTTACAGTATTTAGTTCCTATTGATCAATTGGTATCACGGAAGGTTGATGTTGATTGTCAGACATGATGCCATTTAAATAGAAACCTTAAACCAATAAAATATAAAGACGGGGTGCCGCGATCAATGGTGGCAATTCGGTTGGTTCATTTCTAAAATTAGGAATTATCTAAAATATATTTAGTCAGTCATAGCATTTGTAAAACCTATTCGGTTGGTACCATCTAACTAAATTAGGAACGCTTAATTATGTTAGATCAAATTAAATTAGGATAAGTTGGTAGCAGCAGAATACCAAAGGTTAATTTGACAGTTCAAAACATTTTAGCTAAAATTTGTTAGGTTGGTGCCAACAGAATTGAGGCCAATGAATACTATAAACCGTGCTTCTCTGTGAAAAATACACGTGCTTGTATTTTACAAATACACCTAAATCATGCTCCTTGCTCCTGGTACGTGTCACATCATCGTCCAATAAACATTATACAAAATCCTTGCACCTTAGTTGTTCGATGACGTTTCAATTGAGCAAAAACTTACGATGTATTTCAAAAAAGATAAAATAGAAAAGTGTTACTAGTGTTTTGTTTTTTGTGAATTTTCTTTCTATTATTTATTTCTATTATTTAAATTTATTTATTTAATTTATTTATTTCTATTATTTATTCATATCATTCAATATCAATATTGAGTCTCTGTCTGTCTGATTGTTTGTTATGTATTCACACAAAGCTAAACGTCCGATCAGATTTTGATGGAAATGTTATGGTTCGGTATGATATATGGTATAATGGTAACGTTAATTAGAAGAATAATGGTATATATTTTCAATATTTTGTCTCCTACTTCTTCGTTCCAATTGTTTTCAAAGTAATTGATAGTTTTTTAAATCTAATTAGTCAATAATAAATAAATAAATAATGCCGGAAATTTCACACAGCATCATCTGGCCCCAAAGTAAGAAGAGCTTGTGTTATGAGTACCACATGACTGATATACTGCTTATATTATTTTTTTATTTCTTGTTATTTATACATATTATATATAGAAACACCCAGACCGGAGACAAATACTTTCAGATCATACAAACATTTGTCCCGTTATAGTCGTTTTTACTTGCAGCTTGCACTTATATGCGGAAAGTAAGCGATTTGAGCACCGTGAATACGCGTCAAAATCATTTGATCCGTGAAGCCGTGTGCACAAATTAGTAGACACTGGCCTCAATTATGTTGGCACCAACCTTATTAATTTAAGCTAAAATTAGGTTTTGAACTGTCAAATGAAACTTTGGTATTCTGCTGCTACCAACTTATCCTAATTTAATTTTATCTAATTTAATTAAGCATTCCTAATTTAGTTAGATGGTACCAACCGAATAGGTTTTACAAATGCTATGACTAACTAAATATATTTTATACAATTCCTAATTTTAGAAAAGAACCAACCGAATTGCCACCAGTTGGCTAGACTATTAAAGGATATTCAAGACACACAACTGACACAATAAAAAAAAACTGCTTTTATTTCTCAAAGTTCTGCAGATATTCTAAAAAAGATTTCATCAGTGCGAATGGCTCATTTAGTTCTTCATCATCGCAAAGACTAATTAACAATGCAAGCGGCAAGTCGTCTAACTGCAATAGCGCTTTGGAAGTGCGCCAGGGAGTCTAGGCTTTGCAAATTTTCAGCAGAAACCACGAAACCACCGAGATACTCCCTGGGTCCATTTAGAAAATGCCGATCGATCGAAAATACAGCTTTTTGAATTTGAATTTTGTTTGTGCTTTGAATATCATAATAATTTTCCTGCTCTTATCTCACGTTTAGAAGGGTCGGTACAACATCTATCCTTTTTCCTTGTAATGTTTTGAATAATGTAGTAAAAAGCTCTGAAAATTAACAGTGATCAAATAGTAACAATAAATTCAGAATACACCATAACTTAAGGCTAGATATATCTTTTATATAGGTAAATATGGAATTCCTTTTACCTGCAAAATGTCAAATCCCACATTTATTGAAACCTAAAATTAGTACTTACTTACCTAATTACGACTTTTCAGTAAGGTAAGGTTGCTATATGTCCAAATTGGAAGCAACGGAGATAGGATGTAGCCAACTGCAATTACTAAACAATAAAAACAGTAAGATACAGAAGTCGAAACGGCTGAAAGCCGTTTTCATATCTTTACGGTTACGGATTTTTTCATACCGCTTTCGAGAATTCAATGTAGTATTTTATTAAAACCTATGAAGCCGCGGCTAAAAAATTACTTGCATGGTTTCATATTTGCATCATTTACCAATGGTTAAGAGTCCACATAAAAAAATACAATTGCGTTTTCCTTCTGGCTCCTAGTACGAGTATCTATACGAGTATAATATATAGCTGAAGGTATACTGTGACTTACAATGTTTAACGGATGTTTTTCATTTAAAGTGCTCTTTTCAATCCCATTTCCTTGTTCACTTGTGTAGCCGTAAGTGCTACCGATTAATCTAATTCTTCCACCATCTGCTCTTAGGCACTATTACCGCCCACTTTCAGGATTCACAAACCCCTTTATGTTTAAATACGAGTACATAAGAAAAATCCAACGTGACTTGGCAAGATAAATAAATAAATAAATAAATAAATAAATAAATAAATAAATAAATAAATAAATAAATTAATTATTTATTTATTTATTTATTTATCTTGCCAAGCAAATGTGGCTGTTTGGAGTGGACCATTTTAAGTCACGTTGGATTTTTCTTATGTACTCGTATTTAAACATAAAGGGGTTTGTGAATCCTGAAAGTGGGCGGTAATAGTGTGTGAAATGTCCTGGATTATTAATTAATTAATTAAATTAATTAATTAATTAAATTAATTAATTAATAATCCAGGACATTTCACACAACATCATCTGGTCCCAAAGTAAGCAGAGCTTGTGTTATGATACCACATGACTGATATACTACTTATATACTTTTTTTTATCGTAAATACATACTTATTATATATAGAAACACCCAGACCCGAGACAAATACTTGCAGATCGTACAAACATTTGTCCCGAAGCGGGAATCGAACCCGCAACCTTCTGCATCTCAGCCGGGTCTTAGCCAACTGCGCCACATAGGTCGTCAATTATCTGCTTGGCAAGATAATCGCATCGCATGCCGCGCCTTGGATGCTTCATGTACAGGTGCACCTTTAACTGCTCATGGTAAAGCTCGATAAAGTTGAATGCAGTCATAACTTGGATGGGGTTGACTGAATTGGTGGCCCTTAACTGAAATGTTAAGTTCGATAGTCGGTATCTCGCTAATATGGCGCTGAACGAACGAGTAAAGAACGATCCTTGCTACGTCAAACTACCCAGTCAAACCTGAAAAAATATTGTGCCAACATACAATCTCTTGCGTTTCATCTGTGAGGGATGACCGAGGACTGTTTATTTAATTTTGGTAGCAGCATTTATTAGCATATTAAGCAACTGCATAGTGTACCTGTAGTCCCTCGGCCCCGCAGTTCGTCGACCCGGTTCCCGTGCCCTAGTTTCTACACTTGCCCAGATGCCAGGACACCCCGGATGCAACAAGTATTATTTTACACCGTATGTGACTGTGTTGATATTATCATTCATTTTGCTAAATAGATCTCCATTTTGCACCGACAGCTTTCGATTCTTACACATTATTAATCCGTAAATTTTCAAAGGCCTATCAGTAAAGACATCTGCATTGTTTCGATTCATTTTCAAGAGTCTTCATTAGAGTGAGCGAGTGAAAGAGACAATTCCTCTGCGTTTCATCTTAAACTTTCGATTCAGTTTTGCGAAGCTGGTTACATACAAACCCCTTGATGGGTTTCATAGGTCCTAAGCCTGTGACTTAACAACTGCTGGCACAGCTCGAAGCAAAGAAAAAACTTCAATTACTACAAAAGCGTGGGAAGAAAAACTGATTAAATGTTACCCCACACAGTTGTACAGTTTTATAGTAAAGATGGTAGACAAACAGTTTTCGATTTAGTTGTAAAGCTGGTTTTACGAAAAGAAATAGCTTCTTAAAACTACACAGTGCTTTCAGTAATAATATAAGTTGACTTTGTATTATTGTCTTTCGTGATTGTATTCCGTTCGTGCGAGCTTTAACCTTTGTGGAAAAATATTAACATACCAGCCCATGTCGTTTACATCGAAATGGGAGTTAGGTATTTACTGGTTTTCAGGGTTCCAAAGTCCAACCAGAAACCCCTATAGTTTCGCCATGTTTGTCTGTCTGTCTGTTTGTCTATCTATAAGATGCCTAATCAGAATTACTAACGTACTTTCGTACAATACGTACTAAGGTATTGTACGAAAGTTATGAAATTAAATAAATGATTGTAGGAGTACCTCCCTTAAACGTAAAGTGAGCTTATTTTGTTATTTTGCTACCCCTTCCTGTGGCATATCATTGAATAAGTATTTTAAACACAATTAGGTTTCGATACAGATTTTCGTTAGACACTAATAATAATAATATTAGTATGAACTTGTTTTGTACATTTGTTTTTCTAATTGAACTTGTTGATCGATCGAGCGAAAAACAGTTTATTTTTATATGTTTGTGTGTGTTCGACGATAAAAAAAACTAAAGTTATTTAAATGGATTAAGTAAAATATAAAAGTGCTTTGTTTGTACGTTTGTTCAGAGGATGCTGTGTGAAATGTCCGGGATTATTTATTTATTTCAAAACATTTTATTTATTTTTATTCTAGGAATGTGTAGTTTTTAAGATACAACATAAAAACTGAACCATTTCGAAATGAGCTACAGTTTCGCTGACCTAAAATCGGTTTAAGCTAAAATCGATTTTTAAATACACAAATTAGATAAGTAGATAGTGACGGGGAACTGATCTGATGATGGAGCCAGGGTGTTGTTCAATGGGACTCCTTAATAAATAGTCAGATTGAGCTGAAACTTGGCATACCTGTCAAGAATGACTGCTATATTAAGGTGACAGCTAGCTGAATAGTGAATATAAACCTCAACTATTGACTCCATGACCATAATCAGGACAAAGGTCCTGACTGACTGACTGACTGTCTGGTTTATATATATATTATATATTTAAATTTACAAAGCACGGTAAGGTTCAAAAAAAGTGCAGCTCGCTTCCGTCGCCAGATATATACTTTAATGTGCTCGATTCGTTCGCTACGATTAAAAATGCGCTACGCTCGCCCTTAACATTTAGAAGCTACTTGCTTTGCGTTCTCTTATAATAATAACTTTATACTATTTAGCGCAATTGACTTCCCATGTATCCATATTGCGCTCATCTGAACCTATCGGCAAGCACGGTAAGGATCGCTAATTGAAAAAAATGCGGCTTTACTCGCTTGCCGGTTTATTTAGGGTATCTCTATGTGAATGGTAAGAGCTTGCTTCATGTTTTATAATTTTAAGTGGGAGAATTGTTCGTATCGAAAGTATCGGTGTAGGAATTTGAATCAATTAAATTTTGGGAATACATCGAACAGTTATTAATACCCAATTACAATCAGTCAACTTACTTACGCAAACGCTGTGGGTAACAGCAAGATATTTGTATATATAATAGGGAAATCGCAGGATCTCAGTTCGGGCCGAACTTTAGCATTCTGATTTGCTTCCTGGGCACAGATGATGACTGATGGTTTCTAACTGCAGGTTCTGTAGTGTTAGATTAGTTTCTCCAGTTGTATGGGGTCTTGCGTTATCGTGGTGCAATAACGGTGAAAATCGGTTGACGAGTAGGGGCTGTTTTTCAGCAAGCTTTGACATCATTGTTCGCAGTTCTGTACAGTAGACGAGGGCCAGTCATTTCGTTGTTCGCTTACGATTGTCGTAAAGCATCCTCTTTTCGACGCACGTCACATTACGGTACAAAATCTTTTCTTTTCTGTACCTTTTTTACTGATGTTGAAGCTAGCCTTATAGCTTCAACACCCCCTTTTTTTGCAAATCAGTCAAATCATGAGGCACCCATTTTTCAAGTTGTTTATTTTACCAATTTGGTGCAAATGGGTCAATATTGTGGGTAAGCTAACGTCAAATCATGCCGCTAATTTCTTAGTAGTTTGTTATGGATCGGCTTTCACTATCACTTTCAATTTTTTTGTTATTTACCTTTAGCTCGTGGTTAATTATTATTAAATTTAAACATTAATAATTACATTAAACGCGAATAAACAAAAAAAAAACGTTTTTGTGCGTACATTAGCCTTGTGCTCTTCAAACACAGTATTGATGTAGCGAGCTGAATCTGCTGCGTTAATTTCACGTCGGAATTTTTATTCAAAAACCAGAAAGTGAAGCTGTCTTTAGTGTGACTACAGAACAGTCCAGATTGTTTACCAACTTATTGAGAAAATTAATGACATTGACTCGTTTAAGCACGTTTTGAATCAAATTCACCAAATCGTCTGTTAGCAAACGCGTCAATCTGGCGCTGAAAGAGAATTTAACGAACCAATAAGCACTTGCTTCGAAAACCATTGTTCAATGCAAACAACGAGTCTTCCAGATAAAGATGGTTTCCACAATAAATAATTCAATTTCGATCCCGAAAGCCCTCCAATAAAGATGCTCCAAGATGTTTGGAAAATAAACTTGAATTGGTTGATTATTTGTATGATATTGTTATTCTTTGTAAGCAACTCGTAGATAATATATAAGTAATTTAATCAATTTGTTATATGTGACTTTTTCCTTCCAAAATTTATCAAAAGAGGAATAAATATATTTAAATTAAATTGAAGGCTTTGGATGATTTTCGATCTGTAAATTACCTTCACTCTCACTGCTGATTGAATAGGTCCTAGATGTGGGAAGAAGTGGATGACGTCAATGTTTTTATAAAATCTAATTTGTAGCAGGCCAAGGATAGTTAATTTCGCGTTTGAGGAGCCTGGTCGTGTAATTTCGTGATGGTTATCCGCCACACGATTCGCGTGCCGCTTGCAATTTCAACTTTTCCACTCTGTAAGTTTGTAACTTTGTTGGTGGTGTTGTTCTTTGTCTGAAATTAAGAGTGATTTTAGGCAGTTTCTAGTTAAGTTTCATGTTATGAATACAAATCAAGGTGACACTGATAAGATAACTTTGTTAGACTTAAATTAGGTTTCCTACATATTTGATGAGAAAATAACCGCTGTTTTGAAAGATAAGATTCAAACTTTATCTGTATTACTAAAATAACCATTTTAGGTACGAGTATATATGTGATAGTTTTAAAATTTATCATACTGCAAAATTTTTTGGCACATGTTGCCCTCTCCATTAGGTGGGATGTCTGCCAACTCGTCCTGATCTTTTGAAAAATAAAACATTTTAATAGTGTTTTTACTGTATCCAATAAACGTCGTATAATAAGACGGTAATTCTAGACACCATAGTGGCGACAGGCGAGGTCAAGGTCACATGGTTTCTAAGCAACTCAACCGTCAACAAAGCAGCTTGAATTATGCTTTCAGGACAGGGTTTTTGTGTTGAATATTAATAACATTAATAATAATTAATTACGTATACATCGAGCCGAAGTTGTCAGTAGAGTTTAATGAGCTGAATAACATTTGCTCCATGTTGGGTGCCATTCAAATTCAAATTTAATTTATTTCTTATATAAAACATTACAGGTAATATTACCTAGTCATATTCATAGTCAAAGATGACTATGTTCAATTGAGGATGCTGGCAAGCTTGTTTAGATTTCGCTGTAGTCTGGAGATAGGTGATTGTTGGTGCGTCAATGTGCGCGCCCAGGTATTTGCAAATAACGGCACGCGTCCTGAACGGAACCTGGTTCTATTCTCTGGCATTCAAATCTGACTAGCTTCTTTTAGAAGCTCAGTGAAGTCGAGGCAGCCTCTGAGGATACGGCATAACTATTATTATCTGATCATTACATCGCTACGTCGGTATAAATCATAAGTGTGTGTTTTTTTGTGGGTTGAGTTTAAAAACCTACCATCTCGATCATGTTAAAGATTCTTAACTAGTTTCTAGTTTTGTCTACTTTACCCTTTAAAAACCCCACATTGGGCACCATCGAACCGATCTAATTTATATAATGATATTTAATCATGCAACAAATTAAATCGGGCTCTGATAATCTTTTCAAATGAATTTATCTCAAGTATCGTTTCAAAGATTAGGATTAAGTCAACCCACGGCACCCACGTTGGGTGGCAAATACAGGTCTAATTTTAGTGTTTTTAAATTATTTGGATTGAGTTAGTAAATGCTATAGTATCTCTAATTACGTCCTCTATCTAACCACAAGAGATCTGTTTGATTAAAGCCCAGCTACGTTAACTAATTAGCGCGCCGAACGATCTAATTATCCACAGCATTGGACAGATTCAGATGCCTGGTCATGCGGAAGACATTAATTATCCATAAACCTCTATGTTCTGCAGTGAATATTGGCTTCTATAACAGTTGTAGCTTTAGAAAACCTAAGAAGAGATTTGCTTCTGTCTGGACACTGGTGCAATTTTCCCCATTTCATTATATTTTCACCCTTTTCACCACTCTTTTTAACAATTTGGCCTAATGATGCTATTGGTACAGCATTCTTAGGCCATATGCTCAGAACGTGACGAAACCCTCGTATTGAAGAGGCTTATAATTGATATTATAAGCCTCTTCAATGCGAGATCATAGTTAGTTGGTGGAGTGGGGTGATGCCCACATCCACCATCTAGCTTACAGGCTACAATTGGTATAATTATGGGTTTATAAGAAAAATACTTGTTACAGGTATATCAACGCTGCCTAGCTGTGGCACGCCGGATACGATCGAGAAGTTGCCGGAGATGTCGGTGGCTGAAGAGAAGCGGCTACGGCGCGCGGCCCACGCGCTACAGCAAAGACTGGTGCTGCGTCAGTGGCTCTCCACTCATAACTTACAGCATGCCTACTCCAAGTACGTATACTCTCATCAGTATACAATACAAACATTTGTTCGTAACACATGTTTGTTCTGGTTATCAAGATTCCAAGAAAAGATAGATAGACTATGTATATTATGACTGTGTAAGAAAGAAGTGACTACTCACATGACGAGTGATAGGGGAGAGTGTAGGAAAATAACCCGTTGCGTTGTGCCGATTCCACCATATGAGATAAAGGCAGGGATGATTTGCCTCTGCCACTACTGCTTTACTAAAACACTTGCAGCACTAGCTTCTGGTGATGAATGTCTTGTAATGATGTAACAAAATACCGTACAAATTCATGACAGTTTTTTTATACGCTTCAGTTGCGATATGCTTGCTTGCGATACTGTGTTCATCGACCAAACGCAGGGTAACACAAACATTCAATATCTCTTCCAGTATCCAGTATGAAACTCCAGTTGCTTTTGAGATCAGAGCGTGATAAAAATTCAGACCGATTCTCGCTATCAACTTATATTATTCGTTTGATCGCGAGCGCAGTTGACTGAACTTGCATTTTTATGAAAGTTGCTGAAAATTCCGTGCGAGGATTCCCAAGTCTGCAGCGAAATGTTCAAGGAATAGTTCTTGAACATTTCGCTTAGCATGCAATTCTCAAGAGTTTTCTAGTTTCTGTTTGTGTGTGATGTTTGATCGTACATTTGACTATCGGCTTAGACATCCTTATTGATCTAGAGATCTGAAAACCCTGAGGTTTTAGTTACAGCGTGTAAGTAGCTATAGAGCTTGCCCATGGTATTTTTCTTGATGTTAATTTATAGACAAACCTTCTCCTTAGTAGACATAGACATAGACACTCATTGATTTGTTACTCAAGCACACACAATCAGTACAAACAGAAAAAACATTTTCTAGAATAAACAAAAGTGGAGAATACAGAGAGTATGTCATGTATCTGTGTGGCACAGTAACAAAAAGGTCTCGACTCAGCATAATATGCCTCGCCACTTGGAGGTAGCTAGGCGCTGGTATTCTATCGAAACCTTCAGCCAAAAGACCCTGTGAGATATTTTTGTGGAGTGTTGTGTAAATTTTATATTAATGAATAGGAAATGTAATGTAGGAATAGAAGTACAATAATATGGTATCTTTGAGAGTTAATCAAAATAAATACAGATAGAATAAAATAATAAATGCAATAATTATAATTATAGGTAATTACCTATGTACTCAAGAATTAACTAATACATAAATACTTACAACTTTAATACGGTAGATAATAAACTGTAGCATAAAACATTATTGGAATAAAAAAAAAGCTATTTGTCCCAAACGAAATTCAGTACTTTCTTTTTGAGCTCAGACTTAAAAATATCTCGACTACGCTTCAGAGGCTGAGAGGTATTTCTTTGAATAAAGGCAGTAAAACACTCTGGCAAGACTCTTGAACCTTCATCAAGTGTTCGATCGAGTGTTTCTTCCAATCAAAGCTAATGGAAGTATGTAATAGGTCCCAGACCTCGTGACGGCGTGAACACTTGTGTTGAATTTCTGCTGAGTTGGATTCTGCTGACATTAGTCTAAAAAAATTGTAATCTATTGTAAACTCTAGTTTAGGTAGCTTCTCTGCTGTCAAATTAACTTAAGGGTAGCTATTTAAGCTACAAAGTGTGTTCAAGTATCTCAAGAGATAGCCAACTTGAGTTAAGTTCATTAGTGGAACTTTTCCCTGCAGAAACATACTTGTACAATGCAAGTTTGTCCGGCCAGGGGTATTAGCATAACCTAAGTTAGAGAGAGATCCTCTGAACCTGAGTAATGATACTGTAATGAACCCGAAACTTATACCAGAAACTTGTGTGAGTTTTATCATCATTATATTTATCTTTATTCTGAGCTCAAATTAGGACCATTAACATTATTAATACAAAGTTGTATGTAACCAAGGCTGTGTTTATTTAAGCTCAAATCATTATGGCAATAAAGAAGCTTTATAAATTGATAGAAAAAGGCAATCCGAGCTCGATGCTGTTTAACGAGCGGACCGGTCCTATATTCATGGCCTCCCTTAGCCTCCTCACCCCCGCAACAAAGGGTATTGAAATTTTTATCTCCTGAATCCAGCCTCCCAGCACAGAATAATAATAGTGCTACAGACTTCCTGATCAAATCCTTTGGTCCTATTGAGTACTTGCTTTTTATTTCTCTATATTGGCCTTAAGAAAATCCAACTAAACGAAGAATAAATAAATAAATATTACTGGACAATGCACACAACACCATCTAGTCCCAAACTAAGCATAGCTTGTATTATGGCGACTAGATGACTGATAGAATATTTATATATTTTTATATACACACTTATGATACTTTAAAACACCCAGACACAGAACAAACACCTATGTTCATCTCACAAATGTTATCCTGTAATGGAATCGAACCCTCACCGTACAGCTCAGAAGGCATGGCTACTACCACCTGAGCTGACAGGCCAGTCTTACATAAGAAGACGTATTTGATTAAACTCTTTCGCATGATGCATTTTGCGTGCATGTCCATATTGTGTATGTTCGTATGAGCCAGTGGCTAAATTTAGTGATGGAATTTTTAACCCAGCAACAGCCACCGTTATAGCCATGCAAAAAGCTACTCTATGGTATTTGGACTTTAAACTGCGCCTGTTATTAACAGGGGTTTAACTAGGTAGTAAAAAATGCATAACTCTTTCAAAAGCTTTATTTTACATCCAAATTTTATAGGTCACTCATGTGCTGTCATCATAAGTATGCCATGCCAGCCGACCTAGGTATTGTTCGAATCTAGGTCAACTCACTTCACTCACTTCAGCTGCCTATAGGGATTCGACTTGTAAACATGAAGACCTTATGGAAAGTGTCATAAAAACAGACGTGATCTTATTTTCTTTCCCAGTGGCACCAAACGCCGCAGTTAATATTGTTATAGCAATTATTATTAAAATTGGCTTTGGCTTCGAGCTCTTTGGCTAAAAGGCGGACTGCACGAGAGTAATTGGATTAAAAGTGCATATGGTCTGTTAAACTCACGCTAGTGTGCTATAACGTGTATTTGATCTCTCAAATACACGTAATAGCACACTAGCGTAGCCTTTATGAAAACAAAACAAGCATGCTCATGTGATCCACAGGATTTTTACTTAGTCTTTGAGAATATTTTAGGGAGTTAGTCAGAGCCATGTCCAATGTACGAACAATCTAAGTTTTGGTTTATGAATAGAACTCAATTGTATTGTACTATTGCATTGTACAAAATACGGGATCTACATAATATATCTAGAGTTACACAAAGAAAGTTCGCATTTCTATAAGTACAAAATCCTCTGTTTTATTTAACAAGTCTTATGCATTATGTGCTTCGTTTATTTATAAAACTATTTTTTATAAGTTCGGCGTTTCTTTTTTTTTTTCTTTTTTCTTTTTTCTTTTTGTAATTTTCGTTGGCATGAAAAATCTTCAATCTGATTACAAAATGTCCCTTTAAACACTTCATCGCGGCAATATTTCGCGAAGAGATAAGATTTATCACTTCAGTGTTCTTACGGATCCCATTTATTTCCTGGGCCCTCGCTGCCCCACGTACGGTTCAATGATGTATGGTATCTCCCGCTTCATTGAATCCGGCAGTTGTGAAAATGTATTTCAGTTTTTAGGCTTTGGGTAAGTGCTCAATTATGTTTAGTCAGTTTTCTGTTTGGTGTGTGCTTTCGCCAGGGGCTGCGCTTGCATGCCAACAAGCTATGTGTTATTTACTAACTTCTTAGGTACGACCACGACCACGAGGTAGATGTCTTATCAAATAGATTCAGCGTAGTTAAGGTACATACAGTAACATTTACAGGAACATACCCCTGCGTAATATTTACTGAAAGTTTGTACTAGACCATTATCAGATTACGCTGCTTCTGCTAACCCAACCCAGTTCAAATAACAGACACGGCCCGAAGGTAAACAGAAAATTCAAAAGCAAATATTTGTCGCGAGTCTCCCTATAACAGTTTATGGTTCCTGAGGTAAGCGAATCGAAATAATACGAATTATTGGAAGGTTCGAGTGCTAAGGTTCGATTAAAGTGATCGTTGTATTGATTGTATTGAATAACATGATTTGACTCTGACTAAGCAGGTTGAGCGAGTTTAAAGGAGCGTGTTTTCAAATGTTTTATCAATAAACATACTGCAGAAACGACCTTGCTATAAAAATAAACACACCAGGCAGGTACACCTTCTAATAAGATCATTATCATTGTAAACCTTTTGGTAAAATTTGTTGTAGCTTATTGATATCCTATGGATCTCAAAGAACTATTTGTGGCCAATTTCTTCATGCGGTTAGAGTATTATACTTAGTATATTTGAATATAGCACTATCCTCTGTTTAACCTTCCACGTTCAAAGCTTTTCATAAATCCTGACAGCAACAAACTCAAGTTATTGGTTAAAACTAAATATGAAACGATACAACTTATATAAACGAGTAGCTTATCACAAATTAAATCGTCTGGGATTTAAGTTATAAACGCCATCTAGATATAAATTCGACTTTGAAAACTCATATCTGATTTTTAAGTTCCGATTTTTTTTGTATATTGCTAAATAAAACTATAACTTATATAAACCAAGCTTTGAAGGTATTGTTCAATTGGTTTTGGCACTGCCATAGATACACCTTGACCTTGTGACTGTGCAAATAACTTAGCAAAATAGTTCCATTGTCCCAAGTGCCAGTGGAATTGGTTATTAAAACAAACTTGCTCTGTCTCGGTATTGTTGTCTCCAAGTTCAGCAAACTTATTTCGTTTTACGCTAGTTTTTGAGTAGTCGAGTCTGGTTTCAATTGGAATTTCTTTCAAATGCACAAGTTGAGGCATAAATTACATTACTTTGTTGGGTCTATTGTGCAGTCTAGATTTTTATACAACTGAGTTGGAATTTTAATTCAATTCTTTACAAAATTCAAGGCATCGCCACATAATAAAGAATCGTATGCTTTGCTAAGACTCTTTCGGCATTTTGTGTGCTTTTCTGATAGCGTTTGTAGCGTCATCAAACTCTACTTATCTTTGCCGTTAAAATAATGCTCTGGCCCATATTACAGCCGTCTAAATATACAGTTAATTTATCCAGTTTAGGGCCGACCTCGCTGCCTGGAATGGCAAACTCGACGGAATTTGACCCTGAAGGTTTAAAGACCCTTTCAGAAAACAGGGTTCGGGCAAACAAGCAGTGCGTTACTTTAACAGTATTTTGGTTATAAATGTACCCTTTTTCTTTCAACGTCTCTTAGCTTCTGTCAAAAGTTAATCACTGTTTAAAATAGTGGCATCCCTTTTTGTGAGATAGTAATAAACAGTGACAAGGGCGAGTCTTAAGCAGTGTCTATACAGTGTTCAAGTTGAGAGGTTTTTATAAGTAAGGCTGTTAATATGTAATCAAGTGCTTACAAATAAGTAAATAAGATTTACTAGTTCATGTACCTATAGATAATAATAAATAATACCGAACATTTCACACAGCAAGATCTGGTCCCAAAGAAAGCAGAGCTTGTGTTATAGGTACCACATGACTGATATACTACTTATATTTTTTTTTTGTAAATACATACATATTATACATAGATCTATAGGTATACTACTTCAAACTATAAATCTATAGATTGTATACCTACTTGTTCAGTTTTCAAATTACTTAATTTATCCTAGTGTTGACGAGCATTTGTTATACCATTAAATTATTCAGATTCTATCTATCTGGCCTATTTGAGCCATTAGGCTAGATGAGCGTCCTTTCCACTACGACTCTCTTCGGTCCTGAGCTAACGTCATCCAATGACTGGGCCATTTGGCTAGATGAGCGTCCTTTCCACTACGACTCTCTTTGGTCCTGAGCTAACGTCATCCAATGACTAAGCCATTTGGCTAGATGAGCGTCCTTTCCACTACGACTCTCCTCGGTTCTGAACTAACGTCATCCAATGACTGACCAAGGTATGTCGTCAGTCTCTGCCCTATTCAGTTTGCTTGAAGTTCTCCTTGTTATAAAAGTAGGCTACACCCAGATTAAATCGTACTCAACGCTCCGGAGCCGGGATAAGTTGAGAACTGTGCTAGTTCAGAACTACTGTTACAGAACGGATGTTACTTTATTAATCAGCCCCTCTAAGGTACTGCCTACGAGTAATTGAAATTGCTCTATCCACAGCAACATGACATTATTGTTATGATGCCACATGAACTTGAACATACTCGTACTTACATAATTTTGACGACCTCTGTAGCGCAGTGGGCTTATGTCCGGCTGATACGCAGAAGGTTGCGGGTTCGATTCCCGCCGCGGGACAAATGTTTGTATGGTCTACAAGTATTTGTCTCGGGTCAGGATGTTTCTATGTATAATATGTATGCATTTACAAAAAAATAATGTTTAAGTAGTATATCAGTCATGTGGTATCCATAACGCAAGCTCTGCTTACTTTGGGGCCAGATGATGCTGTGTGAAATGTCCGGAATTATTTATTTATTTATTTACATATTTCCGTCTCAACTTTTGTCAAAAGTAAATTACTGTTTAAAATGTTTGCGGACACATCCGCCAGATACCACATTTGTCAGATAATTTATTTCTTCCGCATTCGTCAGATTTTTTCAACCTCTGACGAAACGATATTATTCATGATTCCTCATTCGACAGATTTCGCGTTTGTCATAAAGAAATTAATCAGATCGAAACCAGTTGGTTAGGTTATGTTAGAGTATAGAAAACAATAAGCAAGGCGAGCGAGCAAAGCGAGCGTGGTGCGGCAGCGGACGCTGAAGCGCCAGAAGAACATAATTCGTCTGTCTAGATGCATAACTCTGGTGAATGTGTCTTCCTTCGTTTTCCTTATTCGTCATCAATGACCAAACTGAACGAAAATTAAAATATTTTTGATTTATGGCGAATGTGTCGTGAATCCTAAAACAGTGCCATCTCTTTTTGTACGTATTATACATACTCGTATAAGTGCACTCATGACTGTAAGCTTAATTCCCTGGCATGGTAATCATACAAGAGAGTATGATTACCATGCCAGGGAATTAGGCTTACATACTAACTAGCCATTCAGTTGGTAGTAGCAATGCCCTCTACGCTGAAGGTTGTGGGTTCAAATCCCTCTCAGGACAAACAGTAAATAAATAATGCCGGACATTTCACACAGCATTATCTGGCCCCAAAGTAAGTAGACCTTGTGTTATGGATACCACATGACTTATATATACTACTTATATACTTACTTTTTTGTAAATACATACATATTTAATATTTGTATGTATACATATTTATAAATAAATAAAATTATTATACATAGAAACACCCAGACCCGAGACAAATACCGGCAGATCATACTTTTGTCCCGCGGTGGAGTCAAACCCGCAAGCTTCTGAGTCTCAGCCGGGCCTTGACCCACTTAGGTTGTCATATTAAACATATTTGTTTTATGTTGATTTTATGTTCTATTTTCAGTCATCTTGTTCCCATAGAACAAGCTTTACTTAGTTTGAGACTAGATGGTGTTGTGTGGATTTTCCAGCAATATTTATTTTGACGACCTCTGTAGCGCAGTGGGCTAAGGTCCAGCTGAGACGCAGAAGGTTGCGGGTTCGATTCCCGCCGCGGGACAAATGTTTGTATTATGTGCAAGTATTTGTCTCGGGTCTGGTTGTTTCTATGTGTATAATATGTATGTATTTACAAAAAAATATATGTATAAGTAGTATATCAGTCATGTGGTACCCATAACACAAGCTCTGCTTACTTTGGGGCCAGATGATACTGTGTGACATGTCCGGGATTATTTATTTATTTTCATTTATTTATTAACTCCAATGCTCACTTAGTTATTTCTTAGTTCGATTTTAAATAGTTGATGCGACCTAGATTCCCGAGTTCAGAATAGCTGTTCTAAAATGCAGGGTAGTCGGAAGTGCTGAAACAGAAACCGATGCGCGGTAGTGAATAATTATTCCCGCATCGTGAATTATTCACTCAAGTGCGCTACCTACCAGTCTTGGTAAATCGTGGCTCTGTAGCTGGCCAATTAGCGGAATAGCTTCATTAACGATTATTAACGAATAACGATATTTTTACGTAGAAGATTTTATTACAATAGGTATTATCTTGACTGGCCTGTCAGCTCAGTTGGTAGTAGGGCATGCAAACCGATAATCGATAACCGATAATTTATCGATAATCAGTAAATTTTTGTCAGGGATAATTATCGAAAAAATTCGATAAAAATACCGATAAACGATAATTTCATCAAGGTTTTATGTAATCATTAAACCCCATTATCAACTCAGACCGACGTAAATATATAGACGCCTCGCCGCTATCAACCAAAGTGAAGTCACCATTTGTTAAATGGTTCCCTATAATTAGGTAAATTTGTATGAATGCGTAAAAAGTTGTGGTGGTTAATTCATTTACAAATTAATTATTATGTTGTGCACTACTACAACTAATAACGGTGTATTTTTTTGTAACTTTCACGATCAGGGTTAATATTGCTTTAGTAGTTAACGAGTATTTATCGCGTGTTACCGCGTATTATAATTTATGCCTAATATTTCGGTTATGTATGTTTATTACATCGCCATTTATTGAGCTATTTAGAGTTGATTATTTTAAAAATGCTTTTCGAGATTTCCTATAATGGATATTTGCTTTTGATCACACGATAAAGTCCAAAACTAGTTACGCACAAGTCATAGCATTCAAAATTATTTGAACAAATCACGCTTGTTTTCGATGGTAGCCATTGTGGATTAATTCAACACTTTCTTATAGCAGTGATTCGTTTTATTTTTGTTTCACTGTTGCTGCTTGAGAACTTAAAACTTTGGAAATTTTATTTTATATCAAAATAATCTATACCAATAAAAGAGCTTAACCTGACTGACTGACTGACTGATTCATCATTGCCGAGCTGAAACCGCTGAAGCTAGAAAGCTGAAATTTGGAAGGTAGCTTCCTTTTACAGCAAAACCACCCATTAATGCGGGGTTTTTGAAATTCAATCCCTAAGAGGGTGAAAAGGGGTGAACACGAATGTATGAAACTTTTTAACGCGTGGTGCGATTTGCTTAAAAAATGATATGTGTGCAGGACGACGCATGGATAGATTATACTCGTAGTTATAACGTAGCTAATAGTTAAAAAGTTATATTTTTAAGTTAATCACCATTTGTTTCGTAGTTAAGATTTATAGTTGCTTTATAGATATTTAAATAAATAAAGTTCTAAATACCTTATAGGGATAGGTAGGTAGGTATATAGATGTCATACAAAGCGTGTCATAGAAAATAGTAAATAGGAAAACTCGCGCAAACGTATCAAATAATAGTAATCAGTAATAGTGTTAAAATAATGTGATAGAAATAGGTACATCATATTGAAATAGCCGACCCAGAGTATTGAAAATGTATAGGAAAAATAAAGCTCTCTGATTGGCTAAAATTCCTCGCTTCCTATTGGTCCGCCAATCAGAGAGCAGCTTTATCTGGGCAATATTTTGTATAAATATTGAGCGATATGTAGCGACTGGCATTCAGTCCAGTAGCAGCCTAGCAGTAAGGAACAAGAAGAAAATAAAGAAAGAAAAAACTGAATGGTGTTTCAAGCTCTCAAATCCCAGCGCAAGGAATGTATGGAATCCTGTACATTTAATGGTCCTCCGATAGCCGGATAAGAAGCCTGAAGCCTCAAGAAAAGAAGAATCAAGACTCTCACATCGAGCCACTATGCCGGTCACACGCTCCGTTGGAAAGGGACGCGCACAGTCGTCGGCTACGAACCCGTCTTCGTCCGAAGGAACTACGGCAACATCTGGAACCTCCGCGACTGAGACTACGGTGGAAACCTCCGCAACTGAAATATCGGCGGAAACCTCTACTACAGAAGCCACAGCGACGACTGCGGATACCTCTACGGCAACGGGTACATCAGCCGCCACAGAGAAGAGTGGCGCCACGACGAGGAGAGCGGAGAGCCTTACTGCTAGGGACACTGCTACGCCATCTACAGCTGTTCCCCCCAAGCCCGCATCAAGAATAGAACCTACGAAGAGGGGAACGAAGCACAAGACACGACTGGATCCATGCGAGGAACGCATGCCGCTGCCGGACCCGCAGCGCCGAAGCGCCGCTGGGTCTACCCGTTCCAGATCGAAAGCACAGAAGATAGCAAGAGCGAAAGAAGATCTCCTGCGCATTCAAGCCCAGCTAGCTGCTGCCACGCTAGCTCGTATAGAAGCCGTGGACACTGACGATGAAGAGGATGACGACGCTTCCATCTTCTCAAAGTCTGAAGTCAACACCCGAGTGGACACCTGGTTGAACACTCAAGCACAGGCGATGTTAGCAATCTCCAACGAACCTCACCAACGGGAACCCGTTCCTGCCCCTGCAATAGACTCGGTCGCCGCCATTGAAGAGGACCATCGGATAGAAGGACACAGTACCCCGCCGAACCACATAGACGAAGTACTGCTGCAGCCTGCAGTACCTACACCGGCGGGAGTGAACCTAGAACCAATATATAGCGCCCCGTCGAAGCCTATAGACAAAACACTGCTGCAGCCTGCAGTGCCAACACCGGCGGGAGTCACCTTGGAACAAACCCTCTCAAGCTTATCAGCAGCGATCACCAGCGCCATCAAAGCGGGACAGAAGTCGAAGTTCGTTGAGTTGCCTGAATTCAGCGGATCACACAAGGAATGGCTGCCGTTCCGAGCAGCCTACAAAGAAACTGAAGATGTCTACACGAAGGTTGAGAATGTCAATCGACTACGGAAGAACTTGAAGGGGAAAGCCAAAGAAGCAGTGCAGAGTCTACTCATCAACAACACGCACCAACGAAGATCATGGAGACTCTGGAAACGAGATTTGGAAGACCGGAATCTATAGCCAAGCTGGAGATGGATACACTTCGGGCCCTGCCGCGCCTGAATGACTCGCCGAGGGAGACCTGCGTGTTTTCTACTCACGTGACGAACGCCGTATCCACTCTGGAAAATTTAGACTGCGTCCATTATCTCCACAATCCAGAGCTATTCACAGTCCTGTTAGAGAAGCTTACCCCATCGATGCGCCTCAAGTTCTACGACTTCGCAGACACACAACCGAAGAAAGATCCAGCCTTAATGAAGTTCGAGAAATTTATGAAGAGGCAAGCTGAAATATGTGCACCTTATGCGCTGCCCGAAGACATCGCACCGAAAGAGAAGCGTCCACAGAAAGTAAACAACGTAATAGATAGTCAGCCGAATACGAAGAAATGCCCGAGCTGCGAAATAGCAGGACACTCAATAGAAGACTGTGACAAGTTCAAGAAAGCGGATGTCAACAATCGATGGGATATTGCCAAGAATAGAAGACTATGCTTCCGTTGCCTACGCTACAGGAGTCAAGTCCACAGTTGCCGGCAGAAGACTTGCGGCGTCAACGGGTGCAAGTATTCGCACCACAAGATGCTGCACGCGGATAAAGTCCAGAAGCCGGCAGATCCCAACCCAATAGAATCAATCAACTCCGCCTGGACGTCGAACAAGCAGTCATATTTGAAGATAGTTCCAGTCAAAGCGTCTGGACCTAAAGGCACCATCGACACCTTCGCGCTGCTGGACGACGGGTCAACGGTCACTCTCATCGACGAGAGCATAGCCAACGACATTGGAGCCCAAGGACCCGTCGATCCCCTGCACATAGAAGCGATCCACGCCATGAAGACAGCTGAATCGGAATCAAGAAGAGTCAACTTCACAATAGAAGGTCCGAATAGAACAGAACAGAAGATTCAAGCCAGAACGATGAAGAATCTCAAGGTATCGCCACAAAGAGTTTCCAAGGATCAAGTCAACAAATGTCGACATCTAAGAGACATCGGTGAAGTACTGTGCTACGAAAATGCCAGACCTCTAATACTCATCGGTCAAGACAACTGGCACCTTCTCATCTCATCGAAGATCAGGAAAGGGAACGCAAAGCAACCAGTGGCATCTCTCACGCCACTAGGCTGGGTGCTGCACGGGACTCATACCCGTACACTCGGACGCAACATAGACTACGTATCCCACATAGCTGAGGTGCCAGCCGAGGAGAACTTGGAGGATCTGATGAGACAGTACTTCGCCATGGATGGACTCTGCCTCAATCCTAGAAGACCAAAGACAGATCCAGATGAGCAAGCCTTACGTATCTTAGAAGAAAATACAGTCCACACAGAAGAAGGAAGATACGAGACAGCTCTACTATGGCGCAATGACGACATCGTTCTACCGAACAACTACGAATCATCGCTCAACCGACTCTTCGGCATAGAAAAGAAATTAGATCGCAACGCAGCACTGAAGGAGAAATACAACGAACAAATGGAAGCCTTAATATATAAGGGATACGCCGAGCCTGCCCCTATAGAGAAGACTCCAAATAGGACCTGGTACCTCCCACACTTCGCCGTGATCAATCCAATGAAACCGGATAAACTGCGGGTGGTACATGATGCAGCAGCCAAGACGAAAGGAGTCTCCCTCAATCATATGCTGCTCAAGGGACCAGACCTTCTACAGTCTCTTCCTGGAGTAGTGATGAGATTTCGTCAACATCAAATAGCAGTGACGGCGGACATCAAAGAAATGTTCATGCAGGTTAAGCTTCGAGTACAAGATCGAGATGCCCTGAGATACTTATGGCGAAAGGATAGACGAGATGATCAACCTCCTGAAGAATATAGAATGACATCTCTCATCTTTGGTGCATCCAGCTCACCATCGACAGCGATCTTCGTGAAAAACTTGAACGCCAAGAAGCACGAGAAATCTCAGCCCGAGGCAGCAGCTGCAATAATAGAGAAGCACTACGTAGATGACTACCTAGACAGCTTCAAGAACACAGAGGACGCAGTGCGCATAGCTACAGGCGTACGCGATATACATAGACAAGCCTGCTACGAGTTAAAACAATGGAAGTCAAACTCGCCGCAACTACTAGAAGCCGTGGGCGAAGAGAACTCAGATCAAGATAGAGAGATTTACAAGTCCGAGGAACAGTCAGAACGGGTCTTGGGTTTGATTTGGAAGCCGTACACAGATGAACTCACCTTCAACCTGAACCTAGCAAGACTCCCGCCGTCACTCATTGAAGGGAAAACGCCAACAAAGAGAGAAGCCCTGAGAATAGTCATGTCTCTATTCGATCCACTCGGTTTTGCATCGCCGGTTACGATCAGAGCAAAACAGATACTCCAAGAAGTTTGGCGCCGAGGGACGGCATGGGATGAAGAGATAGCTGAAGACCTAGCGGAGCAATGGAAGAACTGGATGACGCATCTGAGAAGCCTGAGCAATTTAGCCATACCCAGGAGGTATCTACAGTATAGCGACGCTACAACGCTCCAGCTTCACGTGTTCACCGATGCAAGCGAATCAGCCTACTCAGCGGTCCTCTACTGGAGAGCTACATCGCCGAACAATGAAGTCAACGTCTCACTCATCATGGCCAAAGCTAAGGTGGCGCCACTGAAACTCACTTCGATCCCACGTCTAGAGCTTCAAGCCGCCGTAATGGGCACGCGCCTAGCGGAAGCCGTCATAGAAGAGCACGAAAGAAAACCAGACTCCAAGACATTCTGGACTGATAGCAAGACAGTTCTCACCTGGATCAAGACTGGATCACGATCCTACAAGCCCTACGTAGCTCATCGACTCGCAGCAATAGAAGACGTCGCGACGGTCAACGAATGGCGATGGGTGCCCACGAAGACGAACGTGGCGGACGATGCGACGAGAGATGTACCTATAGCATTTAATAAAGAACATAGATGGTACAAGGGCCCGGAATTCCTGCACATGACCGAGGAATCTTGGCCAACAGAAACGACAGCGTCGCCGACGACAATAGAGCCCACAGGAGAAGAGCGAACTCATCACATCGCCGTCATCAACCAACAGAAGCTTTCTGAAGCCCTTCCAGACGTTACGAGATTCTCCAACTGGGAAAGACTCCGCTTCACGACAGCCAGAGTTCTACAGTTCATACAACTCTGTAGAACTAACAAGCAGAGAGTCAACTACAAACGGACTAAAAAGAATACAATAGCAGACCCAGATTGGAGAAGAGTAGCTAAAAAAGCTATACCGAAACAGCTTTCCCTACAGAAAGTAAATAGAGAACAGAAGAAAGCCCTTCCAATCCCCGCAGAACTCCTCAAGAAAGCTGAACGACTACTCATGCGATCGGCCCAGGAAGACTCATTTCAGAATGAGATAGAAAATTTGAAGAAAGAGAAGCCGATACATAGTGAAAGTCGTTTGAAGCAGCTGAGCGTCGAATACATTGATAGAGTCTTACGACTTCGAAGCCGTATCCAAGCTACAGAACTAGTATCTGAAGACTTCAAGAGTCCGATGATACTTGATGGGGGCCACCCTATAGTCAAGCTCTGGATCGTAGCTATACATAAACAGCGACATCACGCCGGAGTCGAGGCAACAGTCAACGAGTGCCGACAACAGTACTGGACAAGCTGGCGCGCCGCCCAAAGACTCGCTGATGTCTTCTGGGCCAGATGGCTCAGAGAGTACCTCCCAGAACTACAGAAACGACGAGAGCCACACGGCAAGGGTCCAAACGTCAAAGTCGGTGACCTAGTACAACTCATAGACGCCAACCTGCCGCGCAACGTTTGGATCCGAGGAAGAGTAGCAGCCGTGTACCCTGGACCGGATAGCGTCGTGCGGACAGTCGACGTGTCTACGAAGGGAGGAGTTCTGCGGAGGCCGGTGCGAAAACTAGTGATCCTGCCGATCGACGACGTCGCCCTACACCGAGTTGCTGCAACACGGTCGCACGGCGGGAGAAATGTGCAGGACGACGCATGGATAGATTATACTCGTAGTTATAACGTAGCTAATAGTTAAAAAGTTATATTTTTAAGTTAATCACCATTTGTTTCGTAGTTAAGATTTATAGTTGCTTTATAGATATTTAAATAAATAAAGTTCTAAATACCTTATAGGGATAGGTAGGTAGGTATATAGATGTCATACAAAGCGTGTCATAGAAAATAGTAAATAGGAAAACTCGCGCAAACGTATCAAATAATAGTAATCAGTAATAGTGTTAAAATAATGTGATAGAAATAGGTACATCATATTGAAATAGCCGACCCAGAGTATTGAAAATGTATAGGAAAAATAAAGCTCTCTGATTGGCTAAAATTCCTCGCTTCCTATTGGTCCGCCAATCAGAGAGCAGCTTTATCTGGGCAATATTTTGTATAAATATTGAGCGATATGTAGCGACTGGCATTCAGTCCAGTAGCAGCCTAGCAGTAAGGAACAAGAAGAAAATAAAGAAAGAAAAAACTGAATGGTGTTTCAAGCTCTCAAATCCCAGCGCAAGGAATGTATGGAATCCTGTACAATATGAATAATGAATAAATTTAATGATTAAATAAAATTTGTATGTTTTTTATGGGTGATCAGGTGATTGGTTTGAAACTTATCAATAAAATTTGGCTACAATTCATTAAAAAATGCGGACGAAGTCGCAAGCAACAGCTAGTATAAGATAACATCATTGACTAGGGAAATTTTAAAATATATTCTGGCAAGCATCGCGTTTTATGCCAAGTGTGTCAATGAGGATTTGTGTCCCAAATAACCTTAAAACTTACGAAGTAGGTATATTTAATAAAAAGGTGTTATTAGAAGTACTTACAAGTGAAAAGTGATACCGTGGCACTATATTAGTTTTAGTTTATATTAGTTATCACTGAACTTTTCACCGCACAGGGAGGCATAGTGTTTTTTTTGCTACGATATTTACTGTATGGCGATGTGACGTGTACTAAGAGCATGGCGCACGGTTTGGGTGTCTGATTGTGCGTGCGTTCTTGTATTAACATAAAGTAGCACGGTTTTATGGCTTCACAATGGTTGATAGCGGCGAAGCGTCTATATATGTTTCCCTCGGTCTGAGATTATAAAATAAAGAATTGATGAACCAACAAATTTGCAAAATTGGCTTTGTAGACACGTTGTCTTCAAAATGAAATGAGTCAGTCAGTGATTGGTAAAATTGTTAAATCCAAATAGATACGAAAGTACGAACTAATAAGTAGCTATACTACCTTGGACTGTTTTACTACCTACCTAAGTGTATTTTACAGTAATTAGTCAAATCAAGTCAAAAGATTATTTATTCAATACAATCACAAGGATCACTTTGAAACTTCTTACATACTAGGTGAATTTAGGTGCCAATTCATCCTAACCCAAGCCCGAGAAGAATTAGCAAGAAACTCGTCTTGGTTCTAGCGCTTTTTTTATGATCCATCTTATAACTACCTTAACTACGAAATACGAAAGATACAAAAGAGTTTATACATATCAAGTGTGTCGGTTAACTGTCTGACGGCAGAGCGACATGAGGCCATGCATTCTTATCAATAATATAGTCATCTATATTATAATAAGCTTTCTTCAAAAAACTACCTTTTATGTATGCTTTAAATTTCTTAATAGGTAGTTTAGTAGCATTTTCAGGAAGCTTATTATAGAAGCGCACCGTGTTCCCCATAAATGACATATTAACTTTTTCTAGTCGAAACCTAGGGATGTGTAATTTATGTTTATTCCTAGTGTTGATTTTATGAAGTTTACTATTTTGCTGAATCCCATCTCTTTTTTTATGTGTGTATAACAAATTTTCATATATATATTGTGAAGCTATTGCGAGAATATTAATTTCTTTGAATATTTCTCTCAAAGATTCTCGTGGTTGCATTTTATAAATGGCACGTATTGCCCTTTTTTGAATTACAATTATTTTACCAATATCAGCTGCTTTCCCCCAGAGAATGATGCCGTATGACATAACACTATGGAAGTTACTGAAATAAACTAGTCTAGCTGTAGCTTCATCAGTAAGCCACCGTATCGCACGAACTGCATATGCAGCGGAACTAAGCCTACCAGCAAGTGTTTCAATTTGTGGTCCCCACTGTAGTTTTGCATCAATATTAAGACCTAGGAAGATCGTGGAATTTACAAGATTCATTGCCTCTCCATTTATTTCAATGTTGGACGGGCTATGAATAACATTTGGCAAAGTGAATTTGATACATTTAGTTTTTTTTTAATTAAGCAAAGGATTATTTACAGTGAACCAGTTAAGAACTAACGATAAGGATTTATTCACGTTATCGCAAATACTGGTTTTACCTCTATGAGGGCTAGTATTGATTCCTGAGGTACCTACCCCTATATCAATAATTGATCCCGAAGACCTCTCACCACCCACGTCTACTTTCTGGACTCTATTGGATAGATAAGACTATATGAGGTCAATCGCCCGGTTTTTAATGCCATAATATTTTAACTTTGTGATTAGGGTTGCATGACTCACACAGTCAAAGGCCTTAGATAGATCGCAGAATACCCCAACTGCATCCTGTATTATTTCAGAAAAAATATTTTATTCGTTTAGTTTTTAATGGTAGGTAACCATGACTAGTGCTGTTTAGATTCAGACTTGATTTTTATGTATAAATTTGTAGTTTAATTGAAATAAATCCATATTATCGAAAAAAAATATATATAATAATTCAATAATAAAAGACGTAAAATGTTTTTGTATACTATGGATATGGACAAAGAAAGCAATTATATTTTTCTTATATAAATCGGTAATTATCGGTTTTTATCGAAAAAAAGCCCGATAAAAATCGGATTATCGTTAATCGAAAAGTTTCGATAATTGCATGCCCTAATTGGTAGTAGCTCTGCTTTCTGCGCTGTAGGTTTAGGTTCGATTCCCTCGCAGGATAAACATTTGTGTGAAGAACATAGGTGTTTGTTCTGTGTCTGGGTGTTATAAAGTATCGTAAGTATGTATTTTAAATAAGTATTCTGTCAGTCATCTGGTCACCATAATACAAGCTATGCTTAGTTTGGGTGGTGTTGTGTGCGTTATCCACCAATATTTATTTATTTATTTATTTCCCGCGCTGTATGTAACTTCTAGATTGGAATAATTATAACTGAGGCCCTTACGAGTTTTGCTTTTGGCTTATGTGAGCCGTGAAAATATGGCATGTCAAAATTTTACAAAATTATTACGTATAGCAAACTAAAAAAAATAAAAAATTTCGTTCACTTCGATTACATATTTTTCCAGTTTGATTCCTTTAGGACCAATTGATTATCATTTAATTAACATTAAATAGTAATGTAATGGATTTCCGCTAAGTCACGCCTGAATCAATTATCGCTTATCCTTTGACATAAAAATATATATTTTTTTTTCAAACCAATACATAAATGAAGAAGTTATGAGGTAACAAACATTAAAACAAATAAACTTCCGAATTGAGAACCTCCTAAAAAGCGGCTGAAGTACTTTTCAGGGTTTCGAAATCCACAAGGAACAGTTATAGTTTCGCCATGTCCGTCTGTCTGTCCGTCCACCCTTAAACAGAGTTCTTGCTCGCAGACAATTGGTTTTATCTTACAATATTATGAAATAAAAAACTCAGAAAAATGGGTTTCATGGTTAATTCCCCAATATGTTAAGTAGTGTTTGTTTTTTTATTTAACTACCCCAGCATCAAGAAATGTTAATACCGTATCTGGAGTTACAGGTAGTTGGGGTTCAGCCGAAATTCTATGAATGCTTGTTGAAACTACGATTACGGAGCCGTTTCGTGATCAGTCCAAAAGGTTCGCGGCGACTAATTGACAATATAAAAATTAAAATAGAAATAAATTTCACATCCACCCTCAACATAGCGACTTATTTATTGAAAAATAGCAAAGCTAAACTTAGCCCACGTTACGTGCACCAATTTAGATACTATAATTAAACAATTAAATTTAAAGACTATGTACGACCTGTGTAGCCTGCAGCCTACGTACATTGTACATTATACATAGTGCTAACTACACGCGGTACACGCTCGAACTATTTCCCAGCTCCGGTATTGTACATGTTTCATCAAATTTGACAAGCTCGTGTTATTGTGTGATGAACAATGTGTTTGTTCTGTGTCAGTCTATTATAAAGTATCATAAGTATGCATTTAAAAATAACATAAGTTTTATATCAGTCATCTGATCACCATAATATAAGCTATGCTTAGTTTGGGGCCAGATGGTGTTGTGTGCATTGTCTGAATATTTATTTATTATATTCATTTGTTGGGAGCAGACTTCGTCGTTATGCACGCTACTAGCATTTATAAATTCAAAACAGTAACTATTCAATACTATCAAGGATACAAGGACCACTTTCAGTATTCTTACAGTTGAATGTAGATGCCGATTCCAAAGCCAAGTCCGAGAAGAATCAAGCAAAAAAGTCCTAGCGGTTTTCTGTTTTATCTTTCACCTCACCTTGTAGGTATCTAGTTAAGAAGAATCATACAGAAAATCACTACGAAAACTAAGAAAATCAAGGTCGTCGTCTTCATAGTGCAATTTTGCAAAGTTTGCAAATTTTGCAATTTTGTAAATTTTGCAATTTTGTAAAGCATACATAAAAGGTAGTCTTTTGAAGAAAACTTATTATAATATACTAGCTGACCCGGCCACGCGTTGCTGTAGCTCAGTAGTTCTAATACCTGGAACCAATATACACTAACCTTTAAAATTATCAGTGTTTCTCTACTATCTATTAAAAAAAACCACATCAGAATCTGTTGCGTAGTTTTAAAGATCTACATAGGGACAGACAGACAGCGGAAAGCGACTTTGTTTTATACTATGTAGTGAAATGACTATATTATTGATAAGAATGCATGGCCTCATGTCGCTCTGCCGTCAGACAGTTAACCGACACACTTGAAATGTATAATCTCTCTTGTATTAGTATTTCGTAGTTAAGGTAGTTATAAGATGGATAATGTAAAAAAGCGCTAGGACCAAGACGACTTTCTTGCCAGTTCTTCTCGAGCTTGGGTTAGGATCAATTGGCACCTAAATTCATCTAGTATGTAGGACGTTTCAAAGTGATCCTTGTGAATGTATTGAATAAAGTATCTTTTGACTTGACTGTTGACTTTGACTTTGACACGATTTTATAGGTTGATTATACACATCTCTCCGCTCCGCTTTTGTAAATGCTATTATGTTTTGATCCAGAAATACATTTGCATACCAGTGTATGCAATTCCGAACTCGGTAATATAAGAAATCGAAAAGTGCTTTGGTATGTTTGTTACTTTTTTACGGCTAAACGGCTAAACTTGATAAAATGTGTTAAGGAGTTGATGATAATATCTTGAAGAAGGACATATACTACTTTTTATGTAGTTTCCACGCGAAGCTACGGGCTGAGGCTAGTCCTTTATGAAAACAACATAATTAAGCTGTTTAGTCAAGGTTGTGCTATTTTGTTTCCCTTGCGCTACAGCGACCTCAGCGGTATATTTATAGGTCTATCAGAACCTCTAATTTTATCCGCATATCCGCAGCTCGTTAATCAAACGCAAAGCTCCATTAGCTGTGACCCGAGCCAGCCCTTGGCTTTAACCGACTTTAAAAGAGGGAAATGTTTCAGAATGTAAGCGTTGATCGCTGGAATCGAAACTTTTATACTTGCTTGTTTTGTGTCATTGGTTCTTTTGTTACAAGATACAAGCTATAGACTTAAAAGATACAAGCCTCAAAATTCAACACCGATTTAAGCGCCATTTTAGGCGTAAATAAATAACATATAGAACACGCAAACTCCAAAATGATTTCATACTAGCATAGTTAATTTTTTCAAGATATCAAATAACTAATTTAAACAGATACATTCAGTATTTTTTTTTTATAAGAACCCTTGAGCCAAATGTTTGTTTATGGTTTTTAAGCGTTCATTTCATGTAGAAATCAGTCTAATCGAATTATATGATTAGAAATCATAATCATACCATTTCCTTACTATCCTTCGTTCTCGTTTATCCTTTTCTCACACTTTACTAGTGCTAGGTGCCTTTTAGCTGCGCCCACTGACGAGTTTGTTCCGCTGACTAGTGTATCCTTTACGCCGCCCTCCGAGGCACAGAAGCGCAAAAATTAAAGAAAGAAAAGTATATTTCGTGTCAAATTCTGATATCACTTAAGTACTTATTAACTAACAAGTAAATTGACAGCAAAATCATGGTCACTCAGAATGTGTTATAGCAGCGTTTAGAACGCTCTTATAGCGCTAATCTTTCGTGGCGCCGCGTTAGTATGCGCATCGACACTGTGGTGGCGCACTGTCGTCATGTACCATAATAATTGCAATGAATTTATACTTACAATAAGTGCAGTAGAAACATATTGAAATTCAAATTAAACGGAAATACCACAGAAAATAAAACAAAAAATATTTAAGGATAAAAAAAGAAAATATTTAAAATACCTACTAGAGTCAGGAGACGGCACTTAAATCAAGGTGAATGTCACTGCCACTGCGGTCACCCATCCGCGCTCACTTCGTTGATCTGTAACAACTAAATTAGTGATGCTCGAATACCAAAACAGTTTATAAAATTATTCAAGCATCAAAACTCGAAGAGTCAGTACTCACGTGTGAAATACACAGGCCCCGCGTTCACAATATGTTCGCCCTGAATAGGTACCTACGTTTTACGATGTAATGAAAGAATAAAACTGTGATTATTGATGTAGAAAGTATAATTTCACGAGAACTCGTTTGTTCCAGACTCCTTAGCCTGGACGTATCCGCCATGGAGGATGTATACTGGCTGGAGGACTCCGCAGCGCGCCACGTCCTGGACCCGAAGGATTTCAAGGCCTGGTCAGAGGCTAGACAGAGTCTGCCCACAAAAAAGAATACCCTTCTTGCTCTGAAGGCGGACCTTTGGAATACCGTGGTCAAGAGCAGTAAGCATCAAGACGCTTGGACTTGGGGTAAGACACTAACACCAACCCTTTTATACCAGAATTCCAATAAATAAATTTGGGCGACAACTCACACAGGTACTATACTATGGGAACCAGGTGACTGATTTAATAATTTTTATGTTACTAGCGACTCTCCCCGGCTTCGCACGGTTGCAATTTAGAGCTGTATTTTATCGTGAAATATCAAGGCCCGTCAATACCCGTCGTAATTTCTAAGCAAAAGGTCCGATTCGAATAATTTAAAATATAATTTACATGTACATAATTAATTTTGATTATGAAACTATTTATGAGGACTAATATTCGAATGTTACAACATCTTTCAATTCTACTTGTGTTGGATTGACTAATTTTAACAAAAATCGGTTATTATGATTGTAACTACGAGGATAATAGTTAAAAATATGCCATCAAAAACATATCTTGTAAAAAAACAAGTCTCGCACAACTCAGTTCTTCTACGGTAAATAGTTGTGAGATCCATGTAATACCAAGTCGGTTAATTTATTCAGTCTCAACCTTCCTTCTGTCTTAAGTTATTACGTAATTAGCTAATCTAACAACATCTTATAGTGACTATATCAATATTAAAAATCTTTTATGTCTTAATTAATTAGATTGACTTGGCAACTTGCTACAATCTAATCTACCAACGGAGCTGTGAGGCCATAAAAAACCCCAGCACAGGACGCTGTCAGTGCCAGGTTTTACCTATAGTATATATAAGGAGGTTTAAAAGTTCTCTAATCTAATTAATCAGTGTAAGTGGCCCTGGACCGTTTTAATCATTATTATAAAAAAATGAAAAAATATTAAAAATATTTTATTATGCCATGACAGCATATCCAATGGTCAAATGCACTTATGCTGCTCGAATTTTAAATAGATCTTTCAGCGGCCTTCACAAGCCTGTATCGTAAAGACCAGAGAGACGATTTACTTAAATAAATTGTTTAATTAATAAAATAAAAAAGCGGCTGTTTGTGGTTTAGCGGCTACTCTCTCTTTTTTTCCTTGTAGCTGCCGACCAGGCCAGTTGGCTACCCTTAATGTTTTGAAGGGTTCCAAATCGAATGCTAGGCATAAGGTTCACTATCAGATAATGAACCTTATGTCTAGCTAGGACTTATGGCACCATGGTTTGTAGTATTAGTAACAACGGAATCCTAGTACTAGAAATCATATAGACCTCTAGTCTACAAAGTATTTGGAATTGGGTAAGGCACGATATCCACCTGGTATTATGTTGTTATAGGTGGTATGCTGGTCGTATCTGTGTCAGTGTGCGGACTTGTAACCTTGGCGGCAATTACGCAGCCCTCACTAGCTCCCGAAGCGAAGCACTCCCTTCTGAAATACGTTACCGGGAAATACTTACATCCGGGAAGTTGCAAGGTAAAATTGTGTACATAATTGGTCGTAATGGAGTCTTGCTCGCGACCTTTTCCCTGTTCACGCTGTCACCTTTTTTACAAGATTCTTATCGACTGAGTGTTTCTAATGCTAAAATTCTAACATACATGCAAACAACTAAGGCTAACATTAACACAAGCAAGACTCTGCCAAATAAATGCCTACTCGGTGATGCCGCCTGAAACTACTGTACCAGGGTGTGAACAGGGTGGGTGTGAGTGTGACTCCAGGGTGTGAGTGTGACACCAGTCTTTCCGGGACCAGTAAGAAACCCTTCCTGCTGAGCGGACGGGCTAGAGCCGTAGTTATGGAACTTGTGCTGTTCTATTAGGTAATTTGTCCACTCCAATGGTTAGGCAGCTTAAATTCTTCCAGGTGGAATGGGGCTGGGAAGAGCCAGTGACAGTGGGCGAGACGATGTGCTTCACAGTGGTGTGCTTTCAACGCAATGGTCAGCCGTATCCCGTTTGCGATACCGACGGGCTCTCTATCGCCATCAGCCATGGGAACAGGAAGGTACTGACTGATAGACCAATACGGTTTTATGGCATATGTTCAGTCCAGGCCCCTTTGTACATATCTTTCATATCTTTCCCATCTTTACCTGCTCCACTTTTACTTCTCCTGCAATGTATTTTTCTGTTTGTACTGTTTGTGTGTGCTTCAGTCAAAGTCAAAGTCAAAAGATACTTTATTCAACTCAATCACAAGGATCACTTTGATACGTCTTACATATTAGAAGAATTTAGGTGCCAATTCATCCTAACCCAAGCCCGAGAAGAACTGGCAAGAAACTCGTCCTGATCCTAGCGCTTCTTTACATTATACATGTTATACCTACCTTAAGTACGAAATACAGGAGAGTTTATACATTTCGAGTGTTTCGGTTAACTGTCTGATGGCAGAGCGAGTTTATATTCCTGCCTAAGTTAAGTTCGCAAAAGAACAGGCAAAATTTCGTCTTGGTCAATTTCTCAACATAACTAATAAATAGAATGAGGAAATTAAATAAAAAAATATACAATAAATATGTCAAGTTAAATTCAAATACAATAACATAATAAAACTACAAATTATTATATTCGTCAAATTCGTATGGTCAATGAGCCACAGTTTGAGTTTCTTTTTGAAGGACTGCGTCGAACAAACACTTTGCATGCCTTTAGGCAGTTTATTATATACAGAAAGAGCCATGACATGCGCCAGTTTCGATGTCTTGATGAGCCGGTGCGGAATCGCCATCAGCTTACGTGAGTTCCGTATGTTGTATCTGTGGGCCTCCTCAAGTGTCGCTTAAGATGCTATATTAGTTCTAGCATATACCGCAGTCTCACAATAGCAGGCACTGTAAGTATCTTCAGCGACTTAAAAGTAAGGCCTCGCAGATGTCTTTCGCGACACTCGCACCATTGCTCTCATCGCTCTCTTTTGCATCCTAAAGACGCGATTCAATTGGCGGCGCGCCCAAAGAGTTCAATGCCGTATAGTAGCGGAGAGTGGCACTGACGCGAAGTAGCAACTCCTGACCATTTGCGTCGACAGAATCGCTGAGAGCTACCATAGCGCAAAGAAAGCGCGACCAACCCTTTTACAGCTTTTCGATGTGAAACTCCCACGTTAGTCCGTTGTCCAGTTGAAAGCCAAGAAAATTAGTCCTACTTACCTGTTCAATCAGCCGTTTTCCAATTACCACAGCTAGGCGTCGATATTTACGACCTGCTAGATTGAAGTGTGTGAATTGAGTTTTTATGACATTTAGTACTAGTCCATTAGATTTGAACCTAACTGCCTAAGCCTAACTGAACTGCCACTGCATTTAAGTTTGTTTCCAGTTGGTCAACTGTCGCTGCAGTGACTATCACTGCAGCGACATTAGCGTGCGTGAGAACGTGTCCTTGGGTGATAGATTCTTAAAGGTCATTAAGCATTAAGTGAAAACATTACATTAAGGAAAGTGAGGAACCCTGTGCAACACCAATTTTGGTGGTAAGGGGTTTGGATCTACCATCACCTCTGCATCCTACCATGACCTGACTTCTTCCTGACATAAATTCTACTAACAGTTTAAGCGCTGGGCTATTGCCCTAGTGTCTCATTTTGTGAGCGGGAATGTCGTGGTCGGCGACGACGAATGCTTTTGATAGGTCGTAGAAGATAACTGCTTCTTGCAGTTGATTCTCCCGTGCCTCAAGCACCCGGCATACCAGCTCGCGCGCCAACGTATTCGTGGACCGCCCTGCGCGATATGCAAACTGCCGATGTGCGACTGTGCGATGATAAAATTTAGCTGTGGCCATTATGTCACAACTCCTCGGAACAAAACCCGTGATATAAGCGATATAACACACATAAAAAGGCAAAGTCTCTCCTCAGACTTAATGGCTCGATACCTACCGTTTGTGAGTTTGGGATCGTCAACTAGTCTCACAGCTCATTTTTGAACCGAGTCAAAAGCCCCAAACTGGTATCCTGGTGCTCCCGCCCAATGATGACAGCAGTACTCCATATGGGGCCGTACTTGCGATTTATATAACATCAGTCTTTACACCGGAGTGAAGTACCGCTTCGCTCTATTTAGCACACATAGCTCAATACTCTTGTAGATGGTGAAGGTTGTGTCTATCTTGTGCACGGTTAAATCGGACTACATTATCCCGGTCCCAATCGGAGACTTTGGATATAGTACTCTTGATTTTTGACACAAGATGTTCACGACTTTCTTCCACAACGGAACGAAGGATGTTTGCACGGCCCGGCCCGTGTAACATGAATCACTTGTGCTGTCGTCTGCATAGCAATGAATGCCGTCAAAAGACAGCATATCATTGATATGCATCAGAAACAGCGTCGGAGATAGCACGGAGCCTTGCGGGATGCCAGCGTCTATTGCCTTGTTTTCCGAGCAACTGCCATCAACAACGGCTCTTATGCTACGACCTGATAAGAAGCTTCAACCCATTCACAAGCAAGAACCCATTTGCACAAACCCTCGGGGAGTCCATAACATTAATAAAAGGCCCCAATGCCAGAACGCTAGTCTAGGCTGACTGCCAATGTCTCACCTTAACTCTTAATATCTGAAGCCCATCGGTGTGTAAGATACACTAGAAGATCACCAGTCGAGCGATCGTGGCGAAAGCCGTATTGGCAGTCGCTGATTAAATCGTGTTCCTTTAGGCATTGTGTTGTTCACAGGCTTCATCGCCATCACGCTTGATCCACATGAGAAGGGAGGTTATAACGATAGGCCTGTTATTCGACGGATCTGATTTATCCCCCTTTTTTGGGCACTGGGTACACATGGGTGGGTAGTCTTCCATAAGGACGGGACTTGCCTTTTGTGGTAAGAAAGTGCGTAAAGTCGCGTTAATACTGGCCACAATTCAGGAGCACATTGTTTGAGCACCACTGCTAGTATGATCTCTGGCCCACTCGACTTGTGAATATAAAGATAGAGCAGCTCCCGCCGGACATTGTTATGTAGATGTTGATTTCCGGCATGGAGTCTCCGCACCATGGGATGGTGGGCGGTACCTACTGCATTTTCAATATCGTCCAAAGTCATGTTTCAAAGAGACTACCCCATAGATCGGCTTTCCCTTTAGCGCTATGGGCCAAATTACCGTCTGCATTTCGCAGTGATGGTAAGGACCACTGGCAAAAACCTCCCTCGGCAGCCTTGGCGAGCAAAACTATGAACTTTTCCCTCACCATGGCTGCTGCTTTGAAATTTGGCGTGCCTAACTTTAGGAACAGCGAGTTTTTCTTTATTTCTAGTATTAATACTATGATTTTCGCTTTTTTTAACAAATAAACATTTTTGTGAACGCACATTAGATTTCCATATATATTAATATTGTTTGCAGATGGTGAAGCAGGTAACGGCAGTGACGGAGTTGGGTTCGGATGACCCCGCGCTTGCGCACACAGTACGGGTCAAGTTTACAGTGCGCACAGCTGGTATCTACCTTGTCTCTATCACTATTGGTGAGTGTACCGCTGACCCATTTCTTCTTTTCCTTTCTACTTTGTCATTGGGCTTGAAGGCCACATTTTTATAACCAAAAGTGCAGAATATATAAAGTAATCAGCTTTTTCTTGTTCTTGTAGTTAACCTGTAACGAACTGTAGGTACCTATGAGGTGTTAGATCTGTTTAATAAAACAGATGTTAGAGGTAATATGATTCTAGTCGGTGTGGCCAACATTTTAATTTTGCGCGATGTTTACGTCATTTGCACGGGGTGTGTATCTCATTATGTGGTCCCAAGCAGTGTCGGCTTGGTAGACTCACTGTTTTATTAGTTTTACGTTTTGTTTACGAGGGGTATTATGACGGTGATGTTATATTAATATAGTGTTAGCACAGCAAACTCATCGGTTTCTTTTATTTCATGCTATATTTGTGCAGTTTTCGCGGGGTATATATCCCAGTTTGTTTTTCATGCTGTGTCAGCATAACGGACTCACCGTTTCTTTCGTTTTGCGCGGGGATTTTAAGCACGTTGTATTATTGCAGGCGGCCTCGGTAAAGCCGAATCACCGTTTCCTTACTATCGCGCGATGTTTGCGCCGTTTCCGCAGAATCTGTATCACAGTGTGATGTTCCAAACAGTGTTGGCATAGCCACTACCCGTTGCGATCGTATTTTTTGATTAGCGTGATTTTTGCGGCATTATCGCGGGTTATTAAGTCCGCCCGGTGTAATATCCCAGGCGTTGTTAAGATAGCATATAATGAACTCACCGTCTCGGGCATAGCGGACTCCCCGTTCTATTGTGAGCGGTCGTTTAGTTGTGCGCGATGTTCGGTTGGCATTACGTCGGGGTGTACCGTGTACTGCAGGCGGCGTGGGCATCGCGGACTCCCCGTTCCGCAAGTGGTTCCTGGCGGGGCGGCCCGAGGCGCGGCGCTCGCGCGTGGGTCGGGCGGAGGCGGCGCTCGTGCTGACCGCGGCGACGGACCGGCACGTGTACCTGCATCCTCGGGACCAGTTCGACAACCCCGCGCCGCTCCACGAACCCAACGCACCGGTATGTCATTTGATTATCCACGTGTAATATCTTTTCTCTCGCTTTCCTGCAATATGTGGGAGTGATCTCGTGAAAAGGGATGGAAGTGGGTAACACGAAGACGGGGAATCGCGCGCTATTTGATTTGGGCAATGAGCCCGCGCGTTGGTAGAGTTCGCCGTCGAATGGTATCGATCCATTTTCCTTCAGGTTGGTACTGTCTGCCAACGTGTGCGTGTGTGGGACGAGAAAGAAAAAGGGAAATAGAGAAGGAGAATGCATCAGCTGTGCGCTTAACCTACAGTGTTGTGTATGAAGTGTACTGTTATATAAACTAATTCAGGATATAATGTTAATGTTGCATTACAAAGGTGAGATGTCAGATGTTACACTGTAAGGCTACTACTGGGAGACTTGTTAATTTCGTTTTTGTTTTGGAAGCTAACTTGAACGTATGTGTGATTTAGCTATGATTAAAGAAAATATGTTAAGTTATTTGAAAATCATCAGCTCTTTTCTAGTTGTTGAAAGGATGTGAGCAACTCCCGCAGGTCTGTTCGATTCGCAGTTTGGTATTACTTTAATGATATTGCAAGAATGATGGCAACCTTGAACTGATGTTGCAAAATCACCTCGAATTTGCTAGATCCGAAACTCCTCACTAACTTACAGCGGAGATACCGTGTTTGGGCTTATTATTACATGTTTGTTCTGTGTCTGGGTGTTATAAAGTATCATTTAAAAATGTATAAGAATTCTAGCAGTCATCTGGTTTCTATAGTAAAAGCTATGCTTAGTTTTGGGCTAGATGATGTGGGAAAATTTACCACCAATAATTATAATTATAGTATTGGGATTCGATTTGTAACACAAACACAGATGGACACGTTTATCTTGTAACACCCTCTGCTTGCGTCGGGCGGGGGGTTACGTTTTAGTGAAGTTAAAAAAGTACAGCAAAGATTTAGCTTTAATTATAAATGCAACAGCAAACTGTATCTTTCTAGGGTTTCAGTATAGAGATCAACGTGCTGGGCGAGTCGATTAACGCAGAGCTATCAAACAGCGTCAAATTCGCGTACGACAACGTCAACCAACGCGTCGTTATGACGCTTTGCTTCCCGACGCCGAGCGTCTACGCTGTCACTGTGTACTATGAGGGCAATATACTGCACGACGGCCAGTTTGAATGCATCGTGCTAACAGGTTCGTGATGATATTTCTAACATCACTTAATCACATTAATATTAAAGTTTTTTTAAACTTACGCTATCAGAACTCATTATTATAAATATATACGGGTATTTCATCATCACCGTCATCCCGTGACCACGACAGAGTGTAAACCTGTCGAAGCGTCGGGAAAAATAGGTACATAAACGCGATAAACACATTAATATTATAAATATTGCCTTTATACTTCACTTTCAAAACTTTCGTGAGTTGTACTATACATTTCGATAAACACGGGCTTTACTTGCGTATTAGCTCTTCGCAGTGCGAAACGTGAACTCGAGCGACGACTCACGGAGCGCCGAACTCACCTGATGAAGATTGTCTAGATGAATAGAAAAAGTGTCTGTGCCTCCATCGACAACATAATACGTGAGTAAAGCCCGTGTTGATCGAAATGTATTGCCTTTGTACTGTTATAAAGAAGTCGAAGAAGTCATTTAACCTGTCCGCTTGCGGCCTTTCAAACCTTTGATGTTGTTTAAATTTCCACAGGTGTGACAGGTATTAAAAAACATACTTCGGTAAAGTGTCGGTAAAAATATTAAATTTTATAATATACAAGCTGTCCCGTTCGCGACGTCCGCGCGTTTTAAAAAGAAATAAAACATATCTAATTGTAAATCTAAACCATTCTCGAATCCACTTTAACACAGACAAAAAAATTTATCAAAATCGGCCTAGCCGATTAAGAGTTTCATTGCAAACACACGCACAAAATATTTATATATATAAAAATGTGCTTAAATCTTAATTTAATGATGTAATATGATATTTGTTGGGCTTATCGTACAAGAATAGAAAGAAGTTAAAATAATGACAAAATGTCGGTAGTTATAAAAAACTTCGTATCGCTACAACGACGTTAACAACTCGAACCTCCGAACAAACACGGATCGAGCATTACTAGAAGTGGCAAGATTAGTTTAGTTTTTTTTTGTTTTGTTTAGTATTATATATATTTTAATTTCAAAGAAATATTTTTAGTTGATTACTTACGTTAATAGTTTTTTTTTTGTACTTGTTAGAATATATTTATATTGTACCTATATAAAGATATTTTGAAGGTGTTACTAAAAATAAAAATAAAACTTTTTATTATTCTTATATAACTATTGTATTATGTTTTATATTTTATTTCTAACATAAAACTTTAATCTTTTTTTGAAAGTTGACATACTTTTAGCATCTTTTATATCATGTGGTAAATTATTATATATCTGGGCACCTTCAGACATTCATTATACTTTTTTTCCATAATTTGTTCTTGAACAGTGAAGTTTTATGTCATTAGCATTTCTTAATCTGGTTCTGGCTGGTTCTTTTTAGTGAATGTAATTTGAGTATGGATATACTAATATACTAATGAATAACTATAACGTATAATATAATATAACGAATAACTATAACGTAATGAAATACGTAAAATACTAATGAAGGATTCATTAGTATTTTACGTATAAGTATACAGTTACAATATAGGTATGTTTGTGATATATTTAACAGCTTAGTTTCCTTGTACAAATTCTTAGTGGGTGTGAGAAAGTCGTAGTTAAATAATCTTTTAATTAATTTATTTTGTGCAATTTGCAGCATACCTATATTAGTCTTAGAAACAGAACCCCACACTTCCACTAGATAATCTATGTGTGGTTTGATAAGAGAGTTATAAGCTGTATAACGTACGTGCCGTGGCAAGCATCTGACCATTCCTCTCAGCGCACCATTTAGCGATTGTAGTTTTGACTTTATTTTCTCTATGTGCGGCTTCCAGGTCAGCATGCTGTCAAGTACCAGTCCAAGATACTTTTCTTGGTGAATTCTAGTTATAGCTATATTATTAATCGTTAGTGGAGAATATTTAGATATTACTTTAGTCTTTGCAGCGAATATCATAAAATTCGTTTTAGCAATATTGATTGTCAGCAAGTTGCTCCGAAACCACACACTAAGAAGATCCAAATCGTGTTGCGCGTCAGCTATTACTGAATCTATGTTTTTGCCAAAGTTAAATAAGGCAGTGTCGTCCGCGTATAATGTAGTGTCACCTTTTAGTCAAATTTTGTGAATGATGTTAATATAAATGAGAAAGAGTAAAGGGCCTAATATTGATCCTTGCGGCACTCCGTAAGAAACAATATTAGATGTGCTCTGTGTTTGCCCTATTCTAACTATTTGTTGCCGATCAGAAAGGTAAGATTTAAAGATATCATAATGCGTTTCCAGTAATACCAATATTATGAAGTTTACGTAGCAAAAGGTCATGACTAACGGTATCAAAAGCTTTTTGTAGATCAACAAACACTCCTACTGCTAGTTTCTTATTATCAATATTAATTTTAATTTTTGTAACTATGTCCGTTGTTGCTGAAAGAGTATTTGATTTCGGTCTAAAACCATATTGTTTTTTATGAAGAAAATTTTGGGAATTTAGAAACGTGATAAGTCTGTAGTAAATAACCTTTTCGAAAATCTTTGAAATAATTGGTAGCACTGAAATGGGGCGATAGTTCCCAGGGTCTTCTTTTTTACCAGATTTGTGGATGGGCGTAATTTTTGCTTTTCTGAGGCTTTTTGGGAATGTACCATTTTGCAAACATTTGTTGATGCACGATGTCAGTTCTTTTAGGATTAAATTCTTGACGATACCATCAATGCCTGCGCTAGTATTGCAGTTAAGGTTATCTATTATTTTACCTACTTCATTTACGGTAGTTTCCTCTAAAACAAATAGATTTATGCCACTTCTAGGTGTCTCTTCCGACGCTATATTTAAGGAGATATCACTATGGTATGTTCTAGGAATTTGTTGTGCTAGTAAAAAACCAATGTTCGAGAAGTAAGAGTTGAAATTTCACAAATATCTTCCGTGTTTGTTATGTATCCTTTTTCCGTTTTAAGCCTACTTGTAGCTGTGGACTTCTTTATTTTATTTGAGGACAAGCTATTGATAAGTTGCCACATTTTTGCTGGTTTCTTCTTGCAGTCTTCAAATGCTTTCATATAATAATTGCTTTTTGCATTTTGTATATTAGCAGTGACTTCATTTCTTGCCTTATGAAAGGCTTCCTCTTTTTCTTTATTTTGCGTGTTGCGTTTGTATTCTGTCCATATTATATTTCTTCTGTTTATGTCGTTTATTATTGTTTTGCTAATCCAGTCCTTTCTAGGTGGATTTAGAGTCTTAGTTTTAGTTATTTTGCTTTTATATATGCTTTCCAGCAGTCTCTCTTCTAGTTTTTCATATAATAGGTTGGGGAAAAAGTTTCTTCGCATTTTTTAAGAAAATTCAAAATATTTTTAAATATTGTTTATTTACATTTAACTAAAGTATGTAGGTACCATTTTGTTCCATAATTTTTTGCCATCTTGTAGGTAGGGACATGATCCCATTGCTATAAAAATTTTGGGACTTCTGATCAAAATACCGCGACAAGTGGTTTTGGCAGTCCTCTCGTGATGTTAACCTGACACTGCCTAAAGAATTCTGAAGAGACCGAAACAGGTGGAAATCTGAAGGTGCAAGGTCAGGACTATACGGCGGATGCATTAACACCTCCCAGCCAAAATCTATTATTTTTTTGCTGAGTGGCTAAAGATGTGTGAGGTCTAGCGTTATCATGATGAAAAACCACACCCCTTCTGTTGATTAATTCCGGCCGCTTTCTCTCAACTTCTTGCTTTAATCTCATCAGTTGTTGGCAGTAGAGTTCAAAATCGATGGTCCTGCCTGGTGGTAACAGCTCATAATGAATAATGCCCTTCCAATCCCACCACACACACAGCATCACCTTGTTGCGAGTTAAGCCGGGTTTCGCCACAGTCTGTGAAGCTTGACCGGCCTTTGACCACGACCTTTTTCGCACGTTCTTGTCGTACGTGATCCACTTTTCATCACCAGTTATCAGCTTCTTCAAAAATGGTTAGGTTTCATTACGTCGTAATAAAGAATCACAAATGAGTACAAGAAACCTAATGAAAGGTTTCTTTCAGTGAGCTCGTGAGGTACACAAATATCGAGCTTTTTTGTGTACCCAGTTTTTTTCAAATGCGCCAAAACTGTTTTGTGGTTAATTCCCAGTTCTTCAGCTACGTCGTAACTACTGATATGCCGATCTTGCTCCACTTTTTCAAAAATGGCATCCGTTTTATCCGTAATAGGGCGACCAGAGCGACGTGCATCTTTGACATCAAAATTTCCGGATTGAAAACGCTTAAACCAAATTTGTGCTACTCTCACAGACACTGCAATAGGTCCTAGATGTTTAGGTCCATAAACATCGCAAATTTTTTTCGAGGCTACGTTGCATTTTTACTTTTTTTGTAGTAAAATTTTAAAATGTATCGAATTTCTTCATTAGATTCACTCATCTTGACAGTACGAAAAACAAATAAAAATCACACATTTTCCAAATTTGAATTTAGAATTATGTTCTTTAAAATTTTAACTTTTATTGATACCAAAACCAGCCAGATACAAATAGTATAGCTAAAGACATTTTATTACAAGCTCATACATACTATAATGCGAAAAGTCTTTTTCCCCAACCTAATATATATTCATTACTGTCGAATTTACTTTCTGATGCGATTTTGTATAGTTTTTCATAATCTACAGCTTCATATATTGTTTTTTCTTTGGGTTTAACATGGTATTTCTTGACTTCAAGATAAATTTGTTTATGATCCGACATTGAGCTGTTTATAAGGGCAAAATAAAAATCATTTTCTTTTAGGTTAGTACATTTTCTTTTAGTTACTTCCCACAAATTAGCAAGTTTAAGCAAGTATCGAAGATGCTTGGATGAAAATTTGTGTAGAAATGAATGTGGTCCTGGAATATCATATTCTAGGTTACTTTTATCTACGTACTCGTACCGCGCGGGCAAAGAAGCGGGCAGCAGGCAGCTAGAATTATTTTATTTTTTTATTTTATTTTTATTTTATTTATTAAACAAAATCCACAGCTCTTAGTAAACAATATTACTTAATCTAACGCATTTATCCTAAAGCCAATAACGGATTTACATTTTATGTTTATCACCTATAATTTAGAAGACAGTCACTAACCAAACATGTTATTAGTTAATAAAAAATACCTATTAACAATTATACATTATAATTATGTGAGTGTATGAGAGTTGTGTAAAAATGCGCGTGTGTGTGTGTGTGTGTGTGTGTGTGTGAGAGAGAGAGAGAGAGAGAGAGAGAAATAGATTACGTGGTATGCATAATATGATAATTACAAATAAAACTGACACAAACTTATACATTTTCACAAAGAATTCTGAGAATTTTACGTTTGAACACCTGCTTGCTACAATAGAAAATATCAATTTGTTTAAATTGTTTGTTGTAGTTTCTATGTAGTCGACTAACAAGTGAGTTTTGGGCGTAATTTGTGCGTGTAGGCAAAACAGCAAACAGGTTAGTGTGTCTAGTTCTAATGGTTGGAACACAAAAGCGCAACACTTTAGACAATAACTCCGAGCAGTCGATATAGTTATTGCATACACCATGCAGAAATGACATATCAGTTAGAGTACTACGGTTTTCGAGAGAAGTGAGGTGATGATAAAAGCACGCTGTCTGATAGTCGCTAAAACTACTGAAACATCGAAAGTTCAGGTGTTTTATGAACTTACTTTGTATACTTTCCAGGCTCTGAATGTGGGTAATATAGTGAGGGTTCCAAATACAGCTGCAATACTCTAGAATGCTTCTAACATAGGAATAATACAGAACCTTCAAGCAACTAATGTCAGAAAAAGGGCGGCTAACACGCAGTATAAAACCTAAAGCTTTGTATGCTTTGTTGACAATTATATCTATGTTCTGAAAATGTTAATTTAGAGTCTATTTGTACACCAAGATCCCTAACAGAGTTTACTTTACAAATATTTATATTATTTATATGATAATCAAAATGTGTTGGACGTATTTTTCGAGTGAAAGGGACATATGAGCATTTTGCAATGTTAATATCAATACGATTTTCTGCGTAATAGCGTCCTAGCCTATCAAGATCCGCCTGTAGATTTAGACAGTCTGTTTGATCACTAATCTTCATATATATTTTCGTGTCAAATTATATATCACTAGCTGCTCACGTCTTTGTCCATTATTCCAGATCCAAATCTATATATACCAAGGTTCTTCCAGATCGGTTTAACTGACGTCTGACGTCGAAACATCCACACAAAAATAGATAATTGATTCAGGCGTGACTTTGCGGAAATCCATTACAAAACATTTAGTACTAAGCCGCCAATATTTTCATTAAAAAGAAATTAGACACGTGTTTTGCCTCCACGAGAAATTCTTATGCACAATCGAGACTCAATCCAGCGCTCGGCGAAGTCTGCAAAGCAGAGTCTTGTGTGCCGAGCGATCGAATTTTTCCTGAGGATGCCTCGTGGAGGCAAAACAGGTGTCGAATTTCTTTTTAAGGAATCAATCGGATATAGTACTAAACATTTGTCTATCTGTTTGTATATCCACACAATGTTTTGTATATATAATAATAGGATAAGTAGAGTTTTTTCTCTCTCGTTATTGTTACGGAACAGATGTTTTTATTGTTAGCCAGCGACATGGCTACAGTGCAAAGCAACTTATCGTCGAAGCGCCACAGCATCTGCTACGAAGCGCGCCTGATGTCTCCTGGCAAGCCGCGCCGCGTGCTATGCTGCATCAGTCCCCGGCAGCTCACCATCAAAGACTACATCCTGAAGATTATCCCCAAACGGATCACGGCATTCCGGCTGTGTCCTTCTACTAAGGTAAGGTTACATGCTGCTCGTAAATAACATATTATATGTCCTTGTTTTCACTAAGGGACCATTTAGTGCTATACGGATGGTCCGTCCGGACGTCTGTTGTCCGGAGCTATCGTATAGAAGTGAATTGTTGCGTTTAGTAGTGCACGGCCCGTCCATCCGATCGAGAAGCCTCCGTCGAGCGCGTCCGTGCTCCGTACGTCCGTATCCGGACGCGGGAGGCATTTAATCTACGCGTTTAGTGCTGCGCGGACGCAAAACTGTCCGGAAGGGTGTGCGTCCTGACGCTAACAAACAAACAACAATGTCCGCGGCGTAAATCGACACGGAACGTGTTATAACAGAAGCTCGAGGTCAATTATCATTATGGGATCTCAGTGAGGATTCCATTAAAAAGCGTGATGCTTTAAACCACCCTATTAACTAAAATACAAATATTGTAATTCAAATCAAGCTTGAAGAGAGACAAGAAATGGGTAATTCTGAAACGAATACCCTGTGTTTGCGACAATACTCGTCCGAGCCGTATGATGATCCGTGGAGCACTAAATGGTTTAAATGGTTTTAACAGTTCCCTCCCTGTATATTTTTGAGACAGCCGTGTTTGTTAAAAACAACCCTGAACGATTTTCTAGACCTTCTGATATTAAAATTTAGAATTTATTTATTTCATAACAACAAATAACTTACAGTTTTCACCAAAACGCTAGCTGTCTTAATTAATACTTAAAAATATTCTTAAATTATTACATATAATTGTGAAACGCAATAGACGAGACCAGATCAAAATATGATATCAAAGTATGAGGCTGTAAAACTACGCTAATGTGCGAGAGCATTTTCTAATAAATACTAGTAAATAAATAAATATTGCTGGACCATGCACACAACACCATCTAGCCCCAAACTATGCATAGCTTGTATTATGGTGATTAGATGACAGATAGAATACTTATATATTTTTAAATAAATACATATGATATTTTATAACACCCAGACACAGAACAAACACCTATGTTCTTCACACAAATGTTTATTCTGGGAGGGAATCGAACCCTCAACCTACAGCGCAGAAGGCAGAGCTGTCATGTGGCATCACAGAGCCAGTAACTCTGTGAGCTGTAGATCTCGCGAACATTTTTTGAAATGACTGAAATATAACTTTTTTTACGTTTTCAACCCCCGTATCCCAAAAATTACCAAAAACTAAAACTAAAGCTAAATTTACTTTACTTCACAAATGTTTGTCCTGGGACGGAATCGGACTCATAACCGACAGTACAGCTACTAACAACGGAGCTAAGATGCCAGCCGGTATAGCTGTAGGTATAGGTAGGCTGTAGGCAAACTTATGCCTGTATTTACTAGGGCACATTTCAATCGGACTCCCAAATAATAGTAAAAAGGAAGCCTAAAGTAAAAAAAGTTCCACCGTTATAAACTGAGAGATGTGACAGAATGTAAGTACCTATGCGTATTAGTATTCGTGCATAAATATCATATCTTGCCGTTGCGTATAACTCTTAACATAAGTGTACCTATCTGAAATACCCATAAAAAAAATATACTTGTTTGTCGGAATATGACCGGACCAAAGCTAAAAATGCAACAATTTTTCCATGATATGGTGGAGTTAAGATCGGTTTTGTGTGCAGCTGGTGTTGTTTCCGCGAAACGAATGCCAGGCTCCGGGCGGCCTGGTGCGCCTGGAGGACGGCGTGCAACCCTCTCTGCTCCTCAACTGCGCCGAGCGGGACGTACTCGCGGCCACCTTCACGCGGCTGCTGCTCGCCAACTGCGGGGGAGAGGACACTTTCAAGGTAACGAGACGTACTCGCGGCCACCTTCACGCGGCTGCTGCTCGCCAACTGCGGGGGAGAGGACACTTTCAAGGTAACGAGACGTGCTCGCGGCCACCTTCACGCGGCTGCTGCTCGCCAACTGCGGGGGAGAGGACACTTTCAAGGTAACGAGACGTGCTCGCGGCCACCTTCACGCGGTTGTCCACTGAATCGGCCATACTGAGCCTCAAACACACCGTCCAGTCCTATACTAGCAGGAACACACCTGTTTACGCCTGCTTCTTAGACCTTTCGAAAGCTGCTGATCTGGTGGCGTACGACAGGTTGTGGCAGAAGCTGTCGGGTGATGGGCTGCCGTCTGAATCGGTGGAGCTCCTTAAATATCGGTATGGCAATCAATGTAACAATGTAAAGTGGTCAGGGTCGCTATCGGACACGTACAGGCTGGAGTGTGGAGTGCGGCAGGGTGGAATCACTTCGCCGCGACTCTTAAACCTGTACATGGATAGTTTGATTCGTGGGCTCAGTGGCGCCAATATTGGATGCTCTATTGACGGAGTAACTGTCGAATAACATAAGTTACGCTGACGATATGGTGTTGCTGAGCCCATCGATCAGTGCCGTCCGAACACTTGTTGGAATCTGTGAGCGTTATGCGAAGCCTCGGGGGCCCAGATATAACGCTGGCAAGAGTGAAGTGATGGTTTTTAAAGCCCGGTCGAAAACTTATTCCACAGTCCCATCGATCTTGCTGGCGGGCAGTGAACTCAAGCGGGTGTCCGAGTACAAATATCTGGGCCAATGGGTCACCGAGACTTTCTCAGATAACATCGATATTGATAGGGAGCGAAGGGCATTATCAGTCAGAGCCAACGTGTTGGCCCGTAGATTTGCACTGGGCAGGACGGCTGTAAAAACAAGCTTGTTTAAGGTGTTCTGCCAGTCTTTTTACACGTGCAGTCTATGGGTTAACTTTACTAAGTGCTGCTGGAATGCCCTTCGAGTCCAGTACAATAATAGCTTCAGGGTGCTGTTGAGGCTGTCGTACTTCTGTAGCGCATCGGGGATGTTCGCGAACGCACGCGTCGATGACTGTTATGCGATCATCCGCAAAAGAACGTCGTCCCTAATGTGTCACGTGAGGGGCAGCTCCATCAGCTACCTGCAACTTATAGCAGGAAGGCTGGACACTGACTGCATCTTCATGAAGCACTGCACAGAGGTGATCCATTCGCCCCGGGCGGCGGTGATGTAATGATGTGGTGCATGCAGTCTATATTTTAATTTCTTTGTTATATTTATGATCTGTATGTTTTAAATTAATATGATAAATATGTCTCTAATTTGTACATATACTTGTGAAGGCTGAAATTAATGAAATTGTATTGAATTTAATTGAAGTACACGTACACGTACAGTACAGTACACGTCTTTAGCGGATTTCTTCTCTCCTAGTTCCTGAATTTTTTTAAAAGCATTTGTTGCAGAACACATTTTTTTGCAACTTCATCTAAATGATAAGACCATGTCAGCTTACTATTAGTCGGTGAGATATTAAAGTTATCTAGGTTTTTTTTAACCTACTCCGCTGTGCTTTTATCTCCTCTAGAACCTAGTGCGAATTCTATTACATTAGTTTTATCCTTATTAAGTAGAATGACTGAGAACCATTATTTTGATGCAAAGTATGGATTCCCTTATACTACTACTCAAAGCTTGATTACTTCTGTTTTTAATAATTAGGCTAGAGTCATCTGCAAACATCGTTATGTCAACGTCTATAAAAACATTTGATATGTCATCTGTGTAAATAGAAAGGGCCATAAACGGATCCTTGTGAACCCCCTACATTTATTATTTATTTGTTCATTTGTTTATTGTTTATTATTTGTTTATTATTTCATTTCACACCTATGTTCTTCACACAAATGTTTACATTTGTGAATAGAACATAGGTGTTTGTGTAGGTTCGATTTCCTCGAAATCGAAACCTCAACCTGTAGGTTGAGGTTTCGCGCAGAAGGCAGAGTTACTACCAACAGAGCTGACAGGCCAGTCATCTGTCAGTTCGGCTTGACTTTAGTATCTGGATACACGAATTGGAGAGTGAAAATGCTCAAATCTGGTAGGGTTTTGCTTCCTGATTACATATTTACCACTTTGAGGAAATCCTTAGTTTTCGAGTAAATAATAAAACATTTCTAACCTCAAATCTGATAAAACATGAAACAAAACGTAAAAATTGACAGATAATAACCAAATTTGCCTTATTTGTTGTCTGTGGTTTAACATGTTGTGCAAAATTGATGCGAACTTAAACGTATAAAACCTGTCATGTGTCACTGTAACCGCGCCAAATCGCGCCATACGTAAAAAACCGATGTCTTTGACATACCTATGGCTTCTTTCGACGACTTTGGCTTATCTTCACTTCACTTGGTTACTTATCTCTTGGTAGGTTATGTTGGAGAATAGAAAACAACGCGCAAGGCTAGCGAGCGTAGCAAGTAGGGCATGCAAACCGATAATCGATAACCGATAATTTATCGGTAATCAGTAAATTTTTGTCAGCGATAATTATCGAAAAATATCGATAAAAATACCGATAAACGATAATTTCATAAAGGTTTTATGTAATCATTTCTATCACTACCGCGAGTCAAATAAATCAACTCAGACCGAGGTAAATATATAGACGCCTTGCCGCTATCAACCAATGTGAAATCACCATTTGTTAAATGGTTCCCTATAATTAGGTAAATTTGTATGAATGCGTAAAAAGTTGTGGTGGTTAATTCATTTACAAATCAATTAGGTACATTATGTTTTGCACTACTACAACTAATAACAGTGTATTGTTTTGTAACTTTCACGATCAGGGTTAATTTTGTTTTACTAGTTAACGGGTATTTATCGCGTGTTACCGCGTATTATAATTTATGCCTAATATTTCGGTTATGTATGTTTATTATATCGCCATTTATTGAGCTATTTAGAGTTGATTATTTTAAAAATGCTTTTCGAGATATCCGATAATGGATATTCGCTTTTGACCACACGATAAAGTCCAAAACTAGTTATGCACAAGTCATAGCATTCAAAATATTTTGAACAAACCACGCTTGTTTTCGATGGTAGCCACTGTGGATTAATTCAAAAGTTCCTTATAGCAGTGATTCATTTTATTTTAGTTTCACTGTCGCTGCTTGAGAACTTAAAACTTAAAAAAAAAAAGTTATATCAAAATAATCTATACCTATAAAAGAGCTTAACCTGACTGACTGACTGACTGATTCATCATTGCCGAGCCGAAACCTCTGAAGCTAGAAAGCTGAAATTTGGAAGGTAGCTTCCTTTTACAGCAAAACCACCCACTAAGGCGGAGTTTTTATGAAATTCAATCCCTAAGAGGGTGAAAAGGGGTGAAAACGAATGTATGAAACTTTTAACGCGTCGTGCGATTTGCTTGAAAATCGATATGAATAAATAAAATGCAAAATAAATGGACACTGTGTTTCAGGATTTTCCAAAATAACCTTAACAAAGAGGTAAAATGGAGTGTCAAAGTTTGTATGTTTTTAATGGTCGGTCAGGTGATTGGTTTGAAACTTATCAATAAAATTTGGCTACAATTCATTAAAAAAAATGCGGAGCAACAGCTAGTATAAGATGATATCATTGACTAGGGAAATTTTAAAATATATTCTGGCAAGCATCGCGTTTTATGCCAAGTGTGTCAATGAGGATTTGTGTTCTAAATAACCTTAAAACTTACGAAGTATATTTAATAAAAAGGTGTTATTAGAAGTACTTACAAGTGATTTTTAGTTTTCACCGAACTTTTCGCCGCACAGGGAGGCATAGTGTTTTTTTTGCTACGATATTAACTGTATGGCGATGTGACGTGTACTAAGAGCATGGCGCACGGGTTGGATGTCTGACTGTGCGTGCGTTCTTGTATTAACATAAAGTAGCACGGTTTTATGGCTTCACTATGGTTAATAGCGGCGAAGCGTCTATATATATGTCCCTCGGTCTGAGATTATCAAATAAAGAATTGATGAATTTGCAAATTGGCTTTGTAGACACGTCGTCCTCAAAATGACTGATTTGATTGGTGTGAGGTTCAGTCACTGTCCTAAAAGGTAGGGAATTATAGGATTCCAGATAAAAAAATGTTTTTGCTTATAATCTGAGTGCGGCGTACCCGCACTGTCCGCTCGCTATTCCCAGAATGAGCGAACGAGAGACTGCCGGGCGCGTCAAACTCAAACGCTTTATTATGAACACCACATCTCTTCTTCTCGTACTCGTTAGAATTTCTCGTCTCAAAAATTGTTCCTAAAGCTTCGATGTCAATGTCACGTCCTTGGTCGTAATAGATATCATGATTTTATCTCCTTATATAGGCTAAACTTATCAATCACGTTTATAAAAAGGTAATGGTTACTTGATAAATAGACCTATAGACCCATAAATCCATTGCTACATCAACCCAAGATTGTAAATGCAGTTCACGTCTATATCAGATAAAATCCATTGCAAGATTTGGTGGAAATTTCGACATCTCAATCAGTTTTGGGCCACCATACTTTAGTCCGTAGCCTAGATTTCATGTTAACTACCCCATGATGACCTTCATGAGCTGTTTCTAAAATTCTATCCCGTAGAGTAACGACAATTTTGGTACCTCTCAATAAAATATCTATATCTATATAAATATCAATTTATAATTACTCACACGAGCATCCTAATTATTGTTAAATAATCCCTTTAAGCCTAGGCCCGTATCACGATCTTCAAGTGATGCAGATTTTATCTCATTGAGAGTCACAGCAATTGGTAGGGCAAACTGGACTATTTGATTAACGATACATTCATCATTAAAAGGTTGTTAATAAAAACTTTCACAAAGTTGTAAAAGAGGGTTTGCCAAATTGCTTTTAGCTGGACGGTATATAGCTTTATAATTATAACCTTGTAGGCGAAATATCCACCGCTCAATACTAGAACTTAGTTTAGATCTCGGACCAAATATTACTTCAAGGGGTTTGTGATCAGTCATCAGTTTGAACTTTTTTATGTCGTAAAGATAAATTTTAAAATGTTATATAGCCCAGACTAGAGCCAATGCTTCTTTTTTAGTCTGACAGTATCGTTATTCTACATCCGATAATCTTTCTTTACCATAAGAAATAATACGCGGGCTGTTACTTATATAGATTGACATCTATATATGTATCGCACCCAGCCCCACAAGGCTTGCAGTAGCCATCACTTGTGTCTTATCATTGGGGTCATAACAACTGAGAGTCTTAACATTTCCGAGCTGATGTTTTGGATTTTCAAAGCAGTTTGTTGAAGTTTCTGTTGTAGAATCTGTCGTATATGGTCGGTCAATATAACAAGGTTTGGAACCCATTTTCCATTGTACGTCACTAGACCTAATAAGCTTTAATCTTCATCAACCGTCTTAGGTTTCCTAAAAACCATTTGCTTTCGTTGAGGAGTACGTCATTTTATTTCACAACATCTAGAACATACTCAAGACGTATACGAAGCTCTTCCTCGTTTGTGCCAAATACAACAGAATCGAAAATAAAATTGTCACGTCGGCCCGGCAGGAGCATTCTCTCCATTATTTTTTAGAAATGTTTAGGTGCTCAAGACATTCCAAACATTAGGCGTTGGTATCTGTACCTACCTGTTATAAATGGTGTTATCTCTCAGTAGTGTTTCTTTATTTACATTTGTGGAATGTGTTCTTAATATCGATATTAGAGAAAATCGTTGGTTTCTTAAAGTTAGGTACAAGATCACTTGTATCATTGCACAACGCATATCGACACAAAGTCTGACATCGCTGTCGCTTTTTAGTACGGGTACCACTGGCGAAACCCACGCAGAGAGTTGATTTTACTAATTCGATGATATCTAATTTTAGAAACTCGTTAATTGTATCGTTGATATTGTTTTCTAACTGGATTGGTCACCTTACGGGCTGACAGAAGAGCTTGATAGACCAATCAATACCTACACCTAATTCTACATTTTTGAACATTAGAAGTTGACATAACTAATGGCTTTAATACCTACCCCCAATCTCAAAATGTTTAAAGACAATGCAGTGTCTTTGCCAAGTAAATTCCGTTTCCCATTTTGTACAACATAAAATGTTCTAGACAGGCATTCTTGTCAGACTTGTTTTGCATCATAATATGATTACAAAATCAGGGGTTCCTTGGAGCCATAAGCCATCAAAGTTTTGTGAGGATTCGTGTTTTTATTAAAGACTGTTACAGACGATTGTTTCATGTGCTGCACTTCACGTTTTATCATTAATTATGTTAGATTTGCTACCTGAGTCAATTAGCATTTTTAAAACTCGTCTAAATCGAAAGCATAGTCAACGAATGTTTCGTCCTTAGTCGATTTAGACTCTGCCATTTGGTAAGTATTTTGTTAATTTTTTTTAGGATTATCATGCTGCATCATTGTATATTTTCTTTTAGACGCCTTTGTGGTATTGTGTGCATTGTCCACCAATATTTATTTATTAACTTGTTCGACAGTGCCTTTAAAAATGTCTCCAAAATCTACATTTCAAACTTGTTTTGTCGAAATATGGACAATACTCGAGTCTGCATTGTGTACCTTACTACCACAACTGGAGCAATCAGGTTGGTTTTTTATGCCTTTTTATTTATATTTTGTTAGTATTTCTAATTGGTTTGCCATCTAAATCGGTTTGTTGCCTTTTAACAATTTTGAGCGCGTTTGCCTCTGTGTTTATTTTATCGATGGTGACAGTATCCCCTAACAAAATAATTTTCTTTCTCAACTTAGCAGATGTAAATTTCATGGTTAATTGATATTCGAGGTTTCCATTAGGATCAGAGAACTTGGATATTTTGCTCTGGTGTCTAAGTCTAACATGAACTTACCAAATTTCATATTACTGATAAATAATGTAGATAGGTGTCTACATTAAACATTATGTAAAGATTCTGTCTTTTGGCAAAATTACGTAATTAAATTACGTGGCACAATTACAATGAGTAGGTACTTACAACTTTTGACTCATTGGATAAACATTTTAGAGGCACGTAAAACACTTTTGTCCATTCCCTGGAGTCAGTTCATATCAACAAAAACATTTTGTACTTATTCCAACACAAGCAGGTACCAGCAATTATTTGCCTTGTAGGCATATTGGTTGATTATGAGCTAGTACATTTGCCTCATTATTACATTTATTTTGGTTGCAACGTGATGTGAAAAGACTAACCAACATCTGATACCCAGAGTAGATACGTGCAAAGAAACGTACTCGTATTAGGTACCTACCTACATTATATTGTGCTCATGAAAATGCAGGTAAACAAGTTTAAACAAGATATAACTTGGTTTGTTTGTGCTTGACAAATTATTGTTTACAATCTGATAGGTGCTATTAAAAGTGAAAATTGGTTGTTAATCTATGATTAAATATTTATTCCAGTAGTAAACCTCCTAACTTTACACAAACATTCCTTCCTTTCATTTTTAAACTCAATTTTCTTGGTGGTAAGTCAATTAACAACATTTCGCAATTATTTTTGTCAAATTATCGACTTAGTACTTACAATTTTTATCCCCGTCGCCAATGTGAGGTTCAGTCACTGTCCTAAAAGATAGGGAATTATAGGATTCCAGATAAAAAATGTTTTTGCTTATAATCTGAGTGCGGCGTACCCGCACTGTCCGCTCGCTATTCCCAGAATGAGCGAGCGAGAGACTGCCGGGCGCGTCAAACTCAAACGCTTTATTATGAACACCACAATTGGTAAAATTGTTAATTCCAAATAGATACGAAAGTACGAACTAATAAGTAGCCTTGGACTGTTTTACTTAGTATATTTTGCTGTAATTATTTCAGAAAAAGATGTTTTATTTGTTTAGTTTTTAATGTTAGGTAACCATGACTAGTGCTATTTAGATTCAGACTTGATTTTTATGTATAAATTTGTAGTTAAATTGAAATAAATCCATATTATCGAAAAAATAATTAAAATTCAATAATAAAAGACGTAAAATGTTCTTGTATACTATGGATATGGACAAAGGAAGCAATTCTACGAGACAGTTATTTTTATTATATAAATCGGTAATTATCGGTTTTTATCGAAAAAAAACCCAAAAAAAATCGGATTATCGTTTATTGAAAAGATTCGATAATTGCACGCCTTAGTAGCGAGCGTGCCGCGGCAGCGGCTGCCGAAGCGCCAGAAGAATAATACAAGGTCACGGTAGGAGCATAAGGACATATTGGTCCTTTTCCTTTTCTCGAAAACTAAAGATTTCCTCAAGTTAAAAGTGGTAAATATGTAATCAGGAAGTAAAACCCTACCAGATTTGAGCTTTTTCACCCTCCAATTCGTGTATACTAAAGTTTAACCCCCGACCCGACATGCCTAAAAACTGCGAGTGGAAAGGCGGCGGCGGCTCGTAAAATCCACAAAGCTTGTTCACGTGATGGGGCCTGCTGTCTACAACCGTCTACCGGAGTGTATTACAGCTGCACTATCAACGTAAGCCTATGAAAACAAGCTAAACAACTGGCTTACCAAAAAAAATTTATATAGGCTTTTATAGGGTGCGAGATTTTTGATTATTTTGTCAATACGGTAAAACATTTTAAAATGTTTAATCTATTATTTTTACAATATGAACAGTTTAATAATCAATATATTTAATGTTATTATAATTGACAATATTTTAATTTTAATATATTAACTGCAATTAATTGAATATGATAATAGACATGTAACATTCATATTATTAATAAAAAGTCTGAATCTATCTGAAATTTGCATCTGTAGGAATCAAAGAATATGTTTTTGTAGGTTTCACAATGTAAATCACACGGTAAGTTAAGATCTAAAGTAGTCCTTGTGTCAGGCGTCGCAAGAGTAATCCTGCCACTTCTTTAATTAAATCTTCCCAACGTTAACGTAATGTTAGGCGTACATAATCAAACATAGATGTAAGACATAAGATATACATTATGACATATCTTATGTCTTGCGTTTGCCATCCCGTGGATACCATTGATCACATCTTTTGTCCACTTCTCTTTTTTGTCTCTAATAATGTCTGATCTATCTCCATTTTGCCCTTTCTTTGTAGTATTTATCCTTAAAGTAGTCCTTGTGATCGCATCGAATAAAGTATATTAAAAGAATCGTGATGGTTTGTTCCAGAACAAGCAGGAGTTCTTCTACAGCGAGCTCCGACGGACGCACGCGCGCCACGCACACGACAAGCTGGGCCTGCGTGTCTCCCGCGCAGAGCTGGTGCCTTCCAGTCTACGGGCCACCAGGAACTTCTCTGTCGCCGACTGGTGCAAGAACTTCGACATCACCTTCCAGGGAGAACAAGGTATACTATACTACAGCGAGCCGCTGCCTTCCAGTCTGCGGGCCACCAGGAACTTCTCTGTCGCCGACTGGTGCAAGAACTTCGACATCACCTTCCAGGGAGAACAAGGAAATAATTCTTGACCCCCATCAGGTAATTTTTAACATCCTACGTACCTACGCGGGGTAGGTACAACGTTCGAGTCCAGATAATATTAAAAAAACTTCTCAGACGGAATTTTTTCAAATTAAATTAAAATTTGACCAGTCTCGTTCATAGTTCAGACCCATCCAGACAACGAAACCGTGGCGAATGGGAACTTAAGCTAAAATGGGTTCCTTTTTCGTTGTATTTGAAAAACTATAACATTTAGAATGAATTAAACGAACAAAGCACCTTCATTCGACACCAAACTCGTTACCAACTCGGAGCGGAGTTGCAAGATGTCCCGTTCGCGGTGATTGAGATGAGTGTACATGTCCATCCCCAGGCGTGGACTGGGGCGGCGTGCGGCGCGAGTGGTTCTCCTTGTTGTGCGCGCAGCTGTTCGACTCCAAGCACGGCCTCTTCGTCAGCTTCAACGAGTCCGCGGACGGCCTGGTGCATCCCAACCCGGCCGCGCAACGACCTGCTCATCTCAAGGTATCCGCCGTGAGACGCTGTCTGTGTCGCCGTCTGTGTCGCTGTCTTCTTATATATCAAGTACGTTCTATTGTTTCAGCTGAAGCACTTCGAATTGGCGGGCAAAGTGTTCGGCAAGTGTCTGTACGAGAGCGCCCTGGGCGGGCCGCATCGTCAGCTGGTGCGGGCTCGACTCTCGCGCTCCTTCCTAGCGCAGCTCATAGGGCTGCGGGTCCACTACAAGGTACGCATCGTCAGCTGGTGCGGGCTCGACTCTCGCGCTCCTTCCTAGCGCAGCTCATAGGGCTGCGGGTCCACTACAAGGTACGCATCGTCAGCTGGTGCGGGCTCGACTCTCGCGCTCCTTCCTAGCGCAGCTCATAGGGCTGCGGGTCCACTACAAGGTACGCATCGTCAGCTGGTGCGGGCTCGACTCTCGCGCTCCTTCCTAGCGCAGCTCATAGGGCTGCGGGTCCACTACAAGGTACGCATCGTCAGCTGGTGCGGGCTCGACTCTCGCGCTCCTTCCTAGCGCAGCTCATAGGGCTGCGGGTCCACTACAAGGTACGCATCGTCAGCTGGTGCGGGCTCGACTCTCGCACAGCTTATAGGGCTCCGGGTCCACTACAAGGTATTCCACAACCATCAAATATATCATTTAGAGTTATTTAGAGTTATCGGTTGAGTAAAATATATATTTTGACGTATATAACTGCGCTGTAGGTTGTTGGTTCAAATTATCAAATCAAATCAAAACATTATGTTTTCAATAAAATGACATTGACCACTTTGAATCGCCTTCTTACATCTAGGTGCCGGTTTCTCACCAGGGTAAACATCCGTGTGATAAACAAGGTGTTTGTTCAATACGATACTTCTTACGCCATCTATCGTACATCGGATGCCAATTTCCAACGAAGCGAACAGTGCTACCAATATGGACGCCCGAACGATTCATTCTTATAGATTCGTTTTACCACGCACTTCGACTAGATCGTTAGCAGCGCACACGTTCAACTTTGTAAAACTTATTAAAATATACGTTTATATTCCTGATAAGGTAAGAAGGCTTCATTGAAATAACTCCCTTGGCCGCCTTCCCACGTTAGGAAAATCATAGGTTCAAACATTGTTTTATAATGTTTTTTTAAAAGTAAGTATTATTATATGAGCTATGCTTAGTTTGAGACTAGTGCTGCATGAATTATCCACCAATATTCATCATTTTAGAACACTGAAATAACACCTCAATCGATGGCTCCTTACACAATGTTGAACGATAAGGGACTATCAAACGGCCCGGGGCGGTTCAGTTTTCGGGGATTAGTGTAAATTGCGGTTGTATTAATTTACAGTACTTCGAATATGACGACCCGGAGCTGTTCCTGTCGAAGATAAAGTACGTGCTGGAGACGGACCTGGAGGCCGCCGACTGCGACTGCGAGCTCACCTTCAGCGACGACGTCTACTCCAGCAACGGCCTGCTGCTCGACACTCACGAGCTTATACCCTCGGGAGCCTGCATCCGGGTGAGGGAACACTACTCTAACAATACAAACTACAAATACAAACTCTAACAAACAATACAAGTATAACAAATTTTCATATATATATTGTGAAGCTATTGTAAGAATATTAAGTTCTTTGAATATTTCTCTCAAAGACTCTCGCGATTTCATTTTATAAATGGCACGTATTGCCATTTTTTGAAGAACTAATATAATAAATAATAAACTAGTCTAGCTGTCACTTCATCAGTAAGCCACCGTATCGCACGAACTGTATATGTATATGCAGCGGAACTAAGCCTACCAGCTAGTGTTTCAGTTTGTGGTGCCCTCTATAGTTTTGCATGAATATTAAGACCTAAGAAGATCGTGGAATCTACAAGATTCATTGCCTCTCCATTAATTTCAATGTTGGTCGGACTATGAACAATTTTTGGCAAAGTGAATTTGATACATTCGTATTTTTAGCATTAAGTACAAATACAAATACTTACAATACAACATTTTCTTTATTCAATAAAATCACAAGGGCCACTTTGAATTGTCTTCTTACATGCTAGTGAATCTAGGTGCCGGTTCCTCCTAACCCCAGTTCAAGAAGAACACTTTTTTGTATGATACTTGCCAATTTTGTTACGGATGCCGAGTCGAGTTGGAGCAGATTCATCCCAAGCTTTTTGTCATCTAAATAGGTAAAATGCCGTTGTAATGTAAGTTTTTCAAATATTTTACTAAATGTAGGAAGCAATGATATAGGTCGAAAGTTACTTGGATAGGAATGATTATCTGATTTGAATAGAGGTATGATCTTGCTATGTTTGATTAAATCAGGAAATACTCCACTGTCAATACATTGATTAAATATGAAAGCTAGATCTGGAGCAATAATGACAATCAGTGGTTTTATAACACTGACAGTAATGCGCCAAATCAGTGGGTCAGTGGATCAGTGGTCTTTTTTACATTAAGTAAAAAAATATTGACATCTTTGTTTAATATTCAGTCGCCAAGACGGACAGGATGTATACCTATATGTACAACTCACGGGATGTTCAGCAAGCTACGTTAAGGATGTCTGTAAAGTCAACCTTCGCCCTAAAGTCAAGCGGCAGAGCAACGCTGCAGCCGACGCCGACTTGTCAACGTGTAGTTGCATTATGCTGAGCTGTGGGCTACTTCGCCACCACTCAGTCTTAACCTCATTTGTTTTTCAACATTTTTTTAAGTCAGTCGGTAGTAATAATTTTGTACTTCCATTTTTATTTATATTCATAGTGGTGGGACATCCACTCCATAAATGATACAAAAATACCCGTTTACTACTAAACCAATAGGATCACCGTCGATAATGTATCCTCGTCCTCGGAGCGCGTTGACGTGATCGTGTAAGGAAGTGAAGTCAGGACGTGGTTCGGTCTGCAGGTGAACAATAGCAACAAGGTGGGGTACCTGGACGGGCTGGCGCAGTGGCGGCTGGCGACGCGCTGCCGCCTCGAGGTGGAAGCCTTCCTGCGAGGGCTGCAGCTGTTGGTGCCGGATAACTTGCTCGCTATCTTCGACGAGAACGAACTCGAGGTAACCGACTATTTTCAATATTTGCAGTCATCTCGAAATAAATCGCAAGTCTCGCTATGTTTCTCGATTGGTTCGCATCCAAGTGCACTGGTGCATGGGACGCCCGCAGATTCGATCCGGTTTGTCCATTGCACGAGTGACCTTCCGCGTCGTTTAAAACCTTGTAAGACTAACTAAGACTAATTCTGCCCTGAAAGACGATACTCTATGAAGTAATTATCCCTCCTCGAAACGTGACCGAAGAACTTCAGTATGCGAGCATGTACTAAAGCTGATAGACGGTGTTTGATGCCAGGTTCCTGGAGTATGAAGTATCCATTTTCACTACAGCATCACATTTCCAAAGCACCTTATTTTTTCTTTAAAGTTTCACGCAGCGCCTCTGCAGTATAAAAAAAAATGAGGAACACGTTTTCGCTTCGAGCGATCGAACCGAGATGGAGAGATCTTACCCTTGGTGATTTTTCAGCTTGTCCATTGTCGATCTGTTTATAGGCTATTCGCCTTTTGACCTCATTTACGCATCCACATGTTCTTGATTATGGCTTCAAGGTTTTTATGTAAGATTAAACCACGTCACAGATCGTTGTCTGCGTTACTTCGTACGAGTTGTCATTATCGCGATCCACAATCATTATCTCGGACTTGCTGTGATTGATCATTCATTTAAATTTAAGGCTCACGCGCTCCATTTTTTATAAGCAGTTCCATACGACCAGCATAAGTCGTCAAAAACGTTGTGTTGTTTGCATAGCGCAGATTTGCTATTTTGAAGCCACCAATCGCGTTGAACCAAAAATTGATCATGAGTGATATTATATTTCCCTGACTAACGCCTGCTTTTGGATGCAAATTACATGACAAGATGTCTTATGTTCGTTCTGAATATTGTACAAGTCTATTTAGTTATAGTCTCAATTGGGCTCGCATTTCTACCTGGAAAGACAACACCCTTCCATTCATACGGTGTCATATGGGAGTTCTAACTTCAGACTTGAGTATATTCGAAGTTCCCAGAAGTTTCGCTGTGGGTCTCTGAACAGGGCCTGTCAATATGTCTGCCTCGACTTAGTGATGTAGTTAGTGTTCCGTACGTATCTCGCCTTTACTGTCATCAAACCACGCGAAACCAACAACCCGAAACAACCAGAAACCACGCGGCCTTTACAGTTAGCGGAAGTACAGGCAACGCCGAGTACCATCATGGATACGGCATTAATTTTGGCTGAAATCGCTAAATTAAGCCTAAAAGTAAGAGACGTAGAAAATAGTCGAAATCATTATAGAAATTTTAATCGCCATGGATCACGATCGCGCTCTGCATCACGCGGTCGTAACTCGACCCGTCGGTCACCGGAGCATCCAGATTGGCTATGCACCTACCATTTTAGACATCGCCGTAGAGCTAGAAAATGCGAAGAGCCGTGTGCCTGGAAGAAAAAAAAGAGTACGGAAAACTAATGGCGGTGCAATCGCAGGCGGAGATTTGCACCATCGCTTCAGTACAACGCCTATGTGTTACGGACGATAATAGTGGATTAAAATTTTTAGTGGACACCGGTGCGAACATTTCGGTTATACCAGTGAACAAGAATCGTTTTTATAGAAAGCGTGAGGACTATAAACTTTATGCGGCGAATGGGACTGAAATTAAAACGTATGGTGTTAAAATTTTCGATTTAAACTTCAGATTACGACGACCGTATCGTTGGTCATTCGTTTTGGCAGAGGTCAAGCAACCTACTCTCGGTGCTGACTTTCTAAGCCATCATAAACTTTTATTACATGTGAACAGGAGAAAACTCATCGATTCACTTACGAGTTTACATACGATTGCATCAGTGACTTTACAAAAACAACCTACAGTCCGGACCATAGACTATCAAAGCGAATACAGTGACATTTTATTGGAGTTTCCGAACGTTACAAAACCCATGTGCTTCAAAGAAACATCGTCGCATTCGGTAATTCATTACATTGAGACTACGGGATCAGCTGTCTACGCGCGCCCGAGAGCCTTACCACCTCATGTAATTACAATAATTTACATGATATTTTTAATCTAATTTTATCATTACATGATAAAATTAGATTAAAAATATTTGATAAATAATTAATACAATTTCTAAATAACATTTGAGTAGGAATTAAAGAATTAATTAATGATAACTTTATACCAAATTTAAAGGTGTTGAGGCGACATGAAAATACATCAATATCTAGATGTCTTTCCATTACCACCTCATCGAGAACCTTAACGAAATATGACACACTAGTGTTATGAATCTTATTGTAATTATTTACAATTCGATTTAATGGAGATTATTGGCCTAAATTGGTTTTGGCACTATTTCTGCCAATTGGACTGTATTTATTATTTCTTGGTAGATATATAGGTATAGAAAAATTAATTTGTGACAAGAGATAAGGGGTGTCAATCAAACTGTTTATTAATTTATAAAGAAACATGTTGTCCAGCAGTGCTCTACAATCGCGCAGAGATCTCATATGGAAATTACAAAGCCTGTCAGTGTAATTCGGTAATTTACTACTTTTATTAAAACTTTTTAGGTATATAAAAGTTTTTTAATTAATATAATATTCACTTATAATGTGAAGTATTCACTTATAAGTTATACCCTTTGGCTGACTTGCCCTGCCATAGCTTGTGGATTGATGACATCACAGTTTCCGTTGCTTCGAACTCAATTTCTGGATGAACTTCTTCAATGTTATAATTTCTACATATGTTGTGTAAAAATGCTGTAGCTATTATTACTGACTGAATATTTGCTAGGGACAAACGCATTGTTAGAGCCATCACTGGAAATCGACGTTTCCACACACCGAAAGTTCTGCAATATAAAATTACATAGGTAAGTAATTAAATTCGTTATTTAGTTAAGTTTATAGTATTTGTAGGGTATTTTCAATTTGGAACAAATATTCATATTTAGGACATAACAAAATAGATATTTATTGTCTTCCTCACTCACCGTTCAATACTATTTCTTGTTTAATATGTGCCTCATTATACCTCTGCTCATTTCCAGTAGTAGGCTTTAGGAACAGGACAGGACAGGAGTTAGTAAATATGGCCTGTTAGGATAGGCATTACTTGCCTCTTAAAACAGAATTATTAAAAATAGTGGCATCAAGTGCTGAACCAGGCCAACGAGCTACAACATTCATAAATCTCAGATCGGCATCACAAACAGCTTGGACATTCAATGAAAAATAACCTTTTCGGTTTCTAAATTCCTCGCCTATTATTGAATCTGAAAGAAACAATATTCATAAGGAAATAATTATTAATAAATTTGTTACTTATAGCCATTTGTACACAGTAACAAACAATACACGATAGAAAAGTGGAGAGAAGAAAGGGAGGTCTTTTCCCTGCAGTGGGACACTACGGGCTTTTAATAATAATATAGCCATTAGTAGGTAAAAGATCATAAAAGAGACCAAACGTACTTGGAGACTGTATGCGTATGTGAGTACAGTCTACAGCGCCAAGGACACACGGAAATTGGGCTATTCTGTAGAACTTGTCTACACTATTTTGATGTATTACAACATATTTGTTGTAAAGTTTGGCTATTGCTTCTGATATATTTTGTACTTTTCTGCTAGCTGAAGACTTTGAAACTCCAACAAAATCAGCTACAGAAATAAGCATTGTGCCCAATGCAAAAAACCGAAGAATAGCTGGTGCAAAGGTGCAACTCTTTTGTTCCTGCAAAGATAGGTACTTAAGTATCTAATCAACTTTATGATATTTATGTATGTAGGTACTCAGGTATGTTTACATAGTTAGGTACTTACCGCCTTGAGGTTACTTTTACGAATGGTATTATTTCTGATAAAAGTGACTCTATCGCAGCCTTGTTCAACCTGAATCTAAACGTAAATTCTGCATCATCGAGGCATTGCATGTGGTTAATACGGTGTCTTTGAGAAGCAATCCGCTTTGAAGAAACCTCACTATCATCATCCCAATCTGAAAGATGCTCAAACACCTCCAAATCACTGTCACTATTATCACTATCACTGGAGATTACATTATTAGCCATTGTATATATTTGTTACGCTATAGGTACAGCGATAAACCAAATAAAATCGAAGTTCGCTCGTCGAAATCCATAAAATTTCTGGGTTTGCCAAAAAAAGATCACGCTCATCAATAGATTTGTCAAAATCCAAGGACGCTTCAACTGTCATTTTCAAACAGAGGACGCTATAAAAACGGATTAGCGCCCTCCCACAGATGGTTTGCATTTTTGGATCGATGTTACAATCTGTGGATTGCATATTAAAACACTATTTACAAGAAAAGGATTAAAGTGTTGATGACAGATAGGCAAAAATGGATTGAGATCGTATATTGGGACCAGCCGTTAGGGTTTCTGAATTCGTGGTTGTGTATGAGTGTCCTTCAATCTAGTATCATATTTTGCGAAGGTAAGTGTTGTGGTCTCGCCTGCACTCTGCGTATCTTAGCCGACACTGCATTTAGGTCTTTAACGTACGAAACCGTTTAACACGTCTTTCCTCAACTAATGCCAAACTGTTACTTAAGGTTCTTAAAATTAAGTAATGCTTTAAGTAGAATTCAAATTAATAGTGATCACCTACCCCGGTACATAACCCCTACTTATCGAACCGATTAACTTATTACATACTAGATGGCGCCACTGAAAAAAATAGAACGCGCTATCGTTGCGTTTTAGAATTTCTACATAATATTTCTCACGTTAGATTAAGTTATATATAATATCAGTAGGGTTAGTTGGATTGGGTATTACGAAGTTCATCCAATGTTAGCGTTTCTTATTTTTGTATTGTGGTCTTCTTAATTCTCATGTGGTCGCGCATGAATTAGCTTCCGTTTGGTTCGTTGTGGTGGTGAGGTGGTGAGGTGTTCCAGCTGCTGGCGTGTGGGACGGGGGAGGTGGCGGTGGCGGACTGGCGCGTCGGGAGCGGCTGATGAGCTCGCTGTGGGCCGCACTGGACTCTAGTCTCGCGTTGTGTTCCAGCTGCTGGCGTGTGGGACGGGGGAGGTGGCGGTGGCGGACTGGCGCGTCGGGAGCGGCTGATGAGCTCGCTGTGGGCCGCACTGGACTCTAGTCTCGCGTTGTGTTCCAGCTGCTGGCGTGTGGGACGGGGGAGGTGGCGGTGGCGGACTGGCGCGTCGGGAGCGGCTGATGAGCTCGCTGTGGGCCGCACTGGACTCTAGTCTCGCGTTGTGTTCCAGCTGCTGGCGTGTGGGACGGGGGAGGTGGCGGTGGCGGACTGGCGCGTCGGGAGCGGCTGATGAGCTCGCTGTGGGCCGCACTGGACTCTAGTCTCGCGTTGTGTTCCAGCTGCTGGCGTGTGGGTCGGGGGAGGTGGCGGTGGCGGACTGGCGCGTCGGGAGCGGCTGATGAGCTCGCTGTGGGCCGCACTGGACTCTAGTCTCGCGTTGTGTTCCAGCTGCTGGCGTGTGGGACGGGGGAGGTGGCGGTGGCGGACTGGCGCGTCGGGAGCGGCTGATGAGCTCGCTGTGGGCCGCACTGGACTCTAGTCTCGCGTTGTGTTCCAGCTGCTGGCGTGTGGGACGGGGGAGGTGGCGGTGGCGGACTGGCGCGTCGGGAGCGGCTGATGAGCTCGCTGTGGGCCGCACTGGACTCTAGTCTCGCGTTGTGTTCCAGCTGCTGGCGTGTGGGACGGGGGAGGTGGCGGTGGCGGACTGGCGCGCGCACGCGGCGACGGGTGGCACGGGCCGCGAGTGGGAGCGGCTGTTGTGCTGGCTGTGGGCGGCACTGGACTCCTTCACTAACGAAGAGCGCGCGCGCCTGCTGCAGTTCACCACGGGCTGCTCACAACTGCCGCCCGGGGGATTCCAGGTCAGTGCTCTACAGCAGCCGCCCGGGGGATTCCAGGTCAGTGCTCTACAGCAGCCGCCCGGGGGATTCCAGGTCAGTGCTCTGCAGCTGCCGCCCGGGGGGTTCCAGGTCAGTGCTCTACAGCAGCCGCCCGGGGGATTCCAGGTCAGTGCTCTGCAGCTGCCGCCCGGGGGGTTCCAGGTCAGTGCTCTACAGCTGCCGCCCGGGAGGTTCCAGGTCAGTGCTCTACAGCTGCCGCCCGGGAGGTTCCAGGTCAGTGCTCTACAGCTGCCGCCCGGGAGGTTCCAGGTCAGTGATCTACAGCTGCCGCCCGGGAGGTTCCAGGTCAGTGCTCTACAGCTGCCGCCCGGGAGGTTCCAGGTCAGTGCTCTACAGCTGCCGCCCAGTGGGTCCAGGTCAGTGCTCTACAGCTGCCGCCCGGGGGGTCCAGGTCAGTGCTCTACAGCTGCCGCCCGGGAGGTTCCAGGTCAGTGCTCTACAGCTGCCGCCCGGGGGGTCCAGGTCAGTGCTCTACAGCTGCCGCCCGGGGGGTCCAGGTCAGTGCTCTACAGACGTGTCGTCTGACTGTGAGACATCAAATACATCAAATCAATCAAATTCAATAGGTAGGTACAAACATGCTTTCATGCATGTTTTAAATAAAAGTATTGACATTTTAACACATTTATGATGCGGGTCCTATTCCCGCTGCGGGGCAAATTTTTAATGATCTGCAAGCATTTGTTTTCCCATTATACACGTGTAATTCTAACGGTTTTTGACGCGCACGCCAGAATAGCTCGCAGATGGCATCACTTTTTTTCTATTTTTCTACTTATTTGACATTTATCGTTATATTTTAAATAATTCACACAAAATTTATAATTTATAGCCTATGTGTTATTCTTATGTATAAGCTAACTATTGTAACGTTTCATTAAAATCCATTCGGTAGTTTTTGCGTGAAAGAGTAACAAACATCCAAACATAAAAACTTTCGCGTTTGTAATATTAGTAAGGATAGTAAGGATTGGTAAGGATTGTAAGGATTGTGAATATTCTCAACGCGGCCTACAAAAGTGGGGGTACCTATCAGAATACCCATGTAGCAAAACGGCATTATTAACAAAACGCCAAGATCATGAAATGTCTTAGTCAGTACAGTTGAAGTGAATAACCTCATTACTTATATTTCGATGGGAAACTACGATTCTTGGTATAAGTAAGTACTCTATTGTTTATTGGTTACTTCAAAAATAATTGTAATAATTTTTTGAATCAGGAAATAACTTTATTTATCTTTCTTTTGCTGTCAATGTTCAGTGTCAGTGTCCGTCCCAAATCAGGTACCAGAGATTCTTGCAAAAGATTATTTAGTCAAGATAGATGGCACGTACAATGATCAAATTTTCATATTTTCAACAATTTTTTGTCGAAATACTGTCAAACATATGTCAAATGATGATAAAATGATTTTCGGTGACGGTAATTATAAGGTACCTACCCAATTTATTTCTTCAACTATACGAGTATACCATGCACGTGGACAATGGTGGCAATTCAGTTGGTTCATTTCTAAAATTAGGAATTGTCTAAAATATATTTTTGTTAGTCATAGCATTTGTAAAACCTATTCGGTTGGTACCATCTAACTAAATTAGGAACGCTTCATTAAGTTAGATAAAATTAAATTAGGATAAGTTGGTAGCAGCAGAATACCAAGTTTAATTTGACACTTCTAAACCTAATTTTAGCTAAAATTAGTTAGGTTGGTGCCAACAGAATTGAGGCCATTGACAGTTGTTCGGAGTACAAACGTTGTGCCGTATTTATTTGAATTGGTGTCGAACAAACGCGAAGATACATTTACGTCACTTTAAAATGGTCAAATACTATTTTGAAATGAACAACAGACACTTTAAGTGCGACTACGAGTGTGGACAGTAAAATGCTTTTCAAGCGGTAAAGGTAAAGGCGAATCAAAAGCGAATCATATTTGGAGACAGATATTCGCTTTAATAAAGATCTCTTAATTCTTGCCAATTTGCTTCTTTATTTATTTGAAATAATTACGTTTTCAAAACTTAAAAGTGTTTTTTTATTTTTACTAGACTGTACTTGTCGTTTTAGACATACAGACTATTTACATTTCCAGTCGTTTTGCTACAAGGTCATTTTCGCATCTTAGTCATTTCTACTAAATAGTCTTTTTGCTATCTAGGTGTTCTGATAGGTACCCAAAAGTGGCTGTTGGATATGATTACAAGAAGCGCGCATAGCATAGCTAACTTACTCGTTCCTAAAAGGTCTAAAAATTAAAACAAATGTGTGGTCGATAGGTACGTATTATAGGTAAGGTACCACTGGATGGGCGACCTTTGTTTTATTTTTATTTGTGAGCTCTTTCGCGTTTCTCAAGGCGTACGTTAAGCTTTTTAAAAGATGCTAGACGATGATGGAGGCCTTCGGGCGTCCTATTAACCGAGTCCCCAGAGTTGGCCATTGGCTTATACGACAGTAGATAAAATAGCTTACAAGTTATTTTTATTGAGCTCTCGCAGAACTAGTATTTTTTCACAAAATGCCACGTTTGCTTTGAGGTTAGATATTATTTCCATGGTTTCAAACTTTTATACGCTTATGAGTAACCGCTAAATTTAATTAATGGGTTCTAGGTAAATTCTTGCTTAAATACTCTATAATACTTAGGTTGTTAATAACAAGATATAATGTTTAAACTTCCCAGCTCCAACTCATAAAAAGTTACTACATAGGAACTAGGAACTTTGTTTCAAACGTTTGCTTTGGCAACGGTTACGTTCCGTTTCCAGTCGATAAGCGTGTCAACCGTCTGTCAAAACATTAGCGCGGTATAAATCATTCCAAAAATCAAGGTTCGTTCAGTTTTCTTCCCAGTTGAAAATGTTAATCGCCATTTCCCCCCAGGGGGTAATTTTGTTAATTTCCATAAGCTGGATTGGAATCGAACCGCAGCCGAATGACAGTTTTGACGTGTTTTCGTATTCTGCTAATGAACAACGCTTCAGCTGACGCTACGTTTACAAAGCCGTCGACGATCACCTAATGTTTTCTTTTGTTTTGTCATAGAGATAACAGAGTAGGTTTTCGAAAATCGAAATTGGAGCCGAAACGTATTGATCGGAATAGAATAATAACCGTTGTAAATTAACAGAAATTGAGTCCCGGTCCTAACAAAGTTTAAAGTGCAGATATCGTTTTCCAGGAGCTGAGTCCTCGGTTCCAGATCACGGCGGCCCCCACGTTCGGCGCCTTGCCCACCGCCCACACCTGCTTCAACCAGCTCTGCCTGCCGGACTACGAGACCTACGAGCAGCTCGTGCACGCCTTGCTGTGGGCTATCAACGAGGGGAGCGAGGGGTTCGGGATGATCTGAAAGGGTTATCAGGGCTCCCGGTCTGATCGAGGTGTCCACTCTTGCTGTGTTCGATGTTTGATCAAATTCATGTTTAACTGTAGAACGGACGTTCATTCTTTTTGTGTCGAAGCCTCACTCGAAACATCGAAAAATCGTGTTGGAAAAATTAGCCAGATTTAAGATCGAAGCGGTCCACTGAGGATGTGCGGCTGGACTGTCGATGATGCAGGAACTGGTGTGGTGAAAGGCCTAACGCTAATGCGTTTTCGTCCGAGTCCTAATAACAGGATAATAAATAGGAGACAGAATAGGACGTCAAATCACCAGCTGTTGTGACGTTAAAGTATGGCTGTTCTCGTCATTCTTAGGTAATTAAATAAAGATGACAACGGATCTTACTCCACATTAGTAGATTATGAGATATCCCTTATTATTGTGGAACAATGGATCTGATATTTCTTCCGCTAGTAACTAATGTGGATGGAATTGATTAGCTAAAATCATAGCCATTTTTTTTTATAGTTTAATGAAGCTGTACAAATGTACACGACAGAGCGATAATACATCCAGGCAAATGGTAGGACTCTACTGCCGAGACTCTTGTCTTGGTGGACACCAGCAGTGCCAGATATTCTGCCTCCAAGTAGATTTTTAATTTTAATTTTAAAATGGCTACACCCTGGGCAATACTTGCAACTTACAAAGTATGATCAACAATTTACAACACTAAGCAATTTACGTCAATGAATATCTAGCAAAATTGTAGAGATACCGCCGCGCATACCTGATTATGGAGCAATTATTAGCATAGTGTGACAAAAGACGTTCACGAAGAATAGTGATGAGCAGACTGTGTTTTTCATAAAACGACCACGTAAAAACACTTTTGGTTCAAAAAGTTCTCATGAAAAAACAATGGAATGTATTTATTCAAAATAAAGCTTTCAGAGCTCTTAAATCGGAATCATTTACTAAAATCAATGTTCAATTAACATTTTTTTTAAGAATTTGTTGAGATACGCATAGATTATAAAGAGGCAAATTGATATCTTCAACGTTAGACTGTGGAGTGATCATCTTTCGAAGTTTCTTTGGAACGATAGAGTGATCGAGATCCTGGTAGTAAAAATTGCTTTGTCGCGCTCATTTGTACTTTCGAGACATTTTTATTTCTATAAGACGAAGTATTTATTAGTATAAGACTTACTAAATGTTACATTCTAAGATAACTATACTAGTCAATATCTTCTCGAATAGGTTAAAGTAATATTGGTTTTACAGGCGCTAGTTTACACACGTTTTTTTACTCTTGAAACATAAACCATTTCAAAATTAACTCTTCAGGTTCACTTACACAAACATACAAGGCAAGTTTAAGAATAATCAAGACTCATTTTAGTCTACTTATTTTAAAAGGAATCTTTTAAGAACAATTGACAATAACGACATCTGTGCTGCGTTATACCAGTCAGTTTTATAGTAGGATTACTGGGAATTTACTATACCTAATCCATATTAATTGTCCTATAAGGGCTGTATATTCGAACAAAACTTTTGAAATACGGGCCTAAAAAGCGGGTTCTGAACTACTATCAATATTCGCCTAATATCTACAATTCAAATATACATAATATGATCGCATTTATAATTTTAAGCTCATAATAGTTGATACTACTTATCTGATTATAAGATTAACCGTGCCACCTTTTTAGTGTTTTAGCAAACAATAATTCAGCAACTCGTACTTGGTCTAAAATATTAGGTACTATTTATATATCTGTTTAGTAGTTTGTGGAATCATGTAATACATTTCGTAGATATCGTCCAATTAGATGGTCTAATTAGTTTTAAGATAATGTTTTAACAATATTTCGAGAAGTTACTTACCTAAATACCAAAATGAATAGTAATATATGTACATTTAAAAGACATGTTCTAATATTATTCAATAAAAAAAGTAGCTGTTGGAACTACTAAAGTCTTATTGTATCTCTACGAGTGATCTCTTCCAAGCAAAGTAGACCAGCCGGGCTTAACATGGCAGCCTACCTTGTAGAGAAGCGGACTTAAAGCCCATTTGACGTTTCTTCTTAGAGATATCCTTTGTCGCGGCTGCCATGTTAGCCAGACTGTGAAAAGTAGAGTAGGTTACACCTGCGCATTTAATAAAAAAGCTTTTACAAGCACTCATCGTGTTTAAGTGATTATAACTATTCCAATGATAGATTTATCTCTATTTTTAGCAAGTTTTTATTTTGTAGTTGAATTGTTTGTTTAATTAGTAATTTAAGACTGAAATAAACGGATTAATCAACTGGTAAACTTTCATTTGCCTCGGAGCAGTTTATAGCCGCCTAAATAAAGCTAAAGATAATGAAGTTTTTACTGAGATCTTGATTAAAACCGTAAATAAACACTCAAAAGAGGTCAAGGTAAGTAGATCCAGATATAATTTAAAGCCCTGGATTACTCCAGGGCTTATGAGATGCATGCGAAATCGTGATATGCTACATTTACGAGCTAGGAGCGATCCGGAAAATTTGATATTAAGAAAAACCTACACACGCGATCAAAATTACTTTAGGGAACTTTTGAGAAAACTTAAATATGATTATGAAAATAGAGAACTAAAGGCAAATAAAAACAATCCAAAAAAACTTAGGCAATCAATTAAAAACATCTGCAACTTAACAGAGTATAAAAAAGAACCTACTGAATTATTAACATCACAGGATTGTATGGACGCACAACAATCTATAGACTCAGCTAACAATCACTTTGCTACGATTGGTCAATGGCTTTCAGACCAAATTCTCTCAAGGACAAACGCTCGTGAAGATGACCTAGCAAATGCCGTTCGTGTCCATAATTCCCCCGCTAATTCCTTTTTTATAAGTCCCACAGATTATGAAGAAATTGATAAACTTATTATCAATTTGAAAAATGATAAAGCTCCTGGAATTGATGGCTTTGGCAACGCTCTCATCAAATTTATAAATAATGAAATCATCCCGCCGCTTACGCACGTACTAAACCTGAGTCTTTCTTGTGGCATTTTCCCTCCTGACTGGAAAATCGCATTAGTAGCACCTATATATAAAAGTGGATTAAAAGATTTAGTCGACAATTACAGACCGATCTCCCTTTTAGGAACCTTTTCAAAACTACTCGAAAGCTTGGTTTATAAACGTTTGTGTAATTTCCTAGAATCCAATAATGTACTTTCTCCCAAACAATATGGTTTTCGTAAAGGTAAAAACACGGAAGATGCGGTTACGTTCTTGACTAATGCAGTGTCATCACACCTGGATTGCGGGAGGTGCTGTGTTGGTATTTTTCTGGACCTGGCCAAGGCCTTTGACACTGTCTCCGTTCCTATACTTCTTCGAAAATTGGAAGGCCAAGGAGTTCGGGGTGTTGCCATAAACTGGTTTCGAAGTTACTTGTCGGATCGCAGACAGTGCGTAAGGATTGGCCGGATGATAAGTAAATTGCAGTCAATTCATTTCGGCGTACCCCAGGGCAGTATTCTAGGCCCCACATTATTTCTGCTATACATAAATGACATTCACGACGTTCCAATTCCTAATGCAGACATAGTGTGCTACGCAGATGATACTGCAGTGATTTTTCATGGACCCTCATGGCCTAAAGTGAATTCACTTGCCGAACGTGGAATGACACTCATTAGTACATGGCTCCAGCAGAATCTTCTTACACTCAACACTAAAAAAACCTAAAAAAAAGCTTTCATTAGACCGCGGCTTCAGCCCCAGATACTAATGCAAACATTAAGGTTCACAAAAATGCTAGCCCATGCCTAAACAGTTGCATGTGTGAGTCACTTACGCGAACTCCTACTTTAAAATATCTTGGAGTGCATATTGACCAAAATCTATCGTTTAAACCTCATATAGAGTTTCTCACGGCTCGAATTAGAAAGCTCGTAAATGTTATGAGGAATCTGCGGTATGTTGCATGCATTGATACTTTAAAATCTATATACTACGCTCTGTGTCAATCCCTTATAATTTATTGCATTACTCGTTGGGGCAGTGCAGCAAAATCTTTTATTATTCAGGCTGAGCGAGCGCAGTGCTCCGTCTTTAAGGTTATGTTCCGTAAGCCTTATAGATACCCTACCACAAGTCTCTATGAAGAAGCTGGAGTCCTATCTATCCGCCAACTTTTTATAATAAAAACCACAATTTCTGTGCATAAGTCGGTTATCCTTTCTCCTGAGTTTGAATGCTTGTGCGATAGTAGAGTCTACAGACTAAATACACCTACTGTTAAGACAAAATTTGCACAACGCGTAGGTAACTTCATAAAAATGCATGTGTATAATCAGGTTGTGAAATATTGCGACATCAAAAACCTAAACCTAGTGAAGGCCAAGCTTAGTATTCGTAAATGGCTTTCTACATTATCTTACGATGCTACAGAAGACAAACTACACACCATTATATAATGATTCAATATTACATCACTATTATACGTACATTTATTCATTTATTTATTTTTATTTTACTTCATTTTTTTTTTTTTTAGTTTAAATTCCCTCTTTTCAATTAAATAAATATTTATTGCATTACCATTATATTATTCCTATATAATGTTAACTCAACCCGTCATCCGAAAAATTGTATTATGTAAACTCGTACTTTGGTTTCCCCGATACAGGCGTCGCCTAGTGAGGAAATCACCAGATACCTCAAAAACTGTAACGATTTGTCTGCAAACTACATGGGTTTTTTTTTTGAGTTTTCAAATGCCTCCTGGTATTAGAGGAGAGCCCAAGCGGGTTTTTTTGGTTTTACCGAAGCGCGGCAGAATAACATAAGGGGGAAAACCTTGCACCCTGTTAAGTACCCCCAACATACATTAACCCTTCATACAGGGTTGTGCGTCTAGGGCAGCCGATCAGAATAGTAAAAAAAACGTCCGTTCTCCTCGATATTGATCGAAAAACTAGTGCGTCTGATGCGGTGTGCATTTTAATAATCAGACGATTTGAGCGTGACAAAGAAATGGGAGAGTTTCAATAAAAACGTCACCCGGACATTCTCCAACGCGATTTATATATTTATATATTTTTTATTATTACGCGATTTATATATTTTCAGAGGAAATCATTTCCCATTATTTCTATTACAGCTAGAATAACCCAGTTGTGTTACTTGAGGACCTGTTTCCACTCTAATATTTATGACGGCCTGATAAATAACGACTTCTCGTTAAACAAAAAAAAATGGAGAACAAATTAATCATCATCCATTTTGGTGAATAATTCTCCACCACATACTCTACAGTACAAAATACACAAAGCCGAATCGGCCGAACGACCGAAAAATGACCACGCAGATGCATGGATTATTGTTTGTGATTGTAATCCTCACCCTCACATGCTTCCATTGGCATCATTCCTTCATGAATTGAAATTTTACTTCCCCGTGCCTTTATAACTTTTTCAATAAGAATAGTAGTTCGTATTGAAAAAGTAAATCAAATCGAAACCAGTTAGTTAGGTTATGTTAGAGTATAGAAAACAACGCACAAAACGAGCGAACGTGGAGCGGCAGCGGCCGCCAAAGCGCCAGAAGAATATAGTTGCCTACTATTTTCCATTTTGATCCATTTTGACCTTACAGATGAAATTTTTGATGAGTATTGGACAATTTCACGTTCTTTACCCTGAAATAAGGAAATATCCAGAAAACATTGCAAAAAAACACGCACGGCCGGACACGTCGATAGCTTCTTTCCAACTATCCGCATGAACAGTTAGCGGCAAACGGGCTCACTCACTACGCCCGGCGAACAACCATTTCGCCGCCGCCGACTGGAACCGGTGTTTAGGGTTCCGTAGCCAAATGGCAAAAAACGGAACCCTCATGGATTCGTCATGTCTGTCTGCCTGTCCGTCCGTATGTCACAGTCACTTTTTTCCGAAACTGTAAGAACTATACTGTTGAAACTTGGTAAGTAGATGTGTTTTGTGAACCGCATTAAGATTGTCACACAAAAATAGAAAAAAACAATAATTTTTTGGGGTTCTCCATACTTAGAACTGAAATTCAAATTTTTTTTTTCATCAAACCCATACGTGTGGATCTATGGATAGGTCTTCAAAAATGATATTGAGGTTTCTAATATCATTTTTTTCTAAACTGAATAGTTTGCGCAAGAGACACTTCCAAAGTGGTAAAATGTGTGTGTCTCCCACTGTAACTTCTAAAATAAGAGAATGATAAAACTAAAAAAAATATATGATGTACATTACCATGCAAACTTCCACCGAAAATTGGTTTGAACGAGATCTAGTAAGTAGCTTTTTTTAATACACAACGAACTACAAGAACTTTTATATTATGTTTCTTGCTGCTACGGAACCCTTCATGGGCGAGTCCAACTCGCACTTGGCCGCTTTTTTTTTGAGTCGGCCACTAACTGAGACAGTCGGCGCACGTAACGCTGCAAACTGCGTAAAGTGACCGCAAAACTAGCAAACTGTGGACACTCCATTTCAAATACCTATATGGAGGGGCGTACTATACTAATACGCCGCCAACTCAGTCGGCCGCTAACAGTTTGCCTACTGGGGACACAGCCTAATTGTTGGCGTGGCGATACAGGAGGTGGCGACGTATCGCCGCGCTATATGATTGAATACAAATAGCTACTCTTGCGGCGACGCAACATAGTTCAATTCAGCTCGCATATCCTCTATCTGTGTAATGTAGGTAGGAAGGTAAGTATTGTTTTTGAACAATACTTCAAAAACAATAATTGCACTTTTATTTAATAATTATTTTAATTGCATTTCAAGAGTAGTTACATAAGTAGGTGTAAACCTAGCAGTCTTCATTAAAGTATGTAGGTATTACGTATCTACTATTTGGGAATCCTTTATTATGCATGGGTTCTAGGTAAACTAAACAGCTAGGCTCACCTAGGTAGGAAGATTAAAGTAGGTAGTCTTCTCGTAGGTACAGACAGAAGCATTAATTGGTATCCCCTCAAATAGCTAAAGCTTACATTGCACATTACTGCACGATTTATAAGTCTTCTACTCAAATTCTAAAGCAAAAATCGTATCACCAAGACGGGAATCGAACCAGGCATCCAGTCGCTTACACATCGAGTAACAACTGCACCAACCAACTAAACCAATGAACTAGTTATCAAAGCCTTGAAATTTTATGTTATTAGTGTTCGGCAGCGAATTTTGTTTACGGTATCTCCTTACGCTGGATATGAAAAAAAAAGAAGTGTTAGATCTGATATAATTTTAGTGAACAAAGAAAAGGTTACTGGCCATTCTCGATTCGAGTCTTGACTTGGTGGTTCTAATTTAGCAAAGAATTGAATAAAATGGTGCATATCAGTAATTTTGTGAGAACCAAGATTGCTATTCTTTTCGAACAGCAAATGAGTATTAAGGATATTGCTCGTCAACTTGGAATTACGGTAAGTTATCCACTTTAAGTTATGTGTCATAATAACATAACGAAGCAAATACCTACCTACCTATCTTTTTAGTAAAACTTTATCTTTAACTTAATAATATATAATCAAATACCTATATTTACTGATTTGTTTTCTTACAGATTAAAACCGTGCGCTTATGGGTGCGTAGATTTCTATCCGAAGGGGATCTGAATGCAAGAAGACTTGGCAGAAAAACAACAGGAGTGTATACAAATCAGTGTAGCCGCCACAATGCTATTGTCGACATTCACACTAGTTCGCCATTTGCATCCACTCGTTTAACTGCTCAACAATATTTGATATCAACATTAACAGTTGGAAGCCACTTGCATGCAGCCGGTATACACAATTATCGAGCAGCAAAAAAAAAATAGAACTGTCTGAACTACACCGCAGGGCAAGAGTGCGCTTTGCTGAAGAGTTTCTAGATTTTGACTGGCACAATAATATTGTTGCGCCCGATACATAGCTCCATCTGTTGGTAGGCGGACGCATTAAATATTCACCTACAACGCCATCTGGTATCGAGTAGATGCTAAACTACAAAGTACACGTATCGAATGCATATGAGTGAACGAGATAGCAATATCTCTCTTTTGCAAGCGAACATTTGAGCGCGTTCCGGCTCGTTCTCGAACGTTCGAGTTGCGTCGCGGTTTTGCGCGACGCACTCGACGCTCGTATAAATACGGCGGTGGTTTGCAGATGCAGGCAGTCTATTTTCGGCTAAGCAAGTGATACAAGTGCGAAAGTTTTGAAGTGTTATCAGTTGTGTTGGCAGTAGTAAAAACTTTGCAGCATTTCAGTAAATATCTGCTGGGGCGTAAATGTCATCTACGCACGGATCATGCTGCATTGAAATGGCTGCTACAGTTCAAAAATCCTGAAGGACAAGTGGCAAGGTGGATTGAACAGCTACAGGAGTTTGACTATCAAACTGAGCATCGCAGTGGAAAATCTCACGGTAATGCGGATTCATTGTCAAGAAGACCTGGTCCAGAAGAATGTAAACATTGTGTAAAACAAGAGTCCAAAGAAGTGGTACCCGTCAGAATGTTGAGCACGGATCTAAGTGATGAGTGGAAGGAAACCCTGCAGAAGGACCTGTATGGAGTGATGTGGCTGGAATGAGCACAACAACAAAAAGCTACTGGGCACAATGGGACAGTCTGGTTATCCACGATGGAGTATTGTGCCGTAAATGGGAAAATGCTCGCGGAGATCACTGTCATCTGCAAATGGTTGTTCCAAAGGCTAAAGTATCTGAAGTGCTTAAACTCTACCATGAAGGATGCTCCGGGGGGCATATGGGGGTAAAGAGAACTCTGTTGAAGATACGTGAGCGATTTTACTGGATCCATTACAGAGATGATGTGGAAGACTGGTGCCAAAAATGCACAGCAGTGAAAGGACCCCATACACGCAGCAGAGGTGCATTAAAGATTTATAACGTGGGAGCGCCATGGGAGCGGATAGCTTTGGATAATGCGGGACCATTCCCTACCACAGAAAATGGAAACAAGTACTTCATGGTTGTTATGGATTATTTTACTAAGTGGCCGGAGGTCTTTGCAATCCCAAACCAAGAAGCATCGACAGTAGCCGATAAGTTAGTCCATGAGGTCTTTTGTCGTTTTGGAGTACCCTTGGAAATTCACAGCGATCATAATATTAAATTCTTTAAACTTATTTCCAAGTGATTCTCTGGGGCCCATGTTATAAATTGCACGAACAGCCCTCTTCTGCAACACAAATATGGTGTTAATATCAGCAGCACTCCCCCACAACAAAATGCCATAAGACATAATGCTATGAAAATAGTAAACGAAGTAGTAGCTGAAGTAAACGAGTCCAGCGGTATCTACGTCGGTAAAATGACGGATCTTTTTAACAGAGCTGAGTCTCTTCGACAATTTATCTATGTGCGGACCCCATTGCAGATTATTATCTAAAGTAATGCCTAAAAACACTGTGGTGTCGAAGAGATCTATCTTTTCGTTTTTAATTTTTACATAAGCTTTCACCTGTTTAACGTTGGGCAGTATAAAACGAATGCATTTAGTTTTTTCTCGTTAAGTAATAAGTTGTTTACATTAAACCATGTTACAACTTTAGAGATTGTATTGTTTACATCGTCAAGATTAGTAAGTCGTCGCTTAATTTAAATAAAAGTGACGTGTCATCAGCAAACAGTACAATCTCGTGATCATCCTTTACAAGTTTAGGTAAGTAGATCATTTATATAAATTAAAAACAAGAATGGCCCGAGTATTGATCCTTGTGGTACACCCATTTTTACTATTGACCCCGGAGAACGCTTTCCATTTACATCTACTCGTTGTGTTCGGTCACTTAAGTAGGATGTGAGAAGCTTAAGTGAAACTCCCTTAACACCATAGTGATGTAGTTTGCTGATTAGAGTTTCATGGTGAACGCAATCAAAAGCTTTCGACAGATCACAAAAAATACCTAAGGCATCGCGTGATTCCTGCCAGATATCAAAAATATGTGATATTAACTCAACACCGGCATCAGTCGTTGAGCGTCCCTTTGTAAATCCGAATTGTTTACTGTTTAGTAAATTGTTGGTATTAAAATGCCGTTGTAATTGGTTTAGTACAAGTTTTTCAAATATTTTACTAAATGTAGGAAGAACTGATATAGGTCTAAAGTTACTAGGATCGGAATGACTACCTGATTTGAATAGAGGTATGATCTTGCTATGTTTCATCAAATCAGGAAATACTCCACTGTCAATACATTGATTAAATATGAAAGCTAGATCTGGTGCAATAATGTCAATTAGTGGTTTTATAACACTGACAGAAATGCCCCAGAGATCAGTGGTCATTTTTACATTAATCATTTTGAATGCCTTGATAATATCGTTTTTGTCCACATGCTCAAATTAGAATTGTGTGAAACTATCTTTTAACAATGATTCTGCTATTACATGAGAAAAGTTTAAAGACTTTGTAGTGGAGACTGGAATATCAGTAAAAAAAGTTTCAAATGCTTTTGCTTCTTATCAAAGATTGACATCTAATCTTGCTTAATGATATTATTGTTGATATTTAAATTTATTACACTTTTATGAGTTTTGGATTTTCCGGTCTCACTATTAATTATTTTCCAAGCTGCTTTTATTTAATCTTGACTGTTTTTAATTTTTGAACTTAAATACTGAGATTTAGCAAAGCGACAAACATTTTTAAAGATTTTTGAGTATTTTTTTCTTTAAACTCTTCACTAAAGTTATACCGTTTTTCACTGTACAATGCATACAAGGTAGGTACGCCTACTCAAGAATACCTGCTACTGCCCACTCACAAAATGTTGAACTGCCAGACACCACAATAGTTTTGGATGTGAAAATGGAACTGAATACCTACTTTATTAAATTCAGCGAAAAATGTATTGTATAAATCATTTGGATTATTATCATTATACAACAAAAAAGGCAAGTTGGTATCCAGGTTCAATCTTACTTTCTTTAAACGATCAGTGGTAACTGGTATATAAGTAATTTTTTTGTACATCTTTATTATTCATTTTAGTTTCTATTTAAAGTAGGTACCTATAGGTAGTCTTCTCGTAGGTACCTACCTAACTTTCCGACACTTGTTTAAGTTTTATTTACATACCTACCTAAGACATCGTACAAATTCGTAATATTGTATTTTTTCATCATGCCATATTTAGTTCCTGTCCTTATCTGTACCTACTTTTATGCCTATTATTGTACAAAATAATTTCGATGTTTCACGTCTGCCAAACGGCACACATCTTTTTTTTCTTGAAACGGTCTACACACGGAAATGTGCACGCTTTCTTAAGAGGTGATGCAGTGTTTTTTTTTTGCCGCCGCCTCCAGCAATGGAAACAGTGGGAGAATCAGTTCCAGTATTTCTATAAGTCTACTCCCACCTGTTCTGTTTAATAGTTCTGTTGGCAGAACTATTGGTTTTTTTTTACCATTAGTTCTGTTCACAGAACAAATGAAAAATAATTCCCAGTACTTCTGTTCACGAATCTTGTGTCATGAAATTCAGATCGAAACCAGTTGGTTAGGTTATGTTAGAGTATAGAAAACAACGCGCAAGGCGAGCGAGCGTAGCGAACGTGCCGCGGGAGCGGCCGCCGAAGCGCCAGAAGAATATAGTTCGTCTATCGATGAGATTGAAGCCAGATGTAAAGCATAGTCTTATAAGTCACAGAACTAATGGTAAAAAAAATCCCAATAGTTCTGCCAACAGAAAGAAACGTCTGAACCCCTGGACCAAGTGCGATATTTTATGTTTGGAAACTATACAATTTTAATACCTTTTTGCTACTATTTGATACCTAAATTAAATTATCTAGTACCTCGATGAACAGTGAAAAAACATGAAAAGAAAGTGGTCAGACAATCTGACGTCAGGTTGTCTGGACCACATTTTTTTACATAGTTAGAGACAATATAACTTAAATATTTCTTTGTAAATATTTAATACCTTTTTAATACCTTAACATACAATTTTTTGTTTAAAAAATATTTGTTTGACACGTCGCCACTCGCGTTTACAAAGTTCCTTGAATAAATTGAGTATTTATTATTTATTATTATATATTCGCTCATCCAGGTAGAAGAAATGCGGCTGAATGTGCCCGCAGACTTTGTGCACAAACGAAGGCGTCCCGCCTTAGTGGCAGTACCAAAAGGTTATTGACATTGTGATGTGACTTTTAAATGTAATTTTATTGTATATTCAAATGGCTATGACTTTTAATCCGATTTTATTTAGCAAATTTAATTAATGTTGACAAATTTAGAAGTATGGTAGTCCATTATCAAATTACTTTGACATTATAATATATGTTTTTATGTAGTACGTAAGTAAATTATCTTGTTTTTGGGTATCTCTTAAATGATGAAAGTAAATGATTGTATAATTTTTAATATTAATACTTATTAAGACTAGGCTAGACTAGAATATAAGGTACTCTATCGCATTGGGGGTGCCTGTAAGGATAGAGGTACATGTTTATAAATAAATATTTATACTTCCACTATTTTAACCATGAAAAGAGGACGAAAAAGTGCAGTTCCGTTGGGAGTACAAAAATGTGTTTTGTGTTCAAAAAGTACTTTCCACGGGCAAATGATTTACCTTCACCGTGTGATCCAGTGTTTCAAGAAATTTCTCAAAGATTGTCTCTCGAAATGTCTACCAAGTCACTTTACTATCAGTTAAAAAAAATTACGATCTTTTTTTTGGCAACGACGTGTCTGATGCTTCTTCTGATGAATTTGCAGAAGAAAGTATGGTTATGGAAACAAAGGACACATGCGAGTACAAAACATACATTTTTTTTATTGATTTATTTATTTTCTACTTTTTAGTTTTAGGATAATCGGATATATTTTTTTTTCGAATTATTGCATTGTCATCAGTCTTTGACAGGTGAGCAAAATTTGAATGAAATCTGGCCGTTTAAAGTGGGTCAAAATCGCGTCCTTTTTTTTTTTTACTTATTTTTTTTTTGTCAAAATCAAAATCGTCAAAATCGCGTCCTAAGGAGTCGGTTACATACAAACATACAAACATACTAACATACAAACATACATACAAGTGAAACTAATATAAAGCGTATAAAAAAGGAAGTCAATGTTAAGTGTTACGGTTCTTGTAAGCAGTGCAACGCAAAGGTGGAAGTTACAATTAATTGGCCAACAGAAAAAATTGCATTTTTGCATTTTTGCGCGTTGCATTTGCGCCATAAGTGGTTTTGAAGAGAAGTTCAAACATAATTCAAAAAAATAAATTAAGCTTTCCTCTGTAAAGCGCTGTGAACTCAGTAATGATTTAAAATTTGAACATGCTGTGACGGTGCGAAACAAACTGAGTGATTCCATAATGGACAAAAATGATGACTTTGAACCGGTTCACTTACCTACAGTCGGTTGTTTAAGACAGGTAAAGTATGAACAGCGGAAAAACACATACTACGATCCGAACCCAATACTAGCATTGTGGATTATGACCCGAATACCTCCTTATGATACCATGATAAGGTTCATCTCACTGCTTCCTGTATGCATTTATTATTGGTCTAATGCACAAGTACAATACTATTAAAGACTATAGAAAATCTGAGAGAACTGTATTAAGTATTGACGCAACAGGAAGCATCTTCAAGCCATGTGGACCGAATAAAGATTTAGTATTGACTAAACAGATGTTTTTATATTCATGCGTGCTATTTTCACTTAATAGGGCAAGTGTTCCAATAGCACATATGATATCAGATAATCATACCTTCGAGCCATTTATATATCGTCTAAATATATATGGCTCGACACATGGTGTAAAAGTCAAAACAATGCATCTCCGAATGAAGTCGTCGTTGATGACTGTGCAGCCTTGATTGGGGCTGTAGTAAAATCTTTTACAAAATGTAAATCGACGGCAGAGTATGTTAATGCCTGTTACGCAAAATTAGAAACAAAAGAGCAAACATCAGAGGAATACTTCATTCGTATCGACACCAGCCATTTTATTAAAATTCTCTTTAACCTATCATGTTTCAAACATGTAGATCAAAGAGATAAGTTTTTTTATATCGAATGTCTTCATGAAATTAAGCTATGTGAAGATTATGATACATTAAAAGTGATTGTTATTGATCTGATCACAATGTGTCTTAACAAGTATGACGGACAAGATAACGAAGGAATGTTAACAATATGTGATCAGGCTAAAATCAGGTTAAGGCGATTGGCTTCTTTCAAAAACACCCCTGAATCTGAAATTGAAATAGACTACTACTAAAATTTTGGAGACATCATCTAAAACCAAGTCTCTGTTTGCAGACACCGAATCGAAAGTCACTGATAATAATCATTTTACTAGGAAAAATCCTAAATGGTATTATGATGCTATTGATACTGAAAGTCTACTGCTAATTCCTACTGACGGTGATTGTGAATTTCACGACAACTTGTATTAATTCCCAGAATTTTTAAAAACTGTAACGCGATTAATGGGACATCTGCCGTTATGGTCTAATGTTATGAAAAAAACTTTTCAAACAGAAAAATGTTGAAAAGGTATTTATGCCAGATAAACACCAAATCGGAGAGATATCGAATAGACGAATTTATTATAAAACACTCTGAATCTATTTCGGGACATTTGAAAACAGCAAGCACTTAATTAAAAGGCGATACAAAGAAAAAAACGCCAAAAGAAAAGAAAACGGTAAATAATAAAAACGATACGAAAACTAATAACAAATTTACAAAAGGAATAAACAATGAGTAAATTTTTTCAGACATGCCTTCTATGTTAGAAAATTTAAGGGGTTTAGCTATTGACAAAAAGGAAAAGAAAAAAAACGAAATAATAAAAAAGATAACATTACCTACTGAGAAATGGGTCCTTAACAACTTTTGGTGATAAAATACTATTATTTCAAACACGTGTGCTTTTGATGCAGTTGCACAAGCGATCGCAGTTGGAGTTGCGGATAACTATAATTCTTTAAAATGATTATAGCCAACGATACACGAAATGCTTACAAACTTCGTGGAGAGATAATGAAAAAACATTTTGAAACAAAGTTCATTGGCGACAAAATGTACGTCAGTTGTGAATGCAATGTTGCATACATATTTGAAAAAATATTATTGGATAAAATATATAGTGCAGACATGAAAGAATCATGTACAAATTTGAATTGTCCTATAACCAAAGTCAGCAGGAAATGTGCTTTTTTACCGCTTGATTTCAACAAAGACACATTAAGTGAATCTGCAAATTCTATGCTAGGCAGTGATAGTAAAAAGTCAATTTGCAGACACTCCAGCTGTGATGGCATAAGAAACATAAATTATATATTGAAAAATATTGCTGTTTTTGAGCCCAATCCAGAAGTACAGATTTGCATTAATGATTTACCACTAAATATATCTTTGCAAGGTATTGAGTACCATCTGTTGTCTGTTATCGAATTTGTGCCACCTGCGACACCCGAAGGGTAGGACATTACAAATCACATTGTCGACGTGGCTCAAAATGGCAATGTCACGACGACGTGTCAAGTAGAGTTACTGTAAGTTATAAAAATATGGTTGCTCATTGTTTAATATACGCCAAAAGAGATTTTTTTTTTTTCAATCATCATTAATATCATTTTTAATACAAATCTAATTATTAAAGTTATTCTTTGTAATAGAGTGTATTTATTTCTGATCCATAATGTAATCGTAAATATGTATCCAAGACTACATATTATATCTGCTGGACTTAGAGCTCCCCCAGAACTCGCCAAGGAGCCCTATTCTGAGCCATCTTCATCCAGTCGTACATACACATAATATATATTACTAGTATCTGCCGCGGCTTCGCACGCGCTTTCCCAATGGAAACGTCTTCTATCCCATGCGAACTGATTCATGTGTTTAGTTCAGTCATCCATCCATACGTCTAAACATCAAAACTTTCGCTTTTATAATATTAGTGTGCTTAGTGTAAATTAAATTAAATATCCATAATTACGTTTTAAAAACTAAAAAGAAACCGACTTCATTGAATGAAATTTGAGCCTATAATACATTTTTAGTGGAAAGTAGATGTATTATTAACCGACTTTATCAAAAAGAAGGAGGTTCTCAATTCGTCGGATTTTTTTTTCTCGAAAACGGCTGAACCGATTTCGAAAATTCTTTTTTTGTTTGAAAGGGTTTTGTTTGAAATATATAATATGGGTAGGCCAAATAAACAGCACTGCTCCAATGAGACAGCGAGGTATCGAAGTACACGAAAATATCATGGATGTATACAATTTTTTGATTTTCGTTGATATTTCAGCTCGACCGATTTTGATAAAATTTAATGGGACTACCTGCGAAGAATACCCTTTCAAAAAAAAAAAAGATTTTTTTAAATCTGCTTAGGCGTTTTAGAGTAATCAGTGTACATACTTATTAAAAAAAAAAAAGATTCTGTCGAATTGAGATCCTCCTCCTTTTTGATGAAGTCGGTTAATAAAATATGTTTTGCTTCCTATAAAATTTCATTCGTTCGTATCTTTTTTCTACGACGCTATAAAATTAAACAAAAAAAGGTATGTTAAGGTATTAAATATTTACAAAGAAATATTTAAGTTATATTGTCTTTAACTGTGTAAAAAAATGTGGTCCAGACAACCTGACGTCAGAATGTCTGACCACTTTCTTTTCATGTTTTTTCACTGTTCATCGAGGTATTAGATAATTTAATTTAGGTATCAATTAGTAGCAAAAAGGTATTAAAATTTTATAGTTTCCAAACAAAATATCGCACTTGGTCCAGGGGTTCAGACGTTAACTAACAGAACTACTCAACAGAACAGGTGGGAGTAAACGTTTCTATAAATAGAAATACCTAATGGAAATAGTGGGATTCACCCATAATTGTCAGATTATAGATACCTCCCCATTATTGTCAATCCGAACCGTTTATATATTAATCTGACATTTCAATGTCATATTTGTCGCGTAAAAATTGTGTCTTAAACAGGAGTTCCTAATAAAGGTCCTAGTTTTAGGATCTTTTAATATCCCTTCTGAATCTAACGCGCTCGATTTTTTGCCTATTTTCTATCCCTTCGTAAGGACACTCTTAACATGCATACCGGTAGATAAATATTCCTCCGTTAACAGTAATATATGGAACGCTTTTACTATTAACTAATATTTGAAACGCTCGAGTATTTCCTTGGGATTTTTTTTAACACTTTATTAGGTACCTTGAATACCGTTTTTTCTTTTTAACATTTAATCTTTATAATCTAATAGGTCCCCACGACACGCTAGAGTAAAACCCTATTAAGCTTCTTGGGACCCCTACTTTTTATAGGCTCGGTAAACAATGAACACGAATATATTATTAATAACATTTATTGAATTAAATAGGTAATTAATTAACAAAGTCACTTAAAAATAAACTTACAAATAAACTAACAAAAGTTCTAAAACCTAAACATAAATAACAATTACATAGTAAACCCACCTTATACAAACCTTATACAAAATTATTCGTGTAAACATCAATACTTACAAGTCGACATGTCTGTAACTTCTTAGGTGTAAATTGTGCAACCACAGTTTCACAAGTGTAGTGAACCTTGATATGGTGAGTGAAGTGTCGTCGATATTTGAATCTAAATAGAGGGTAGTTTCACGTGTCTAGTGTACCTACGTACCTAGAATCTCAGTGTAATACAAAAGCCCAAACATAGGGTCATTTCACCTAGTCGTATTATACAGTCAATTAGTGAGTGACTGTAGTTTCAGAAGTAGGTATATTGTGTAGCGTTGTCACGCACTGAGAATTTTTGTACTACCTGAACATAGGGTAGTTTCTCAAGTGTAGTGTTACATAATATATTAGATATTTAAATTAAGTTTGTATTTAAAGAGAGGGTAGTTTCACAATTGTATAATAGAGCAGTTTCATAATTATAATAGAGCAGTTTCTAATGTGTAGTGCGTAGTGTCACACTGATAGAAGTGTATAACAGCTAGGTCAGGTGTAAGTGCTGGGTGTAGGGTGTGGTGTCAGATGAGATAGAGTGCGTGAGTGAGTTGCGTGGCGCCGTGCGTGGGCGGCACGCAGCTCCACAACAGTGCGGCGCGCAGCGAGCGGGCCGGCCGGCGCGACCACCAGTGCACGGCGCCCAGCAGTCTGCCACAAGCGGACGGTTACTGTTACTGTTACACACTGAGCCGGGCCACGCGCAGTACGAGCCAGTGCCACGCGCAGTACGAGCCAGTGCCACGCGCAGTACGAGCCAGTGCCACGCGCAGTACGAGCCAGTGCCACGCGCAGTACGAGCCAGTGCCACGCGCAGTACGAGCCAGTGCCACGCGCAGTACGAGCCAGTGCCACGCGCAGTACGAGCCAGTGCCACGCGCAGTACGAGCCAGTGCCACGCGCAGTACGAGCCAGTGCCACGCGCAGTACGAGCCAGTGCCACGCGCAGTACGAGCCAGTGCCACGCGCAGTACGAGCCAGTGCCACGCGCAGTACGAGCCAGTGACACGCGCAGTACGAGCCAGTGCCACGCGCAGTACGAGCCAGTGCCACGCGCAGTACGAGCCAGTGCCACGCGCAGTACGAGCCAGTGCCACGCGCAGTACGAGCCAGTGCCACGCGCAGTACGAGCCAGTGCCACGCGCAGTACGAGCCAGTCCCACACTCTGATGACAGTTCAGAGGCCGCTAAGAGGCCTGCTACACTGCTGTACACTCTAATGTCCAATTTGAAAACACGATGGTTCCCATCACGCACGCATCAGTTTACTTTTAACTACGGATTCCGGTGGTTCTCATTTCTATCAAAACTCCTTATATATTAATCAATTATTATCATCAACGGGGGGGAGCCTTGTCAGTAAATATGAGTTCGTAATAGCTTAACCTGAGTGCTAGATAAATGATAGAAGTGACAATGGAACTAGACTTATAGACCATGCACTCCTGAAAGTTTGTAGGACCGCAAATTAGAACTACGGATCGAAAGAACTAAACCAGACGATCTGAAGAGGTTTGTACAGAGCCCGGGAATTAATCGTGCGCATTTTAGACTCTTTTAAGCCTTTCATTTAAGCCTTCGAGTAAGTCTTAAATCCATTGTCAGAAGGTACATACTGAAAGTTACATCAGATCCGGTCTTGGTTTGTGCACCCCGCCATCTTTTAAACGGTGAAGGAAAACTTTGTGAAGGAATCAGAGGCTTCAGTCAGCTAAGTTAGTTGGATTACTAGCTATTCCTATAACAACTTCAGCTACCAAATCAGTCTACAATATCTGGAATCTCATTATCTACGTATTTTGTATACGAAACGATACAAACTTGGTGAGAGGCTTGGGCCACCAGTCCAGCTGTTCCTGGGTGAGCTTTAGCCGCAGATCAGCCTTCTCCAGCTGCATTTTCATTTCAACGGCGTCTGCCTTCAGGGCTTCAATGTCGGCATCAGCTCGCGACACCCTCATGTTGAGAGCTGCGATCTCAATGCCGCAAGCCAGCCGAACACTGCATACATGTTTGTGGTAGGTGAATTTTAATCAGTTATAGTTGGGTTTTGTGATTTCACAAGTTACCAATGATTGAAATCTTATCATATCAACATTTTGTTTTTTTTTTTCATAAAGATTTAACCATTACATGAACTAACAGGATTAGGGATCTAATAACCCATCAACAATAATAAAAAATCTAAGCAGATCCAGATCATTAAGAGATCCCACGATTTGATCCCACTACCTCGCATGTGGCGAGGCATATTATGTTGTATAGAGACGTTATGTTACCGTGGCATACAGATATGTACCTAAATGACATACTCTCTGCAATATATTTTTCTATTTGTACTGATTGCGTGTGCTCGAGTCACAAATTAATATGTGTGTATTAAAACTATTGGAGCACTATGGATAAAACATCCATTACTAGGCTATTAATTTAATAGCTGCTGCCCGGGCTTTGCTTGCATGATAATAAGCAGCCAAATCTTAATCTAGGCCTACATCTACACTAAATGTCAACCAAACCAGTTTAGCTATTATTATATTAAGGTGTACGTGAATATATAAACAAACGAGTTAGTCTTACAGTAGTCTTATATGATGTGTAACATCTGAAAACTCACCTTGGTAATAAGCAACATTAACATTACTTATATCTTGAATTAGTAAATAAAAAATAGGCAAAAAAAAACGTGATGGCCAACTGTACCCCACGCGCGCGCTTCCCCGGATTCCTGTTGCACACTTCTGTCCCTTTTCACAAATTCACTCCCGCAGGTTGCAGGAAGGTGAGAGGAAAGATGTTACTCATAAATTTACCAACCAAAACACAAAAAATAAACCAATTATACTCAATATTTAACACATGGAAAAATATGTAGTAATTACCTACTATTTAACTAAAAAATAGGCGCACATCATCCAAGCGTTTTAGTAACGCGTTGCATGGCTTTTCATTGAGGATCAGTAAAGTTATCCAATCCAATATCCAATATCCAAATATCTTCGTAAACAATGGTCTGTTTTGGTTATGATTCATATCTGACTTTTACTTACGAAGATTAAATAATAAACATTATGCCGTTCCCGGCCGTAAAATTAATGTACGCGAGTGCTTGTGACGTCACTGGGACGGTGCTCTCTTACTTCACGATTCGATAACTGGCGGCGACCGTCCCTGTGACGTCACAGCTACTGCGGCAAACACTCACTGAACTTCGCTAGTCATTACGTCAAACTTTAAATTTTTGTCATATTAATTAATTCAATAAACGGTCTCTGATCAGTCGGCTGCGACACTCACTTGTGCTCCTGATCGAGTTGTTGTCGCGCGTCTCCTCCTCCGCACAAGACACCTGCTCCTCCAGCTGACTGCGACACTCACTTGTGCTCCTGATCGAGTTGTTGTCGCGCGTCTCCTCCTCTGCACACGACACCTGCTCCTCCAGCTGACTGCGACACTCACTTGTGCTCCTGATCGAGTTGTTGTCGCGCGTCTCCTCCTCCGCACAAGACACCTGCTCCTCCAGCTGACTGCGACACTCACTTGTGCTCCTGATCGAGTTGTTGTCGCGCGTCTCCTCCTCTGCACACGACACCTGCTCCTCCAGCTGACTGCGACACTCACTTGTGCTCCTGATCGAGTTGTTGTCGCACGTCTCCTCCTCTGCACACGACACCTGCTCCTCCAGCTGACTGCGACACTCACTTGTGCTCCTGATCGAGTTGTTGTCGCGCGTCTCCTCCTCCGCATAAGACACCTGCTCCTCCAGCTGACTGCGACACTCACTTGTGCTCCTGATCGAGTTGTCGTCGCGCGTCTCCTCCTCTGCACACGACACCTGCTCCTCCAGCTGACTGCGACACTCACTTGTGCTCCTGATCGAGTTGTTGTCGCGCGTCTCCTCCTCCGCATAAGACACCTGCTCCTCCAGCTGACTGCGACACTCACTTGTGCTCCTGATCGAGTTGTCGTCGCGCGTCTCCTCCTCTGCACACGACACCTGCTCCTCCAGCTGACTGCGACACTCACTTGTGCTCCTGATCGAGTTGTTGTCGCGCGTCTCCTCCTCCGCACAAGACACCTGCTCCTCCAGCTGACTGCGACACTCACTTGTGCTCCTGATCGAGTTGTTGTCGCGCGTCTCCTCCTCTGCACACGACACCTGCTCCTCCAGCTGACTGCGACACTCACTTGTGCTCCTGATCGAGTTGTTGTCGCGCGTCTCCTCCACTGCACACGACACCTGCTCCTCCAGCTGACTGCGACACTCACTTGTGCTCCTGATCGAGTTGTTGTCGCGCGTCTCCTCCTCTGCACACGACACCTGCTCCTCCAGCTGACTGCGACACTCACTTGTGCTCCTGATCGAGTTGTTGTCGCGCGTCTCCTCCACTGCACACGACACCTGCTCCTCCAGCTGACTGCGACACTCACTTGTGCTCCTGATCGAGTTGTTGTCGCGCGTCTCCTCCTCTGCACACGACACCTGCTCCTCCAGCTGACTGCGACACTCACTTGTGCTCCTGATCGAGTTGTTGTCGCGCGTCTCCTCCACTGCACACGACACCTGCTCCTCCAGCTGACTGCGACACTCACTTGTGCTCCTGATCGAGTTGTTGTCGCGCGTCTCCTCCACTGCACACGACACCTGCTCCTCCAGCTGACTGCGACACTCACTTGTGCTCCTGATCGAGTTGTTGTCGCGCGTCTCCTCCACTGCACACGACACCTGCTCCTCCAGCTGACTGCGACACTCACTTGTGCTCCTGATCGAGTTGTTGTCGCGCGTCTCCTCCTCTGCACACGACACCTGCTCCTCCAGCTGACTGCGACACTCACTTGTGCTCCTGATCGAGTTGTTGTCGCGCGTCCGCGAGCGCGCGCCGCGTGTCGGCCAGCGCGCCGCTCGCGGTCTGCGCCTCCTCCTCCGCACACGACACCTGCTCCTCCAGCTGACTCAGCTCCTCTTCTGCTGCTGATAGCTGTTGGATGTGCAGACCTTCTTTACTGACAGTTGCCACATCGCTTCATCCTTACGTTTGATTGCGTTCAAACAAGCTACGTACGAGTTTCACTTGATGATTAGGGACCGTTAAGATTTCAGCTTATGTGGGTGTTCGGTTGCTCTGCGCGATTGTTCTATCCGATTATAATTATGAACCCTGGATGTACCTAATATCATTATAAAACAGTAGGAATATGAAACATTTGGTAGGTACACCAAAATGCCATTTGGTTTAAATGATGCACCATCGTGATTTCCGGTGCAAAAGTTTCACACAAGTTTCCCCGTCATCGCGAGACTACCGGTCCTCGATTCGGTTGCATAATCGTATGAATTCAGAAACACAAACGTTCCCCAGGCGTTTATCCGTAGTACAGTAATCCGCAGTACATCGTGATGGGTTCAGTCACATAGGAGTCAGTAAGGCCACTATCACTCACAATTTGCGAGTGATTTGAAAGCGGGTTAGCGTTGTAAAGTGTGACATACCCTGAGAAAGGCGTGGTCTCTCTGCGCGCGGGCGTCGGCCGCGGCGGCTCGCTCGGCCGCGGCGCCGCGCGCGCTGGCGGCCCCGGCGGCGCGGGCCCCCTCCAGCTCGTTGCGGCAGTTGCGCCATTCTGCACCCAGTTCCAACCACCTATAGTTGCATCTACTACCACCCTACCAGGACACAGCTGTTTTGCAGTTCGAAGCATTCGTAGTTGCATTTAGCTTGCATCCTACCAGGACATATTTTCTCAATACCAAAGTTAATAGGTTCAGCTTTATGCAATACACAAGGACCGCTTCATGGTACGTAGATAAATTTAAAGCTCTACGGAAGAGAAAGCCCGGTTCGATACCATGTTCGATACCATTCAGTTGATACCATGACAATAATTCTAAAAGTGAAACTCTATGTGCTTGGCCAGATTGCAAATGCAAACGCGGGGCGGGAGCAATGCGACAAACTCAAACATAAGAACTTCATTTGAGTGTCCATAGTGGACACGCGGGTGCGGGGCGGACACGGGATGCGGCACGAGCTACGAGGCGCGGGGAACAACTCACACATAAGTTCATACAAGTGACCGCAGTGAGAGCGCGGGCGACAAACGACAAAGCGCGCGGAAGCGGGGATCTCAAACTGGTTCGAGCTAACCGCACGCGTTCTCGTGTATGGCGTCTTCACAAATTAATGTAGAAGAATTAATAAGTGCTATTCAAGCACTACCTGCACTCTGCACTGTGGATGTCGAAATAATGTCAATACAAAAACATAAGTTAATATGGAATTTTGTGGAATGAAATAAAATCAAAAAACGTTGGGAGGTTTCCCTCGCAATTCTTCATTACGTTTACAAATAGCCATTTAAAGTTAGAATTTCCCAGTAAAAATAAGTCTTCATCATCCATATGATGTCCCATATGATGGACAGGCACCAACGCGCGCGTTGCCGCACCCGCGCCGCTGCCCGCACCGCGCTCCAAGTCTGGCCAAGCACTATTTGTAGATACTGTCAAGTAGGTAGGTACTTAGTCACTCCGTAAAGTAGTTACAGCGAAAACCTAGTCACTTTAGGATGTACCTATAATACCTAGTATAAGAAGTATGCTACCATAATGACACCTTCCTACAAGCGCTGCGCCTAAACAAATCAATAGAACGAGGTACCTAAACGGACCAGAGAAGGGATTGTAAATTCATACAATGGAGTCTTGTCATAATGCAGTCCAGACACCTAAATAAATTGGATCTTTAGCGGGGCCCGTTTTCTCTACATAAGAAAATAATCATTTTTTATAATAAATTATATTTTTTAGTTTTACGCGAAATCTTACCAATGCTCATCTCGGAAGTTCGGTCTTCTGCAGCACAAACATCGACTTCTAGCGCCAGCTTCTCCTTAAGACAAAAATTAAGGGACACAAAATATTATATTCATCTATTACAAAAGGAAAGTGAGTTCTGCAAGTAACCTTGGAACCTTCTGTGATCGGCTCTTTAGTATTTGAAATAGAATGGTGATATGTCAAAACACTATCTTACTTGCTCTAACACCGCCTTCTCCTTATCCTTGTCCCTTACTAGCTGCTTGAGACGTTCCAGCTCACGCATCGCCATTCGCACCTTGGCGTTGTCGGAGTCCAGCAGAGATTTGAGGGCAACCACTTGCATACGAAGCCTTTCTGAGCATGACACCTGTGCCAGAGAATGTGTAGTCTTGAACTCTGTCCTCGGCAGTAAGGTCCCTCGTATCAGGAGCATAAAAATTCTTAATAAACTTTGCTTGGTAGGTTTTCAGAGATGAACAAGTATTTGTGGACAACACCCAGTCCAAACCAAACCTTTCTGTACCTACTCAACTGTAAAATGCTGTAACAAGGGTTCCGTATGTTCTCGTTGTTTCTCTGTACCTGGCTGTTAGATTATGGTGGTAGCTGATTTGGCAGCAACCAACCAGCATCTACTTGTTGGCGAATAAGCCTACTTGCATAACCTACTTCATTAATTAGTTTACTAGTTTCTGCTCGTAGCTTCGCACGCATGGTATTATGTAGAAGCCTATGTCTCCCCAAGATAATCTTATCAAGTTTCATCAATGTCAAATCAATTTATTAAATACAAGTGATCACAAGGATTACTTTGAATCGTCTTACATGCTAAGAAAATTTTGGTGCCATTTCCTCTTAACTCAAGACAACATTCGTTTCGTTTATTCGTTCAATTCGTTCACCCGTTTACCTATGAAAACGGGTATGCATGTGAATTTATTATATAAGTCATATAATAGTAGGATGAAGCATTAAAGTTTTCAGTCTAATTCTAAAATGGGCATGGCACTACTCTCCACAGCAGGAATTCCAGTGTCTTCACAATAAAAACATTAAATAGATGGAAAAATATTTAGTACTATTCCGCCAATCTATTCCCAAAGAGTTAGACACGATGCAGACGCATGCACCTCCCTCCAGCCTGCAATTGAAAAGCCATGCAAAGCGTTGTAAAGTACAGCTTTACAGGCAAAACTTTACATCAAACTCACTAAGTCACATCGTATTGCTGCCCAGAATGTTTGGTTCAATCAACAGTGTAAACAATTGGGGGTATTTCCGTCTTATATAAATGTTCTATCAAATTCACATAGTCGAGCTGCTAATATTGCTTTGAATAAAGCTAAAAAGATATGGCTAGATGAAGAAGTTCGGTATTGGTTTTCAGTAAGGGACCATCAGAAAAACCACCTTAAAGTTTTGTACACAGAGTTAGTTTTGTCGTTACACAACATAGAGTTTGACCTCTTGGATAGTAAAGCGAGGGAATATGCTTCGGAGGGGGCTCATGAAAAATAATGTGAAACAATCGCGAAAATTAGATAAATTGGTTAGAGATAGTCAAAACAATGAAGATTATGGTAGCTTACAAAATTATCAACAAACGTGTCGAAAACAAACAATAACAAACGTTTCACCAACGTTTTAAAAATCTTACCGGCGTGCAGTTTTCAGCTTCTGAATCCTCGCTGTTAGAAAAACGACTCAAATACAATATACAGCCTGTTATATCTAAAAAACCAACCGTTGGAGTCCTGAGCAGTAGATTCGGAAATGGCAGTTTTCAGATCTAAAAAAGATGAGGGCGTTAAACACCAAGTTGCATCACAAATAAAGCAATCCTTCAGTTCTTCCACCACGTTGCCAATGCTATCAGAAGCCCAAATCTATAAAACTTTGCCGGACAAAATTGTCCAAAACGATTTAGTGGTTTCTAAAGCTGATAAGGGTAATAGGTACAGTAGTTATTTTAAGACAGAACTACTTATACTGGGAAGGTTTATGATGTTATACAAGGTAATGATTTCGAACAATTAGGTTCTGACCCTACAAAGACTTTTACATCAGAGTTAAAGAATATTACAAAAAACTTATGTATGTAAACTTATCTTATGTATCGCCAGATTCGATGAAGTATATTGTTCCGATGAACCCTAGGTCCCCTATGTTGTACGGTTTGCCCAAAATACATAAAGATAACATTTCTATACGCCCAGTAGTATCGTATATAGGCGCTCCAGCATATAATTTATCGAAACATTTTATTACAATTTATTTATGAACTATTTATTAAAATCAAAATCAAATTTTAATCCCAGATATAGTGTAACAATTCTTTAGATTTAATAGAAAAGATTAAAAATATCAGTTTACTTAGCAGTGCTAAGTTGGTATCGTTGGATGTAGAAAGTTTATTTACAAACGTTCCATAAATCGTTCTTCTCGAGCTTGGGTTATGATGAATTGGCACCTAAATTCACCTAGTATGTAAGACGTTTCAAAGTGATCCTTGTGATTGTATTGAATAAATCATCTTTTGACTTTGACTTTGACTTATGGGGAGTGTTTGCAGATACTAGAAGGACATTTTGAAAGACAGCGTATGCACCCAGGAGAGGTAGATGAATTGATATCTTTAGCCAAAGTCTGTATGGAACAGAATTACTTTCGATTCAACAACCAATACTATAAGCAGAAAGAAGGTTTAGCTATGGGTTATCCACTAAGTCCACTCATGGCTGATAATTTCATGGACTATTTTGAAAATAAATTTTTCATAGGTCAACCTAATATCATATATTATTACAGGTATTTAGATGACATTATTATGTGCTGGAACGGTACTCTTTGACAAATTGATGTGTTTGTTAATAAAATTAATGGATTACATCCCAAAATTAAGTTCAAATTAAAAGTAGAAGTTGAAAGTTCCCTCAACTTTTTGGATTGAATTGTTTCAAGAATGGGCGAGAAACATGATTTCAAAATTTATAGGAAACCTACGTATACAGACGTTACGATTCCGGAGACATCTTGTCACCCTCGTCAACATAAACTGGCAGCTTACCGTAGTTTTGTTCATAGATTGATTACATTGATAGATTGATAGATTTATCACATAGCTGAGAGTAACGGCTACAAAAGAAATATAGTTGACAAACTAATTAGAACTAAACGTTCTAGTATTGTTCGTTCTCTTTTGTACCCAGTGCGTTCTGATAGACCAGAAAGATATTTAGGTAGCCTGACCTACTTGGGATCCATTAGTGATAGGATTTCAAACACTTTTTTGAGAAATCAGGTAAGAGTGGCCTTTAAAACAAACAACATTTCAAAACGGATTTGTAATGGAAAAGACAGATTAGAGAACCATAAAAAATCAGGGGTTTATAAATTAATTTGCGATGAATGTAGTGGTATTTATGTAGGTCAAACCGGTCGTAATTTAGAAACTAGGTACAAAGAACATATCGCACCTTATTGAAATAATTGTCCAGTAAGGTCTCATTTTGCCAAACATTTAATAGATTTAGGACATTCATTGAGTAATAATAATACTTTTGAAATTTTACATACCTGCGAAAAAGGTTTTAGAATGGTCTGTACTAGAAACTTTAGAAATAACTAGACATAATTCAGTAGATTTTACGCTGTTGAACGAATTAAATACAAATTTTCCAAGATCACCGCTATTACGTTTGTTTACAACGGGTGGCGCTGATTCCTACGGGGGGCGTGGCAATCCGGTCTGAGAGTATAAATAGTGAAGTTGGAGCGCAGTCGCCACAGTCTCAGCCTCACGCACGTTGGTCGAAGCAACAAGTCTGCAGAGCAGAGTGTTTTTTCGTCGGGGTTCGGAGTGAGTCAAGTGTTCCTGAGGATGCCTCGTGGAGAGGTTAAACACGTGTCGAATTTCTTTTGGAAGTTGCATGTGTGGATTGTGTGTGCTTGCCTTTTAATAACGCTTGCATGGCTTTTCAATTGCGGGCTGGAGGGAGGTGCATGCGTCTGCATCGTGTTAACTCTTTGGGAATAGATTGGCGGAATAGCACTAAATATTGGTCCATCTATTTAATGTTTTGTAATGGATTTCCGCAAAGTCACGCCTGAATCAATTATCTATCTTCACAATAACTCTTAATCAACTGACCAACCCTCTTCTCTTCTAATAAGAACCGTTTTTCAGTGACAGACACGAGTCAGTTTTTTTTTTATTAAATGTTAAAAGTAACTGTTTAAGAATGTAGGTATGCATGTAGGGTTCTACGCAGGCGGAAACTAGTATACATGTACAGTGCAAACGAAACCTTACCGCCAAGGACGGGTCGCTAAAGATTTTTTTATATAAAAAATATGTTAGGTAATGAAATAATGTAGGTAGTCCAATTTTACAACGGGTAATACTATACTCCACACCTGGAATTCCAGCGTCTTCCTGAGACAGCGCACTTCATCCCGCCGCCTGCGCCACGCACACACCACCATGAACCGAGCCACGCGCGCCGCGGCCGCCTCCGCGCCCGCGCCCAGAGACGACGGGGACCTTATTATCGGCAGCTGGTCGCTCTTGGGACTGTGGCAAACGCAATCGTGCAATAAAATAAGTACCTACTGTACTGAAAGAAGCGCCGTTCCAACGTTGGCACCTAAATAGTGCGGCCAGGGCTCGAAACCGTTAGTAAAAAGCTGGTGCAGTGTTGGTATCAGTGCAGCTGTACACAAAAAAGGGTGGGAGATTTGAACCAGCTAGGATTGGCAGGCTGATTAATTGGCCAGCGTGTTGTATTAAGCCATAACCACCACGTTGTATATGCCACCACGACACAGCTATAGTCTCAAAATAATTGATAGTAGGTACAAGTACCTGCCTCCTAGTGTCGCTCCGGCTACAAAAACCTTCGTACTCACTTCTCTTTTCTCATCCTCTTGGTCGGCGTAAGATCCTCCATGGAGTTAAACCTAGGGGGCATCTTCTCACACCTAACGTGAGTGGCGGTATTAGCAGCCGTTAACTCTTCGAGGCAGCTGCGGATCCTGGCAAGGTGAGGCGTGGGCGTGTGACGCGTGCCCGAGAACTTGCTCACTGGAGTGAAGAACAGCTGCTTCTTGGGGTGCACTGGCTGCAGACGACTAGAGAATATGATGGTAAACGACCGTGCTTTAGAAGATATAAGTTGCACTTGCTCTTATATCTAGCTGTGGGACGAAGTAGACTATTCATAATTATAAAGTACCTACTTACTTAATGGTCAATGCCAATTACCACTGGGGCTTGACAGGTATTTTTGAAAGAAAGAAGACATTTATTTACTATATGAAATATATTGTATTCCTTACCTGTGGTACATAAGTACAGTCTCCGTTCTACCTGTGTCTGGGAATAAGTCATAAAACAGAAGTGCTATGAAAGCCCGGATCTCTAAAAAAAATATAGGGTGGATGTACCAGTCTCAAACCAAATAAGGACAAATTTTCACTATAAAATTTTGTTATATAAGTTAGGTGCGAGATTTGCTGTTAGTTTAATTTTATATTATGCTTTGTTTTGCTGATGTTAATATAAGAAAATAAGAAAACTTAAATCCTTTTGTTTTTTATTTTTATTACACATAAAAGTCAAAAAACTGGAATGTTCCCTATTTTGACCAGCCAGTCCCAGTAGTTGACAAGTTTTGTTCCAAAAGTTGACCATTTTTTTAAAGTAGTTTATAAGGTCTACCCATGAGAGGTAGACCATTAAAAATAGGATAAATGAATCTTATAATATTTTTCCTTGTTATAACCAACAAAAAACATAAAAAAACTGCTTATTACGTAAAATCTAATTAAAAGATAAAACTAATTCTTATAGAATGCAATCAGATCCAAGGAATGTGATGTGTGATTTATGCCTATGGATTAACAAAAGCACAGGAAATTTCACGTTTGCGTTACGTAAAGCTGGCACCAATGAATTGCCTATGAGCCATAGAATACACGAGGTAAGCCATCCTTTCGGTGACTTATCAATGCACCAATCCTTGGAATGTTTCTTGCGATTTCTGCAGGTATTCTCTCATATGGGTAAATAACCAGCACAGACATTACTTTACCGGAAGACCATTAAAAATAGGATAAATGAATCTTATAATATTTTTCCTTGTTATAACCAACAAAAAACATAAAAAAACTGCTTATTACGTAAAATCTAATTAAAAGATAAAACTAATTCTTATAGAATGCAATCAGATCCAAGGAATGTGATGTGTGATTTATGCCTATGGATTAACAAAAGCACAGGAAATTTCACGTTTGCGTTACGTAAAGCTGGCACCAATGAATTGCCTATGAGCCATAGAATACACGAGGTAAGCCATCCTTTCGGTGACTTATCAATGCACCAATCCTTGGAATGTTTCTTGCGATTTCTGCAGGTATTCTCTCATATGGGTAAATAACCAGCACAGACATTACTTTACCGGAAGCAGTGTAAGTCCCTAACACTGTAATGCTTTCTGCTTAATGCTCATAAAGGTTTTCCATGCCTCATGGCTCCAACACGATGCCTGAGGAAGAACATACTTGAAAGCCAGAGTCGGCACCACTCAATATTTATTCTATCAGGATTGTCTATTATGTCTAGTGCGTTTTCAGTCTTTAAAAAGTCTTCTAATTTCTGCATGCCATTTTCTTATTCCTTCCTAGGTTACTTTATTTCTTGCTGAGTTTATAGCGTGCAAAGCGGCATGCGGAAATGCCGCTTTGCACGTTCTGGGTTTCTTTTCATGAAATTATCAAACCATTTCCGACTTGTAAGTCCGTCCTTGAAAGGAGTTTGGAGATTGTCTGTTTTTATTATTTTGATGACGTTTCTATTAAATGCTCTTTTTTGATAGGGATTCCTTTTTTAGTCATATATCATTTATCTACAGACTTAGCAATCGTTCTTCATCAGGTGTTAACATTGTTGGCTTCCCCCCTTTTTTCTTTGTATCGGGTTTCTCATTTTTAATTTATTGATAATTGAATTAACGAGTTGAATGGAGAATTTTATATTTGCGGCATGTTTTTCTAGTTTTATTTCTTTAATTGCTTCATAACATCCGCTTCACTAAACTGAAAGAATTTCTGTTTTGGTGGCATATTTAATCTAAAACGTACAAAAAACGTATTTAAAAAAAGCTGGTCAATCACAGGAACATTTTACATTTCTTACGTAATCCCAATGTCAAACCACTTGTCAACGAATGGAAACAACGCGATTCAAACCTTAAATACTCGAGTTGCGTCACTAAACATACCAAAGCTGTGAAATAACAAAAAAACAAGAAACATATAATAACCACGGGCCCCAGTCGTTGACCAATTGGTCATTCATAGGAACATCGAGACAAATCATGTCCCTGTAGTTAACCAGTTCAAAAAACTAGAGATATATAGTGGTTAGACTGAAAATTACTTAAAAATCATAAAAATAAACTTCGTTAGAAAAATCCATAATTAGAATGGAGTTCATTAATAAACAATCCAATAAGAAATAAAATAGTCTCACCTGACGAATCACGTGCATTACTATAATGGCGTCCGAATGAGAAGTGTCAGTGACAAGCGAAAGTAAATTGAAATTGTAGGCTACACTGTTTGTCTCATTTCAACGGCAAGGTGATTAATTGATCTGTTTTAGGTGATTTAACAATGTAGCCAACATAAAGAAAAGCCATAAGGTCGGGAAATCTTAATATTTACACTCAATGCCGCAAGTGGTCAACAACCGGTGTCTGGTCAACTACAGGCACGACCATCCTAAGTACCTAGTATTTGGTAGAATTGGTTTCACTCCCAAGTGCATTGAATGTCTTACATTCAAGTCTTACACCGACATCGTGTGGCACCCTTCAATAATAATGACCTACCCCCACATATTCAACCCTAAAAGAGGCATTGCATAATAAAGTGACCTAACCCCCGCGTAATCAAATATGGGGTAAAATTACCATCAAAACAATTATACTCGCAATTCTATTATATTTCAACTACTATATGCATAGAGTTATCTTCGTTTTTTTATATAATATTCAAATATACGTAGGTACATAAACGCCTTTGGCATAGGCGTTAACCATAAATAAAAAACGAGAGCATAGAAAACTCCCATAAAAAGAATCTTAGTCGACTGGTAGAACAACACGACGCTATTTATGTAGGTACCTAGGTATTTGTTTTCAAACAATAAATGAATAAATTTGACTAGCCGGTCGAGTAAGGTCGAGGCTAGCTACTTACGACTAAGGTACCTATACCTAGGAGCTAAGAACTTACAGTACCTACCTAGTTTAAAATAAAGGGTTTTTCTTTAAGTAGGAATCGAGATCAAGTTATGTAGAAAATCTAGATTTACCTACTCTTGATCAACGAGAACAGCACGCGCTCAAAGTACTATGGTGCTAGGCACGACTTATAGCCATCTAAAACTTTAGCGCTTTGTTCATACATTTCATAAGCGTATTTTTTGACAATGACAATGAAAAAATCATTGGCCTTGATGAATGTATAGATTTATACAACATCTCGATGGATGAATGAATCGCCTGTTTGAGTATTGTGACTCAAAATGTAGAAACAGGTAGGTACCTAGAGATAAGAAGTAGATAGGTATGTAGCGTTACTAGGTAACGCTATAATAGCTAGGCTATAATAGCCTTCTGAGACCTAGCGTATAACGCTATATGATAGCCTAGCTATCATAGCGTTATACGCTAGGTCTCAGAATGTTAGGGTAAGTAAGTATTATTCCGAGGGAGGTACTAACGCTGGAGGAGTAGTCTGCAAGGTATGTCGCTCTCGCGAGAGTTCTCGCTCAGAGATGTCGCCAGCACCGGCTCTGGACACCGGAGAGGCGCTCCGAGGCATCTTTAGTGTGTTTTCAGGCATTTTAACAAGATTTATTCAAAAATGTCTCTAAATTATTGTTGATTTAAAACGACTTGGCATTGATTTGATTGACGGATCTCGATGATGTCCATGCAATGTCAAATTTAAATTTTGAACTATTCGTCGTTTTGTGCACGCCTGTAAAAAGTTTCTATTATATTACTAGTTATAGAGAGAGTAGGGTGTCGAGATTCTCGAGATGGGGCTAATATTGACGTCGCGTGATGTGGTGTTGTGAGTTTAAGCACAGCAAAATATGGTGGTTACGTCTGACTGAACCTACGCCTAAAGTTGTGTTACCTACTTGCTTTAAACTTTGGATTAAAAGGAAAATGATTATGGGGGTTTCAGACTGCATTGCGTGCGGCGTCAATGATAGGGGGGCCGTCGTTTGGTCGCGCCCGGAGTCGCGCCTCGCGGTCGCCAGCCGCCGCGACGCCGCGCCCGTCCTGTGTGACGCATACAGTCAAGGACCTTCAATCGAGGTACGATCAGGTAAACAAAATTATTAAGTTCCGTTTGTTTTAGCCAGTAATATCTAAGTTCTTGATCAAATCTTTACGTACTTAGACAAAACGGTGAAGGAAAACATCGTGTAGAAACCCTAGAACCCTAGAACCAAAAATTCAAAGGTGTGTGCCATTGGTTAGTATTCCTATAAGTGGTGATAAGCTTGCACACTGCTAACTATTGTGAGAAGCGTCGATATGTGCCTATTGTAATGTGTCTCTGTGACTACACTCCTTCGACATCCTTAACGTGTAAGCGCAACTAGAGATCGAAGAGATGTTTAAGTACCGGAGCCTAGGGAATAATCCCTAGTATTCCCTAGTACGACATAGTAGAGTAACACTTATCCTATGTATAAACATAGGATAGGTGTTACTCTACTATGTCGTTGCCTGGTAAAAACGGCACCATGAAAACAAACGTTTACACTACTGGGTTCTGAATCGCAGGCGAGGTGAAAAGAGCCCTGCTGGCCGTGCGACCGACTACCGACCGACCGACGTCGACGCGACTACGACGTCGCGACGTAAGGCGCCTCACGCAAGTTTTACGAGACCACAGAATAGGTATACAATTAATGCTACAAAATATACTACCAGACTTGTCACGACAATTCACTTACTTAATCTGTGGTTCAGTGGCTAACTCTGGTGACGGAGTTAATCACAAACTATAGGATGTAAACTAAGGTAATTCTAGCGCAAGTTAACACCATCTGAAATCTGTAGGTTAACTTTTTTATGAGAAAGGAAACTGTCAGTTCTCATTTTCTTAGAAAATCACCTGACTGATCGCATGCTACCCTTTCAAAACATTAAACATTTTATTACATTATTATTACATAGTATTAAACAAAGTCGCTTCCTGCTGTCTGTCTGTCCCAATGTATGCTTAGATCTTCAAAACTACGCAACGGATTTTGATGCGGTTTTTTTTAATAGATAGAGTGATTCAAGAGGAAGGTTTAATATAGTTGTACAATGTGATGTCGTAAATAAACTCATATTTTTGCGCTTACATTGCAATCGCTGTCTGAACCCTACGAGATAGATCAAAATAATGTAGGTACCTACTACAGTATTGTACACCCTCAGAAGGTCTACAAAAAAGTTCGTGATGGTATATGGCTATCTCTTAGGGATAACCATTCTGTAGTATATTTAGTATCAGCATTGCACGATATTGCGTGCGAAGCCGGGACGGGTCGCTAGTATATAATAAAACTTAAGTGTCTAATGTTTATGCATCTAAGTCTAATGTGTTTTACTTAAAATTTTATATATATCTACATATAACCGCCATACATAACCGCCTACATATATGCCGCAACGCAATGCCGCAAACTACGTCTCGGTGTTGATGGTACAAACATCATCGTAGCGCGTGTGTTAAGACGCGCTACGATGATGGCAATGGCGTGGCAACGCACTGTATTACCTAACGTATTCCACAACGCAACGCATGTACGCAGTGCGCAACAGTCGCACTGTACTGGCATTGAAATTCGTGCAACCAAACCGAATTTGTCCACTCGGTTTCGAGATATTTTTTCTAAACAAATTGCACTGACTGACACTGTCAGAGACAAATCAGTGGTTTCAAATATTACTACCGCGACTTTGCCTACGGTATAGCATGCATCAAATTTTACTTATATCCAGCGGGTTCACTCGCGCGACCTGTACATTCATATCGCGGTGGCTCCGGCTAAATTTTGCAAAAATCTGGCTAAAATCGAGCGGCTCTGTGTAAAGCCCGCATCAGCGCCGCAACTCATCGTGTGGCTTCGCTCTAAGAATAGGTAACGTTACATAGGTATACCACGGGCGCTTCAGCAGTGCCGCCGCGGTGTGACGCACGCTTGCGCTTTCTAAATATTTACACTGTTACTACGGCGCTGGTGGTATAAGGAAAATGGACAACTACCTATGAAAACAGACAACATTTAACCAATAACATTGTGCTGGATAGTTAGTCCATGTCGTCAGAGAACCGATGACGTGAATGAAAATTCCCATAGAACTGTACGAACCGTAGGTACGGTCGAATAGTTAATTGCTATGTACCTAATCTTGACTATACTACATAATATGTTAATCATTATTATAAAGGGTACAAGTGTTCGTGTTATTGGATGAGCACAAAAAGCTGGTTTTTGAATACCTATTAGTAAGAGGATAAAAGTGCAAAGAGCTCCTACCCAGGATTCATTATTAGTAATGTGTGCCCCACGACGAGTGTGTGGTTTGACTGGACATGGATTTGTTAACAATACAGAGTCTCCTAGCTAAACGGAGGCGTCGAGTACGATTTATACACATAGGTACGTAATACGTATTATTTAACCAACATACGCTTTGAGACCGCTCTTGGCTACAAAGATTAAGTTTATCAATAATAACACACTAGCTAATTTGTCGTTAAAATATGTGACCATCTTTGTTTATTGACATTATGGCTAAGGGTAGACCATACGCATAACGCGATGTATAGTATACATACGACGCGATGGAATATTTATGGGATTAAATATTTATTCAATATTCAAAACGAACAAACTGCTAGTTTGTAAGTACAAAACCACGCCTGTTTCCTGACGGGGTAGGCAGAGGCTATGGATTTCAACTTGCTACGATCCTGACATAGGTACTTAGGTACTTCATTTGCTTCATTCTAATTCACAAAAAGTAATTGAATGAATGTGAAGACAATGACTCACTGCTGGCTGGTGCTATTACAGACCCTAACTAGGTACTGAGTCAGTTACTGTCTTACGCCTACGCGCTGAAACTGAAACCCCCGAAAAGCGGTGACTCATCCCTTAGTCTACTTTCATCCGTCACTCCCTCACACCAACATATATATACAGATTTTCATTCAATTTTTGTAGGTACTATAATTTTGTATAATAAATAAACTGTTGTGTACCTTCTGAGTATGCCAAAGTACCATCGCATCCCATTTTATGGTGGCGTTCACGCAAAGATACGTAAAGCTCAACACTTCAACAAGTAAACCTTGTGGGAAAGATCATATTGTTTGGAAATGACAATAGCTTGTGATAAGTCACGTGAGTGAAGCGTCTAGGCCCCCGATAATAATAATAATGGAGGCCTACTGACAGCAAAGGGTAGATAAGGATAGATAAATATATATAGACAATAGATATTATGTAGTATATAAAGACATAAATAACTTTTATGTCTATATATGTGTTTTATGTTTATATTTGTGTTTGAATATTTGCGCCCTTTGACTACACTTCGGTTCGAATAACTTCGGCTCACTTCGAGTGTGAGTGAGTAAGCAATCTAAACTATAACTATAATACGCGCTCTGTTGCTCTTGCTAAAAAAATAAATATGATTATTCGCGATGCGCATGCGCGACGTCCGCCTACGTCACTATGTCCATGTGACATTATATGGCCAATCGCATTCATTCATTCGTGGTGTGACTTCGCGCTCTCACGCACACAGTTGGCGTGGTGATTCTTGCTAATTTACAAAGTTTACTTTTTTGACGTTCCGTAGTTTGCTACGCTCTCCCGTTTCTTCAAAATAAACGTAGGTGGTTTCAACTTCATTATATAAATATTCAATACAAAGGATAAGTTTGTTCTGTTGCAATAACAAATCGTTATCAGTTTAGTGTTGTGATCTAAAAAGTGTGAGAGACCGCGGCATAACATAACCTGTGTCTGTTCTTGGAAGTGTTGATTGCGACCGAGACGAGACCTTGATAACTTGTTCCTTGGACGACGACACCGACGAGACAGTTTATAATAGGATCATTCATGCTGGAGGTACGTCTTTAGTTTACAAGTGGATTCCACCAAGTGTTGTCAATGACCACCTTATAATAAGTTTCAACTAGTGTTTTTGAGTGAGTGCAGTTTACGGACACGTTCCACACAAGGTGTTTATCGGCGCTATGACGAAGCTACGTAAATGTGCGTTTTGATAATATCAAGTGCGGAAGGATCGCTGTGAAGTGTCCGCATCTCGTATTCCTTGCAAAGTGCCATGGACGTCGGCGGAGGTAACCATTGAAAGAGTCTGTCATGCATGTTATGCCCATTCTGACAATATTGACACCTTGTTGCGCCTAGCACTTTGCACGTGAATATGTAAAATCATCAATAAAATATAGCGTTCAGCCAGGGCATAATAATGGTTTGGGTTGCACTGCAAGCAATGTAAATACAGCTTATTTCTCTGTGTTCTAGTTAGCTGGGCCGAGTGTTCTATAAATATCCATACTGTTCTCATGGCCTGGAATAAATAGATGGTAGATTGAATGCTTCTTAGTTTATATACTATACACTTGGGCTCTGTGTATCGGTGTTAGGTGGATAATATAAATTTGCTTATATGAATCTAACTCACAGATCACTCATTGATAAAACTTTCACAGTTAATCTTAATAATTATTTTCATGCAAACAGTCTATTTGTAAGTCATTGTTCTAATTTAATTTGATAACTGAAGGTAACCATCGTTTAATTAAAGCAGGTATAAACTTGAAATATGGCTTTCAGTTATTTGCTGACTGCATAGGATGTTAGTTATCAAACTTTCAACAGAGAGAAGAAACAACTTCTTTTTCAATTGAATGTATGATTTTCTATGCCTGTCTGAATCTGTATACAAATGTTCTCTTGTATGGAGAATGTGTTGTCAGCAGGGTTCATGCCTCACAAGCTGTTCCCCTCTAAAGTATACTGATCTTAAGAATAATTTGATGTTACCTACACTAAAACTCCCTACAACTTAAAAATAAAATGATACTTTTAATATTAAGTGTTTACAAGCTTTATAACACCCAAACATAGAACAAACATCTATGTTCATCACACAAATGTTTGTCCTGGCCCACAACCTGCCGTGCAGAAGGCAGGTAATAATGGCAGGTAACCAACTGAGTAATGGTAATGTTAAAGGTAAATGGCTGTCCGAGCTTGCTGTAGGTACTATGACTTATAAACTATATCTTCTTAGAAACACCTTTGCCTGAACTCAGCCTTCACTTCCTGTTTATGGCTCCTGTCACAATTGTCACAAATCTGTCAATATCCATGTCATGCTACTGTCATAAAACAGGATCGAGATAATGGAACTGTTAAAATATGTTCTATAATCTTCAGGAAGGAATGGTGAAAAAATATTTGTTTACCAAAATTATTTTTCTAAAACAGTAAATTATCTAAACACTGCTCAAGATTCGCCCGCCCAATCCCTATCGAACTAAAAAGAGATATTTTAACAATGATCAACTTCTGAAAGAAGTCTTAAAATAGATGTTTTTAAGACTTATATATAAATGTCTCAACTTCGTTCAAAATTGTAAGTGTTAAGCAGCGTTTAAATTGAGATTTGTTTATAAGTAAGGCTGTAAAGGTTTAAGATAGTTTTAGTTTAAAAAATGCAATATCAGAATCACTACAAATAGGTGTTGTAGTATGTTCTTTTTATCCTGCGCAAAGTCTGCTCGGCAAAACATGTTTCTGTCTTCCATTTTCCTCTATCAGCCATCTCTTCAGTATTCACACCTTTCTGAGTCATATCGTCTTAACAATGCAATACTTTGGGCTACCTTGATGTAGAACGGCTAAGCATAAACAACTACATCATCTTGTCCATTATGCCACTGGTTCATTCTTGGGGATCTTTGTTAGGTCAATGACACGGATCTCCATATTTATATATCAAGTAGCAATCGTATCTATACAAACTATGTAACTAAGCTGTGTAGGTAAATAGTAAATACAAACTTCAACACAACCTTGACATTCCTTATCAGTAAATAACACACCTAGCTAGAGTTGAATTGTGATACATTAGTAATGATATCTGAAAGTTCTGTTGAAGCGGTTTGTGCTAAAATACAGTGTCACAGAATACCTGCTACTAGGTACTGTGATCTACTTAAGTAGGTAGGTATAGGTACCTTTTTTAAGGTAGGAGTAAGAACATGTTAATTGATCTTAACCTACTACTTAATATTATAAATATGATGGTGTCACACAATCATGCCAAAAAGATGAACTGTTAAGGATGAATAAACTTGGTGTATTCATGTATTTAAAATATTATATTAATATTATTAGAAGAAAAAAATATTTGCACCTGGAATAAAATGGCTAAGTACATATACTTACCTACTTATACACTCTGGAAATACCGCGATCAAAAGCTAGTGACCATTACTTATTTACTCCGTGGTAATGAGTTAATGTACCTTAAAATACTTATTAATGTTAATACACATATAGGTAAATACCTAATAGGCTGATTATTATAATACACTATGAGTAAATACAGATAAGTAAGATATGACATAATAAGTGTGGACTCGTAATTATTTAAACCCTCGATCGGTCGCGCACTTTTTGTTAAACCTGTTCTTCGAGTCCCCAAATGTAAAAGACACCTTTTTAAAAAGTTTTTCCTAATCATTTAAACAGTTTATTGTAAATTAAACTAATAACAATAAGTCTACAACAAGTTAATCACAAATAATTGTTTCCTAATATACATAAAATCTAGTTGAGTGAAATATTATGTTAAAATTACTTTTTTCAAATTTCAAAGACCCGGGTATAGAAACGTTGGTTGTCCGGTCCAGGAGCGAGATGGCAGACGATATCGCAAGCATCGCTGTCGAACCAGGGCGCGTACTCTTCGAACCCATATCGATATTGTATCGAAGTTAAAATGTACGTCGATTTCAGTCGAATTGATAGAGTCTAGTTATATTATTGTTTCGATGTCAAATTCTAATTATCAAATCGTCTGTTGTAGAATATTACGACATCGATTATCAAAAGTAATATCGCTCAAAACGAGTCGAAACAATGTATCTAGCTAAGAGTAGGATTTTACACGATTATAAATCCGATATATCGTTGGATTACCCCTTTATGATATGAGGCTGGCACAAGACCGGAAAGAATGGCACGTATTTAAGGGAGGCCTATACCCAGCAGTGGACGATGATGATGATGATTATTCCTCTTTTAGATCGAACGAAATGACTATTTTAATTTTTACTAAATTAATGAACTATTATTTACTTAAATGTATATGATATTGATCACACTAAAAAAATATAGACTGACATGACATTTTAACATAGGTACACCAACAAAAGTATACAAAAATGTACTTCGTAATAAAGTCAGATTAAAGTTTTCCCTTCGATAACCAGTCAGAACATACCAGTTTGGTACTAGGCTTTTTAATACCCTTGCAAAAGTGGCAGATTTTGAATGTTTTTCTTAGACAAAGCATGCACACGTGGTGCATGCTTTGTCCTAACCTAACCGCTTTATTTAATTTTATTTGGCCTGCGGTAAGAAAATTATGAGCACTTACAGCTCCAACGTCAAGAAACTTTTACTTACACGATAAGTCGCGTGGGCACAAATCATCTAGGTAAGTATGTATCTCAATGGAGCGACTAACATGAGTTAGTCGCGATGCGCGTTAACTATTGCTGGAGTAATTACTTACCTATAATTGTTTTTATTTTTCATATCTGTAGCAGCTAGGCTTTCACACCCCACGCGACTAACCGAGGGTTAAGTAAATAGGTAGATAGATAACTGCCAAGCCGGTTAGCTATTTTTGCACCTACTCTCGAACCGTATTAGTCCTAGCACGTATCAGCAAATTAATCCGCGCGGTTTAAACCACGCTATTCTGAAGTAATTTTTAATGCGGTTTTCCGCTCGTTCATGCGTCTACGCCTGATTCCTTGTTCTAGTTCCACGGAATAGATCAAAAAACATACACACTAGCTTCTGCCCGCCGCTTTGCCCGTGTAGTACCTGCGTAGATAAAAACTATATGCTATATATAGCTTAAAGTAAATGTTATTCCAGTATGGCGATTATGGAACTTTTGACACAATCAATGTCTATTAGTTTCGATTAGCAATAGGCATAATTTCTATCATAAGTTTGATTGTAATTGGAACCAGTTTTGACAAGATGGATTACTGTAACGTACGTTCAATCTCTATCTCAGACCAAATAAAATATACCTATACGGAGGGCCATGAATAACCAAAGTGAAGCCTCAAAACCATGCTTTTCTGTGTAATACTGTGCACCCACGCAAACACATCTACCCAAACCGTGCTCTTTGCTTTTAGCATATGTATTTACGTACTTGTACTAAGTATTCTGTCATGTCGTTTATAAAACATATATTACAAAAAAATACATATTCCGTGGCAAAAAAGTGTTACAGAATCACGTTTTAATTGAAATAAAACCATTTATCTATACCTATACACTTAATTAAGTTTTAAAAACTAATTAGAAACCGACTTCATTGAATGAAATTTGTGCCTATATATACATTTTTAGTGGAAAGTAGATGTATTTTGTATATATTATGATATGGGTAGGCCAAATAAACGCAACGCTCCAATGAGACAGCGAGGTATGAAAGTACATGAAAACATCATCGATGTACTTATACAATTTTTAGATTTTCGTTTATTTTTCAGCTCGACCGATTTTGATAAAATTTATATGGCACCACCTGTGAAGTATACACTTTCAAACAAAAAAAGAATTTTCCAAATCGGTTCAGCCGTTTTCGAGCCATCGGTGAACATACATAAAAAAAAAAAAAAAAAAAAGATTCCGACGTATTGAGAACCTCCTCCTTTTTGATAAAGTCGGTTAAAAAGAGCTTAACCTGACTGACTGATTGATTCATCTTCGCCGAGCCGAAACCGCTGAAGCTAGAAAGCTGAAATTTGGAAGGTAGCTTCCTTATATAGCAAAACCACCCACTAAGGCGGGATTTTTTGAAATTCAAACTTAGGGTTTGAATTAGGGTTTGCAATCAACATCAATAGTAACTGAAAGTGATCAGTATCAAAGTTTTGATAGTATCAGAATTCCATAATCGCCTTACAGGTCGACATCTATATCTATATCAAGTTTAATCCAAATCCATTCAGCCGTTTGAGCATGAAGAAGTAACAAACTAATTAACACGTAAAAAACATTCGCATTTGAAATTCATTTAGACTATTAAAAACAAATGACTAACCAATTATTTTATACAGATGTTTTATATTAAGTAGGTATATCTAATTATGTATACTACGATACCTAATCTAAGTACAGATGTACGACAACCGATAACATTACATGACGACAAGAGCCTTAAATTAAATTAAATGATATTATGTTTTATTTGCTTGAACATTATGGAATACAATTTGATGTTATAGTAGATTGACCATTGTATGTCCTACCATATTTTTTGGCATACAAATACATATTTTCTAAAGTTCGATCCCCATCCAGGACATACGTTTGTTAGATGAACATAGATGTTTGCTCTGTGTCTGGACTCTGGGTGTTATAAACTGTCTTATGTATGTATTTACAAATGTATATGTATTATACATATAAATCAGTCATCTTATAGTAGAGAAAACGTCTAAGTACCTATATTTTCTTATTTATTTAGGTAACGACTTCATTTAATTAAAGTTTTTGAAACTTACGCGATCAGAACACATTATTACACGGGATGACTGATGACTGTCATCCCGTGACCACGACAGAGTGTAAACCTGTCGAAACGTCGGGAAAAATAGGTAAATAAACGCGATAAATACCCGTAAATATTTATAATAATTAATTTAAGTATTTATATAAAAATATGAAATTTTGAAAATTTAGTTGGATGGCATATTCTTTCCAGCTATTTTGATATAAAAAACTAAACTACCGAACCGATTTTGATGAAATTTTTATGGGACCAATCGGAAAGTATATTCTTTCACATAAAACGATTTTCAAATCGGTTAATAAATGACGAGAGTTATGAGGTAACAAACAAAAAAAAACTAAGTATTTTTACATCCTTTTTTTTTAATCGGTTGCAAATCTATTGTCATGCGTCTTGCAAAAACTCAGGCTCGACAGAGTTTAATTTTGTTTTTTTTTTGTTCGTCTCAATGTAAGGGAGGTTTATAGGTATTACGGTTGGTATTAGGTCCATCAATCAATGTGCACATCAGGAGTCCACTTTCATTCACAAATTGGGACCCTATTGCCTGGAGCTACTTTATCACTGATTTATTTGACATTTGATAGATCGGGCCAAAACCATCATGGGTGTAGATGCGATTTTCAGGACATACTTACATCACTCATTTTAGTCATTGCTACACTCATTCATGTCACTTTTACTATCACTTTTTGGGGTAAATGTGTGATCACTTTTCGGGGTTAATGTGTGCGTGCGTAAAACTAGAAATGGACTTTCCATGTGAGAGCAGACCTAGCATGACTTTCTTAGATATTTTTTACAGAACTATAAGCTCGATGAATGGCATGTTATATTATTTATGAAAACCACTTTTAATTTCGTTTAATCACCACTATTATTAATTTTGAAACTGACAGAAGGCTTTATTCAGTAATAACACATGTTTATATTTAATATTACTTTACTTTGATCGGACCCATGAAGGTTCAACGGTCGACTCTTTGTGTGGTTTCATGCACTGAAGTATTTTTTTTCGATAAACCATGAATTCTCCAAATATACATGGTCAAAGGTTGACTTAAAAGAGCTTTTGTCATTCTCTCATTAACGAATGTGAATTGACGAGAGATTTTTTTGCTTTGAATGATATTATGTTTTAAAACTAGCTTTATGTTCTAAGTGAAGAACTGCCAAAAAGTCTATGCAACAGTTCGATTTCCTGGATTTGAGCTTACTGTCGTGTCCTGAAATTCGCATGTAATGACAAATTTATACTTTACCTGCAGAATATAAGAGTTACTGTGCTTTGCAGATGACATTGCTGCCTTACAGCTAAATGCAGAGCAAAATGACGGTGAACTGCCAGAAAATGTGAATATCAGTGATGTCCGTAAGTATCCATCTGCCCTGAAAAATAAATATCAACTTATGCCAACATTTACCCCATAATCGAATACTCAATCCTCTCTAAACGGCTCTAACACGTCTTCTTATCTTGGCCATTCACGTGCTTATAAAAGCTGCCTGAAGACTTCCGTCACTTTGACAAGCGCTTCCTAACTCGCTTTCATTTTACTCGCTTTCATCAACTATAACATTTCCTACTTACTTCTTATATTCTGGTACTCACAGAGTGATCTAATCGATCTACAAACATGATCAATTTGATTCGATCGATTCGATGTTGCCTCAACATGCTGTATTTGATTGTACTTAACCATTTTGTAACATGACCAAAAAATGGGACCAAATATCAAAAACATAGAATCGTATTGTACTAATAATATAAATGTGAAAATTTGTGCGAATAGATTAGATTAGTGATGCAACGAATCCTACTTTTCTCGTCACGAATTTCGCCGAATACGGTTATTCGGTAGAATGCTAATATTCGCCGAGTTCGACTAATATCGTGACAAGAAGAATTGAATGAATCTTAGTATTTGATTTGGACCTCAAAATAACATTTAGACCGTAGCTATAGATATATAAATTTGATTTCTTTTTTGGCCTAACTTTTGTGGGTCCAATATTAAACCCCATTCATAAGGAAAACCCATTGAAGATGTTTGTGTTTGTGCAGTTGAGGCGATTACGCTCGCGGACCCGTTGTACGGCGGCGGCACATGCGTAGACAGCATGGCGCGTCCTCCCGCCCGTCAGCCCACCGTCGAGATAGAGGAGCAGCCAGCCTCCAAGGCACTCAGGTGAGTCTCCACACCAGACCACAACTTTCAAGTCTCTTTCACTTTCAAAACATTCGTGAGTGTTACTATACATTTTGATAAATACGGATTATACTCACGTATTATTTAGTCGATGGAGGCACCGACACTATTTCGATTTATCTAGAGAATCTTCATCAGGGTGAACTTGAACCGCGGTCCGCTCGTTGCCGCTCGAGTTCACGGTTCGCACTCAACACTCAGTTCGCACTTGTTTCAAGTCTCTGCCCAATTGCGTGAGATACGAGCGAGCGTTCTTAAGTTAGCTCTTGCAAGACGAAATTATTTTACGGATCTTTCGATTATCTTGTGTATACCCTCATAGAAAATGTTTTAGCTTTATGGTAAATATAAGGAGAAACCTGTATCGCTGGAAAAAGTTAGCCATCCTTGTCGTCAATACCGAGGTCCAAAAATGCACGAGAACATATTTTTTGATTTTTTTTCTTCCCCTTTTTATCTGCTATCGGCTCGTCAGCCATCATCAGATGTGTTCTGGGAGGAGGAGATTTAGGAGCAGTTCTATTGAGTTGCCCTAATTACTGTTGATGAACTTCTTAGTTCCTTTGGTCAAGCGAGAGGATATCCCATCTTTTAAGGCGTTTTATTGTGCTTTGGTCGTTCAGTAAATTTTTAGCCAAAACTTTAGTGTTGAGCTTGTTGAGTTTTTCCTTATATTTTGTGCAGTGGTTGTTAACTTCTTCTTTGATTATTGACATCTCGAGGTACTCGTGGATTTCCAAGTTTCTCACAAACTAATGTGCACTGGAAACTGCACGAGAACATGCACTATTATTTTCTTGGCACCCACTGTACGCTGACCGTAGTCATGCTAAGATGTTCTTGTAGATTGCTACCTGACTGCCAAGGATGAGTTATGTTTTTCGCACGTATATTGTATGACATGTATGTATATTTGTAAATTTCTTTATTACCTCGTATTTTCCAAACGGCTGGGTGGATTTTGACTGTTAAAGTATCGTTATATTCTAACATTCTTTGATCCTTTGATAAGTGATTTAAAAAAATGGCGGATTTCTGGCGCAAATAGTACTTGATACGTAATAAAAAAAATAACTTAACCTATCGAGTAGGGTATCAAAATATAGGAAATTAAAAGGGGATTTCAAAAAATATATATCTAAGTTATATGTTTTAATTTAATTAGAAATAATAATAATCTTTTTATACCAATAAATAAATTATTATAAAAAGATTTTGATAGCGTAAATAGAATTGGTAAAAATGAACAATTTTTTAATTATTAAAGTTGGTTGTAACAGATACACTAACCATTTCTGCGAGCTGTTGTAATACTTTTATAATTGTAAATACATACTTTGATACTTTATAACACCCAGACACAGAACAAGCATCTACATTATCACACAAATGTTTGTTCTGTGAGGGAATCGAACCCTTAACCTACAGCGCAGAAGGAAAAGCTACTACCAGCTGAGATGTTAAGCCGGTCATTGTGGCAATACTTAATATTTGTACTAAATGAGTTACTGAACACTTCCTGCCTTTAATGAACTTTCTCACCCCCTCCAGCCGCGCCATTCTGCGAATTTAAAAATGCACCCTCGTAGGTACTCGTATTAGTGAAAGTATTCGAATATGAATACTAAATTAGTTATTGGCGATTACTAATATACCTAAATAAATAACAGAAATAACAATTGTGTTTGTAATTAATTTAGTTTTAGCTCATTGAATGTTTTGGCCTAAGCGTCATTTGAGATCAACTGGAACTTTCAAACTGGAAATTCAGTAATCTTAGCGGAATTTTAATGAATAAATTGTGACTACATAGGACGAGTATTGACAATTGAATTATATGTGTATTATGGTGATTTGAACGACGAGGAATCCCAAGAAAATTCTAGACGGCCATGCCACGATAACGTTTAGAATTGACAATTGACCATCGACGTAAGACGTAATTAACAAACAAACTGACTATAAACAAACATACTATACTAAACTATAAACACTTGACACTGGCAAAATTGACATTATTATGTCACATGCCATTATTATTTATTATATTATTATTAGTAACAAAGCAGAAGAAGTAATTCAAGTAACCTTCAAATTTAAGTGTCATATTATTTGGGAAACAGTACAGTATTTTGCTTATAATGTAATATTATATGCAAATATTAGAACACATACTTAGTAAAGTTTCCACAGTTAGTTCATGTCATTATAAAGAAAATGAAAGTGGACATTCAATGTTACATAAATATAAAATTTAAAACTTAATTATCTAGCTTATGGCAGTTAAATGAACAGGATAAAATCGTAAAGAAAAAAAATTAACTACCTTATGAATTATCAAAGAAAATATTTAGAATACTGCTTTTTGATTAGAATACTGCTGCTATTGATTGTATGGGAAAACATTAATGTCAGCGAATTATAATTGTGTACGTTGCAAGGTCTGCGTATTAAAACATTAGTCCAGTCATTAAAGTACGTGCGGTAGTGGGGTCAAAGACTTTATTTCTTCTTGAATTTGCTCGTGGATGTTTAAACGAGAGTTCACTGAACAAATACGGTGTGGCGATAATTATTATGGTTATTGATAATCATTACATAGTATAAAACAATGCCGCCTCCCGCTGTCTGCCTGTCCCGATGTATTCTTAGCTTAGATCTTTAAAACTACGCAACGGATTTTGATGCGGGTTTTTTTAATATATAGAGTAATTCAAGAGGAAGGTTTATATGTATAAAACATGCATAATATAGTAAAGAAACACTGATCATTTTAGAGGTTTCTAATGTGGTGTCGTAAATAAACATTTTTTTGCGCTTACATTGCAAACGCTAGCTGAACCCTACGAGATAGATCAAAATAATGTACTACAGTATTGAACACCTTAAAAATGTCTACACAAAAGTACGCAATGGTATATGTCTATCTCTTAGTCTATGTTATTCTCTTAGATAACGTAGTATATAAAGACATTCTGTAGTATATTTAGTATCAGCATTGCACCTGTGCGAAGCCGGGGCGGGTCGCTAGTTATAAATATAAACAATTGATCTCTAACCCGTCATCGCTCAGCCAGCGATTGTAACTTCTTGGTTCTGGCAAATTTGAGAACATTGAACGATGCAAGAGGTGTTTTATAAATTCATATTGAATTCTTTTGAGTTGGTTTTTATACGCTTTATATTAGCTTCACTTGTATGTATGTTTGTAACCGACTCCTTAAGACGCGATGTTGACCCACTTTAAACAGCCAGATTTCATTCAAATTTTGCACACCTGTCAAAGACCGATGACAATGCAATAATTCGAATAAAAATTTAAAAAAAAACGATTATCCTAAAACTAAAAAGTAGAGTTTAAAAAACACAAAAACACGCTTTATATAGAAAACCAAACTAAAAAACAGAAAATAAATTTTAATAAATGTAATTGAAAATTTTTTTTATTTAAAAAAAAGCGTGGGGTGCATGCTTTTTAAGATATTATCGAAATGATAATCCTTCTTCTCATATCTGTCAATGAAATATTTATAACTATTGACACCATGCACCCCACGCTTTTTTTTAAATAAAACATTTTTTTCTTACTTACATTACATAAACATTTATTTTCTATTTTTTAGTTTGATTTTCTATATAAAGCGTGTTTTTTAGTTTTTTTTAACTATTATTTATTATAAATATCATAATAGGGGATCCAAACAAACGACGCATATTCCAACGTAGATTGTATAAAACAATTGTAAAGCAAGCTGAGAGTGGATATTTTTTAAAACCTGTTCAACCATTTCAACAACACGCTTATCAAAAGGGAACTCCTCAACGTTTTACATTAGCTGCCTTGTGTATATACATGAAGTCTGTTGTCTTTTTAGTTTTTAAAACGTAATTATTACAAAATCACTCCCACAGATTGCAGGAAAGATGTTACACATTAATAAAATAAACCACATACCTACTCGTACATTACGCTAAAGCTTGTATAATGAATAGCTCTAGGTCGGAGAAGGTGAACGTGGAATAAGGCACAGGTTCTTCTCTTCCACTCTCCACAGCATCCGAAATCTTAGTAGTCACCTCTGTTTTACCCATATCATCTACCCTCATATCCAACCACTTTAAAATCCATCACCCTTAAAACATGACCTTAAAAAAAGCGTATATGGTGGAAAAGAAATACTACAATACTAATCTTTGATTAAAACATTTGTTTTCATCAAAGATGCTTATAGCAATATAGTGCGACTAAGTGGACATAGGTAAATCCACTATTTAAGATTCGTTTCTTTATTGAAACATGATTACTAGCTGTCATACTTTCCGAACTCGCAAACGCATCAATCGAATGTATCAGCTGTTTTGTCGTATAGCCATTATCTAAGGAGTTTTAATTGTTATTTTGTACGTAGTACCAACTTACCTACTTTCTACACGAATCACCATTACATGAAATGACATCCCGCAGCCGTATACCTGTAAAGAAATACGGGCACCTACGGGCTCATTAATATTGTTCGATTGTAATGGTTGTGCACTGTTTCGGTAGTAAATGCCCTAGATCCGATATCACGGTTCCTTTGGCTTGACTAGTAGCATACCTACGTAACGGGATTAATACACCGATGTGACGGGTTTGCTGAGGTCATTCCGTCTATCTTATAATTTGGTATCGAATGATCTCTCATTGGGGTCTAGACAAATACATTGAATCATTAAGATTTAAATTTAAGGAAATATCATGACAGTTCCTTGTCAGTTTATATACGAGTACTTATTATGAAAGTCTAATGGCGGCTGTACACACTCGCCGAGACACCGCGAGACAGGCTCATGCTCTCGACTTGTGTCTCTCTCTCGCGCGTCGCCTCGGTGGGCCTCGGTCGCTTGTCGGTTTTTTGCGCCGGAGTCAATGGATCTCGTTGGGTCTCGCGAGGAAAACGAGAGCGAGCATGTACACACTTGTTAATTAAGTAAATGTATAAAAAAATATAATAGCTCATAGCACAAAGACAAACGGCAGCAGAAATTTCTACGTCCATTACTGCGGGAATCTTCAGAACAAATGAAAAAACGAATGTACAGGTATGTTCTTCCTCTTCCCTCTGTGGTCTCAACGAGGACGGACGTGTGCTGCCGCTCCGCGTGATAAGGCTCAAAGTTGCACCAAATTGGACAAATCTGGCACCCCCCAACATCTAGGCAAGTACAAAATTAATACGTCAAGTGATTCTACCCACTCTGCTGCACAGTACCACAAACGCAGTCAGTGACGCGGAGGCAAGACAACTGCAACAATAATTGCCTTCCTGCTCACACACAGCTCACCGAGATTGTACGAGTACCTAAACAAAGGCCTGCCGGTAAAACTACCTATTTTGTTTCGTTTTTGTCAGGCGAAAAAATCTCGCACGGCGGCTGCGCACTTACTTACATCAACATCAGCACATCTTTTACACACGCACTGAAATAAGGTCTGAATTTCACGTTGCTACAAGATAGATATTTAATCGAATAATACTAGCAAAATGATGAGATCACCTGAAAAATCAAATTCAGTCCCTGATATGCTGGCACTAGACGAAACAACACCACCAAATTTTCTCGCTGGCAGGCAAAAAAGGAAGAGAGTACATGAATTAACTCAAGTTCAAGATATGACTATAGAGTTAAAAAACGAAATGCAAGGTCTAATAAATGGACTGGCTGAGACACAGAACGCTCAAATAAATGTTATTCTAACGACTTTAAAAGAAATCCAGCAAACGAACTCGCTGGTACAAAGTGCTTTGACTCACCTCACTGAAGAAAATGTTGAACTTAAGTCAAAAATAGAAAAGATGGAAACACAGGCAAAGATAGACAAGGAGCAGATTATATTATTGAAAAAAAAAGTTGAAGGAATACAGAGGACGGAGAGAAAAACGAATATTGAAATAAGGAATGTGCCATTGAAAGGTGATGAAAATAAAAAAGATCTCTTTCAGATGATATCAAAGTTGTACAAGAACCTAGAAGTAAAATTAGAGAAATCAGATGTTAAAGATATCATTAGAATAAAAAAACCCAAAACAGAAAGAAGTTCTCCTATTGTTGAACTTAATAATACATTCGTAAAAGCAGATTTGTGGAAGGCAGCGAAAACTTACACTTACAAAAATAAAAACAGTAAGCTGACTGCATGGTTTCTAGGACTCAATGCGCACGCTGATACTCCAATTTTCATATCGGAAAACCTAACACCGATGTCAACAAGACTATACTTCCTGGCGAGAGATTTCCGAACTGCAAACAAGTATAAATACTGCTGGACCAGCTATGGCAAGGTTTACCTGCGAATGGATGACAACACGCCTATCATCACGGTTTCAAGTGAAGCTCAGCTGCAACAATTGCTTGAACGGTGACTATTTCAGGAAGAGTGTGTTTCTAATAATTGTGTTAAAAATCTATTTACGAGTAGGTTATACGTAGCCTTAGTTTGTTTCATATTGTGTGTGACTACGTCAGGCACAAAAACCACACTCAGTACTGTTTACTCTTCACTCATTACTCTTATTTACGTATGTTTTAAAAAAAATCTTATATGCCTAATAATAATATTGTTTTGTAGCCGATATTATGTATGCACAAACAAAGTATGTTATACTAGTAAGAAATCAATCTGTAAATTTCACAATTTACATACACATAACCACACAATAAATAACTCATCCACTCTCCGACAAAACCTTGATAATGGATAGACAAAATATAGTATTACAGGAATTAGACACTATACAAACCGCTAAATCCATAAATTGTTCAATAGGCGATCTTCAAAGTGAATTACCATCAGATATACCTAAACTATCAATAATTATCCAAAATATCAGAAGTATTCACAAATCTTCAAATATTGATGATTTAGAAGCTAATGTGTCAATGCTTAAACAGAATATCGATATTGTCGTGCTAACAGAATGTAGACTAAATCGTGACAAACCACTACCAATCAAAACTGACTACATAACATACAGCTCTTCTAAAATGACAAACCAAAATAATGGAGTAGTAATCTTTATAAAAAATACAATAACACATACAGTTAAAGAAGTATCCCTTTTTAAAGCATCGTGTCTTGAAATCACTACTCCCACTAGTACAGTCATCTGCATTTATCGTTCCCCAGCTGAAAAAAACCCTGAAAAATTCATAAAATCACTTGATCTCTACTTAAATGCACCACACTTAAAAATTCATACAACACTGGCGGGTGATATAAATATAAACATCATGGAAGGGAATACACACAATCATTCTGCACTATACCTAGATATGCTCGCTACCCACAGTTTACTGCCTGGGCACAGATTTGACACAAGGAATAATAGCTGCCTCGATCATATATTTACTAACTTAGATACTGCAAAATTTACGGCAGCGGTAGCTGTCCTAAACACTACAATAACTGATCATAAAATGGTCCTCATAAATTACTATACTAAAGAAATAACACCTATGACGAAAAGAACTAAAACTGTTACTAACTATTCTGATGCGGTTAACTCTCTAAAAACCAAAAATATTAGTAAATTTTTTGACATCCAAGATCCAAATATTCTGTGTCATAAAATAACTGATCTAATCACAACGTGTCTTCAAGAAAACACTATAACAATTAATATATCAAGTAATAAAAGAACAATAAAACCTTGGATCACCCCCGGAATACTAAAATGTATTAGAAATAGAAATAAACTACAAAAGAAACTACGTAACGATGCAACTTATGAAATCCTAAAAATAACATACCGACGGTATCGAAATTATTGTAATAATCTTATTAAAAAAATTAAAAAGGAGTATGAAAGGAATCTATTAAATAAAGCTAAAACTAGTAATAAAACGCTATGGAACTGTATAAAAAATATAACATACCTAAACAAAGGTAAATCTGTAAACAAAGAGCTCTTTAATATCAAAAGTTCTCCTAGTGAATCTGCTGAGTATATAAATATGCATTGCAAATCCGTTGGAAAAACTCTAGCCGAAAATATTACCCCAATGCCACGCCATGCTGAAACATACTTTCATGCGATCCCCTCTCAATTAAACTCAATAGGGATAATTGAACCAGAACCTATGGAAATTGAGACAATTATTAACAACCTGAAATCGGATTCTGCAGCCGGATGGGATAAAATTCCAACACAATTTATCAAAATGGCCAAAAGTGAACTAATTCCAATTATAACACATCTTACAGTCATATGCTTTCTACAAGGAATCTTTCCCTGGGAATTGAAACGATCCATAATTCATCCAATTTATAAGAGTGGGGACAAAGGCGATATTAGCAACTATAGACCTATTTCCGTTCTTCCGGTAATATCGAAAATATTAGAAAAAATAATCAACACTAGGCTTTGCTCATTTTTGAATTTATTTAATATATTATCAAAATCACAATATGGTTTTCGTGGAGGAATTAGTACTGAAGATGCTATTCTAGATCTGACTAAAAACATTACAAAACACTTAGATAACAAACACAAAACGCTGTGTATATTCCTACACTTAAAAAAAGCATTTGATACAGTCTCGGTCCCCATACTAATCCGAAAAATTGAAAAGCTTGGTATTAGAGGTTCTTTCAATAAACTGCTTACAGATTATTTGAAAGACCGATCACAACGTGTCAAATTAAGCAATGATTTCTATAGCCATGATCAAATTTTACACGAGTATGGCGTTCCGCAAGGCAGCGTACTAGGCCCGACACTTTTTCTGATTTATATAAATGATCTCACTAACATACAACTTAAAGATGGAAAAGTTTTCTCATATGCTGATGATACTGCATTGCTTTTCCATGGAAAAACCTGGAATGAGGTATATTCACACGCTCAAAACGGCTTAAATAAAGTAATTAATTGGTTAAATATAAACTTGCTCACACTAAATATATCAAAAACATATTACATAGCATTTTCAATTCGAGACTCTCTACAACCAGACCCCAACTTTAAAATAACTGCCCATTATTGTAATAAAAACAGATGTGGTTGCCCAAACCTGCAGAGAGTTGATTCAGCTAGGTATTTAGGCATTTTGGTAGATAAAAACCTTTCCTGGCATCCTCAACTCGAACTCCTAGCAAACCGAGCTAGAAAATTAATTTGGATTTTTAAATACTTAAGAGATATAGTGGACGTACAGCTACTAACCTATATCTACAAAACATTGGTTCAATCAATCTTATTGTATTGCATAGCTATATGGGGCGGTACACATAAAACTAAATTTGTCAGCATAGAACGGGCTCAACGATACATTCTAAAAGTAATGCTTCGAAAAAAAAAGATGTTTTGTACTCAAACATTATACAGCGAAGCTAATGTACTGACTGTGAGACAGCTATATCTTCTACAATGTACACTCAAAACTCACAAAACTATAACGGTTGATCGGAGCTTACTTAGTAAACGTACTCAACGTTCTGTGATGAATTGCACAACAACAAGAACAAAATTCGCCTCAATGCAATATAGTGCCCAATCGACACAAATCTATAATACGGTTAATAAAAAATTGAATATTTACACAATGTCACATCAGCGATGCAAAACAATAGTATCAAATTGGCTCCAATCTTTAAATTACCAACAAACTGATATTCTATTACCAGCTTATACATAACTATAATGAATAAACGTCAAAATTTTAAATTAGTCAATTAAATATTTTACATCAATATTTCAACTTTCTGTACTCCTGTACCTAAATCGTCTTTTAAAATAATAACTGCACTCCTTCCAACATATGCGAATTCTATACCTACCCACATATCGGCGTGAATATTTATTTTTACAAACCTGGACACACGTAAACACATACTTGTAAGGACGAAAAAGTATTATGTTTTTTGTGAACTAGTAAGGGTATATCATACAATCATACACTGTCGAATGAGTTGTTTAAATCTGTTGCCATAACGTTCATTGACTTGATTCATACCTACTCGTACACTTAACAACTTCAACTTGTACTTTTAGAGGATAATTACTTTGTGCATATAATTATTATAACCTACATAATAATTATAAAAGTACCTACCTATTTAAGTTAAGTAGATAGATAGTATTACATATTGTAGTTAAACTTTCGGAAACACCTACCTATTATTAAACCTACTTAATAAATTATATAAGTACTTACCTACCAATTTAAGTTAGATAGTACCTACTACAGATTGTTGTAAACTTTTAGAAACCCATTGATACACCAAGTACCCATAGTAGAAATAATAAAGACCTATCTAAACCTATCTAAACTAATTCTAAATACCTATTATTATGTGTACTTGTGTAACTTAAGTTATTATTATTATTATATTTTCCTGTTTTTGTTTATGTTACAATTTAAGGACCACAGAATAGAGGGGACTCTTCTAACACAGGTGTAAACTTAAAAGAAGAGATCCCAACCCTACCATTTACGTATAATGTAACTAAAATAAAAAGATTTTTGATTTGATTTTTTGATTTGATGTTCTCGTCGAGAGCCTCAACGGCCGAGACTCTCGGCGAGACGTCTCGACGAGTGTGTACAGCCGCCATAACGTATGTTCACTAAAATTATAATTTGTTCAATCAAAATAGCTATAATACTAGAAATAACGATAAAATCGCTGTTCCCACAGTTCGCTCGCTAAAGTTAGTTATTCCTTAATAGGGTAAAGTATACGCTTCTATAACAAAATACGTGCTAGATTTGTAGATTGGCAAATTTAAAAAGGTAATAAAACAGAAACTGCCTCATAAAGCGTATTATAACAAAACATTATTTAAATGGCAAAAAAGCTTGGGATGAATCTGCTCTAACTTAACTGCATCCGTAACAAGATTAGAAGGGATCAAAAAAGCGTCAAGGCAAATCTAAATGTCTTGTCGGATATTTAGATTTTTTTCTTTTACGATAACTCTTGCATCTGGGTGAATCCTCATAAATCATCTAATTACTTTTAGTACTAGATCGATGTGTCTACCGACCTAACAACAAAATCTAATTTCTTTTCCATAAAATTTGATAATACGGCTGGCGCTGGCCAACAAAAACATTACCTCAGCAACGCTCCCGTGTCAATCATAAATTGAAATTGCTTACTTCGGATAACTATAAGAACAAATAAATATAAATAAGTAAATTGGTGGACAATGCACACAACACCATCTAACCCCAAACTAAGCATAAGCTTGTACCTATGATGACCAAATGACTGATAGAACATAAGATACTTTGTAACACCCAGTTCCAAAACACCTATGTTCATCACACAAATGTTTCTCCTGGGAGGGAATCGAACCCTCAACCTACAGCGCACTGCGCCACAGAGGTCGTCATACCTAAGATACTTTATAACACCCAGACACAGAATAAACAACTATGTTCATCACACAATTTGTCCTGCAAAGGGATCGAACCCACCGAAGACAGAGCTACTAACAACCAACTGAGTTGAAAGACCAGTCAAAAGTTTAGGTAACAAAAATATGAGCCGCCCGAAGTATACCATAAAGGCCAACTTATCGAGTCCTCATTCACCCGGAAACGCTAAATTGTAAATGGCACTAGAGGTCATCGTGGTGTACCTATTCAATGTTGAGCTGAGGTCAATGACAAAGTTGAGTTATATTCAATTAAACCACAACGAACTGATAAGTCTCACTTATAAGTGAATTTACGCCTGTTCCTCGTAACAGACAACACAAAGATAACACTGATCTGATAAAGGCATGACAGCTTTGGGTGACCTAAGAGCCGACCGGTTATTAATTCTACTTCTTTCATGATTTACTGACTATACAAGACCACGACAAGACCTCCATTACGGCCTAATAACTTCTCACAATAGCTTCACAATATTAAATTAAAATTGGTTAACACTCATAAAAATAGAGATGGGATTCAGCAAAATAGTGATCTTGATAGAATCAGTCCTAGGAACTGAAACATTCTTTATGGGGAACACGGTGCGCTTCTATAATAAACTTCCTGAAAATGCAACTAAACTACCTATTAAAAGTTTATATTAAAGGCAGTGTTTTGATGAAAGCGTATTATAATATAAATGACTATATTATTTATAAGAATGCATGGCCTCATGTTGCTCTGCCTTCAGACAGTTAACTGATTTGAACATTTGAAATGTATAAACTCTCTTGTATTTGTTTATCGTAGTCAAGCTGGTTATAAGATGGATCATGCAAAAAAACGCTTGGACCAGGACGAGTTTCTGGCCTGTTTTTCTCGGGTTTGGGTTAGGAGGAATTGACACCTAAAGTCTAATATTGAAACATACTGTATTGAAGTGATCCTTGTGATTGAATTGAATAAAATATTTTTGACTTTGACTTGCTATCCGACAAGTTGACGTGCTATCCGAAGCACGAAGGTACTCATGACTGAAGAGCTCGGTACTTAAGGGTCTACCTAATAAACTTGCAATGAATTGTTTAAATCTCTTGCCATCTCTATTCTTTGACATTAGAATGACAAGGACAGATAATATTTAGCGCCTCGCTAACTAATTATGTGATAAGATACAGGAAAGAGTTAGAGCTCTTCAGTTAGAATATAATTTAACTATTAGGAAGGGTATTATAATCGTGAGTATAATTAGTTAGGGTACTTTCGTCTGACTCAAGATTTCGCCTGACAACAAATTCCAAATTTGACACTATAACTTTTAATTAATTGTCAACATCGCGGTAGCTGAGCAGTTGACAACGCCGACTGTCAATTTTGAACCCCTAATTCGAACCCTACGACCTGAAACATAATTTGAAACTAAATAAATAATTTTAAAATGGTTGGCTTTATCTTTACTTTAACTTTATAAGATTTTCAACTTAGTATCTACCGGCAGTCCCACGAAACCTCTGCTCTTTTTTCAAGTTAGTTTGTACCGGCAGTCCCACGAAACCTCTGCTCTTTTTTCAAGTTAGTTTGTACCGGCAGTCCCACGAAACCTCTGCTCTTTTTTCTGTGCTTCTTCAGTCAGTGAGGCATATAACTATTTCATATATTTAGATGTAGTAAATATGTAGCTACCTGCGGTATCTGTATTGACGTCTGTTGACGCAATCAGCCGGCCGCAGCTACTTTCTCTGGACGTTGGACCCGTGCCAAGAAAAGCTGACTGAACCCATAATGTGGGGCCTATTGTCTAATTTTATAGCAGAACGTCTATCAATATACAGAATTCAACACGAAACAGACAATTAGTTGTACTTTTCTTATATTAAAATAGATTCACCAAGCGTATTTCTGAGCCATAGTGAAGAATTTCGAAGTCAGGATATAAATAACTTGCTCCTAAACTAATTCAACACAAAATAATTAGTAAAACATTTTTTTTTATTTATTGCTCGAATTTTGTATCGAGCTTTCGTATTTTTTTAAAGAAAAAAAATCAGGATGTTATTTATAATCTAGCTAGATTATAAGTACAGAACCAGACTTCTTTCAGATAGATATGTACATATGTATATACGAACATGATGAAACGTTTCTTGTTGGACGAAAACGTAAAAATAATACTTACTTGTACTTACAGTGCAGTCCACAGAACAGAAAATATCTCTTTTCTGTGATCCAGTCCATATTGCGAAAGTAGTCCCGCAGACGCATCGCTGCATCCTATCGCATTTTTTGTAACGCAACTAATATTATACTGTTTTATATATGATAATAATTATAATAATGCCGGACATAGAGCGTCATCTAGCCCCAAAGTAAGCAGAACTTGTGTTATTGGTACCAAATAATTGATATTACTACTTAACTTATATACTTTTGTAAATACATATATAAACACCCAGACCCGAGACAAATACTTGCAGATCATACAAACATTTGTCCCGCGACGGAAATCGAATCTGCATCTCAGACAGGCCGTTGGCCACTGCGCTACATAGGGCGGAATTGATTGAGTGTGTTATATATATAGTGTACTAGCTGTACCCCGCCACGCTTCGCTGTGGTACAACAAAAAAATAGATAAAAACAATCCTTGATGCGGATTATATATCATACTAAAACTTCAGCTCGATCGGTGCACAACTTTTTGAGTTTTTGAAGCTCACACAAACCAACATAACATTTATATATATATAGACTATACATTTTTGAGTACACTAATCTGCGTGAAGGATGCATGCTAACCGAAGGCCAGATGGTCATATTGCGTAAGTCATACATGGAAAAGCAATGGACGGAAATATTAAATCATGTACGAGTATTACTAGCGACCCACCCCGTCTTTGCACGGGTGCAATTTATCGTTGTAATTTACATGTACATAATCATCCTTGAATATGAAACTATTTAATTGGATAAGGATTTGTATCATGATACGAGTGTCATTTTTCGATTCTACCCGTGTTTTAATTGACAAATTCTAACAAATAGCGATTATTGTGGCTTAATTATAATAGTTAGACATTTATAGTCTCGCGGAATTTTTTGTGGGTGATGATGAGTACTATAAACTTTGTAGTACATTATTTTATGTATAATCAGTAGTTTCCATAGCGCACGCCAAATAATTTTATAGGCAAATTTTTGATTTTGTTTTTTTTTAACATTGGGTTACATACATTATTCAATTTTTGTAAGGATCTGTATTTTTTTAAATTAAAATACAGTACATTTTAGTCGCTTATAATGTAGCTTTCTATAGGTGAAAGAACTTTAAAATCTGTTACGTAGTTTTTGTGTTTATATACAAACTAAGATACAAAAATCGAACCTTTTCTCAAACAAGCAAACACAAAAACTTGAGTATGAGTAATACTTCTTACCTTATTTAAGTGAATCAAACATCAAACCATAGGTATGTATTAAAACTCTGAATTCGACGCCTAACAATTTATACAAGTACTTAAATATAACTAAAGGTGGTTCCCCACGCCAAGGTCGTCTCGGTTGCCATAACGAACCAACCAGTGGAACAAGATTATAACGGTGTTATTATCTGTATAGGATCGCAAATAAAATTACAATATTTCGCACATTACAATATTTCGTACATTCAATGTTTTGAGCTTATAATTACTATGTAAAGGATTTCAATACTATTTAAAGCACTTTGTGGCTTCGACTTGTGACAATTCTTGTTTATTCCTACATTTTAAAACATAACTCGGTGGCGCAGTAGGCGAACACCCGGGTTCGATTCCCGGCGCGGGACAAATGTTTGTATGATCTGAAAGTATTTGTTTCGGGTCTGGGTGTTTATATGTATAATATGTATGTATTTACAAAAAAATATAGTAGTATATCTGTCATGTGGTACCCATAACACAATTCTGCTTAATTTGGGGCCAGTCGGCCAGATGATGTTGTGTGAAATGTCCGGCATTAGTTATTTATTTATTTATAACAAGTATTTTTTGTAATAGGTAGTTATAGTGTAGATATAGTGTAGATAGTAGAATGGAAGAGAATCGGTCGACAGGGTTATTACATAAAAGTAGCAGAAGCTAACAGTACTATCTGCGAAATAAAAAAAATCTCATTCAAAAGTCATCGAACTACTTATTACTCACCGGAAATATTAGTGTATAAAAAGTGTTTGACAGCATTGATCGCAATTTACACCTATTGCTAGTTGTCGCGAGTTACCTAATAAGAAGTTAGTAATCGTTTGTCGTCGAATGATGTAGATTTCGGTGTAACGGATGCTGCAGGTTTATAACGAGCACAATGCCAGCCCGTTGCATAGGAACGTTAAAAATGCAGCGCGAACGTTTAACTAGTTGGCACCGACCCAATTATGTTGCACCACATAATCCATAATGCATATTATGTCTTTTACAGTTCTCAATATATTTGTGAACAAGCTACTATTTATAGTAGAGATAACAAATAGAGTCCTCTGGTTCATGAGAGTAATTATAAATAAAGTTTTTTAAACTTACGCGATCAGAACACATTATTATAAATATTAACGGGTATTTATCGCCGGGAAAAATAGGTAAATAAACGCGATAAATACCCGTTAATATTTATAGTAATTATAAACATAGTGATAGCTACTTATTGATTTTACCTACTTAAAGGAGCCTCTGAGACGCACCTTAATACTTTCATCACACTGGTTCTAAATTCCTAGAGACACGATAAAGATATTTTAGGCTAGCTGCTAGCTAGCCGTTTCATCGCTTGAAGCACATACGAAAATGACTAAAACCATAAATGAAGCTGCTTAGGCAAAAATGCTTTCGTATGTCTGTCTGTCCGGATGTTCTCCTCTACAGGTCGCATTTCTCAACTTCTCAATTTCTCAAAAGTTATAGAAATTTGAAGTAGGATATATATTTTTTTTTGTCGATTCAGGTTTTGGATTTTTTTTTAAATGATGGGGATTAAAACGTGAAAATAGTTATATTTCAGTGATTTTGAAAAATGTTCGCGAGGTCTACAGCTCACAGAGCTACTAACTCACAAAATTTACGATAAGTAATGGCAGTTTTACCTAATGGTAGGTTACGTACGTGACCCCTGGTTTTCGTGTTGATGGTATCAGAAACTATAAATAGGGACTAATAGTACCATAAACCTGTTGTTCATAATCAGGAATAAATATCTACAGGGGTTGACCCAACCACACTAGAAATAACCACTTATTAGGTTAGGTGTGAAAAATAAAATTAAGTTGAATCCTGGCCATTCATTCTTATGAGGACTACCTCATCAAGCCTGGAAAAAGAGTGAAGCTCGCGTTCACGGTTCACACTGAAATCGAAACTGGCAGTTTCGCCATCGACAAAATAATACGTGAGTAAAACCCGTGTTTATCAAAATGTTTAATACAACTCAAATGGGACTTCGGAGTCCCATGCGTCGAATGGTTGAGTCTTATAATTCTACTTTCACAGGCATCGATAAATTTTGCATGCTCTAAATGGATGTTTAAAAAGCATATTCTCAATATTCTCACTACCAACTCCAATGTTCAATAATATTTTCTTCCTTACATTTCTTATATATTTTTGTTCTTGTTATGTTTACTTTCCTAATTCTATTATTGTACAACGATTCACGATACCTAATTACTTGAAATTAGTTTAAGATCTACTATTTTATACGCTTTATATTAGCTTCACTTGAATGTATGTTTGTATTAGGGATGTGACATTCTACATAAAATATCGATTTTTAATTAATCGATTGTTTTTTTAAGCATGAAAAATCTAGTATTTTAGAGCAAAGTATCGATACTTCAAAAGTATCGGTACTCGAACTTATCGTAATGAAAGTATCGGTATTACCGCTATAGTACCGATATTATTGGTACCGGTATAAATCCCTGAATGTAGGTAAGAAAAAAAAAATGTTTTATTTAAAAAAAAACGTAGGGTGCATGGTGTCAATAGTTATAAATATTTCATTGACAGATATGAGAAGAAGGAATATGATTTCGATAATATCCTAAAAAGCACCCTACGCATTTTTTTAAATAAAAATTGTTATTTCTTACCTACATTTATTAAAATTTATTTTCTATATTTTTTAGTTTGGTTTCTATATAAAGCGTGTTTTTTAGTTTTTTTTAACTATTAGTTATTTCCTACTTTTTAGTTTTAGAATAATCGTTCTTTTTTTTTCGTATTATTGCATTGTCATCGGTCTTTGTAAGGTGTGAAAAATTTGAATGAAATTTGGCCGTTTAAAGTGGGTCAAAATCGCGTCCTAATGAGTCGGTTACAAACATACAAACTAGGGATGTGAAAAAAATCGATTATGAAAAAAATCGATTAAAATCGATTTTTATTCATGATTTTAATTTTACAAATAATCGATTAATAATCGACTTTTTTATAATCAAAAATCAATCATAACCGATTTTTCATCTGCCAGCCCTCGACATTAAGTCTGGTCTGCTATAGCCCGGAGTGCGAACTACCAATGTACCGATGCGAATACCATCTCCATAATATTACACTAACGCCATCTGTGCATCTACGATGGCATCCCTTCTGTGCTTTTGAAAGACGGAGCAACTTTGGCAAGAACTATATACTTCATTAGACGATCCATTGAAGAAAACCGAAAATCAGAGCATTGTCCACCGTCATAAACTTCGGCCGCTGATAATGTCGATTATGATGGACATTTGGGAAACCCACAACAAGCTGTTGGTGGAGACTATGAGAAACAGTCGAATTCACAGTCAGACATCCGAATTAAGCTTGTACATAGCACCTCTAATAGGATCAAACGAGAAGATGCTTTAGAATCCTGGAGAAGCTATGAGGCAGAGTATCCCCACACTGACACAGTTGGCGTATAAGCACTTTACCGACTCCTTCGGCTCCAGCAGAGAGATAGTTCTCAAAAGCTGACGCCATATTAGCAAAGACCAGGAGCCGAATATTATCAAAACGCTTAAGCTTAAGTTGTTATTCGTGAACTCATTGCCTACGGATTTCCAGTTTTTTTTTATTTGAATAGTTTTATTGAATATATTATTGAATATATTAAAAAAAAAATGTTTTTTTTTTTCAACAATAATTAACAAAATTATTGTTGAAAAAAAAAACATTTTTACTTGAACCTAATTATAATGGTGATTAAATAAAAACTTATTGTTTCTGTTGTATATTTTTAATTAATGAAACTATGATCAATATATTATTTTTAGGGAGTTTATTTTGAAACTAATTGACAAATAAGGGAAAAATCGATTAATAAAAAAAACTATTTTAATCGATTTTTTTCATAATCGATTATTTTTTCACATCCCTAGTTTGTATGTTTGTAACCGACTCATTAGGACGCGATTTTGACCCACTTTAAACGGCCAGATTTCATTCAAATTTTGCACACCTGTCAAAGACTGATGAAAAAGCAATAATTCGAAAAAAAAAATAAAAAAACCGATTATCCTAAAACTAAAAAGTAGGAAATAAATAATAGTTAAAAAAAACAAAAAACACGCTTTATATAGAAAACCAAACTAAAAAAATAGAAAATAAATTTTAATAAATATAGGTACGAAAAAAAAAGTCAATGAAATATATGTCAATCTGTCAATGAAATATTTATAACTATTGACACCATGCACCCCACGTTTTTTTAAAATAAAACATTTTTTTTTCATACCTACATACATTTATAAAAAAATATTTTCTATTTTTTAGTTTGGTTTTCTATATAAAGCGTGTTTTTTAGTTTATTTTTTAACTATTATTTATTTATAAAAGCCTTTATCAGCGTACTACCACAAAAAATCAATGCTGTTATACCGAATATGTGGATAATGCAGTGGGCTATGATATTGTTACTATATTTAAGGTACGTTTTATCTAAAATATTGTACTGTAGCTGTTTATTGTCCCTAAATAAATAAAACTTACAAAAGTTTTGAAAGTGAAATATCCAGGGTTCCAAATATATTATTCTCCAATGTGCCTATGTCTTCACTCTTTTTCCAGGCTAGATGAGGTAGTCCTCATAAGAATCAATGGCCAGGATTCAATTTTTTTTCAACCATAACCTAATAAGTGGTTATTTTTATCTAAATGTATGTTATCTTCAATGAATAAATTTCCATAGTCTTGTCTCATACGCTGATTGCGAGCTGTTTGTCGTTGGTGAGCTTTATTGGGTAGGTATCTTAGCCCTTGGTCTGATCAACTAACAAGTGTTTATAAAAAGCTATTGCCTGTGATCTCCAATACAATGCCCTATTATTATCACACGAGCTGTTTGTTGTTAATGGGTTCCGTATGGTGTCTTCAATGCTTATGGTTTGATCACCTGACAACCATTACAATGCTCATAATGCGATAAATGAGCTGGGAAAGGTCAAAGTTGAGAAGATAGAGAGCATGCCATTTATCTGCATGCGTTGTATCTGCGTACCACAGCACAGTAACATAATAACGTTTTAAAAACTAAAAAGAAAAGCCGGACTTCATTGAATGAAATTTGAGCCCATAAAAATACACAACCGAATTGAAGGTTCTTAATTTGTTGGAAGGAAGAGATCCTCCTTTTTATGTAGTCTGTTAAAAATACTTCAGGAAAGCAAAATACGAAATTTCGTTCACTTGGATGACATATTTTCAAGCTTATTTGATATTAAAACGAAACGACTTAACGGATTTGGTGAAATTTCGGAATGGGACCAATCGGAAAGTATATACTTACCAAAAAAACAGTTTTTTTGCAAATCGGTTCATAAATAACGAAGTTGTGAGGTAACAAACATAAATATGAATGGACCGAATTGAGAACGTCCTCCTTTTTTTGAAGTCGGTTAAAAAGGGACTCTACTTAACATATTCATTGCTACTGCAAGGCATATGAAGTTGGAATACCTATCACCACATAACTGTAGCTCTGATCACTTTCGCTTAAGTACAGAGACATGATAGGGATAACTTAGCATAACCTTCCTTATACATTACAGAATTGCAAAACTCTGAGTCAGAAGCCAATTAGCCAACATTTGGACTTTAAAATATGCTAAGTATTGTACACAATAATATACAATATGTAATATAAAATACATGTGAAACAGTTGAGCTATCTAAGGACTGTTTAAAACGATCTATAGATATCTCAACTGATCCAAATCACTGCCAGAGGGCAGCGTTCCCAAGATACTGGCGGCATTACCACGTTGAATGACAATGCTAATACGCTGAGCCAGATAGGAGCCAGCTCTTGGGTCACGCAATGTATCTACCAGACGCCCTGAAATAATTGTTGAAAACGCGGTGGGCTCCTGTATGCTAAGTGTATGCTAAGTTGTATCAAAACATAAACATGCACATTCCGCCACTGACGTAGACTATCGGTAACCGCACGTGTTAGTCACCGAGATGAATGAGCTCACATCGATGCTAATAACGGACCTGGCGATCCATTTTAAATCGGCACTCCCCCTAGCACTGTTTTTATGGAATTTGGCTAAATGTGATCACGCGTAGTGAATGCTTCCGAATTCAATAAGGATAAGAATGATTAGTGGCTAGGTCCCAAATCAATGCAACATAATCTAGCTAGCTAAATAAATTATAATATAGAGCTTTTATTATTAAAGCCCATTAACAAATCAAATCAAATTTAGTGTGCCCCCTGCACACTAAATTTGTTGTAAAAAGTTTCGGGGGAGATAAATCGATCTAGCTAGGTTTCATTTTTAGAAAACGTGGTTTTATCCGGGTTTTATATCAAGCAAATCCCGGTCATCCAAGTACTGATTAATCAGGACGACATTTCCTTTATATAAAGGTACAGAATCCAAATACATAATTATCAGTATTTTAACAGAATAGTGAGGTTCTAGCTGCTATCCGCGTATAGATATATAATAGCCTATATATTATACCAGGTTCAAATTTATACGAGTACATGTTTCATACAAATTAGTTTTGCCATGAATGAGTAACACAAATTCACAAAAACATTATCATTTATAGTATCAGTAGGGTTGTAGGGCGGAGTGCGTCCAGCCCGGTCACAATCACGTGAGCGGATAGAAACTAAATTTAATTATAACTAACTAGTGGTCGCCTACTGGTCGAAATTCGACTATAATTAATTGATTATTAATTTATTTTTTATTCATAATTAAAAAAAAAATTAGCATTCTGCATTCCTTTTCTATATACACTATAAGTGTGCGTAATTTGCACACGCTGAGTTGTGCTCTAATGTTGCATTTCCGAAGAAACCACCGAATATTCTAAAACTCTTCAATATTTGTGTTTCTATAAACACAAGTTGATTCCTGCGTCATTTGGTTTTGAGCGGTACTGGGCTCGCCGGTTTGGATCAGAGCCAATTCATCTGCTCATTGGTATTGATAGGCATTCGGGAAGCTACGGTTTAACACATTGAAGAATATAATACGATTAAATATTAGATTTATGAAATTGTCATAATCACATTGAAATTGAAATTGTGTGTATTGTTGTTACAAACTTCCTCCTGTTTTTTTTAACGTTTATTAAAGTATGACGACCTCTGTGGCGCAATGGGCTAAGGTCAAACTGAAACGCAGAAGGTTACAGGCTGTATTCCCGCCGCGGAATAAATGTTTGTATGATCTGCAAGTATTTGTCTCGGGTCTGGGTGTTTCTATGTATAATATGTTTTTTTTTTCTACGTTTGACCACGAACTCGCCTGATGTTAAGCGACGATGTGGCCGACGATGGAGCACGTAGGTCTAGAAGATACCTATTCACTCTTGACTTGAAGAGACACAAATTGTAGTTTTCAGGAAAGACATACGACGGCAAATCATTCCAATCCTTGGCTGTACGCATTATAAATGTGGAAGCAAAGCGCTTTGTTCGTAAGGGTGGTAGACTGACAAGGTATGGATGGTATTGAGCGGTGCGTCTGCTTGTCCTGTTGTGAAAAGGAGATGGTGGAATGAGATCATGCAATTCCTGGGCACATTCTCCGAAATGAATTCTATAAAAGATCGAAAGGCAAGCAACATTACGACGGTGCTCGAGACTCTGGAACTTAGTCTCGGCGTTTAGCTGCTCACCTATCACCCTCAATGCTCTACGCTCAATCGAGTCCAAAGCACCCAGCTGGTGTTTGCCATCCCACAGATGGCAGCAATACTCCATACCCGACCGGACTTGAGCTTTATATAAAGTGGAAAGCTGTCCCAGTGTGAAGTATCGCCTCACCTTGTTGAGGATGCCAAGCTTCATGGCAGCAGTCTTGGCCTTGGACTCAATATAGGAGCCAAAATTGAGGTACATTTCGGAAAACGAGGACTTGGAGAAACTGACTTTTTTTCGCCGACAAGAGACAGGCTTGCGTTTTGGATGCGTTGAATTTAACAAGATTGGCATCGCCCCAATCGGACACGACCTGGAGAGTCAAATCCATACGCATAAGCATCTCGTCTCTGTATTTCTGAATGTCAGTTTTACTGGCTCGTGCGTTGGCAAAGTATCTCTCCACAACTGTACTGTCGTCTGCATACCCAATAATTCCTGGCATAAGCAGATCGTTTATGTGCAGTAAAAACAGTGTGGCAGAGAGCACTGACCCTTGAGGTACACCGGCATTAATTGCCAATCGATCAGACGAGCAGCCGTCAACAACTACTCGAATGGATCTTTCCCTCAAGAAGTCAGCATGCCATGAGCAGAACTGAACTGGCAATCCGTAGGCTGGAAGCTTACCAATAAGGCTATCGTGCCAGACCCTATCAAAGGCCTTTGAGATGTCAAGTGAAACAGCTAATGCTTCATCGTATTTCTCTATGGCCTCACTCCAAATATGCGTGACATACGCAAGACGATCCCCAGTAGATCGCTTTCGGCTAAAACCGTATTGTCGATCACTGAGGAGGTCGTTGTCTTCAAGGTATGTAAGGAGCTTCGTATTCAGTACACGTTCCATACATTTGCATAGTAGGGAGGTGACCGAAATTGGGCGGTAATTTGATGGGTCAGCGCGACTGCGTTTCTTGGGCACAGGATGTATATTAGCAAGCTTCCAGGATTTTGGGACTATTTCAGTTTTCAGAGATAGGCGAAAAAGTCTTGTTAGTATGGGAGACAACTCAGGGGCACACGTTTTCAGCACTACAGCCGAAATGCCATCCGGACCACTAGTTTTGTTCACGTCAAGACTTCGTAACGTTTTGAGCACTTCTTTTTGATGGATGCGAATTTCCTGCATTGTAGCTTCGCATCGAAGAAGGCTAGGTGGGGTTTTGTTAGAGGTGTCTAGACGTGAAGCTTCCGCAAATTGAGCAGCAAAGAGATTTGCTTTCTCAATTGCATTGTGGGCTAGAGATCCATCCGGTTTAAGTAGTGGAGGGAGTGAAGGGTGGCTGAAGTTCGCTTCCACCGACTTGGCCAAGGACCAGAATGCCTTGCTGCCAGCTGGATGTGTCGCAAGCTTGGCACCCATACGGCCAATTCGATTGAAGCGAGCCTTCCGTAACACCTTCTTGCAGGACTTGGCGGCCTGATTAAAGGCTTTCTTCTTAATTCGTGTGTCCGTGGCTTTGCTGTTGCGAGCGTCAGCCCAAGCAAGGTAAGCTGCACGTTTTTGCGCTTTTGCAGCGGCACATGCAGGATGTGACATCCGAGAATGGAATAAAATATTCCATTGCTTTAGAGATCACCTCTGTAATGGCATCAGCGCATGTTGACGGGTCACTAGAAGAAAAGCAGGTCTGCCGCCAAGGATAAGATGCGAAAAAGTGACGCATCTCATCCCAGTCTGCTGACTTGTAACGCCACAATCGCTTACATCCTCGAGGCGAGGTATCGTAAAACAGTGATCGGAGGTGCCCAAAGGAGGCAGCACCGATACTGAATGGCGATCCGGTTCGTTAGTCAGCAACAGGTCCAAGCAATTGGTTGTGTGGCCCTCAACGTCTGGTACCCTGGTAGCCTCGATCACCATCTGAGTGAGATTATGTGAGATAGCAAGTTTATAAGCTTCTCTACCAGCATGGTCAGTAGACTGAAATGGAAACAGTCACTGCTGGTGATGCATTAAAATCACCCAGAAGTACCAGTTGGGCATCAGGGTAACGTTGTTGGGCTACATCCGCCGCTTCGCAGATGTAATTAAACAGCCTGGTTGTCTCAAGGTCTCCAGTGTGAGATCTATATAATCCGGCGTAGATTACTTTATCTAGGCCGGTTTCCACCAAAGTCCATAAAACAGAGAAATCGGGCTCTTCAAGATCACGTAGTCGCAGACAACAAATGTCATCCTGAGCAAACAGACAAATACCAGCTTTCGGCTTAAAATTGTGCTCCAGTGTATAACCTGGGTATGTAAGGTACGCTGTGTGTAAAAGGCATTGGATCTGCGTCTCCGTGAGAAATAACAAGTGTGGCTTATTGGTCTCAAGATGGTGGTGGACCGAATCGATTGGAGTGCAATCCTCGAATGTTTGTGAGGTGCACTTGAAGCGAGAGGACGTGCTTCCGCTGTAAGCACGACTTATTATATTTGGACTTTATCATATTTTGAGAGAGAGTGTAAGGTAAGTGGGGAAGACGGTAGTTGAGCGAGGCACTGGATAGCCGGCCCAGAGATACATAACAGGCCCATGCGCGTTTGAGGGACTAGACCGGAGACTGCGGGGACGCCCGAACCCCCCCAGGAATGGCCACCGGGTCCTCTCATCCGGTCGCCAACCGGCACGATGGAGCATTCTGGGATTTTTCGCAAGGCGGTGGGGCAGCCTTTCATGAATGGCTAATTGACTACTTGGCCCCCTACAACCTGCGGTCGGCCAGCGGAGAACCGTGCTTCGGATCCCGCTACCCTCCATGTCTAGCCTCCCTGCACACCGGCGCTGTTTTGATGTATGTATTTACAAAAAAACTTATGAGAAAAAAGTAGTATATTAGTCATGCAGTGGTAGGCACCCATAACACAAGCTCTGCTTACTTTGGGGCCAGATGGTGCTGTGTGAAATGTCCGGGGTTATTATTATTATTATTATTACTAACTAGCGACCCGCCCCGGCTTCGCACGAGTGCAATGCTGATACTAAATATACTACAGAATGTCTATATACAACGTTATCTAAGAGAATAACATAACCTAAGAGATAGACCATTGCGGACTTTTGTGTAGACCTTTTTAAGGTGTACAATACTGTAGTACATTATTTTGATCTATCTCGTAGGGTTCAGTCAGCGTTTGAAATGTAAGCGCAAAAAAATGAGTTTTTTTACGACACCACATTAGAAACCTCTAAAATTATCAGTGTTTCTCTACTATATTATGCATGTATTATACATATAAACCTTCCTCTTGAATTACTCTATCTATTAAAAAAAACACATCAAAATCCGTTGCATAGTTCTAAAAATCTAAGCATACATCGGGACCGACGACAGCGGGAGGCGACTTTGTTTTATACTATGTAATGATTTAATTAATTATGTGCACGAATGTAGCCTCTGAGATACACTTTAATCCCTCACCACACTAGTTCGAAAGAACTAGTGACACATTAAGAAGGTTTCATCGCCCATAAGAAGCCGTTGACAAATCTAGTACAAACAAAGCTAGTATCTGAAATAAAAAACAATATAAATAAATATTATGTCACACGGCATGTATGTAGTTAAAAACATACTTTAATAAACGATAAAAAAAAACAGGAGGAAATTTATCTGTTCGACGCGTACATTTTTTTTAAACTGTAGTATTTGAACAGGAGAAAAAAATGTAGGAAGTCAGCATTACACAAAGAGCTTAGAAAAATTATGTACATACAAATTGACAACAGTTAAACTGTAATTACTCTGATGAAATTGTCCACCGTCACGATAGATGACTAACTAACCATTATTTTCCTGTAGGTATAGCTAACCAACTCAATGATCCATTTGGTCACGAAAGGATCCTGCCTCCTTATTACGTAACTCACATAATCAACTCAGCTTATTAATAATAATAATAAATAATAAATTAATTTATTTAACTTAGATCCATAAAGTGTTAGTAAACTTACTCTAGGTGTTAGTATTATTGTTATTTAGAGTTGACATCATGAAAAAAATAAATTAAATAGAAGTGGGAATAAGGTAAGGCTACTCACACTGTGATCGAGCAATAACGGAATAGTTTCCTATGCCATCATTACTCGACTACATTGCCTGAAAAAAAGGACCGTTGGAAAAGACTGTTGGTAGATCCGCGTATTCTGTGTAACAGGGACGCGACAGGCATGGAAGCCGTCAGGACGTGCTTCTGCAAACATACCGGACGCGCTACAGAATCGCGGAAGCCCCAACAATATCCTAAATGCATTATTATATTGGACACGAAGGGTGTTGAACGCTTTTTGAGTATATGTGGACCACAGGCTGCTCGTGTAGAATGTTTGACAATATGATTTGAACAGTGTAATTTTAGCTTCATTTGAACAGCGAGCAAACCTACGAACCAACATACTAACAAACAACTAATACCTAACTAATACTAATACTAACTAATAAACAACAACTCTTACGGTCAACGCCCTTCGCTTCCTCTCCATATCCAACTCATCATTCAAGCCTTATGTAGCTTAAAGCTTCTGATCAAATGATTTTGACGCGTATTCACGGCACTCAAATCGCTATTTTTTTTTATTAGAAAACATACAAGGCATTTTAGTTAGTATACAATACATTATTGAATATTTTAGACATTATTTCATAATTAAATTAAACTAACAGTTACTTTAAAACAATTTGAAACGAGGAAGTAGAAGACAAAATATTAAATATACATACTATATTTATTTTATAACTATTATTCCTTCATTTTCACGAGCATATAGCCACTAAAAAGCTGTAAATAATAATAATAATTTATTTATTTCATACAAGTCCATACAAGAATGCAATTTAAAAAAAAAACCTAAAAACTACTTCTTAGCCCTATCGTACATTAAACATAGCGGTTCTGGAAGCCATATGTAAAGCATTCCATTTGCGTACGACGAAACAGTCAACCCTGTCCAGTATGGTAACGAGGAGGCTATTGGTGCTACCTCGCACGCGGCACATCAAGGAGGCAACTCGTTTCCGCATGCGTAGAATCCGTCTACACAAGGTTCTGCGCACATTTCTAATGCGCTACAAAACCGAGGCATCCCCAGTAGCATCCTCAATCCATTATTATAATGGACGCGCAGATCATTGAGAAATTTCAGTGTACAGTTAACCCAGAGGCTGCTGGTGTAAAACGTCTGACAGAAGGCTGTAAAAATGGTTACCGTTACGTCTCTCGTACACCTTACAAACCTCCGAGCCAACATGTTACACCTCAACGCCAACGCCCTGCGCTCCCTTCTACATCCATATCATCTTTGAGATCCTCGGTAACCCAATGTCCAAGGTATTTAAATTTAGTCACTCTATTTAAGGGTACTCCTCCGAGTTGGACTGGAGGGACAGACTTTGGCTGTTTGTTCCCTGCCTTACACGAGGAGTTCACTTTTATTTGGGTTATACCTGAGACCATGTGCTACCGAGTACCTCTCACAAGTACCCAACAACACTTCTAGAGCCCTGACCGAGGGACTCAGCAGAACCATATCGTCTGTGTAGCTGATGTTGTTAACAAAAATACCGTCTATTGAACAACCAACAGCAGTTCCACTAAGTCTCTCAATCAAACCGTTGATATATATATTAAATAAATGCGGTGATGTTAGGCCTCCCTGCCTGACACCACATTCTAATCTATAACCCGCAGAATATGAGCCAGCCCACTTCACCTTATTTACTTGGTTTGAATACCAATACTTTAAAATATTTATAAATACCTGATGTGTGCTAGTTTCTTAAGCGTATTTTCGTTAAAGCGACAGGTGAGTAAAAAACAGCGTCTGGTTTCCGTAATAAGACTTGTAATTGACGTCGCAGATATTGCTGTCGCTTTGTTATTACTGTTTCGATTGCTACTTTTACATAACCCTGCGGGTCAGTTACCGCAACAGAATCCACGATACGGTTATCGGATAATAATAATAATGGCCATTCCATATCAAAACATGTCTACGCACGATTAATCTGTCCAGTAAAAAAGCTATCGTTCAACTGAATAGAATTAACGTGCAAGTTCAAATTGCAACCGAAAACAAACAATAGGCTTTGCTGAGCAGGGCACGTCGGATCGGTTACTGAATAGGATTATCAGATCTATATACCGGGACAATAATCGTGCAAAACCTTCTATGAATTGCGTCGTTTCGGTTCATTTTACACGATGGATCAACCGATATTACTTTTAACAATCGATGTTCTCCACAACGGACTATACGATAATTTGAATTAGATAACGACAAATTGTTCAACGAAGAGTTCAACGAACATTTAAATGACCTTATCGTTCTGATATTCCCGACTAATTAGACTTATTCAGGTATATACCAATGCTATACCATACGTCATCAATTAATAGTCACTGATGTGTCAGATGTGGTCGATTACAGGTAAAGAGTACAGTGGGCACTCGGCCTAGTGCATAAACACCTACGGGCAGATGGGTGTTTTGTTTTAGCTTTTTTATTTATAAATAATAAATAATTTCACAGAGTATCATCTAGCCCCAATGTAACCAGATATTGTGTTATAGGTACCACATGACTGACATACTAATTAAAAAGTATTTGAAAATACATTTGTCCCGCGGCGAGATTCTGCGCCAGAGGTCATTCATATAATTTTACTGTCTCATCGCTTTACTCGATATGTGTTATCCACCCGTTACGCTAGGCAAATAATTGAATTAGAATTGTCATTTGTGGCTCAAGTGCGGTTATAATTCCCGCACCTGTAGGCCTTACGAACTATGAGTGACGTACAATGCATATTCAGAAAATGACACTACAATATTATTGAAGGAAGATGATTTTACGATTTTTTTAAGATTACTAACACAACTTAACTAATACATCGTGAGAACATTATCCCTACAATTTAAATGAATTCAACACTATTGACTTTGAATAACTTGAATACTTGAATAATGAATTTTCTTCCCCGGCTTCGCACGCGTGAATCGCGTGATACCCTACATAAAAATAGGCTTTATCCCATTCTAACTTATAATCACATAATTAACGTTCCGTTAAAGTATGCTCTGTCCTTGTCATTCCAATGTCAATGAATAAAGAAGACAACAAATTTAAACAACAAATGCTAGTGAGTATAATAAAAATGATATTTTGAATTGAGAGCTCTGGTGGTCTTGTGGTAGTGGTCCTGCCTTCCATTTCAACGTGGGTTCGAACCCGGTCGTGAACCAACGGTTTTTCTGTTTGAAAAATATATGTGCGCTATACCACTACTCACAAATTGTGAAGGAAAACGTCATTTCCTTCGTTGAACCTAAAAGTTCAAAGACATGCCAATTGCACGAAATTAGCCTCTGTGGCGCACTTAAATCCTTTTGCCGGTTCTGAATGATGAGTATGGTGACACGTTCAAAAGAAGTGTGTTGTTATAAGTAAGATAGAATTGTAGGGTCTAGGACAAATACTTAATATATAATATTTAATAACGCTACGCTAGCTAATTATCTCATTATAGGATAGTATGTTTATATATACCAATTTTCGTCCCAATCGTGTAGCCGTTACGGCTTTGAGCTACAATATTACTCGTACATACAAATATCCACTTTCGCATTTACAATATTAGTAGGCTTCTTCGATTTGCAAATAAAACTGTTGGCTAACTGGCTAGTAATAGAGTATCTTATCACTTATCAGCGTGTTAGTCAAATTAAGAGCGGTCATGCGCAGAATACCTGCGTTGTTTCCTATTCTATTTTAATTTTCCTTGTATTTTGTTAGTAGGACTAATGTTTGCGAAACTGTATTGGCGTGGGTGGAATTCATTTCTGTCGCCATTTAGATACATAGATAACCGTAAAATAAGATCTTTATTATCAGGGTCTGATGCCTGTTGTATAGGGAATCGGAACAAACAAAGAACAACAAAAGCGTACGCTACTGTGCTTCGGCGTGGACGTTAAACTGTCCCGGCTTTTCAAAAGTTTTTAGGCCATGGTCTTTAGGCGGCCTATTAACTCCGTCACCAGAATTGGCCACTTCTTATCGTGTTACTTTAGAACCAGTGTGTTGAAAGGATTAAAGTGCGTCTTAGAGACTCCTTTTGTGCATTTGGCACCTGTATTTGCCCTTTCAGGCATGCCGGTTTCCTCACTATATTTTCCTTCACCGTTTGAGAGTACCGGTAAAGTGCACATCAATTTTTCGATCAGATAAACGTATTGGTGCCCGATTTTATTCAAACCCAGGATCTAAGGATCAAAAGCCGTGTCACTGACGGATACAAAAGAGAATAACGAGAGAGAATAAATTAATCAAACTCTCTAATAATTAGTAGTAGCCTCAAAAAACGTAACATTAACTGTTAGCGCGCATTAAACTAAGGTGATTTTTTTCGCGTTATCCTGTAGAGTAGAACATGGAATAAATAATAATAATAATAAATAACCCCGGACATTTCACACAGCATCATCTGGCCCCAAAGTAAGAAGAGCTTGTGTTTTGGGTACCACATGACTAATATACTACTTATATACTGTTTTTTTTGTAAATACATACATATCATACATAGAAAAACCCAGACACGAGACAAATACTTGCAGATAATACAAACATTTGTCCCGCGGCGGGAATTGAACCCGCAACCTTCTGCGTCTCAGCCGGACCTTAGCCCACTGCGCCACAGAGGTCGTCAAATCAGACATGACATGGAATCGAATCAGACGTAGTAGCGAATGATAAAACAACTAAAATTACAAACATCAGAATAGCGTGGTTTGAGCCGCGCGTTTGAATTCGCGTGTGTGCTAGACCAAAAGTTAACACGTACCTAATGAGTAATGCTAGGCAACTCATGAACAGACAGAAGTGACGGCTTGTAAATAAGCGTTATTTAGCTAGGCATCCGGTTAGTGTAAACGGGAGTAAAGCTAACTCAGACGAATCAAAAGAAAAATATATAATAGTTTAAAAAAACTAAAAAACACGCTTTATATAGAACACCAAACTAAAAAATAGAAAATAAATTTTAAATGTAAGTAAGAAAAAGATGTTTTATTAAAAAAAAAGCGTGCATGGTGTCAATAGTTATAAATATTTCATTGACAGACATGAGAAGAAGGTTTATCATTTCGATAATATCACCCTTAAACAAACGCGAGCCTGTGTGCATTTTTTTTAAAAAGTCTTATTGTTTTTTGGGTAATTGGGGGTCCCTAATTTCATATTTTTGACCAAAGTTTTAAAAAAATAGGGGTAAGGGGTAGTTTTTCTGGTGGTAAATAATTTACCATTATTCATTAAGGACTACAAAATTTAGTAAGTTGGTGGTAAAATAATCACCATTGTCCAATCCGGTTTATTTTTTGTATGTTGACTAGTGACTTCCTCTTGTTTCTACTGTATATTTTGGTAATAAAATAAAATAATATATTTTGTAATAAAGTTTATTATTATTAATACTCAAAATCTCGGTTATCAGGTTACTAAACACTTAATACTTAAAAACAAACTAAATGGTAATTATTAGACATAAAATTAAACTTAAAAAAAAAATAAGAGAGATAAAAACAGAATAGGCATTTGAAAGATTTGAAATACCTCTAAAAAATTCTTTAGCTTCATCCGCAATTACAGACAAAAATTATATGTATAGATCTGATTTATATCAAAGCGGGAACAGACAGTGGTAAATTATTTACCACTTATTTGGGATACTCAAAATCGTATAAATAATCGAATACGGATGCTGCTAACAAGTGAGCACATGCAAAAAATGTTATAATTTACGAATCTGAATCGCAAAAACACTTACCAGAATTTTTGTTTAACAAAGTTTTTAAAAATTTGCGAAGAGACGAAAAATTTGAAATTTTAAAATCAAAAACCGTTCTGCCAACTTTGACATCACCTCGAAGTGACAAATGACGTTGACAAGTTATGAAGTTGAAAGGAAATATATTTAAAAAAAAAAAACAATTTACCTTGACAGCTCCAGTGTTGCCATATCGAATGTTTGGATACATTTTCTAAAAAAACTCAAGGTGGTAATATATCTACCTTTAATTGTTTAAGGGTTAAAAAGCACCCCACGCTTTTTTTTTAAATAAAACATTTTTTTCTTACTTACATTTATTAAAATTTATTTACTATTGTTTAGTTTGGTTTTCTATATAAGAGAGAGAGAGAGAGAGAGATACTGCTTAACTAGTAGCAGATTGACAGGACAGACTTCAAACTTTTTGGCATGAGCTTTTGTTACTGTTTTTTTTGTTATGCCTACCTCTACAATACTGTTAATAAAACATTAAATATTTCTTATAAATTCAACACTTTCCTTAGTAAATGGCTACTGACACTAAGCTACGAAGAAACTGAAAAACTCAACAAACTTCGCACATTCGTCATTCCACACCTTTGGAAATACCCTTACTCTTATGTGATCAGAAGAACACACATATCTACACACACACACACACACACACACACACACACACACACACACACACATACATACACACTCACATACATTCATACTCATCTGGGATCTCGCGAATTACCCATGCTCTAATCTTCTAAACCTTCCCATCTTGGGTTTAGGTAAGGGCCTCGACATCTTTGTCATTACCCTGGGTTCAACTCACAGGGGCGACTGCCCCTGGGTCAGTGGGTCTCGTGGCGTTCTGCAATGGTACGCTGCCATCTTGGCGTTAGCGTTTGCCTTCCCCCATGCTCGTGGCAGACCCGTGCTCAGGAGCGCCTACACACTACACTCATACTTACACACAAACAATGTCAATGTATTTCTACATCACTTACTTCTATTTACCATAAACATTATAGTAGTTTGTTGCACCGAGCGCAAAGTGAGTTATTAATGCACGAGTGTTATGTTGGTGCCCGAGCGCAAGCGAGGGCACTGAATTAACACGAGTGCATTAATTACTCTCTTTAGCAAGGTGCGTAATTTACTTTTCTTTCAACTACCAATCTAGGTACCTACTGTGATAAAATATACCTACTCAAATCAAAGTTTTACAATGGTACAAAATGCGCGCCATTCGTTTTTTTTTTCACCAAGTCGGTTTTATTCAGCCGATTTTTATTATCAGCCAGTCTCTTTTCGATCTAATGCAAACATTTTATATTAAACTCAATGGGAGATATTAAACCTCTGTGGTTAATTTATATCTAAATAAAAAGTAAAAAACAGTGCAATACTGAGATTTCATATAACATTACTGAACTGTTTTGGTTCTAATCAAAAATACGTCCATTGTGCTCGGTTTTGTAGTGATTAATGATAACATTAGTACGTAGTTGAAAAAAATTATAATACCCTACCTCTATTTTATATTATTTTACTTGACGTAAATTCTCTCCTTTAAATCTATACAACTACGAAATACCCTTTAACACAGGTATTTCTATACTTAAAAGAGGATCCCACACCCATGAAATGTATCATAAATTAAGTATAGAAAATAAATATTTTGTATAATAATTGTATTCAGTTGTATTTGTCGGTTTGTTTGTTAACACGGATGAACGGATCTCGATGAAATTTCGTAGGGAGATACATTGTATGGTGGGCGACGACGGACATAGCCTACTTTAGCAGCTGCTAGTGTTTAATGTAACTATAATGTATTTTTTGTTGACAGGTTTCGGTATGAGTGCGAAGGTCGGTCAGCTGGTTCGATTCCCGGCGCCCGGAGTACAGCAGAGAACAAGACGTACCCCACACTTAAAGTCAACAATTACATAGGTCCATGCACCATAGTCGCGTCATGCGTCACCAAGGACGAACCTTACAGGTACTTATATAAATAAATATAATCCCGGACATTTCACACAACATCATCTGGCCCCAAATTAAGCAGATTGTGTTATGGGTACCACATGACTGATATTCTACTTATATACTTTTTTTTTGTAAATACATACATATTATACATAGAAACACATAAATAAATAAATAAACTATACAAAGCTTGTGGGGAACGAATGTCTGATAGAGTATATTTTTAAAATAAGTATGTTTTTAAAAATATGATATATTTTTAAAACCATAGATACCATAATAATAATAAAATATCATCTTTTAACTTTGGAACTGTTATATAAAAGTGTTGCAAGCACAATAAGGTCTTTCGTATTCGAATGACTAACGGTTGAAGTAGCGTATGCGTAACTCAAGAGCAGTTATAATTAATAAACATTTGTAGTTGCAAATCTATTCAACTTTCTGGTAAAGAGTAAAGTGGTAAATTCAAGTATAGTTTACGTTTTAATCGTGTTGTGCGTTATTAGATAGTAATATAGTATACTTGGTTATCCAGGCCGCATCCCCACAAGTTGGTGGGTCGCGATCGTTGCGACCGCGGCGTTTGCACGATCAGAGCCACAATCACAGAGGAGAACCCCTTGGTTCAGTTCAAGAACCTCGGCATCCAGTGCGTTAAGAAGAAGGAAGTGGATGGAGCCCTACAGCAACGAGCACAGCTTAGGGTGGACCCCTTCAGAAGTAAGTTATCATCTAGCCATAGCGCCAGTTGGACTCGACCACCGAGGGTACCGTACAAATTTGTAGGTACATGCAATTCAAATTTAAGTTATTAGGTAACTACCTATACTAATATAAGAGAAAAGCTTTTTTTTTTCATTTTCGTCATAAATTGGAAACTATAATTCATAAAAATAATTAAAAATCTGTTTAAGCTTGTGCCAATTCATACGATACCCCACATGACATGGTTGACTCAATTCAAAATTTGCCGTTCCTTACATAAAGACCCTGTTTTTTATAATTTAATTATAAATGTATAGATTTCAGATTTTTCCCTATACTTGTAGTATAAGATGGTATTACTTGCCAAATATCATAGTTCTAGGTCAACGCAAAATACCCTATACATTTTGATTCTCTTGAGAGTGTCGAAATATACGTTTTTTGCGGCATCTTTTTTTATGTTAAATTTGAAGTTTGATTTTTTCACAGCTTCAGATACTGTAGACCTGAGTATATCGTTTTAATTTCAACTCGATAAGGTTCTTGACAGACAGACAGACAGACGGACGCACGGACGCACGGACAACAAAGTGATCCTATAAGGGTTCCGTTTTTTTTTTCTTTTGAGGTACGGAACCCTAAAAACAAAACAAAATAAACATTTTCAACACTGTCCCCAGATTTGGTCTCTAGTTTTACTTGCGGGTGTAGTCAGAGACACGTCCATACAATAAATTAGCCAATTATTATTATTATTAATTTATTTCAGATATAAATCCATAAAACATTATTTAAATTATAAACACTTAAAAAACTACACAGCCTAATAAATCAAAAGAAATTACAATGAACAATAGAAAATAACATGTCACAGAAAATTTCAACAATAATATGAAAGTAGCTACATAAATAGAAATTACAAAATTAAAACTAGTTCAGACAGAGCCGATTGCTATCCGCAACCACCTGTTTTGAATGGGGCAGTCTGTCCGTGCAACAATCATCTGCAGGATGCCGTTGCTACTGCTTCGCGCACGCTGGAGTAGGGAAGCGACTTTCTTGCGAAGATCGCGTGAAAGCCGTCCACGCGCGCCTCCGCGACCATACCAGATGCGCTGCAAAAGCGAGGCAGCCGCATCAACATCCTGAAGATATCATTTTGAGCAGTTTAAAAACAAATAACTTATCCATTATAGCCAAGAAGTTATGTTCATCTTTTGCTGTAATATGAATCTGAGGGAAAATGCAGCTCAGTACGCATACTTCGTTTATTTATACTCGCTTCTGACATATGCCGTAATGTTTTGGGGAACGGCAATTCTGTAAACTAGTAAGTTATTTCTAATCATGTAGCGATACGTTTGAAGTACTTATGGTCACCAAGCAGTGTTAGCACTGAACGTTGCTTACCCTAATTGATAGGCAATTTACGCGCGCTGTTTATCCACAGCCCATAATTGGGTATAGGCCTGTTCCTGATATCTATATTTATTTATGTAGCACACCTCACGCCCCGATTTAGAATGACTGCAGTAGCTGGACCATACGTGCTATTTGTCGCCCTGTGTGTGCCGCCGCGTAAACGCGTGGCGAACTGCAAACCGACCATTGGGAATCCATCTTTGTAAAACATCATTTAGTGCGCCTCGACCAATTTTCTATTCAATTAAGGTTCCTCTCCATCCAAAGGTTGTCTGTAACAAATCGCCCACGCAGCTATAAAACCGTCAAAATTGTTTACTTAAACTTACTTAAATTATATTAAACAATTAAATTGCTGTCAAATTGTTTAATATAAGTTTTTAAAGTGTACAACATTGAATTTTCATTAATTATGAAAATTCGAACTTAAATTCAATATATATCTTAATAGAATTCGTTTTTTTTATTATAAACGCAAATATAAAAAAAAACGATTAAGTATAAATAAGTAAATAAATATTGGAGACCATTGCACACAACACCATCTAGCCCCAAACTAAGCATAGCTTGTATTATGGTGACCAGATGACTGATGGAGTACCTTTAAGTGTATGTAGTCATTTTCTAATTACAAAAACCGCGTTACACGTAAGCACAGCTTGTGTTATGGGACTGATATACTACTTATATACTTTTTTGTATAAATACATTCTTATCTATCTATCTATCTATCTAATACCTTAACGAGCAATTCTTGTGTATATGTATATAAATAATCTGAATCTCGGAAACGCCTCTAACGATTTTAATGAAATTTAGTATGCAGTATTTCAGGGGCGCTAAATCGATCTAGCTAGGTTTCATTTTTAGAAAACGTCGTTTTATCCGTGTTTTATACTGAGCAAAGCTCGATCATCCCCTGGATGATGAATTAAACTTATGTAGAAAGACCCTCAGACTTAATACAAATATTTGCATATCATACAAACATTTGTACCGCGGCGGGAATCGAACCCGCAACCTTCTGCCTGACATGCGGGCCTTCGCCCACTGCGTCACAAAGGATGAGAGTTTGATGAATTTATTCCTGATGTCTAGTCCATTTCACGAAATCTCCTTTATTGTTATGCCATTAAGATACAAAAATACATTAATAAACTAATAGACAGATTAATGTTTGAAATGCGGTCGTACCTGTCGCTCTCGTATAGGCATTACATTACAGGTCACGAAAGTAGGAGCCTATTGTCTTCAGACGTTGTTAAATCATCTTCATAATAGGTTATAATATAAATAGCTCTGCGGTCACCCATCTGACTACGCACAACGTTGCTTAACTTCGTTAAACTGTTAGTAATTACTAATTTAGCTATGCTTCATACCCTTCATTTCATCTTATAATCACATATTTTGCTAACGTGGCGCTTGTGAGACGCAGAACGTTGCGGGTTCGATTCCCGCCGCGGGACAAATGTTTGTATAATATGCTAGTATTTGTCTCGGGTGTTTCGTTGTATTATTAAAAAAAAAGTATGTTATTAGTATATCAGCAGTCATGTGGTACCCATAACACAAGCTCTGCTTACTTTGGGGCCAGATAATGCTGTGTGAAAAAAAAATTGTTGTATATCGTAATGTCAATGAATCGGACAACACATTTAAACAATTCATTAGCTAGCGTGTGTTTATAAAAAAACACAAGACTCCAACTGTATAATAAATAAAATAAATAAAATATTAGTGGACAATGCACACAACACCATCTAGCCCCAAAGTAGGCTTGTATTATGGTGAATATTTTTAAATATATAATTACTAACTATTTCCCGTCACTTTGCTCGCGTGGTAGATAAAAAGTAGCAAGATAATAATTGAGTGAATCAATGTTTCGGAAAAATTACAAAGCATAATCGCGGTTATCGCGGTTTGGCCAACATCCCGAATACATTTTTTGCGAACCTTAGCGAGCCTTTGCGGCCTTAGAGGGAGCTGCATACCAAATTTCATTCCAATCCGTTCGGTGGTTTCAGAGATTTCGTGATGAATGAGTGAGTGGTATTTGACAAATATATACAATAATACCAATGAGTTTTATTTTTATATTTTATTTAACGCACAAAACACATTACAATCAACAAAAAACTTAAATCTAACAATATAACAGAACTGGAATGAAACGTAAACACTTGCGCGTGTGGGTACATTTTGTATGAACAATTAGGTATAATGTATATATATACAGAAATGTACAATAATATAAAATACATATGAAACTACATCACTGTCAGAGGGCAGCGTTCCCAAGACACTGGCGGCATTTTCACGTTAAATGGCAATGCTAATACGCTGAGCCAGGTAGGTACAATTTTACAGAATAATTAGATTAAGTTAAAAATGCTAAACAAAAAGTTCGACAGTGACTCATAGATATGAACAAACTTACGTAACAAACCAAAAAATGTTTCTAAAATATATCAGATAGAATTTAAAAACGTTAACCCCTTCGCAATAAATAGGGTTGATAATATCTGCCTTGACATTACACCCTTCCCCCAACTTCTAACCCTTCCGGGAAAAGGGAGCATTATTGTATTAACTTCGTATTTAAGTAATATTACTTTATTACAACATGCGCGCTACAAAAATAGCACTCCAAAGTTTGAGAACTGCTTAATCCAACGAACATTTCTGCAGTTGGTTTTGGGGATCGATTCCCTTCTAGGACATACATTTGTGTGATGAATATAGGTTTGTTATATGTCTGGGTGTTATAAAGTATTATAAGTATTCAAAAATGTATAAGTATACCAGTGATCCGATAGATAGATAGATAGATACAACATGTATAAGTATACCAGTGATCTGATAGATAGATAGATACAACATGTATTTCATAAACCAACACACACGTTAAATCAATGGTACCATTGTACATAATGGTAAATACATAAAACTTTAGGTTAGACACTAGATACTAAAAGTGCGTGTGTGTTGCAATATCAAAAGGGTCATAGCTCAGCAATAATATTGCTTAAGAAGCAAACACTGATTTTCAGCTATTACCCTCGAGATGACGAGACGAAAACGAGCGCCATACAACATTCGGTGTACCTACTGTTCGAGTGTGTATGAGTGAAAAGAGGCGTGCAAAAAGTGTGTGTGTGTGTATGTTTGGGTGAATTAATTTGTATTCGTGTCTTGTAGTGTGGTCTCTTCTGATAGCAGCAGTCTCTTAAGAGTCTGGTTAACAAAAGAGGCCCACGTGCATGTGGAAGTTAAGGGTGTATAGTAATGTGTAAGTTGTGCAATAGAACTTAGACGGCAGATTACCTATAGTCGGCGAACGAAGTGTTTTGGAATGCCTTGTGTTTGATTTTCTAGAAGATACGTTTTGAATTTAGATCTAGTCTCCATAATTATACAAGCTACAAGCTAGATGGTGTTGTGTGCATTGTCCACCAATTTTTTTTTTATTATTGCTCAAATAATAATAACAACACGATGTGTACGTGTGTTATTTTTATTTGAGCAAATGTCACTTTATTCATACCATATGTACCTATATAATTATTTTATGGAGAAGATAGTGGTGGACAGTGCTGTGGAGCATATTATGCCTTCCAACCCTAACGTCGTGGTCGTCCAATGTATTTTCATCTCTGAAAACTGACGTGCGCTGTGCCGATGAAACGGAATACACCAGTGGTATCAGCTCCGCACGTATTAAATGTCTTTCCTGTGGGTGGAACCAAATTAATATTCAAATAATTCAAATATTTTTATTCAATACAATCACAAGGATCACTTTGAAATGTCTTGCATACATTCGTTTTTAATATAAATTACTTTAATGTAATTAATTTACAGAAATAAGTACAGAAATGTACAAAATAATAAACAATAATATAAAATACACGTGAAACAGTTGAGCTATCTAAGGACCGTTTAAAACGATCTATAGATAGCTCAACTGATCCAGATCACTGCCAGAGGGCAGCGTTCCCAAGATACTGGCGGCATTACTACGTTGAATGGCAATGCTAATATGCTGAGCCAGATAGGAGCCAGCTCTTGGGTCATGCAACGTATCTACCAGACGCCGTGAAATAATTTTGAAAACGCGGTGGGCTCCTGTTCCCCACGGGCTCAGGGTCTCGACTCCAAAAGGCTCAAATATGTAGGCCTTATCCAAACCAGCATATTTGCGGTTTTTGAGGTCCTCGGCACATTCAGCCGCCGCACGGGCCCTAACGGAAGTCCCCGACAGATGGGATGAGGCCAGGGTGACTACGCAAGTAGCATCCCACACTAATGGCCTACCCATCTCCCAAGGGACAAGAGTCATACCATCAGGCCTCTTACCATCATCACGTATCAGACCGTTGGGTTCGAGAACAGCTGGTACGTTGACGCTGGTGAGTGCCCGACGAATGATATCGTTAAGACTGGCGTGGCGGGTAATCCTACCGGCGGCCCTATGACACGATAACCCATGGAGACCAAGCTGGTCGACCGCTGTACCACACTGGCACTGATGAGGGGCGCAGCAACCGCAGACAAATTCTAAGGATCTAATAATGTTCCAATGTTAGATGATGGTAGTGCTTGTATCCAATGTCCTGACTCCCATTTCGAAACGGCTACATACTAGGTGAATTTAGATGCCAATTCCTCCTAACCCAAGTTCGAGAAGAACTGGCAAGGAATTCGTCCTGGTTCTAGCGCTTTTTTGTATGATCCATCTTAAGACTAGCTTAACTACGGCAAGATTAGAGTAGTTTATACATTTCAAATCTGTCAGTTAACTGTCTGAGGGCAGAGCAACATGAGGCCATGCATATCAGTAATATAGTCATTTTTAATTTACGCTTAAAAGAAAGCGTATCTTGTGAAGACACAAGACTACCCTTTATGTAAGCTTTAAATTTTTTAGTAGTTGCATTTTCAGAAAAATTATTATAGAAGCGCACCGTGTTCCCCATAAAAGATTTATTTACTTTTTCTGGTCGAAACCTAGGGATGTACCTATATTTTGTTTTTCTGCTAGTATTGAATCTATGAAGATCACTATTTTGTTAAAACCCATCTTTATTTTTACAATAAAATTATACAATACAATCCGTGGAGCTCTTTGAATAAGAGTCTAAGCTGATGGTGGGATGGTATGGTATAGGTGCCACAAGCCTCCTCCATCTCAAATCTCAAGATCCACTTGAGTTTTTACAAATCACAAGCTTCTGCCCGCGTACCTAGTTATATTGCTAATTCAGGTTCACATCGTATATCAAATCGTTAATTAATGATCCCATTAACAATAAATATTCGTGGACAATCTACACAACGCCATCTAGCCCCAAATAAGCATATCTTGTATGTACTGTGAGAACTAATTGACTAATAGATCATTTATTCGATTATTTTAAATACCTATGCATTATGTATACATAAGTTTTTAAAATTCAGCCAGACTCATTAATGTGTGATTGAGTATCAAATTATGTGATAAAAGATATTACCAGTAGGTTATTTCGTACTGCCATTCAGCTGGCGAATCATTAATTTGTGTTCAGTGCTCTCTATAAAGGCTAATTCGAGAAATAGGTAGTCGGTATCAAACTCAGATCAGAGAATAGTACCTACTCGTATGATTAAGAATAGATGCAAAGAAGCACTGCTAGTGTAGTGGTAACCCTTGCCTTCCGATCATAAGGTCGTGGTATCGTGGCTCGTATCTGGTACACCAATGGATGTTTCCTTCAGAAAAATGTATGTGCGCAGATGGTCTCAAACGGCTAATGACAACACCTAAGGAAACTGACACATCCTAGCATCTAACAAATGGAAGGTGTTGACTGGCCTCTCAGTTCTGCCTTCTGCGCTCTAAGTTTTGGATTCCATTGCCTCCCAGACACAGAATAAACACCTAAGTATGTTCATCACACAAATGTTGGTCCTGCGAGGGAATCGAACCCCCAGAATTTGATACAGATCCCAAACTATTAGGTTATGCCTCGCATCCGTGTTGAACAAAGAAATGTGCTAGGTACACTCAGCAACAAAAGATTACTTATTAGCAATTTAGAATCGCTTACCAGAGTAGCATACGAAAAGATTCATTCGTATGATCATCAGTAACATTCTATTAATATTATAAATAAGTAATAAAATATAATGAATATTGCTGGACAATGCACACAACACCATCTACTCCCAAACTAAGCATAGCTTGTATTATGGTGACTAGATGACTGATAGAATACTTATATATTTTTAAATACATACTTATGATTCTTAAGAGATAAGAACCCCCAGACACAGAATGTGAAAGATGTTTGTTTGTGTACATTTATAAGGCTGAACCAATTTGAATTTTACTTGGTAAATGTCGGCTGATGCGACTTTCTAGTGTCTCTTGTTGCCTTTGGAGACCTTGACTCCATTTGTCTGGGACAAACAACCCTGGCTTGTCCAATGAAACGCAGAGAGATTTGTATTACAAGTGTATAAGATGACATGATTTTACATGAGATACATGATTTTATCACAATAGGCTCTACCTATTGTGATAAAATCATGTTGCCAGACTGCATTTGCACACATACCATTTTCCATCAATCGAAAATAACTTTACTCCCTGAAAATAACCCAGCACCTCTCAACACCTATTTACAACATCCTCCTTTTCTTTCTCTCTTTCTTTTTCTTCTTCGTTAATGGCATGTGTCATAATAACGTAAATTTTGCCAGTGTTATGTATTTATATTGTTTTTAGTACGTCACAAAGTCGTATCTTGTCTTTCGTCATTTGTTATTTTATATAAATTGGTGCCTTTCATATAAAATAACTACGGATTCTTTTTGCTCGAATCACAAAGAAACACAAAGCTTTTATTCTAATTATTCACACCCGATCCAATAACTCTAGCTCTTTTTAAATAAACACACCAAAAATACTAATAAAACCGGAAGTAACTCGAGATAAATAAATAATACAAGAGCGCAATGTTGCTTCGCAAGACGACAAAAAATAATCCCCTCTTTCTCTAAAAATGACATCAGAATTGGCGCGCAAACACCAATTGACATGACAGTTGACATTACTCACGTTTGTCTCTTCAGATATGAATCCATAATACACGGCAAACATAAATTTTAGCCTGGAATAACATATTTATTTGGAAAACAAACAGAACAATGAAAATTATAAACAAATTCACTAAAATATTACATAATCCAGTAAAGTTTCCACTCTTGTGTAAAACTTTAAACTTACAACGTGAAGATAAAGTAGACATTCTGAAAAAATCAATAAGTATTTTTAAACAAAAAAAGAACATTAGACAAGTTATTTAAAGATTTCAGTTATTTGCTGATCGCGTGTCTAAATTTGGAAAAGAAGAGGTCAAAAATATCAAACAGAAAACAAATCATTATTAAAGTTCATGGAACGGTTAATAAAAGTGTTTGCGGTGTAATTTGTACGAATTATTCAATTCAATTTCATTTATTTAGGTTTTTACATTACACCATATAATATTAGTAAAATGCTTAGTCTAAATATAAATAGTTATATAATTTAATAATAAAATATAATTCACAGGAAAAAAATTATATTATGTTAAAATGTGTGACTCTTTCATGAATTAAGTATTATAGGCTACTTATTAGCTACGTAAGTTCCACGCGAGCGGAACAGCGGACAGAAGCTAGTATTCAAGAAATACCAAATAAATTGGCCATGCGCATGTGGCCACTAGCAAAGCCTTACTAGCCGTGATCATTTTCCTTGTAACGTCATCAATTAAACTATTCTGTAAGACATTTCGGGTTTGTCCAAACAACAGTTTAGCTGGGAGCACTGACCTCTATCAAAAATGACCACTTCTAAGCTTAATATTTATCTAGTTTTTCTGCTTCCCGATATTTCGGCACAGTTGCATGCGCCATGAGCACGAGATAAACTCATTTATCTTAATTAAGTGCAAAACCATGATAGTTTTAAAAGTTATAAAACTAATATCTGTGTAGAAAAGCTGCTTAAGAAACCTTTTAGTATCTTTAAGCTATCCAACGATATGCCACACGATGAGGTAGTAAAATAATAAAAAAAACAGTCCCTCCTTTACATAATAATCATAATATTAATAGTAGTAATAGCTTTTATTTTACCGAGACGTGTAAAGTTCTTCTTCTTCGTTAATGGCATGTGTCATAATAATGTTAATTTTGCCAGTGTCAAGTGTTTATATTGTTTATAGTATGCCTCATGGTCGTGACTTGTCGTTCGTCATTTGTTATTTGATAAAAAATGCCTTTATTATATTATCCTTTTATTTTATTTTATGAGTTGTACAATGAAGATATATTCTACTTACATACTACATAATCATTTCTATTTGTAGCCAGAGACTACGGATATCCAATTTTATTTATTTTTTCATAGAAAATCCACTGACGGATGTTTTATTTATTATGTACACCAAGCCTTCAATCGTTAGGTACCTACTCTAATTCCAAGGTACTCGTACCTACTCTTGAGGTTGACTGTACGTACGCTATGTATATTTCTGTGCGTTTATTTCGGTACACGGGCGCGGCTGTACGTTACCGGGTTCTCGCAATATAATAAAATACTCGTAAACTAGCTAATACCGCCTGCTTTGTTCATACAGTGTACAGTTTATAAGTTCTCTTTCTTCTTCTTCTTAGCGTGTCACTATTAATTTCGAACAAGTGTTATTAAAAGAATTAATGTGCGCCTCAGAGGCAACATTCGTGCACTTGACTAATTGTCTTCGAACTTTTTAGTTTCTACAACATATAAATCGTTGAAACTATTCGATGTTTCTGTAAAAAAATAAATATTTTCCTATGACCAATAGTAAAAACAGTTTTTTTGCAACTTGTTGTCAAGATTATGACGCCTCTTCGTACTAGTCCATGGTCTACCCTGTTGACGGTGGCTTGAGTCATGGAATCTTGTAATTTTTGCTTTAAAAGATATGCACATCCCAAACCACATCGACATCAAAATTCGTTTCGCCGTTGCAACTGAATTTAACCACATGCTATTAATAAACATCTAAACTCTGCGTTTATAATATTAGTATAATAATTCAATTCACGTTCTTTAATATCGCAGAACCTCGATATCAGTTACCGCGATTGTTTTTGTTTTCTAGGGTTTGTGAAACAGAGTTAGTAAGCCGTCCAAAGGCCCTAAAACATCGATCACGAGCTTCGAGATCACCCGAGCTAACATGACAGCCGCGATATCATTTTGTCGTCTCATTATCTCGTAATCGAAATGGACGAGATGAGAGAGAGAGACGGCACATTTATATCGCGACTGTCATGTTATCCCAGCTGAATCGGTTTGTTGGTGACCTTATATTATTTCTCCTCCCCTCACTGTCTGTTAACCCTTTCCAGCCGGCTTCGACCCTCGCACGTATCCATCGATCGAGCTGAACTCCGTCCGGCTCGCGTTCCAAGCGTTCCTGCCCGATGCGAATGGCTCGATGCGAGTGCCGCTGCGAGCGGTGGCCTCCGACGTGATACACGACAAGAAGGCGATGGGAGAGCTCTGCATCGTCCGCGCCTCGCATTGCTCCGGCACCACGCGGGGAGGCACGCAACTTGTACTGCTCACTGAAAAGGTAAACTCTATTTACTAACTATAGGGTAATGTACGGTGACGTCGCATCAAATGTATTTCATGATAACAGGACCATATGAGAGCTCTGTATCGTACAAGATAATCTACAAGATAGTAGAAGATGCACGATACAAGTACGATATTTATCTTGTACTATCTTTTTTTTTATACCACAATGGTAGCAAACAAGCTTACGGCCCGCCTGATGGTAAGCGATCACCGAAGCCTATGGACGCTGCAACACCAGGAGCATCACATGCGCGTTGCCGACCTTTAAGAAACCTATAAACTCCTATTATCCCCTCTTGAAGTACCCCATAATGTATTCCCCTGGGAAAACCTTGGCAGGGGCTCATTCCGCATCCGGAAAGTTCGCGGGAGGAAATTCCATTGAAACCGCACTGAGCGCGACCATCTAGGTTCCAGTGTGTGAGAGAGAACACCCCGCCGATGGCGAGCGGTGCGATGATAAAAAGTAGCTGTGGGCATCATGTCAAAAAACTCCTCCGAACACAACCGTTATATAAGCGGTAGAACACACATAAAGAGGCAAAGTCTCTCCTCAGACTTAATGGTACGATACCGCTTGCGAGTTTGGGATCGTAAACTGCTCTCACAGCTCTTTTTTGAACCGAGTCAAAAGCCCCAAGCTATCCTAGTGCTCCCGCCCAAAGATAACAGCAGTACTCCATATGGGACCGTACTTGCGATTTATATAACAGCAGTCTTTGCCCCGGAGTGAAGTACCGCCTCGCTCTATTCAGCATACCTATCTTTTTGGATGCCAACTTGACCTTATCATCTAAGTGGCTTCAGAATCGCACGTCCCTGGAGTTGTCGACACCGAGGATCCCAATACTCATAGAGATGGTGAGGGTTGTGTTTTGGAATTGTGGGGACACAGTAAATAGGGTTTTCTTAGCGGTGAACGCACATACTTGTACCTTGGAGGGGTTAAATCAGACTAAATTATCCCGGCCCCAATCGGAGACTTTGGATAAAGTACTCTCGATTTTTGACACAAGTTGTTCGCGACTTTCTCTCACAATGGAACGAGGGATGTTAATGATGAAACGGCCCGTGTAAAGTGCATCACCTGTCGTCGTCAGAGTGCTGTCGTCTGCATAGCAATTAATGCCGTCAAAAGACAGCATATCATTGATATGCAGCAGAAACTGCGTCGGAGGTAGCATGGAGCCTTGCGGGATGCCTATCGCTTTGTTCTTGTTCTAATTGAAAAGTTACAGTGTACATTTTGTAGGAACAACGTTTAATATATATTTATTGAAACGAAGTTTTGGAACGAATTTGCTTATCGCGGCTTGGCGATGGAACCTAGCCGAGAAAAAATGTAACCCTTTACGTAAAACCATAAGAGAAAAAGAGAATGAAGGACACCGATAACTAGTCTCCCACAAATATATATATATATATATGTGCGTGCGTGTGTGTGTGTGTGTATGTGTGTATATATATATATATACACACATATATATGGTATATATATATATATATATATTTATGAATATAGTTATTTATTGCATCAATAATCATTCTCGTCCAAAACACTAACCAGGCCAGACGTGTGTTTAAATCGTGTAAAATTATTGTGTGGACTGCCTTTCAACTTTAACCTCTGTGGCGTTACCCAATATAGTCTATTTTTAAAGTAAATTTATTCTGACTCATAGCCCCATTCTACGCCGTGTCAACCAGAAGACACTGCTCGCTTCGGTGTAATTACAAGGTACCCACATCTTATTTCTCATTACTCACGATACTACTGTATAGTATCGGGCCGGCACTAGAGTATAACCAATACTTACAGACAAATCATGCATCGCACGCCAACATCAGGCAAATCAGCTATGTATTCTTCTCAACCTAACCTCAGCACTGAGAATGAAGATCATGATGTCGTGAGAAACTTTAATCTCAGAAAACGTAAAAACCCAGAACATGACCTTGTTATGGATCTCAAAGACTCTCTTATGCAGTCCTTCAAGGATTTGTTGAATGCTGAAGTTTCAGAGATGAAGCAACAAAATATGAAAATTCTTCAATCAAACGCCGAAATTATACAGCTTTTGCAGTCCAGTGAAGCTGATTTGAAGAAAGCTAATGAGAAAATAGCTACTCTTGAATATGAACATGATGTGACAAACAAGCGAGTTAACGAACTTGAATATCAACTACATGAGGTTCAAAAGCAACAAATTAAAAAAAATGTGGAAATAAGAAATGTCCCAAGACATGAAAATGAAAACATCAAGGACATATGCAAATCGTGGTATAAGACTCTTAACCTCAAACCAGTAGATGATATTCTACACATGTACAGAAAAGGCAAGAACAATAACTCTCCAATAGTAATTGAATTGAATAATGTTACCCAGAAGGATGAACTCCTAGCAGCAGTAAAAAAATATCACAGTGAAGATAAAAACCGTAAATTATGCTCGGAGCACCTAGGAGTAAACCGTCACCTAGGGAGACGGATCTAAGGTCTATGTGTCGGAAGCAATTACAACCCTGACCAAAAAAATCCATGGCGAAGCGCGAGGCCTTGTCAAAAATGGTCATTTCAAATACTGCTGGATATCTCGTGGCAACGTTCTGCTTCGAAAAGATGAAGGACAATTACCGATCTTAATCAAATCGATGCACCAGGTTGCTGCACTGAGAGCAACACGTTCATCGTGACTAGATTGCATAATAAGTAAGGCACTTTCTTCTTTTTTCGTACAATTAATTAGTTTTTCTTTTTATACCATAGTTCTTTTTTGTTATTTAACTAGACTAGTTTATGTTTTTGGAGAGATTATGACTATTATTTTAAATAAAACTAACACTTATATATCCTATACCTCACTTTATATTTATAGTATATTTTACAATTTATGTTGTTTGAGCCACTTACATATCAGATATTCAGTGTTCAGTTCTATCATTCACAATCATGTCGACCTAGGAATTAACATGCACTTGAATAAACTGATTGGTACGATCATCGCCTTCACTTACAGGCCAGGTACGAAAATTCTAGTAGCTTGCTTCTATAACTACTACAATGGTTAATGACCTTGAGGTGGTTACAACTGACGTTGATCATGAGATCAATGTTGGTGACTCGTATCTGGTTAATGATCCTGGTGAATTCGATGATATTACTAAATCTAAAATGTACCTCAAAGTTATTTCGCAGAATATTCGGAGTATTCACAAAAACTTCGAAGAGCTTAATGTTTTCCTTTCGCGTGGTGACTCTGATTACGATCTTATTATCTTGTCTGAGTGCTGGCTACAGAATCGTATATATACATAGATATATATAGATATATATAGATATACCTACAATAAATCAATACAATAACTTCCAAACTGCTAGACACATTAATCAGAATAGTGGAGTAATTGTATATATTCGGAACAATATTACAAATTTTACCGTTTATGAACCTAATGGCATAAGAGATGCTGACTGTCTTGTTGTGAATCTTGATAACAAAACCGCTTTTATTTGTGTATACAGATCTCCATCTTTTGGGTCTACTGATAATTTCCTGTTCTCCATCGATGAGTTACTAACAAAATTAAAATACATACCAAATATTTATATTCTAGGCGATTTGAACATAGACATTAGTAAAAGCAACTGTGATCCTAGGTCTGATGAGTATTTAGACTTGCTTGCAACCCATGGTCTATTACCGAGCCACATTATACCTACACGAGAAGCTAAATGTATTGACCACTGTTTCGTGAAGTCAAAGACTAAGGTCATTACTGCAATTAGTAACACATCTGTTACAGATCATAGCTGTGTTCATCTTGCGATACCATCTTTGCAACACCACAGATCTTTTAGAGAGCATAAAACTTTAAGTAGAGTAGATTATGAGAAATCTTATAAATTGCTGTCAGAAGTGGATTGGAATGATATTTATAAAGGTAGGGACGCAAACCAGGCTACTGAATTATTTCTCAACAAAGTATCTAACATCATCATGAATGCCTCCAAAACGTATACAGTCCCAAATAGAAAAACAACGCTCCAGCCATGGATCACACCTGGGCTGCTAAGATGTATGAGGTTTAGGGACACGCTTCATAGACGCCATAAAAAGTCTCCCAGAGATAGGAACTTAGAAATCACGTACAAGCGTTACAGAAATCACTGCAATAACATACCCCACAAATTGAAAAATGAATATGACAGATCGGACCTACAAAATAGTAAAAATTATATTAAAAAAACCTGGAATGTTATTAAAAGGGTTTGTAACCTTAAAAATTCTAAACAAGCACATATGTCAAGTGGGCTCTTGAGAATGAAAGAAACACCCCAGGCATCGATTGATCACATTAATGATTTCTTTGTAAACGTGGGTGGTAATCTTGCTGCATCTATTCTAAAACACTGTAACATCACGGAACAAAACCTAACGCAAAACTTTAAACCCCATAATACCAATTTAAATTCACTTATGCTACTTGAAACAAACGTAATGGAAATCAATAATATAGTTGCGTCCCTAAAAAATACACCGGCTTCTGGTTGGGATGGAATATCGTCTGCTTTCATTAAAAGATTTATTAGTCTACTAAATTTGCCTATCACTCACATTTGTAACCTTTGTCTGTCTACGGGGGTATTCCCAAAATTACTTAAGCATTCGATAGTTATTCCAGTTTTCAAAGCAGATGATGGAGACAGTATTAACAATTATCGTCCAATATCTCTTCTACCAACATTGGCTAAGATCCTGGAAAAAGTTATTAATCGTCGCCTTGTAAGCTTTTTGGAAAAGAACAACCTCCTGTCATGTAATCAGTATGGGTTTAGAGAAAAAATATCAACTGTACACGCAATCGAAAGCCTTGTATCTCATGTTGCTAATACTTTAGACAATAAACAGAAATGTATTGGTGTTTTCCTTGATCTGGCCAAAGCTTTTGATACTGTTTCCGTCCCTCTATTAATACGTAAGCTGGAATGCATAGGGGTTCGGGGTGTACCTCTGGATCTTTTAAGGGATTACATGTGCGATAGGTCACAGGCAGTAAGAGTGGGTGAGACATTAAGCAACAAACAACCGGTCACCTTTGGGGTACCCCAGGGATCCGTCTTGGGACCAACGTTATTCTTGATCTACATAAACAGTCTCTGTAGTTCTAAATTAAAAAATGCCAAAATAATAACATTTGCTGACGATACTGCTATTATTTTTAGAGGGTTGACATGGGAAGATGTCCGTCTTTCTACTGAAAATGGAATGCGCGTTGTCGTTGAGTGGCTTAATAATAACTTACTCACATTAAATTTTAATAAAACGAAATATATTTCTTTTTCTATTTACAATAACACTCAACCTAGTCCGGACTTTAGTCTGAAAGCTCATACTTGTATAAAAGACAACAAAAAAAGTTGCGAATGCTACACTCTTTCTTCTGCAAATAGTATTAAGTATCTAGGCATAATAATCGATAAAAACTTGAACTGGAAGTCACATATAGATATTTTAAAGTCACGTATTCGAAAATTAATACCAATTTTTAAGAAAATAAGACATTTGAGAGACGATTACACTAACAAAGTAGTTTATTTAACTTTATGCCAATCTATTATCTCATATGGTATTTCAGCTTGGGGTGGAGCAAAAAAGACTTCTTTAATCAAACTAGAAAGTACACAACGCTCTATTATTAAAGTACTAAACTTCAAACCGTTTCGATATCCTACTACAAATCTTTATAATGAATTCCGGGTACTATCTGTACGTCAGTTATTTGTTAAGATCATAGTTTTAAAACAGCATTCTTATCCTGTTTCCTCAGTAACTTCTAAAAGAAGAGCGCATTTGATATATCAGGTTCCTGCATGCAAGACTACCTTTGCACAGAGTTTTTGGTATTTTCTTGCACCACTATTGTATAACAAAGAGGTTATGCTCAATGATAAAAGTAAATATGTTTGTGCAAAGGTGTTAGTGGAGTTTTTACTGGGCTTCGATTATGATAAGACTGAACTTCTTCTGCAAATTATAAAATAACAAAGTAAAAGGTTTAAACATGTTAAGTATGTATTGCTTAATTAAAATGTATGTGGCTTGTTTAATTATTTATATGTAATAATGTATAAGTAATATATATGTATGTACTATAGTGGTGTGTATTTATATATAAATATAAATATAGAAATAGCATAATGATATATTATATACCAATCAACTACATACCTATTAATTTATCCTAGGGTTAAGTATATCTATATATTATATTTCATTTTTATTTTTTATATCCATTTATCTACATCCATAACCATTGTTTTTATCTAAGTACGAAATATGATTTTATAGTCATTGACGGATCTGTTTAATATATTATGTTTCTATCTTATTTACATCTCCTATTCATCTATATAATAAAACTGGAAGTGAAAGAGTAGGTTTAGTTTCTCTATTATATTAAAAATATAGGTAGTTGTACTTTATCAACATAATTTATTTGGATTTAATAAAAGTAAATATTAACTAATCAACTGAAATTTAAATCTTTGTTTAGTTTTAGTTTTCTAGATTTATCTGTTTTGCAAACGTATACTGCGATAACTTGTTTACGACATAACCGAGCGCCTAACTCGCTCGGGTTTGTGTTGTTGTTGCTCAACTGCACTTGATGCACACTAAATTGGACCGTATTTCTATAGGGCGAGAGTCATTACCTTGCCGTAACACAGTTTTAAACTAGCACGGGTGGTAAAGTTTCTTGTACTGTATGCCTACTACCAATTTTTTGTATTTTTTTTTTGTTTTGTTTTTAAGTAGTGTCAAAATTTATTCAAAATTATAATTATAAGTAAGTTAAGCTAAAATTAGGTATACTGTACAACTGTAAGTTATTTCTGCCAAATAAAAGATTATTATTATTATTATTATAATAATCAAGATTAAAGAGAGGGATGGGTAGAGAGAATGAGAGTCTGGCACGGTGATAATTAATTATGCCAACCCTGGTATTTACTGATGAAAACGTTATAGTCAATGATGTGCTCACTATGTGCACCTTCATGGATATAGGCGCTCACAACGTAGTCTCGCAAACACAACTTATAACTAAACGAATAAACAGTTAACCTTTAATAATCTATTTCACTTTATCTATCTGCCCGTAAATTGCTTGAGGTTGTGACGTCATAATTAGCCTAGGAGCAATTTAAATTGCTCGTGAAAGCGTATTTCTTTTACTCGTATCAGTGCTAACTTCGAACTTTCACTGTCGATAACTCCTTTGTCATTGGGATAAAGGAGTTACAAAACTAAGGTCCTGTTTTTGTATCGTGTCCCTTATTTCTAACAAGTGTGGTTAAGGATTGAAGTTCGTCTCAGAGGCTCCTTTCGTGCGCTTCGCAACTGTCTTCGATATTTTGAGGGTCCACGACATGCCGATTTCCTCAAAATGTTTTCTTTTAACGTTTTGAACGTTATTGGTATAGCGCACTTCATTATTTCGCATAGAAAAACCATTGATACACGACTGGATTCGAACCCACGACTTTGGAAGGCGGGGACACTTCTACTAGACCACCATCAACGGTAATTCGTCTTCGTAGTAAAGCTAGATATAAAAAGGATCAGCCTTAATCAACAAATAAGCCCTAGGACCAAGACGAGTTTCTTGTCAATTCTTCTCGGATTTGGGTTAAGAGGAATCGGCACCTAAATTCACCTAGCATGTTTGTACCTGGTGGGATTCTACAGTCGTGTAGTTCCCATAACATAAGCTCTGCTTACATTGAAATGTCCAAGACTACTGTGTTTAGGTTCGAAGGGCACAGGAGCAAATTACATTACTGGGCAAACAGATAAAAGAACTTATCTCTTTATACTGGCGTGCCACATCCCTGAGGCGTAGGGAACGGTTCCAACAGCATTCTGAACGTGCTGGCAGACAGATTTGATTGTCATTACATTAACCATTGTTCGATGATGCATGACAAATTTAAATAAACCAATCCATGGTCAAGAGATTGGGAGACAAGGGTTTGATTATGTCAACGTCAAGGTCAGCTGTCAGGTCTTTCGCTGTTTGCACATTCGGATAGATGCCATTTGTTTGTGAAGGAAGAAGAAAGATATGAGACGGCAGGACGGCAGAATAGCGGGAAAACTATTATAGTTATGCGATTGTCTAGTAAAAGTCCTGTTGAAATACAAAACCTGTAGCGTTTTATTGGATGACAGAGCCTGGAGCAGTTCGACCCGGGCGAAAGACGAGTCAAGGTGTCCGACATATACAATATAACAATGTTAATTTATAATAATTACATACTGAAATTCTATTTACGTATCTACTAATAAAAGTGATCTAATGTTGATTTAAATAAATAAATGTAAATGTATTTGTCTAGACCCCAAGTGGGCCTGTTTGTTTGCTGACTTCATTGTATACAAATGCGAATTAAATTTCTCCTTGTGATAGTATTGAATGAAAATGATTAGAATTTGTAATATCTCAGGTGTCCCGCGAGGAGGTGACAGTGATTTTCTACGACGAGAGCGGTTGGAAAGCGCCGGCAACTATCGTCCTGGTCCACAAGCTGTTCGCGATCGTCATAGAGACGCCGCCCTATCGCGACCCCAAAACCACCGACCACGTCAACGTGAGTTATACCCATTACACACTTAACGTGTCACTAGTCATGCTAACCAGTGCGGGGAAAGGATCAAAGTACGAGGAGGCTTCTTGGCACTTAGCACATGTCTTCGAACTTTTTAGGTTTGAGTTTCTTAGGATGACATGCTGGTTTTCTTCATCGTACAGTATGGCCGACATAATTTTCTCTGACAGAATTTAGTGCACGACTGTTTTCGAACACATGACCTTTAGAATCGGAAGGTGAGGCTTTTACCCTTTGAGGAGCCATTATTACGTCACACGAATTTCATGATTTGGAGCCCCTTCTCGTTTTTGCATAAGTGATCACATTTCTGTGACCCCCTCTCCTCTGATAAGTTACGAAAAGTGCTCCATTAGCATTTTTCTATTGGACACATTCTTATATAATTATAAAATTAAACTCATCAGTCTACATGTCTAGATTGTAATGAAAAACTAAACATTAGCAAAATTAGCAGAAGACAGGTGTCATTATAGGAAAGAAAAAAGAAGCTAGAACCATTCAGTCGCTAAGTGAGACGTTCGACATCAGCTCACAGCCTAAAGTCGCCGTCGTACAAAATGAGTTTTCCTTCCCATCTCCAGGTTATGTTCCGGTTGCAGCGAGCCAACGCCATATCCGAGGACGACCAGAGCAAGCCTTTCCCCTTCGAGTACATCCCCGACAACCCAGGTACCGCGCGCAAACCTGCCCCCGACCTCGCCGTCCTGGCAGCCTTGTTGGCGCGCCCCGACCCCGTCTCCTCCACCACCCCCTCCCTCGACACCACCTCCATCTCCACCCGCTCCGCCGCCACCCCCTCCACCACCACCCCCTCGCCGGAAACCGTCGACGTAGAGATGGTAGACCCCACGGAGAGGAGCCTCAACGAACTGTTGGACCAGGTCGCGGAGTTGGACGAGATTTACTCGGAGAATCGCACCAGGTTAGAGAACGTCGCGCTGTCCGAGGACGACGTCGAGGATTTCAACGACGCCGGGACGTACACCAGCTTGCAGCTCGCCTTCCGCAATCCGGTCGATATCGCGGAAGCGGAGCCGGACGAGGACGTTCAGGTTCATTCGTTCCGCGGACCTATCATCGAGTTCACTCACCTGAAGCCGGAGTCGGAGGATGCGCCGCCGTTGCCGCCGAAGCGCGTTCGGAAATCCTCCAACTCCTTCAAGTCGAGCCAGACGTCGGTCGATAGCATCCTCAAGCCCGGCAAGCAGATCCCCGTCGCTCGAAATCCGCCCGGAACGAACGATAAGGTCATAACCGCCGCGAAGAGCGAGCCCGCGCTCCCTCCGGTCAAAAAACGCTCGTTCTTCGACCGCTTCTTCCGCAGAAGGCGCAAGTCCCCGTCGAGCGTCGGATCCGAAAGCAAAAGTACCTCGAAACCTATCGGGCGGTCCGTTAGCAGCGTTTCCGGCATCCGGCCGTCCAAGTTGAAATCGTCGGTTTCCCACACCTCGCTCAAGGACAGCGCGTCCACGACCGGCCTGAGCTATGCGGACAGCATCACGCACATCTCGTTACACGCGGACGAGAACGACAAGTCGGCGTCTCAGAGCTCTCTCCGCCGACCTGCCAGCTCGCATCCCCTCCATCCCCTCCATCCCCTCCATCCCCTCCCGCCGACGGACGGCGACACTATCCTGGTGGCGGAGAGCGTGCTAGCCTTGGACGCGTCCGCCTTTAGGAAGTTACAGGACGACTTGGAGTTAACGGACGCGGAACATTACGCTCTGTACATGGCCGTGGCTCCGCACGCTACTGTGTCCGAATTCGATGAGTCCAGTTGCTACTACTCGCCGATAGATGGCAGTAAATTTCAAAGCTAATTTAGGAAAAAATATATGAGTATCGTTTCGATAAAAACAAAAGTTTTAATGATACATAAAGTCAATCTAGTATTTCGAGTACGTTTACATTTTCTAGTCTAATTGTTACCGAACTGACTCGGTATTGACCACTCTATGCAATATAATTGTGGTGATTCTGTTGTTGTATTTCGTAATTGAAACTGATTCGAATTGTTGCTATCCTTTTCTTACTACACTGAAATGAAAGAGACCGCTAGTAGTATTTAGTTCGTTTTAGTAAATGCAACAACAGAGTAATTTATCCACTTTCAAATGTTTTATAGCGTTGCGTGACGTCATAGATATTTTTTTTTTGCTAGTCCTTTTCGAATACCAAATATTTGTACGAACGCTTAAATCATTTAACGGTACAATCCAATGCAATGGTAAACGATAAAAATACATATTTAAGATTCTTAAAAAAAAACGGGCTCTTATAAACGCAAAGTCTAGTTACCCTATCCTCCATACTCCATAACCTAGCCAAATACCATCGGAATATACCATAGATCAGAAATATTACTTTGACTATAGAATGTTGTCGTAAATCGGGACTGAACAACGTTAGCACATCAAGTTACGTTTACAAATGTTTTTATTTCGTTTCCAAAACAACACAAATTTACTGTAATGATAAAACCTATTCGCTCTTAACTTGGTCCGTGTAACAGTTCCTCGAGGTGATTTATAATGTCGTTATACAGAAGCGCTTCAGATCGTCAAGAAGTTAGATATCACAATCTATATTTTGTCTCCTGTGTTCATACCACGTTCATACTCATGTGCGCGCTCTATAGCGTATTTTGCTTCTAAAGATGTTTGTTTGAATGTAAACTAAAATGTACTTTAAATGTTCTAGCTAAGAGGCGGAAAACGTTGATGCAATCGTTAATGCATTGCGAGCCTGAAAGTAAGTGTCAATCCGCTTTGTTACTTCGGCGATGTGAAAGGTGCAAGGGATAACCGTTCCTATCTTCATGGTGATAACATTTAGTTTTCTGTCACTTATCTATGGAGATCCGAGTCAATTTAACTGGACTTTGGTCTTTTCGCAAGATGTGAGACATAACTGTGCATATCTACATATTAATAAGGTTTCATTTTATGTGACTTACATATATATGGAGATACACACAATTTAACTGAATTTTGGTTTACCTTATCTACAGAGTAATAAGTCTTACTTTACTGTAACTTAGCTATAAAGATACGAGTAAGTTTGATTACCTGGACATTGGTTTACTTTGCACCTTTTATAACGCGAACATATAAACAATATTATATATTGTAATGTAAACTAATACGTATGGGATGGTATTGAACGTTGGTGGAGGATATATGTACATCTATTTATTTATTTGTAATAAACTAACAAATTAACAAATATTTTTAATAAATGATAGATGATAATGGAGAAAAATCATGTAATAAGGGGTATTCCCCATAATGCTATAAATAGATAGTAAATAAACTTCGTGTGCTCCTGTTGGGTAATTATTTTGGATTATATATTTGATTGAGACTCTTTCGGTCGGGCTGGTCTATACAATCGTATTGTAAGTATTTAAAGTAACGAGTTACTATCGAAATAAATAAGATACAATTATAGGCTTAAAATTTTGGGCCTAAAACCCATGTTGCTATGAGAATGCTATCGTTATCTTGGCAACGGCACTACATTAAAAATCATAGCTGCAAATATATTGGACATTAGTTGTCAATATATTGGGAGTAAGCTGCCAACGTATTGGGCGTTGGGTGATATATTGGGCGTAAGCTGTCAATATATTGTGCTTAAACTGTCAATGTATTGGGCGTAAGCTGTCAATGTATTAGACACTAGCTATCATTGTATTGGGCGTTAGCGGTTATGTATTAGACGTTATCTATCAATGTATTGGGGGTAAACTGTCAATAGATTGGGCGTTAACCGTAAATGTATTGGGCCTAAGGTATTAATAAGGTCTAATAGGATTTAATACCATTAACAATTTAGTTAGCTGAAATTGTTTTGTTTTATTTTAAGTTGTTGTATTGATTATCGCAATATTTTTGGTTTTTACTTCTGTTATTGTTGTGAAATGTCTATTCGTGCTTTGTTATTATTTATTATGTTATTAGCATATTCATGGTGTGTTGAGATTACAAGGTGGTTTCCCATACTCTACCGGAATATTGTGGGGTGTCTGAACATTATAATAACTGTTGGCCATTTTGTGTTTTTCCTATAAACACAAATTGGTTGTAGAATAAACACAAAATGGCAAGGAAATGTGTTGTTTAAATTAGTTTCCATTTATTCATTGACATTTTAATGACAAACATAGACCATTAACTCCACGCAGCTAATTATGCGTTAATAGGACATTATACGTTTAATTAGTTTCACGTAGACGTGAGACATGCATTTTGTGTCGTATGTCAATGGCATAAAGATCACTGACACTATGACTTAATAGTCTATCTATCTATATACCTATCTTCGTTACTAGTCTTAGGCTAATGTGGATATGTGTGCTCACTACTTTATATTAGTTCTTAGTAATCAGTCGGCACTCTTGGCTTATACATAAGCCGGGTTCCTACAACATACGAACATCCGTTAGCAGAAAAAAATCATGACTTATAATACAATAATCCAGGTATTTACTAATTTTTTTCACTATAAACGGGATATTTACTATAATTTATATGTTATTCTGTTTCCCGATATTTTCTTCTGCGCTGTAGGTCATGGGTTCGATTCCCTGCCAGTACAAACAATTGTGTATTGAACATAGATGTTTGTTCTGTGGGTGTTATAAAGTATCATAAGTAAGTTTTTTTGTATGTATTAAATATACAAATAAATAAATAATGCCGGACATTTCACACAGCATCATCTGGCCCCAAAGTAAGCAGAGCTTGTGTTCTGGGTACCACATGACTGATATACTACTTAAATACTTTTTCTTTTTTGTAATTACATACATATTATAAATAGAAACACCCAGACCCGAGACAAATACTTGCAGATCATACAAATATTTGTCCCGCGGCGAGAATCGAACTCGCAACCTTCTGCGGCTCAGTCGGACCTTAGCCCATTGCGCCACAGAGGTCGTCAATAAGTATTTTATCACCTGGTTTTCATAGTACAAGTTGTGCTGTTTGGTGCGGATTGTCCATCAATATTATATACATTAATAATATAAATTGTTCATGATTAGACCATGATTGTGACCGCTTTCATCTGTGCCGAAATATCGGGAAACAGGAAAACTCATAAATCTTGGAAATACCGGTTAGCGTTTAAGTTATGTAAACAACAATGATAATTTTGTATAAGAAAGAACTTTCTGCCCGCGTACTACGTAACTCGCGACTATTAGCAATAGATGTGAATTGTGCGATCAATGCTGTCACTTACACATTATATACACTTTATATCTATCCTACATATATATCGGCCTACTTTAAACCTAATTATTGACATATCCACACACATACCCTCCCACGAGCACTGGAGCAAGTGAATAGAATGATTGGGCGAACAGACAAGAACAAGTCTTAGGCCGACAACAAGCGTGTGATACCTCCATGTATTACAAGCGTCAAAGCTTCCGTAATAAGTGTTTTCTTCAACTTGCGCCCGATTTCCTGTCGTATTGCTGTTGTCCTAGGCCGCCTAGCCTAGGTGTCATCAGTCAACTGAATACCTAACTGGAATTACTAGATTATTTTCTATTGTTTATTAAAACATCGCCTTAACTAATTAAAATACAAACAAACTACTATAATCCTCGGTCTCGTTAGACACCTAAAATTTCTAGTTACTTAGTTCATTTGAGGATGTGTAACGAGGGTAGTCAGAGGCTAGTCACACACCACACACACACACGTTCGTTTTTTTAAGGTTCTAGGCCTTCACCATTTAAGACCACTGGCATTACTCACATAAATCAAATGTAATAAATCCTATGTTTAAGTGGCAATGACTATATTTAAACGATTATCAGCGTGTGCTTTTATTTGAAATACATTAAGTATTTTAAACTACGATTATATTATATTAAAAATTATATTATATTAAAAAACATGACGAAATTGGTTTGGCAGTGGACGGATAGGCTCGAGCCAAACAACTAGTTTTGGTTGACAGTAAAACTTATAAATTACACAATGGTGCTGATTCTGTTGTCCAATTTCTAACTAAACTAAAATAGTTGTGTCTTTTCTTACTACACTGAAATGAAAGGGACCGCGGTAGTCTCATTTAATTCGTTTTAAAAATGTGACAGAATCACTATATATGTAGTATTATTTAGAAAGTATAAACTTAATACATTAATATTTTGTAAGAATAGAAATGCTTGAGTGTTTTGATATTAAAGATTTTATAAGTATTTTTGGTAAGCTAAAACTGTACTTACCTAACGTGCACGATTTTATAAAATGTGTGTTAATGCAAGATCATAAAATTATAGTTTATCTGAAAGATTTTGGTACAATGTATTAAGAAGTATTTACAAAAATTAAATATTACATTTTGGCAAAGGTTTATATTAGAAGTATTTAATGTTTACAAGTGAACAGCTCAGCTGAAACTTTATCGAAACTACATCGATATAAATTATAGAGATTTGTAGTTGTATTAAAAATTCGTCATTGTTGTGTTATAAAGAATTAAAACTATTATTATTAAAGTTCTTTGCGGAAATCATTCACCAATCAATATTGTTAGATAATATTTTATCTATATTAGTAGGGATTCTGTTGTTTAGTCGGACTAAGTAAAATTTCGTAAAATATGATCTTATTTCGTTCCCTCACAGTTCAAATTAGCGCATACATTTAACTGACGTCATTCAACTTACTATATTGACGCGTGACTGTTTACAGTAGCGATGTAAATGAAATAAATAAATTTAATAAATAAATCATGCATAAAAAAAACAAAATAACCCATACAAAGGTTTAAACTTTAATAAGAACAAAATAAGAACGTTCGTAATTTACGAAATTTTAGCAGATCCGGCAAAACATCAGAATCACTACCATATATCACTTTTAGCAGTAAAGGGTTAAGGCAGAAATGAAATTTACATGGAAAGCAGATTGCCAGCTCCTGTCTGGTTTACCGGCAACCTGTTTAGATAATAATAATATTTTTCACTTTTGTATGGTAATAATGTCTAGCATAGCTTGAGTGATGAGAGATTCTATATTAATGTGCTAATAAGAAGATTCTTTTATTTACATCGCAGCAAAACTTACCCCCAGTATTTGGTTGCTTAATCATCATATGTTTTGTATTATTTTAGTAACATAATACAACTATTTAATTGTATTAAAACGTTTGACACAGCACCATCTAGCCCCAAACTAAGCACTGCTTGTATTATGGTGACCAGATGACTGAGAAAACTTGTATAATTGTAAATACATACTTATGTCACCCAGACCCAGTCCTTGATGGGGATCGAACTAATACCTAATACCACAAGGTATTAGGTTGCAGAAGCCAGAGTGACTACCGGCTGAGCTGTGAGGCCAATTTGTTGTATCAATATACCTAAATACTTATGATACCACGAGTATACCACCTGTTATGGATCTCTTGATACAATCAACGTCTATCAGTTTCGAATCAATCATATACGATGTATTTAAATGCTTAGTACGCTAAACACGGATCCTACCACAATCGTACTTTGTAAATTGGTCGAGTTATAGTGTGACACAAACTTCACATTGTAACTAGCGATAGAAGCCGATTGAAATTGCAGCGATCCGTAATACCAATTCATCAATAGTACCTGAAAGCTATTAGTATCAATGATTTGATAGTATCAAAATTCCATAATCGCCCCGCAGGTTCCCATAGTACAAGTTTGATGACCTTGATTTTAGATGGTGTATATATTTATATGGGATCAGTAATGATGATTTTGTGACCTTTTATCGCCCATTCTGTACCAAGTCTTATAGATAAACTCTCGTAGCGTAAAACAAACGTATTTCAGAATTCAAAAAGGCAATGACTATTGCATGTGTTACTATTAATTAGTAGGTACAACGGGTAAAAGTAGCTTCCCATCATATCAGTACAGACGTTTATTTAGAACACACACAAAGAAATGAATGTTAAATAAAGTTATGTTAAAAAGACGTTAAAAAAATTAAAACTAAATAATATAAGTATAAGAACCCATCCAGATGGGTACCTAAACCTTTACCTACCTACTAAAGACGTCCACGATCGACAGTGTGTGTGTCCAAATTAATCCAGTTTCAGTATGGCTGGTAGTAACACGGGCAACAAAGAACGCCATTGCTTTTTTGTATATATCTTTTTCGTTTTCGCAATATCCACGAGCGTTTGTCTACAAAGGTATTCCCCTAGTAATAAGTACTGATTCTGGAAAAGGTACGAATTGTTTTTTTTGTGGCATGGTTGTGGTATTGGTATAATTGTTGTAAAGTTGTTTGTTCACACATATTCATATTAGCTTAAGATTTGTCTGTGTTTGCATGTTTTGAGTTGCCGTTAGCGAGGTCAGATTCTTGTACAAAAGTATATGATGTATTTGCATTGAATAATGTAACCCTCTGACTAGCCCCTTGGACAGTCGATTAAAATCTACATAATTAGATACCTGAGAGCTAATGTTCAGAAATTGAGATAAATATCTCATGCTGATGACGTTATAATTTCACCCGAAATTATGAATTATCAACCGGGCTATCATAGCAGCCGCGTCAAAGGATATCTCTATGGAGAAACGTCAAAATTGACATGTAAAGTTTGGGCTTAATGTTAGTTTCTCTACAAGGCAGTCGAGAAAACCGGCTGGTGAGATGACGTCGTCTGCGTGAGCTATTAATGTTTCTTTCTGAGCATTAGCTTACTGATGTATCTAGGTAGTACGGAAAATAATAGAAAATAATCTCATATATTACTTACATTACAATTTATGTAAATGTTTGTAGGTTTGTTAGTTACTCATTACTCATACACGTCGTAACAGCTAAACCGATTTAGATCTACGGATATCCATACTAATATTACCTGCGTTACGTTAGGTTACGTCCATACTATTCTAAAATCAGACTTTTGAATCAATTTGCATTGCACTAGACGATTTATACAACTACAACTGGAGCTTTCTTCTCATTCAGGGGACGCTGTAGTCCCTGAGACAGTTTATAGATGCCCAGCATCTACATATATCTTCTTTACGAGAGCCCTGGTGACACAGTACTCCCGCCTTTAGATCTTAAAATCGTGGCTCCGCATCCATTCGTGCACCAATTAATTTTTCAGTTCGAAAAATATATGCGCGCTATCAACAATGTCATGTAAGATTACAGTGCGCCCCAGAGGCTCCTTTCATGATTTTGACACATGTCATCGAACTTCTTAGGTTCTCCGATATGCTAGTTTCCTCGCGATGTTTTCATTCGTCGCACATACATTTGGAATATCAGTGAGGAAATCCATTGGATCTGGCACGACCAGATTCGAACCCACCCTTCAGATCCGACGACTACCTACACCACTACTAGTGTTCTTGAATAGATAGTAATATGACCTTTAATAGCGTATTTTTTTAAACATATGCTCCTCATTATATTTTGGTATAACGCAAGAGAAACCACAGGTTAGTTTAAAAATATAGGGCGCATATAGTAAATTTGAATTAAAAATACTATAGCTATGCATGGTTTTTCTTGATTTTGTCTATGTGTAGTTTGTTATTATGGACCGATGACTTTCCATACACAAGGTCTCGATAAAATTGAGCTTAACGCGAACGTAAGCACAAATTTCTCTCAGTCGCGTTTTGCCCACCAAGTCGCAAGGACGTCAGTTTAATTTGTAGTATCCATTGTGTGTTGATCATCGATCTTAATTAAAGGGCTGTGTTTAAAATGGCAATGTACGACACTCACTGCGGACTAGCAGTCGAAGCTAATCCGTAGAAGCTAGTATTTTGGCGTATCTCGTCTATGAAATGCTAGGTCTTTTTGTATAGAAAGTCATTGTTATTTACTGAGTTTGTGATGTAGAATTTTAGTATAAAGATATAATTACATATGAAGGCATGCTTCAGCATCGCGCCACTTTAAATTGTTTGCCATAAATGCAGATAAGTCTTGAAACGTCAATTGTTGAGTAGTATTAAACTGCTATGCTGAAGTATTTTTACTTATGTAGCTCAATTTTATATGTAGGTGTTGCATGTTTTGTTTATTTCGTTTAATTCCAATTTGTACTCTATATCATAACAATTTAAATAATCTAAATGTCAGGTTTCGTTGTGAACGCGAATACCAAATTTTAATGAATTAAACGAAATACACCTATTATTTTTAATTCGTCTATCTCATAACCACATATTAGCTAAAGCCTTTAAATCTGTGCAATGTCAAAAACATACTTTAACGACACAATAGCTAATTATGGTGTTTATGAGTTAGACGATCTGTGTATATAGTTAAGATTATTGCTTTCGTGAATACTAATTTATTTATATACTTTCAGGATCGTCCTTTAAACCCGAGCTTATCAAAAAAGAACAGAGTGAGTTTTTACATACCTACGTACTTACCTTTATTTTTAAACTTACTAGGTAAGTAAAAGTAAAAATGTCAAGTCAAAAGATATTTTATTCAATACAATCACAAGGATCACTTTGAAACGTCTTACATACTAAGTGAATTTAGGTGAATTTAGGTCCTCCTAACCCAAGCCCGTGAAGAACTGACAAGAAACTCGTTCTGGTCCTAACGCTTTTTTGCATCTTTTAATTACCTTAATTACAAAAACGTCTGCCTGTCTGTCTGAGGACAGAGCAACATGAGGGCATGCATTCTTATCTATAATATAGTCATTTATAATATAGGTATACGCTTTCTTCAAAGGCTCAAAGATCAAAAGTCAAAACATTATTTATTAAAAACAATAAAATAACGAGGACCATTTTGAATCGTCTTCTTACATGCTAGTGAATCCAGGCGACAGTTCCTTCTAACCCCAAGTTATAAAAGAATCTGGCAAGAAACTCGTCTGGTCTTTACACTTTTTCGAATGATTCTTGCTAATTTTGTTACGGATGCTGAGTCCAGTTGAAACACATTTATTCCAAGCTTATTTGGCATATAAATAATTTGTTATGTTATAATATGCTTTAAAAGACAGTTTCAGTTTTATTACATTTTTTTATTTGGTAATCGACAAATCTAACACGTCACGGGTTACTCCCAAAAGGCTTGTTGTGTTTCGATGAAACTTGTTAGAGATACATTTGGACCTGGTATTACATAATAGCCCTGATTCGCTAGTTTCTCCAGACTAGCTAGTATTTTCTAAAATACGAACGACCTTATTATGCCACTACCAAAGTCCAAATTAGAGTAACACTTTTTAAATCCTTCGGCTAATATGAGATTGTAGAACCCTAAGGGCTGATAATTATGATGCCTTGTATTCTTGATATTAAAATGACAAAGAACAACCAAACTTAAACGTCTTAATCTATTGTGACCTACTGCTGGACAAAGATCTCCCCCATTATCTTCCACTCTTAAGGCCAAGGTTAGCTAGCATAATAAGTGCTTATAAGATACTGTTGTACCTTAAGCATACTGTTGTGGACAGATCGGTCGTCGACAACGCAACAGTTATTAGGGATTTCTTCATACAATCAATGTTTTTCAGGTCCGCCGCATCAGCACATGTACTCTCCAGTGTCTCCGTACCAAGAACAGCAACAGGTAATATATCTACAAACTAAACATTACTCTAAATTTTGTTATACAACGTGGAACTACAATGATGCTAAAAAACGAATTTGTGGAAGATGCTAACAACCCTTCATGAACTAGAAAAAAATTTGGTTAAATAAATAAATAATCTCGGACATTTCACACAGTACCACATGACTGATATACTACTTATATACTTTTTTTGTAAATACATACATATTATACAAATTGTAAATACACATAGAAACACCCAGACCCGAGACAAATACTTGCAGATAATATAAACATTTGTCCCGCGGCGGGAATTGAACCTTCTGCGTCTCAGCCAGACCTTAGCTCACTGCGCCACAGAGGTTGACCAAGAGGTTGTGTAGCTTTTATGTTATTTTCAGAATTATCATAATAATTTCACGATCACACAATATACATAGTTGTAATAGATCTACGAACACGGGCGTTCGGGTCCGATGATTGACGAAATTTGCTAAAACGCCAACCATAAATCGTAATACGATGCTACAGACGACGCATACATACAAACATAGATAAACAAACACATTAAAATAAAAACACCCCGCTTTGGTTCGGTTAAAAATTTACATTCATACATAGCTACACAAACACATTAATCTAAAAACACCCCTCTTTGGTTCGGTTAAAAATTTACATTCATACATAGATACACAAACACATTAATCTAAAAACACCCCTCTTTGGTTCGGTTAAAAATTATCATACGTGGTTTCTATTCTTACACATTTTAGTTCATTTTATTTGTTTAATAAAGTTTATCGAAATAGAACTGTCTTCTTTATTATCATCTCGAAGCGGTCTGTACGTAAAATGTTGTAGGAGCACTCACGTTAAAAAAATAATAATATTCCAGCGCTGGGTTCCGGAACAGATGAGCAACCTGAACGTTGCCAGTTCCCTGAACCCCTTCACTACGTCCGACATGTCGATACCGTGGCAGTTCCAAGGCCTCGCGCCCGCGCACGCCTACGCGTCTTTGTCCTCCATGACGCAACCTTCTCCTATGGGACAGATGTCCCCTAGCATGGCCCAATCACCTGGACACGCCCAAATGGCCGTATCTCCGGGGTTACAGCACGGAGCCCTGTCCCCTGGAATGGGGCAAATGGCCGGATCTCCGGGGCTCCAACATGGGACGTTGTCTCCCGGGATGGGGCAGATGGGACACGTTTCCCCGGGACTACAGCAAGGGGCGTTGTCCCCCGGGATGGGGCAGATGGGGCACGTTTCTCCGGGACTGCAGCACGGGACGCTATCGCCCGGGATGGGACAGATGGGACACGCGTCGCCGGGACTCCATGTGCCGATGGGACATGCATCTCCGATGGGACATATCTCCCCAGGGTTGCAACAACAACAACAACAGCAGCAGCAGAATTATCAGCAGGTACATATGTTTAAGATCTTAGTAACTAGGCTAGGTGTAAGGGATGTGCACAGTGAGACAACTGGTTACGAAAAAAGGTCAAAGGGTTGGGAGAGGCAAACACGTCCGCGCATAATCAATCGTAAAGATCTCTGCCTAATAGTAATTTTGCTAAGCGCCACAAGGCACGCGCCCCCCTCCCTGATTGCATGCGTCTCCCGCGCCATCATTCCAACACTGCATTTATTAAATTTACTTACAAAACAAGAAGAAATATAGCTACGTACTTAGGTATGCATAGGTATGTAAGATCAAAGTTAAAATTACTATAATGTACTATCGATAAGATTACGTGTCGCCTACATTCCCCTCCCTAGTGCTGCTACAGCACTCATTACCCGAGATAAGCGCGATGCGAGTCGCGTTCCGCCGTAGTAGGCTGGACTTTGTCTTAACGTCGACCACCCGCACTCGGCCATCTTTGCCGGGTAGAACAGCCTGTATCAAACCTTTCGGCCATACATTTCTAGGGGAGTTAGGGTCCACGATTAAAACTAGATCTCCCACTTGCAAGGGTCTTTGTTCCTCGTGCCATTTCTGTCTTGGGCGCATTTCGGGTAGGACTTCGCGTACCCAACGCTTCCAAAACATATCAGCTAGTTTTTGAGACAGGCGCCATTGTTTTCTGAGGTATGTATCTGACTCATCAAAAACACCTATAGTAGGTAGGTTGGACGATGTTCCTAGTAAAATGTGATTAGGGGTTAGAGTTTCATTACTATTCGGTTCTACTGTGACATGGGTGAGGGGACGGCTGTTTATTATTATTTATATTTCGGCTAACACTGTTTGAAGTGTCTCGTCGCGTGGCGCTCGTTATTTTAGTATGACCTTAAGTGCGTCTTTTATGCTTCTGATCAGCCGTTCCCAAGCCCCTCCCCAGTGAGGGCTAGCAGGTGGTAAGAAAACCCACGTCGTTGCCATGCTGTAGGTCGTCACTCCGACCTTGAGACTTTCCGCGTTCAGTTCCATTATGCATTTTCTTAGTTCCGTGTCAGCTCCTCTCAGATTAGTCCCGTTGTCAGAGTATAGGTAACGAGGCCAGCCTATTCTGGCTGCCATTCGTCGCAGAGCCATTATAAGTGCGTCTGTAGTCAGCTGATTCACTATCTCAACGTGAATAGCTCTCACAGTCAGACAGGTAAATATAACACCATACCTCTTTTCTCGACGTCGACCAACGGTTACTTCTAAGGGTCCAAATAGATCCACTCCGGTGAAAGTGAAGGGGCGCTGATGATGAGCAAGCCGCGCTTCAGGTAAGTCACCCATTCTGGGTGGATAGGGCCGTGCCCTCTTTATTCTACAAAACCTGCATTTGGAACTTATGTATTTCACAGTGGGTCGTAATCGTATGATCCAGTACCTCTGTTTTAGTTCATTCACGACCATTTCCTGGTTTCCGTGATAAGCTTTTATATGGTAATCTTGCACGATGAGGTGCGTGACGTGACAGCGGCCGTCCAGGATCACGGGATGTTTTACATAGGTTGATATTCCAGGTGCGGCATCAATGCGGCCAGCGAGTCTCAGGAGGCCATCATCTCCTATTATAGGTGATAAGGTAAGTAATCTACTTTTTCTATCTAATTTTTTATTATGTTCCAGGTTGTACAGGTCATCTGGGAAAGCTCTCATCTGAGAGTACTTCAGTAACATAGTCTCAGCGCGTTCCATCATCGTGCCATCTGCACCAACACTGGATACCTTTTTACATTAATCTATAAAAGATAAAACCACACACATAGACCTCACCAGTCGAAGCCAAGAGGAAAACCTTTCTGGTTTGAGAACAGCAGGTAAACACAGAGGCGCAACGTAGATATTATTTATGCATTCAAGGTCCACGTCACGAACATCAGGTAGCTGTATCTTTGATTCAATCGGCCACGTAAATTACTCCTTATATAAAAATGACGGTCCATATAGCCACTCATTTTTTAGGGTTTTTATTTCGCAGGTTTCTCGTGTGGCAATATCGGCGATGTTCATTCTCGTAGGTATGTATTTCCATTCATTAATTTTCGTCACTTCGTCTAGTTCGCCGAGGCGGTGAGCGATGTAAGCTTTATAATCTCGTGCATCGTTGCGTATCCAATGTAAAACGGTCGATGAGTCACACCAGAATATCTTTTTCTCGGCCTTTATTCTATGCTCGTTGATTATGTTATCGGCTAATCGTCCCGCCATAACAGCCGCTTGTAACTCCAAGCGCGGCATTGATGCATACTTTACAGGCGCGACTCGACATTTACTGGATACAAAAGCGACTTGAATATTTGGTTTCCAATCAATCCAACGGCAGTAAGCGACAGCGCACATCGCCTGAGTTGACGCATCACAGAATACATGTAGCTGTAGGTTTCTATAGCCAACGGCGATCGGTGCCGGCGCCGGCAGCGCGCTATTTAGTGTATCTGTACTGGGGTCGTGCGTCTCGCTCTCGCGCATAGGTACAGGGTGCTGTGGACTTCTAGTCGCGGACTCGTAGTGCCTAGGTAGGCGAATTTGATCGATGTTTTTCATTAAGCTTAGCCATCCGGTCCATTTTATAAATATTTGGTCTGTTATTTCGTCGTCCCAGCTGATACCAGATCTCCAGGTATTTTGTAACATGATCTTGCCTTTGATCGTGATAGGCGAAAGAAATCCATAGACGTCGAAAATGGACATTAGCACACGTAGCATTTCTCGTTTAGTAGGTTTCTTTTGTCCAAGCAATATGGGCAAAGGAATTATTTTTAATGACACATCGAATCCTAAATTATCATCAGTCGGAAACCAAATTAGACCCAGTGTACGTTCTCCTTCATTAAGTTGTCCATTTTTAAATGTTACAGATGTCGATCTCAGGTTTTCTTTGGGTAAATCTTGAAGTACAGACTGAATATTAGATGTCTAATTTCTTATCTCGAATCCACCTTGTTTGTGAATGAAGGTGACGTCATTCACGAGTTGATTTGCCGTTTGTTCATTATGTAGCGAGTCTATATAGTCATCAGCATAGTGTTGTATATGTATAGCTTGCACAGCGGCCGGCATTGTTGACTGAAATCTTTCGGCATTTTTGTTTTTTATAAACTGAGCGATAAATGGGGAGCAGTTTGCGCCGAAGATAAGGCTAGTCATGACCCAGGTTTGTATGGGTTCTTCTGGTGATTCTCGCCATAAAAATCGCAAAGCGTTTCTGTCAACATCTCGAATTTTGATTCCTAAAAACATGTCTTTTATGTCACCGGTCACTGCCACTCTATTTTCTCGAAATCTTAGCATTATCCCGTAAAGTGAGGTAAGTAGGTCAGGACCTTGCAGTAGGTAGTCATTTAAACACACGCCTTTATTTCTAGCTGCGGCGTCAAATACCAGTCGTAATTTTTGCTTATTAGGGTTGTCGACTCGGAAATGTGGTAGGTACCATATTTTATTTGGGCTTTCGGTTTTTGTGAATGGTGATGCGTAATCGTTACTAAACAGGTGGCCAATTCTATCTTTATAACGCTCTGCAAAGTTTGGTTTCGCTTTCATTTTTCTTTCAATACTATTTAGTCTTGTTAGTACGTTATCATAAGAGTTAGGCATTTCACCGAGTGTATCTTTCCATGGGAGTCCCACATACCACCTTCCATCATTCAAAGTGGCAGTTTGTTGAAGGTGTTCTACTGCTTTTACATCTAGTAGGTTTTGACGAGGCTTACTTGTCACTCCAATAGATTCCATCGCAAATGACTGACGGCTCTCGTCTTGCATTTCTCGTAAGATATGCTCACATTCATAATTATTTTCTTCTGAGAGGAACATAGTAGACTACTTCACATCCTGATCGATCGTCGACTCGATACGAATGCAACCGTGCATGCACCACCCCAAAGGAGTGCGGATGAAATAGGGATCAGTTGGTTTACCCTTAATTATTTCCAACGGTAAAAGTAAATCGTAATTGTCCTGTCCTATCAAAAGTTCCGGTTTATATTGACCGTCACAAATCACATTTTTTATTTCTGGTTTCGTCAGTTCATAATCGCTCATGTCTACGGCAGTAACATTTTGCACTGGTAAGTTCATGTTTGTTACACTGCGCGCACGAATCGTAAACTTAGTTCCTTCACTGTTAAAAAGGTCCAGGTTGAGTACCTCACTATAGCACACTACTTCACTATTGTCCCACGCACCGCACTCACGCAAGAATTGTTTATTGCCGCGTAATCCTATTTTCGATGCGAGCGCAGCGCTTATCAACGTCACCGTTGAACCGTCATCTAGCAGCGCGACGCTACGAAAAGTACCGTTAGGTCCGTGTAGGTATATGGGCACAGTTTTTAACAAAACTTTACGGCAGTTCATTTAAAGATGGTTCACGGTTTCCACTCGCGTCTCAGTCTCTGTCTCGGTAACATCGGTTATGTTTACACAATTATTCGGCACTGAGTTTTTATTCACTATGTAATGCAACAGACGGTGATGCGATAGTCCACATTTGTCTACGTCACAAACCGGTGCAGTACAGCTATCTTGTTTATTCCGCGACGTCAGACACTTGTAACAAATACCGTGCCGTTTCACAAAGGACCATCGGTCCCTACGCAGGGATTTTTTAAACTTTTTACAGTCTTGTAATAAGTGCGCAGATACATGACAATACCCACACTTATCATTACTTTATTGTTCATTGTTCATCACTAATTTACGATGTTTATAGTTCTCGTTGTAACTTTGTTTACCAAAACTTTGCATATATGGTAGGTTTACAGATGTTTTTGTTATTTTCATAGCTTCTTCACTGAGAAAATCGGACAAAATCAGCAGTTTCGGTTTTTCAGTGTCACTGATAAGAGGATAGCTGTAATCAGTCCATTTGGAGATCAGTACTATCGGTAGTTTTGCCAAGACCACCGAAACAATGTTCATTCCTTTCAGGTAATCTTCACGTCCGATGGCAGTCTCAGCTGCGACACAGTTCTCACCGAAAAAGGAATAATATATTTCTGATACTCTTGTGCCATGGGGCGTAATTTACTTATGTCATGTAGAATTCTGGATATTATTACATCAGGATTTCCAAATTGAAGTTCTAGTGTGTTCATGACATCGACTGCAGAAGTAGCACCAATGAGTAAGGCTGTAACTGCTTCTTTAGCTGGTCCTTGAAGGCTCTTCCTCAGTCGCCACAGGTTTTCTTTGTCACTAAAATTGCACACTTGGGAGGACTCTTCAAAGGCTTGCTTGAACTGTAGCCATTCAAGTGGGTCACCAGAGTATTTTGGTAAGTCTCTCGGTGTACACAATCGGTTCAGCATTCTGTCATTAGATTTGCTGGCACCAGTAGCGGAGGCAAAAACTAGGTCTTTCAGAGCACTCGCCAGGGCTTGCACGGTTCCATCAGTACCACCAGCAGCTGGTGGTGGCGGGTGAGCTTCAGGGACGAGTTCCGTAGCGGGGTATTGCGGGCCGGCGGAGTTCATATGGTGCAGGTTCGATTCCTGCGGTCCCGAACGCAAAACATCTTAGTTGCTACGGTGAGTTTTTAACTCATGTTGACTACTTTCTAGCCACTTTTCCACTACACGGTCATTTATTTTACCAGAAGACTTTTCCGAGGGTAGACTACAGCTGCTATGCTCGTCTTCTAGTTCTGCAAGGTCCGCATCTAGTTTTTTGTCGATCAATTCCATTCTCGAACTTGGTGAGCATCTTTTTGTTGCGCTTGGTTTTGCTGCTCCTCCTCCTTTCTTATCGCACTTCTAGTGCTCACCATGCTTCCTGGAGGTGTACGATACATCCAGAGATCCGACTCGAAGACCAACAAATGTAAGGGATGTGCACAGTGAGAAAACTGGTTACGAAAAAAGGTCGAAGGGTTGGGAAAGCAAACACGTCCGCGCATAATCAATCGTAAAGATCACTGCCTAATAATAATTTTGCTAAGCGCCACAAGGCACGCGCCCCCCTCCCTGATTGCATGCGTCTCCCGCGCCATCATTCCAACACTGCATTTATTACATTTACTTACAAAACAGGAAGAAATATAGCTATGTACTTAGGTATGCATAGGTATGTAAGATCAAAGTTAAAATTACTATAATGTACTATCGATAAGATTACGTGTCGCCTACAGGCTGTATGCTCTGAAAAGATGCTCTGAATATATTGAATGTCTTTGAATTTGAGATTCAGATTCAAAGACAGATTTGGCGTCTTGTATCCCAATATCTTGCCAGAAGATGTACCAAATCTTGAGATTACAGTCGTGCATCTGAGCATTTATTTGTGTCGTCGCGTCGCTTAATTGTGGCACCTCTGATTCTCGATGCAAAGAATCACCAAACTATGAAATTATTATATTTTCAAGAAAATGTGCGCAATGCCTATGTTCTTAATTGGCAAAAGAAAACATGGTGAGAAAACCATGATTATGATCCATCCAACTTCCGCGTGGTGTCCTAACTCTAGATATTGGGGAAAATCACGAAAATGACTGCTGTTTCGCTGGATTAACTAAAACATCGTAAAGTACGAACGATCTTATATTGTTTGCACCAAGGTAGGAATTAAAGCAACATTTTTAATTTACTAAATGGACGTGTTTTAAACATTTGGACGTCATGTGACGTCATAAAACTGCGGAAAAGGAAATTGGAAAATCAATTCAGTAATTATCAAGAACAACAATGTTAACTTATTTTATAACTGTCACTCTAATTTGTACTTCGGTGCAAACAGAATAAAATCGTTCGTATTTTACGAAATTTTAGCTAGTTTTGTAAACAATGTAATCAGTTTATATTGGTTTATTATAATTGAATACTGTATTTAGTAATATTTGTACAGATGGGCGATCAGGCGATGGACACAGGCACGCCTTCTATCTCGGGTCTCCTACAAGTGGACGCCTCGCTCCCGCAGCTCGGGATCACGTCCGCGGAACTGTTCAGTCTCTCCTCCTTGGGAGAACATCAGCAGCTCAACGACAACATCTTGCGATTCTCCTCTAGCGACCTTCAACAGCTGCATTTCAATTGACCTATAACCTCACTTGGTAGTAGCTCTGCCTTCGGAGCTGTAGGTTGTGTCCGATCCCCCCAAGATAAACATTTGTGATGAACATCCTGCTTCTTCTGTGTCTGGGTGTTATAAAGTAGCTTTAGTATGTACGAGTATGTTGCGAGTTGAATTAATCCGGACAAACATTTGTGTGAGAACATTGTGTATGTTCTGTCTGGGTGTGTGTTAACGAGTCTATAAGTATTCTATCAGTCATCTGGTGTCCATGGTATGAGTGTGTGCTTAATTTGGGGCTAGATGGTGTTGTTTGAATGCCAAAATTTAACTCATAACTTTAGCAACTTTAAAAATAAAAACATGAATTGCGACAAAATTACCTGTAGCATTATTTCTTCGCTCCGAGAATAGACAAAATGACATGCAAAAAAGTCATACTTGTTATTGAAAAAGATATTGTATTTCTTGGAAGAATGTTCTAATATTGTCAAGCTAAGGGTAGGTACTGTTACGTAAGTAGTGTTTAGGGGTTAAGCAGACTCGGGTTTTTGTTTTAAAAACTTCGTATAAAGCCGCTCTGACATAATTGCGTAATTTTGAAACAGTAGGTCTTAGTATAAAGTGTATGTTGTTACCGAATTTAATAATTTTGTGTAAGTTTATCGCGGACATGACGCCGCGAAGTCTCATTATTAGGTTAGTAATTAGTTGTAATTCGAACTTAAGTGGAAATTGATGCTTAAAATTGATTGATTGATTACCCTTAGGGAAATAATTAACGACGAACAAAAAAAATACACTAATATAGTGTAGGTAATTAGTCTCTGTGTTCATAATTGTGTATTTCATTAAGTATCAACATATGAAGAAATGTGTTAGCTTCAGTCTTTTCGTATCATCGTCGTAGCTCTAAAGCGGATGAACCGATTTCGATGCAGTTTAATTAGGTTCCTGGTATTCGCTGGATAGATGAAAAAAAGAACTGTTTTTAAATACAATGAATTGGAGCCTAAGGTTTTATAGTTATTAAGTGGTGTTATCATAATTATAATTGAATAGAGATCTCGGTTTATGAAACTGTATAATTTTTAAGACAGTTAATATACAAACAATCACATCATTATAAATAATTATAAGTTAAAGTTTCGATGTTTGTCAGGTGTTCAATCACGTCGTATCAGCTAAACCGATTTCGGTGAAATTTGGTACATAGATGGATTATGACCTAGATTGAGACGTACAAATACTTCTATAGCACGGAAATCAATGTATAATATGTATGTATTTACAAAAAAAAAAAGTATATAAGTATGTATGTCAGTCATGTGGTTCCCATAACACAAGCTCTGCTTACTTTGGGGTCAGATGATGTTGTGTGAAATGTCCGGGATTATTATTATTATTTAATTATTATAGCACGGAAATGGAACTTCAAAGTTTGTACGCGAACGACGTCGTGGGTACACTTGTAGCTTAATATTTTCATAGTTGATTGTAATTCTCTCATTCGCATTTCTACAGGTGAGAAATAACTATATGAGGGTCTTTTGTCAATGAGTACTAAAGTCCCAATTTTTGATTGCATGATTAAAAAGAAAGAATTAAAGTAGTACATTCTGAACTTTCATGAACAATGATACAACTCACGAAAGTTATGAAAGTGAAATGTTGATAGTATCAAAATAACATTATCAGATCCCTGATTGAAAGTTAATACGCAATTAATATTCGTAAGCTACTAAAGCAATATGAACAGTAATTAAGTAAGTAGACACCTACTTAGGAACCTACCTACTTCATTTTGATTTCCTTTTTATAAATGAATCTTTGAACATTAGGTAAGTTACTTATGTGTTGTATTGTGAGAACAAGTTCTTTTTACGGAATTAAAATAAGTTATGTATATTTTTAGAAGATCTTACGAATTGTGATGTTTTGGAAACTTTTACACAAAAATACATTTAACTTGTACGTGCATAATATTCTGTTAAATTAAGAAAAGGGATGAATGTGTGTCAACCATCCCATCCTTTTGTTGAGCATGCCGTGAATCAGGTTCAGTCTGATAAGGCCTATGTACCTATCTAACCTGTATTCATGCCTTGTTAGTTTACCTAATATAGTACATACTTCTACAAATCACAAGACGAAGCCTCTCGGCAAACGTGCAATAGAACGCATTGTAAATGTGGAATAAAAATAAAAATGTTTCTTGTTGTAATTTTTTTAATGTAAAATAAATTTTATTAAAAATGAAAGCGTTTTATATAATCCTGATCACCCTCGAGTCGCGGCAGACTTCCTGCGAGATGTGTCGCGCGACCGACCACAACAGCATGATGATTTTTGAACTCTTGATACAATCAATTTGTATCAGTTTTAACAAATGCACGAAAGGAGTCTCTGAGGTGCATTTTAATCTTTTCACCACACTGGTTCAAAAGATTTTAGAGTTTTCTGGGAACTTGTAACTAGGTAGGTAGATACATTTATAAAAAAAATACAATATTAGACATAGGTATGTACCTATAGGTAACTTATATGTATGCAGAAGTTCAACTACAAGTTAATAATGCAAAGAGATATAATTAAAAAAAAAGAAAAAAATAAGCACTAAAACAAAATTAGGTACCTAACTATCAATGATATATAAACTTAGTAAAACCTCATTGATGCTATTTGGTTGAACAAAATCACAGTTTTTTTACAAATTTTACGCTCACGTTATAATTTTGAGCAGGATAGATATACCTACAATGAGGAAGTGAGCGAGAAAACTGCCAATATGCTGTCCTAAGAAAGAACGAATCATTGCAGATTTGATACCCATAATGCATGTCTGGCACCCGGGAGGATTCCGGTAAATTTAACCAGAAAGCTCTCCTGGTTATGGGCACCAATTATTTAACGGCACCATTATGGGTACCAAATCCGCAGTGATTCGTTCTTTGCGCTCCTTGGTTATACCTCTTACGAAACCTTTATTTGCAACAGTAGGAAATAATTTGTTTTTCGTTATTTTTATTTGCAGGAAATCCAATTCTTTCGAGTTACAACTGCCCTGTTTCTCTTTGTGCTTTATTATGAAAACCCCCTTTCGACCCTGACCGCCATGATGTTTTTTTAAATAAGCCCGTACCGTGTTTTTGATTGTATAATAGAAAGATGAGATGAGATGAAAGGTCTTCATAGGTACCTATAAAATTCTGATGCTGTCATACTTTTACGGTATTCTTTTTTGAGTTGGTCATTTTCACAGAATATACGAAGTCATCGAAGTCGTAAACTTTATTTTTCTTCTTTAGTGACATTTCGACTTGTTGGTGAAAATGATCAGCGGTATGCCCAGGCTCAAAGTATTTAACTGTGATTAAATCAACAGCAATCAGCTGGCTATTTATGATATCTACTAGAAACGTATAAACGCCCAGTTTTTGTTTTAAATGTAGGTACAACAAAACAAAACAAAATATCAATACTTATTGCAGTTATCGTTAGTACTTTGTCGTATTATTTTAGCTTACCTTGCCACAACTCAAGTTATTTCACTCTTTTTATGTAACATATGACCAAATCCCTAATATATTGCGGTTATGCTTATAAAAAAAACTGGATCCTCAATAGATACGTAAAAACTGTCTAGGAAGAAAATATAGATTTCGTTTTACTGATCACGAATATGTATATAACTCTGTTATGCCCAAAATCCGAGTTATTGCACTTTTGATAAGGACGGACTGTCCTTCTACATATATATTCAGCACTGTTCTCTTTTCATACTGATACTGATATCATACTGATCGTCTGAGTCATACTGAAGGCCAATGGCAATGGCGATGGTTCATTGCCATTGCCCTTCAGTACGAAAGCCTGAAGATAGAATGTATCCCTTGAGCATAAGGGGCATCCGTGGATCACAGTGTAGTTCCTGTGACTTTCCGCTATTTCATCTACATAAACTTACTCACTGTTTTTCACGTCCATCTAGCCGTCTTACTAGATGGGTGAACTAAACGCCATTCCTTGATACGGTTTTGGATCCTAGGTGGAGTCTAACTGGTTCTTATCTTCCACTCTTCCCTATCATTCGTCATATCCGTATTTACTTCTTATTATACCCATACCACTCCTTTCACACAGTCCATCCATATGTACATTTTGCATTTCCTTTCCATGCAATCTTCTTTCATCGGTCGAACTGGATCCTCAAAAGATATTTTTTTTCGGTATTTCAATTCTGGTATTGATTTACGATATCCCGGTATTCATGCCCTAATTATTACCTACCTACAGCATGTCATGGTTTACATAGGTACCTATTGGTTTTCACAGTAAGCCCTGGTAGCGCCCGCCGTGCGCACTAGGTACTCGACTGCTTCTACAGAACTACCTTTAGACTCTTAAGTTACCTAACTAGTTGAAATTCTGTGGTCAAGGGTAGGTACTTTATACCTAAGTACTTATATACCTACCTACAGCTAAAACTATTTCAGATATGTAAGTAGGTACTTAAGTTGGTATAGGTAGGTATATTAATAAACAAAAAACTAATACAAATTTACACACCTATAATATATAAAAAAATAATTAACTAATACAATTTATATTATTCTATGAAACTACGAAAAGACAAAATAAAACATTATCCATAAAACAAGAAAACATTAGACTTAGTCTAATCGGTCCGGCGGCGTCTAAAAAAATCTAAATGTCTTTATGTCCCTAAGACCTGTCAGTATGGGTCGATAAATACCATACCGTCAATGTCAAGACAACGCAACGACACTTAAACAATATAACGTCATTTTGGTTTCCACGACAACCAAACAAAAGTAAACACGAAACAAAACAAATTAGGTGCCTACCTTATCTAAGTAATATCCACAAATTAAAGGATGCTAACGCATCTAATATAGGATTATACTTTAGGAAGCTAATCGAAGTATTTTTAAGATAAAATTGAATGGAAAATGAATGAACCAGTGTCCAATAAGATGCCTGAACCGAAGAAAGTTGGTGTTTGGGCTGAAGGAACACGTATTGAAGCTAAGTAAGATGAAAACTTTTTTCAACTTTTTCGCTAAAAAGGCCTCAACGGAGGATCAGCAGGTTGTTACTACCTGCTTTATGCTTAGTTGGCTCTATTTCGCAACCATCATACCTACCTACCTAAATGTTTGATTTGTAAAAGTTGTATGCTTTTTATCTTTGTTGGTTGCAAATAATCAACTTGAACTTGAATATCTTGTAAGCCATTGAAAATGTTCTCAGAAAATTGTTACATAAAAATGCCTGGTGCCCTTATTTCAGAGAATTTGTAATCCCTAAAAAATCACCAGACTCTGGTGATGACATCCCGACAATACCAGATTTGGACGATTTGCAAGATATTCTGGAAAAAGAAATCAGTGTGCCACCACCAATGTAAGTTTAATATTTTTCTTTATATGTGCCTACTGCTTATGAACCTACTTACTACATTCTATATCTAATCTGTAATGTTAAAATACTACTAATATAATTCCCATACGAAAACTGTGTCTGGGTGTTATTAAGTACCTATGTATTTAAAAATCACCATAATTACAAGTTATACTTAGTTTGGGGCTAGATGGTGTTGTGTGTGCTGTCCAATATTTATTTATAGTATTGATTTTAATGTACCTAACATAAAAAGATGTTTAGTAGTTATTCAACATGTAAATATTTCCAGAACTGACCCAAAAGACACTGAAACAGCAAACGCTTTGGCAGAAGTTGTTGGCGGAATCTCAGGTAGAGCTGACAGCATCGAGGCTGTTCTTCAGGTCCTCAAAACATACATCCCGGACGAGGAGGTAGATACTGCTGACTCAGTGTGGACTGTGGACTCCTTGCTCACTCAGTTAGTTGACGAATGCTCTGATTCAATGTAGTTTGCAGTTATAGAAGAAGTACAATGTACTGGTTAGGTTGATAATTTATAATAATCTAATGATAATTAAGTTCTTATAATTAATTTTAATATAAAACTTTGAATTACATATTAATACTATATTTTTATTAATTTCCATCATCAGCAATGTGAGCAATTTCCTATTCTTCTATTATTATTATTAACCTACAATATTACAATAAATATTAATTGCTTATCAAGTAAGTTTGAAATATAACTATTAAACTAATCACTGGGTTGTGAAGCTCTGGATAAAACTCTTGGTAGTTCCACCAGCGGATCTAAAAGCTAGCAACATTGTAATGATCAGTATGATGTAAGATGGTAATATAGTTGCCGCATACATCTCTCTTTTATTCAGTAAGCTAAGGCTAGATACTACAAGGTGAGAGGCAACAACCCAGCCAATCTTTAAATAGTTCTTCTCATCAATCCCGTTGTAGAATATCACAGTCCAGAATGTGTTGAGTAGGATCATGCAGAGGGTCATGGCTGCACTTGTTACGAAGAAGAACTCTGACCCACTCTTGAGGCCCAGAGTGCCAGGGCCAGCCTGAAATAAAAAGATTTTTTTTGAGGAAGAAAAGTAATGTGTATAGTAACATCTATACCACAAGAAAGAAAGGCTTTTTCCTCATGGCCTAACTATTTAGCCTAACTGATTTGGCTACGAGGACTAACATATCCACATGGCCGAACTTGTGTCAAAATAGGCAAAGTACACTCGCCACCGCAGAGAGGATACTTCGACGATACTTACTAATTACTTGTGAATAAATTTTTCCCATTAGTTCTGTGATTTGTGTGATTTATAAGACTGCTTTACACCTAGCTTCAATACCAAATTATATTCTTCTAGCGCTTCCGCGGCCGCTGCCGCAGCACACTCGCTTTACTTGTTTGCCTTGCGCGTTGTTTCCTATACTCCTAACCTAACCTAACCAAATGGTTTGGATATGAAGTATTGCAGAGGTATTTTGACACGAGTTCGGCCATAAAGATATGTAGCCTAATCAGTTAGGTGAAATAGTTAGGCCATGAGGAAAGACCTGAAAGAACACTCACTGAATCAGCCAACACATTGACAAGTGCAAATGCCCCACTCATCAGCCCAAAGCCAAAACCTGACACGTAAGCCATCTCAGTCCTATTGCTGCCGATGTCCTGATTCTCGGATATCTCCTTCATGCCCGCCTCTGTCTTCCTGAGCAGGAGGTACATGCCATAGCGGAAAGCTTCCTGCAAATATATACAACAATTGAAGCATAGAACTTTGTTATTCTTGGCTAGACAGTCTCCACTCAGTTAGTGATAGCTCTACACTCTGCACTGGAGATTGAGGGATTGATTCCCCTCCTAGGACAAACATTTGTGTCATGAACAAATATGTTTGTTACATGTCTGGTGTTATAAAGTATCATAAATGTATGCATTTAGAAACATACAAGTATTCTATAATAATCTGGTTTGTTTGCGACCAGATGGTGTGGATTGTTTACCAATATTAATTTATTGACTGTTACAAAAGCGGAATGAAAGTGTTTTAATGTACAAACCTGGAATAAAATAGCAAACAGCATTCCAAACGCCAAATAGGAGCGGAGGGGCACCACCGCAAACCACACAAGCGAAGACAGCAGGAAGGCCAGCAGCCAGCCGAACGCGGCCACGATCATTATGATAATGCGGATGGGGTCGTGCGCTATAGTCAACGCGAACATAGCCAGCGGAGCCCCATAGGCAAGCAGAGAACAGCTAAAGAACTCAGCGAGAGTCATCTTGTCAATAAGAAATTATCTGATGGGAGTGGCGCAAGTATCTGCAATCGCCATTAATGAACGCAGGAGCAATCAGAGTTATTGAAACTCTTGTTGTTAGGTACTGTGAGGTACTGTGTATTGTTATTGATTTCTGTTTATATATAGCACTAACTAAACTAAAAAAACAAAATATTTCGCACAACTGAGAAAGCAGAGCAGATGCCTACTTTTCTTTCTCTGTCAAGTCAAGTAAAATATCAATAGTCAGTCGAAAGCTAAGTTTGACATAGACAGTGTTATTGTCATTGACATTTTTCTGATACTGTCAACGTGCTCAGCTGTCTGATTACATTGTTTTTGTTTCATTTCGCGGATTTTCGCGCCATTAAAGTAATATTTAGTTACTGTTACTGTGTGTGTGATTGTTTTATGTTAAGCCTAAGGAAATTTATAGGAAATATATAAAAAATGAAGTTTGCCATCCCAGAGATTTCGTGGCACAATAGAGATCCTGTGCTTAGTGTGGATTTTCAGCCAAAAACCGTCGAAAATGGTCCTCAGAGACTCGCTACTGGAGGAACAGACTCTCACGTCCTGGTACTTTCTTTTAACTTCTTCTCTCGAAAAGCAATTAATTGTTCCCAAATACCTAACTTGATTTTAATATATGGCTTTTCTATCAGATCTGGTACATTTCTACAACGGACACTGGATCCGTGAACCTAGAAGTGGCTGCTGACTTGACGCGGCATCAGAAAGCTGTGAACGTAGTGCGATGGGCGCCGAACGGAAAACTCTTGGCTTCAGGAGACGATGAGTCAATCATATTTATTTGGAAACAAAAAACTGACAAGGAATCAATGCCTGGCAATCTAGAGGGAGAGGAACAGTATAAAGAAGCTTGGGTCGTCCATAAGGTATGACTTCTTTGGATATATCTATATCTCAAAAAGCTTAGCTTTTCTACTACTACTAGTAGTAGTAGTAGTAGTTAGCTTTTTTATTACCCTAAGCCTAAAAGTACGCTAGTTAGATAGGTATTGTGAAAACAAGTTGGCACACAAGGTCTTGTTGTGGACTTATGTTAGACTCTGTCTAAATACCACAGCCTACTGATGCCATAAGGATACACAAGTCAGCGGCACAAACTCGTTAGTGGGCACAGCTAAAATGCATGCTATTTCACCTAGCTTAGTGTGAGAAAAGGATAGACGTGCACCAAGGATAGAGATGAGGAGTAAGGAGATAGCGTGATTATAATTTCGAGTCATATGATCAGATTAATCTATGATTTATAAATAAAACGATTGCCTAAAAATAATGAATAGACCTTTGGCTCAAGGGTTCTCATGAAAAAACTACTGAATGTATTTATAAAAAAAAAAGTTATTTGAGCTCTTGAATAAATAATCGATGCTTGTATCGGAATATTTTTTTAGTTTGCGTACTCCGTTTGTTATTTATTCACACCTAAAGTTGCGCTAAAATCAGTGATGAAAAACGATTTCTTTTGAGTCTTGTATCTTTCAAACCCATATTATTTTTAAAATTCTGTATTTATACAAGCATAGATTATGACGAGACAAATTTATATCACTTTTAGTTTTGGTTGTTTATCATCAGACGGTGGTGTGATCACCCTTCGACGTTTGTATGGAAAGATAATCGACTTGTTCACTCTTAACATAAATTGATATTCTACATCTTATTGTGACACTAGTTATTTTGAACTAGTGTGGTGAAAGTGTGCCTCAGAGGCTCCATTTGTCCACAATTAATATATTGATGAGAAGTTTAGAGTAGACATGATGCATATTATTACCATTCAAATGAAGTAAGTATGCAGAGATCTCATGTTCAGACTGCATAAACCTTGTAAGTTAATGATATTAATGAAAGTTGAGGGCAAATTCTCATTAACACTGACTTTGACACTTTACTTAAAATTACAATAAAAAAACATACATTACTTGGTAATGTGTGGACTGGTTACCGCAACTAGGCTGCAGATGTGCCCTTAGACATACATTTTACTAATTACAGACCCTAAGAGGGCACATGGAAGATGTCCTAGACATATCCTGGAGCTCAGACTCTGCTTACTTAGCATCAGGGTCTGTGGACAACAAGCTGATCCTGTGGGATGTGACAAAGGGAAAATACTCCTGTATCCTGTCAGATCACAAGGGATTTGTGCAGGGAGTAGCATGGGACCCCAGAGGACAGTACATAGCTACTGCTAGCACTGACAGGTAAGAAAAAAATAATAAATGTTGTGAATAAAAAACCTTTATACCTAACACATAGATAAGACACACACACCAAATCTAATATATAATATTGATACAGGTGGGCTCAGACCAGTTAGTTCTGGGTCAGGTTGTCTTGTGGTAGAAGCACATCCAAACATTTTGCCCATGCCCAGTTTTACATGTTTAAGTATTGGTAATCTGTTTCAATAATCAAATCGAGCGAGCTAACCGCGCGCGTTCTTCTGTCGGCGTCTTCGCAAATTAATGTAGAAGAATTAATAAGTGCTATTCATGCACTACCTGCACTGTGGATGTCGAAACAACGTCAATACAAAAACATAAAGTTAATTAAAGATTGTGGAATGAAATAAAATCACAATACCGAGATTTGTGTAGGCTCAAGCCACAAATATTGATCATGTAAATGTAAATGATGTAGTCGTACCTACTATACTGAGTCGAGGCCCTATTGTTACTGTGCCAAGAGATACATGACCATGCTCTCTGTCTTCTTCACTTTTACTTCTCCTGTGTTCTTCTGTTTGCGTGTGCTGAAGTAACTAATAAATGAGTATCTATATATATGTAGATTGTGAGGCGTTTCAACTCCAACACCATAGCTTCAAGAATTTGCCATTCCACACAACTCTTAATTACAGAACATTCCGAACATTCGACGTGGCCACTAAGAAGGTATCCTCACGGAGCAGCAAAGCCATTCTACCCTTCCCAGTCGGGCACAGTCTCCACGAGACCCGAGTCCGCCTGTACCACGACGATACCTTGCAGACGTTCTACCGCAGACTGCAGTTCAGCCCCGATGGATTGTTGGTGGCAGTGCCTGCGGGCAGGATAGAACCCGAGCAGGGAAAAGTGGAAGGGAAGCCTATTAATGCGGTGTATATCTACAGCAGATATTCATTGAAAGTGTAAGTTTTATAGGCATAAAGACAGGAAACACATAGCCCCCGAAACTAGCTTGAGTTATGCTGTATATTTTGAAAAAAAAATACGGGTTTTCTTTGCGTATTAAATTTTTAATGATGGTATCAACACCGTTACGATTCATCTGGAGAATCTTCATCAGGGTGACTTTCATCCGCGATCCTCTTGCATTCAAGATTCGCACATCGCACATCGTAAAAAAATTTTTGTAACATGGAAGCAAAATAAACGCATCTTATTTTTATCTTAAAATAATACGAAGTAAAACATCCGGCTGCAGGTAATTAGCTTGCGGGGCGGTCTGCACAAGAATTTTTTATCGGGCTTTAAATCAAACGGTACCATGTCCAGTCGGCTACGCAGTGGGTTCGGGGAGGTCAACAATCATATTTTCCACAGCGGGTTTTTCGGATGAGCTCCGGTGAAAATGCCACTGCAGTCACCCCCATCCGGGACTTTGCTCAAAGTTGCTTAATTTCGTTGATCAGAAACTGCTAAGATTGAATTGTCACAATACGCAAAATCGTCAATGTCCTATACAGCCCCGCCTGCGTGCTGCCGACGGGCGAGTCGGCGCTAGTGGTTCGCTGGTGTCCGCGGCGCTTCGCCCCCCGGCCCGCAGGCCCGCGCTCCGCCCTCGGCTCCACTCTCGGCCTCCGACAGCTGCTGGCCGTGGGCACGAAGCGAGCCCTGCTGCTCTACGATACTCAGCAGAAGACGCCGATAGCTCTCATCTCTAACATCCACTACACCAGGTTTCGATCCGTCCTCTAATGTTTTGCCAAAAGCTCTAGCTGGGACCGAGAAGAGTTTCTTGTCTGATTCTACTCGCGAGGCTTAGCGCTTCCCGGTACCTAAATTCAAATTCCAATAAAACCCGTGTCACCCCGGAAGAAAGTTTGAGAGATGTGATCGCGAGACGAATAGGAGAGGAAGGTGAGGTATCGCAGAACCGATTCGGGTTCACGCCGGGACATGGGACGAGACGACGGTCGCCACGTTTATCACTTTGCGAGGGATCCCGATATGTTGTTTGTGGACTCGGAGAAAGCGTCCGACGGAGTTCCCCGGTAGGTCCTATAAAAGGCGTTTGAAAGAAAAAAGAGTACCCGCTAAATACTTACAGCTGGGACGTGCCATGTATCGACAATTAAGCACGCGCGTCCGGTCAGAAGCTGCCGTTACTGACAAGTTCAATGTGGCTGTTGGCTTACACCAGGGGTTGGCTCTAAGCCCCTTATTGTTCCTTCTGGTAACGGATGCTCTTACATTGGACGTACAGGAGGTGGTTGATATTAGATGCAACTGAAGTATAGATCAAGCTGGGAAAGTGGCGCGAGTGATTGAAGAATGTTGGCCTGAAAATATGCAGAACTAAAACATCTGTTTTGCTATTTTGGAGGTCTCTCCACTTTCTCTCTAATAAGAGAGACTAATAAATAGCAAACTGATAGATATACACCAAAAGCGATGGCATTTTTTAGTGTATACCTATCAATCTGCTCCAATTTCCGGTTTCCACCATTCACTCATCCAGAACGATGGCGAGTTAGAGGGACGTGAAAAACAGAATGGATGCGGGAAGCATGAACTGGCGACAGGTCACAGGAACTACGTAGGATCCTCGGATGACCCTTGAGCTAAAAGGAAAATTACAAAACAATCATAATGTGTGGACAGTACGGATCGGAATGTTGGGCAACCATAGCGTGCATGCGATGGAAATGTGAATATTAAGATGGATGTGCGGAATGACGAGGTTGAAAGTAGCGAGATAAGAAGTAGTACGTTACCGTGGTATGGGCATGTCATGTTATAAGTGATGGATGTGAATGTGTATGAATTTAGGAGTAGAGGTAGCTCTAAAAAAAGATGGCTGGACTGTGTGAAAAATGACATAAGTAAGAAACGAGTAAATACGGAGATGACGAATGATAAGACAGAGAGGAGTAACCGTTTGATAAGAATATAACGTAGCATGGGATAAAGGCAGGAAGATGATGAATCCAAGCCTTGTTTAGTTTGGGGCTAGATAGTGTTGTGAATATGGCAAAGCGTGTGAATAATAACTGTGACGATTTGCAGACTGACAGATCTGACGTGGAGCTCAGATGGCCGCACGCTGGTTGCCAGCAGTACGGACGGGTTCTGTTCCGTCGTCTCCTTTGGAGAGACCGAGCTCGGCGAACCACTGCCTGACGAACCGGCTCAGGAACCATCAGGTACAACAAACCATTCAAATAGCTCTTTGTATAGATGACTAAAATTATAGGATTAAGATAAATTTTCTACTCACTAAGAGTATGTTACGCTGTCGAAAGTTCTCGACGAACTGTGTTTTAATTATTGAATGTTTCAACAGAACCAATGGAAGTCCAAACAGAAAAACCGCAAGCCGACACGCCAAAAGATACCGAAACCCCTAAAGAAAAACCTGAGCTCAAATCAACAACTCCCAAGATAGACTCGTACATCAAATTTAAAGCTCCAGTTAAATCTCCCAAGACAACACCCCAACCGAAGACACCAATCAAAATAGACGTGTTAGAAGAAGTAGCGATGCCATCATGGTCTGATAACAGTAACAATGATATCTTCCGACCAAAGGAAGCGGAACAGATGGAGATAGATAAACAAGACATCACGGTTATCGAAGACAGCGAGGATATTAAGCTGGTTTACGAAGAGACAAGGGACGAGAAGTTCGATGATCCGTCTCCAAAGAACAGTTCGCCGGAGAAGAGTCAAAACACGTTTTTCAGGCAAGCTAAAGTGACTGATGTGAAGACTATGCCGAGCAAGTCTGTTCCCAGTCCGAAGGCGCCGCGGAGAGTAAATTTCGTTACATTATCCAGTCCTAAGAATAAAAAGAAGTAAAACTATTATAGCATATACTCAAACGATGCCTTTTTTTAGTGCGCCTCACAGATACATGCTCTATGTTTCTGTTTCTGTTTCTGTGCGTTAAGGCGAAATTACACGGTTCACTTTTGCCTTTCAATTTAGATAAAGCAACCAAATTGATCCATGAAAACATAAAAGTGAATCATTCAATGTCATTGAGTGTCGAGTGAAGGGCGTATTTGGACGATACATACCTATCTGCATACCCACCTATGATTGAGGTATCCATCTGGATCCTCTTCCTCTCAATAGACGGTTTGAAGCTCCTAAGGCTTGTCTGATCGCACCCACCAACGACGGCGTTTCCTTAGCTTCTTTTTCGATAATTCTTTTATTAAATGATCACATATTAATGCAACTCCTAAACGCACGGCTTCATTCGACGACATATTTAGAAAAATATGTGTTGAACAGTTCACTTTCCAGATACGTGTAAACAGCATTCTTTTCATTTCTGCTCCATTCAACCAAAGTGATTCAATTTGGTTGAACCGTGTAATTTCGCCATTAGTAGTAGTTTCATCAACCACCTATCTGTCCTTATCATTCATTAGAATTGAATAGAAAATATTTATTTAATAAATAAACAAATATAGTGCGAATATAACACAAAGTAGTCTATATACCGTGACAAAAAAAAGCTAGCACTCAGCATATGATACAGAAGTGTGAGGACTGCTGTGTCGCAGGTATTGTCTCGTCGGGAGTAGAGCAGCACTCGCCATGAGTGTCCCACATACATTGTGCTAACTATAATTACTCATATCACACAGCAAGACATGGTCATTACTGCTATTAATTTACATTAGTGTATATTTCAAAAATGGTTATTTTAGAGGTCAGGTTATATTTAGATCTATTCATTGAGTCTTGGACTGATTTGTTGTATTATGTATAGAGTATAGTAAACAAAGTATCTGCGAACTCGAATAAAATCCAAATAAAAGTAAACACCTTTAATAAATATTTACAATTGAATACCTTTATTATCACATTTTAAATAAAAGTGAGTAAAATATAATAAAATATAGTTGTTTTCAAAAGAAAAGTTAGGATCACCTAGCTAATGTACTTGTTCGAGTCCTCGGTTTAGTGGACACATGTCTGTTTTGAAAAATAAAAACACAAACGAAAAAGAAACGAAAAGAACCAAATTGTCAATTAAAGAAAAACATGTTTATGTCTAGGCATAAGGGCCAGTGTCAACATATATAATAAACCGATGAACCATCATATTAAAATCGGAACTAGATTGTAGAGATGACATCTCCACTTCGCTCAGGTTATGTGGACACTGGGCCTAATGTTTGTTGGATAAAAATCTGTTATAAACTATGCACCTCAGCACTAGCTTTATATACTAAAGAAAGACAAAACCCTGAAACAGATTTTAAAGTCGTTGGTCACGACCAATACACAGTACTCACAACACAACTGTAAAATCCGCCTAAGGTAACCGCGCATCTGTCCGATACGATCGCGCCGCAATAACTCGTAAACTTGCTATTAGAATTTATATTGTTTTGTTTTAATAGTTAACGGGTATTTGTCGCCTATTTATCGGAAGTCTGTCCGCGACCACGGTTATTGCAACATAACCGAAATATCAGGAATACATTTAAAGGTAATACGCGGTGAATACCATAACTACTCAAAACATTAAAAAATTCTAGTCGTTCGGCTCGTGGCAGCGATGTCGGACAGATGCGCGTTCAACATTAATAACAAGTCTCCATTCACAATACGTCGATATATTAATATGTAATCGAGCAGGCATTGTCAATGGAGACCAATAGTTACACTCTTAAAATAATGACTTTAAACATTTCAAATTGTATCTTATACTTGGATCTAAACACAAAGTGTAGATTCTTACTATTTCCTTGAAAGTAATATCATGATCAGCATTCAAGAAGCTTAGCACGATTAGGAGAGAGTATAAATCAAACAGACATTAAAAAAACAAGATATTCTTAGGTCTTTGTTAAATATTAAATTTCATCAAAATAAGAAAAATATCATCGATAAGTTAAGATCTTTTATTTACTGATGCAAGGAACGCGCTATATCGAGTCTATACTTACCTGCTTGAATATAGTATGATTACCGAATTTTTAGACGCTGTGACATTTACAGATTAAAGAAAATTTGCTCGCATTGCTGCTACCTACTTTGCTTAGTTTAGTTATGTACATACCTACATCGTAGCTACAACTAAACTTAGTTTAAATGAGCACTAGCACGTTCTCTTATGTTTCATGTCTAACTAGTCACGTGAAGACACTATTACGGTAGGGTTTATCAGATTTGCTTTGTGTATAACCTATATGGGATACTAGACTACGCATTTCAATGTACATGATGAGGGGCCATCCATAAATTAAATCAGACATTAAGAGGGAGGGAAAGTGTCAACAAAGTGTGACAAGGGGGGAAGATGAGTCACAAGCATCGTGACGTCACATGTATAAATCTAAAGTTCACGAAAAGGAGCTGTGAGGCGCACTTTAATCCTTGCACCACACTGGTCCGCAATAACTAGATAAGAGATACACGATAATATGATCTTAATTACATAATCCAAGACATGTCACACAGCATCATCTAGCTCCAAAGTAAGCAGAGCTCGTTTTATACTACATGGCTGATTCTACTTTTTTTTATAAATACATAGAAAAACACCCAAACCCAAATAACATACAAAGTAAAATGATAAACAATGACTGTAACAAAATCTTTAATTGAATAATTCCTGAAATTAAAATCAGGGATGTCAGGGAGGAAATCATAAGACTCATGCGAAGTTGTATATGGATGGCCTCTGATATTGCGTTACTTTATTTTATTGTTTCATCTTGAACTAAAAAGAGAGACTAATTCCCAGACTTAGAAAATATCTCAGATCTCTACTTATCGCATCAGGTCTCTTTCTAAGGGGGGTAGTCAGAAAGAGTTATTACATTTTGATTCTTACATCAATGATAATAGTCGAATGGTTTTCGTGAAATGCACAGACTATAATCATATCTAGACAAAAACTCTGCCTGTAATTGATAATATACATAAAATAACTCGTAGCTATGAGCGAGACTGAATTTCTGGTAAAATTGAAAGTGTGGGTAATAATTTTGAAACCCAAACGTCTATACAGAGTGTACAGGATGAGGCTCTATGCTACAATCACACACTAGGTAATATGCTGCTTAAATCTGTTGGTATCTCTGTTCATTGACACTAGAATGACAAAGACAGACCATACTTTAACAGCACGCACAAAACGGTAGCTAATAATGTGATTATAGGATAGAGAGTGAGTGTTTGTAGATCTTGTTCATAGAATCTTACGCCTAGGATCCGTGGAGGTGTCGGCTGCCTCTCCGCGTCTATCTGTAGAGCCGCGCGAAGTCGCGCAACAATCGCGTCAGGTCCTTTGTTTTATCCGCTCTGGAAATAAACACATACATAAATACCATTATAATCTCTATATTATAAATTTAGTTTTTTTTGTTTCTTGTTTTCACGATCTACTGTAAAACACGCTTGTTTTTCACCTGCGAGGCGACAGGCGAGTAATAAAGGCAGCGGAATGTTTTTAAAGACTTGGACACTTCGCACATATTGCTTTCGCGCTGCTATTACTACTTTGACGTAATAACCCTGCAGATCTGGATGAAACTTGGTAAAAGGATAGATTGTATCTTGGGGAAGGACATAGGCAACGTTTTATGCAGGTTGTAACGTAACTTATTTAAAAACAGACAAACTCACACGGGCGACAATACTACTAGCTAATTCACAGCGCGAAACCGGTTCTGACGACGCTTCATACGACGAGCTCATTCGCATTGAGGTCACCACGCCACGTTTCCGCACAATAACCGTTACGTTATACATTAATCGTAACTCTCAAATTATATTCAGTGCCAACTGTGTTCCCAATAATGCGTTTAAAGTTTTTATTGAACATTAGACCTTAGGTATTCTCACCTGACCTTATTCTTATTGCTGCGCTAGCTAATGTTAAACGTCGCCTTTATTTCTTTTTGCCTTGGGAGTTTACCGATCTGTTGTGCGGAGTACTGCGCGATCCCTAGGCTTTCTTCTGAAACACCTTTCGTTGCGTGATCGTAATGCCCTAGTATTGCGATTCCAGGATCACCCCTCAGCTAAGAGAGCTAACCTAGCTGCGACGAGAAGTCGAAGACGAGACTGAACTGAAGACGGACGCTGCCTGGAAGACTCGGCGGAAGGCCGGGACGAGACTGCCAAAGGAGAGTGCGGTATTTCCCAAACCGAACGGCGTAAGACATGACCTACCCGACCCTGTCTACGGCACTATTTTAACTTTTAACTGTTTTTTTTTCTTATTCTCTCCACTTTCTCTTACTTCTTGTCACCTTACGTGGCAAGGTACCACGCGTACGAAGCCGTGGGTAGAAGGTACCGAGTTTATAAACGTTGCTTCAAATGTTCACAAAATATACCATTTACGAGTGGACTTCTCCGCAACTAGCAAAAATAACTTTTATTTGAAACAGCTCGACATGCCCTCCAAAGCACGGAAGTGCTCAAATGAATATGCCACTGCGGCGCTTACTCGTCCTATTGCAGATTTTATTACTTTCGTATAATCTATTTCAATAAAAAAACGAACCTTAAATTGTAGCTCAGTTACGTTTTTAAAACCGACCCGTAAGAAGTGTTTCTATGTATAAGGATCGAAATCCTACGTCTACGCGGCAAAGCGATATCGATATATCGGGACGAAAACGTCGTAGTCCAATCGACACTTCTTTCGTTGTCAAATTCAAATCATCATTCGTTGCGGTGTTGGAGTAGGATTACTCCGGTACCGCAAAAAATGTAACGGATCTAATTTGGAGTAAACTTCGTAGATTCCCAGGCCCAAATACAGGGTCCAACCGACCTGATAGCTCGCTGGTGGAACTGGTAACACTGCTGATCTGTCGGCATGGCGCGTCTGTCGCGGGGAAGCCTGGCAAGCGCCTCCCGCAGCCAGTCCGTCCCCGAGCCCTCCTCGGGCCGAGCTCGTTGGAACAGGATGAGTTCCAACATGACTCCGGCCACGTCGCCCAACATGTACGAGTGGAGATGCAGGACGCTGGCCTCCAGCAAGGCGTACGTCAAGTCGGCGCCGTGCGTTGAAATTATTTCTGCTGCCAGCACTGCGGACCAATTAAATAAATATAGATGGATAATCAACGCACCACCATCTTGCCCCAAATCGAGCATATCTTGTACTATAGGAATCGGAAGACTAATAGAATACTTACGTGATAACCACTGCATTTGCTTTGCTATTATTTAGCGCTTGTGAGAGCTAACCTGCACTTTGCGGAGACCGTCTCCTATACTTGTGTTAAAAAGTATTACGGTTTTAACCTTTATATTATCGGGGGTCTAGCTCTACCTGCAACAGTTTACCTTCACCGCGGTGTTGTCGGCTCGGACAAGTAGGGTACTCACGATGCACCTGGCGACCGTCGCCCCCCGGCGTGGCGATGGTGGCGGCGCGGCCCAGGTCGTGCAGCAGCTTCATGACGTACAAGTAGGGTACTCACGATGCACCTGGCGACCGTCGCCCCCCGGCGTGGCGATGGTGGCGGCGCGGCCCAGGTCGTGCAGCAGCTTCATGACGTACAAGTAGGGTACTCACGATGCACCTGGCGACCGTCGCCCCCCGGCGTGGCGATGGTGGCGGCGCGGCCCAGGTCGTGCAGCAGCTTCATGACGGATGCGTTGGCGTCGCGGTGGTCGAGTGCCGCGGCCACACAGCCGCAGCGCACGACGCCGGCCGTGGCGCCGGAGCCCAGGAACTCCAGCGGGATGCGTTGCAGGAACCTGCCGACCGACCGACCGCATCTCGCTATTACATCTGATGCACTGCAACTTCTAATCGTGCGAGGGCATGTCCGCTTATGGCAAATATTAATTTACCCGATCCGAAGATAAGTTAACTGAATGATGGAGCTAAAATATGAAATTCCCGTTCCGATGCGCCACTTACCCTTTGAATTAAAATGATGCATGGGATGGAATTTGAAAGTACAGCTTTTTGAAAAACAGATCACATTCGGTTTGTAAAAAGCTAGGACTCGGTCCGGTTTAGCTTTCGATTATCTTTACGTTTATCTTTAAACGTAAGGTAAAGATGGATTCATCGAAAATTAGAGTAATTTTTGAATACGAACTCCGACGCGGAACGTCCGTCGCAGATTCGACTCACCACATCGATGTTGTTGAAAACGCGCCTGATGACCGCACTGTGCGTTTTTTGCGTATAATCGCTTTCGTGATGGAAGCGGAAGCTTCAACCGCGAGAGATGTCAGCGAAAGGGCATCCAATTATCGAAAATTTTCGATAATCGATAATCCGATTTTTATCGGGTATTTTTTCGATAAAAACCGATAATTACCAATTTATATAAGAAAATTAACTGTCTCGTAAAATTGCCTTCTTTGTCCAAATCCATAGTATACAAGAACATTTTACGTCTTTTATTATTGAATTAAAATAATTATTTTTTCGATAATATGGATTTATTTCAAATTCAAAATTTATACATAAAAATCAAGTCTGAATCTAAATAGCACTAGTCATGGTTACCTACCATTAAAAACTAAACAAATAAAATATATTTTCTGAAATAATTACAGTAAAATATACTAAGGTAGGTAGTAAAGCTACTAATTAGTTCGTACTTTCGTATCTATTTGGAATCAACAATTTTACCAATCAAATCAGTCATTCATTTTTTGAAGACGACGTGTCTACAAACCCAATTTTGCAAATTTGTTGGTTCATCAATTCTTTATTTGATAATCTCAGACCGAGGGAAATATATATAGACGCTTCGCCGCTATCAACCATAGTGAAGCCATAAAACCGTGCTACTTTATGTTAATACAAGAACGCACGCACAGTCAGACATCCAACCCGTGCGCCATGCTCTTAGTACACGTCACATCGCCATACAGTTAATATCGTAGCAAAAAAAACACTATGCCTCCCTGTGCGGCGAAAAGTTCGGTGAAAACTAAAAATCACTTGTAAGTACTTCTAATAACACCTTTTTATTAAATATACTTCGTAAGTTTTAAGGTTATTTGGAACACAAATCCTCATTGACACACATGGCATAAAACGCGATGCTTGCCAGAATATATTTTAAAATTTCCCTAGTCAATGATATTATCATATACTAGCTGTTGCTCGCGACTTCATCGCATTTTTTTCCAACCAATCATCTGACTTGCACCCATTAAAAACATACAAACTTTGACGCTCCATTTTACCTCTTTGTTAAGGTTATTTTAGAAAATCCTGAAACACTGTGTCCATTTATTTTGCATTTTATTTATTCATATCAATTTTCAAGCAAATCGCACCATGCGTTAAAAGTTTCATACTCTTTTATAGGCTCTTTTATAGGTAGGTATAGATTATTTTGATATAAAATAAAATTCCCAAAGTTTTAAGTTCTCAAGCAGCAACAGTGAAACAAAAATTAAATGAATCACTGCTATAAGAAACTGTTGAATTAATCCACAATGGCTACCATCGAAAACAAGCGTGGTTTGTTCAAATAATTTTGAATGCTATGACTTGTGCATAACTAGTTTTGGACTTTATCGTGTGATCAAAAGCGAATATCTCGAAAAGCATTTTTAAAATAATCAACTTTAAATAGCTGTAATGTAATGTGCGATGTAATAAACATACAAAACCGAAATATTAGGCATAAATTATAATACGCGGTAACACGCGATAATACCCGTTAACTAGTAAATCAAAATGAACCCTGATCGTGAAAGTTACAAAAAAACACCGTTATTAGTTGTAGTAGTGCACAACATAATAATTGATTTGTAAACGAATTAACCACCACAACTTTTTACGCCTTCATACAAATTTACCTAATTATAGGGAACCATTAAACAAATGGTGACTTCACTTTGGTTGATAACGGCGAGGCGTCTATATATTTATCTCGGTCTGAGTTGATAATGGGGTTTATTTGACTCGCGGTAGTGATAGGAATGATTACATAAAACCTTTATGAAATTATCGTTTATCGGTATTTTTATCGATATTTTTCGATAATTATTTTAATTATTTAATTATTTTTTATAATTTTTTTTATTTAATTATAAAATTTTTCGACAAAAACTTACTGATTACCGATAAATTATCGGTTATCGATTATCGGTTTGCATGCCCTAGTCAGCGACAGAGGTGAATAAACGTTTACGATATTTTTCAGTACGTAAATTTCATACTTTAACCCTAATACACGCTACACACGGTCTGGCACGCTAGTCTTATTGGTAAGCTTCCAGCCTACGGATTGCCAGTTCGGTTCTGCTCATGGCTTGCTGACTTCTTGAGGGAAAGATCCATTGGAGTAGTTGTTGACGGCTGCTCGTCTGATCGATTGGCAATTAATGCCGGTGTACCTCAAGGGTCAGTGCTCTCTGCCGCACTGTTTTTACTGGAAATAAACGATCTGCTTATGCCCGGAATTATTGGGTATGCAGACGACAGTCCAGTTGTGGAGAGATACTTTGCCAACGCACGAGCCAGTAAAACTGACATTCAGAAATACAGAGACGAGATGCTTATGCGTCTGGATTTGACTCTCCAGGTCGTGTCTGATTGGGGCGATCTTGAAATTCAAAATTCAAAATAACTTGTTAAATTCAACGCATCCAAAACGCAAGCTTGTCTCTTTTCGGCGAAAAAAAATTTAGTTTCTCCAAGTCCCCGTTTTCCGAAGTGTACCGGTATCTGTAGAAGATCATCTGGAACTCTTGGGAGTTTCACTCACTCGGACTCTCAATTTTGGCTCCTATATCGAGTCCAAGGCCTAGATTGCTGCCATGAAGCTTGGCATCCTCAACAAGGTGAGGCGATACTTCACACCTGGACAGCTTTCCACTATATATAAAGCTCAAGTCCGGTCGGGTATGGAGTATAGCTGCCATCTATGGGATGGTTCAGCTAAACACCAGCTGGGTGCTTTGGACTCGATTGAGCGTAGAGCATTGAGGGTGATATGTAAGCAGCTAAACGCTGAGACTAAGTTTCAGATTCTCGAGCACCGTCGTAAAGTTGCTTGCCTTTTGATCTTTTATAGAATACATTTCGGAGAATGTGCCCAGGAATTGCATGATCTCATTCCACCATCTCCTTTTCACAACAGGACAAGCAGACGTACCGCTCAATACCATCCATACCTTGTCAGTCTACCACCCTCTAGAACAAAGCGCTTTGCTTCCACATTTATAATGCGTACAGCCAAGGATTGGAATGATTTGCCGTCGTCTGTCTTTCCTGAAAACTACAATTTGTGTCTCTTCAAGTCAAGAGTAACTAGGTATCTAGACTTGCGTGCCCCAAAGTCGGCCACATCGTCGCTTAACATCAGGCGAGTTCGTGGTCAAACGTGGGTCTATCTATGATAAAAAAATAAATAAATAAATAAATAAAAAACAAGATATACAAAGATATTAACTGGCACAAGGATAGGTTTACTTGATATGTTTAGATGATTATAATGAATGAATGAATGAAACGTTTATTTGGTACACACACAAAAAAGAAAACATCTTAACAAAACACTTCAAAATTAAATAAAAATAGGTATACAAATCAGTTAATAATAGTATAAGTGCCAAAAGTGCCAAAGGCGTCCAGCTCAGCATGTGTTGGATGGAAGCAACTAATGCTGACACTCAACGCTGATTTTCAGCTGTTACCGAAGTTTAGGAGAGTAGTGCAGCAGCGACAACAGAACAATAAAATTAAGATAAGGTATAGGATACATAAGGTGAAACAATTAACATAAAATATAAGTAAATATTATAATTTGGTACATACATTAGCAAAATAAGATATCATAAATATAAATAGGCGTTAAAATAAAAAAAATATAAATTAAATTAATTAGTTAGGTTGTTAATAGTGCAAGAATGTTTAACAAAGGTACTATTACAAAGACTACGAAATCTGCTTTATATAAACGAGACGTTCATATTTATATTTCCATGCCGTATTCGAGCTTCCAAAAGAAAAGCCTTGAGTTTGACTCTAAAATTGTTGGGACTTTTAACATTTCTTATTGGTAGTGGCAGGTTATTCCAACACTTAGAAGCGGCATATCGAAAACTGCCTCTGAAGGTCTGTGTCTTGTGACATTGAGTTGACAAATGAGTGGCGCACTGCCTTCTAGCACCATCACGTCTCGTAGAGGGCCAACTGAGTTTGTCATAAAGGTATTTAGGGGTTTGATAGGAAATTACACCAAAAAGCAAACAAACTAGATGAAGCTTGCGACGGGACTCCATTTTCAGAAGACGATTCTTATTTAGGAAAGGCGTTACGTGACTTCTAGGTGGAACATTGAAACTGAACCTTGTACAAGCATTCTGGATTCGTTGCGTCAATTGTTGAGTCCGTGAAAGTAACCGAGGTCCATAAGGACAGTGTCTGCATAGTTCAACTTCGACAAGATCAACGATTCAGTCAAACGTATGCGGACCTCTTCGCATAGGTAGGGTCTTATCTTGTATAAGATTTTTAACCTATAGAAGCAGTTACGAACACATTCATCTACGTGGTTTTCGAAACGCAAACCCGCGTACATATTTAGTCCCAAATTTCGAGCATCGAATACCCGCTCAACTAAACTGCCTTTAAGTAGTACACTCGTAGCTAAGTGCAACGAGGCATCAATGATAATGATAAGTTTACCTGATACAAAGCCTGAAGAGATCATCGACGGTATCCGGGTTGTCCCTCAGTCCGTTCTCTTCTTGCAGGAGCTGGAAGGCGCGCGGCATCAGCTCTTGAAGTAGATTTATCAGTTCCGGAACACATTCCGCAGTCGAAGCCAGTTCGTCTACCTACAGAACAACGATTAGAACGAAAATTAGTCGAGGGGGTCTAAAATAATATTAGGTTGGGTAAAAAGTCTTTTCGCATTATAGTATGTTTGAACTTGTAATAAAATCTCTTTGGCTATACTATTTGTATCTGGCTGGTTTTGGTATCATTAAAAGTTTAAATTTTAAAGAACATAATTCCAAATTCAAATTAGGAAAATGTGTGATTTTTATTTGTTTTTCTTACTGTCAAGATAAGTGAATCTAATGAAGAAATTCGATACATTTTAAAATTTTACTACAAAAAAAGGTAAAAATGCAACGCAAGCCTCGAAAAAAATTTGCGATGTTTATGGACCTAGTGCAGTGTCTGTGAGAGTAGCACAAATTTGGTTTAAGCGTTTTCAATCCCGAAATTTGGATGTCAAAGATGCACGTCGCTCTGGTCGCCCTATTACGGATAAAACGGATGGCATTTTTGAAAAAGTGGAGCAAGATCTGCATATCAGTAGTTACGACGTAGCTGAAGAACTGGGAATTGACCACAAAACAGTTATGGCGCATTTAAAAAACACTGGGTACACAAAAAAGCTCGATATTTGGGTACCTCACGAGCTCACTGAAAGAAACCTAATGAACCGTGTACTCATTTGTGATTCTTTATTACGACGTAATTAAACCGAACCATTTTTGAAGAAGCTGGTAACTGGTGATGAAAAGTGGATCACGTACGACAAGAACGTGCGAAAAAGGGTCGTGGTCAAAGGCCGGTCAGACTTCACCGACTGTGGCGAAACCCAGGTTAACTCGCAATAAGGTGATGCTGTGTGTGTGGTGGGATTGGAAGGGCATTATTCATTATGAGCTGTTACCACCAGGCAGGACCATCGATTATGAACTCTACTGCGAACAACTGATGAGATTAAAGCAAGAGAAAGCGGCCGGAATTAACCAACAGAAGGGGTGTGGTTTTTCATCATGATAACGCTAGACCTCACACATCTTTAGCCACTCAGAAAAAATTAAGAGAGTTTGGCTGGGAGGTGTTAATGCATCCGCCGTATATGCCGCCGTCCTGACCTTGCACCTTCAGATTTCCACCTGTTTCGATCTCTTCAGAATTCTTTAGGCAGTGTCAGGTTAACATCACGAGAGGACTGCCAAAACCACTTGTCGCGGTATTTTGATCAGAAGTCCCAAAATTTCTTTAGCAATGGGATCATGTCCCTACCTACAAGATGGCAAAAAGTTATCGAACAAAATGGTACCTACATACTTTAGTTAAATGTAAATAAACTATATTAAAAAATGTTTTGAATTTTCTTAAAAAATGCGAAGAAACTTTTTACCCAACCTATTATTATCATGTTCGTACCTGTCGGACGCCAAAAGACCGTCGCAATTTGTGAAAAGTCGAGACCGAAAGCTCTTCGCTGGTGTTCAGACGGCAACGCCAAGTCCAGGCACTAAAAGGATCAGGGTATCGATGATGCTAAACGACCACGGTTCATCGATAGCAGTGAAAGAAATACGGAGAACGATCATCGTAGGAAAGTAACAAAACGCGTGAACCGTGTTATTTGAAAGCGAATAGTTGGAATCTAGAATTTTCTAATGCTGTTTTTTATTTTAAAATCAAAGTTATTTTAATTTTGATGAGATGAATCGGGGGACATGTAGTAAACTGTTTAGTGGTACGGCAGTGAGCGGTACAGTAGAGCGGTACGTACCAGCACGCTGGCGAGGTAGAGTACAGCAGTGAGCGGTACAGTAGAGCGGTACAGTAGAGCGGTACGTACCAGCACGCTGGCGAGGTAGAGTACAGCAGTGAGCGGTACAGTAGAGCGGTACAGTAGAGCGGTACGTACCAGCACGCTGGCGAGGTAGAGGACGCAGGAGTGCGCGTGTGCGGCATACAGCGCGCAGAGAGCAGGCGCCAGGGCGGGCAGCAGGGCCCCGGCCGCCGCGCCGAGACAGCGCAGTGCGAACCGCACGCAGCGACACAGCCGCTCCATCACGCGCCCGTCGCCGCCGAACCTATCCGACCATTCACACTCTCATTTTACGCTTTACTGTCTACTGACTTCCTAAAATAATTCACAACAGTGATGACCCAGCGTGGGCACTTCGGTTAAAGGTTCCTTCGTGAACGTACTGACGTAATAGGTACCTTATTTTAAATTTGTTTTGTATTTTTTTCGACCCAATTATCTGTTTTTTTTATATTAGTGTACAATTCTTAAAATTATACTTTTAATATTATTACAATCTAGCCAAGTAGGCCAATGAGTAATTTAACTATGACTTATTTTTATAATGTAAATAAACTATGCCTAAGGATGTGTCCAATAGCACTTTTCTTATTGTCTCTAGTTAAGGGGAGGGCACTTTGTTCTTGTGTTCTTTATAAATATATTGTATAGTAATTTTGACACTACTGTTCTTAGCGAAAATCGAACGATCACTGATGGAAAATAAATTCAATCCTATAATAGAATAGATACCTAACTAAGTAACCCACAATAGAAGTACAGAATTTATCTTGTAGGTATTAATTGTAAATCTCTGTATACTCAGAAAATGCAGATGGGAAAAAGACGCGACATCGTATGTTATTCTTTCTAGCAAACTAGCAATCATCCTGTCCTACTAATACTACTTTATTATAAATACAAAATTTTATTTATATTATAATGACACTACTGTCATTATAATATAAATATTGGTAGGACAGGAAGATATTTTTTTACTAATTTAAGCTCGTCATTTTATTGATGTGCTGATTCAGTGTTTAGGAGAGAAAAATTTTGACGTCTCCCAGACAACAAGAACCGAATCGACACAAACGACGGCGTTAGCAAGTAACTCACGTGGTTTTGAGTGAAAATTTAATACTTAAGATTTTTTACGACTTTTGTACGATAGGCAGATTTGTCGTTAATGAAACGATTTATTCCAAACCACCTTTGGATAGACAGGAGCCTAATATGAATGGAAGATTGTCAAGGTGCCCTAAATTATGAAATTTAATAATAACTTTTATGGGTAATTTTTTTATACCTTGGGTCATATTATTGCAATAATAATAATCAGCTGCCCCCCGAGAATGATGCTATATAACATAACACAATATAAGTAGCTGAAATAATCTAGCTGTAGCTTCATCAGCAAGCTACCTTAATGAAGCTACTCATAGAAACTACATGTGCAGCGGAAATAAGCCTAAAGTGTTTCAATTTGTGGTCTCCAGTGTAGTTAATTATTGGACTAGTACCTATTTCTTGAATTTTCTTAAACTTAAACTATTTGCTTGCAAAATAGGCGCGCAGTTGGTAAAGAGGTGAGCGCAATAAGTGAAGAGGTACCAAAATTAGAGCAGCTGCGTGGCCGACTCGGCGTTGACGTTCGGTATTCTATCATCAAAAAGTGTTGGTCCTACTCTATGACGATTTGTGTGACGTCGGAGGTGGCGTATCTCGACGAATGCACCTATATTAGCATCCCGCTTTGAACGGCACTGTAACGTCTACTGAGATGCACGCGAACGTGTTTAGTTTAGTAAAGCTCCCCGCTCTCAGCTCTCAGCAGAGATGCTTGCCTGGTACGGTTTTGGGCCCACGCTATTACTGCGCTATTACTGTCGCTCGACCGCTCTTACCCTCTGCTGCCTTCTACGCGCTGCCGTAGACATCTATCTACATCTATCATCTTGAGACATCTATGTCCATTGATGTGCTGCTAGTACTTGTGGAAGCTTATCCAAGACGCACACATCCCATCAGCTAGCTAGCTTAGTAGTAACTACGCTCCTGCATAACTAATAAAACCTGCGTACTTCTGGTCTCCTGATCTTCTTTAAATGCTATTAAAATGCACTCTTACAACATCGCCAGCTGTAAGGTCGGACTCTGAACTTAGTCTTCAGATGAACCAATTCTTTGATACCGAAAACTCTCCAAGCCAACATAAAAGTAAATAAATTGGCCATGTTCACGCACAGTAAAGGCTTCCGAATTCCAGTAAACAAATCCCTAACCAATGCAACACAATCTGGTGAACAATTCTTGCCAGTTCTTCTCGGGCTTGGGTAATTGGCACTGGCAGTAATTGGCACCTAACCTAAACTCACCTAGTATGTAAGACGTTTCAAAGTGATCCTTGTGATTGTATTGAATAAAATATCTTTTGACTTGACTTGAACAAAAAATGGGGCTTTTTGAATATTGTAATGTTTTACAAATCAGGGGGCCTACTCTTCAAATCGATAAACGAAATGTCGGGTCAACGAACGTACAACACTCTACTCTTAACTACTTAATTTGAAACTAGTTTTGGACGATGAAACGATCAACATTACTTTTGACAATCGAGGTCGACATTTCGATAATTAGAATTTGACGACGAAATAACTGTCTACAGAATTTACCGTACATATCAACGACTTTCTTGTTACGATGTATGGAAATTGGTTCGCAGAGTAGACGCCCTGGCTATACTCTGTATTGAAAAACTGTTCAAAAATCCTACTAGTATCTGTAAAAGACTTATCCAACGATATGCCACACGATGAGGTATAAAATAAAAAAAGCAGCTCTCCTTTACATGAAAGATACCCTCAAAAACATTTCTTCAAAGTTTTTATTTTATAAAATAAAAAATATTGAAGAAATGTTTTTGAGGATATATCCTTGTAGGGTCACTAAATATGTATTACCATGCAAAATTCAATCACGTCAAGACTGATTGTCTGCAAGCAAGAAGAGCTCTGGGATCCTATCCCAGATTCCTGCTTGCAGACTATAGGACCCCTTGTTCCTTGTGAACTTCGGAACTCTAAAGGAAAAGATAAAGTGTGTCTGGAGACGGTCTAAAATGTTTTATGTTATGTTGAAGTTTTATGACTTTGAACAAAACCAAGATAAGCATATCATGAAATCCTAATCTGTGATAAAACTCAGTGAAAGATCTGATTCTAGACAACTGTGGCTTTCATCATAGAACAATACCATGGTCATCAACATAAAACGCTGGAAACAGAACGGGAAAATAATATCGCCAACATTCAAACATTAGCAGAAAAGATTGAGAATATACAATCAACAAAAAAAACAAATCCAAATAATAAATAAATCATCGTTGATTTTTGTAGAGTTGCAATCAAAGTAAAAAATTTACAGTGCGTTAAAATCTACAATAAAATTAATACAAAGTCCCTAAGAATGCAGAATACCAAGAAGGCTGACTCCGCAAAAATATTTAAATAAAAAGCGACTTGCTACGGACGCAATAAAGCGCAATTCAGCTCGGACTACGTTGATTTATATTTAAAAAGTACTTTTTAACTAATATCATAGTCATGTAGAATCATAGTCATGCGAAGTACCAAGGTAAATACGGGAGACATTAATAATGAAAATATAAGTAAATATTTGGTAGATAACATTAATATTTATTTTTATTTTCTTTAATTTAATTGTATTTAATTGTTTGTTTTTTAATATCTATTGTTTTAATTATGTGTAATTTTAGGCCAATTTAATGTAATATATTCAAATACAATGTATATTGTTAAATGAATAAATGAAATGAAATGTAAAACTGAAACCTATAAAAGCAAAAATAAAGATGGATTACTCTGACAGAATGACTACAAAAAATTACATATTGATGTGACGAAAAATCTTTCGAAAGTTTTAAATAACTTGAGATTTTTACAGATAACTACAAACATAACTTTCACAACAAACAGGCAAAATCAAACACACACTTTCTTACCATCTCAGAAACACACAGATATTCTTACACACACCCTCATACCCCCTTCAAAGATTATCTTGCGTCTACCATATGCGCAACAAGGATGCTCCTCGACAGCTTGACATCATTGGTGTGTGCCAATCACAGTGATGGTCCTATCTACCTGGGAGTCACTTTAGATAGAGCGCTGAGATACAGAGCACACCGTACGAAGATAAAACAGAAATGGCACACGCAACAACCTGCTTCAAATGCTCTACCACCTGGAGTGCTTCTCTTCAAGTATTAAGAATCTCTGGTCTTGTCCTCTGCTATTCTGCCGACTGCAAGTGGGCAGTTGCATAAGCTTGCAACGGCCCAATTGAGTTCGGAGTCCAGCGAGCAAGTGGAGCAATATCGAGCGAATGTGTCGACCCTAAAGCTATGCCACATCTGTTGGCCTGCTCGTCGCGTGCACTTCGGCGCTAAAAATATAATTAAAATTAAGAAAATGTACCTGTTCTTAATTAAAAAAAAAATACTTACATTATATCATTAACTTTATCTTTTATATCAGTTTTATCTTTTAATTTAATACCAATACCGACAAATGAAATGAAGGCACTATTTGATTTATAACTTAGTCTTGTGATTAGGGCTAATATAAAAATGTATTGTATCATTTGTTTGATGAACCAAATTAAAAATATTGATAAATAAAGTTTTGCATTAATATTAAGACCTAGGAAATTCATCATTAAATTCTCTATACATTTTAATGTTGATCGTGCTATGTTCTACATTTTGGCAAACTCAATTAAATACATCTATTATTTTGATAGTTTTAGATAATTTACCAGATAAAATATTGTTACGGTACCAGATTGTGTACCAGTTTAGAACTAACGACAGAGATAAATTTACGTTATTGCAACTATTGGTTTTACTTCAATCATCAATTAAAATTAAAGAAATATCGTCAACAAATAAAGCTATGTCACAAATATATTTTGCAATAAAAAAGCAGATTATTAATGTAGTTTAAGAATAAAAATTCTTAGTATAGAACCCTGTGGTACTCCTATAATATAGGGCCTATATCAATAATTTATCCCGAACTTTCACAACACACGTAAACTTTTTAGACTCTCTATTGGATAGATATGATAGTATAAAATCAATTGCCTGGTTTAAGGTGTCGTAATATTTAGAATATATTTAAAGTTCTGAGAACAAGGTTGCATGATAACATAGTCAAATGCTTTAGATAAATCACAGAATACACTTATTGCATTCTGTGAATTTTCCCACGCGTTAAATATAAGCTTTAAGAATGCATCAGCTGTCGATCGACCTCTAGTATTGATTACTATGTATTTGATACGTTTTGATACGTTGATGATAGATTTTAAAGATTTGTTTACTGTATTTGTTAAGGTCTGGAAAAAAAACACCTTAATCAATAAATCTATTAAATATATAAGCTAATCACTGAGCCTGGATCTAAGTTAATGACACCCAGAGTACCTTTCTAGACATTCCCTAAAAATCTTCTGTAATTACAATATTCAGTAACTTGAATGCTACAACACAGACCTCATTGATACAGCTAAAACAAAGAGCATTCTCACATTTTGCACAGGTTCTAACAGAACGGATGCTCTGGATTATGATTTTCCCTGCACCGATTTACCTTTCCATGGTTTCCCTCAGCACGGGCCAGGCGTCTCCGAGCGCGGGCAAAGCCGGGTGCGGGTCCGATTTAATCGTCGTGGAGTCCGGCACGTCTACATCCCTGAACAAAGCCGCCAGTCGGTCCAACCACACTACGGGGTCTGTCAGAGATCCCTTCTTGATTTCCTCCCGAGAATTGATGGCAGCTGTCAGACCGGTGATCTGTACGAAGGTAGCCTCTCGCATCGCTTGGGATAGCTGGGGAGTGAAGTTGTTGCGTTGAAGTTGCACTAGTAAGGGCTCTGATAATGGTTGATGTTATAGGGTAGGTTATGTTTTACTTCTGAAGGTATACCGTGCGTTTTGACTTACTTAAGGATCATAGTGCTAAGGCCGAGACGAGTTTCTTGCTGCTGTTTCTTGTTACTCTCGGATTTGGATTAGAATCGTCACCTAAATCACTGCATGTACGACGATTCAAAGTGATCCTTGTGATTGTATTAAGTAAAGAGTTGACATTTAATTTACTACATTCGCTCGGTGAGTGCGAGTGCATAGAAATATGTCTTTCGGCATAACGTGACTAGAAATCTACTCGTATAGTTCGTCAAGGTCTAAGTCAAAGCAGTTTCATGTATACAATATTAAGGACCATTATGAATCGTCTTAAATGCTAGGTGAATTTATATGCTGATTCCTTATAAGCCAAGTTCGGTCAGTACTTTTTATAAGCACACAGTAAGTCAAAACTGGCCTCGTTAAACACTATAAGTTATAACAAAGGGTCATATAAAATTTTGGAAATTGGAAATTGGCTCAGCTCAAAGCATGCTAGGACCAATGCTGGGTTTTTAAATAATCTAGTAAGTAACAATACAGTTCTCATTAACATGTTGGATATTGATGCATCCTAATAATGTTAAGTAGTTTCAAAAAGTTAGTGAATTACAGTATCACACAAGTCTAAGACTAATATTCAAAGACTTACCCTAAAACGCGAGTAATAACAGTGTTTCGCTTCTGAATCTTAGCATTAAATTATGTAGTTTCAAAAACGCAACTAGATGATATTATAAGAACTTAAAACATAACTTAGCACGCACGACTTAAACCATTAACCTTAATACATTGCCTGTTTTCATCAACCATTCACGCTTAACGCGTGCATACACCTGTCAGTTTAACACGAGTTAAGCGTAACCACGATTAGCATACAACTATGCCTAAGGGGTCAAAAAAGTACAGAGGCCTATTGCACAATAAAATACAAATTTATTATTAGTGAAATATCAGTTTGGACTTTGTTTTGCAATCGGCCTCAGGCCATAAACAATACGCACCAGCTTGACAAACGACTATTATCGACTACCGTCAACAGCTACGAGTGACAGAGACAACGCTCTACAAACCGATCGTCTTCTTCTAAAGCTCGTTGTGTAATATTTAAGACCTGGTACAGTTCGAGCCAATATAGATTTTAAATCAGCTAAATTCGCAAAACCGATTCTTCATTCACTTAAAAAGATAACCAGGCTAAACAAAATATAAATTTATAGGTCAATAACACGTAACGTAAACATAAGATGATGACATATATTAGGAATAGCAAGATTATGACCAGCAATCGAGTTAGAAGCGGTTGGCATCGAATATAGCCTCATTACTATGTTGGGTCGGACCACATCGCATGCTAATCCCGGCGCACAGGTCGATGAAAACTAACTCCGCGCCCGAGGAGCTGATGCTCAGAGGGATAAATATCTCACGCAGACGACGTCAGCATCTCACCCGAAATGTACCGTTTTCGACCGACTTATTACGTAAAATTAGCAATATCTGAGAAAGCAGTCACGAGCCAAACAAAATTTTTAAAGCAGAGGGGCTATTACTTGCCCGTTACCCACCTACAGACGAAACAATGCTTATAGAAGAGATATTAGCGTTCAAAAGCATGTTCGACGGCGGCAGCATCTATCGTTAGTTATCGCGAGAGAACTTATCCGCTAAGAGCGTTTTTTTGCTTGGATGCGTTCGACAGGCGAGTAATAAGCGACGGCCGGCTTCCGTAACAAAAGTTTTTTTGGCGACATGCAACCGATTTCGTAGATATCACTTTCGAGCGTCACCAACGTCGTCGGGAAGATGATAACGCGCGCGAGATATTCACCTCCTCCACCGGGCCGACGCATCGACCGCGATATAATTTCGCAGTCTCACCATCTCGCGAGGAGGGAACGAAAGGAGATCGCGGCCGGCGCGCGGAGGTAGGTAGATAAAGTAGTAGCGCAGTAGCCAACCCACCTTCCAGCAAAGATAGGTATATGATAATGTGCGACCACCGTTAAGTAGAGTGTAGATGAGTAGAGTATGTAACCTGGTGGGGCGGCAAGGCGCCGATGGCGGCGGCGACGGCGCGCATGAGTGCGGCGGACGTGTGGCGCGGGTCCGAGCGTTGCGCCGCCTCCAGCAGCAAGCCTGCGTGCGTCTGCACGTGCGTGCGGCACGCGCGGCAGATGTTCTGCAACACTCGACACTTACACACCGCACATCCCATGATGCACTATACACCACCTCCTACATCTAATAGGCTACTTGACATTAAAGATGTAGGTGGAATTTTATTTTTTGTACAATTGAAAAAGTGGCTTAGACAAATGTTTTATACAATTTTTATCCCTTAACCTACGGTGTCCCACTGCTGGCAAAGGTCCCCCCCTTTACCTTCCACTCTTTGCGCTCCGAGGCCCCAGTTTGCCGGTTCGGCTCGAATGCATCTAGAGCGTCTCGCCATCTTTTCCCGGGTCGTTTCCGACTATCGAGCACCTGATAGACATCACCTAAGTGATGAGCTTCGTCTGACGTTTTGGATGCATTCGAGTCGCACGACCTGCCCGGTCTCACTTGAAACGTGCAGTCCAGGATGGCGATTATGGAACTTTTGACACAACCGATGTCTACCAGTTTCGATTAACAATCGGCGTTATTTCAATCATTAGTTTGATTGTAATTAGAACCAGTTTTGACAATATGGATTACTATTACGCACGTTCGGTTTTCTATTCATATGACAGCATGTATGACAATCAACATCAATCTTCCGTAATACCAATTCATTAATAGTAATTTAAACCGATTAGTATCAAAGTTTTGATAGTATCAGAATTCCATAATCGCCCCGCTGGTCCTGGCAATCCAGGTATTTAAAAAAGTTTGTCATGCAGCTAAATCATCGTTTTTGACAAAAATAATAGAAAATTCAACAATTAAAGTAAAAGCTACGTGTATAATAATTAATAATAAATAAAAATGTGTAAATCGAAGGTCTTTAATAAACAGATAACATTAAATATAAATAATACAATTTTGACAAAGAAACGGGAGGTTGCGAATGCATTCGATATTTTGTTCTCAGATATACTAAAAATGTTGACCAAATCGTTAAACTCTTCAGCCTCCTTCTGTTCTGTTAGAATTTAGTGTTATCGAATGTAAGAATGAGTTTAGTTTTAGCTACGAGTATATCAACGAGGGTAGTAAAGCATTCAAGTTAATTAATATAAAAAATACAGAAGATCTTTGGCGAATGTCTACAACGGGGCTGGGTTGTCATTATCTTAGATATTGCACCGTATTCAGATTATATTTTTAATAGATGTATCGACGAGGAAGTTTTTCCCAATTTTATGAAACACAGTAAACTCATCCTAATGTTCAAGTCCGGAAATGAAAGAGATGTCAGTAATTATAGATCGATATCGATATTACCGTAGTTAAGTAAAATATTTGAAAAAAAAAACATTCTGAATCAGTTATTATCTCACTTTAACGTTAACTAAGTAATCATCAATACGAATATACTAAAGGCCGATCACGATAAGTCTTTAATTTTTAGAGTTCATAGAGCCTCGCGCCGGCCCTCACGGCGTTGGGGAGCGTCCCCCGGGTGGCGGATGGGGGGACGGTCGGTAGTACAGCCTAGCTAAGCTACCGGCTAAGTCCGATGGACTCGCTGACCAACGATGGGTGTGGTCCTCCAACATTACTGGAGGTGCGGCGGGTTAACAACCCTTCCACGGAAAAACAAACAATGTTACGAAACCGAAAATGAGAAATATACAATCTGATCCCAAAAACAACGACTCACGGCATGGCATAACGGACCTGAGAATTGCTTCATGGAACGTGCGCTCTCTCTATAGACCTGGAGCACTATACCAAGTCAATAACGAGCTGCGAAAATATAACTTTGGAATTGCAGCACTTCAGGAGGTTAGGTGGCCAGGGAATGGAGAGTGCAACATAGATAATAATGCTGTATTATTCTATAGTGGTTCTGACGCTGGTCATCATACATATGGTACCGGATTTATAGTGACCAAAAAGCTGATCTGAAATGTAATCCGTTTTGATCCTGTATCAGACAGAATATCTGTGCTCCGTATTAAAGGCCGATTCGCAAACATCTCATTGGTCAATGTATACGCGCCCACAGAAAAATCAGAGGATGAGACCAAAGACGATTTTTATGACCATCTTGAATTAGTCTACGACCAGCTACCGGACTATGATATTAAAGTCGTCTTAGGAGACCTGAATGCGAAAATTGGACGTGAGGAAATATATGTACCAACAATCGGGATGCACAGTAAGCACGATCAAAGTAACGACAATGGCGTTAGAATTATCAGTTTTGCATCTTCCAAATCTATGGTTATCAAGAGCACTATGTTTCCTCACAAAAACATCTACAAAGGCACCTGGCGCTTCCCCAGATAAACTTACAGTTAATCAATAGATCACGTGATTATAGATGACCGTCATAAAAGCACTATTCAAAATGTAAGAACATTTAGAGGAGCTGACTGTGACAGTGATCATTACCTATTGGGCATAAAAATTAAATGTAAAATTAAGATCACCAAAGGAGTTACTAAAAAACCGAGGAACGAATAGATGTTGAAAATTTGAAACACAAAGAAGTTAGGGAACAATTTCAATTAGAGCTGAATAATAGATTCAAAGATTTAGAGTTGGATGATAATATAAATTCAGGGTGGGAAAGCCTAAAGCACACTATTAAAGATGTGGGATTTAAAGTATTAGGGACAGCAAAGCACAAAAAACGGCGCAATTGGTGGAACCAAGAATGTGAAACCGCTCTAAATAATAGAAAAAAGTTTAGGATCTTGGCAGAACAAGATGACCGTTGGGATGACAAATACCAAATGTGTAGGCTGCAGGTAAAGAAAAAGATAAAGACAGCTCGAAGACAGCACCTGGATGGCCTGGTGAAAAACATGGAGACGCTTATTCGATCTAATGAGTCGAGAAAATTTTACCAGGAAGTAACAAGTAAAAAAACGTTACCAACCCACAACCCAAATATTGGAGAATGAAACAGGGAATCTTGTGACCGACATAGCCGAAATAAAGTTCATGTGGCGTGACTACTTTCATAATCTGCTAAACTGCCCATCCCCCAAAGCAGCCGTATTGAGTACAGAAGAAGTTAATTCCGACGAGGTGGCACCACCTACTTTCGAAGAAGTTCAGAGGGCTATTATGAGGCTTAAAATTAACAAAGCCTCAGGTATTGACGGTATACCATCTGAATTATGGAAGTACAGAGGTGGGGTGGTCCAGTCCAAATTATACGAGCTTCTACTTAACATATGGAGAATAGAAAGGCAACCGATGGAATGGAATACTGGAATAATATATCCTGTTCACAAAAAGGGGTCTAAAAAGAGGTGCAAATTATCGAGGAATAGCTCTACTACCCACAGCGTATAAAGTCCTATCATGTGCTTTTGGATCGGATGGAACCGTATGCGGAACAAATCCTTAGTGATCAGTGTGGGTTCCGTCGAAACCGTAGTACTGTAGACCAGATTTTCCTCCTAAAACAACTTATAGAGAAAAAATGGGAATACGCTCAGAGTATCCATTCGCTCTTCATTGATTTAAAAAAGCGTACGACAGTATAGAACGCGAGGCCTTGTACACCATTCTTAGAAATTTCCAAATCCCAGTAAAGCTCGTTGATATGATAGTTGTGGCCATTGGTGAGAGCAAGATGCGGGTGAAAGTAGAAGGTGAACTAACCGAAGACTTCGCGGTGATTACTGGGCTTAAACAGGGCGATGCCCTCTCACCAATACTTTTCAACTTGGTTCTGGAATTTGTACTCAGAAAAGTGCTCGCACTGGAGTTCGTACTGGTGCTAAATGAACGGCACAGGGTAATTGGATACGCAAATGACTTAGCTTTGTTAGGGGAAAGTCGCGAAGTCTCAGAAGCCACTGCAGTTCTAGAAGTAGGCGGAAAAGGTGGGACTCAGGGTCAGTCACGAGAAATCCGAGTATCTCCACATAAAGCGGTTCAGAAATCCTCGTACAAAGAGTCAAAATTTACAAGTTGGTAATATTACGTTTAAGGGAGTTGCCAAATTTAAATACCTGGGCTGTACTATAACTGACACACCCGTGAAGAGGAAATTCAAATGCTTATCCAGAACTCCTTACGATGTAGTGCTGTTATGCACAAGGTACTAGTGTCCAAGCTTCTTAGCAGAAGAACCGAAATTCGCATATATAAAACAGTTATAAGACTAATTCTTCTGTATGGTTCTGAAGCTTGGACACTGACCTTAAAAGAGAGAGAAAAATTCTCCGAAAAACCCTCGGACCTGTGAAGAGGGAGGATGGCAGCTGGAGGGTTCGAAAAAACGTTGAAATTGGAGACCTCGTTGCCAAACCAAACATTATAGGAGAATATAAAACTAACCGACTCCGTTGGCTCGGCTATATTCAACGAATGGGTGAAGATCATAGCGTCAAGAGAGCATACTTGGGCCAAGCACTTGGTCGTCGCCCGGTTGGTCGTCCCAAATACCGTTGGAGCGATAGAGTCGAAGCTGATTTGCGTGAGCTTGCAGCTGATAACTGCAGGAGATTGCAAAGGACCGGAGAAGGTGGAGAGTTCTCGGAGGCCAAGACTCATTTTGGGTCCCTGCGCCAATGGAGTAAGTAAGTAGTAAGATAGAGCTAAAACTAGTATATGCGATAACGTAATTGAATCCCTATCATTAGTTCCTAAATGGTTCACTGTAAATAATATTTTACTAAATACAAAAACTAAATTAATCAAATAATTCATAGCCCGACCAACATTGAAATTAATGGAGAGGCTAGGCTAGGTCTTAATATTGATGCAAAACTACAGTGGGGACCACAAATTGAAACACTGGCTGGTAGGCTTAGTTCCGCTGCATATGCAGTTCGTACGATGTTACGTATTCTAACTGAATCACAGATTATCGATTTCATCGGACAGCATTATTGTTATTGATTGATTGGGTGCAACCCTAGTCCCAATCCTTTCTCCTTACTGTTTCCCAACCCATTCATTCTCATCAATATAAAATTTACAACCGCGTGCACGCAAATATTCCACATCTCATCTCAAACCTAAAATCCTCGCTAAAATCAGTGGTTCCTGCTTCCTGTCCGGCTGTCCAAAGGTAAGCCCCTGCAATCTCTAACATAATTCTGGTCCTTTGATCCCAATATCTGTGTATTTTATAAAATACGAACCAACGCCACACGGCAGCCATTTTACTATCAAGAAAATTTCAATAAAAGTTTGATTGCAATGTCTAGGAGTCAAGTAAACACGAGAAGATTTGAGTTGTTATGTGCTACTGCATTAGAGGTAGGTAATTAAACTCAATTAGGCAAATTCCGAATTCGATGCGGAGAAATTGATACTGTTCGTGCCGAGTTTGAGGAATGTTACCTGGTGCTTCAATCCACATTGAAGGAGAAAAAGTTCAACATGTTCGAAGAACAGTGCCTCGAGGTTAAGTACATTAGCAAAACGTTTGATATCCAGCAAAATGACAATTTCAGAGAGGTTATTCATAATGATTTGCCGGCATGATGTTCCTCGAACAAACAATATAGTTCATTTAGTAAACTCGTACGAATCACTTCGTGGTGCCTTCGATTCGTGAGTAATGCTTTAAAATCGAAACAAAGGTCAACAAACACTAAGTCACTGTCCGGACCCTTAACTAGTAGAGCTTCAACGTAGCATTCATACGCTAAGCAAATGCGTACCTCATTCAGTAATAGTCAAAAGTCAAAAGACAAAAGATGATTTATTCAATACAATCACAAGGATCACTTTGAAACGTCTTACATACTAGGTGAATTTAGGTGCCAATTCATCCTAACCCAAGCTCGAGAAGAATTGGCAAGAAACTCGTCTTGGTCCTAGCGCTAATGATATACACAACCTTTATTCTAAACAATCACGTAGTACTGGAATGATACGCTTACAACCATTACTTAGACGAGAACGGTCTGCTCAGGGTTGGAGGAAGGTTAATAAACTCTTCGCTAAGCTACTCTTCTAAGCACCCTTTAGTGTTGCCTTCGGTGCATCACTTTACTTATCTTGTAGTGGACTATTATTATATCAAATACTTGCACGTAGGTCCCAATGCTCTAATGTCAATACTCCGCGCACAATTTTGGATATTATCGTCACGACGCGTATGACGCAGTAGAATATATATAAATGTATTAGCTGTTTCCGGTTAAGGTGTCAACCATCATCAAAATGGGAGACTTACCTGCCAGTCGTGTCTATGCGGGTCCATTCCAGACAAAATCTAGTTCATTGCGGAATCCCAAAATTGTTAAATCGTATTATGTGTATTTGTTTGCTTCACTACCAAATCTGTTCACTTAGAAGTAGCCAGACTAGTTTATTTCAGCTACTTCCATAGTGTTATGTCAATGGCATCATTCTCTGGGGGAAAGCTGCTGATATTCAAGAAATATTTGTTCCTCAAGAAGTTGCAATATGTGCCACTCATAGAATGAATACTCTCACAATAGCTTCACAATATATAGAATCAATATTATACATCCCTAGATTTCGACTAGAAAAGGTAAATAAGTTATTTATGGGGTAAGCTTTCTATAACAAGCTTGGTGAAAATGCAACCAAACTTCGTATTAAGAAATTTAAAGCATACATAAAGGGGGTAGCCTTTTGAAGAATGCTTATTATTATATAATTGACTATATTATCGGTAAAAGAGTATGGAACGGAACTCGAGAACTCGAGCGCGGGCTCGAGGCAGGCGGCAAGGTGTAAGATGTAAGGCGTCACCTGCAAGGCGGTGGCAGCCGAGGGCGCCAGGCGCTTGTCTTGTAAGGCGCGGATGTAGAACTCGAGCGCGGGCTCGAGGCAGGCGGCAAGGTGTAAGATGTAAGGCGTCACCTGCAAGGCGGTGGCAGCCGAGGGCGCCAGGCGCTTGTCTTGTAAGGCGCGGATGTAGAACTCGAGCGCGGGCTCGAGGCAGGCGGCAAGGTGTAAGATGTAAGGCGTCACCTGCAAGGCGGTGGCAGCCGAGGGCGCCAGGCGCTTGTCTTGTAAGGCGCGGATGTAGAACTCGAGCGCGGGCTCGAGGCAGGCGGCAAGGTGTAAGATGTAAGGCGTCACCTGCAAGGCGGTGGCAGCCGAGGGCGCCAGGCGCTTGTCTTGTAAGGCGCGGATGAGGAACTCGAGCGCGGGCTCGAGGCAGGCGGCAAGGTGTAAGATGTAAGGCGTCACCTGCAAGGCGGTGGCAGCCGAGGGCGCCAGGCGCTTGTCTTGTAAGGCGCGGATGTAGAACTCGAGCGCGGGCTCGAGGCAGGCGGCAAGGTGTAAGATGTAAGGCGTCACCTGCAAGGCGGTGGCAGCCGAGGGCGCCAGGCGCTTGTCTTGTAAGGCGCGGATGTAGAACTCGAGCGCGGGCTCGAGGCAGGCGGCAAGGTGTAAGATGTAAGGCGTCACCTGCAAGGCGGTGGCAGCCGAGGGCGCCAGGCGCTTGTCTTGTAAGGCGCGGATGTAGAACTCGAGCGCGGGCTCGAGGCAGGCGGCAAGGTGTAAGATGTAAGGCGTCACCTGCAAGGCGGTGGCAGCCGAGGGCGCCAGGCGCTTGTCTTGTAAGGCGCGGATGTAGAACTCGAGCGCGGGCTCGAGGCAGGCGGCAAGGTGTAAGATGTAAGGCGTCACCTGCAAGGCGGTGGCAGCCGAGGGCGCCAGGCGCTTGTCTTGTAAGGCGCGGATGAGGAACTCGAGCGCGGGCTCGAGGCAGGCGGCAAGGTGTAAGATGTAAGGCGTCACCTGCAAGGCGGTGGCAGCCGAGGGCGCCAGGCGCTTGTCTTGTAAGGCGCGGATGTAGAACTCGAGCGCGGGCTCGAGGCAGGCGGCAAGGTGTAAGATGTAAGGCGTCACCTGCAAGGCGGTGGCAGCCGAGGGCGCCAGGCGCTTGTCTTGTAAGGCGCGGATGTAGAACTCGAGCGCGGGCTCGAGGCAGGCGGCAAGGTGTAAGATGTAAGGCGTCACCTGCAAGGCGGTGGCAGCCGAGGGCGCCAGGCGCTTGTCTTGTAAGGCGCGGATGAGGAACTCGAGCGCGGGCTCGAGGCAGGCGGCAAGGTGTAAGATGTAAGGCGTCACCTGCAAGGCGGTGGCAGCCGAGGGCGCCAGGCGCTTGTCTTGTAAGGCGCGGATGAGGAACTCGAGCGCGGGCTCGAGGCAGGCGGCAAGGTGTAAGATGTAAGGCGTCACCTGCAAGGCGGTGGCAGCCGAGGGCGCCAGGCGCTTGTCTTGTAAGGCGCGGATGAGGAACTCGAGCGCGGGCTCGAGGCAGGCGGCAAGGTGTAAGATGTAAGGCGTCACCTGCAAGGCGGTGGCAGCCGAGGGCGCCAGGCGCTTGTCTTGTAAGGCGCGGATGTAGAACTCGAGCGCGGGCTCGAGGCAGGCGGCAAGGTGTAAGATGTAAGGCGTCACCTGCAAGGCGGTGGCAGCCGAGGGCGCCAGGCGCTTGTCTTGTAAGGCGCGGATGAGGAACTCGAGCGCGGGCTCGAGGCAGGCGGCAAGGTGTAAGATGTAAGGCGTCACCTGCAAGGCGGTGGCAGCCGAGGGCGCCAGGCGCTTGTCTTGTAAGGCGCGGATGAGGAACTCGAGCGCGGGCTCGAGGCAGGCGGCAAGGTGTAAGATGTAAGGCGTCACCTGCAAGGCGGTGGCAGCCGAGGGCGCCAGGCGCTTGTCTTGTAAGGCGCGGATGTAGAACTCGAGCGCGGGCTCGAGGCAGGCGGCAAGGTGTAAGATGTAAGGCGTCACCTGCAAGGCGGTGGCAGCCGAGGGCGCCAGGCGCTTGTCTTGTAAGGCGCGGATGAGGAACTCGAGCGCGGGCTCGAGGCAGGCGGGATGCTTCTCTATCCACTCGCAGAGCTCTCCGAGCAGCAGGATGCAGATCTTGCGAACCGCGATGTGCGTCCCTTCGGGAGGGATGGACAGGATCGCTTCCACCACCTTCGGAACGTACTCGTACTCCTCTCTGCAATTGTATTCGACGATACACAATTGTTAAATACACTACTTTAAGGAACCTGCATATCGAAAAAACCTTAAAGGGCACGAAAGGAGGATCCGAGGCGCACTTTAATCCCCGTTCGAAATAACTAGTGACGCGGTAAGAAGAATCACTGTTTTTGGTAAACTTAAAAAAGTAAATATAAAAACGGGTTATGCGAAATGTTTTTGTCGGTGGATTGTATGGGTCACTCATCCAAGAACTATTTCTACCTCTCACAACATTGCTTAACTTTGTTGACTCTATTAGGAACGTGATATGCCTGCTACCTAAAACTTGCAAACATTCGCTGGTTAACCGTTCTATGAGAAAGAAGGCGGTCCATTCGTATTTCACAGAGACATGAATGAACAAATGCTACCAGATGTTATTGTTTTATAACTTATTACAAGACTAATAAGTTAGTTATGGCATTATGCCACAGACAAGCTACAGGACCGCGTAGCTCTGCAACAATATTATAAATATGTATAATACAGTTATTTCAAACCAGTCAGTGTGTTGAACGGATTTAAGTTCTCTTAGGAAAAGGAAACTGTTTGTTTCAAAGTAAACTTACGTGCCTTTTTCTGAAATTAACTTAATTATGAACAAGCGAAAGATTCGTTCGTTTTGCATAGTGGCATGTTTAGGTGCCTGAATTACTTATATAACTTATTCTGTTATTTTGTATTTAGGTTATATATGTGATGTTTTCTAGGTTTATAAATATAAAAATTATATTGTTTTAGTACATATTTATTTTATTTTAATTCCGTGTAAGTAAATTATGGATTTTATCTGAAATAAATAAATTAATAAAAAATAATAGTGATAGGTAAAGTCAGAGAGATTTCTACAACAGAGGTCTGTTGGAGAATTCTCCCCGTCTATACCTGGTGTTAGGAGTACAGCAATAGACGTTTTGGTAAGTACCACAACAGTGCCAGATATTCTGCCTCCCAGCAGTAGTGCGCAATAGACTTGAAGGGCAAGTGAAATCACTTAGAAAAAATAAAGAACTGTCTAGAGCCGGCAACATGTGTGTCGTACTTCCAGATATTGGAAGCGTCATAGGTTACTGTAGCCACTTACAATCAGGTGGACTTGTTTATTGGTTTAGTTGTATAACAAATACTCACGGCAGTATATTCTTGGCGACGCACTGCATGATGAAGAGCGCTGCCTCGGTCTGCTCCCAGGGCCCGTCGGGGCGCAGCGTCGCGAACATCTGTCGGAACACGGCGCTCGAGCCCACCACAAACACCACATCCTTGATCAGACCTGTCACCTTGTGACGGAACTCCTGGAAAACAAATGCATTTATCAACCAGGGTTCTGCTGGTGTAGTGGAAGCTGTGGAACTTGATTCCACAACTATAGAGTATGAAAGCCTCCTGCTTTCCTACTCTATATTTGTGGGATCAAACAAACCTGGTCTTGTATATGGGGATTTTCCTATTCAAAAGATATGTGTGCGATTGGGCACACAAATGTTTCGAAAAGGAAAATCAGGCATTGGTCAGAGCGTGCGCAATGCCAGATGGCGAAAGAAATATCGTGAAAAAGCCGGTTTAGAACTAAGAAGTTCCAAGATGTGTGTCAACTAGTATTCTTACAAGTGGCGATGGGCTTACAACCTGTAACGCAGGGAATACAAACTATTGTGCAAAATCTAGGCATGTGCTATTTAATGTTTTGGCTTTCATATAAATAACCAAAGATGTCTACCAAACGTAAGGAACATTACCGAGGTTCTTATAGTGTATAACAGCAGTTTATGCAAAACTAGGACTCCCAGCAAACTTGACTCATGATATGTAATAAAGAGTAGGCCTTTATTAGACAGCAGTTCTTATGATCTATCGTTCATATGATAATATGACGACCTCTGTAGTGCGGTGGGCAAAGGCCTGATCTGAGTTGCTGGTTCGACTTTCGCGACGAGACAAATGTTTGTATGTTCGGTAAGTATTTGTCTCGGGTCTGGATGTTGTATATCCCTATTATTATAAATGCGAAAGTAACACTGTCTGTCTGTCTGTCTGTCTGTTACGTTTTCACGCCTAAACCGCTGATCCGATTTTGATTAATTTTGGGATAGATAGATAGTTGGGACCTTGGAGAAGGAAATAGGCTACTTTTTATGGAGGTACCACGCGTGCAAAGCCGCGGGCAACAGCTTGTATGTATATATTTTTTTTTTTTATTAAAAGTAGTATATCAGTCATGTGGTTATCATAACACAAGCTCTGCTAATTTTAGAGCTAGATGACTCTTTTTGAAATGTCCGAAATTATTATTTTAATGGTCTCTGTCATGACCTAATATAATGATACAAACTAAAGGTTAACCTGATGGAAAGTGACACCCTTGATCTAACCCCATAGCCAGTCAAGACAGAAATGAATAATTCACTACATACATAGAAGTCGTCTCCTTCATCAGGCAGCTGGTTCTGGTCGGGTTCACACTGGCAGTGCCTTGCGAGTGCCTCAATCAGTCTCTCCACATGTGGCTTGAAGGCATCATTCAATGGCATGTAGTCTCTTTGGTAGAGGTCTTCTGATAACCGGTACCAGAGGTTGAAGGTTATTTCTGCCACCTAGAAATAGATCCATAAGCAATGACCAATAGGCCTCTTTGTAATCTTTGAGTCTACTATAGTAGTAATGTTTCTGTTGCTTTTTCCAAAACTAAAAAAAATTTAGGCTTTGGTTTTCATTTAAGTGTAGTAAGAGAATGATAGCACCAAATAGCACTTAATCACATATTAGGTATTTTTAACAGACTTAAAAAAAAGAAGTTCTCAATTTGGTCATATTTTTTTGTCCACTGGCAGAAGATTAAATTATGCTGCAAAAACAGACAACACATAGCTAGGTATAAAAATAACCTCATAGTCATGATGTCCAACACAAACAAGGGCTAGTTCCAGACTTCTCATGGCAAAGTGTGTGTTCCCTCCGGCTGCACAAGCTATGATCTTTTCCAAGAAAGCTTCACCCAGCTCCGTGAACACCCTCGCATAGCTTGCAGCCTTCTCTTCTTCTTCATGAGCCACAGCCAGGTGATAACTCTCTTCTAAAGATGATATGCTATCAAATAGCAATCTTTCTATGTTTTCATTATTGTTATTTTCTTCAAGGCAATGCAAAAGCACACAAACACAGTCTGCTGCTGCATCATGTAAGGTGTTTATAGAATTGTGATCTCTCAGAACCTGCAAGCAAAAACCTAACACTGCATTCTGTGGCACTTCTTGTATGTTTATAGCCTTAACTTGTATCCAAGAGGTCATACACTTGACTATTTTCAATGCTACATGCGTGTTTTGGGAACTTGTGATGCTCTCTTTCAAAAACATGGTCACTATGTTCGAGTTGTTCTTCAATTCACTTTTTATTTCTTCCCTCCTGTTTTCTCCTAATTTCAAGTTTGAAGAGTCAATTTCTTGGGGTAAAACTGTCAATATTTCTAAAAGTGCAAAAGCATTTTTGGTCGAGAATGATTTTATGAGGTCATTTATACAGTTCTGCCATGTTGGCATCTGTAAGGCTAGGTCTGCTAATGCTAAACACAGCTGAGTTAGTATGGCAGAACTTGTTTCTGGAGATGTCCGCTCCAGGTGCACTACAAGAGAATCTCTCAAAGATATGAGTGACTCAGATGGCAGCTCTGAGAGATCATGTTGCACTTTTGATCTCATGGTTTGTGCTGCGAAATAGCATGAATGGATGTCCTTTTTCTCTTGAAGAAGCTCGTGAGCGATCTTCCATGAGTGAATCTGAAAACACCATGGTATTTTATTTAGAGGACATGCATCATACAGGGGCATGAATACTAAATTATTATCAATAAAAAGACAAACAAACATACCGATTTCTGCATATCCCCCAACCATACCGAAGCCTTTTCTTTTTCGTTCGCATTGGGGTTATCGTACAACGCGCCGATGGCCTGATAAACAGTCTCCATTGAAGGGCAATCCATTGTGAAATATTTACACTTCCTTCACAGTATATTCTCAAAACCTCACTTTTTTAACAGTTGCCTCATGCGATCGCATAGTAAAATAGCAAAAACTACGTGAAATTATAAACAACAAGCGAGCAAGACAAGACGACGATCAGTTTTTTTGACGAACAATTGAACGAATGAATGAATGAGTAAATGACATGACACGACCATGGGTGGAGTGGAGTGGACTTTTCCTAAGGCCTGGGTGCTAATTATTTTGACCATATAATATAGTACAGAATGACATTTTAGTGTAATCCTTACCGTTCTCAAATCCAGAAAACGACTTAAAATATACAGTATTTTTTTTTATGACAACCCCTGCGGCGCAGTGGGCGAAAACCCACAAGCGCAATCCGACGCTGGGGGAATCAAACCCACAAGCTTTTGCGTCTCAAGACGCAAAAGCTTGGTGGGCTCGATTCTCCCAGAGTCGCAAAGTAAAATTACCAACAACGGCAATAGTCAAAGTCAAAGTCTAAAAAAGATACTTTATTGTCTAAAAAAGATACTTTTGTATTGAAACAATCACAAGGATCACTTTGTAACGTCTTACATACTAGGTGAATTTAGGTGCCAATGCATCCTAACCCAAGCCCGAGAAGAACTGGCAAGAAACTCGTCATGGTCCTAGCGGTTTTTTAGATGATCCATCTTATAACGACCTTATCTACGAAATACCAATACAAGAGAGTTTATACTTTCAAGTGTGTCGGTTAACTGTCTGAGGGCAGAGCGACATGAGGCCATGCATTCTTTTCAATAATATAGTCATATAAATTATAATACCTAATAATAATAATAATAATAATAATATAACTTTATTTCAGACACAAGATCCATTTTACAAACAACAATCAATAGGTACAGCACAATAAAATTCAGTTAGTTAAATAAAATAAAATTAAAATAAGCATAAAGTAAACTAAAATAATTTAGGTATATTATATTATATACCTACCTAAGGATGCTAGTTGCACCCAGCGTCTTTAGGTGCCTGTTAGGCTTAACCTGTCCGACAGACCCTCTATAATAGCGTTCTTACACTTGTCAACCCTAGACATAAATTTACCTATTCTTAGCCTTTGGATGGCATTAAAGGAATTGACTCGCGCCTCCAGGTACATACCGGAGTCGCTGCAGTATCGGTCCAGGCCCATGAGTTGCCTAAAGATATTGTTGTAGGCAACTCGAATGCCGTCATGCGCATTCTTTGTGTAGTTCGTCCAGAGTTGGCAAGTGTAAAAAGTCTGGCAGAATGACTTAAAAAGAGTAATTTTCACGTCACGGGATGCTTTACAAAATTTTCTTATTATCATAGAGCGCGTCTTTGTCGTTCAATATCGTTGTCGTCTTTCAGGCTCGAGGTCACGATATGGCCAAGATACCTAAAACTATCTGCTATGTTGAGGGGCTGCCCGTTAAGGAATGTACTGGGTATGGTGTCGGGTCCCTTACCAGATCTAAATACCACCATTTCAGTCTTCTTAGCATTATAGATAAGTTCATGATCTTTGGCATAATTTTCACAGATTTTAATTAATTTTCTTAATCCTTTGATCGAAGGGCTAAGCAGTACCATATCGTCGGCGTAACTAAGATTGGTAACATACCTACCATCTAATCTGAGCCCGACAGGGGTGCTGCTTAGCTCCACGATCAAATCATTAACGTAGGTATTAAATAAATCCTGTGAGGTGACCCCTCCTTGTCTCACGCCACAGGATAGCTTGTAGCTGTCAGACTGCTCCTGACCCCACTTGATGTTATTGGATTGGTTGCGATACCAGTATCTAAGCAAGCCAACAACATCATCTGGGGCGTTTGTGCGATAGAGCGTTTCCCATAATAGCTCGTGGTTGATGATGTCAAATGCTCGGCTTAGATCTAGAAAGCACGCGTAAACGCTTGTCTTACCCTCCTTATAATCAACCACTTGCTTCAAGGAGAAAATTGCCATGTCGGTAGACACATGCGGTCTGAAACCGAATTGGCCGTCATCGATGGACAATGAAGGTAAAATATTATCTTGGATAACTCGTTCAAGTATCTTGGCCATTATCGTAGCGAGCGAAATAGGCCTATAGTTGGCCATGCTCGAGACGGCCCCTGTTTTATTCTTCGGTATTGGTACTACAATTGTACGCATCATGTCCATTGGCAAGTAGCAATGTCGTAGGCAGAGATTGAAAAGCTCCGCGAGCACAGAACAGATATGCTGACCCGCACACAGTAAATGCTCGACACTAAGGCCGTCATGACCCGGAGACTTACCTCGTTTCATATTTTTAAGTATTTTCTCAATGTCTGTCGGTATGACTGTTATGTGATGAGTCTCCGGGCCATAACGATTATAACTAAATACTTGCGATCGATTTATTGTTTGTTGATTAGAACTGTTATTTACGTTAAAGTGTTTTCTAAATAAGTTAGCAATATTTTTCTGGTCTTCTTTTCCTTCAAGCTAAGCTAAGCCTAAGCTTTCTTCAAAAGACTAACTTTTATGTATGCTTTAAATTTCTTAATAGGTAGTTTAGCAGCATTTTCAGGAAGCTTAGAATATTATAGAAGCGCACCGTGTTTCCCATAAAGGACTTATTTACTTTTTCTAGTCTTTGACTTTGTCTATTTCTAGTATTGATTCTATGAAGGTGACTATTTTGCTGAAACCCATCTCCTATGTTAATGTGTGTATAGCAAATTTTCATATGTACGAGTATATTGTGAGAATAGTAATTTATTTGAATATTTCTCTCAAAGATTCCCGTGGTTTCATTGTATAAATGGCACGTATTGGCCTTTTTAACGAAACGACGACGAGACAAAGTGATCCTTGTGATTGTATTGAATAAATCATCTTTTGACTTTGACTTTGACTTTGAGACGACGAAAAGAACGAGATTTACAAGTCAACGCGTATTTATAATATATATATTTTATGTATGACCAAGCATAACTTTTTACAGAGTAGTCTGATTTTGATAATTCTATTTTTATTGGAAAGGGTATACCCCGAAGTTGGTCCCATATCAATTTGGAAAAAAAAACAACTCTAAGGGTAGGAAAACAGGGAATGGTTGGTGGTTCACTCACTGATTGTAATGTATGATAGCTAATGTAAGGTAGGTAGCTATTTTAATAGTAATCAAAGATTAAGCATGTAGTAATTAGAAGATTATAGCTACAAAAAATTATAAAATAAAACTTTTTAACTAAAAATTAAACCGCCGAAAAACTGAAAAGCAAAAATAATAAACCTTTTTTATTTAACCTTAATAACTATGTTCTTAAACTAATGTATACCTAAGTTATTTTGAGTCGCCAAACATCATAAACGCCGCGGCGCATATCATGTTATTTTTATCATAAATCACCTAAATTATTTTCATCAGCTATACTGATTTCTATTCATCCCAAAGTCGTCTGGCAAAGATCGCTATCTAGCGGTAAGATCACCCATTGTACTACCGTGTAGCTAAACATTGTTTCATATAATAGTCCAATGTATTTGTGATGTGCAATTAAGTATTTTCTATCTTCTATCTACGAGTATCTAAATATCTACATAGGTAAGTTTCCCCCTAGAGGGCCTATTTACATTTTTTAAATCGAAACTTAGGGATGTATATTCTTTTCTATTTCTAGTATTCTATGAGCATCGCTATTTTGCTGGGAACTTTAGATAGAGTGAAACATTTCAAGATATTTTGTTTCATTTTGTACTGCCCTTTTTTTGAAGAACAAAGATTTTGAAGTGACAACTTCTTTAGCATCGTTGTGATTTGAAAGTCAATGAAAAGAAACAGACACATAAATTCATAAGATTTAACGTGGGAGAAAATGAGATAGGAAGCATTATACGTGTTTATTATTACGTGTTTTTGCGCGCTGTGGTGTTTTGTTTTTTTAATACTATTTAATGCTGCTAATACATTTCCCTTAGAAAATGATGTCATCTGACATAAAACTATTTCAGTAGCTAAAATAAAGTAGTCTTCATCAGTAAGTCATAGTATCGTACAAACTGCGTATCAGATTACAATTATTTAACAGTGAACCAGTTTAGAACTAACGATAGTCAGAATCAATTTATTATTTTTTCATGTACGTTATCGCAAAAATAAGTTAGAAAACTTTAGAAATTAATGAAGTACGTATTGTCAGTAAATAATAATAATAGTGCCTAACATTTAATTTACATGAAACTATGTAACAAATATCTATTACAACAAAAACTATAAAAGCTAAAACTATAAACGATACCTAATAAATAAATGATGCCGGACATTTCACACAGCATCATCTGACAGCAAAGTAAGCAGTGCTTAGGTATTCTATGGTACTACATATTTTTGTAAATACATACATATTATACATAAAAATTCCCAGACCCGAGACAAATTCTTGCACATCAAGGTAAATCATAAACGTTAACTAGGAATAAAACAGGAACTAGTATCGAACCCTGTGGTAACCATAAATCAATAATTGATCGTGAAGACCTCTCACCACCCACGTAAATTTTTTGGACTCTATTAGATAGATACGACTGTGAAAGGTCAATCGCTAGTGTCACTAGTTATATCAAACCAGTGTAATGAATGGAATTATGTGCCCACAAAGAAAGTACCTTTCGTGAACTTGGCACATGTTTTTGAACTTTTTAGGTACTTCATACCGATCAATGGCTAAGCACGCAACCGGCTGGACAGTGTGAGTGGCTTGGCCCATGGTGGTAGCTGGTCTGGCTTTCTTAGGGAAGACAAATCAAACAAAATCAAACATTACCATGTACAGATTCCATTACCAGAGACCTGTTTTTCATACTAACTGTCAATGTCAAAGTCATTTCAAAACATCTGTTACTATTAGTATTATGTCAAACCTAATTTCGGCCATTCTTTTTTGACGTTTGTTGATACCGTGCGAATTGGACGTAAAAATGGTTGGTGTTTTTCGTGAATATTATCGTATTTAATCGGAGTAATTGCTGTGTGAAACTCAATTAACTACTGTGAAGATGGTTATCTGTGCATTGATTGTTTTAGTGCCCCTTGTATTTCAACATCGACTTGGAAATTTCAGGTGAACGTACCCAAACAGCGCAGGACCTACTGCAAAAAATGCAAATGCCATAAAACCCACAAGGTTTCCCAGTACAAGAAGTCCAAGGAAAGGCACGCTGCACAGGGCAGAAGACGTTATGATCGCAAACAGCAGGGTTACGGTGGTCAGTCCAAACCCATCTTCAAAAAGAAGGTAAGCTAACCTCTTTACCGGTACGATGTCTTACGCTGGTTGGATTCTAACTGCAAGGAAACATAAGATTTGGATTGTATGTTATGACCAGCTAGATATACATATGCTATTTAATTATCTGTTAGATACAGTGGCAGAAGCCTGTGTATTAGAATGATCATCAATTTGTCATTGAATACAAAATAAAAACATTGTGATTAGTTAATCTATCAGTACGTTATTTAACAGTTGGCATATATTGTTTTAGGCGAAAACCACCAAAAAGATTGTACTTCGTCTGGAATGCGGTGACTGCAAGATCCGGTCCCAGGTTGCACTGAAGAGATGCAAGCACTTTGAGCTTGGAGGAGACAAGAAGAGGAAGGGACAGATGATCCAATTCTAGACAGGATAATAAATAAGGCTAACATCTATCTGAGTGTATTATTTTGTGTAGTTCATGCTTTTCTCATAACCCTTGTAGTTTCATTGTATACATAGGTGTTACAGCAGCATTATTGTTATTGATTGATTGGTGAATTGAGTCACTTGCACTACACTAATAGCAATATTGTGCGAGAGGATGACTGAAACTGCTATAAGGTTTCTTTATTCGGACAGGTTATATAGGACAAAGCACACACTATCTAGATTCAATCTAAGCATAGCTTGAATAATGGTGACTTATATTATTTTTAAACAAATACATGTTATACAGAATATCACTTGACGGAACAAACACTCATGTTCTTCACACAAATAGTTGTCCTGGGAGGGAATCAAACTCCTAACTTACAGTGCAGAGTTCAACCAAGTGAGCTGAAAGGTCATTTATAAGTAGGTTCAAAAGTGTAAAAAAAATATTTTCATATCTGATTATTTTCCAGACCAGGTTGATGATGGGGATAGTTAAAAATAAAAATAACCGTTTCAATACAATATTGAGATCATGTTTATAATGTGTGTAACAAAACAATTCATTCACAATTTCTAAATTGATACCATTAACACAGATTCATAGATCAATACTTTTTAGTACTTTTACACAAACAGCTGCTGCTTGCATGGTAAAATGATGGATAAAAAGTAGCTGAACATTCAATTCAGGTCCACACCAACATCCAATTTGATTGAGTAACTAGAAACCATGTAAGTTTTAATAACAGTTAAAATGCAATTTGAAGCTCTTAAAGAATAAGCATGTACATAAAAGTTAGGTACTAACCTTTAGGCGTAAGGATGGCCTATTGAGCTAGACCACAGACTTATTTAAAAAAAGTAGTAGTTGTAGTCAATATCCACAGAGTTTTGGCAAGATGAAGCGTTCAAAGGTATCAACCTTTTTGAAACAAGCTTCAATCCAAAGAATTACCATCAGCCCTTACTCTCACTGGAAAACTAGGCTTAAATACTCATTAGTGATAGGTTTTTTGAGTTTTTTATTTGTGCTACTTTACTTCCCCAAGATCTCTGTTAAAACATCTGGATCAAGACCTTCCAAGATGCACTTTATCTTGGCCGCTTGCAATGGCACTCCAACTTGCACCATCTTCAAAAACCTGTCATATTGTGGCCTAGAAACTGCACTTTGGTTATCATTAGTGTTGACGTTTGTACTCTGTGCAGTGTCTTCTGCAGTGTCTGCTTGCTGTGGGATTTCCTGGATAGGTTCTAATACTGGAGCTGCAGCTTCCATATATGTATTTAGTTCTGGAGCTGATAACAGCTGTAACAAAAGAAAGATAGTTTACAAACATGAAATAAGCAAAGAATGTTGAATTTAGGAAGAATCGGCACATGTAAGATGATTTAGTGTTCCTTACAATGGTATTGTAAAAATGATATAAAATAGAATATAACTTTACTGTACACCTTATGAAATAAAAATACAAAATAACAATTTAAAAATGGTAAGAATACAAGCAACAATGGGTGTATTGTATTGATGAGTTTCTGAGAGTAAATAATCGGTTGGATGCTTCTAGCTAATTATCTAAGCAGTTGCGAACCTACCTTGGACTCAAGGAGGATCATTGCTGCATCCACTCTATCGAGTTTTTCCTCGAACAGCATCAGTTTCTCTTCGCAGACCAGCATAAATTTATCCAAGCACTTAACATTCATCGTCACGCTGTGGTTTACAAATGCTAAAAGTCGTTTTTGCTGCAACGCTCGCATCTGAAAGTTTGTAAATAATATTTACTTACAAAATAAAATATACATAGAAAGGGCGTGTATTTAATACGTACTTTGGCAAGGTCTTCTTGTGCGGGTTCTGGGTTCATAATTACTGGTTGCTTCACAATAAATATTTTTAATCTATCTTCACTTCTCTTCTTTTATAATTATAAGGCGAAAAACACGGATTTCATTTGTTGTTCGCAATTTGCAACAAAAAGATTACCTTTACCTAGGTACCTACTCTATTTTGCAGTTGCAATGCACGGTAGGGATGTAAAAAAAAATCGATTATAAAAAAAATCGATTGAAATCGATTTTTTTTTTCAAGTAAAAATCGATTTTTATTCGCGATTTTATTATTACAATTAATCGATTAATAATCGATTTTTTTATATTCAAAAATCAATCATAATCGATTTTTCATCTGCTACCCCTCGACATCTGGTCGAAGTCTGGTCTGCTATAGCCCGGAGTGCGAACTACCAATGAATACCATCTCCATAATATTACACTAACGTCATCTGTGCATCTACGATGGCATCCCTTCTGTGCTTATGAAAGACGGAGCATCTTTGGCAAGAACTATAAACTACACTAAGCGATCCATTGAAGAAAACCGAGAACCAGAGCATTGTCCACAGTCAATAACTTCGACCGCTGATGATGTCGATAATTATGACATTTGGGAAACCCACAACAAGCTGTTGGTGGAGAATATGAGAACCAGTCAAAGTCACACTCAGACATCTGAATTATGCTTAACTTTGTACATAGCGCCTGTAATAGGATTAAAAGAAGACGCTTTAAAATCCAGGAGAAGCTATGAGGCAGCTTATCCCCAACTGACACAGTTGGCGTATAACCTTTAGGTGCCGGCTTCTTCGGCTCCAGCAGAGAGATGTTCTAAACAGCTTACGCCATATTATCAAAGACCAGGAGCCGAATATTATCAAAACGCTTACCTAAGTTGTTAGTCCTGATCTCATTGCCTACGGATTTCTCGATTGTTTTTATTTGAATAGTTTAATTTTGTTAATTATTGTTGAAAAATAAATAATTTTAACTTGAACCTATTATAATGTTTATTAATATAAACTTATCATTTCTGTTATATTATATTTCATTAATAAAACTATGATTAATATAATATTTATGGCGTTTAATTTGAAAATAATTAACAAATTAGGGAAAAATCGATTATTTTTTGACGAAAAATCGATTTTTCCTGCTAAAAAAAACAATCGATTAATTAAAAATCAATTTTTATTTACAATGTCACATCCCTACTGCACGGCGCATGCACAGCTGATTGACTTTCTTTTTCTTTCAAATAAAATTGTTCCCGGGTTTTCACGTTAGTTCTTTAGCATGAGATAGATGATCCATCCATTTTTATTAAAAAAATTATGCAAGTACTAGGTTTCCGTAATTTACCCATATTATATCTTTAAAACAGAACAGCTATAAATAAACCCAATGATCTTTATGTCAAAGTCCTCTGTCAAAATTCATCATGTCTTCAGAAAAACAGGTGAAACTCACTAAACAAAGTAGGTACATAGTTGTGTTACTGTTGTGCTCAGCTCATGCTCAATACCAACCCGACTACTGAAACAGAATTACTTTTCTAAAAGAACAGAACAACAAAACAAATAAAAAAAAAAGTGGACAAGGACACAGAGGGGGAATTGTTGTATAAATATTGAATTTTATTACATACGAAAAACAAAAACACAACTTTGAACTTTTGGAAAAAATGGCCGGAGAAGTTGTAGTAGACGCGTTGCCATATATAGATCAAGGGTATGATGATCCTGGAGTCAGAGAAGCGGTAAGAAATGAACTTTAATTACCCTAACCTCTCAGTGTTCAGGATTTTTGTAAATTTTTGTTAATGCTAGTAATTTAAGTTAATTTCGAGTTAATAAAATAATTCTACATGATAATGTCTAGGCTTTGGCTATGGTAGAAGAAGAATGCAGAAGATACAGGCCTACAAAGAACTATTTAGAAAATGCTGGACCTGAACCCAGCACTGCCTTCGAAACCTCTGCGCTACAAAGGGAAATGGAAAGAGTGCAGCAACGGCTGCCTATGGAGCCTTTATCCATGAAAAGGTTTGCTATACTTATCAAGTTTTTTTACTGTGAACAATGATACCTAAATAAAATGTGTGAAGCAATAACATCTCTTTTGTGACAGATATGAACTGCCACCGCCTCCAGCCGGTCGGCTCGGCGAGCCCGCAGCCTGGTCTGAGGCCGTAGACAATTCCCATGCCCAACTGTCTCATCAGGCCATACGAGTGCTCAACTTGGAGCTCCAGTTACAATTCGGAACGGAGGCCTGGAGATCTTACCTGAACACCCTGCAGAACTTGGTCACTAAGTCTCAGAATATGCATGGTGGGCTGAGGTGGGTGGGTAGTATTATCAAAAAGGCTGTTTGATTTAGTGGAGGACTGAGTATTTAAGTAAACTTTATTAAATAAACAGAAAGCAGCAGGATAGATTTTAATGTCGAACTATAAGAAATCTTCTAATATTATGTACTTTGATAAGTCAGTTGCTATCTCAGATGAGGGAATGAATAGGTCACTGAAAGGCCTAGCAATTATTGAAAAGCCAGGACTGACAGCTTAGCATATTCTCTGGAAGCATAGACACGCTCAGATAAAAATGTCCCTGAACACTTGTCCTCATTCTAATGTTTCAGAAAACAAATAGCAGCTGTGAACTGGGAGCGCAAACGTTCGCAAACAGCGAGTGGGGCGCGACTCCGCGCGCTCCGCCGCCGTTGGGCTCAGCTGGTGTCTGACAACTACCGTACGGAACGAGCCCTTATGCTGTTGGAAACACAGTTGCAAAAGGTAATAATAATAATAATACTTTCATAGACTATATAAAAACCCTTCTAAACTAAATATAAATAAATATTTGTTAACAATGCTCACAATACCATCTAGATTAGATTTTTATTATGGTGACCAAATGACTGAGAGAATACTTATATATTTTTAAATACAGTAAAAGCTCCTTATCCGCGTTTTTACTATATCCCAGATTTAAAAAATGCAACCCAATTCCTATATTCGCGGTTAAAGATTTCTTAATTTTAGAACCACGAATATAAGAAGCACTGTATAGGTAATGCTTCCTATCTCATTTTCTCCTATGTTAAATCTTATGAATTTATGTTTTTGTCTCTTTTTACTGTCGCTTTTTCGTTTCATCGACTTTCAAATCACAACGATGCTAAAAAAGTTTTCACTTCAAACTTCCTTAAACCATTGCCTAAACCTGAAGATAATAATTAATCAAAATGGTCAAAAACAAAAACTAAATAGATTTTTTATATATTTTTATTTTTATTTTGTTGCCTAAGAACATTCCCTATAATCCCATATAAATTAGCATTCCATATATACGGTTTCTGTTTTCGCGTATTTACGGAACATAAACCCCGCGAATAAAGAGCTTTTACCATACTTCATAACACCTCTCCTTAAATACTAAAATCTAAACATCTAAAACAATCTTTGCTGGAATCTTTGTAATATAATAATTTGTTCTGTTGGTTGAGGGTTCGGTTCCCTCGCAAGACAAACATTTGTGTGATGAACATAGCATAGATGTTTGTTTTGTGTCTGGGGTTATAATTGAGTTTCTATCAGATAGAGTTAGCCTGGTTTCTATAGTAAAAGCTATGCTTAGTTTGGGGCTAGATGATGTACTTTTATTTTCAAACGACTTCAAAAAGGAGGAGATTCTCAATTCGACTTAATTTTTTTATATTAGTTACCTCATAACATAACTCCGTCATTTATGAATCGATGTAAAAAAATCTGATTTCATGTAAAAGGATATATGTACTTCTCGATTGGTCCCATATAAATGTATGTTATAAACTCTAGAGTCTGTCTGTTTGTTTCCGTTTTCACGGCCTAATTTGTAAGGAGCATGACTGTACATTGAAGTAAGTTACTTTTCATGTCGATACCGCGTAGTGCTGTACCGTGCATAATAAACCCGCTCAAATTATCTTGGTGTCCTGTGCACTAAGCGATGATGATGACGTCACATCGACGCTCTGGTACGGTTTGAAAACAAATATCGCAAGAAATAATCATTTATTTTTGTACAATTAAAGAAAAAACAATGAATAAAAAAATAAACCAGGTTAAATATTTTTTTATGCCATAAGAGTGCTGGTGGTTATGATACACGACCTGCCACGATAAGAAGAAGAATGTCTTATCCTGTTGATTGTCTGTGAAGAACAGGGAAAGGTCCCTAAATAACGGTAGATAAGGACCGTTATTTAGGGACCTTTCCTTGTTCTTTTCACGTTGAGGCTGCTTATCAGTGTGTTTGACAGCAAGACTACCTATGCTGGGAATAAGTATTTGTTGAAAATTACCGATATAAATTATCCTGTTTAATTTCAGGCCAGAGGTGAAATTCCAGCCAATGACGATGGAGAGGCAGCGGACTTGGAGTCTGTTGAGGACCTTCCTGATAAACTCAATTCAGAGACAGAGAAAGAGGTGCAAAAGAAAATTGAAGACATGTTTGCTGATTAGAGAATTTTAACATTTACTTACTTTTAATAAAAATTCGATTTAAGTAAATTGTGGTTGTTTTATTGATCGTCAACATCATTTCTTGCTGGAACAAGCCTCTTTTGCTAGGTGTAGGCCAACCCTAACCTGTTTTTCTTGCAACTTTTTGTCATAGTGACAATTTATATAATTAGTGCCCAAAGTGTTGCTGAGGACTAGCCTAGCTTGTTTGCATTTTGTCAGACCAAGGCCGCAAGATGGCTTTACAATAAAAATACCTGGCATTAGAACTCGCCGTCGCCGCTCATAGTTGTTTTTTGCGAACGCTTCTGACTGATTCGTGAACATAACATTGTTGCTTTTTTTCGATTGTCATTTGTTGTCTATGTTTGTCAAAACAAACTTCATTTAGGTTTTTATTTGAAAATGGCGGACGATGCATCAAGCAGCAGTAGTTGTGCCGGCAATATTGTTGATAACTCGATAAATCAAGATGAGTTGATAATGAAACAGCAGCGAGAAATAGAAAAAGAGGTATTCTAAATATTTATATACCTTTGTTGTCAGGCAAAAATTATGATTCGCGCAAAAATAATTCGCTATGGTGACGTTCTATTTTTCTGTTTGTTTTTTTAGATATCTGAATCTATACCTCTCGTTGGAGGACTGGAGGCTTTGTCATCTCTAGAAAACGAATATAATGAGGATCCAGTATACCTGCTTAAAGTAAAAGATCTGTCTTCTAAATACAAGCAAATTAGAAGAACTCGGCCGGATGGAAACTGCTTTTTTCGGGCATTTTCTTATGCGTATTTAGAGCAATTACTCACTGACAAGAAGGAATACGATAAATTCTACGAGATCGCAAAGAATTCAAAGGAAATTCTAGTCGCTTTAGGTTTCTCACACTTCACAGTGGAAGACTTCTATGAGACGGTGAGTTAGAGGTTATTGATGATAAAAACACCACTGCCCTTCCATTGTTTGTGATGTTTGTTTTTTATTTGTCCCCAAACAAACCAAACCAAACCAAACACTACAGTACTAACATATTTTGTTACCTAGTTTAATACAATAACCAATGTGCTCACTATAATTAAATTAAATGATTCAGTAAAATATTTACTGAGAAAATATTTAAAATCAAACCAGTGAAATTATATTGATGTTATATTCCTTCACAGTTCATGGAAGTCGTTCAGCGGGTAGGCGAACAAGCCAGTGGCTCCCCGGATAATCTTGAGCCTGTCCGTGATGAGCTCCATGACAAGTTCAATAAACAGGGTTACTCCGATTATATTGTGGTGTACCTTCGCCTTGTGACATCGGGGCAGCTGCAGACTGACCAGGAATTCTACCAGAATTTTATTGAAGGCCCTCGAACTGTTACAGAGTTTTGTAGACAGGTAAATAACAATCCCTGCATTGTCAGCATCACTAATACCTCTGTGGTACTACAACAGGCAGACTCAATATCCTAACTATTATATTATATTTTATGCAGTTTTTGCGTATTGGAGTCCAGTTTTTTATCACCCAGGTCCACTGGTGTTTGCTCTCTAAGCGCATAGCATGTACCCATTTTGTTAAGTTTCTGATATGTGTTTATTGTACACTCATTTCCATGCTTCATTGGCATGTCCACAGTTTTCATATATTCTTCCAAGTTTGCTATTATTATATAAAAATCGATATAAATATATATATAATATCGGACATTATATCTATTCACTTTTGTTATTTATTATAATTTTTTTAATTAATTCTATAAATGCTTTTTATTGAACAATATCTTTTCCAAAGTGTTTGGTGTATATTTGGTAAGGAAGTTGATTTTGTCTCTGAGTCTAGGCAGCATAAGTGCATAGTCTAGCATAAGTACCATGTGTGTGTAGCCAAGTGTAAAAGCTAATAAGAGGGGAAAAAAAAAGGGTATCATTATGTAAATACTTACCTTTGCAATATCATTTTTTTAGGAAGTGGAGCCAATGTACAAGGAATCTGACCACATCCATATAATTGCTCTCAGCAATGCACTGAAGGTTGGCGTCCGTGTCAGATATATGGACCGTGGCCAGGGTAGTGAGGTGAGAATGAAAAAAAAAACACATCTTTTATTTGTTCTTCACATAAATGTTTGTCCTGGGAGGAAAACAAACCTCCTTATCTATCCAATACTTTGTCACAAAAGCATAGGACAAAAAGAACTGAGCAGGCATGGGATTTGCCCAGTAGGTCTATCAAATCCTACTAAATGTCTGTGACCTAGAATAGCATATACGCTACTTTTAATACCTAGGTACCACGCATGCCAAACCGCGGGCACCAGCTAGTTGGATATCAATCGAAATGCTTACATAGGCCTACAGCAGGATTATCTATTAATACAGTATTTTTGATGCTTTCATATTTATAATTGTTGTTACCTACCTTATGTACAACTACTTTTAAAATTTTTGTGTTCCATATTTAACTGCCATGCCATGTCTTATAATTATGGGAACACTAGGCTTATTATGATTCAATAGATTTAAATTTGAAATAGGAAACCCATCTGAACATTTGTTTTGTCCCCAGGTAATGGGACACGACTTTCCCGAAGGCACGGCACCTCTTGTTCACCTGCTGTACCGGCCCGGCCATTACGACATTCTGTACGCGTGATTGTGTGAACCTTACCTTATATTAAACGTACCATCTTCCATTCCCGCTGCCATTTTATTTGTAGTTGTACACTTACTGGAATTTTTTTTGTATACTGCTCTTACAAAACATGAGTTAGTTCCAATAGTGTAATGTAGAGGGAAGAGTTGCTACCAACCGAGCTACGGGACCAGTGCTATGTACGTTGCTGAGCACTTTACACATTAAACAAATTGCAGGGAGAGGTTGGGGGCAAGGATAAAATTATAATAACCGAAAAAATACTGGCTAGGTATAAGTATATGCCCTTGAGACCACATGATAGTAATGGTTAAAATAATGGTTTTAAAGATTGAATAAATAAAACGCGGAATTACGTAAAAAGAATAGTATAATGAGACTTTCAATGGCTATGAAATAAAACTGGGAATGCAAAATTAATGAATAAAAATTTAAAATTAGGATTTGGGCTTATTCTAATCAATCTTATCTGCAGAAATAAACTCCATCTGTACGTTTTTCTGGTTTCATTCCAGCGAAGAAAGTTTTAATATCACGTTCTGTAACTATTTCTTTTTTGTCTTTGAAACTTTGCAGGAAGGTTAGCAACTTATCTTTCATTTTGTTGTACTCCGTCAAGGCGTCAATTTGTTGAATTCTGCCGAGTGAGCAGAGGGCTTCCATTCCTTTCTCATACTGATTTGGTTTTCCAGCTGTCCTTTCTTTGCCCAATGTTTCATATGCAAATACAGTGTCATCAAGATCAGTTAGGAACAGAACGCTAAGATCTTTGTACATATCTATGCACACATTACATGTGCAAAGTTTCTGGCGAAATGCTGAAGGCCAGAAGGTAGCACCATTATAAACTTTTCTAACACCATTTGGTCTAAGACATTTGGTATCATCTAGTTTGGGTTTCTTAACAGAGATAATGTCGTCTGTAATATCTTCAGGCGATATTTTCCTTTTATTTTCTGTATAAGATAATTCAGGCACTATAATATCATTGCTTTGAGATTCTTTTTTATTTGTACTATCACTTTCTTTTGAATCACCGTTTACAGTTTCTTCAACTTTACTATTATTCATGGGTGGATCATCTTCAAATACTATTTTAGGATGTGTTTCTTTGCTTATGTCACTCATTTCTTCATCTTTTGATGTTTCAGCAGCTTTGGCTTCATCAGACATATTGTCATTAGTTTCTACATTAGTCAGTTCTGTAGGCTTGTCAGTTTCGGCACTAAGACTTTCAATTTTGGAGCTTTCCTGAGTTACTTTCTCTTTTTCAACATCAGTTTCTGTTTCTTGGTCAACAGTATCCATGTCTTCATAGAGTTTTTCAGTAACATCTGAAACATTATCTACTTTTGGCGTTACTAAATCAGGCTTTGTAGAACTGTCATTATGTTTTTTATCTGCCTCAGACTGATCTTCAGGATTGGTAACAGTGAATTCAGCATTTACATTTGTTTCTTCAGCAACATCTGCTTTATCTGTAGATGCGGCACTGTCATTGAATTTTTTCTCTACCAAAGTCTCATCACTCTCTTTTATTTTGTCTTCATTTTCTGTTTCTCCTGCCATATCATCAGAAGGTATGCTGCTTTCTATTTTATCTACAGAAATGGTGTCAGGTTTATCATCAGAACCAACTTTAGGTATTACATCAGCTGCCTTATCTGTTTCATCTGAGTCCATAGGTGTATCAGTCAATTTCTTTTCATCACTTTTTTCTACTGGGCTTTCTGGTTCAACAGTTTTATTCTCCGATTTCTCTGGCTCAATCCTATCTTTTTCAGTGGAGCTTGCCTCATTTTCATTTATATTTGCAGGCACTGATTCTTTTTGTGTTTCAGTGGTACTTGTATCCATCACTTTAGTAACTAAATCTTCTTCAATGCCATTTGTTTGTTTTTCATTGATAACACTGCCATTTACTGGTTTTTCATCAATCAAGAAACCATTAGTAAGTTTATCATCAGTCTCAACTACATTTACATTGACATCTACAGATTCTGCATTGACAGCAAGATCACTGTAATCATGCAAAAACTCGTTGTTAGCCATGCACAGCTTGCATATCATTTCTGAGTACTGATCATTAGCTGGGACAACAGCATCCAAGTGTGTAGAGTGCCACCAATCTTCGCAAATAATACATTGAATCATTTCATCATCTAAAGTAGACTCTTGATCACCATAAGGCCTGTTGCAGATGCAGTAGAGGCCTATAAAGTTTTGGTTGTAGACATTTTCATCATTGAGTTCAGGTTTGTTTGGTGTAAATTGGCACGGTGACTTGAATTTGGGATTGCCGCAGTCACATCGGAAGTTTCTTTTGGTGTAGAGTTCCACAAGATCATGGTTCTCATGACAGTTAAGGCTGCAAGCTAGGCAGAAACCAGCCCTCTTTGAAGGGTCATTTTTGGACTCAGGGCAGCATGTTAAACAGGCATAAATAGCCTGCCTCTTGATGTAGCCCTGAAATTAGCAAGTTTAATTATTAACTTATGCACCTACATTCAAAATATGTCGAGTTACACAGCATCTCTGTGCATGGCCTGTTGCCATAAATTTTCTGGAGCTCTAAAGCCAAGCCAATGACCGACGACCTATAACCATTGATATGAACTGAACTGTGACAGTATTTTACCTGGGAGTAGGTGCATTCCTTCTCGTCGGAGCCGCCAAGTACAGCGTTCGCGTCGTCTTCGAAATCTTGCTGTTCTTTCAAGACGTCCATCATTGTAACAACTCCGTCGCATTCCGCCATTTCTGTATCGGATATAGGAGTGTCATCGCTCGTGGCCATTTTAATCAAACCAACCACACCTATTACTTAATATTTTAAATCCAGTTTTCGGTAATTATTTGAATAGGTACGCATCTACCTACTCGATCGAATGTTTCACAAAGAAAGAAGTGAAGGAAATAAATAGTATGGCGAAGATGAGCCGTCAGTCAGCCGGTTACCGAACGACGAACGAACAAATGAATGAACATTAGGGAAATGGGCGCGAAGATTTTTTATATTGATGTAAGAACGGAACATATAAAAGCATTGATCACGTAGAGTGAATGTTTTCAAATATTATTTTATAATTTATCTGGGAAAAAAATAATACCTACACAAAATTGCTACTTAGCACATTTATATAGTACCTACAACGAACCAAAAATATTTTGTGCTTGATTGTGTTGGATTCGTGCTGAATCGACATGAAGTAAAAAAAATATAACTAACTATTTCTTGTCAGCTGGTAATCCAAGAGAATGTACCTACTACTTAAGGTGTATTTAGCACAAAAGCGTAGACTAGAGTAGGATAATGAGCATCTTTATTATTTTATAGTAGGAAAGGAACATCAAGATTCTTGCGTCCATTGCCGATGTACAGATACCCTGAATCCGGTGTCTTCACTTTATGGAAGAACATCATTCCAGGCCAGTAGAGGCTCTTCAAGTACACAACGGCCCCCGCCTGCTCCAGGGACAGGTTCCAGCATCCATTGGGAATATCCTGATCAATCGAGTCCAAGAAGTCCATGCTGTAATTGTAATCTTGTCTGGTGAGGATATTGGTGTTCCAGCGCTGCTGGGCTGGTCTGATGTGTAGAAATGACTTAAGATGCTTCGTCTCAGCGGCTGTGAGACCGTAGAAGTTAGTGTTGATGGCGACGGTGCCGTCGGGCTGTTTGATCAGCTGACCTCTTGCGCAGATTTCAGCCTCGTCGCAAATGTTGCTGATAGTGGCAGCCAAGCGACTCTCCTCGTTCATAAACTGGCACCTGTCCGGGTGGTTCTCATCCAACGATTCGTCCAGAACTTTGATTTTTAAGGACGGGTCGCCGCGGAACGGGAAAGTCGTCAGCAGGGATAAAAGCTTGTATTTTTTCTTCGCCTTGGGCAGTAGTCCCCAGAATTTGAAGTCGGTGGTGTAGAAATACTTTCTGTCTGCCATGGCATCGTTGCCTATGCCAACAGCGATGTGGTAATCGTCATCTACGGCGTAGATCTGTCCCCAGTACTGGACGTGGTTGAAGTGGTTCTCTACTTGGAGAAGGGTCAAGGAGTTTTGAAGCAGGGATATAAGCTCGCTTGTCAGCATCATGCCGTTTACGTTCACGTACTCCTTAAACTCCCATAACTTGTGAACATTCATTGGAATATAAAGAAAAAATTAAATTTTTGGCAAACAAAATCAATAACTGATTGTTTTGACAGACGCCTTCATTTCATTTACAATGTCGATTTGTCTGTTTTATCAGGTTAACCTTGCTCGTTCACCTGCCTCCTTGCTACTTACTTATTTGATTAAATAAATATAGATATCCATTGTGGTACAATCAAGTTTTAAATAAAATTCAATAAAATGCCAGTTGGAAACGTTATGGGAATGAATTGGATTATATGGAATTTTCTTTATTAAGGAAAAGAGCAAAAAAACTGGAGGGTGAACTGTGTAATAACTTTACCACGCACATTCGGGCAAATATAAAAAAAAAATCCGAAAAAAATATGGTCTTAATGTAATGTTAATGAGAGGACAATCACTAGGTACTAATACATAAAATTGATTTAATAAAATTCAAAATTCAATATTTATTTATTCAATAAAATCACAAGGACCACTTTGAATCGTTTTCTTACATGCTAGTGAATCTAGGTGCCGGTTCCTCCTAACCCCAGTTCAAGAAGAATCCGGCAAGAAACTTGTCTGGTCTTAACACTTTTTTGTATTATCCTTGACAAATTTGTTACGGATGCCGAGTCGAGTTGGAGCTGATTCATCCCAAGCTTTTTTGTCATCTAAATAATCATTTTATAATAATGCTTTAATAGACAGTTTCTGTTTAATTACGTTTTTAAATTTGCCAATCGACAAATCTAACACGTCGCTTGGGACCTTGTTATAGAAGCGCACACTATATAATACCCTATAAAAGACTTATTAACTTTAGCGAGCCTTACAGTGGGAGCAGCGAGTTTATCTTTATTTCTAGTGTTAATACTATGATTATCGCAATTTTTTTTTAATAAATGAATATTTTTGTGCACATACATTAAATTTTCGTATATATACTGACAAGGCACTGTCATAATATTAATTTCTTTAAACTTATTTCTAAGTGATTCTCTAGGGCCCATGTTATAAATTGCACGAACAGCCCTCTTCTGCAGCACAAATATGGTGTTAATATCAGCAGCACTCCCCCACAACAGAATGCCATACGACATAATGCTATGAAAGTAGCTGAAGTAAACGAGTCTAGCGGTATCTACGTCGGTAAAATGACGGATCTTTTTAACAGCGTATGCCGCAGAGCTGAGTCTCTTCGACAATTTATCTATGTGCGGGCCCCATTGCAGTTTATTATCTAAAGTAATGCCTAAGAACACTGTGGTGTCGACGAGATCTATCTTTTCGTTTTTAATTTTTACATTAGCTTTCACCTGTTTAACGTTGGGCAGTATAAAACGAATGCATTTCGTTTTTTTCTCGTTAAGTAATAAGTTGTTTACATTAAACCATGTTACAACTTTAGAGATTGCATTGTTTACATCGTCAAGATTAGTAAGTCGTCGCTTTAATTTAAATAAAAGCGACGTGTCATCAGCAAACAGTACAATCTCGTGATCATCCTTTACAAGTTTAGGTAGATCATTTATATAAATTAAAAACAAGGCCCGAGTATTGATCCTTGTGGTACACCCATTTTTACCATTGAACCTGGAGAACGCTTTCCATTTACATCTACTCGTTGTGTTCGGTCACTTAAGTAGGATGTAAGAAGCTTAAGTGAAACTCCCTTAACACCATAGTGATGTAGTTTGCTGATGTGAGTTTCATGATGAACGTGTTAGATTCATATAAATACCTGCTCTAATTAGTATAATATATTACACCTAATATCAAAATTTAGAAGTTTATAATGAAAATTAGTAAAATTACTGAAGTTAAATACCTACTTCTCACATGAGGAATTAAAGCTAAATGTAAGCAAGGATAAATTCAATAAGAAGAGAGAATAACAAATTTACCATAGTATATTCAATTTTCTTTATTCAATAAAATTACAAGGACCACTTAGAATCGTCTTCTTACATGCTAGTGAATCTAGGTGCCGGTTCCTCCTAACCCCAGTTCAAGAAGAATCCGGCAAGAAACTTGTCTGGTCCTAACACTTTTTTTGTATGATCCTTTACAATTTTACACAACACAAGTACCCTCCTACAAAATAAACACCATAAGGAATATAAGGAAACAATGACAGAATAATTAACTGATACAAATGTATGTAGTTCACAAAGATAATATAGTTTTAAAGTTACCAAATAACCAAACACAGAATAACACAAAAAGTTAACGGTACACATATTAAATACACACAAATATATGTTAGTACAATATTATTGCAAGGCACTTATCTTTCTAGTTCGGTGGTCACTCCCAATCTACCCGTCTTAGGCTTTAACCTCGCCTTTTATACATTTTTGAAATATATACAAAACATCACACCATATTCATTATTCAACCAATCACAGAAGCCTATTAAGAATCTTAGTATAATAATGAAAGTTATTTACTTAATAACAATAAAAAGATGTTAAAATATAATTCATGAAACAATGGATTCATAGTTTTGCTATATATGTCTTAATAAAAGAATTATAACGAATTTACCGATTTAGTAAACAATCAAATGAAGGACTTGTAAATATCAGAATAATGAGAACAGAAAATAATAAAGTGAAACATTCGTTAATAAATCCAAACTAATTAATAACAGAAAAATAGTAAGAAAGTATGTATCGAACAATTAAATTCACAATATATAACAATCATTGGATACTTTCGTTCTGAAATCCTAATTTCGTTCTCAAATGTGTGTGATGGTATAATCATTTTTATTAAAATAATATTTATTAAAGCATATGTTAATTTAAACAAACTATAAAATAATAATATAAGTATAAAACTGTTTAACTGTTTATCTAAACACCATCTGTGTTTTTAGCTGTGAACTAATTGAATGACAGGTGGATTTTTATTGAATTCTTACGAGTATAATTTCAATTATTCTGTCACGGCCATTCTGACATGTACTTCGTCCCGAAGTACCTACTTACAATATTTAATTATAGGTAGGCATTTAACACAATATTAAAATTATTATATAATTTTGTATGTACACATTTTTATCTATTTTTTTTTTTTAATATGATTTCACATTATGTATTTGAACTGACCACATCTTGAAAGCACATGCCTATCCTCAGCCCTATCCTTAGCTTTATCCACTGCCCTATCCACAGCCCTATCCACAGCCCTATCCACAGACCTATCCACAGCCCTATCCACAGCGCTATCCACTGCCCTGTCCACAGCCCTATCCACAGCGCTATACACAGACCTATCCACAGCCCTATCCACAGCGCTATCCACAGCCCTATCCACAGCCCTATCCACAGCCCTATCCACAGCGCTATCCACAGACCTATCCACAGCCCTATCCACAGCCCTATCCACAGCCCTATCCACAGCGCTATCCACAGCCCTATCCACAGCCCTATCCACAGCCCTATCCACAGCCCTATCCACAGCCCTATCCACAGCCCTATCCACAGCGCTATACACAGACCTATCCACAGCCCTATCCACAGCGCTATCCACATCCACAACACCTTTATCACATCGTTTAGAAGTGATTGAATGAACTGTTAAGACTTTCCACAGACCACGACTTTCCACAGTCCACTTGGCCATTCTGACAAACCATTACACACATTACACATTATATGCACATATACAAACATTATACACAGATATATACACATATCAACATATATACACATATACCAACATATATACACATATATATTATTCTAGCAACATATTGCTCTACAGTCCATGACTGATATAAGCATTTGATAGTAATCGAGTGATTAAAATGAATTGTTAAGACTTTCCACAGACCACTTGGCCAATCTCTGACAAACCATTATACACATAAGTACACATATATGGTCAGGGAACACTTTTTGTCATGTTGTTAACTATGTATTGTTTCTAATATTTAGTTTATCTTATTGTATTATTATTATTTAATTTATTTTTGTAGGTAATATTAGGTATCGATGTTTTTAATTTTTTTGTTATCCTGTAATTATGTATGTACATATTATTTTTATCATAAATCGCTCATATTATTTTCATCACCCTATATTCAGCTATGTTGATTTCTATCCATCAAAAGGTTGTCTGGTAGAGATCGCTATCTAGCGATAAGACCCCCCATTATGCTACCGTGTAGCAACATATTGCCCTGCAGTCCTGATATTATAGGCATTTAATAATATATAAGCAACACTAAATATGGAAATAATTACGTAATAAGAAGTACTAGTTTGAGCATTTAAAGTCTAGAAGTTTAAAGGTAACTAAACAAAACTGATTTGGCCGATTTAAAGTGTACGTATTTAGAACGGATTATGTCTAATCGTCCATTCTCTGCCTAATAGTAATAACAAAAACCCCCTTAAAAAAAAAGTTCACTTGTTTAAGGTACTGTTTCAATAGATAAAACTTGATTAATCTGTTCAACATTTAACAAATTAGACTTGTACCTTTCATTTGTTATGTACTTGAAATGAATCTGAAATATGTAAATGATGTAGTGGTTTTAGTTATTATTTATACGTAAATGCAAAACATAAAAAAATGTTAGCAAAGATTTAGTTTTCATAAATCAAGATTGTTATAGCCATTTATATTGTTTTACTTTATACGCTCCCAAAAGCTAGTTTCATATTGTTTAACTTCTGCTAATCAGTCGCAAATAAATCACAGTTATGTACGCACGTCAATTATTTCATTCAGATAGGAATCAATCTAAGACAGACCTTATTTGCATCAACATAGTGGTCATATTCGAACCGGATCGCGCTCTGCACTATCGAAGGAGGAATGCATTTTTGCATCGAGTGAGTTTGACCGCGCGCTCGAGTCAATGTGTTTACGACAAATCAACCTGTTTTAGAACTTGTTCAAATGAAATAACAAGCGACGTAATTACTCACGAGGATAAAACTTTTTGTGAACTGGTTTGTGCGGAAATAAACAATGTCTAAAGTGCAAGACTGTCTTGATCAGTTAGAAGACTTAGCCGAGTTATTAAACAAAGCACAAATTAACTTTAAAAAGTGTTCTAAAATACGTAAAACAAAAGGTTATTTACAAACGCGAATACAATGTATAGAAGAGTACTGGTCTACGTTCAGACAAGCACATATGGAAATAATAAAGCTTACTACCAAGGATGAAAGATGTAACTTATCGTATTTTTCTGCGGATGTACATAGTGCATGCGAGGAATTGTACACGAGTTTGAAGGCGGACATGACAGACTCGTTACAACAATTACAAGCTACTCAACATGGATCAACCTATGTTCCGACTACTAGATCAAGTACAACAAGTAACCCGGAAGTTAAATTACCTAGAATCAACCTACCATCTTTTGGCGGAGCTTATGAAGAATGGCAGTCATTCGAAGATACCTTTACATCGTTAATTCACGACAACAACGCGCTCAATGACGTGCAAAAACTCCATTATTTAAAGTCATGCGTTATAGGCGAGGCTAAAAATACAATCAAGCATTTTCAAATAACTGAGAAAAATTATTTACCTGCCTGGGATAACCTAAAAACTCGCTACAGTCAACGACGGCTCATTGTAAATGCAATTTTAAGAAAGTTATTTATGTTGAAGAAACTTACAGCCCCATCACCTGTCCATTTGAAAGCACTGATTGACAATACCAAAGAATGTATAAATAGCCTAAACAGTATGGATATTTCTACTACCAGCTGGGATCCAATCATTATATTTTTGGTGATTCAAAAATTGGACAGCGAGTCTCACAGAGCTTGGGAGACCCACGTAAGTGAAGAGTACTGTAATGGGATGCCTACGTTCGCAAATCTAACAACATTTTTGGATAGCCGCATTTGCACACTGGAGCTGACTTCATCATCATCCATAGCACGAGACAAAGTGAAAGCTTTTCATACAACCACTCCCACAACACAGCACACCTGTAATTTATGCAAAGAGAATCATCTGCTTTGTCACTGCAAGCAGTTTGGAAAGTTGGACCCGGACAAGAGAAGTGAATATGTGAGAGAAAATAGATTATGCTACAACTGCTTAGCACCTGGCCATTCTATGATGTACTGTAGACAGAAGACGTCATGCAAAGTATGTGGGAAGCGTCACCACTCCCTTCTTCATTCGTTTACGAAAAAAAACACTGAGGAGAGGAAGGAAGAGCCTACCACATCATCAGCATCACTGCACGCGAACACAGAAGACAATCAAAGAGTGGATCAGGACATCACAGATATAACTACACACTTAGCATCACACTTCACAAGCAATCGTAAGAGTTCGCTGCTGGCTACTGCTGTAGTTCCTGTTAGAAGTAGTTCAGGGCACGTGACGTTACTCAGGGCTCTTATCGACTTGGGTTCAGAGGCATCATTCGTGAGTGAAAGGGCGGCTCAAAGTTTAAAAGTTATCAAAACTCCAACCAAGGCTAGGATAACCGGAATAGGTTCCACCGAAACACAGGTCAGTTATTCAACTCAACTTGAGATTCTATCAAGGTACGATAACTCATTTAGTCTTAATGTTGAAGTATATATCGTTTCAAAACAACTGACCAAACAGTTACCTAGTAAATCAATCTCGCCCATATCATGGTCACATTTGGACGGTCTGGTACTAGCCGATCCAAAATATAACGTTTCAGGCAAAATTGACATGTTACTCGGAGTTCAAGTTTATGCTGACATCGTAAAAAGCAAGACAATCAAAGGTCCAATAGGTTCACCTTGTGCACAAGAAACCAGCCTGGGATGGATTTTATTTGGCAAAGTAAGTGGAGGATCATACGATGACAAGATTATTGTTCACCATCACCTGGAAAATCTAGACGTACACAACATGTTAAAAAGCATGTGGCATATCGACGAAACAAGTACGAGGAGAATGACAGCTGAAGAGAGATCATGTGAAGAAATATACACAGCTACACATTCCAGGACAGCAGATGGTCGTTATGTAGTTAAGCTACCACTAAGAAGTGCACATCCGATAGAAGAAATCGGCGAAACAAGAGATATTGCACTTAAGAGATTTTATCAACTAGAAAGAAAATTTGAAAGTAAGCCGAAGCTGAAAGAAGACTATAGAAAGGTAATAGATGAATATTTACAACTAAACCACATGGAAGAAGTACCAAAAGAAGAAATATCAAACCCTGCAGTATATCTTCCACATCACGCAGTTGTAAGAGAAGACAAAGAAACTACCAAAGTTAGAGTTGTTTTTGATGGATCATGTAAGGGAACTAACGGCAAATCATTGAACGACGAACTTCTTGTTGGACAACAACTTCAAAGCGACTTACGTGATCTGATTATGAGATGGCGTATGAAGCCAGTTTGCTTTACATCAGACATAAAAATGATGTACAGACAACTTAAAGTAAAAAATGAGGATGTGGATCTACAAAGAATTTTATGGAGAGCAAATTCTAAAGAAGAAATTAAGGAATATCGAATTTTACGAGTAACGTTTGGCACTGCAGCAGCGCCACATCTTTCGGTAAGAACACTAATGCAATTGGCTGAAGATGAAGGGAAAGAGTTTCCAGAGGCAGAAAGAGTAATCAAAGAAGACTTTTTTGTAGACGATTGCATGAGTGGAAGTTCTTCTATAACGGAAGCAATACAGCTGAGCAAGGAGATAATGACTGTTCTAGAAAAGGGAGGATTTATTCTCCAGAAGTGGGCATCAAATAGTCCTGAATTTATTGCTGAAATCGACCCTACCCTTAGAAGTAAACATGTAACACAAGATTTAAAGAACGAGTGTATGATCAAAACTCTTGGTCTGTCATGAAACATAAAAACCGACACACTGCATTACCGATTTGATATACCCCCTTTACCGAAACTGATCACCAAACGAAACATATTGGCTGACATACAACGATTTTTTGATCCTTTAGGATGGATCAGTCCTGCTATTGTTTTAGCGAAAATACTGATTCAGAAACTATGGCTAGAGAAATTGGAATGGGATGATACCATAAATGAATCTATTGCAAACGAATGGATAAACCTACGAAATGGATTTGAAAACTTAAATTATATTCACATCGACAGATGGTTAAAGATTAACAACGAAGACTTATCTAAGACTACTCTGCATGGATTTAGCGATGCATCGGAAAAAGCATATTGTGCTGTAGTATATGTCAGAGTAGAAACCAAACACGGTGATATTAAAACCACAATCATAGCATCAAAAACGAGAGTTGCACCAGTTAAATCAATTACAATTCCAAGACTGGAGCTCTGCGGAGCACTACTATTAGCAAAACTCCTTACACAAGTTTGTGAAGCTATGAGAATTCCCAAAGACAAGGTGTACGCATGGACAGACTCATCGGTTGTCTTATCATGGCTCTTTGGCGATCCTCATAGATGGAAATTATTTGTGAGTAACAGGGTTATTGAGATACTGGACAACGTACCAAATACACAATGGTTCCATGTTGTATCTAAGGATAATCCAGCTGACATTGGGTCAAGAGGAAGAGAGCTACCCCTACTAATAGAAAGCAACCTATGGTGGGAAGGGCCAGAATGGCTGAAGACAAATGACATAAAACTAACAAGACCTAACGGTACATCAGAATTGGAAATGAAGAAGACACTACAAGTAAATTTAAAAATTGAACCTGAAGAAGATATAATCAAATTCGAAAACTTTGACACACTGCAAGAACTACAAGGAGTAATAGCACACAGTATTAGATTCATCAATAGTAAGAAACATGCTAAAAATATGAATGAAAAAATTTCGACTACAGAATATGAAGAAGCGTTAATCAGATGTATAAAAATAGCACAATTAAGAGAATTCGGATCTGAAATAGAGAGGCTACAAAATAAACAGAATTTAAGGAAGAACAGCAAGGCATTGAATTTAAATCCATATCTGGATGAGAAGAATATATTCAGGGTGGGCGGCCGATTAAGGAATTCAGATTTAGACACAGAACAGAAACACCCAATAATACTTGGTACACATACTCACCTTACAAATCTGATCATCGCAGACGCTCACAAGAAGACCTTACACGGTGGAATACAGCTAATGCTTTGCTACCTTAGATCAAAATATTGGATCATCCACGCCAAAAATGCAGTGAAGGCATGTATTCACAAATGCTTAGTCTGTGCTCGTCAACGAGCTGCAACCCGAACACAGATAATGGGTGACCTACCGAAGGTCCGTGTGACCCAAGCACGACCTTTCCTCCACAGCGGAGTCGATTTTGCCGGTCCTTTGCAAGTCCTGATGTCAAAGGGCCGAGGTGCAAAGTCAAATAAGGCCTACATCGCCGTCTTTATTTGCATGGCTACGAAGGCCATTCACTTAGAGTTGGTTGGAGACCTATCGTCCGAATCATTTATCGGCGCCTTTCACAGATTTATTGCCAGAAGAGGCAAGTGCACACATATTTGGAGTGACCAAGGCCGCAACTTCATCGGTGCTAACAGAGAACTAGCTGAAGCATTCAAAGAAGCTTGTCTAGAATTACCCGGAAATATTGCAGGTATTTTATCACTAGATGGAACCCAGTGGCACCACATTCCGGCCTACAGCCCGAACTTTGGAGGATTATGGGAATCCGGAGTCAAATCAACCAAACACCACCTGAAACGAATTCTGACCAAAAACCTAACCTTCGAGGAGATGACCACAACCTTATGTCAAATAGAATCATGTTTGAATTCGCGTCCTTTAGTTCCCATTGATGCTTCTGACCCTGACGTCACTGAACCCCTCACTCCTGGGCATTTTTTAATAGGCGAAGCCCCTGTAATAATACCAAGCCCTGACCTACGCAACGTTAACGTCAGCAAACTTTCGCGATGGCAATACACCCAGAAGTTAGTACGGGATTTCTGGCATCGTTGGCAAACAGAATTTATAACAAGACTTCAAGAAAGACCAAAGTGGATGAAACGTGAGAAAGAACTCGAACCTGGTGACATCGTTATAGTCAAGGAAGACGGTATGCCCCCAGGCAAATGGTCTCTTGGTCGAATAACCGACAAACATGTTGGTCCTGATGGAAACACTCGGGTCTATAGCCTAAAGTGTCGTGGCGACATAATAAAACGCACAAATGCACGGTTGTGTGAACTACCTATAGATAAAAGTGAATAGTATAAAATAATTTATATACTTGCATGCTATTTTACTTGTCTGTTTTTTCAAAGTCGGTTTAATTTACCTACGTATTGTTATTTTTTAAAGTGTAGGTAACTAACCTAATCACCTGCATAGAAATGTTATTTTGTTATCCTACCTGTAGTAATTATGCCTTTACCTACAACAATGTTTAACTTACCACACATATTAGTGTAGATAAATACCTCACAGATCAAAAACTGTAAATTTTCATTATATGAGTAGGTTAAATATATGGCTATATTAATAAATAGCTAACTACTATTTATATCAAATCATGTTAAGCAAAAAACCTACCATAAATTCATAGTTTTTTAATATTATTGTAATCTTAGTTTGTAAAGGACTAACTGTCCTTTGGTGGGCGATATGTTATAGCCATTTATATTGTTTTACTTTATACGCTCCCAAAAGCTAGTTTCATATTGTTTAACTTCTGCTAATCAGTCGCAAATAAATCACAGTTATGTACGCACGTCAATTATTTCATTCAGATAGGAATCAATCTAAGACAGACCTTATTTGCATCAACAAAGATAAAATATTAAGTTTAGATCGTTTCGGTACAATATGCTTAGGTTTATTTGGTTTTACTATGTAACATAAAAAAATATAATGTATTCGTTTTCATCAAGTTCACCTGCAATAACCTGATGTATTTAATTCTAGACGACCAATAATCTGTATTAATATACCCAACAAACTAGTATCTATATAGAGTTCAGTGAACAATACTCGATCAACAACAGGTATCTTGACTTAGCCAAGTGACTCGATCAAGTTCACGTATTATAACGTATTATTATACGTATATTCACGTTTACTAAATAATCACTTTTTAATATGGATCCAATGAGGAGTAAGTTCTGTCAACCTTCTGGTTCCCATAATATTACCTCGATGGCACAGCTTTGCTTAGTTTTGGGCTAGATAATAATAATAATAAAATATAATAATAATGAAATATAAATATAATAATAATAATAACAAACTAATAAATAAATATATAAACAATCAATATATTTTTATATTAATAAAAATATATATAAAAAAAAAATCTACCAGACATTTACAGAGTAATCACATACTTCCTCCATGAGTATTTCGCTATGAGTAAACACATACACAGTTCAGTACTCACGTATTTCTTTTGGTATTTATTTGACTTTCCGTTTTGTAACTATTGTTTGTTTATTTGTCATAATGTGGGTAGTTATTGATTCCTGTCCGCTAAACAAAATCGGTCCTAACGTAAGATCAGCGCAGATTGTTAAGGTTGTAAATTATTATTATTATTTTTTATTTTCAATTTTATTCTGCATATTATATTTATGGCTAATTTTATATCTAATGTCTAATTTAATAGAGTTTTAATTCGAATAAGTGACGATAATCATGGTGACGAGATAGCATTGATTTTGATTGCTTTGTCTATATTTTGTACTTATTTTCTATGAAGACGGCTATTAACTAAATCTAATAACTGTACATTCTGTAGTTTTAAATTTCATTTACAAACATGTAGTATTTATAATTAGTACGAGATTTACTTATCGATAAATTGTTCATCAGTAGGCAAAAGCATTATACTTTTGTTTTTGAAGCATAGAAACGGTACCATCCACGAACATAATCACAATATAATTCCGTAGTAATTAAGGTGTGAAGGATTGCTTTGCCACGTTATCGGACTAGTTCATTTCAGACTATGCCTTATTGAGATATCGTCTCCAGATAGAACCATAACAAAGCTGAACCTTTACGACTCTTACCGAATTTTGCTGTTTGTCGTAATGCTGCAGTAAGTATCTCGATACTGTTGCACCAACTAGAAGCGCCGAACTGCTTCTTGTCAGGATTGATCAGCAAAGCGTAGCGTAGCGTAGTGAAGTGAAGTGAAGAACTACAAAGCGACATCGTCGTTCTGGTAAGCAGAGGCGTAGACTACTGCCAAAAGGTCGCCAATTCTGGTCATACCCATTCTGGAATAAATCAGAAACAACTAATTAAAAATGGCCTGGAAGTATCCCACTTCTGATGTTAGATTCATATAAATACCTGCTCTAATTAGTATAATATATTACACCTAATATCAAAATTTAGAAGTTTATAATGAAAATTAGTAAAATTACTGAAGTTAAATACCTACTTCTCACATGAGGAATTAAAGCTAAATGTAAGCAAGGATAAATTCAATAAGAAGAGAGAATAACAAATTTACCATAGTATATTCAATTTTCTTTATTCAATAAAATTACAAGGACCACTTAGAATCGTCTTCTTACATGCTAGTGAATCTAGGTGCCGGTTCCTCCTAACCCCAGTTCAAGAAGAATCCGGCAAGAAACTTGTCTGGTCCTAACACTTTTTTTGTATGATCCTTTACAATTTTACACAACACAAGTACCCTCCTACAAAATAAACACCATAAGGAATATAAGGAAACAATGACAGAATAATTAACTGATACAAATGTATGTAGTTCACAAAGATAATATAGTTTTAAAGTTACCAAATAACCAAACACAGAATAACACAAAAAGTTAACGGTACACATATTAAATACACACAAATATATGTTAGTACAATATTATTGCAAGGCACTTATCTTTCTAGTTCGGTGGTCACTCCCAATCTACCCGTCTTAGGCTTTAACCTCGCCTTTTATACATTTTTGAAATATATACAAAACATCACACCATATTCATTATTCAACCAATCACAGAAGCCTATTAAGAATCTTAGTATAATAATGAAAGTTATTTACTTAATAACAATAAAAAGATGTTAAAATATAATTCATTCATAATTCATATAATTCATAACAATGGATTCATAGTTTTGCTATATATGTCTTAATAAAAGAATTATAACGAATTTACCGATATAGTAAACAATCAAATGAAGGACTTGTAAATATCAGAATAATGAGAACAGAAAATAATAAAGTGAAACATTCGTTAATAAATCCAAACTAATTAATAACAGAAAAATAGTAAGAAAGTATGTATCGAACAATTAAATTCACAATATATAACAATCATTGGATACTTTCGTTCTGAAATCCTAATTTCGTTCTCAAATGTGTGTGATGGTATAATCATTTTTATTAAAATAATATTTATTAAAGCATATGTTAATTTAAACAAACTATAAAATAATAATATAAGTATAAAACTGTTTAACTGTTTATCTAAACACCATCTGTGTTTTTAGCTGTGAACTAATTGAATGACAGGTGGATTTTTATTGAATTCTTACGAGTATAATTTCAATTATTCTGTCAAACGCAATCAAAAGCTTTCAACAGATCACAAAAAATACCTAAGTCATCGCGTGATTCCTCCCAGATATCAAAAATAATTATGTGATATTAACTCAACACCGGCATCAGTCGTTGAGCGTCCCTTTGTAAATCCGAATTGTTTACTGTCAAGTAAATTGTTGGTATTAAAATGCCGTTGTAATTGGTTTAGCATAAGTTTTTCAAATATTTTACTAAATGTAGGAAGTACTGATATAGGTCCAAAGTTACTAGGATCGGAATGACTACCTGATTTGAATAGAGGTATGATCTTGCTATGTTTCATTAAATCAGGAAATACTCCACTGTCAATACATTGATTAAATATGAAAGCTAGATCTGGTGCAATAATGTCAATTAGTGGTTTTATAACACTGACAGAAATGCCCCAGAGATCAGTGGTCTTTTTTATATTAATCATTTTGAATGCCTTGATAATATCGTTATTGTCCACATGTTCAAAGTAAAACTGTGTGACACATTCAGGTAAACTATCTTTTAACAATGATTCTGCTATTACATGAGAAGAGTTTAAAGACTTTGTAGTGGAGACTGGAATATCATAAAAAAAGTTTCAAATGTCTTTGCTACATCTATATCTTGCTTAATGATATTATTGTTGATATTTAAATTAATTACACTTTCCCGTCATTCCGTGACCACGACAGAGTGTAAACCTGTCGAAACGTCGGGAAAAATAGGTAAATAAACGCGATAAATACCCGTAAGTATTTATAATAATAATTACACTTTTATGAGTTTTGGATTTTCCGGTCTCACTATTAATTATTTTCCAAGTTGTTTTATTTTATCTTGACTGTTTTTAATTTTGGAACTTAAATACTGAGATTTAGCAAAGCGACAAACATTTTTAAAGATTTTTGAGTAATTTTTTACTTTTTCTTTAAACTCTTCACTAAAGTTATACCGTTTTTCACTGTACAATTCATACAAGGTACGCCTACTCTTATGAATACCTGCTGTTGCCCACTCACAAAATGTTGAACTGCCAGAGACCACAATAGTTTTGGATGTGAAAATGGAACTGAATACTTTATTAAATTCAGTGAAAAATGTATTGTATAAATCATTTGGATTATTAAAAATATTTTTTTTATTTTAATAGTGTTTTCGTGAAACCTGCTGCGTATTATGACTTATCGGAGTTGAACCTCCCGGCTTGTAGTCAAACTGGTGCTATTGGTAGTGTTGTCATTTGCGGTAAGCAGATATTTAAATACTTAAAGCAACAGACATTAATAAATCGCCCGGTACTGACAATATTCCCCCCATCTTCATACACAACTGCGCTGAATCTCTCGTTGAAGTTCTTCAAATAATATTTAATAGATCATTGTCAAAGGGAACTTTCCCAGTTAAATGGAAAGAAGCTAACGTAATACCAATTTATAAAAAAATCTTCAAAATTTTAAATAGAAAACTACAGGCCTATTTCCATTTTAAATACGTTTAGTAATTTTTTTGAGAAAATCGTTTATTATCAAGTATACTGTTGTGAATGGGGTTAGTCATAGTCAGCATGGTTTTTTGAGACGTAGGTCTACGCTCTCTAACCTGGCTGAATTAGTGGAATTTTTCCTGGAAAGCATGGAGAGGGAGGACAGGTAGATGTGATCTACACAGACTTCTAAAAAGCATTTGTTCGTGTGGATCACATCATCCTCCTTGCGAAGCTGGAACAACTAGGTATTCATGGAGATCTCTTACGATGGGTTAAGTCCTACCTTACGAATCGGGCTCAGGTGGTGGTGGTTGGTGGATTCAGATCAGACTTCGTGGAAATTCCCTCGGACAAGGATCCCATTTAGGGCCTCTTTTATATAACGCATACATATTTGACATTTATAAATGCTTCACATCTTGCGGCCATCTTTTGTACGCAGATGATAAAAATATTTTTTGTAAAATTAATAATGTACATGACTCGGACCACCTTCAAAACACTTTAAATTCATTATCTAACTACTATTCTCTAAATAAAATATCTGTCAACGTTAATAAATGTCAACAAATATCATTCACTCGCAAAAAAAACCTTTCACTTTCGCATACACTCTTAATAATATGGAAATAGAAAAAGTCAACATAATACCATACCATACCATAATACCATAGTATACCTTGGAGTCATTCTAGACAGTAAACTTTCTATGATCGATCATGTTGATTGTATTGCTGATAAAGCTTATAAAAATCTTGGATTCGTGATTCGTACTTGTAAACCCTTTTCAGATACTGCTTGCAAATAAACAGTCTATTATGCTTACGTTCGTAGCGTGCTGGAATTCGCCAGTAGTGTCTGGTCTCCGAACTATATTATTCATAAACATAAAATTGAAAGAATTAAGAAAAAAATTATAAAACACTTAAAATACCGCAAGCACGTATTCTACAACTATAAAGATGGTTGCACATCTCCCAAACTAATGACCTTGGAAGATAGGCGAACGTTGTAGGATGCTTTTGTATAACATACTGAATAATAACTTGGATTCTCCAGCTTTACTCGCGACCGTAAAGTTTAGTGTCCCTGATAGACGAACGCGTCACACACCCCTATTTTCGCTCCGTCATCTTACTACCAATTATGGTAAGAACGCACCAGTATACCGAATCTGCTCTAAATATAACAAAACATTCTCGAGTATAGACATTTTCAATAGTAATAAAAATAACTTCAAAAAATCTATAGTAGACATCTTGTTATCAGTATAACATGCAAACACACTTACACACACGCATCCTCTTCCCGTCATTACCCCCAACACGCACAGATACACCACACACCCACATATACCACACACCCACACACTACACACACATACACACACACTCACACACACGCACCGTCATCACATTGTAGGTTTAATAACAACTCTTTTATAATTATTTCATACAAACAATATTGTTCTATACATATAATGACTGGCCTGTCAGCTCAGTTGGTAGTAGCTCTGCCTTCTGCGCTGTAGGTTGAGGGTTCGACGTAGGTGTTTGCTTTGTGTCTGGGTGTTATAAAGTATCATAAGTATGTATCTATAAATATATAAGTATTCTATCAGTCATCTTGTCACCATAATAGCTTAGTTTGGGACTAGATGGTGTTGTGTGCATTGTCCATCAATATTTATGATTTATTTATTATTTATATATAGTGAAAATTATGTATGCACCTTTCGGCTTAAATACTTAGTGTCTTAGGACAACATTGTAGGACTATTGTATATTTTGTACTATCAAGAGGGTCTCTCTTGATAGTACAATAAATTGGCTATTATAATTGGCTGTTTCTAGTATAATAATTAAGTTTACCCATTGTAATTTTTTTGTAGCTGTTGGTCTTTTCAATAAAAAAAAAATGAAGCAGCCAATTCCGATATCAGGTATTCGACCGGCCGGACCGGTAATGTGGTTTTTACTCAAAATCCAATCAAATACTCTCGACTCGAAAGTAAGTCCAGCAGTGTGTACAAAGGCAGATAGGTCTGAGTTTGTAAATAATCAATGGTTGGTACCTACTAAGTACAAGAGGGTAGTATGTACATACTTCTCAGCCCTACCTAGGTAGGTACTCCTTACTGGCCAGTCAGCTCAATTAGAAGTAGCTCTGCCTTCTGTCTGATGATCAGTCCTCTGACAAGCGATTATGGATTCCTAATACTATCAAACCATTGATACTAACTGATACTAACTACTAAAAAGTTAGGTAATTGATGAATTGGTATTAACGATGGTTGATGTTGATTGTAACACAATTTTACAAGTCTTAAGAATAGAAATCGAACTGTGATGCGCTAGGGCCAAGACGAGTTTCTTGCCGGTTCTTCTCGGGATTCGGTTAGGAGAAATTGGCACCTAAATTTACTTTGTACCTATGTAAGACATTTCAAAGTGATCCTTGTATACAATCACAAGGATCACTTTGAAATGTCATACATAGGTATATAAAGTATTTTTTAATTTGATTTGAAATTATGATATAACTAGCGACCCGTCCCGGCTTGGCACGGGTGCAATGCTGATACTAAATCTACTACAAAATGTCTTTATATAAAACGTTATTATAAGAGAATAACATAGACTAAGAGATAGACATATACCATTGCGGACTTTTGTGTAGACCTTTTTAAGGTGTACATTACTGTAGTACATTATTTTGATCTATCTCGTAGGGTTCAGCCAGCGTTTGCAATGTAAGCGCAAAAAAATGTGTTTATTTACGACACCACATAAGAAACCTCTAAAATTATGAGTGTTTCTACTATATTGTGCATGTTTTATACTTATAAACCTTCCTCTTGAATTACTCTATCTATTAAAAACAAAAACCGCATCAAAATCCGTTGCATAGTTTTAAAGATCTAAGCATAGGTACATCGGGACAGCAGACAGCGGGAGGCAACTTTGTTTTATACTATGTAATGATGATATAAGCCTATTGCTAGTCGAAACTGGTAGACATTGATTGTATCAAGAGTTTCATAATCGCCATGGTCACGGTCACTGGACACTATAATACAAGCTATGGTAGATACTTGGGCGCTTGAGGCTAGATAGTTGTGTGCATTGTCCATCAAGTTTTATTTTTATTTATCCCGTATTTAATGTACCCATTTAATGTTATTAAACCAAATACAGCTCTATATTAGGACGAATCACTTTTTCCCACAAGGGACATCACAGCAGTAAAAGGAGATACCTTCTCGTGTGTCAATTACCGAAGTCAAATATTTGCTAGCTTGGCCCTCTGTCGGTCGTTATTCGTAACTTGACCGTAAGGAAAACCAGACTAACAAGAGCTCTACTATCTTACATCCAGATTACAAATTGCAGATCATGGCGAGTTGGCATAGAAATAACTAGGCAATTTGCTTATTTCCAAGATTGCGGACGATCGTGTTACTTGTTTGCAGACTCACGGGTCACATTCGGGAAAAATATTACCGTCCAAAGGTGTAAAAAGGTCGTAAACAAAATATTATGGAATTTTGACAATGGATTACCGATTTACCTAATGTTAGTACATTCTAGGGTAAAGTGAGTCTGCCTTTATCCCGATACCCTTTGACACGTATTTTTAGAATTTATCACTTATATTTTATACTGATATATTATTATTCTGTATATTTTATAAAGTAGCCTATATGAATAGGTACGTAGTAAGTTGATAACTATACTCTTATTACGATATGAATAATTTATTGTAAACAGATTTGTTAGTACTGCTACTCGTTGATAGATGGCGCTGTACACACGCCAGTTCAAAAAGGGCGAACAGATGGCGCTACTGGTTCAATTTTATATTGAAGCTCGATTGCGCATTTTGACAACATAGCGGTGACACAAGAGGTGCTGGTATCAAACTAGCTGGTCCCGTTGCAGGACCTGTGATATTATTATTTTCAAATAAACGGGTCAAAATCGGAATCTAGTTATTTGTGTTTACAAATAACATGTTCAGTACCACGGGTGGGCAAAGGAATCCCTTTGATCTCTACCAGTTATAGACTGTAATGAACGGGTATAAACTATTTCAATAAAAAAAAAATTTTCAATGGGAATGGAATAAGTGTCGTAGCAACATTGTGTTGTAACATCATGATTCTGATTAGAGGATACGACTAAAACCGTTAAAATTATGATTTTTACAAGTTATTCCTACCTACTAGCTCTATGTATATCTAGGATGATGTATACACGTATAGTACATAAAGTAGGTACCTACCTATCTAATCTATTCAAATTCATCCTTTTACCCTTTTCTAATTTTCAAGATGACGATAAACCACTGTTTTCTATTGTTGGCTATGCATTTCCGTAGACAACACGTGCTACATTAGCCTCTCTTCGCCTCTTGTCTATGGTGTCCACTTGTCGTTATTGTCTATGGCCGCTGTTAAGCGAGATACAGCACGCGCAGGTCTTAAGCCAAGTTCGTAATGTTGTTCAGCACGTGTCGAGTCGGGGAAATAAAAAATAAGAGGGCTAGAGGTAAACGAGTGGGCAGGTGGGTGATATTAACTTGATAAGGGGTTCAATTCCCTTTCAGCGGAGTTAATTTAACAAGTTAAGCAACTTAATGTGAAGTCTGTAGGAACCTGGATGGGTGAGGGTAGTGTCATTTTTACCCCCGCCGAAAATTAGGAGTGTTATAAGTTTCTAATGTGTATCTGTGATCTGCGGGTCTGACTGTGACATCGTAGGTCATAAACGATAAACCGATTTTGATTTAGATTTTTCTTTGAAAGGAGCCTTAGTCTAGAATACTCTGAGCTATTATTTAAGAATCTTTTCAGCTATTTGAAGATCATCTGCTCTTTTCTAGTAGATAAAGATATGCGAGCAATTTCCACAGGTCTGATCGATTCGAAATTTGGTATCCTGTTACATCAATAATATTGCAAGAACATACTTAGTAACCTTGACCTGATGCTGCAGCATCACCTGGAATCTGCAGAATCCTCACCAACCTACAGCAGAAGTATTCGTGTCTGAGCTTATAGGAATATTTTCAATGAAATGGTTACTTAGAAGTACTTAGAAGTAGAAACTGTCAATAACTCATTATCAGCTCCACTATGACTAGAGTTCGTTGTATTTACTGATAAGTAGGTATATAGTTTAGACATCTTTATCATGTGGTTTTCCCTCTAGCTGTATGCTGTGTCTGTATTTCACTAATAGTCTGTCATGCATGTACCTACTATCGAAATAACCAGGATCCATGATCAAAGTTGGTGCAATTTATTTCCCCGCAGCATATCAATTCCATCAATATTTCCATTCAAACCCAGTCAATCCAACCTCACATGTAATCACAATCAAACAATAACGCCATGTGCCATAAAAACGCGAATTACGTTTCAGTGAGCAGCTCTGAAGGGACACCTCGCGTCGAGTGAGTGAATTTGAAAAGCGATTGCGGAGAAAAAAGTATTCGCTTAACCCTAAAACAATAAGCTAGTTCCCACAGCCGCGCCTCGGGCCGGCCTGACCGAACCCCTCGTTTTTCTTTTTTTATTTAATTGTTTTCGAAAGAGGTTGGAAGCTCAGCCCTGGGGCGGTGAACTACATCGTGCATCAACATGCTTAATTTGAAATGTTGCAGTTTGTGTTCGGATTGGTGTGCATTGTGCGGGACTTAAAATAATAGAACTCTTTTGAAAATAAAGAACGGTGCTTGATTTTATTAATGACGATCATTGAATCTGCCCTAAGGCATAGAGGAGACTGCAGTATTGGTTAAAATATGGTTTTGATGAGTACCGGTTGTTTTATTATATCTTCTTATCTTGTCACTCGTTTATTTAGAACCAGTGTGGTGAAAGAATTAAAGTGCGCCTCAGCGGCTCCTTTCGTGCACTTGGCACATGTCTTCAAACTGTTTATGTTCTACGACATGCCGGTTTCCTCACGATGTTTCCCTTCAACGTTTGAGAGTACCTACTGGTATAACGATCATCAATTTTTCGAACAGAAAAATCCAATGTTGATGGACCAGGTTCGAACCCAAGCCCCGGCTAGGCCCTACCACTAGACCACCAGTGCTCTCGCGTTTCTAGATAGGTAGGTTAGTAATAATTTCTAACATGATCTAGGTAGGTTACTTTTTTCATAACTTTTTACGTAACTAACCTAACCTAATCATTTTCTTAGAGTAATTAAAAAGTTTTTTCAGAATGCAACAATCAAAAAGGCGAAACAACTACCTATCTACAATTTCAACGCCTTAAAATTTTGTAATCAAATAATACAAAACGGAGAATAGAATCCGCTACATTTTTAATGACCATCGAAAACCCAGTAATTATGTTGTTGAGAATTCTCACAATTGAATAAATTGCAAATATCAAGTGTTCCCACAATTGCAAGAAAAGAAATGCTAAAAACCGTAAGCGGTCGAGTGGCGATTCCAAATTCGAACACACGGTGACAAAGGGCGGGAACGAATGGGAATCGCTGGCTCACTGGGTGTTAAATCGCGGGTGAACGTCAAACAGGGGCATAATGGCGCGAATTTCCAGATTAAGGTTATTTGTATTAAACACGTAGCTATTGTGATTGCTCGCATGCTCGGCCGCTCTTTCTGGTGTCGATTATCGATTGTTCAAATTGTTATTAAGATTCACTGGCTTTTGTATAGCATGATTTTTGCCTAATAAGCCTGAGAACGAAATGAGTCGCTGATCTCAACCACTTAAGGTTCTTACTTATGCTTTGGATTTATTGGTTGGGAAAGCACGGCGCATTGAATAACCCACTACGCTTTTCTCGAGTTATGTAAAACTGTTCAATAATCGCCAGCAATTGGGTTTACACGACTTGATTGTAAAAATAGTTGTGCATGGGAAGTTAAGGCACGTAACAATGAAGCTGATTGTTCTTATCTCCCCATGTTATTCCAGTGGCATAGTAAACATAATGACGAAATTGTATCATCAATCTCATCTAGTGTTTTTCGAAAAAAACGAATATCTCGAGAGTCGCGTGCCGAGCAGCGTTTCGCACGCGACTGGCCGGTCGATGATAAACGAGTAACTGTGTTGCCAGCGCGAATAATCAGTACGTGATGGGGTTGCCAGTGAAAATAATTGGCACCCCGCTGCTGGACGCGCGCTAATGTTTTGATAATGACGAGTACCATTGTAGGGATTAATGTTTTTATTTTGGTGATTTGTGTGCTCGTCAGACGCGGGCGAGAACAAATAGCGGGAGTTTAATAAACAAATAAATAATGGAGCTGAAGAAGTTGAATAAACAGTTCTCGAAAGCTTAAAAGGATTTATCTTAGGATTTTATTATCACCTTGTAAAATCTTTCTACCTATTCTATGCTCAACAAAAGTAGGCACCTTCGTAGATAGGTGACATTCACGCGCAGTTTGAATCGTCTCACATGCTGAATTTAGGTTCCGATTCCTATTATACTAAGTCCGAGAGGTCGTTACGTATTACGTAACGGTCAAGACAAGTTAGTAAACTGAAATGTCAGTCACAAAAGCAAGATTTACAAAAGAGTGGAGGCAATCCTGCCATGACGGTAGCGTTCCGGTGGAGCTATTGACGGATAACTTGATGGATTGTTTTGGGTCCTTTCTTCAGAACTTATTAACATTATGTAAAGTGGAAAGCGTGGGTTTGGTTGTGTTTAGTACATTATCCAAGAGTGAGACAGAGTTAAGAGATGACTTCAGTTCTGCGTCTCAGGTGGGTGTTCGCCTACTGCGAAGAAGAAGAAGAAGTAGGGTTACCTACCGTACCATAATACAAGATTCCACATAATAACATGTCATAAGATTGACAGACACACCTACATAAAGTACTAAACAATGTCTACGATTCACAAAGGGTGCGGCGACATCTGCTGGCGGAGAACTCGATCAATTATCGCTATTGTAGAGTTCCTTACTGACATGACAACACTTTTATAGCATGTTGTGGCGACACAGTTTAACTTTGATTACTTTGATACTTTGATTTTCTATGGTTTTGGTTTCAAAAAGTTTCAATCTTAAGGTGGTTATAGTTTAAAATATACCAAAAGTTGTAATGTTTTTGATTTCAATGTCAATAGCCTGTTCGTTTTACAGTTATGTTGTGACTTCGGTATTTCGATTGTTTGGCTTTTCAGCATAGACCTCTTCCAAATATTTCAGACAAGAGAGTATAGCTAGCATTCAAACGCATAATAGTGGACGTCTGCCCTAACAATTTTACAGTAATCTAATTTAATTTGCCATTCAATTTCCATCCTTAGTGTTTGCATTTTTAAAACCAAATTCAAATTCTCTAATGCCGTTGACAGGTGCGTTCAGAATCCGTCCTACCTCCCACTGCTTGCCGACAATACGTTTCACAAAGCATAGCGCAGACACCTCCATTCAGCCACACGTGTCAAATCGTAAGGACTTAATTATATCGTTTATTTGTAACGCGGGTAGAAGTTTTATTTGCATTGATATAGGGTGTACCTACCTATCTCTGGAGGCTTGTTGACTGATATAAGAAAATTTAACAAATTGTCATCTGGGAATGGTTTGAAAAGTGATTCACACGTTTTTATACGCGTTCAAAATAAATGATGTAATTTTAATAATCTTCGTTTCTTCTTCGTCGAATGTAAAAATGTTCTGAAAAATGTTTAATATATACCTAGGTCTATGTAAGGTATCTGATTAGCATGTCCACAGATTAAAACATTTCTTATTGGTTAATTACCTATCGATTTAATTCAATGTTCATACTTCTACCTACTTACCTACTATTGTGTATTTAATGTGACTGCTCATAAACCGTACATGCCGAGTAATATCCTATTTATGAGGAAAGTTTTTCATTCATAACAACCTATTGTCGGTTTTCTCTAATCCTCTTTGCCGCTCAAACGTCCTTTCCAATAGCAATAGCATTATAATCGCAAAAGCTTCGCATTCGGACAATCAAAGAGCAAAAACGTGCAGTAACATTAACAAAAATGTAAAGCGATCGTTAGAGCCGCAGAGCAGACCCCCCGTCGGCAAAGCCGATCGACTTGTCGTTGCGAAAGAAGCGTGAAAAAAAATAAAAAAAACCAAAACGATCTGGCAGAATGGAATGGACACGAGGCCACGACAGATGCTCGAAAAAAAATCTAGGTGCGTTCGGAATCTCGTTACTGGCGATTTGCGGGGGACGATTGTTTCGTAAAGTGGAATCAGTAAAGGGGTGGCATGTGGTGATCAATTTGTTGTAATGTTTCGCATTATTGTTATAGCACAGCAGTAATGGAAGTTTTATAAGCTTTGTTAGAAATGCATGTTCTTTACTAATGGTGAACGCGCACATGGCGGAGTAGCTAGCATTGAAAGAGTTTTGTCTTACTTTTGTCAGGTCGTCGTCGGCTGCCGATTTCGGACAATATCTTGTATTTTCCGGAAATTAAGCATGAATAGCATGTTTTTGACTAAATGGCGACTCAACGACTTTGACAAAGTAATTTTGTAGATTACTAACCTACCTACTTACTTAGGTATCATTGCAGCTAAAATTCAAAATAACAGAGCGTTATTTATTGGCAAACAGCACGAGTGTCGTAGAGTATTCGTGTCTTGTATGTTACACACGATTCTCGTATGTTTTTTTTTTCTTTTCATTTATATGACTTCTGTTACATTACTTAGACAATTATGTCAATGTCAAGTTTAAAGAGGATGCATGTATAAAATAAGTGATGCTTATTTCATTATTTTTGTATATAGTCGAAATACAATTGTACCGACCGGTAGGTATATAAATTCACCACCTGCTTAAGTTAAAGAAAAATGATGACGCATCCTTTAAGAAATAGGTTGAGTGCTAGAAACATAAGTACATAATTACATAATTAGGTATAATATGTATAGCTATATATATATATATGTTAAGCTTATTTTAGTAGATTCTAGATGCAATTCTGCAATTCTGATGAACATGCTATCATGCCATGATGCCATCATTTAAATTTATGGTCACAACGGCGCCTACACTCGATATTAATGTGTTTCCTACAAAAGTGTAACGATAGGCAATTCCTTCTAGAAAATCACCTTGAAGTAAACCTTCATCATCACCAGCGGAGCTGTCAACAAAAATGTCTTTACGTGCCTCTCAATTAAGTAGGTATGTACCTGAATAAGGTAATGTTTAGAAACAGCTGCCTCCGTTTTGAAATGAAATAACATTTAAAGGACAATACGGTGTTAATGGTTTTAAAATAACTTATTTCAGTAAACTGGAATACCAGCGGGAGCTGAACTTTCTGTATCCGACGTGGAAAAAATATTTCGAGGTGTGGACGTGTGCGAGCGATTTGACGAGCGACTCGTATGAAAACCCGTTAGTTTCATGTCAGTTCTTCTCGGACTTTGGTTAGAAGGAATTGGTACCTAAGTTCACCTAGTATGTAAGACGTTTTAAAGTGATCCTTGTGATTGTATTGAATATACATTTTGAATTTGAATTTTCTACCGTAGATTCTTATTTATATACTTTATTCATAATTTCGGACATCTAGGCTGGGACCATATAATTCTGATACGAACAAAACAGATACTAACATTTTCAGTTTCTATTGATGAATTAGTATTACGGAAAGTTGTTATTGTTTGTACACATGAAACTGAACCAAATTATTGGCAACTAGCTGTCCTCTCGCAGCTTCGCCCGCATTGAAGTTTTTTCCCGAGACAAACCAATTTTCCCGAAATAAAAAGTAGCCTATGTCACCCGGGGATAGTGTAGCTTGCCAACGGTAAAATAATTTTTAAAATCGGTCCAGTAGTTTTCAAGTTTATTCGTTACATACAAAAATACAAGAATACAAACCTTCTCTCTTTATAATATTACTAGCTGTCCGCCCGCAGCTTCGCCTGCGTTGAAGATTTTTCCCGGGACAAACCAACTTTCCCGGGATAAAAAGTAGCCTATGCCCCCGGGGGATAGTGTAGCTTTCCAACGGTAAAAGATTTTGACAAATCGGTCCAGTAGTTTCGGAGCCTATTCAATACAAACAAACAAACAATCCAATCATTCCTCTTTATAATATTATTATAGTACATCTACATATAAATACTAATATTAGTATTAGTGTATATGTAGATAGGAACACATCTTGTCTTGTCAAAACTGTTTCCAGTTGCTGTCATACTAATGATTGAAACAATAATTAATCTATTACGTACCTAATAATTATGAAATCGTCTAATGCGAATAGAAACTGATATCTATAAATCGATATTTATAATAATAGAGAATAATAATTCATAATAATTCTAGTAGCAAATTATCCGCTGTTTCTGTACCCAAACCACAACGTCCGCAGGCATCCTCAGTTATTTTATTTGTTTCACGAGTGTACCGAGCTCATTGTGAGCACTTGCCTGGCCATCCAGGTGCGTCACTACAATGGCGCATTTAAACTTCGAACGCCACTTGAATTTCGAACACGTACCAAACCTATTTATTTTTTAAAATAACTGATTGCTACTTCACTCCATAAAATGGTTTATATTTAGAAAGCTGTAAGGTTGTATTTTCATCACTAGTAAAAAATGGTCATGTTAGTACTTAGTAGGCATTTATAAATTAATAGCAATCGTCGAAAACGTTTGTGCCTTTATTTTGGAGACCACCAGTTATTATTCGTTTGTTTTAAAATAGTTGCTCAAGTGAGCGTTTAGTTATTACATAAACTTTATTCTGTGTTGGTATTCAAATATTTTTTATTTCTTTTAAATTGAATTATTTTTAGAGGTATTTTTAAAGGGCTCTTGCTAAACAATGGGGATGAAAGTATCTATTCTAAGCCGGAACGGAACGTTATCGAGGGCACGGCTTCCGCTCTTATGTCGCTTCCGCGGTGAAGTGCCAATCCAAGATGGCGACAATATTAATCAATGTTTCAACAACAGCCGAGCCAGCCAACAGCTCAAGTGACTCCTCAAGATGAAACACCTACTTTGCTGAGTAGGATTTTGTCTTTATTTAAGGAAATTGAGTTGTTTAAATATTGGATCGGTTAAATTCGGTTAAAACTCTACCATTGGTTTTTTCGTTCCATTCAACATTTAATTATAAATATTGATATTTTTAAAGAATAAATAATAAATAAATGATGGCGGACACTTTACACAGCATCATTTTGCCCAAATAAAGCAGAGCTTGTGTTATGGGTACCACATGACTGATACTACTTATATACTATGTTTTTGTAAATACATACATGTTATACATAGAAACACCCAGACCAAATTAGTCCCACGGTGGGAATCAAACCCGCAACTATTTGCGTATGAGACGAAAAAAGCCACTGAATCAAAGCCTTAAGCTATTTGCCTAACAGCCATTAAAGTAGTAAGTAGGTAAGTACATAAGATGTCTTATAATCATTAGTTAATGTTTCTTTAGATATGGTTCGTTGGTCAGCAGTAGCTCTTCAAGTTGTCAAGAAGCCTGTGAAATAATGAATTAGTTGTATTGTTTCTGCTAATATTTATTTAAAAGGGGTTGAGAGCGTGGAATGTTTATTTTCTGCCCGAAGCCATTCTAATTGAAACTAGACGCGGTGGGGCTTCCATTTATTTGTCTCTTGTTGATGGTCAATAAAGGGTTTCCTTATGTTGATGTATTTTCTAAAAAAGAAACCATTAAAAACAAACCGTAGATCCTCTGTGGCGCAATGGGACAAGACTCGTCTGAGACGCAAAAGGTTGTGGGTTCGTGTTCCGTCGCGGGACAAATATTTGTATGATCTGCAAGTATTTGTCTCGGGCCTGGGTGGTATATGTATAATATGTAGTAGAAGTACAAAAAAAATATGTAAGTAGTAGTAGTACCTACTATCAGTCATGTGTACAACACGCAGAAAGTTCTGCGTGTTTTGGGGCCAGATGATGCTGTGTGAAATGTTCGGCATTATTTATTTATTTATAGAGTTTTGAGTTACTAAATAATTATCTAAAATATAATTAATTCAAAACATTGAGCATAAGTCTAAAAAGCTTAGATTTCCTTTAACTAAAAACATTAATAGGTACCTGAGAATATTAAAATAAAAACCGGTTCCACTTTGATGTCGGTTCACCATCAAAGTGTCACTGCCGTCACAAAAACCAAACAATTTGTGAACTCGCCTTGTTATCGCGAAACTCGCAAGTTCGGAAAACGCTTTCCGCGCGATTTGCGCAGACCAACCAAATATTTTATACACTAGACAAGTGACCTTCATAGACCAAAACGCTGGTATTTATGGTGTCGCGTTTTTCTTGATGGTATAAAACCATGGCAAATGGCAAATTAGATAAATAGGTATCTACTGCTACCAAAGTTTTCTGCGTTACTTCTTTTTCTGGTACTCGATGACGTCGGGTTTTCGACGGATAATCAGGTCTTCGATGGTAGGCTCGATGGAATCCACCGATGATTTAAAACTGGAGGGGCGAGTACAGTTCTTGAGTGGTGAAGGTGTTGGTATGCTTCGCTTTACCACATAATAGGAGAATGGGTCAACATAGACCGACGCTGTCGGGGTCGAAGAAATTTAAATTCAAATTCAGTTTATTTACACCATATTTTAACATTACAGATACTATTTAGTGCGTAAAAATAGGAAAATAGAACAGCAGGAGAAAAAAATAAAAGTTAGTTAAAGTACTTACTGAGAAAAATAAAGTAGGTAAATCTTACTTCTATAAAATAAAAACAATCTAAGTAATAATATATCCACGGTAAAACGCATGCAAGGGAACACTGGTGTGGTTTTTAGTCAGTAACAGTCTAACATATCCCCCTACAGGCGCCTGCTTGTGGAGGAATTCATGATGATTTTGAACACCGAGTAAAAAAAGGTTTTGTAACTATTTCGTTGTTCTTACGCAACGTAGGTAAATTATTTAGTAGGAAGCTCATGAAAATACCAGCACGATAAATTCGCTATGCCTGCAACGCTTTCGTTTCGGTATCTAGGGCGTTCCATTGGAGGTGTGGGCGATTGGCCCAATCGCGCGGAAAACACGCGCAGCATTCGTATTTATTTATTTACTTTGTATTTACTAAGCAACAGTAGCGAGAGAGCTTTGGGCGATCTAGCGAAATGCTCGCCATTTTGTATGAAATTATTTGTACTTAGTTGTTTCCATGAGTTGCTGAAAACGAACATGAACGAAATTATTGAGATGTGGGTAGTTATACTCATATATAGCATGATGGCAAGCTTGACGCCCTAACTTGGCTACGAACATTGGACTCCGGGGAATATACCTTGAGTCATATATTATAAACTAGCATCTGCCCGCGGCTTCGCACGCGTTTTACCTACTTACCTACATAGAAAGTAGCAAATATGCTAATTCAGATAACAGATATACAAAGTTTCATCCGTTGAGCTGTTACGGCCACAACGGCCACGAACAAACAATCAAAATATCCACACAAACTTTCGCGTCTAAAATATAAAAAAATGGATTATTGTCTTTTAAATTTGATCACATGTCTTTGTTTTGAGGGACGATGATTTAAACTAATCCTTGTTATAGACATAAACATAGACACTAATTTATTTAATTTAACTCACTTTTTTTTGAATAATAATTTCTGTCAGCATCTGGCATCTTCATCTGGCCCCAAAGTAAGCATAGCTTGTGTTATTGGTACCACATACCACGGTACCACGGTATCGGAAACGAACCCGCAACCTTCTGCGTCTCAGCCGGGCCTTTACTTATATACTCAAGAAAACACCAAAAAGCACAAAAACAAGAATTATGGTGAATTTAAAATTAAATACCAGCAAAACAGAGTGTAAATACTTATGACTATAGCAGTACCAACTAACAAGATACAAAACAATATACAAGTAGACAAAATAATGGATCCCAAGAGAAACACTCTTTTTTGCAGAGAACATAAATTCTACTTATTATTTAGATATTGTCTTCTAGATAAGGAGACTAAGTACAGTTTCAGTGAAATCACTATGTACATAATAGTAAAAAGTAAACTTGGAGAAGACAGAGCATTGCATGTATTCTCGTAAGTGTCCAGATGGCGTCCTCGGGATAACATACCAGGTCTAGGACACCCTACATATCTATGCGGAGCGTGACAATAGGGCTTCGGGTCAGCATATGCCTTGCCACTGGAGATAGCAAGTCGCTGGTCATCTGTGAAACCGTGGGACTTTTTAATAACTTCGTTCGAACTAGCAGCCAACTCCAAGGCCTAGTACGTGCTAGTGATTAATACGAACGAATCCAAACCGCGCTGTAGCATAATTCTGATAAAGGACTAGCACTAACAGAAAAAAAAGCACTAGTAGAAGAAACCGCGTTTAAAATTACGTACTTCAGAATAGCGTGGTTTTAAATAGTGCATTATTTGCTAGTGCGTGCTACCCTAGTGATTGCTAGACCTTATTTACAATTATCTTTCTATTCCAAGTCGTCTACGTTTCGGCTCCGATTGCGTTTCGATAATTACCTAAAAACATATTACATAACATATTCTGTTATCTATGGCCAAACAAAAAAACATTGGACCGATCGCTGTCGTCTTTGTAAGTAGAGGTTTTGTTCATTAGCAGAATACGAAAAAACGTCGAAAGCTATTGTTTAACTGCGATGGCTTCAACCAATTTATAAGCTTATCTATGTATCAATCTATCCGACTCCTGAGGACCAATGTTTGGGGTGGGAACGATGAAAGTCCTATGTAATGAAGACGTTTATTTTGTTTATTTTGTTCTAGGCTTCAATTTTAAAGATTTGTACATACATTCATTTAATTATAATGTATTGTGTCAAGCGTCTAGAAGAAAGTGTCCGTGTCCGCTATTTCAATTTTAAATGTTTTTCAACATCTTCTTCTTCCTCATTGACTGTAATCTGAGCTGACAATTGTCATGTGCCAATTGTCATGTGTGACTGATGGTCTATAATGAACGGTCAAAGTTGTCAGATGATCTCGTTAAGTAAGAGTTTTGGATAGATGGCACTGTCAGTCCATGAAGGTTGTATTCAGTTGTATAAAAACGAAGCGTTTCCACCATGTTTAATCTACCTAAGTCAGTGTAACCTAGGTATGCTCACCAAGTCTCCCGGCCACAAACAAGCAGTGGAACTGTAATATCGCACGACCGCGGCGCGTGTTTTCAGCACGATTGAGCCAATTCACGGAGCTGCAAGCTTGTGACCATGATGTTATGAGATTGCGGATAAATTGCTCTACAGTTCCTCTTACAAATTTGTAGAGCGGTGCACCGTACTTGTGCAGCGCATCGCTCGCAGCTCGCAAGGTTGGTTGAACCATGGGCGGTTAGAGTTCCTCTTACAGTACAGTTTTTGTATTCCCCTGAACAGCATCCATGATGTTAATCGAGTTCCCAACATCAAACGATCCAGTTCAAAACTCTGTAATCTGAGGACGAACTAAGGTTCAAGATGTTGAAAATCGGATTATGTAGCTAAAATGGAGTTAGGCAGGACACATTGCAACACGAGGTGACGATAGGCAGAGCAAGGAAACAACTGAATATCAATCAATGTATTTAATTATTATTAATTATTAATTATTATTTAATAAATCTGTAAATCGTTTTGAACAGTCCTTAGTAGCTCAACTGTTTAACTACCTAGTATTTTATATAATTTTATATTGTTCTGTATATTTTTGTAATTATGTCTCTAAATATGTTCAGGTACACTGTCGGAAAATATTTATTTATTATTTATTTACTATTTATTTATTATTTTATTTTATTATTTCGTGTTGTTTTCGCCTCGTGAGGTCGCTCCGAAAATGGTTCAATCTGAAAACCAGCGCTATTTCCGTGCCCGGAAGTAGCACATGCTGAGATGGAACCTTTTCAGCCACACTTAAATGTTGTTTGGTTCGCGGGAAGGGCTATTTTTTATTCTTATTATTATTATTATTTTTTATTCATAACTTTCATAGTTAGTTTTATTTCTGTTTGTTTTAATGTGTTTGTATCAATTTTCTCTTGTAGCTTAGTTTTAGTCTGTTTTCCGCTCTTGTGTTCTTGTATGTTTTTTTTTGTGTGCTGAATAAATGTGTTTCTTTCTTTCTTTCTGAATAGTGGCCGAGGAGTGAAGAGACCAATAAATAAATAATGCCGGACATTTCACACAGCGTCATCTAGCCCTAAAGAAAGCAGAGCTTGTGTTATGGGAACCACAACACATATTACTACTTATATACTTATTTCTTTTGTAAATACATACTCTACTAGGATGTGCTGGTTTCCAAATGATGTTGCTTCACCGTTTACAAACACTGCGCATTGCGCAGACAACGATTTCGCAAGAAAAATAATAATTTGTGGTGATGATCAGAAGGTAAGGGTGCTACCACTACACCACCAGTGTTCATGAATGCAAACCGAAAGTACGTAATTGTCAAAACTTGACAAAACTGGCTTGATATAATAAAGCAATGCCTAGGTATACGTAAGACCAAATCTCCTGGTCGTGATAGATATTCCTAGTAGATTCTGATATAGGTACGAACGAAACGAATCTACAATAATGATGTAAAATCGTGATAAAATTTCTACAATCCAACCTCTCAAAGTCTCAACAGACACCAAATAAACATATAAATCCTTTTTCCTTTTTTGGTTTAACCTGTACGCTATCATACATTTTTCGGCATACAGACGAGTGGATTAAAATCAAAACATCATAGTAATATTATATGATAATTAAATGTTCATAAATTATACATGAAATAAAACATAATAATTAATGCTTGCAGTTTATTAACAGCAAAACAGTAAGATTAAAAATAAAAACTTAACTTAAACTTAACACATAATATGCATACCATAAAACAGTGAGTAAATATTCATAATAAAATCATCATCATAATTAAATATTGGTCAGTTCGCAGAACATCATCTAGCCCAAACTAAGCAAGATTGGACTGGTAGAAAACCTACTTATATATATTTGAACACATACTTTATAATTATAACACAGAAACAGAACAAACACCTACCAATGTTCATCACTTATTTTTTTCTCCTGGGAGAGAATCAATCACTCAACTTACAGCGCAGAAGGCAGAGCTACTTACCAACTAAGCTGACAGGCCAGTCCAATATATTGGATTATACCCTCCTTGTGTCTGGAAACGTCCTCGAAGTAACCGAACCCTGGGCACTGCAGCGGCGTGCTTCGTCGCCGTTCAGGGCGGCCGTGTTTAGGCATGCCCAGACAAATATTTAACAACCAGTATGTATACTGTTATGTATACTGATAATATAAGTATTTCGGATTTTCTTCTGTCGCGGAAAGATCGAGAAAATAATGAGTCAACTTTTTGCTATTTTACCAAGATTTTTTGTAGAGCTTTTGTTGTATTTGTAACCAGCTGTTTCCCGCGGCTTTGCCCGCGTGGTAGATAAAAAGTAACACGATAATAATTGAAGGAATTAATGTTTCGGAAAAATTACAAAGCATAACTATTAATTGGTCTTTAGTTATCTATTTAATTCATAGTTATAGTATTAAGAGACTGTTTGTTTTCCTAAGAAAATAAAATAAAATAAAAATAAAATAATAGCGGTTTTCGCGATTTGACCATGATACCGATATTTTTGAAAACCTTTCTTAGCGATTACCTACGGCCCTAGAGAAAGCCGCATAACAATTTAATTCCAATCCGTTCGGTGATTTCTGAGATTTCGTGAGTGAGTGGTATTTGATAAATATATAGTAAATATATAGTAAAAAAAGGTGTGCCAAAAATTGTAAATGACACATCAAAAAACGACAGCCCCGAAACGAAAACATTAGTAGCATAACTCAAACATTACTTGAAGAAGAAGATGACGAGGTTACTTACGCTATAGCTGATACTTATTGCAAGCTACCAAGACACAAAATCTCACTAAACTTCTTTTACGCCAATGCCCGTAGTATAATGGCACCTGGAAAATTTGATGAGTTAGAGTGCACCCTAAGAGCTATACCTACAAACATTCACCTTATTTTGCTGACAGAAGTATGGATCAAATCCAAAGAAGACGCCCTACGCCTCCAACTCACAAACTACACACATTACTATAATTACAGAACAAATTCCAGAGGCGGAGGTGTATCAATATTTGTACATAATGATCTTACTCACAGTCTCATCGAAGAACAATACACCGGAGGAAACAACTATCTATGGATTCACATTAACAAATACAATCTAGATGTAGGAGTAGTATATAAACCTGGGGACACAGATGACAATGAATTTATCGAAACATATGGAAAACCGTAATAGACCATATATGCACTAATATCACTAATAACAAGTTCCATTTTGCGATTATAGACTCAACAATGTCAGACCACAAGCAACTATACTTAGAAGTACAAAAGAAAAAAAAGATCACAAAAAAACGAGTCGACTACAAAGCAATAGACTACAAGAAGCTTTATGACACCCTTAATAGTGAAAAACATGCACATCCACATAAAAATTATACTGAACTCGAGCAATGGATAATAGCATCAATGGAGAAAAGCACTACTACTAAATCAAAAATACTGAACCGACCCCAGGAAGATTGGATTAATAAAGAAATAATTGATGGAATAAATGTGAGAAATATAACATACCAAAAATTTAAAAAAGATGTAACAAATGAAAACCTTAAAAATGAACTATCTAAAGAGAGAAACCAAGTCTCAATTAAAATAAAAACTAGTAAACTAGTACTACACTAACTCCTTTAATAACTGTAAACAAGAACCAAAGAAAATGTGGCAATTAATAAACAACATCTCAAAAAACAAAATTACAAATAGTTCTGCTCCTTCAAAGATTATGGATCAATCAGGGAATACCCTTACTAACGAAACTGATATTTGCGAATGCTTTAATCATTTTTTCTCTTCTGTGGGCACAGTTTTATCAAATAATATCCCTCAGAAGTACCACAACAACCCTATAACTTTGATTACGCCCAATTCAAATACCATGCCAGTACTATCAAAACTGCAACCATGTACAAACGATGAAATATCAAAGATTATTGATAAACTAGATGCCAATGTCAGCAAAGGCCTTGACGGTATCACTGCCAAAGTTATTAAGTCAATCAAACCATTTATCCTAGAAAGCCTATTAAACTGTATTAATGCCTGTCTTGAATCTGGATACTTTCCCGATAACTTAAAAGTAGCTAAAGTTACACCTAAACCTAAACCCAGTTAAACTTACACATAAAGCAGGAAATAAACAAGATCCTAGCAATTACAGACCGATCTCTGTGCTACCCTTAATTTCTAAAATCTATGAAAAGGTTATATATTCTCGTCTAGACAATTATTTGAGGTCTATAGAATTTCTTTACAAATATCAATATGGTTTTAGAGCAAGATCCAATACACTTTCTGCTACGATAGACCTGATAACAAAAATTAAAAACAATATTGATAAAAAGAACATAGCTCTTGGGATCCTTATAGACTTGAAAAAAGCGTTCGATACAGTCAGTCATGATTTACTATTAAAAAAGCTCCAGGCCATTGGAGTTTCGGGTACAGCATTGAAACTATTCAAATCCTATCTCACAAACAGAAAGCAGATAGTCAAAATAGGTGAAAACCAGAGTGGTCCTGGAATTATCACCTGTGGCGTCCCACAGGGATCAATACTTGGACCGCTCTTGTTCCTAATATACATAAACAATATGTATAAAGCAGGTCTTAGGGGACATATAATGTTGTATGCCGACGATACCTGCCTGTTTTATTTTGGCAACTCGATTCACAATATCATTGGCGAGGCGCAGAATGACTTGAATCTGATAAATACATGGTTTCAGTATAACTTGCTTACAGTCAATGTTTCTAAAACTTCATATATGATATTTAAAGCTATTAATAAAAGAATCGATGACTATGTGTTGCTAACACTAAACGGTGAAACTCTCAAAAAGTGTAATAGTGAGAAATATCTCGGGTTGGTATTGGATGAACACTTAACCTGGAAACCACACATAGATAAACTTAGATCTAAAATAACATCCCTAATGGGGCTACTCCGGCCAGTTACAAGTTGTTTTCCAAAAAACGTAAAAATACTAATATACAACTCACTTGTAAAATCAAATTTGGAATACTTGATAGAAGTGTGGGGAACCGCGGCTAAATCAAACTTAAGGGAACTGCAAACTGCACAGAACAAAATTATCAAAGTCTTATTCAATTATGACTATTTTACTCGGACAGAAAAACTCTATAGTGAAACCCAAATCATGAGCGTAAATCAAATCTACATTTATAATACTTGCCTGCTCATACGTAAAATAATTAAGAAAGAAATACACACAGACATAACATTCCAACGAACGAATCAAATACACAAATATAACACAAGAAGCTCTAAAAATCTAGTACTTGATCCTCCCAGAACCAACTATGGTAAAAGAAACATAACATATGAAGGAGCACAACTGTACAATAAATTACCTAGCTGTATTAAAGAAGCCACAAGTATGTATTCATTTAAAAAAAAGTTAAAAAATTATATACAGAAAAACACTTCCATAACATGACAAATATCTAACATAGTTTTTATATAAGTATAAGTAGTAATGAAACTGTTATAACACTGGACCCAAACCAGTACTTAATGTACATACATTGTAATCAAATATTCACTAAAAGTGAACCTTGTTCTTTGAGAAATAAATATCTTTAACCATAAATAAATATAGATAATAAATATACCTTATACCTGCGTGCATCCTGTAATAGGTTATTTAAATTGACATATTCTTCTAGAACTGGGGTTAGGAGAAACCGGCACCTAGATTCACGGTACGACCTAGAGACGACCTCTGTGGCGCAGTGGGCCAAGGATCGGCTGAGACGAAAAAGGTTGCGGGCTCGATTCCCGCCGCGGGACAAATGTTTGTATGATCTGGAAGTATTTGTCTCGAGTCTGGGTGTTTTTATATATAATATGTATGTATTAAAAATATATAAGTAGTAGTAGTCATGTGGTTTCCATAACACAACCTCTGCTGACTTTGAAGCCAGATGTTGCTATGTAAAAGGTCTGGAAAAAAGTAGAGGAGGTTTCTGTAAAATACTTTTTTGAAAAATTTATTTCATAACTTTGTAGGAGCCGTATTTCATAACTATAAAACTAAAAGTCTGCGAGCAAAATGCGAGCTCTGATTAAGGACAGACAGACAAACAAACAGACGGTCATAGCAAAGCTGTAAGGTTTCCTTGTGTACTTGAGGACCCTAAAAACAAATGGCATTATTGATACAAAAATACGCGGAGGCGTGGCAGCGTGTGGGCGGCTCCCAAATTCGCGAAAGTTCTCTGTAGCCAGTAGAGTACTGACTACCCAAAGCTTTGAGTACGGAGGGCTTAGACATGTCCTAACACTGTTTTTAGGACATTTTTCTGTGATAGAGTCGTAGACAATTCTTCTTGTCGTGTCATTGGATCTTCCGAACCAGTGTGATGAAAAGATTAAAGTGCCTCAGCGTCTCCTTTCGTGCACTTTTCGAGAATTTTTTAAATCGGTTCATATATGGCGGTGTTATGAGATAACAAACATTATAAAGTAACGAGGTAAATTGATTTTAACAAATCTTTTTTATGTGAATGGATATACTTTCCGATCGGTCCCATAAAAATTTCATCAAAATCGGTTAATTACTTTGGTTTTTAAATATCCTGTGCCCGTGGGGAACAGGAGCCCACCGCCTATTCAAAATTATTTCACGGCGTCTAATAGATACGTTGCATGACCCAAGAGCTGGCTCCTATCTGGCTCAGCGTATTAGCATTGCCATTCAACGTGGTAATGCCGCCAGTATCTTGGGAACGCTGCCCTCTGGCAGTGATCTGGATCAGTTGAGCTATCTATAGATCGTTTTAAACGGTCCTTAGATAGCTCAACTGTTTCACGTGTATTTTATATTATTGTATATTATTTTGTACATTTTTGTAAATATTTCTGTAAATATTTTTAAATCATAATAGTTGAAAATATATGTCACCCAAAGTAAATGAAATTTCCAGTTTTGCTTTCCTGTGACTTCCCAGTGGTTTTAGCGAGTATGGAAAAATGATTAAGTACTAAAATGATTAAGTACCTACTAATCAAAACGGACTGCAAAAAAAGTAGGATATTCTCAATTCGGTTGTATTATTATGGGCTCAAATTTAATTAAATGAAGTTTGATTTGCTTTTAAGTTATTAAAATATTAATTATTATATTTATTATTATATTAATTATTAGGTTCTAGGAAATGTAAGTTTCTGTAGACGATTGTGTGTGCCTGTGTGGGATCATGTGTCTTGATCCCTTTCCATCTCTGATGACCTCTGTGGCGTAGTGGGTGAAGGCCTGCCTGTGTCGCAGAAGGTTGCGGGTTTGATTCCCCCCGCGGGACAAATGTTTGTATGATCTGCAAGTATTTGTATGTAATATGTTTGTAACTACACTACTAAAAAAGTATTTACCTATATCAGTCATGTTTGTACCCATAACACAAGCTCTGCTTACTTTGGCGCTAGATGACGCTGTGTTTAATGTCCGGCATTATTTATTTATTAACTAGGAATAAGTATCTAACTTTAGAAGAAGGTAAGTATGAAAATAAAAATTATATTTATTATTAACATTTACTCTGTGCTGTGGCTGAGCTTCTCCTTATGACCTAAGATTTTTTTACCTAATGTTGCCAGGCTAACAGTGCGTTAGCCTGGCAACATTTATTAAATAATAATAGATAAATAATATTCTAATATATTGAAAATTCCTTTGCAGGGTGTAAATGTAGTATGAAAATATAGATAGGAAGTATAGGTAATATACGATGTCGCGGTTCTATGACTCTATAATATACCTACTAATATGATAGTTTCGAAAGAGCCTGTGTCTATCTGTTTGACTGTCTGTTTGTTTGCTTGTTATTTACGCGGCTAAACGGCTGAAAGGATCTTAATGAATTTTGTTTTTAAGTTTGCGTGCGAAGCCGCGAGCAACAGCTAGTAATTCATATATATGTTATATTGTCACTAAGCGTGAATAACACGCACCTCCAGTGTCTCAGTTGGAAACTCATTCGCTCCGCTATGCCATTAAGGTTGTCAATATCCTCATTTTAACTAGTCTGTGTATTCAAAATACATATATGTATCTAAAAATAAATTTCTGAGTATTAAAATATGAATCTCGTTATCTCATAAATAAAGCATCCATTAAATCAATACTTAATTACTTTAATGCAACACAACTTTATATCACAATTTGTCAATTCTTTACAACATAATTTACAGCTGAATCAGAACATCTGCTGCGGTGTTTAAAAACACCATTAATAATTACTGCAAGCACACACTAAACAACTTCTAAACAACGCGTGAAGAATTACAAAAAACTGTTTACACGCCATGACTGATCCAGTTATTTGTTTTTTAACCCCAACCCTATCGTGCACTTTGATACTGTCAAAGCTTGCAAGTTAAACGGCAAGCGAAAATGATTCTTAAACCTGGTGCAGGAAAGTGTTCAGTTGGAGCTGTGTCGGTGAGTTGAATGAGGATAGTGGAAGGGAGGGGTTTGGTGACTAGGCGTCACCGTCAGGCGTGGCTTGGCGTGCTCGCTCGTCTGGCTGATCAGTAAGCGAACGGCGGCGCGCGATGCCGCACAACTATGACGCCTCCGCACAGCTTCGCCATCCGAGATCTTCTCCCCGAAGCATCCTCCCGCTCTCCGTCACCGTCAGACACGGAGCTCGACGTCACCGGGACAGAAACCCCACCACCAGGATCATCCACCCAAATCGACAAGAAAAACGAAAAACCCGCTTACTCGTACAATGCGTTGATAATGATGGCGATCCGCAGCAGCCCTGAGAAACGACTCACGCTCAACGGAATCTACGAGTATATCATGAAGAACTTTCCGTACTATAAGGAGAACAAGCAGGGCTGGCAGAACTCCATCCGTCACAACCTGAGCTTGAACAAGTGTTTCGTGAAAGTTCCACGGCATTACGACGATCCCGGTAAGGGTAACTACTGGATGCTGGATCCGTCGTCCGATGATGTCTTCATCGGTGGGACAACGGGAAAGTTGCGGAGACGATCCACAGCAGCTTCGAGATCAAGACTGGCTGCGTTTAAACGAGGAGCGTTGCTTCATCCGATGTTCGGTAACCCGTACGCGTCGCTAGTGGGGTTGTATCCTCCGTTGCTGTCTGTATATGGACGATATGCTCTCCCCAGCCCGTTGCTCAGGCTGCCCCCTCCGCCTCCGAATCCTTACCATCAGTTATACAGAAGGATACACGGGTTGGATCCTCCGGGCAGTCCACCGGCTGAGCCCGACCACAGGTGAAGCAGACACAGTCGAGGACGGGGGTCGCGAGGAGTCGCGGCATGCCGTAAGACTGTAGAAAGACTGTGATAGTGAAAGTGTATAGTTGAAGTTGTATAAAGTGATAACGCTATTTATTATTATCGTAAGATTCGAATGAATTTAATTTAAGAGGCTTAATTTAAGTTATAGATTGCAATAAATGATGCTGGAGCATTTAGATGCAGATAATGCGGTATTTTTATTGTATCAAGTGTTTTGCTTTTGTAGGCCTAAATGGGACATTCTCCGTCTATCTTATATTCACATAATTAGCTAGTGTGGCGTTAAAATAGAGTCTGTCTTTGTCATTTAAATTTCAATGAATATAAGTGGCGTATAATGAAGTAATTTTGTTGTACAATTACAAGGATCATTTTGAATCGTCTTTCATGCTAGTTGAGTTTAGGTGCCAATTCCTCCTAAAGTCCTAACCCAAGTCCGACAAGAATTGACAAGAAACACCTCTCTCTTGGTTCTAGCGCTTTTTTGTATAATCGCTCTTATCAACCTACCTTATCTACGAAATAAAACTATTAATGTCGCACATCTAATGAACTCCACATTAGTTAATATTATATTATTATGAGATGGACCCTCTTTTATAGACTAGAAGGTGCGGTTGAACTTGACATTTGTTTTACCCGAATGCTGCATTTAAATGCGAAAATTTTATCAAAATTAAATATTATAATATTTTGATATGAAAATTAACTGAAATTCAATTTAGTTTCTACTACGTAGGCGCCACTTTATAATTAAAAAATATATCGAATGAATCCACCAATAACTACCACATACCAACTATATTCTTACAGTAAAATAAATCTTTGACTACAATGACGTGCTTTTAAATTCTGGGTTACATTTGGCACTAATTTGCACTAGTTAGAATCTTGTAATGGGCTGCTATTTCCAATAAACACATTCTGAACGATGTTGACAGGCCATCACAGTTTTTGTATCGTTCTATTCTGGTGTCGTTTGATTCGGCCGCTATTACTTTCAAACAAATGTGTTTTTAAATGTCAACCGACGCCAATTAATTTAGTAATAGAATAGTAAACTGCTCCTAATTCTATCAAAATTTCACGGGAAAGCGATTAACAATTAAAAAAATATTTGTTTTAGCGCGGGTTATTTATAACAATACGGATTGGTATTTAACGCGTTAAATATTGAATCGTTAACGTTAACGACAACGGTGTCAGCGTCTAAACACTTCGGTATTTATTTACGAACCGACAGACTTGTTCTGTGAGTGTCACAGCGCGGCCGACAGCGCACTGTCAGATACGACGACTTTACTTTCGCGAAAAGCAGCCAACAAAAACACGATTGTCTCTGAGAAACGCAACACTAATCCTACAAACACGAGACATCTCTCATTCAACACAAAACATCTTGCACTGAAACTGAAACCATAACCTATAAATCATCCGCCATTTTGTTCCCGCACTTTTTCCCGACCACAGACAATTAAGCGGGTGACAGCACCATAAACAAGGAGCGCGCTAATCCGCGGATTATCGTGAGCGGAGACAAGCGGTGTGCATCCACCATTTCTTGTAAATAATTGTAAATCTATGTCAAAACGCAACGACACGTACATCTGTTAGGGGATTATTGGGCTGAGATTAACCCGTTTTGAGACGTTTGAGTTTATGCGTCGCGATCGGTTCTGAAGTGACGACTTCCCGCCAAAACCCGCGTTAATCTCACCTTAAATATGTTACGGTTTTTGGAAATACGCTCTAAATAGGGATGAGGCTGTTTGTTTTTGTGCAGCTGATCCTGTAATTAAAAATAAGTCTTTATTGCGCACACATTTTGAGATATTAGTGTGTGGAACATGCACTAAATAGGTATTATGTAAAAATTCAGTTATTATAATACAAATGTTTATTGAGACGTTTCAACTTCCTAAAATATTATTATACGGATGGATCAAAACCAAGATTTAAAATTGCACTTTATAATCCTTTCCATAATAAGCTAATCCGAAAAAGAATATTTTTGGAATAATGTATTTTTTTCAGTTTCTCGGACACGAAATCGAACAATTGAAAATGTTTATGGTAAATTTTACTTGTGTATTGTGTTGCTTGTCCACATTTAGTTTATTCAGTGTGTTTATTTGCTCACATTGCAGTAAGCGAATTAACCCTTCAAAGCGGATGTTTTTCTTACGACATTGTTAGAATATAATAGGATTTATTCATAGTTATGGAAAACAGACGTAGGTTTAGGACAAAAAATGCAATTTCGTTCGTTATTGAATAGATTTCATTTATAATATTTTGTGAATGACGATAAATCTATCGTGAGGAATGAATTCGTAAACCGTTTTATTGTAAAATTCGGTCATCTTTAGAGCTCTTTTGACAGAATTGGACATCTTGATTGGTCAATTATATTATTATTGAGCACTTTCTAAAAAAATACAATTTCTTCGACATTATTTTACTCTTTCATTCTGAAAAAAATATAGTTATATTTGAAGTGTCTGATTTAAATTTTAAATGTTAGTTCTTTTCATGCATTATGGAATATCTTGGAAGGGAAACGAACCCTCAACCTACAGAGCAGAAAGCAGAGCCAACCAACTGAACTGATATGCCAGAAAATTCATAAAAAGAATTTCCATGATTCAACTTTATAGGAGTCGGGTTGGTCTGTCCCAAGGATATTTAGGAACTCCCAAGATTCAACACGGGAGCATCAAGGGTTAAATAATTTATTGGAAAAAGTGTTAAGAATTGACCTAGTAGTCTCCATTGTATCCGCACAGATATCTGCGAGATACTCTGTTTACTGAGTTATGAACTCTTCGTGTGATGTTGTTTAATAACATTTTACCGTGTTCTTGGAATCTTTGTTTTGGTAGCGTAGGGAGTGTTTATCAGATGTTTCACTACTCTGTGGTAGTTCCACATGACTGTACCCATTAGGTAGATCAAAGGAGCTATTTACGAAAAATAACTGTATTTCTACTATCGCAAACAAAGAAGTTTACGATCTTAAAACTTCGTTCGACATGAACAAAATAAAATTAATAAAAATGTAAAATATTTTTTCATCGGCCCAGTGTATTAGCATTGACATTGAACGTGGCAATGCCGCCAGTGTCTTGGAAACACTGCCCTCTGGCAGTGATCTGGATCAGTTGAGCTATCCACGGATCGTTTTAAACGATCCTTAGATAGCTGAACTGTTTTACATGTATTTTACAAACGTTAATTCTTCGCTGCTTTCTAGAAGTTGACTTATGGAAACATGGGATACAATAAAACCATTGGCTAGTAGCATTCATCAGCTGATTTTGTCTATGAAAATCAGAACGGACGGTAGTATAGAAATATCTCCAAATAAGTTTATCATACTACTGTGCAAAAAGGCTTAATTACCTTTTTCTAATATAATGTTTGGAAGTGTCTCTGTCTACTCTTCAAAGACATCCCCAAATAACTAAGGATCTGAGGAGAAGTCTACCCAGCCTGGGCTCAGACGTGTTCGTCTTTATTTTGACGGCCACTATTTAGAAACCATAGGTAGTAGTTCTTAGTCGGCAACTTCATCACTGACGTATCCATGCACCATGCTTTTTCCATATAGGTAACCCGGCCTTCCTCGGCCTTCATAACTTAGAATATAATAGACCTTTATATATAAGCCAGGGCCCAGGTGAGATGCAGAAGGATACGCGGGACAAATGTTTGTATGAACTGTAAGTATTTGTCTCGGGTCTGGGTGTTTCTATGTATAATAATGATAGACAATATGTATGTAAATAAGTACTATATCATATCAGTCATTTGGTACTCATAACTCTGCTTACTTTGGGGCTAAATTATGTGTGAAATGTCCGGCATTGTTTATATATTTATATATTGGTAGGCCGGTGAGTTATTGAAACGCATCTGTCCAAATAGGAAGGTAGGAAAAATACAATAAATATTTCTTTTTTTAAACGGCTTCCAAAAAAAGACGGAAGTTCTCAATTTAGCTGTTTTTTTTATAATTTTTTTTTTATGTATGTTACGACATCGCCAATTATTAGGAATTTTTTATGATTATTTTTTTTATCCTGTAGGGTGCACCTCCGAGGTGGTCCCATATAAATTTGGTGAGGATCTGATGATGGAAAACATGATAAAAATGTGAAACTCTTCAACGCATGAGAACAAATCAGTCGTTTGCGTTTCGTACGGAAGTAAGGAAATACTTTTTTGGGTACCTTTCAGAGGTCAACGGACTTGACAATGGACTTTGAAGATACCTTACAGAACTCTTCAAAGACAAACAGCTCATGTGTCAATTAAAGCGCTGTATTGGCATCTCAAGCAATAACTTTATACATACTTGCCAGTTGATCAGACCTTGGCCTTTGAAAGTACACTATGGAACACATTGATGGAAAAAATATCATGTATTGCAATTAAAGTAGGTTGACGACTTCTGTTGCGCAGTGGGCCAAATTCCGACTGAGACGTAGAAGGTTGTGGGTTCGATTTCCGCGAGACAAATGTTTATATGATCTGCAACTATTTGTCTCGGGTCTGGGTTTTTCAATGTATAATATGTACATAAATTTACATACATATTTTCAAAAAAAAAGTACCGATATAAGTAGTAGATATATCACTATATCAGTCATGTGGTACATAACACAAGCTTGCTTATTTTGGGGCCAGATGATGTTGTGTGAAATGTCCGGCATTATTATTATCATTATTTATGCTTTTCATTTGTTTTCTCTCGCAAGGCGAGGAATTTACGTTTTTCGCGACCTTTTGGCCAAACGAAAAATCGTTAATGATTTATTGGTTGATGGATAAAAACTTGCGGACAATGCCACAAGTTTTTGCTTGTTTAGGATGACTGCTTTTTGGAGTTGTATGAAAGTGAGTTTGTGGATATCGAGGGCTTCTAAACTATTATATAAGGTTTATGGGATGACGCCTGTAGATGAAGTTACAATAGGTAAAGTTTTGACAGTATCTACCCTCCACTAATCTTTGAGCGCTATTGCGGTCTGTATATTTTACAAGTTTTTCAGTATGTGTTTTTGCAAGGTTATGGGTGTTGGGTACAGCAATATCTACAAGGATAACTAGTTTGTTCTTTTTGTCATGGAAAGTGATGTCGGATCTGTTGGTAATTAATTGTTTTGTCCGCTAATTTATGACATTGATATTGGTTATTGTTTATCACATATTCATAAGAAGCCTGTTTTCAGTTTTTTGTAAAAAATATTATCTGTGGGTTGGTACTTAATGTCTGCTCTATGAAAAAAGTTTAGGCATTTTAACTTTTTCCTGAATTTCAGTGTTTACCGGTAATCGCTGTAACACGAACCAGTAACGGCGGCATCTTCAAACAACGGCGGCGAGATCAAAGGGCTGAGGTGAGCGTTTGATGTACCTACTCTATTAGATTGTAAAGATTATTTATTGATTTCTTTATTGGACTAGTCGAGGCTCCCGGGTTCGCGTCGATACCTCTATTAGTGATTGTAATGTTAATGGAGTGGGCACGGATTTATCTTACTTACGGGCTTAATAATGTTATAAATCTGTTGGAATTGTTTATAATCATATTTTTTTTTCATTCGCGATCAGAATTCGTATTGTTGTAGTAGTTACCGGGTGTTTGTCGCGTATTACCTTTAAATTGATAGCTGATGTTGCTATTATGTTGCAATAACCGCGGGCGGACTGACCGCAACATAACCGAAATAGGAATATATTAAAAGGTAATACGCAATCCTACTTAATATTATAAATGTGAATGTAAGTTTGTTTGTTACGCTTTCACGCGAAATCTACTTAACCGATCATCATGAAACTTTGTACACATATTCTTGGAGGTATTAGAAGTAACATAGAATAATTTTTATGAAAAAAAAAAATATTTTTTACCCAAAACAACGTTTGCCGGGCTAGCAGCTAGTTATAATACACATTAGCTAAAGAAATGTTTAAATCTGTTCACATCTTTATTCATCTATACCTATATCTATAAAAGGCGATGTGTGTATGTACCCATGTATGTTCCCTATAGACTCCGAAACGGCTGCACCGATTTCGATGACATTTTTAGGAAATCTTCAGATTGGCCTAGCGGGTGGTGATTCTGTGAAGTTTGGTAGCCATCGGATCAACAGAACTTTTTTTTTTCATTAATCCGATTTGAAATTGTATCTTTTAGGAACGGGCATAGGCTAATTTTTATGTATGTGCGAAGCTGCGGGCAGAAGCTAGTTGACAATAAAATGACAAGCACAGACCTATACTCTGAATACTTCAATTCAATTCAATTTCATTTATTTCAGCCTTCATAAGTATATGTACAAATTAGAGCCATATTTATCATAATATTTAAAACATACAGATCATAAATAAAACAAAGAAATTAAAATATAGACTGCATGCACCACATCATTACATCACCGGTGCGAATGGTGCACCTCACAGTGCTTCATGAAGATGCAGTCAGTGTCCAGCCTTCCTGCTATAAATATATATGTATAATAAATACGAAGCCATTATATTTGTCCCTTCGCCGCAGCACTAATGTTTGTATGTATATATCTGTATGTTTTTGTTTCGGTCTGAGCGTTTTTATATGTATAAAAGATATGTATTTACAAAAAAAGGTGTATAAGTAGTAGGTACTAGGTATCAGTCATGTGGTTCCATAAAGCTCTGCTTACTTTGGGGCCAGATGATGCTGTGTGAAATGTCCGGGATTATTTATTAATTATTTAATCATTTTTTAAGTTTGGCATTTGATATCCATTAGAAAGTGAATTCCGACCGTTATTATGTTCGTTTTTACCTACGTATTTTTTGCGTTTTTCTTCCCCAAAATAAAGTGTATTTACCAAAGCAAACAAAATCAGATAAGTGTCATTGTTTGGTGTAATTATAGTATCGGCAATACCGTATCAAATAACACTGTGTTTTTTGTTTTATTTCAAAATATTTGTACAGAACATTGAATTACAAAGGGTAACACGATATTTTCCGTACCTACGGCGATTTAGGGTAATTATGTGAGGACCTTAATCTTGGGGGAGATAGTAGACCATTGTGTGTAAAGGTACGTTGTGTAGTATTTGTATGAATTAAGATTTAATAAATCATATATTGCCAATTTCACACAGCATCTAAGCTAAGCGACACTTGTACTATGAGAAACAGATGACGCCAAAGACTATAATCCATACTTAATATTATTAATTCAAGTGTCTCTGTCGGTCTGTCTGTTTGTTACCTTTTCACGGTAGACCTCGCGAACATTTTTCGTAATGGCTGAAATATTTTTTTTTACGTTTCCAACCCCCATGTCTACGCCATTTTGAAAAATTTCCAGAAACTGAATCGACAAAACAATTCTATATCGTTACAAAACCTGCTCACAAAATTTCACAAGAATCGGTTGAGAAATGCGACCTGTAGAGGAGAACATCCGGACAGGCGCCAGCCGGATAGACAGACATACGAAAGCATTTTCGCCTAACCTGAAACGGAGACACTCGCTTCGCTCGTTCAATTAAAAGGCACGAAAAGGGGCTCCATGAAGCACTTTAAGCCTTTCACAGGTTTGATAAAAGAAGATTGCTTGTTCCCAAAACTGCTATTCATTTATACTCTGTCACATAAAATTTCATAAGTTCCCAGACTTCCTAGTAAATTAAGGAACAAATATTCTCTACTGGGTGAATACTTATTCAAAATGCAGGCGCAAGAAATAAAACAAATATATATCTATGAATTGATGTGACATTAGTCACGGAGTATGAACTGTTGCCCCAGCCAATCAGACCCGGCTAGAGGTCCAATTACGCGAGTTAACCTCCGCGCGGACACAATCTAATTCAATAACCCTCGCTAGCCCGTGCTTTGAGGTACCTATCTATCTACTGACGAGGAGATATACCTATGAAGAGATGAGTACTTGATAAATAAATACTTGTGGACAATGCACACAGCATCATCTAGCCTCGAACTAATAAATGAGGACCAGATTTTAGACAAATTCCATTTTCTGTTTTCGTTCACGCCTGTTGCTACGTTCACGGGCGTTAGTGGAAACTAAGAGTGTGGTTTTTGTCTAGACCCCACCAAGATGACTTAGGTATATAATACTTATATACCTACAGTACTATATAACACCCAAACATGGTCATCACACAACTATTTGTCCTGTGGAGAAACGTACCAACGAACTACAGTGCAGAAGCCACAGCTAATTAAGCGTAAAGTTAAGGCCCCCAAGATAGAATTCTTATATACTTAAGGTAGTTTATAAAGACCAGATATAGAAAAAACATTTATGTCGGTGAACTTAGTGGCGTGGTGGGCTAAGACGTAAAAGGTTGCGGGTTCGCCGCGGGACGGTTTGTATTATCTGCAAGTATTTGTCTCGAGTCTGGGTGTTTCTTTATATAATATGTATCTAGGTATTTACAATAAAATATAAGTATTTAAGTAGTATATCAGTCATGTGGTTCCCATAACACAAGCTCTGCTTACCTTGGGGCCAGATAATGCTGTGTGACATGTCTGGTATTTATTATTATCTATTATTTTATGTTCATCACGCAAAGGTTGTTCTGGAGGGTAATCAAACCAACAAACCAGTGCAGAAGGTGGACCTGTTACCAACTGAGCCGTCATTATCATCATAGTTATCAGCCCGTGTCGGTCCAATGCTGGACATAGGCCTTTCCCATGGCGCGCCGCTCAGCTCGATCTTCAGCTCTCCTCCTGCAATCCCTGTCCGCTGCTTTACGAATATCATCGGCCCACCTCTACAGGGCGCCCTACACTACGTTTGCCGACACGCGGCCTTTACTCAAGAACCAGTCTGCCCCAACGTAGTCATGAGGTCATTTAATTGTTTGCTGGTTGCCAATTTATATCAGCATGCCAAAAGTGAGCAAACCAGGAAGATTTCAACCTGTTTATAAGATGGGGTCTTACGACTCTCGGGAACCTCTAAAATTACCCAAATGTTCGGTTAATTTCTAATGGTCACGATGATGGTGACGGAACGATAACACGAGAATTTGTTGGTCAATATTCATAATTGGATGGTTTTGGGCACTCACAGCGATTAGCACCCTTCGCTGTAAGGGGTGCTGAGCATTCGGAGTTTCGCGTCTAAAGGGATAGTTTGAGAGTACTAAACTTTGAAGATTTTTATTAATGAGTGGGGAAAATCCTTGGAATTCCTTTTTTCTGTTTATTAATGTACAATATTCAGGTAGTACGCCAGAGTCACCAGAGTTAAGATTTTTGGCACAAAATACTCTTCTATTTTATTCTATTGACAATTTCTGTAGCGCAGTAAGCATAGGCTTGCCTGAGACGCAGAAGGTTGCGGGTTCGATTCCCGTTCGATTTGTATGATCTGCAAATAATTGTCTCTGGTCTGGGTGTTTATAATATGTATGTATTTACAAAAAGAGTACCCACTAGTCATGTATGGTACCTACCCTTAACACCATCTCTGCATACTTTGGGGCTAGTTGTTGTCGTTTGAAATGTCCAGCATTATTTTCTTAATGTCCCACAATGACCCCGATGATGATGATGACATGACCCCGCGATTCGGTAAGACCCCTTTTGTAAAAAAATAATTAATTAATAAAGAAAGCAAAAGAGTTAAACAACACATTAGGTAAAATGTTATTATGAGATAGTTCCGAAGTCTGTAGCCAAAAGTTGGTAACCCCTGCACTGACCGGCAGAGGCCCGCATGCCGGCATCTAATATAGCAATTATAATAACTCAGTCACGCTGTCCGTTTGTATGTTACCACTTACCGTCACACTCTGCACCCCACGACACCCTGGCAAGTTTTAACTGAGACTAAAATACGCATTGAACTGGAAATCTTCTCCTTTTTACGGTACCATCCAAGTCCAAGGCTTCAGTTTCTCCAGGTCCTGTCTATTCGCGTGTAATCACAGCTCTTGCTCGCAGGTTTTCTATTATTTAGATGATCTTGGTACCTAGCACTTCAATCTTTTGTTATTTAACATAATTACTACGTTTTGATAAAACGGACTTTACTCACGTATTATTCTGTCGATGGAGGCAACGACACTGTTTCGATTCATCTAGAGAATATTCATCAGTTTGATCCGCGGTTCGCTCGTTGCCGCTCGAGTTCACGGTTCGCACTGAACCATCAGTTTCAATGGAACTTAAACAGGTTCCATTGAAACAGTATCGGTGCCTGCATCGACAAAATAATACGTGAGTAAAGCCCGTGTTTGTCAAAATGTATAGTACAACTCACGAAAGTTTTGAAAGTGTAATAACTACGTTTTAAAAACTAAATAGTAAACCGACGTCATTAAATGAAATTTGAGCCCATAAAAATACGACCGAGTTGAGAACCTTCTCCTTTTTTGAAGCCAGTTAACACCACTGGAAAGTCACAAGAAAGTAAAATATTGAAATTTCGTTGAATGACATATTTTTTCCAGCTATTTTGTTTTAAAAACCAAACTACTGAACCGATTTTGATAAAATTTATATGTGAACAATCGGAAAGTTTATCCTGTCACATGAATAAATAATTATATAAATCGGTTCATAAATGACGTATTCAAGAGGTAACAAACAAAAAAACACATTTATATAACTTTACCTCCTCCTTTTTTGAAGTCGGTTAAAATAAAAAAAAAATCAATAAAAATGTTGAAATCATCGCTGCTTTTGATGTTGACCGTACGCAATTCGTCACCAGTTATCAAATCTCAAAATATGTCCATCATAAAATTAGGGGTCCTCCAAATATTTCTACTCAAAAACCGGCTTTAAAATTTGTTAAAGTTATGACGTTATCGTAAAAATTGTTTTATGTTCAGTACCCATAGCACGAGTTGCTTTAGATTGTCACAACCAACCATTGTAACAGGCCTTTACATATAAAGTTGCCATGTTTTAGTAACTGGTTAAACGTTACTTGAAGGAGATTTTGTTCCTTATATCTTAATTAACATTTGTTATTTTCCTATATTACTCCTATTATTTATTTTAATGTTAATAACAGTCTATATGACGACATCTGTGGCGCAACGAAGACCTGCCTGAAACGTTGACGGTTGCGGGTTCGATTCCCGACGCGGAACATATTCTTGTATAATCTGCAAGTACGTGTCTCGGGTCTGGGTATTTTCTAAGTATAATATAATGTCCTGTCTTGTTGTGTATAAATTGGTCCAATAACAAAATCATTAATTAATTTTAAGTACTAACCCTTAGTTATAAGCTGACTAACAGTATGGACTGCTTATGTGATTGTCTGAATAAATAAAAAAAAAATCCAAATAAAAATAAAAATAAAATACATGAATTTCCAAAAAAAATGTATGAAAGTAGTATATCGGTCATGTGGTACCCATAACACAAGCTCTGCTTACTTGGACGCTGTGTTAAATGTCCGGCATTATTTATTTATTCATTTATAGATACATTAACTATATAAGATCTTTCAAATTAGGTATGTACTAAAATTTCAAGTTCTGTACTATAATACAGGTACATGGTTCGTTAAGAAATTCTTAACAATTAAACTAAGTAGCGCACAACGCGGTCATCGCCAGTATCACAAAAGCTGTATGTTGCTAAGGGTACCCTGGTACCCCGAGCTAGGATTGGTCACAGTGGTCACGACTGGAACTGATCGCTTTAAGGTAGCGGGTTGTCTACTTGTCTACTGATTCTTAAAAGTGGTGCAAGTGAAAAGACTCCAGCGGAGTTAAAAATTTAAAATAGTCCTACTCATATAAAAATTCTGAATTAAGTTTTTTTTAGTTCTGAACAATATGCTAGGTTGACTGACAACCTGACACAGACTTTTGGCGAGAGCAGATGCGCACTCGACTCAATTAAGATGCTATTAGCACACTCGACCTAAGAACATCTTAATTATGGATAAAAAGAGTATAGATGGTATTTAATTTCAATATATTGCCTCATACTTTAGCGTTTCAAATAGTTTTTAAGTAATTGTTTTTTTTTAAATTTAATTGACAAAAATAATGTCTAAAATATTCAATAATCATCATCATCTCCTAAAGTTGACGTCGTTTTAACTTGCAGTTAACACTAATAGGCGGAAAGTAAACTAATTAAAAAGTTTCCCGTTAATTTTTTTTTCAGAATTTCCTATTCATTTAAATAAGAAATTCGGATAAAAAAGCTTACTTGAGATGTCAAGATTATTTGATTTCGGAGTCGCCTTAAAAATCGCAAAATATTCTATAGCTATTCTAAAACCCATCGATAGCGCGTAATTTTTTTTTACGGTGCCTTGTAGTTTGGTTGGATGAAATATTGTTTATATGGTTTGTTTGTGGCTCAATCACACCGTAGCGGCTAAACGGATTTGGATGAAACTTGGTATAGATGTAGTCTATGATCTGGAATAGCATTATAAGCTTTTTATTTAGGAAGGTACTCGTACCACGCAAGCGAAGCTGCGGTGCGGCTGCAAAAATGGCTTGCAAAAAATTGCATTTTTTTTTTTTAATTACTTATGTTATGTTGTTTGTGACACAATGTTGTCATGTTTTTATTTATCAAAAAACCCAATACATATACTAATACTGCATTCAAATAGTCGATGGAAACAGAACTTGTCGAAACTGGCTCCAGTTGCAATCAAACGAATGATGGAAACAATGCCTATTTGTATTATCCACCACACCTCCTGTTGCAAAATGACCCTGATAGTAACTGATTTTATCAAGAAATTCATAATATATATACCGTTTGAGGAGTCAGGTTCTTCTGTAGATTTGTTTTATTACAATAACGAAGCGTAAATATGTCCAGAGAAGACTGAGTATCCTTTAGTAGCATTCTTCAGCTGATAGCTCTAAAAATCAGTACAAACCATTATCCCACAAAGACATTAACGGATGCTAACAGATGAATGGATATCATAACACTTCTAGATCACAAAAAGACTTTCCCCCTTATTACTGTCTACGTCTGAATGAATTGGCAGTCCGTCAGCCTTTGTCAGCCTTAGGAGGAATCATAACCTCTTATTTGCACCACACTCATAGTACCCCTTCATCTCTCAGGGTCAATTGTCATGGCTCCTCGGCAGACCCGGGTCGACAATTAATAACAATCATTTTATCAGCAGATAAATCAATATCAGTTTAAATTAGATTTGTCGAAGAGCTTTTGATGTATTGCTGGCCAATAAGCTGTATTACACAATGGCAGGAACTCTTTAGTCCTTCGACACAGGATATATGTGAACAGGGCTATTGGACTGTAAGTTGTTTGGTTCACATCCCTGACAATAAGTTCAACTTAGCCCCAGACCAAACAAACACTGACCTGCTCCATACGGGCTGTCTCCAATTGCTCCACAATACCTTCCCAATTGACTACATTGAGCTCTACAAAGGAGACTATTGTGAGATCCTACTGTTACCCACTTATATGTATTCCGTCCTTTGTATTGCTGAAGATGTGGAATTGGCACTCTTTTGTATGGAGTCGTTGACTAGCCAGCGTTATTCCATTATGCATCAAATAAAAATACCTACGTGTTTGTCCGCTTTTCAGGATTCTCTGTGTCATTGGCATCAGATCAGATACAAAAAGTGTCATAGAATACAGCATTCGGACAATCAAAAAATGTGTCTCACATCATGCAATAGAATCAGCACTTCTTCCTAGCCACGCATCGGTATCACTGTCAATATTGTATGTATCATGACTTACGGAACTATAGTTTCTAGAAACAATATTCCTTAACTGTGTGTGAAGCAGTGTTTTTGTTTCTATTTTAGAGTAGTGGTAACGAAAATATAAGCATTACTCCGATCATCGCCATCTATCCAAAGTTACAACAAATCTTTGAGACTGTCGTCTATCAATAGGCACTTGTAAGCTCTCGAGTGCGGGCGTCCACCCTGGGCTACGAGTATGATGGAGTGACAGATAATAGAATAATTTGTATTTATAGCCGCTGCCCTCTTGACCCTCCGCTCCCGGCTCTCTCCCGCATAAGCTAAAGGTTCAGGAGACACTTGTAGAGTCTGGATTATAGATTGATTTTGTTTACGTTTAGATTGTCATTGGTTGGATAGAATCTACAGGATTAGTAGCATTGCTTGAAGAATCTCAGAATCACTTGAAGTTCGTTAATCTGTCATCGTAGATATTAGATGAAGGGTTCTTCTTCATATACGTATAGTCTTTCGTGAACCAATGGACTGTCAAGAAATAAGAAAAGAACATGATCATCCACAGTCTAACTTCTCCTACTACTAGCTATACATATGTCTCTTTTTGTATGTGCCAGTCCTTCCGGTCATGTGCTAGCCTTATTAAACTCAAACTCAATGTCAAACTCAAATACGTCAAATATGTTCAATACTATCACAAGGATCACTTTAAACGTCTTGTATCGTGAAGCAACTATAGTACAAGATAATATGATTTCCTAAAAGTATTTTTCCACGTGCTTTGATTTTTTCTCGTGTCTAGTGTATTAAGATGATTTATCTGAGATAGTGTGTGAGGAAGCAAATAATAATAATGCTGGACATTTCACAAGGCATCATATAACCCCTAAGTAAGCAGAGTTTGTGTTATGGGATCCACATGACTGATATACTACTAATGAACATTTTTTTTTGTAAATACATACATGGTATATATAGAAAAACACACAGACCCAGACACATACCCGCGGTAAATATTTGCAGATCATAGAAATGTTACGTTGGTGAAATAAATGAATATCTTCTACATCTAAGTAGGTACTCCGAAATCAGAACCAAAAATATGTGCCACGGTGCGGGAACCCATTATTTTCATAAAAATATTTCAAAACCCCATTGTGTTTAACAATGTCTATTAAAATCATTTCCAAAATGTGGGAATCCAGATAATGGAGGCGGTTCGATTCCCAACTTGTAACAATTCTGTTTAATGTCTATTGTGGTTTATTATGCGGGGTGTCTGTCTGTGTGTCGTTTACTTCAGTTGTGGATATTTTGTTGACTAATAGACGTGCTGGCGATTTGTTGAACCTAATACGTTGATGGGATACAATTGATATTGTTTTGTTACTGTCAGGGGTGGGAAACGAAGTCAAAGTAAAAACAGTTTATTCAATCACTTCTACTTCTTCCTGTGAGTCAGCGGCCAGCTCTAGTGTTGAAGAAAATAGGCCGCCCCGAGGCCTCTGTTATGGCCTTGAAAAACACCATTGCAAAAACCGGGATCGTCGAAGTATTGGAGTGCTCAGATGAAAATACAACTGCGGTCAATCCAGGGGGCCTACTCTTGAAACCGATAAACGATATATTCGTGCAAAATCTCTTAACTGTTCGACTCGTTCTGAGAGATGGAGCGACCGACATTACTGTTGACAATCGATGCCGTAATCGTTACCACAGAGTAATAATTCCATGTATAGCAATAGTACATTGTCACTGCCATTAAAATATATAATAAGGTAATTTATTTGAAAGCACATTATCGGATAATTGAAATTGTATTCTCTGATCTGGCTAAATTCTTCGGGCGATAACTTTACACACTTTGTTATGCCGTTTAATTATATTGGGGACATATTAGCTAACACTATCCGCTTTGAACTTTTTAGACTCGCTTCTAAAAGTATACTTTTATACTTACAGTATTCTACTTAGTGTACTTTCGGTGCAATTTAGATGCCCATTCCTTCTAAGCCAAGTCCAAGCAGAAACATATCCGGTTTTTGGTTAGAAATAAGTTTCTAAGGGGAACACGGTGCGCTTCTATAATAAGCTTCCTGAAAATGCAACTAAACTACCTATTAAGAAATTTAAAGCTTACATAGAGGGTAGTCTTGTAAAAAAAGTGTATTATAATATAAATGACTATATTATTGATAAAAATGCTCTCAGACAGTTCACGGTCAGATTTGCAATGTATAAACTACTGTTATCTTGTATTAGTTCCCAAGATACAATCTCCTTATAACATTTCGTCCAAATCTAATTAGACGTTTAGGCGTGAAAGGTAACAAACAAACAGACAGACAGACAGACAGACAATTTAGAATTTATAATATTAGTACCTACTATTAGTACTGGACACAGAATAAATAATAGGTTTTAGATAGCAAGATATTGAGTTATTTCACATACTTAATACATTTCACCAAATAACATTATCTTGCAAACTTTAGAGGAACCAAAAAAAACTCTCGAGGTATATCCACCGACTGACTGTTTCTAAATAAAGGTTCATAATTATTGTGACAATGGTTTTGTTTTGTTATCTCCTTATTAAGGTTAGTGTCCTAGCTTGATTTACTAAATAGAGTAAGGGGTCAAAACTCAAAATAGCCTGTCTGCAAGCTCGCAAAAAGACAGACAGCAGTGAACTAAACGGTACACAGGTACAATGATAACCTAAATTAACATAAATTGTTTACAGTGAAGATAGGTTAACTTAAAGGAATTTAAAAAACTAACAACCAGGACAAATTACCTATCCCCAACTACTTAGGGAAGGCCATTCATTGGCCCAACTAGTACCTCTCCGCACTTGCAGCCAAACAGGTCCTGAACTCCAGCATAATGCTGTCTTACAAGGTATAGGATACCATGCAAAGCAACGCTGTTTATCTATATTCAATTCGCAAATATTTGTCCTGAGAAGAAGTCGAGCTCCCTACCTACAGCGCAGAAGGCATAGCTCCTATCAACTGTGCTGAGAGGTCAATCATTATGTCACTAATTATAAAATTGACCCTGCGTGTCTGTTTATTCGTATTTCCTGCCAACATTGCTCCAACGGCAAGATTGGACGGCTAATTGCCGTAATTGCATTAAGCGAAGAATTTGATCTGTGGGCCCACCGTGGCGTAAGTAGGTAATTATTGTTTGTGCCCTGTGTGCTTCTGCGGAAGGCTAACCAATATACTTCGTTCGTTTAATTAGGTTTATCCTACAGGAGACATTTTGGATAGGTCCCATGACTTCGTGATTCTAAAATATCGTAAAATATTAAGGATCTTTGACCAGAGTCTGAATGAATCATTTTTAAATGATAATTCTTAAATTTACGTGGGATTGACGAACACTAAACTAAACGAAAACTTCATAAATAAATATTTGTGGACTATGTACACACCATCTAGCCTCAAACTAAATATACGTAGCTTCTGTTATAGTAACCAGATGATTGATAGAATACTCATATTTTTTAATACATACTTATATAAAATAGTGTTAATACGGAAAATTAAAGGAAAATAAATGCAATGAAAGAAATAAATACAAAATTTGACTTATTTAAAACTGTTATAAAAAAAAATTTACTCCAATTTGGACTTTGTTGTAAGCAAATTAGGATTGTTCGTATTTTACTAAATTTTAGTTAGTCTGTAAAACAACAAAACTACCAGTAATAAGTAGGCTATGTATGTGTATTCATATTAAACATTCACTATCTAAAGTTTGGTATCTGTCATAATAATGTAAATTTTGCCAGTGTCATGTTTTTATATTGCTTATAGTATGATGTCACAAAGTCGTATCTTGTCGTTCGTCATTTGTTATTTTATATAAAACTAGCTGTCACTTTTGCGACTATCTCCGCCAATTTTAAAAAGAAGAAATAGAAAATATATCACATAATAACATTTGGAAATTTGCGAAGTATTTTGCGAATTTGCGAAATTTGCGAAATAATAATAATAATATAATATAAATGTGGTGAGTTCAGCAAAAACAAGCAAAGTTGTTTTTGCTGAACTCACCACATTTATATTATATTATTATTATTATTTTGGATCACTTCGCAAATTTCCAAATGTTTTAATAGTTATTCGGCAATTCGGAACGGAATCAAATCCAACAAATCAAAAATCATGAAAATTGGTCCTGCCGTTCTCGAGTTATAAATAGTGTAACTAATATAACTTTGTTTTATATATACATACTAGCTGTCCCGTTCGCGACGTCGCGTCGTCCGCGCGTTTTAAAAAGAAAAAAAATCTAATTATACCGACTGCAGCGCCATCTCGAGGGCTGATTTGTGAATCTAAACCATCCAGGGCGCCACCCAAACGCAAACAAAAAAAATCATTCAAATCGGTCCAGCCGTTTAGAAGGAGTTCAGTGACATACACACGTACAGTAGAAATATATATATATATATATAAAGAAATATATAGATATATAGATGGTGTCTTTCATATAAAAACTTTGCGATTGCTCGAATCACAAAGAAACAAACACAAAGCTTTTATTCCAATTATTCACACCCGATCCAATAACTCTAAAAACATCAAAATTACTAATTAAACCGGAAATAACTCGAGAAAAATAAATAATATAAGAGCGCAATGTTTGTTTCGCAAGACGGCTACTCGAGCTAATCATGACAGTGCACGATATACACTCTATCCGATTATCATATAGGATAGAGTGTCTTGTAAATATACTCTGTCCTTGTCATTTGTTAAAGAACAACCGAATTTCTGTACAAGAGCTCGTGAAATATATCATAGATGTGTAAGAAACCCTGAGAGATTTGTTCTACCAAGTGTGCCTAGAACTGCCTTATATAAAAAAAGTTCTTGTGCAATGTGTGGACAAGTATTTAATAAAATTCCTGCCGAAATAAAGGACTTGCCAAAAAGGCTTTTTGTAAAAAAAAAATTGTGGCTTTATGACAAATCTTTTTATACTGTTAACTTTTAATATGTGCACTTACTGTATGACTCAATATCTGTTACCTACCACCTACCATATTTCTTGCAAATAATTATTTCTATTTCTATTTCTAATGTCAAAGAATAGAAATGGCAACATATTTGAACAATTCATTAACTAGTGTTAATTTGTAATATAAGGATGGATTAGACAAGAATAATACTTACTGGTTCGTTTGTAAATTTATTTATTTGTAATTTGTCATTTATTTCTAAATTTTATGGATATACTATTACTGATTTATCTGTCACTGATAAAACAACCCAAATTCTTATAAATTTACAATTTGATAATTTGGCCTCTCGGCGGCCTAGCTTTGTCGACAGAGTTGATCTCTGATATATTATGCAAGTTACTTGTCATAAATTAAGAGTCTTTTGACTTTAGAATCTAAATCTATAATTCTCTCCCAGACTCATTTTTCACATTGGTGATCACGCCAATGTTTACACCTCACTTCTGCTACTCTTCACAATTTTGACAGATCACACCAACACAACATATTAAAATAATCTCATATCATCAACCTTGCACTAGATAGTCAACTTTAAAACCATTGACGTACAGCTGAAAATTGATTTTGATGACTGACGTTATTTGACGTTTTAAAATAAAAAAAATATTATAATCATTCCATTTTGAAAAGTCTTAACTTAAAAGATTAAGGTTCACGATTTAGACTTTATTGTGATAGGTATAGGAAGAGTTTGAGCGTGATCTACTTGTTTTGTGAGTGAGAAGTATTTTAAAATCAAAGCAATATAAGTAAAGGGCGCGAGATCCAAAGATCAAAGTGTTTGATCGGTCTGCCGCCGGCCGATGTGTATTCGACCGCGAACTATGACTCTTGATCGTTTTAACTTTGTCCTTTTTTTTTTCGATATTTGATTATGATAAACTAATAAAGAATTTTAATCAGGTTAGCGACACGAACATTTTATCTAAAATGTACATATTACTAGCTACAGCTAAGTACCTACCTACTAGCTGCCCGCCCCGGCTTCGCAGCGTGCTATTTTATAGTGAAACATGGTTCGAGTCATAATCAACATTAATCACTTTTGATTATGAAACTATTTCGTTGGACCAGGATTAATATCATGACTCGAATGTCATCTTAATTATTTCGATTCTACCCATTATTGATAGGTAATGATGAGTAACCAAAAACAAGTATGAATATTATTTTATGTATCATCATCATAGTGAGTATTACTCACAGGTGTAGCTTTCCATAGAAGTTATTTTTAAAATCGGTTAAGTAGATTTTGAATTTACAGTGTCTTGTTAGTTCGTAAAAAGTTCCACTTGTACTTATGTAGTTGGTCATGCACAAGTATATTTATTATTATATACAGACACATTCGATAGATAAGTATAATTGGGAGAAATAACGTTAAATCTATCTTTATTTAACTAATTTTGCCCCACAGCTAGACTAAGATCTCCCCTAAATCCTTCCCACTGTTGTTATCCTTCGAAATCTTCCACCATCTTCTCTGGAAGATGTCGAGACCATCCCTACAACTCTTTCGTTCAAATGCTGACGTCAGGTTGCCTGGCCTGTTGCCTTGTTTTTGCTTTTGTGTGTGTTTTGCTGAAAAAGAGCAATTTCAGCATGTTCCATACTCGGTAAGTGCGTTTGAATACGATAATACTCCGCTCCATTGCTTTCTGGCAAATCTTACCTTTAAACTGCTGGAATTGAGTCAGTGACCAAAACTAAATTATCATGTTATTTTGGACTAAACCTCGCAGTTGTGACGCAACGTTGGTTAACACTTATCACCAGCATGTGAGGACTTAGCTAATGTAATTGCTATACAATGTGATCATTCCGCGGCGAACGCCAACAGAAACTGCATCTTAAGGTCTAGAAAAGTATTCCTACTCCTAATTTTCCTACTCACTTACGCCTTTGCTGAAAAATAAAGACAGCAACGGGCATGACCGTTGCTATCTTTATTTTATATTTGTTATTCTAATCACGACTTATCACAAGCAAGTGTCATATTCATACTTTTAAAGTCAAGGTACCTTACCAATTGCGCGAACGCGCACAGGAAATGGATCTTCTCTGGGCCTTCTGGAATCAAACCATTCACCCCAGAGCTAGTTACCAGCCAGACCATGCCACCAAGCTCCTCAATGACCAAGAGCAGTCAACCCGTGGGACTCCGTGACTTTGATGTGGCCGATGTTTACGCGAAGCGCGCGTCTGTGTTCTATTAAACAAACAATTCCGCCGACGCAACGCCATTGCAACCCCAATGTTATGATTGAAAATAAATTGCACGGATCAGAAAAACACTAGTTTTGTGAAGGATGGCCGCAACTTTGCTCGCGTGATATATACTTTATGGAGGTAAAGTATATGTAGTTTTGTTTCGCTTTGTAGAGGGTAATCTTTAGAACTTCTGAACCGATACATAATTTCTTGCTAGTTCTTCTACTATATTGCCCAGCTACTATATTTAAGAGGCAGCTAAATTTGTTAAAGAATTACCAAATTTGTGTAGAAGATCAAGAAACTTATATCATAGATGTGTAAGAAGAATTGTTATTTCAATTTAAGAGCAGTTAGTTCTAGGCAAGAACTGTCTTATATAAAACTGTTCTTTCGCAGTGTGTGGATGTATATTTAATAAAATTCCTGCCGATATAGGACTTACCATTAAGGCTATTAATAAAGAAATTCAAATTGTTTTTTGACAGAGTTTTTTAATGTTACCGAGTTTCTTGGAAGCTTGTATCTATAAATTATTGTTAAATGCTCAAATCGTATTTTATTTAAATAAATTAATTGTTTAAGAATTCTAATACTGAAATTTGCATGTTAATGTTCTTTGGTGACATATGTGAACTTACTGTATGACTAAACATCTTGCCAACCTACCATATTTCTTTCAAGTAAGTATAGGTACTATTTATATTTCTTTCTCGGACTTGGTTTAGGAGGAATTGGAACCTAAATTTACCTAACATGTGAGACGATTATATGTGATTCTTAAAATTGTATTGAATAATAATGATTTGACTTGATTCTGCAAACTGTTTCATAGATTTCCTAGATTGCATAGGTTTCCTTGAGGACTAATAGGCTCCCGCGAGACAGGTAGTATACTAGACTATTGTTGTATACTTACGGTAGCGTTAGTCTGTTCCCACTAGTTACACTACAATGACATTTGAAATGAATACCTGTTACTAATTGAAGTAGGTATCTGCTTATCTGCACTTGGACGTGTTAAACAGATTTTTCATGTAGTACCCAAAGGAAGATTCATCTTTTCCAGATCTTGGGACTTCCGGTTGACGGTCAGTCACGTAACGAATGGTCTCGTTTATTAGAATGTTCGCCATCCTTATGTTCGCCATGATTCTGGTTTTTTGACTGACCTGTCAGCTCTGTTGGCAGCTCTGCCTTCTGCGCTGTAGGTTGGGGTAGGATTCTCTTCCAGTATAAACATTTTTGTGACGGACACAAGTGTTTGTTCTGTGTTATAAAATATTGTAAGTATGTATATAAAATATATATGTATTCTATCAGTCATCTTGTCACCATAATACAAGCTATGCTTACCTAACATAGGGCTAGGGCTAGATTTATTCATTATTTTAAACTATTCCGAACGATCAGTTGAGCAGAGAGAGAGATCAGAATTTTGTCATTTGGCATTCACTTAAATCGACATGTCAGCTATTGAAACGACGAGCATTCAAATTGGCCAACATTGGCCGACATTGAGTCACTGTCTCTCCCTGGGTCGCTCTCGGTGGAGTTGGTTGATTTGGCCAATGAACGATATTGTATGTAAACAGATGAGTCGGGTTTCGTTGCTATATCAACTGGTCTAAGAAATGGGAGGGTGCGAAATTTAAAAAAATCTTAAAGTTAGTAACCCACTTAGCTTCTTCTTCTTCCAAGTCAGTTGACGTGTGAAAATCATCATAACATAACCTACTTCACGATTGTTAATAGACACGATAAAAAAAAAACCTTCGATACTCAAGGTATACTGACGAATCCATCCAAATTATGATGAACTCAGTCGTAGCTCAAGTTAAGATAGGTTCCAACAAATAATACAAAAGTATAATCTGTAAGAAACAGGATAAGGGAACGTTCCGTTTTAATTCTCATACAGAAATCACCTCAGGAACGATACCTACTGATTGTATTTTTAAAAGAATTGTGTATTACTCGTAGATGACTAGTTTCGAAAATATGTAGAATGCTGAGATCGCTGGTATCTCACAGTGTAAGCCAAGTCGTGTCGGCTCTCATTACTCCACTTTGAAGTGCTTTCTGGTTATTTACGTACTATTTGTTTATTTTCTGTTTGCGGTGGCCCAGAACATCGGCTACTTATGAACTGACGCCGCAGCTACATTTAGATAGCTTTCATATTTGTATGACAACAACATTTGTGTGCTAATTCGGTTTACTTACATGCTAGGCAGAGGCACATATGTATCAATCAATCATAAAAAAGTATTATTTATTCAATAAAATGAGAAGGACCATTTTGAATCGTTTTCTTACATGCTGAGTGAATCTAGATTCCTCCTAAACCCAGTCAAGAAAAAAATGGAAAGTAACTCGTCTTGTTTTGATTTATTCTTATTTTATTTCTTTTATTTTATTTTAAATGCGATTTATTCTTTAAGCGTCCTTGCTAATTTTATTACGGGTGAGTCTGCTTCACTCATAAAAAATGTTTTGTCATCTAAATAATCTGATAAGTATTTTATAATAAATGTTTTTTTGTTTAGTTACGCTTTTAAATCCTAAAATAGTGCAAATATTTGTTAGTACTTCGCTAGTTAGCTTTAGGTCCCGGCTTTTCGAAAGATGTTACACGATGAACTTTGCAGATAAGTTAACCAGTATTATTCTAAATAATCCATTGGACAAATTCATTGTATTTGGTGACTTCAATATGCCCCTTGTCTCGTGGACCCTAAGTGGTGACGAAATTTCTTTGTCGCCAAGTAATTTGCAAGGCCCGCATCTAATCAATTTAATTGATACGATTACTACATGTAATCTACTGCAATACAATTCTATTTTTAATACTAGTCATGGCCGCTTACTTGATTTAATATTCTCAAATAACGAGGTATCGGTTCGCGCGTGTGATTCTCCCTTAGTACCTTTGGATGCCCACCATCCGTCTATAGTGGCATCCGCTGACTTTGTTCAGCTTCATACAATTAAGCCACTGCCATATACTAAGTTTTATTATGAAAGTGGTGATTATGACTCAATTTGCGCTGATCTTGATACCATTAATTGGGTCGTAGAACTAAATGATCAAACGATTGAGGAAGCCGCAACCTTTATGTATAACACTATTTATAAGTTGCGCGATACTTTCATTAACTCAAAAATCGTTACAGCCTCTCATAAAATTGCTCAGGGAAAAAGCGAAATTTCACAAAAAAATTAAAATATATGGCAACGCATATGATCGTGACTCATTTGTTATCTTACGAGACAGAGCCGCGCTATGGAATCAGATATGTACAATACCTACATCGATAAAGTCGAAACATTTATAAAAAATAACCCTCGTGCATTCTGGGCTTATGTGAAGAGTAAGAATCAATCTAATGCTTATCCGTCTGTAATGAAACTTGGTACGGTCTCGTCGGACCAAGGTGATGTGATATGTAACATGTTTGCAGAATATTTTCACTCAACCTTTCTTGATAGTTCACAAAACCAAACTCAATCTAACGCAGATGTCTCTCCTCATTACGTATCTTGCGGAGACATTTGCAATGTTGAGGTACTTGAGGAGGAAGTTTTTCGTTTGTTTAAATCCCTTAGCCTCAATAAATCGGCGGGTCCAGACAATGTTCCTGCGCTTTTTATTGTTAAGTGTGCTAAGAGTCTTGTTTTCCCACTCTCCATACTGTTTCGTCGATCTTTAACTGAAGGTGTGGTGCCTGTTATCTGGAAATCGGCTTACGTTACCCCCACCCTCAAAAAAGGCCCTAAGAACGTTGTGGAAAACTATAGACCAATTTCTAAACTATGTATATTTGCCAAGGTTTTAGAAAAAAATGTTTACTCTCAACTCTATTCCGCAATGAAACAGAACCTCATGCCACATCAGCACGGTTTCCTCAGAGGCCAATCTACCATATCGAATCTTCTGCTCTGTTCCGAGTACCTAACCAGCATCATGTCTGAACCATCACAAGTTGACATCATATACACCGACTATAGTAAGTGTTTTGATCGTATTGACCACCTCATCTTATTAAAAAAGCTCCAAGAAATGGGAATTCAAGGCAACCTCTTCAGATGGTTCACTTCTTATGTCGACAATAGGTGCCAAACGGTCGTATTGAATGGATACTCATCTTCGTCCATGTATATTCCCTCAGGAGTTCCTCAGGGCTCCTTATTAGGTCCCCTGCTTTTTACGTTGTTCGTAAATTATATATCTTCCTGCTTTCATCACTCTAAAATACTTCTATATGCTGATGACATGAAAATTCTATCTCAGATAAAGTCTGATAGTGAAGCGCACCTTTTGCAGGCTGACCTCCGATTTCAAACCTATTGTACACAAAATAAGTTGGACTTAAATGTCTCTAAGTGTTACATTTGCTCGTACACGCGTAAACAGACAATAATTAAATTTGATTATGCTCTGCATAGTACACTATTAACAAGACTCGATACCATCACAGATCTAGGCATAGTCTTTGACAGTAAGCTCATCTTCAAAGACCATATTGACAATATTGTATCTAAGGCGTCCCGTGCACTTGGTTTCGTTTTCCGAATGTCCTCTGAATTCAATAGTATAAAAACATTTAAAACCCTGTACTGCGCATACGTTCGTAGTCACCTTGAATACGCTTCTCAGGTTTGGAACCCATGCTACGACATCTATATTACTAGGTTAGAGGGTATTCAAAAAAGATTTTTACGTTATTTACAGTTTCGCGCCAATACCTACCTTCCTGACTATAAGACAAGATGTCGCAAATTTCATTTCCTCCCCTTTTTTGAACGTAGATGTATCTCCGATTTGTCATACCTCATGGGCATAGCGAATGGTACAGTTGACTGTCCGGAGCTGCTAGAACTATTGGAACTGCGCACTGTGATTGGGTTAAGAAATCCTATAACTCTACACGTTCAGCATGCTAAAACGAATTATAGGCAAAATGCTTTCATAATTAGAGCATGCTCTTCGTTCAACTCTTTGGCAAAGGCAAACATTGACATTGACATTTTCAACACTCCAATAAGTGAGTTAAAGCGCATACTCAATGATAAATTCTTCTTGGTAAATCAATCGTAGTTTACTCATTATGTAATTGTTTTGTTTTATTTTTTTTTTGTTTTTCAAAATCTCTTGCATTCAATGATTTTCTAGAATCCGTCGTCTGCTACTGTATTTCTACTTACTTATATTCTTTTTTTTTAACTACAAGTGAAAACTTTTAATTGGCTCTCTGTAAAATATATGCCTTGCATATATTATGTATTTCATAATTAACAATGTATCTACATAGCTGTAAGTTTTCCTAAAACGAATAAAATAAAAAAAATGACAGAGACATTTAAACGAACTATTCCGTCTAGTACCTGAGTTTTCTATTCTAGAAGAAACAGACTGTTATTGATTGAAGAAATGCTACAATCGGCCACTAAACGAGTCCAAAGCACGATGAAGTCCAATATATGTAGTTGAAATAAGTATTTGCGTTGGTTTTTTTAAATAGCCCCCAGTAATTAAATTACTTAGATTATGGATATTCAGCATTTTAAGGCTTCGATGGAAACCCAAGTGGTGCATTTGTCCAATATTGAATTAATTTTATAAGCTGCGATATTACTGCGTGCGTAAACGGATTTGCATTAGCTGCGTCTTATATAATAACTTATTCTTAAGAAGGAAGGCTTTTTACAACTTATTTCGGGTCAATATTCAGTTAGTCAGTAAGTATGTATTTGACTTATCTACTTATTCAGCTCATGTTTCAATGATGATTCAGACAGCAGGAACCGCAGTTAAGGTAGTTATCTACGTCACATAAAAATAGAGATGGGATTCAGCAAAATAGTGACCTTCATAAAATCAACACTAGGAATAAACATAAATTATACATCCCTAGGTTTCGACTAGAAAAAGTTAATAAGTCATTTATGGGGAACACGGTGCGCTTCTATAATAAGCTTCCTGAAAATGCTACTAAACTACCTATTAAGAAATTTAAAGCATACATTAAAGGTAGTCTTTTGAAGAAAGCTTATTATAATATAGATGACTATATTATTGATAAGAATGCATGGCCTCATGTCGCTCTGCCGTCAGACAGTTAACCGACACACTTGAAATGTATAAACTCTCTTGTATTAGTATTTCGTAGTTAAGGTAGTTATAAGATGGATCATATAAAAAAGCGCTAGGACCAAGACGAGTTTCTTGTCAATTCTTCTCGAGCTTGGGTTAGGATGAATTGGCACCTAAATTCACCTAGTATATAAGACGTTTCAAAGTGATCCTTGTGATTGTATTGAATAAAATATCTTTTGACTTGACATTGACTTTGACTTTGGTATAGTATTGAACTTTGTCTAGAGTGACAGCTAGAAAGATAATGGTTAAAACCATTATCTTTCTAATAATATTATAATAAAAACAATATTTATGGCAACAAAATGATGTTTTAACAATAACCAGGGCCCATAGAAAATAAATAGACCTACAGATACACATACATACTTATAAATCGACGATCTCTGTGGTGCAGTGGGCTGAGGTCCGGCTGGGACGCAAAAGGTTGCGGGTTCCATTTCCGCCGCGGGACAAATGTTTGTATGATTTGCAAGTATTTGTCTCGGGTCTGGGTGTTTCTATGTATAATATGTATGCATTTACGAAAAAATAAGTATATAAGTAGTATATCAGTCACGTGGTACCGATAACACAAGCTCTGCTTACTTTGGGGCCAGATGATGCAATGTCCGGGATTATTTATTTATTTATTATTTATAAACTTATGAACTACACAAAAAACTCAAGGAACTTTATTAGTTAACGGTGCTTCCCTGTACCTTCGGTAGACAAATCCTGCTGACCAGAAGTCAGGTGCGAGGAATACGTCCTTATACCCGGAGCACGTACGACTTGAAGTTGGTCTCTCTATTCGATTCCAGACCGCTTCACGCCAGGCACAAGTACGGCGGGCGGCTCCCTGATCCGGTATCAACCTCTCGCGTCCACAGCGTCGTTATTATGTAACCTCGTGCGTGACCGATGAGTTAAAAACATCTTAATAATAAACAGAGTTTTGCATCTACCTAGATAATTTAAACAGCGCCACGGCTACCCTTAAATTACTTCAAAATGAGTAATACGATATTTCATGAGTGTCAGAAATTCTACCACTTCGGCGAAAACATGAGCAGTTCATATTCTGATTTGCTATCATAGTGCCTCCTACAGATTGCCTGTATGTAACTGACAGCGGATCCACCTATCCGCACCTAGCTCTACGAATGTAATTCTTGGTTTTAGATTGTATTTTTTAATGTCTTTGTTATTTTTAGACGTGCCAAAATAAATGAATACATGAATATCAAGTACAACTTTTACTCATTTACAGAAGTAAAAGCTGTAGTACCTGAGATAGTTTTAAGATGAAACACGCTTGAACCACTTTGGCACGCAATAGCGAATTAATTGGCGCTTTAACCAGCGCGCACTAAGAATTGGTTCGCGCTATTCTGTCTATTCTGAATTCTGAAGTAAGAATGTAATTTACAACGCGTTTTTTTTGCCAGTTCATAAAAACCACAGCGAAATAATTCGCTGTGCACGTGAGCCCTAAGTCTAATTTGAAGTATGTCATTCTAACGTTTTTTCGTGCGTGCACCTTCGTCCGACTCCTTGTTCCACAGAATGACGCGAAAAAAAATTGCCGGGAAATAAATTGCAGTGTGCGCTAGGCTTTATGCCATCCTCTCAGCTTAGTCAGCCGTATCCACAATACGTACGGCACTGACTAAACCGCAAACATCTTAATAGGTGTGTATCAAGAGATGGATAGATTTGACACTTTTAACAGAGCTTGGGTTCAATGTTCTCAAAACAGATATGACTGGAGAGATCAAGCGGAGGCCTTTGCCCAGCAGTGGGACACAATGGGCTAAACAGTGGTGAAAGGTTTTAAACTTGAACTGCCATTACTAAATTTGTTATGTTAAATGGTTCCAGAGCTGTGCTAGCGCGGAAGTAATTAACAATTCAGATTATTTACTATTCAATTTTAATTTACCTTTGAAAGTTCATCAGTTTATTATTTTCCACAAAACAGAAACCGCCTAACTCCATAAAATTATTCTAAATCATATATCAAAGCTGACGTGACGTGAAATAATAATGTTTTAATGTATATTTCGATGGCGGTATCGTAAATGTGTCAATACAGGGCCGTGTGATATGATGGATGTTTCCACGTGGACGTGCAGATCAAAGCTGACCGGATGCTGAGGAGTTCGCGTTTGTTGCTCGACTATGTGCAGATGTTAGGTTTTTCATGTGCACAAGCTTACGTAAACAAATCTCTGAAAAATGGCTTTGTAAACAATAGGTATATCTATATATATAGAAAACGATTTTTAATGATTTTTACCGGGATAAACTCAGAAACTACTTACGATTTTTATAAAATTTGGCTTACTTTGTGTAATTTGGTCAAACTTCAAAGATAGGATAGATTTTATCTCGGTTATTAATTCACATCAATATATTTTATTGCAAATAAAAAGTTATCCTACAATAAGTTCCATAAGTTTCTCAAAGATGGCAGTGTAAGTTAACTTCAACAAAACTGAGGCACAGCAACGCGTAAAAAGTATTCAACGTCTACTTTCGTATGCATTAGTGGTGAACAGGCTTCCTTTATTACTTTAGAAAATTCGAAACAGCAACGGTAGTACATCAATCTTACATGCAAATGTTTACGTATCTAGAAAAAGAATAAGGAGGTTACACTAATGGGTCTGAAACAATCAGCATAAACTTAATAATAATAAATATTGGTGGACAATGCACACAACACCATCTAGCCCCAAACTAAGCATAGCTTGTATTATGGTGATCAGATGACTGATATAATTACTTATGATACTTAATAACACCTAGACACAGAACCAAACACTGCATCACGCAAACGTTTGTCCTGGGAGGGAATCGAACCCAGAACCTACAGCGCAGAAGATCGAGATACCAACTGAGCTGACAGGCCAGTCAAACATGCCTATTTTCAAATTCCCTATTTAATGGATGGTCTATTTTATTTTCTTATTTTATGGTCTTGCGAAAATGAAACCAGCACCTCTCACTACTTACCCGTGTCCGATGATCGCGCATACGAGGTCATCAAAATATCAAGTTCTGATTCCCAAGTCCAGGAATATTTCAAACAACGCCCAGAACTTCTCAACCCGGAAGGAATTACAATGTACAGGTGTAATTACAGGAAGTGGCGGGCTGTTTACACCGCCTTTGATAGCGTTGGATCGTTTGATGGTATTTTACTTTATCTATCAACGTTTCTTAACCGAGTGTGTCTGTTTGTTTGGAGTAGAATGCTGTGGTGGTAGTTATATCAAGGATATTAGATACAAAATGCAATGATTCACGGCTCTACTCATATTGAACAGGCTAGAGGTTGCGTGTGGAAAGTAAAGACGCTTTTCCAAGAGCAATAAGTACAAAAGTTTTGACGTCTTGATTGCAAGTTAAAAATATTGAAATGCTACAAAAAAAGGTTTTTTGATAACTTCTTATGGTAGGGTAAACCGCTTCGTTACGTAACGCGTTACGGCGCCAGTCTATCTGGCTTCCCTTTCTCTCACGCATACGTACGGCAGCGGTAGGCATGCTCCTCCTCTCTCACTCTAACCCGCGCTTTCAGCGCTAGTTAGATTAGTTTAAGTTATCACTTCTGTTAGGCGTCCCGAGACGCACACGTTTTTTTAGTATGTGGCAACTCTATTCCACTATTGATAAACAGTTGATATATAATAAATGCTACGTATCTAAGTACCAGTTTCAATATCTGATTACCGGTCTGGGTGTTTTTCTATGTATACCAACTAAATAGGTTTAATTTAAATTATTTTATGATTATCATATATATCTAACACCTTTAAACGAAAAATTATTGTTTATAAGGTATATATATAATCTAAATCTCGGAAACGGCTCCAACGATTTTCATGAAATTTAGTATGCAGGGGGTTTCGAGGGCCTTTCATTTTTAGAAAACGTCGTTTTATCCGTGTTTTATACCGAGAAAATCTCGGTCACCCAGGTATTTATTTTCATCACCCCATATTCAGCTATGTTGATTTCTATCCATCCAAAGGTTGTCTGGCAGAGATCGCTACCTAGCGATAAGACCGCCCATTGTACTACCGTGTAGCTAAACATTGTTTCTTATAACAGTCTAATGTATTTGTGGTGTGCAATAAAGTATTTTCTATTCTATTCTATTCTACTTATATATATCAGTAATGTGGTTCCCATAACACAAGCTCTGCTTACTTTGAGGCTAGATAATGCTGTGTCAAATGTCGAGAATGTTTTTTTCCGTGAGGGCTAGGTATACTTAGTCCATTAAAATGTTACATTTTTTAGGCCTTAGTGTGCATTTGTCAGAGGACGCAATTTTATTTTTTTAATGTGTAGGGGGGGTCAGTAGAAGCTTAAGTTCAAGTTTGTGGGGTCGGCACCCTTGTCCCCCGGCCGCCATCTTGGAAAAGGGGGTGCAAAGGGTTTTCGCGCTGTATCTCGTAAACTAGTTACCTTACAGAAAATTTAATCAAACATAAAATGTAGCAAATTAAATTTCCTACAATTTTATTTCTATTACTTTTTATCGTCAAGTGACCAACAAAAAAGTTATAAACAAAAATAAATGAAAATTTTGTTTGTTTGTTCTAGGTTTTACAGCGCTCCAAACTTAAACGGATTCTCGAATGCTCATAGGGATGCAATAAAAACTAAAAATTAGGCTTACTTTTCTATCTATATTTTTTTTATTCATACAATTTATTATGATCTTAACATTCCTATGCTATTATTGAACTATGTTTGACCCTTTTACCCACCACCTATGAGGTATAACATGGGCAAAGTCAAATTTATAAAAATTTAATGCATTTTTTAATGCATTTTTTGTCACTGTCTTAGCAAATCGTTTGTATCGCAGAGTGTCTAGAGTATCGTCTTTATTTCCGCCATATAAAAAGACGAAAAAACGTTCGCCAACAACACTGAGTAACGATGACTCGACTTTCTCACTCATAAATAATTTAGTTCCACTTGCTAACTCTGGATGCTTCTGCAAAATTTTTATAAATTTGACTTTGCCCATGTTATACCTCATAGGTGGTGGGTAAAAGGGTCAAACATAGTTCAATAATAGCATAGGAATGTTAAGATCATAATAAATTGTATGAATAAAAAAAATATAGATAGAAAAGTAAGCCTAATTTTTAGTTTTTATTGCATCCCTATGAGCATTCGAGAATCCGTTTAAGTTTGGAGCGCTGTAAAACCTAGAACAAACAAACAAAATTTTCATTTATTTTTGTTTATAACTTTTTTGTTGGTCACTTGACGATAAAAAGTAATAGAAATAAAATTGTAGGAAATTTAATTTGCTACATTTTATGTTTGATTAAATTTTCTGTAAGGTAACTAGTTTACGAGATACAGCGCGAAAACCCTTTGCACCCCCTTTTCCAAGATGGCGGCCGGGGGACAAGGGTGCCGACCCCACAAACTTGAACTTAAGCTTCTACTGACCCCCCCTACACATTAAAAAAATAAAATTGCGTCCTCTGACAAATGCATACCCAAATGTAACTTTTCAATGGACTAACTCTGGAATCGGAACTTTTTAAATGTATTCTTTGCGCATTGTTTTTAATGTATTTTTTTAGCGTCGTATCACTCACAACATTCATATTTATATGTCCCTAGTTCCCAGGACGTGACAGGCGTCAGTGTTTCCACGTCAGTGACCGCGCTACTGACGTCAGTCGCACTTGACAAGGGTAACTCTTCATTCCGCCCGACTTCATCAGTTTCGATAAAAAAATACTCATAGATATTTATGTTAAGTATTATTTAGATACATACGACCATTCTGTAGTACCTACAGTTACCTACTAAAACAATTAATAATAATAAAATAATAATGCGGGACTTTTCACACATCATCTGGCCCCAAAGTAAGCTTGTGTTATGGGTACCACATGACTGATATACTACCTAATTACTTATATAGTTTGTTTTGTAAATACATACGTCTTATACATAGAATCACCCAGACCCGAGACAAATACTTGCAGATCACACAAACATTGGTCCCACGGCGTGAATCGAACCCGCAACCTTCTGCGTTTCAGCCGGACCTTAGTCTACTGCGCCACACAGGTCGTCAATTGATTAGACTACAGAGATAAAAAGATTTCAGTAGTTCAATCACCCGAACTTACCGAATATGATGCGATTCGCGGAGGAGCCTCTGAGGCACACTTTAATCCTTTCACCACACTTGTTAGAAATAACAAGTAACACTATAAGAAGAAGATTCGATTTTAGTTTACTTATATCAGCTTCACACATGTGGTACTTTACCAAAAAAAGTTGACTACGTCATTCCTCAAGATACCCTCTTTACAAAATATCATCTCGATATCCGTACAGTTCAGTTCCTCACACACCCAGCGTGAGCAACAGGATTCCATAAAAATTAAACAAATAAACAGACAGACATTTCCTAATTTATAATATTAGTATGAGGTTTTCAGTAAATAAAAATCAAGCTCTTAATAAAACATAGCTGCGTACATACATAGTTGTTTTTCACAATAGCATGTTCTAAATAGCGCAATACAATACTCCATTACAAGTAAAGTATTTGTAGATGGCGCGATAGTCGCGCGGAAGTGTTCCATACGTTTCATACATAAATATTTCGTTGGCACGTTGATGGATCGCTCCACTTCTAATCGGGCTGTTTATCAATATTTTACGTTATTTTTAGATGTTTCGAATAAAATAAAACGAAACGAAATAATCTTAAATAAAACAGTAATCTGTTTAAACATAGATAACATTTAATCTGTACAATAATCACCCGAAACAAAATAAGTTATTTAGAATAGACAAAAGAGATTATTAAATAAGCGACCGTGACAGGACTCGAACCTGCAATCTTCGGATCCGAAGTCCGACGCCTTATCCATTAGGCCACACGGTCCTGATTTTCTGGCACCAATTTATACAACCGTATTCAGAGACAGCTTTTTAAATAAATTTTCATATTTTCACTATCTAAGTAAGTACAAAGGTATGTATTAACGAACGAAACCTTGTTTCTCAATACAAGGCCCTTTTTCAGTGCACAGTCTTCAACAAGAAAAAAACAATTAGGATGAAAAAATGTCCCTCAGATCTCCTTACACCTAAAGTTATAGGTTGAATAAATACATCAGTTTTATCAGTTGACCGACTTTAGCCGAGAGACGTTATTTTCTTCTGCCATTGTCAGAAATCGATCATAGCTGATGTTAATCTAAATGACGAATCGCTGAAGTTCCGTGATCGACAAACCGTGTAGCATTATCAAAAACTGATGCATTTTGACCACCTGTCTCTTAATATTTTCTGTAAAAGTTGCACAATAAAGTTAGAATAAAAAAAAATCCAGCGTACAAGAAATCTTGTAAGAAATCGGGAGAAACAGCTCCAATGAGAAATGACTTCGAGCTCACAAATTATAAAAATATGCAAATACATTTCAACAACAGAACTTCTGTATCACAAATAAACCAAATTACAATATATGGACAATAGTGTGCTACGCAACGCCTGGAGGGTCGAACGACTCATTAGTTAGCCAAAAACAATGGCGTCTGCCTAACCGTATTAGCCATTGACATTCAAATCAGTAGCCGCGCTCGTTTATTTTGAATTTCGAACGAGTTATAAACAAAGGAGGAACAATATGCCAGTTGGAGCAACAGTTAATCTCCGCACAGTGGCGCCGAGGACGCGCGCGCTCATCCCTCAACATTTGACACCATATTTTTCTACAGACAGTAAATTATAGCTGACGAATTCCTGTCTTTATTGTGAACATTTTATGTGGTAGTAAGACTCTTAAGCTGTACTCTGTTTTGTAATAGTAGTGTGCAAGCGAATAGACAAAATTAATTGCTTGGGCAACGATGCTTGTGATATCTCCTGGTTTTGGTAAGCACTTACCATCAGGTGGGTTGTATGCTAGATAGCTGGCTCAGTTGCAAAAAAATAGACACCAGCCTGTTACGAAAGATACACCTCGAAATAACGTTTTACAATATTCGTTATAAGATTGGCAAAGCTTTTAAATTCAGGTGTTTTATTTTATTAACACAATGACATTGACAAGCTCAACCTTAGAGCAATCATTGTTCGGTAAGTAATTTTTTATCATTCTTCAACAATATCTTAGTTTCCAACTAATACGATAACAGATACATTCAGTATAAGTTAAATAGTACACCACAAAATAAATTGGACATAAATTAGTGCTAGATTATTGTGCCAAATAGGTACTATAGGATTTTCTAATCATGGAGCACTGGGTTTCAACGCAGAGCCTATAAAAAGAAGGTAAGAAAAAATAAATAAAGAGTAATGTGTTGTGTTCGTGTTGCGCGCCTACAAATCGAGCGCACGCGGCGAATCATTATCCAAGTGATATATCGCCGCTGATTGCGTATATAATTGATGTGTTGCAAAAAAATTGTTAAAAAACATTTAAATCATATAATACCAATTTACTTAGTTATTGAAAGTTTTGTTTTAGTTTGTCAAAAGTGCCGTAAAAGTTCTTGTATTCTCGAAGAAAATTAATAGCTTCTTTTTTTTATATCTGAGACTTTTTTTAAATTATCATTTATATTATAATTATGTACTTAGTAAAAACCTATGATTATTTTGGCATGAATGATCAACCCCAAGACAAATACTAAATGCAATCAAGTCTTAGTAATGATGAATCCTTCAATAATAATGCCTGAATACATTGAAATTTCCAGTAAAAGAACATTATTCAAAGCATATTTTCAAACCCAAAGCACGGAACAAAGCTGGTCCACTCATTATGTTCACAGCTTCAGTCCGTCTTTCACTAACAAATAACAATATATCAGTATAACTCTCTGCACACCAAGCGAAGCGTTGCAAATGCCTTTGATTTAGCGTTGACGATAATTTTTGTCTGTGACAGATGTCTTTGTTCCACTGTGCGGTGTTTCAAATATATTTGTTAACAGATGGCGCTACTGTGCTCTATTTTTACAACATTTAACAATCTTGTCGTTTAAATGTCCTAGTACCTGGATGACCGAGCATCGGTATAAAACATGGATAAAACGACGATTTTCTAAAAATGAAATCTAGCTAGATCGATATATCGCCCCCGAAACCCCTTGCATACTAAATTTCATGAAAATCGTTGGAGCCGTTTCCATGATACATTATATGTATATATACACATATACAAGAATGGCTCGTTTAAATGCATTAGATAGATTAGATTCTAGTGTTATTTTTCAGTAAATTAATTAAATAACAATATATAGACTACTCTACGTTCTGTAGTGTATCTACTGAGTGCTTAGTACATAAAGTTGGAGATAATTACTAGAAGTAAAGTTAAAGTCAAAAGATACTTTATTCAATACAATCACAAGGATCACTTTGAAACTTAACGTGTTCCTTTAAATTTTCCTTACAACATTTTTCAACATTGCTCTGATCACACTGCTAAGAAAATTAGGGACAACAGTTGAAAAACTTCGCCATTTAATTCCATGTGTTCTTGAATTCGTCACGCATTCCTCATTCGCTCTGCTACTGCCTACTTGGGTGTCTTCGATAATTAATTTCACGGTGTTAATGCACGTTTGTGCCCTTCTGTCAATTTCTGCTCTAATGTGCCTTTTCATTCCTTTTTGTGCTACTTTATGGCTTCTGTTTTTATAAAAGTACCTATTTGTACTTCTTTGACAACATAAGAAGCGTAGCTCGGATACTTTTTTCTTAAAGGCTGTAAAAACCATGACGTGAAGCGAAATAAGAGCATTTGAATCAATAACGTGGACATTGTCCGTAATGACTATAGTTTCTGGGAGGTGGAATGTATTGACGTAAAGATTGGCAAGTTCTGGATCGAATTCTATAGATAGTTGGCACAGAAACACTAGAAATTAACCTTTAAATGCGATGCTTGTTGTACAATCACATAACATGTGAATATATACTCATACAAGCAAGTAAGTGTTCACTCAACGAAATAATTTAAACTATTCACTACTTCACAACCAGGAACAAATATAGAGTTTTTTACTTTTAGACTTTACTTTTATATAGAGCGAATCTCTACAGGGTAATGAAAACTCGGCTTTATATCAGACTTCCTGCTGCCTGCAGCTTCACGCGTGGTGGAACCAAATTACGGCTAGTTTTTATATGGTAGGTACCATATAAAAACTAACCTAAATCTGGTTCCAGGATACAATAGCAAACCACATTTTATTAAGATCCGTCTTGTCGTTTAACCGTGCAAACAGACAGACTGACAAACAAACAGACAAGAGATAAATTGTTTTAGTATTTTCACGTATTACCTTTTAATTTATTCCTGGCTTTAAATATATATCCGTTAACTACTAAAACTATGAATTCTGATCGCGAAAGTTTATAAAATACTTTATAGAGACACTTTGTGTTATATGTATGTTAGGTAGGTATTGATAACATCAGTAAAATGATTCAGTCGCCTTCCCAGCATGCGCGCCGTGCAAGAAAGATTAAACTTTCATCATTACATCCGCATTCAAAACAAACAATCACAAACGAAAACATTTCCAAAAATCCACTTTCGAGTTCCAATTATACCCGTTTGATTTATGCTGCCCCCCAATGGGCTCACTAATAACCCTCCTTCGCCTCCATTATGCAATGACAGTACTTTGACAGTGACATTTGTTTTTTTGAAATTTAACCGTTGCAGAGGCATACTACTGTTTGGTTTTTGGCTGTTGGTTTCCGTTCTGCCTTTTGTCTATGCGTCTGCTGTTCGTGGAAGACTGCAGGAGAGACATGTGGATCTATTGTCTGCTAGAGATTGCAGATTTTAATGGTTTAGCAGCTTAAGTTTCGATGTATACGTAAATTGTGTAGTTGTGTAAATGCATCTTATTGCGACTACAGTGCCTTATTTTGTCAGGGCGGTGTCTTTTTAAAGAATGCGGTATGAGTTAAGCGCGTTAGGTATACCGTCAAAAAAAGTCAAAAATATTTTGTTCAAGGATTACTTTGAAACGTCTGACAAACTAGGTGAATTTCTGCCAATTCCTCGTAACCCCAATTCGAGAAGAATTGATAAGAAACTCGTCCTGGTCCTAGCACATTTTGTATGATCCTTCTTATAATTTAACTACGTAAGACGAATACAAGATAACAGTAGTTTATAAATTAATTGCAAATCTGTCAGTTAACTGTCAGAGGGCAGCGCAACATGAGGTCATGTATTCATATCAACAATTATAGTAATTAGTATTTAAATGCGTATGTGACCACGTACTTACTACAGTGAAGGCTTCTGAACTTGGTAAGGCTAACAATGACTAGTTGTCAGACCCCAAACCAATTCCACACCAATAGTAAGAAAAATAAATTAACTACGATCTAGTATGGGGTTTTTAATTTTTTTTAAGATTTACAAATCAAGCTGTTACTCAAAATCTTGTAGCCTTATTTCTTAAACAACGGGTTAGACGTACAACATTCATTTGTTTTGCTTATAATACGGTATTAAATTGATATGGGACCTGAGCACTACTCATTATTTTTCTTACTTCACTGTGCGAGGTCACATGCACTAGGCCAATTTTCCATAGTTTTTTCTTTCGCTTTTATTTCTTAACTTTGTATCGGCTACTTATACGTATTACCGTACAAATATTATCTCGATAAAATGAAGACAGACAGATAACAAAACTATACGGGGTTCCCTGGACTTCTGAACTCTAAAAACACCATCGTCATAGCAACCTGGGATACATTATTTCCTAAAATCTATTATTGACCATCAAATCTATCAACATACGATTGAGGAAAGTATTTAAATATAAATAGAAAGAACAGACAAATAAACAAGTAAATGAGCCAAAATACTTATACTTAGACATCTTGGCTCTACGCTCGATCTCATGTTACCGACATTTTTGGTGCGCGACAGGCAGATATTGACCAACATTAATCGTCAGCTAGTCTACATTCCAATCAAAATGTGATAACGATTTATTGCTCGACGATTTATTAGCAATCAAAGTCATTATATACATTGAAACTGAAATAAAAGTAACAAATGAGGCATTTTAAAGGGTTATTTAATCGATTGTACGACTATAATAGTAATAATAGCCAATGTAACTGCATAGTTTGGCGGGCAGAGGCCGTTATAAATATCTGTAGATAATCAACCATTGTCTATGGGCTGTCCATTTGCGCCTGATTAATGACTCGACCAACGGAAGCCAAAATACTCGAAAAAGTCAAAGTGCCGATTAGATAATTACTGGCAACACTTTGTCGGCATTTAAAAAGTTTCTAGGAACCAGACTTGCATTTCAACAATACTAAACATTAGGCATGCGTATGCGCCGACTTTGCGAAAAAATCCACAAATAACATTTCGATCCCGAACAAAAATAATAAAAACATCACAGTCAAAATATATGTTTGCATTAATAGAAAAAAATTACTTTCTGTCTACTTTTTGACGCCGCCGACCCACTGTGCGGCGACACTCAACTTGCATCCTTAATCCTTTCACATAAGGTCCTCGTTATTTATATCGAAAATTCTTTTTTCGGTGTCGGATCGTAACGAGGGCGTGGCAACTCCCAGATGGAAACATTTGCCAATATTATCATGAAAGGACTGAACAGATGAAATAATTTATATCCCGATGTCGCTTTGTGTCCAAAACTAGCTGCTTTTGTTAGTTTTTTCGTCGTCCCTTTGCGCCCTGGTGTGGCACCGACGTCTCTATCCCTTTAGGTACGGCAAAGAACACCGACTTTTGACTTTACATTTTTAAAATCGACCTTATTTCCCAAATCCCACACTAGCTGTTCATTTTTGGTGACATGTGCTGTTTCGTTTTCGGTGATGCTTTGACGTGTTTAGTAGATGCGTGTTGATCACAATAGAATTAGAGTGTCGGTAAGCGATCGGTTATGCAAGCCGCCGGAAGGCTTTGAAGGTGACGCAGGATTCAATGATTTACGTTATTACTTACTGAGGTGAATAGGTTCAAGGGAAATATCTTTTAAGTGACCGAAAAGAGGAGTCGAAGCCGTTCTTTTCACTGTATATGCATTGATATTGTGATTGCTAAAGAAATTATGAAAAGCTTTATCAAAGCCGTACAAAATAACGACATAAAAATGGTTACTACTTACGTATTATATTCTTAAAAGCTCTTTTGGTATAATATAGAACTTATTCGTTCCTAAGATTAGCTCGTGCCCAGTCTTTACCTGGATTGGCAACGGCTGTGGCATCTCCAGGTCAGCGTGCTTCGGATGGTTTAGCTAAGGGTGATAAAATAGATGAAGAAATTTTGTAAAAGATAATTGATAAATGTATTTATTAGCTGCTGCCCGCGGCTTCGTACGCGTGGTACCTACATAAAAAGTTGCCTATGTCCTTCTAAAAGTCCCAACTATCTCTATACCAAGTCATCAAAATCGGTTCAGCGGCTTAGGCGTGAAAACGTGACAAACAGACAGACAGACAGACAGACTTACTTTTAAATTGATAATATTAGTATAGATAATAGATATAAATAAATATTTCTACCTAAAAAATCCATAAGGGTAGTAAAACAGGAGAATAAAATAAAGTCGGTTATCTTTTTAGTTTTTTTTAATGTAATTAATATTAATGTATAAATTATAATACTGTTCACTCTTGGCGTGATCATGTGTGTGTGTTGAAATATCTGTAAGCAGAAAAACTCACATATCATGGTAAATATCCCGTTTTGAGTGAAAATAATCATAAGCCTTCACAGATAAAATCTTCTTAACTCCAGAAGCCAAAATGCAAAGTAATGAAGTAAAAATTAAGTAGCTCCCGAAGGATTCCCTCAGGGTCCGGCGACGCTTTGTTCTTCAGGTCGTCAGCAACAAGTTGCCTCGAGGGACGACTCGCTATCTGTCATCGAGCCTCTACTCAATTACAACACCAGTTTTGTTAAACTATTTGTAACTACTGACTTTGTATTTATCTTATAAATACGGTCTGTGATCTGAGTTTTGATTTCTATCTATCTATGTAACGAGCTTAAACGAGAAATTATTGTATGTATGAATATATATAATCTGAATTTCAGAGACGGCTTCAACGATTTTCATGAAATTTTGTACGCGGGTTTCAGGGCGATAAATCGATCTAGCTTTCATTTTTAGAAAACGTCGTTCTATCCGTGTTTTATACCGAGCAAAGCTCGCTCATGTAATCCAGGTACTAAGTACTTATATAAATACAACTAGAAAAAGGAGTTTATAGGTTTTCTAATACATTTTTGTAATAATTTTCAAACTTTCGCAATATAAATTCATAATATTTTTAGTAGATAACGGGTATTTATCGTATATTACTTTTTAATTTCGTGACCACGGTTATTGCAACTAAGCTGAAACGTCGGGAATACATTTAAAGATAATACGCGATTAATAATCATTTATTACTAAATAATAAGTATGCGATAAATACCCGCTAACTATCTTTTATTTAATACCAGAAATGTTCTGAGTAGGTATCTAATATACAGAAGGTTATATTTATTATTAATTAATTTATTACTTAGTACGAACATGTCAAGAACACTAATTAAAAAAGAACAATACTAGAAACCTTAAATGAAAATAGAAATAAAAATATTAACTGGTTGTAAAGTAAGCATCTGCCTACACACTCAAACAGACTTCTCACAGAACCTCAGATATTCAGATAGAATCATCTTCCATCCGTCCGCAAACACATCACATTCTGGCTTCTCATTCAAGAGGGCATTCAGCGCAGAAAGAGTACGTGCAATGGGAGACTGTGCGTACGCAACCGTGCGAGAAGAAGGTTCCTGGAACAGTCGGTGCTTTCTGATACTGCAATAGTAGTTGGGGACGTAGAACCTCGCCAAGTCATAATGGAGATCGGGAGCATCGATCTTACCACGGAGAACCTTACACATGGTAATCAATTGGTTGTTCGCCCTTCTAACTTCTAAACTGTTGTAGCCTAAGCAGCCCATAAGGAACCTTGTCGGGTACATGTAAGGGTAGTATCCGTTCTGGTGCTTGTAAAGAAAACGAAGAAAAGCCTTTTGGACTTTTTCCAACAAGAGGGTATATGTACTTTCATATGGATGCCACACACATGAGCTAGTCTCTAGCTTAGTCCGTACGAGCGTGCAGAATAAAAGCTTTATGACGTGACTGCTTTTAAAGTCACGGAAGTTATATAACATATACATACATGTGAAACAGTTTAGCTGCCTTAGGATCGTTTTAAACGTTATATAAATAACTCAATTGATCCAGATAACTAGTAGAGGGCAGCGTTATTAAACTCAAGCTCAGAGAATTTAACATAGTTTTTTTAACAGCATTTCTTTATTCAGCAGTTATGTTAGTTCTAAATAAATATGGGCCTTAAATTGTACCACAGTAGTTTTGTCTACATTTTTGATAATGATGATGATGATGTATGTACAAGCTGGTGGTTTCGTGGATTGATGTTAGAGTAGAGGTAGCTCCAAGAAGATTTAATTAAAAAATTAAGAAATGAGTTTATGCAGAGGTGACGAATGATAGCGTAGAATGGAAGAAAATAACCAGTAGCGTCGACGAACCGTGGTATAAGCGCAGGGAGATGATGATGATGCTTATGCTTATCAAAGATGTATTGTGACTTCAGCTTACATTAAAGTCATCAACAAAATAAATTTCTGGAATTTAGCAGCGCATTTGCATTGTCTGTCTTTTCGTAGCTCACAGCACGGCTGTTCCTATTCCTCCAGCATTGTCCATGTCTCTAGAAGCAATAAATTAATTTTAGCCACAGCGTTACGCTCGTTACGACCTTTTCACCAACTTTTTGGCTAACCACAGCCGGGCGCCCCACTGTGCCCTTTAACTTACCAACAGTCCTTTCATTTGTCTCAAAGGAGATGGTAAATGTCGTTTATTACTTAAAATAGCATGAATGCAGCTCGTCATCGCATCCAAACCTCACTTCAATGCGTCTTTAATGTACCATCATCGGTTTACAGCCGCGGCCGTGACTAACGAGCGCGCATGGGGTCCGGCCGATGCTCCAACAGTCCAACCACCAACACTGTAAACAATCCACTTATTTATTGTTTTACAGCAGCAATATAACTTCGTCACTCACAGAATGAGAGGCCAATAATTCTCAAAATGAACCCGCAATAAACCCATCATGGACTGGACAGTGGGTCGGATTGTGGACGCTGTGGACAAAAAGCGCAACGTGCGTGTTCTATAGATTTGGCACGCTCTGAACCCACCGGTTCATGATAAATGTGCGGAAGTCAAAAATCCCTTACAACTTAATAATAACGATCAACACCGGTCCCCTATTTAAATAAATGTTTCGCAACATTAGCGCGGCCATTTTGGCGAGGCTGCGCATACGCATTTGTACAAACAGCGCGGATTAACGGAATGTTTGCCAAACTCATTTATTGCACTGACGATGATAAATTGGCCGGGATTCTGTAAATATGTTGATTTAATTTAAAGTTTAATGTATTATCGGAGTTACTGGGTATTAAAAGATTTTGTGATCTTTTTGTTTATTCTTGCAATCCTTGTTTACATTATTTACAAAATTAACGTTTTGCAATAAATTCTGCTTTTTATTTTCACTGTGTTCAGTAACGATAATGTTGTAGACTATACATTCCAATATCTTGAAAAATTTAAGACATGCCAAAATTTGGTTTTAAACGTAATAATTATGAGTTTATATTATTGATTCAGTTAATTTAAATAATTTAGGCATCTACACACTTTAATAAAAACCTACCATTTTTAATAAAATTTTGCAACCTTTTTTGACTTTGATTCAGTTTTATTTCGACTTACTTAAATGTGTTATTATTATTTATTTCCAAGAAGAGCACTGCGTTCATTTCACGCACACGTTTGCACACTTACAATGATTTTCCCCAAAGATTTACGACACGTCCGGGCAAATAAACCGCATCGTGCAGATGTCATCGGTTGATTATTAATAATGGTAACGCCGACGTTTACCACAATCACCACTATTGCAATAACAAACACATCTATATGATAAATGATAATATTTTACGGTATTCGCCCTCAATACATGATGCTTATGTCTTTATTTTTGCAAACAAAAAAAAAATATCAATATCTCCCTGCAATATGAAACCTTACGTTATAAATAATAGTGTGTAGTTTCGGTTGTTTGTTATTGCAGCCGTTATAAGTTGAGCATAGGGTGTACAAATCGCATTGATGCTGTTCAATCGCACGTAGCAAATTGTCGATATTCGTTCAAGTCATTAATGGAGCGTTTTTGTCCAGACGCGGGTCGCAGCGGCCCAGTGTGCGGCGCATTTCACCGCTTTTTTAAAACCCACTCGAGTGTATAGAACCTCGGTTTTGTGTAAATCGTAAAGCCTTGCATTAGATATTGTCCGTATAAACCTGAGAATGTATTTATTGTACGTTTTGTGAGCTTTATCTCCATTAAACGTGACCATGTTTAATTTAGGAGACAAGTTTATAAGCGAAATGTCGTCGGAGTAATTTAAGGGTAATAAAACTGGAATAACATTACAAAGTATCACCAAAAACTATCAGGTGGTATTTATGAGAGGAAACAAGCGAGGCAGTTATCGAGGCAGTTATCGCCTATCGCTTATCGCCTATAAACATCAAGACTTTCAAAATACATTTATAGACTTATATTTGAAATCCGATCGCGTCGAGTGATAAATCTCGATTAAATTGAATATGTCGTGTTCCCACATGTCATGTGAATTGCAAACATGATCATGCTGTTTTGTCCGTCAATATTTTTCTAGCAAACTTGTATAATCCCACATCTCAAACCCTATCACAATGATATACAGCTCGAATTCGCTTGCTTGAAATGTTTTTAGGTTTGTCAAAGAACCGCACAGTGGGACGCACAAAGGACCAACCCTCATTGTGCGCACAATCGGGCTAATATTTATAGATAATATTGTTACAACATTGCTGGAAACTCACTCCGCTAGTCAATGTAGGGCAACATCCTTAAACATCTGCATCTGCTAATTTTGATGGCCCTAGTGTGATCAATAAAAGTAAAATTACGATGTACTTCGTACCCGTTGACATTTTAATTACGTGTTTTTAAACTCGTCCCTGCGTTCACGGTTATATTATTTAAAATTGTGTTTTGTACGAGTATGTTCTTAGGGTTCCGTACCTCAAAAGGAATAAATAATAGTTTAAAAAACACGCTTTATATAGAAAACCAAACTAAAAAGTAAGAAAAAAATGTTTTATTTAAAAAAAAGCGTGGGGTGCATGGTGTCAATAGTTATAAATATTTCATTGACAGATATGAGAAGAAGGATTATCATTTCGATAATATCTTAAAAAGCACCCCACGCTTTTTTTTAAAAAGAGTTGTCTGTATGATAACTTTTTTTCTCAGAAACATAATCAAAAACCTTGCCGTTTCCGGGGTACTTCCTGTTGACCTAGAACCATGAAATTTAGTAAGAAGCAAGATCTCACAGCACAAAAAAATGAAAAAATTTGCAAACCATCCATTTGTTTATAAAAAAAAATATTTTGTTATTACACACTTAAAAACAATGCTCTTGTATAATTGGACTAGTAATTAATAACCGATATAAAAAAAAATTATGCTGAAAAAGTAGGTAGGTACTCCTAGGTACGGTATCCTCTCAGGAGCGACTTTAGCACTTAACTTATTTTTATATCTTTTCTTTAATTACTTACGGTTACTTAATTTTGTAACAGTGTTTTGTGTGTTTTTTTATAATTCTATATTTTTAAAATCTATAGATTTAAGATAAAACCCGCATCTGATACAAACACCGCCGCATTGTATAATGTACTGTTATTATAGTATCCTGTATAATTGTCCAACGAAGCCTGCAGCCCACCGGCATCGCTAATCCTAACTAAAACACCGGATTTCTCGCATATTTAGCTTCACCGATGTCGAACTAGAGAAGTTTTCAAAATACTCTCGGCCTTCAAACGCGCCGCAGACATGAAAAAGATCGCACGCTACGTTGCATGTTTATTGTAAACACACCACGTCTGCTCCAAACTTTTAAAGTTTGGAAGTTTTACGGCCAGATTTTCGTTCCTGTTGTGTGGTAAAATTTGCCACTGTGTCTGTTGCTCTGCAAAACTGAAATTTTTATAAAATTTTAGATAAATTAGTCCGTTTCATCATTATAATCATCCACAGACTACACGCATTGTTGGACCTCCATGTTTGTATCAATATCAATACTTGAGGGTTTGATTCGGGTATGTCCTGGGGAGGCAGGATAAACATTTGTGTGATGAACATTATGTAGATGTTTGTTTTGAGTCTGCGTGTTTTAATAGTCCAGGATCCATGATCCATTTTTGCTTTTGATTACTATCAAGCTAATTTTCCAGGACAATTTTGTAGGACAAATATTTTTTCGAATAATTTAAATAATTATCTAGAGATTTAACCAAAAAAAAATCTGTTGGTAATAAATATTTGATAATCATAAAATCTACATATTTTATCCTTGATTCCTCCGTTAGCTACCACAATAGAGTTACGTACAGGAAATTGTTGGGCGTCTCATCAAAATGAGGCCTGTCACGGAAAATTAGCTTGATAGTAATCAAAAGCCAAAATGGACCATGGATCCTGGACTATAAGGTATCATAACTATTAAGTATTCTATCTATCAACTGGTATACAAGCTTAGTTTGGGCCTAGATGGTGTTGTGTGCATTGTCCACCAATATTTATTTATTATACTTATTTTCATCATTATCATTCAGACCGACCGCACGCACTGATGGATATAAACCTCCTCTTGATTAAGTACAACATTATTTCGGGTCCCAGCAAGTTCCATCCAGTGGTTCACGACTACGCTGATTATGTTATTTGACCATGGGGTGAGTGGTCAGCCTGAACTACTGAGCATCTCTTGTCCACAATCCGTTGCCGTATATGTCTTTCTCCTGTCGTCTCTTCTTGATAATCTTTTTCATACTTTCTTCTTATTTAAAGTCCCAAAGTTAAAAAAATGAACACAGAAATACGAACCGACATTTTTATTGTTGTTGAGCTCAAACGTAGATCAATGGTCCTTTATAGAGCTTGATCAATATGAGTAGAGTTGTCGCGAATCATCGCAATTGGTATTTTAATGTCATTGACGTAAGTGAGCACTGGTTGTCTAGTGGTAGTAGCCTCTTCCGATCCTATGGTCGTGGGTTCGAAACCAGTCGTGATTGATTTTTCCGATCGCAAAATGTATGTGTGCTATACAGTACTCTCCGACGGAGAAGGAAAACATCGTGAGGAAACTGGCATCTCGTAGAGCCTAAAAAGCTCTAAGACATGTGCCAAGTGCATGAAAGAAGCCTCTGAGGCGCCCTTTAATCCTTTGACCACACTGGTTCCAAATAACTTGTGACACAATAAGAAGACTTGACATAAATGTCACCCGACACTCTTTTCGCCGTCGTGAGACTGACAAATCAGGCGTAACGTCTCTCAGGGCAACGCCCAGAGACTCAGGAACAGTCGCTCCTGAATTGAAGATAGAAGAAACGACACGTGTCTTGATGCTAACCCGCACTCCCTAAGTCAAGCCTGGTAGAGTTGAAGTGCAGACGAGCGGAAGGCGACGACTGTCGCCGTTCGCTCGATCTTAAGTAGTATACCTGACCCATAATTTGAATCCTGAAAGAACCATGCTTTTAGTTACAATCTTGCAACATGCCGTGGATGTGGCGCAGCTGTCAGTTGAAGTAAAACACCAATTAACTGGCAGATTGCCAACATCATAGCTCTGATAGTGGTGACCGTGTTTTCAGTGAATGGTCGCTAAAAAACTAAAGCCACCCACGACACCACCTTGTAAAAAACCTGGGTAGGTAGGTAACTATTTTAAAAGGTATTCCGTATAAAACTATATAACTGCATTTACGAAAGAGAAGAGCATTGATATAAATACATTCTGAAATAAGAATATATATATCATAACATACATTGGCTTTAAACAGGGACGATTGGAGAAAAGGAAGGGAGGCCTTTGCCCTGCAGTGGGACGTCACGGGCTCTTAATAGTAATAATAATAATACAGAAATGGACTACATATATGAAAAAAATTACGAACTAAGTACCTATACCGAAGTATTATTGTAAACTTATCTATTTATAAACAGCTAATTAAATTATTTATAAAATAAAGTTTTAAATAATAGAACTTTGTCCCTTTCGTCCCGGAAAAAAAAATCTTTACATTATCTTCACTAGTTATTTAAGAAACAGAAAGGTGATAGGATTAATGCGGGCCTTAAAAACTCATTCATGCAACGAAAATATAATACAACAAAACCACTATTTTGATATTTCAATGAGTGACTGTAAATTAAATTTGAGCGCTTATTCAAACAGAAAGTTTATATAAGCGCTCAAAGCGCTCAGAAAGAAGGTTTTCTCTCAGGCATACGGATCTCTAATCCACGTCGATATAGATGTCCAAAAAGCCGCAACACTTAGCCAAACGTCTGCACGTTATCTACGTGCCGTGGTGGGTGGCATCGCTAGTCAAGTGGGCTCGTAAATTTGGGATAACTAGATTAGAGCCTGTTAAAATTAATGGTTTTCAATAACACTGTTATTTTAGTTCATATTTGCATTTTGCATAGTATGTATTTGTTTTAATAATATCTGATGGTATGGTCTCTTGTTCCTTAGGAGATTGGTAGTATGAGTCGGATGGGTAGAATGGGTACCTATGGGATGCTACTTACGCCGACACCCTGGCCGCATCCCATCTGTCAGGGAATTCTGTTAGATCTGGTGCGGCGGCTGAATGTGCCGAGGCACTGAAAAGACGCAAATACATATGTCAGTCTCAATAGAAATATCGCGAGACCCAAGAGCTGGCTCCTATCTGGCCTAGCGTATTAACATTGCCATTCAACAGGCCGCCAGTCTCTTTGGGACGCTGTCCTTTGTGATCTGGACCTGGATCAGTTGAGCTATCTATAGATCGTTTTAATCGGTTTTTAGATTCAACTACTTTACATGTTTTTTATATTACTGTACATTTTGTACACTTCTGTTATAAATATCTAAAATATATTTCTGTAATTTATTTCTATAGCTTAATAAGTAAATTAATACACAAGATGAGAATTGGATTTTCCTCAAATCGCGCATTTGAGGGTAGGTAGGTACTTATTGCGAATTGATTAGGCATTCAGAGAATTGAGCATTTTGCGAATATAAAATCTTCTTCAAAAACTACAGAATAGAAAAACATAAAGAACACTACTATATTATTTATGTGGAGTTCTTACTTTCTTAGGTAGATACTTCTCTGCCATATTTTCAATGAAATTCCATATCTCTATGAAATTCCACCATTTTTCATTTCTAACGACATTCTAAAGGTGTTATTTTCGGAAACAAACAAGCGTGTAAAATCAGCGTTCTAAGACGCGGACACCGTAAAATAAGTAAACGGTAGCGGAGCTAGAAATCTCTGACGATCAAAACATTCTTAAAAAAAATACATAACAAACTAATTTATTTTATCAAAGGTCGGCAAAGTTTATCTATAAAAGGCGTAGTGTATGTATGTTCCCTATTTATATGAACTCTTCAGATTGGGATTAGGAACGAACATAGGCTACTTTTTATGTACTTCCGCGGGCAGAAGCAAGTATTTTATAATAAATGACGTTAAAATAGGTAAACCAGTACACGAAAGGATCCTCTGAGGCGCAAATACATACTTTCAGCACACTGGTTCGAAGTAACTAGTGACAGGATAAAAAGGTACCCGTGACGAGTCATCTTAAAACACCAAACAACTACGAAATAGATTTTTATACAAATGCAAAACTACCATCATTTGACGGTGACTGGTTCTTGAAAAAGCTAAAGCATTTCAGGAACACGTGTTAATAGGATCGTGTAATTTGTCAGCGGCTTTGAAGTCGACCTCCCAGCAGCCCTTCACCACACCGGGTGCTAATGAGTACGAAAACTATTTATTATATTAACAAGAAACATGGGACTGCACAAAACTAATCAATCTCTTATATATATCTATTAAGTTTGTAAGTTTTTAAGTATTTATTTTGATTGGTTGTGTGTAGGTTTGTATATAAATAAAATAAATTAATAATGCTGGACATTAGTACATCTTTTTTTCTTTAATCTGCTAGATCCTTTCGCGAATTTCTTAAAGCCACCAAAAAGTATATGGCCCAGCGACTGGTCCGCAAGGATTAGATATAGCCGAAATTCAGTCCTAGTTTTTTTTGTATCGAAAAACCAGTTTATTTTTGTAATAGTAGAGTATTGATTCACGACTCAACAACACCATGACACTCTTTATAACTGTACTGGAAATGAGACTAGTGGGAATGAAGGTTTATACCTGATAGCTTGATACTTTCCCTCTAAAATTCAAATGCAGAATCAGAGATTAAGGCGCACTTGGCACACTTTGCCAATGCATTTTGACAAACTATAAAACATAATTTCAGTCGTTCTAGCCTGAGTTATATAGACAGGTTAAATAAACTTAACGTACAATCGTTGGAGACACGACGTATATACCTACTTCGATTTGGTTTATCTGTACAAAATAATTCATTCCATATTTGACTCGCCTGAACTTTTGTCTAAAATCTTTTTTAATATTAAATTTAGTGCCCGTAGATCTAATAAAACCAATATTTTTAGCCTACTCGTGTATTAAAACAATATTTCCTTCTTTAATCCTCTAACCAGAATGTGTCAACAGCTCAATGAGTTGTCTAAGACTAAATCGGCGCTGGGTATTTTTAACTCGAAATTACATCAATTTATTGTAACAATCAAAGACATCCTCCATTTTAACGGGGCATTTGACGCTAATAGTAGTGTCTTGAACCCCAAAGTCCATTAGCTAGTTATGTAGTCTAAATATCTTTATTATATGTTATCGATTTAATTTAATACTTCTTACTCTTTGTTTTTGTGTAATTTTGGTCCTTAAACATATTTTGTGTATGCGTTTTGTTCGCTCACATTGTATTGTTTTACTGTGCGCTCAAAAGTTATGTTCCAAACCAGGTCAAAACTGTATTCTAGTTATACATATGTATTTTTAATTTGTTTGTAACGTGTATTGTGTGCCTAAAAAAAATAAAAAAACTAAGCGTCTCTTAACTATAAAGCCACTAACGGTTCACATCGCGACAATCCACATCCGTACTTCAATTCTTAATTTTATAAATTCCAGAATGTCCGTATGTTTGTCTGTTACGTTTAACAGCTAAACCGCTAAACGAATCTTGATGAAATTTAGTAACGAGATAGATTGTATATATTCGGGAACAATATGTGCTACTTTTTAGGTATGTAAATAAATACCCGCGTGCGAAAATGCAGGCTGAAACTAGTGTCACATCTTTAACAGTTAAAAACATCAAAAGATAGCAAGTTCACGCATAAGTAGGTGCTCTAATTAGCGCTGGTGACATCCCCGTGTCTCCATGATGGATCATTTGCCAGGAATGCTGGTGCATAGCTCCGGACAGTTCGAGCGGGGTTAACAAGGGTGCTATTATTAGACCTACTTACTTCAGAAGAGACGAAGCTGAATAGGTTCAGGAAAATTGGGGATAGATATGCGGATAGTTCACACAACACCATCTAGCCCCAAACTAAGCATAGCTTGTACTTTGGGAACAGATGACTCATAGAATACTTATATATTTTTAAATTCATACTAATGATATGATACTTTATAACACCCAGAGACAGAATAAACATCTATGTTCACACAAATGTTTGTTTTGCGAGGGAATCAAACCCACAACCTACAGTGCAGAAGACAAAGCTACTAACAACTGAGCTGTGAGGCTAGTTGATAAACTACGCGAGACAAGCCGCAGCTAACAGCTAGTCTGTAATAAGGACCACCATGCTGTCTATTAGTCATGTAGCGCTGTCAACTTGATCGCAAAAAATGGCGGTACACATTAAAATAGTTACCAACTGCTAATGCTGCTTCAATACCATCTTGTCAGTGATGCGTTCACCGCCAATTATCTCCGTCATACTCCGTCAATATTCTGCCACTTCCTACTACGTTATACCACCTTGGAGTTCTTACTCTATGGTAGAGGAGGAAGTGCCAGAAAATTGGCCGTCTCTGTCTTAAAGAGCTGAAGTTATGAAGACACCACATCTGTATAACCACGGCTTTCTCAGACAAAGGTCATGTAAAACAGTAAAATGTTAGAAGCCGCTTAGAGCTTTAAAGACTAGAAAAAAATATATAGCTGCTGCCCGCGGCTTCGCGGGCGTAGTACCTTCATAAAAAGTAGCCTATGTCTTTCTCCAAGGTCCCATCTATGGCGCAGTGGACTAAGACAACCTCTCTGGCGCAGTGGACTAAGATCCGTCTGAGCCGCAGAAGGTTGCGTGTTCGATTCCCGCCGCGGGACAAATGTTTGAATGATCTGCAAGTATTTGTTTCGGGTCTGGGTGTTTCTATATATAATATGTATGTATTTACAAAAAAAAGTATATTAATATATATGTAGTATATCAGTCATGTGGCACCCATAACACAAGCTCTGCTTACTTTGGGGCCAGATGATGCTGTGTGAAATGTCTGGGATTATATATTATTATTATATCTATCTCTTTACCGAAATTCTGTAATGAGTTTCTTTCACGAACTTCCGTCACGTCATGAATGAACGAATTAGATGAACGTATGAACGAATGAATTAGATGAATTGCATGATATACAATAAAATGCTTATTATTTTTCCAGTTGTGAAAACTCGATAAAATATATTAATCATTTGTATTTGTTAATCACTAATAACATATCAATCTTGCTATCAATAATAACATACTACGATAGAAACTTCGTCTCAACCGAGTGTTCCACGACACTCATGCATTTTTTTTAAATACTGAGTCGGCTAAAAAGCGTACAGCTCACCTAAATGTAAGATTACTGTACCAGGAGGTATCACACGCACGTTGCTTGTCCTAGTTATAAGTTATTATGTCTGTTCGCTCACCAATGTCACTTAGTCCAGTGCCATTCAAACCTAGACACAGTAATGCTTGCACGCTACTTCTTGAAGGCAGCATATCTACCACTATGGACCACCAAGACGGACTCTTGCTGCAGAGTAGGACTCTACCAGGTGAAAAGTTTACTTTTTTATAAACAATAGATAATAACTCAATTGTATCATAAACTTTAGTTAGTTTTAACTTCTATATTTACGGCTTGTTACCTTAGGATTAAGAGGTGAAATTCAGTACATATTATAAAACCGATTCCCTCGGCGCGTCTCTCTGTCTGAACGCGATAAACTCAAAAAATACCGAACGTATTTCACCAATAATAATAATAATAATAATAATGCCGGACATTTCACACAGCATCATCTGGCCCCAAGGTAAGCAGAGCTTGTGTTATGGGTACCACATGACTGATATACTACTTAAATACATTTTTTTTCTTAAATACATACATATTATACATAGAAACACCCAGACCCGAGACAAATACTTGCAGAACATACAAACATTTGTCCCGTGGTGGGAATCGAACCCGCCGAACCAATGGACGCAGAGTTTCTTGAGCAAGGTGTAGGTGTATACTTCACACGTGCGAAGCCGGGACAGGTTGCTAGTATAGTATATAAGCTATCTATTTTAAGACCTCAAATCTATTCCCAATATAATCCATTAAGCCGTTGTTGTAATTGTTTTTGCAACAATGTTATTTAGCCTTTTAATAACTCGTTTTATCCAATCGTATATCAGCAATATCAATGTCAACCAAGATCCCATCGACATCTCAATCTTCCACCGATGACAGTCGAGATGCTTGAGATGTCCCGGTGACGGGTGGCGGGCCGACGGGCGCACCCTCGACGCGGGTGGCGCGCCAATTAGTGCCGGGATGAAACGAGGGATGCTGGGATTGTGTAGAAGCGATTTGCAACACTTGAAATGGGTTTGCTAAGAATCTCTTGTAACATGGACTACTTAGCAATAAGACCGCTTATTGTATTACATCAAGATATTTCTTTTTTATATCGATTATTATATCTTGCTAATAAAGTTGTATCACTTGTGTGAGTTAAAATGAAATTACAGTCTTTAAGAAACATTTCCATTGAAAAAGTTTTTGTACCTACAAATTGCAGGGGAAACCCGGAAACAACATTTTGATTATTTTCATAATAACAGTATTTATTTATTTATTCTTACGACGGTAAACGTCGTAAGAATAAATAAATACACAATCAATCAAACAATCGTTCAACAGTTAAATTAATTTTCTGTATTCATTGGATAGCGTCAATATCAAGGGCAAATAAGTTCAAATTGGCATTATATTTAGTAAGCGGACAGTCAGTCTCTGATATAAATATAATATAAATAAATTATGCTGGACATTTCACACAGCGTTATCTAACCCCAAAGTAAGCAGAGCTTGTGTTATGGATACCACATGACTGACACACTACTTATATACTTTTTTTAAATACATACGTTGTTTAGAATACCCAGATCCGAGACAAATACTTGTTGATCATACAAACATTTGTCCCCCTGCGGAAATCCGACCCGCAACCTTCTGGATCTCAGCCGAGCCTTGGCCCACTACGCCACAGACGTCGTCGTCATATGCGCGACGTTTTGTTTTGGCCTACACAAGTTCGATGGTAGTTAAATATACACATTAGATTTGCTCAAAAGCTCACGGATAAAGTATTACCCCTTTACTATAATGACATAATTAGCTAGCATGGCGCTAAAGTATGCTCAGTATGTTGACCATACATGGCAACGGATATAAGCATAATCATCATAATTAGCCTTCGTTCATCTATTGAAGATGATTTAGGCATCAGTCAAGTTACAGAGCAGTTATTTGTAATTGAAATCTTTCGTTCATGGATCCACTCCAGCAAACTGAGATGTGTGAAGTTTTCTCTCCTCTGACGCCACTCTGCCTGGGATACTGTTTGATAGCGCAGGCCTTCCTAGGTACTCACACTAACGACCTTGCCGACAAGAGCCGCAGGAAAGACGAGTCAGTACATGCGGTGTCGGTTCGGTTGCAGGTGCGTAACGGCTGGCACCGAGCCGGCTTGTTTCATGTTATCCTTCTCTGTTGCTAGCTCTTCTGTTTGTCAGCAGGGGGACTAACCCCCAATAATTTGAAGACTATTGCAGACAGTTCCACGTAGAATTCCTTACTCGAAGTGTTATTCAGTTCAGCAAATATCAACCCGATTTTACAGTCAGATGGCAACAGATTTATGCAACACTTTAGCTAAAGCTTGATTGTGACTATACCTATACCATGTTTAATCTAAATCCATTCTGACCTAATGTCGTGACTGAGCTACACATATACAAACCCTCGGGGTCGTGACGTCGAAGATTCTTACTACTTATTAAGATAAATAAGAAACGTTACTACAATTACTGGTACTAAGTACCTACTGAATATTTCTTCAAACAAACATTATTTTATCTAAACTAGGGAGTCAGTTCGTGTCTCGGACACTATAGTCCTTTGAGGGTCACTCACGGGTGAAAACGGACACCGCCTCTAACAAACCCTTGGGTAAACTAGTAAGTGCTCCGCTAACACAAGAATAAACCCGATAATAGTCAGCACGGTACGTTACATTTGTTTATTATTTTGAATGTTAGGAAAGTACTTTGTAATTCAATATTGTATGTTTTATCACTCGTAAGAATTAAATTTATCTTTGTGTATCTTTTATCTATGAACAAAAAGTCACAGGTATGGTAGACTTTGCCTTAGATCATTGTAACCTACGAGTACACTATTGTGTCTTGTGTCAGATGACAAGCAGACAAGCAACCGATGAATATTTAATTTCTATAGAGCCAGTATGAAGTCATCCACTCCCTGCGCAAACGTAAATATTTTTTGTGTCCAACTGCTTCCACTTAACACATACTCATTGACGATCAAAAAGTTTTCGGTGTCGGCAACTGGAAACTAAAAATCGTCAGTTGAAAACACAATCAACATAAACAAATTTTCTTACAATTGTACTGACGAAAAACAAGCAACGAATTGTACCAGTGGCCAGTAGTAACAACAGGCGACTGTGTCCGATCACCGCTACAAGACACAGCAACTACGGTTCCTAGTAATGGTGTGCCGTGTCGGCAACAAAAAGTGACTTCGTTTGCGCAGCGCCCAACATAATCTAACTCGATACAACTAACATCTTACTAACATAAATATTCGAATTATATTTAGTTATTTCTTGAATGTACAACAGATAACAAAGCATAATATTTGCCATAGTACTATTGACGTAATCGCTCTTGAGGCGAAATCAGAGGTAATTATAGAATGCTTATAGAAATCTATTTGATTGAGTATATAAAGTTTATGTCCATATTTCTAAAACAGCACTGATGCGCACCAGCATCTTCAGTATAGCTCCTTTTATCTACAATAAATTATACTCTCTTTATTGAGAGCATTACCAACTTCGTTGTTACAGAAAAAGCTGAGAATTAAATAATAAATGTTATTATACAATAAATAAGTTTATGACCGATAATTCTATTGACACCATGCCAAAGTAATGCAATTTTTCATTAATTGAATTCTCTTTGACTAGAACTTGTAATTTATGTGACATTTAAGTGAATTTTATTTCATTTTCTGTTTTAATGAAATTTTTATATAAATTTTTGTTATTATTAGTATGACATAAGCATTATTATTATACATTCAATATTTTTTCTTCCTTATTATTCTATTATTCTAAATTATTATATTTCTATTATTATTGTAACATTGTAAGCCATAAATCATTGCACGCCCATAAAGGGTAGATTATATTGAATCTATACAGTTTGTAACATCTTTTTAAACATGTAATAATGCAATAAATATACTTTGACTTTGGTGACATAAAATGGTGGAGGCCTAATATATTCCCAACAGAACACTACAAGATAACTTGTTAACAAACCTCAGAACAAATTCATTCAACGATCTGTGACTTCACCCCATCGCGGGGTAAGATCATAAGGGTAAGATTATTACAAGCGGAAGGAGGGATGATATCATAATTGATACAAGAGGGTCTCAGGTGCACTCCTGAAGCGGTCTTTAGACGGATCGTTACGTGCTCGAGAGGATCAACTGACAGATTCAATGTGCTTTGTCAACCGTTCCTACTCGTATCAAAGGAATAAAGACATGTTTCAACTGGAGCAGGGAGCAGCAGTAACTGCATATATCAAAACTCAACAACGAATGTTTGCAAAGATGATTTAAAACATCTTCGTTCTCGATCTGTGAAAACCTATTGGAAAATGTAAATCGCACGGACGTGATCTCTATAATGATATAGTTTAACCTGCTGCTTTCATGTCTTCGTATAGAATGAAGACAGCGGGATAGTTCATAGGCATCTACCTTTAGCATTAATCAAATCTTAACCTTTCCTTCTAAATCTTAACTTTTAAAACTATCATGGTTTTGCACATAATTTTCACTCAAAACGGGATATTTACCATTATATATTTCGGCACAGTTGCATGCGCCATGATCACGAGATAAACCACGATCACGTTTATCTCGTGATCATGGCGCATGCAACTGTGCCGAAATATCGAGAAGCAGAAAAACTCATATATCATGGTAAATATCCCGTTTTGAGTGAAAATTAAATCTTAACCTGTAAATTTAAATTTGTTATTTTGCTACTGTTGGTTGTTAATCATCAGACCCAACTTGTCGGACGACGTCAAAACTGAAAATCTTGAGATTAAAACAAAGTTTCCAGCTGAGTAATGTTGTTACTCGACATTGACGACCTCTGTGGTGCAGTTGACCAAGGCCCGGCTGATACGCAGACGGTTGCGGGTTCGATTCCCGCCGATGGACAAATGTTTGTATGATCTGCAAGTATTTGTCTTTGGTCTGGGTGTTTCTATGTATAATATGTATGTATTTATAAAAAAAACGTATAAGTATAAGTAGTATATCAGTCATGTGGTATCCATAACACAAGCTCTGCTTACTTTGGGGCCAGATGATGTCGTGTGAAATGTCCGGGATTATCTATTTATTATTTATTCGAAAGGTATAAAGAAGGCCTGGGCGTGATTCGAGACAAGTACATTGGCCGAATCTCGAACTTTTCCTTGATCTTTGATGTCACTTTTTAGGGTGCTAGAAAAGCTTTTAGAAGCTCATTTTTTTTAATAAAAATGAGCTTCTAAAATAACTGCATATCTCCGTTCCTTAAACAACGTGTCACATAATAAAACCCACGTGTCGGCTGTCTTCGTGTGGGTAAACTTAACTCACGTGGTAACACTCGGCACTCACTCGGATGGAACCGTTTCTACAGAATGTGGATAATTGAGGAGGAAGTAACTCAGGATGTGGAAAGTTGAGGAATACTGGTTTTAGTTGAGGGGTGTCGTTTCTAACAGATGAACTGTAAATGACTTGTGGTGCTGGTATCTAGTGGATGGGTGACCACAGAAAAGTTGAAAAGTTATTGTGGTATGGGCATCTCATGCGGAGGGAAAAAAACATGTTACTAGAATTGTGATGGATTTGAATGTGGATAAATTAAAAGCGTAGTGGTAGGCTTCTTCTTCTTCTTATCGTGTCACTAGTTATATCTAACCAGTGTGGTGAAAGGAATAAAGTGCGCCTCAGAGGCTCCTTTCGTGCACTTAGGTAAGCTTATGAAAAGATGGATCGATTGTTTCAAAGATGACAGGCGTAAGAAATCTGTGACTAATGAGATGATAGATGAAAGTGGAGAAAAAGAACCAGTACCTACTACCAGTTGTCCAGGAAGATACATATGGGTGATCACAGTGGCCATCTGAACGCTTTCGTGCTTCGGAGGGCATGCTATGCCGCCAACGGCTATTGCAGTCGTTAGGCCATGACGGAAATATCGACTTATTACTGAACTTTGTCACAAATTACCCCTGACTAAGAAGAAGAGCATAGTTGAGTTCGAATATCTCAATAAGAAGTGAGGAATGTTGAACGAGTTAATTAAGGCGTATCCACACCTTGGATTACGGCGCGGGCGAGTGGCGTGCCGAATCGCACCTGTCTGCGCCTTTTGTGCAGCAGCTTATTTATAACTTTATAACGAAATATTCATATTTATATTAACGTATTAATTCAAAAATTTTTATAAACATTGCCACGGCCAGCCGGATCTTAAAACTGTTTATAAATATGTCCCATAAACTGTCTGTTTTTAAGTTAGATGAAACAGCCCGAGCACATAGGGGTTTTTATGTGACTTTATGGAAAATATAAATTAAATAAGCACTAAAGTACAGATAACATGGTTTGTTATAAAAAGATTCAACTTCTGTTACTGACTGTACAGAGTGCATAAAAAAGTGCGGTGCTACAAAAACATCAAAGAGTAACAAAATTGAAAGGTTATGAAACACAACACCGCTATGGGCCCACAATTATGTCGGATACTATATTAACATTGTGTTAGAAATTATATTAGATTACTCAATTATTTGCGGCTCGGCTTATTAGTGCGAATGACGCGGTAGTACGGGGCATAGAGTTACGAAATACATAGACAGGACAGTGGTTAATTGTAAAGAAAGATGGCAACTTATCATAAATAGGTATTCTTTTTCTTAACGTGTTACTAGTTCTATCGAACCTTGAATACGTGTCTTCAAGCAAATATCAAATGAGTAGGAATGCATACCTACTCATTTGATATTTGCTTAGCTCAAAAACACCTGGGTAATAGTTATTTTATTGAAATTGAGTTGAGAGAGTTCAATATCTGTAGATTAAATATTGCGCGACTCGTCTCCAAATGCCCAACGCAACCAGCAACAAAACTAGTACGTCCTGTGAACTTAAAAATATTATTTAACAAATATTAGTGCACTTCGTATGCGTTGTCATTCTATGCGTACACAATACACACAAAACTTTTTCTTCACACCAAAGGTGTTATAATTTGAAGGTAGATACCGTTCAGCATTGTCGGCAGGCTGTCATTAGCGGTTGCGCTGGCGCGGCGCCACGCCCCGCCACGCCGCCGCTGCCTCTAATAAACATATCAACTTCACAGAGCTGAACGCGAAACAATACGCTTTTTGTTCGCTAATAAGGCATATATTTTGGGCAACAATGGAATAGTGACTTTGAATTTTGTGTGATAATACCGACGTATTTTATTAGTTTTATTTTTTATTTTATCTAGAGTTTTATATGTATGTGGTTCTTTGTCACGGTGATACTTCTTGGGGGACTTTATATGTACAATATGTGCAAAAATCATTCTTCTCACTCACCTAAAAACTTCATAAGGTATATAAATAAAATCCCGTCGGTAAACTTGTCCTTTGGGCTGTGCTCTGTTAGTGAAGGTTCTTCTACTTCTGATCTTCCTATATGGTATCTGTTTTGATGACAATTTTGCCAATGACATGTGTGATTATTTTGTTATAATAATAATAATAATAATAATAATTCCGGACATTTCACACAACACCATCTGGCCCCAAAGTAAGCAGAGCTTGTGTTCTGGGTACTACATGACTATACTACTTATATACTTTTTTTTTGTAAATACATACATATTATACATAGAAACACCCAGACCCAAGACAAATACTTGCAGATCATACAAACATTTGTCCCGCGGCGGGAATCGAACCCGCAACCTTTTGCGTGTCAGTCGAGCCTAGGCCCACTGCGTCACAGAGGTCGTCAAAGTCGTACAATTCTCAATGCAACTTAAGTAAACGTTTAATTCAATTGTTTACACTTGCGCTAATTAAGATTAAAATTACGCCGAGAGCAGAGAATTCTCAAGACAACAAAAAAAAAATTAGTTTATAAGAGCTTTGTATGTTACTTTTTAAAATGACCAACGAAAAATCTTCTCGAAGGAACTTTCAAACCTCAAACAGAAAATCCGCTCAAACGTGACTCTTTTAAGATAATCTATTGACAACTATCGATTTCTGTTTACGTAGATTTGCATTGAAAGCGAAAACAGCGTTGACAGACAACAAAAGGGTTATTATAAAGAATAATAGATTTGTGTCGCAAAAGTTCCTCGCCCACCCACGAGACACCTAATTATCTCAAAGACAGATGTCGATGAAAGTGAACGTTTCTTCTCAAAAAATACTCAAAAACATCAATACTAAGCGCCGACGGATTACGAGACACGGATTGAGACAAATTTAGAAACGCGAAAACCAGCTCTATCTCTTTGTGTTAACGTCGTATCTGCGCTGATTTAGGTCTTAATCTTTGGCGATGTTTCGGTGCATATAATAAATTGACTATCTATTCTATGTAAACGGCTTAAAGTTTGAATTTGCTTGTGTGGTATATGTTGGGTGCAGTTTTTGTGCATTTCATTGGCAATACTTGTCAATAGACAATACGTCACGATGACAAAGCGACTGATCCAAGTTATTTATTCATGGCGGATTATTTTGTGAGGATTTATTTATTTATCCGTCGGAGAAAGGACAGCGCCGAACTCGGCACGCATCGGCTCCTAATCACTTTATTTGGGGCCAAAATGCCCCGAATTCTTTTTCTGATCTTGTTTATTTCAGATCTTTGTTGGGGTTTAAATTGCCCATGAAGTTTTGTTGTGCACGTAAATAAGTACTTGAGTCTGTCCGATTGGGACCACCATGACGAGCTTGAGGTTTTGGCAGCTGCTATTCAGTTGTATGACGCACTGACAGATTTGACATTTGCGTTCTTGGTGTGGTTCAATTAGGCATATGTTCTTTGTATTTTAAGTGATCAAGTTATAAGCATTAGGTGGAGACAGGCAAATTTGTATATTAGGAGGTTTAAGCGCGCTTTGGGCAACAAACATTATGCCGAGAAATATATTTTGTATCTACTTGTAGGTACCCAGATTAATGACTAAAATTATCAAAGTTCGTCTAAATCCATTCAGCCGCTGCGATAGAGCGCAAACATTGTCAAATACAAAAAAATACCACACTACATTCACTGTACGAGTATACCTGGGTCTTGGTGTTTCTATGTATTATAAAAAAAGTATTTAAGTAGTATATCCGTCCTGTGGTACTCATAACACAAGTTCTGCTTACATTGGGGCCAGATGATGCTAACCACAATGTAAGTAATGTCCTGTGTGAAATGTCCGGGATTATGTATTTATTTACCTAGGTATTTTTGGTAGGAGTGAGTGGAGTTGTGAAGCCTGGCATTTTGTACATTGTATGATAGACAGGAGGTAGGTCGTCATTGATGATGACGAGACAAACTGGCATCACTCTAAGATTTGGTTGTTCGACATCAGACTGTGAAGTTATCATCTTTCAACGTGTGTATGGAAAGATAATCGACTACTTAACTCTTAATATCAGAATTACATAATTGCAGTCAAGCTAACATTAGTAGGGTCTCTTTTATTAAGTACCAGTTTTAATATATAGTTTTGATCTGCTATAAAGCTAATGAGATGGCCCCAGCACCAGCATCAGCGACGTATATTGTAATAATGAGCACAATAACATTATTAATTTCTGTCGCTAAGCGCGGCTTCATGTAATCTTAGATGGGTGATCGTAGGGGGACCATGTTTTAATGGAAAACTAAAAAACTCATGCCAAAAAAGGTAATATTTTAGGGTTAAACTTTAAAACTATAACTACTGGTGCATAATGTCTTTCGGGACCGACTGTATTATTTCGACATCTGCCCTATTGCTATCACACTAATTTTATTAATTGTGTGTGTAAGTTTGTAACTTCTCGCTCAAACGGCAGAACGGATTTGGATGAAACTTAGAATAAACTGTGGCTTGAAATAGCATAAAAAAGTATTTTGATATAGGAACCACGCGGCAGAATCTTTTCTAAAGCAGGTATTTTATTAATTATCCAGTTCGTTATTTTGAGGTATGTTTCCATTTATTTATGCATTGCATATAAATTTATAAGTATAAGCTAATTAAGATTTAAAAACAATAAAGGAAACCTATTTCATTTTATAAAATTACGATTTTGATGAATGAGACCAATTGGAATATATATCCTCTCACATAAAAAAACAGAATTTTTCAAATCGATTCATAAATGACGGAGATATGAGGTAACAAAGGTTGAAAAAAACAACCTAATTGAGATCCTCCTCTTTTTTCTGAAGTCTGTTATAATGGCGTATATCGAGATTGATATACCTATTTTAATACTACTCGTAGCAATGAAGTAAAATTATTCGAAGGAATGTTGTTTCAGATTTTAGAATCAGTTTTCGTATTGCACAATGATTACACAATGTTGACCAATTATATCTCTTAATTACTTTGTTATCATTTTATATAAACACTGAACAGTGAGACACCCGCTATTTTGTTCGTATATCATTTTCATTATCTTTGACCCCAATTACCAACCTCTAAGAAGTTGAAGTTCTAAAACCCCTTTGCGTTTGCCCCTCTGAAAGGGAAATTCCCGTGAATTTCTAGATTAAACAGTTTAATCAACACCCAATCAAAATATTAGTCAGTCAGTCAGTAAAATAACTACTCTATATTATCATAATTACTTAGATTAGGGAGAATTTATAATTATCAATGCGCAAATATTTATAAACAACTTGAGCAATAAAATTAATTATTTTGATTCGTTATTTTTTCGTGGAAACCAAAACAACAAAGCGTGTTACATAACAATACTTTACAAAATAATATTTATGTTACTTTGTGGGGAAAAATATTTAAAAACTTCAACACCTATTCAAAGAAGAAATGTGAGAAAGAAATTAACATAAATTTGGGTATTTTTAGAATTCTTACTCTGCTCTTTATAAAAAAAATGATTTTATAATTAAGTATAAGATAACCTTTTGTTATCTTATACTAATATTTTACGTTTAGTTAATTAAAACTGTTAAAATGAAAATAAATAAAGCTATTTTAAAAATATATGTACATTTAGAAAGAAGTGTTGTCACCTGAAGGCGGTACATCAAAGTGCCGCGAAGGGACACCGCGTGATTACGATAATCGCGCGCCGTCCTCGCCTGTTACTGTCGCCTTATAAATTGAAATAAAGCTGCCATTGAAGGAGCGACTTTTTGATCGTTGGCTACAATAGAATAACTACAAAACGCAAAATCTCGTAGAAAAGCTACGGCTCCCTAGCTAATTCGACGTAGTAGTGCTACGAGCGTAGAAGCGTTGCTACAACATCTACGCGTCATTTTTTACTATATTGGGTAGTATTATATTGAGTATTAACTTGTATGCTATACGACATGACAGCCTAATCCAGAACATCATAGAAGAAAGAATGGAAGAGAGGTAGAGGAAGGTAAGAATTCATAATTCATAATTAATTTATTGTGGAACATAGGTATATTACAGGTTTTATTATTTGGTAAGTTTGCTATGCTACCATTTGATAAATGGTGTACAATATTTTCTAACAATGTGAGACATTTATAATAAAAAACTAGGTAACATAATAATAATTCAATATAAACGTCACTTAGGAATATTATATAATTCAATTTATGTCATTTTATTAATTCAGATACGTTATAAAAACATTTAGCTTGTAACCAGGTCTTGAGTTCCTTAACAAATTTATTTAATGGTAATTTCTGGTAATAGTCAGATATGGAATTATATACATTTCCGCATATTGCATAGCTACTATTTATATACATACTCGTCTTTGGAACTTTAGGCAATACAATTCTGTCCTGGTTTTTTGTGCTTCTATGATATACCTCACTAGCTTTAACAAACAGTTGATTGTGCTTTCTAACAAACAAAGCAGACTCCAGGATATACATACAAGGTAGTGTGAGAATATTTAATTGTTTAAAGAGTGATTTGCATGATTCCCAGGATTGAATAAAGTATGAGCCAGATTAAAGAGAATCTCGCTGTCATGTTGTATAAAGAAGTCAAGCAGGCTGTTTTTGTGAGCATAATGGAGATAGCTGTATCAGTAACGCTTTTAAAGCTCTCAAATTAATGATGATGATATTGGGTAACTGTTTCAAGACTTGCTATTACACGTAGTTGAGAGGCACATTTTTTTATATTTTGATCACATTGTAATCTTTTACATACTACTTTCGTGTGGGTCAGAGGCTGACTCTGATGATCGAGTTAAAAGACCTTCCAAGATACTACAGCTTAACGTTTACCCTTCAAAGCATGGAAGCGCTAATACGAAGTAAAATCTTACATTTAGAAATAATTTATCTTAAGAATATTAGAGCGCCAAGAAAGATCGATAAAGTAGTTCGTGGCCACTAACGTGTCGCTCCGTGAATGTCTGCTTTAGCTCCGCATCGGTATAAAACTGTTCTTTATGCCTTTTATTGAAATTAAGATGTTCTAATGTGTTATATTACAAGCCAAGGATTTTACGCTACGCCTTGGTTTAATGTCTTCTGAATGATTCAGTCTGTTTTTTATCCGAAGAAAACGTACGGTCTATCTGGCGGTAACAGGTTACTATTACCGATGTACGTATGCAATACCAAAAGTAACACACGCGCATTTACGATCTTAGTGGTATTTTTTTATTTGTCCAGTAATTTCACTTGCTTTACGTGTTTTAAATTAAAACACTTGAATGTTTCTTTCAGTTAATTCACGTCAGTTATCATTGTCTGAAAGTGTACCAACGTAAATCTACTCCAAAGTGCTTATCTTGGAAACACAGAACATTTGATTTTAACATCATACAAAATTAAATACTTATCCCGACATACGTCTGTCTGGGTATGTAAATTTGACCTACACCTTTTTTATCTATTTTTTATTATTAATATGTGATGTACTTGACATTACTTCCCTAAACCTAAAAGATTAACATAGTCCAACTAAATAATCTAATATAAAACGCATGAGTACTCGTAGATACTTTTATGAACATTTGAAAATATTTTGAATGAACAATGGTACCCTTATCAGGGTCTAACTGCATGTAATAAAGTTATCTGTTTATGTTACAGCTAAAGTTCGAATCCACGGTAACGCATTCAACATCTAGTTTTTAGACTAAAATTATATGAACTAGATAAATAATTGATTCAGGCGTGACTTTGTTGAAAACCATTACAAAACATTAAACAAATGTTTAGTACTATTCGGACAATCTATTCCTAATGTGTTAGACACGATGCAGACGCATGCACCTCTGTCTCGCCCGCTATTGAAAAGCCATGCAAAGCATTAATACAAACAATACTATTGCAAGATTGGCGAAATAGTACTAAATATTTGTCCATCTGTTTTATATGAACAGTTAATTTTTAAACTATGTAGGTTAAACTGTAAATTCAATATACCTAGTTATTTATTTTTAAATAGTTTATTTCCGCATTTTTGACTGCAAAGTACGTTGATAAAAGTTATTTATCTAAACTAAGTTTTATCCAAATCGGCTTAACTTATATTGATTAACAAACTTATACATTATTATGATATTATTATTATTATGACTTACGATATTAGTAGAATCAAATAAATATTGATAAGTTCTTTATTTTTGTTTGTATCTACAGCGTATAAAACAATATCATTGTTTATTAATATTTACTAGAGTTTATCATTGTTATCTTTTCGATTTGACGATGTTGCGACTGTTATAAAAACAAACATAAAAACTATAGATAAGCTAAAACCATTACGCACTTAAATACTTAAAATTCACGACAACAATACTGGTCATTAGTCCAGAAGAGAAAAATATTCCCAATGACACTACTGTTTGGTAGTTTAGTAGTGTCGTTGGTATGGAAGGGAATTATAACTATTTGTTATAAATTTCTTTATTTATTTATTTGAAATTTGACTTTGGATTTAGTGTTTATAAACTGAATGTCAAAAATTGCATTAATTGAAAACAATGCGTACAGAATATTATTTACGAGTACTTTTCTTATTATTTTTAGCGACCAACATCAGTGGGTATTAAATAAAAGAACTTTTACAGAAAAAAGTGTAATAACTGGTGCAAAATATAAATTCAAAGTCGTCTTTGAATCGCCGTACTTACATACTAGAATTTAGCTTCCATTTCTAGCTTCTGCCGCGGCTTCACATACTTGAATAAAGGATTTTTACTTAGAAGTATTAGTATTCTTAAATAACAAAGTTAACCGAAATTCCAACTTTATCAGTGTCACAAGGAAGCGACGCACTCCACTGCTAATGTGTGGGTTTGTGATGTCGCGCGGAAATCTACATTATTGTCACCCTATAAAACCATAATTCGCCTTACTTTCAATTATAAAGCCATATACATAAGGTTCAAAATCCATTGCGAATTTGGGTGTGATTTTGATTTTTACAGTAAAGATCTGTATTGTATTGAATAAAAGCGGGAGACCGTAAGGAATTAGTCCACATTGATGTCACTCTATTGTCAGTCCGTCCGTCTGTCATTTGGACGTTAAAATCAAGTTCTTCTCTGCTTATGAATAAATATTATACTTACCGACATTTATATTTATTTTTAACAACTTTATTGTGTTCCGTCCTTTTCAGCTACATTATTAGGTTTTATTAAATTGGCATATACAATTTGCCGATGTAATTACTAGCTGATGCCAACGGCCGTCCCTAAGATACAAACTATCCTCATACTAAATTTCGTCAAGATCTGTTCAGCCGTTTAGCCGTGAAAAACTAACAAATAGAGATTAGAAATTAGAAACAGAGATACTTCAGATTTTGTTAATAATAATATTGAGAAACATTAGACGGATAAACAAATATTTAGGTACTATTCCGCCATTTTGTTAAAAATAATATTGAGAAACATTAGACAGATAGACAAATATTTAGGTACCTACTATTCCGCCAATTCCTCAAAATTTCGAATTTCTATCCGCTTCAATCGCTCCGCAACTAGTCTGCAGAGAAGAGTCTCGGTGTTTTTTGTCCAATTTAGTTTTTGAGGAATAAATTGGCGGAATAGTACTAAATATTTGTCTATCTGTTTAATATTTTCTAATGGATTTCTGAAAAGTCACGCTTGAATCATCTACCAAAATAATATTGTTAATTATTAAACCTTGTGTTTTAATGCTAGTTATTGTTTCCAGAAGCCCAAAAATTATAAACCCAGATAACTTAATTAGTAGGTAATTAAGTAGGTGCGAGTGTGACCGCGCTTTTAATCAATCGTTGCGTGTGAAGAGACCATTAGCTTTATATTACTTTTTAAGTGTACCTATCCAAAATATTATTATGTTATTTATTGTCATTGTTTTAACATTTTTTTAAGTGTGTTGCTGCCTTTTTTAATACATGGTGCCTTTACAAAAGTGATATTAAGAGGCTTGACGTCTTTCACATGAAATGTCTAAGATCAATACTTCGGATAAGGTGGCAAGATCGTGTACGTTAATCTGAAATACTTCACCGGACGGGGATGACTGGAATTGAATCTCTGCTTATCAAGGGTCAGCTTAGGTGGTGTGGAGATCTCGTGCGGATGAGTGACACTAGGTATCCAAAGTTGGTATTCTTCTCAGAACTTGCTCAGGGAAAGCGCAAGCCTGGTGGCCAATTTTTGGGCTAGATGAAGGATGGATGGATGGATGTCTTAAAACGCCATTTATCATCCTGTGATATACCCTGTGATGTTGGAAAAAGCTTGCACAAAGACAATCAGAATGGCGAAGCATCGTCCACAAGGCAAGGGTGCAATTCGAAGGTACTCGTTTGGAACATCTTGATGCTAAGCGCCTACAGCAGAACAAAACCCAAATCCACTTACAATTACACCTGTAACTCTTCTGGCCAGCTGTACTGTGCATCCTGTAATAGGATATTTAAAACCAAATTCGGTTTTGCGAGTCATATTCGCTCTCATAATAATAAATAATTTACAATCTTCGTGCAAAGGTTCGCCATCGACGGATACGTCGCGGAGGACATCATCATCATCATCATAATACATTGCAAAAGTTCTTATCTAGAACATTATATTTAATTTTATACCTAGTTTACTTATTTCATTGGACCAAGGGTGCAAGTACCCAAAATAAGACTTGACCTCTCAAACGAGAACTCACCACCTTCCTCTATCCTTCTCAGATAGAGAAGGATAGAGTCTCGCAGTCTCGCTATTATTTTAATAAAAATCTCGCATCACGATGTGTGTCCGAGATAAACACCAAAACTACATTTTTTAATGTAATAAGTAAGATTGGATTGTTTTTATCTCGAATATTGACCTCAATATTAAAAAGTTTAGTGTAATATTGGTTCATCGTATTAGAACTACAGATCCACAGCAACGCGTGGCCGGATCAGCTAGTGTGTGTATACAAGTAGGTATATCATAACTTATTATATTTTTAGATTTTAACAGTGAAACCTGAAGGCCGTATTCCAGAACCTTAATCAAATTAAAATCTATACACTCACGGTATAAATTACGGTCAGTTATTCACGGTCAGTTTTTAATTCATAACTGTCAAAATAATCCATGCATAGTTTAAATACAATTTTGAAAATACGGATAATATGATTCTCCCAGTAATACTTATAAAAATTGAACCATAATCCAACCCTAAAATTGAGACCCAACAATTTAAGTCTACCCTCAGGCTTTTAAAAATTCCCGTTAATTCCCCGCAGCTAACAGTTTCTGTAAAACAGCTACAATGGTAGGTACCTAAGCATTATACTAAGCATGTGTGCAAACATAATTCGATCTACATCGGCCGACCCAGATAAGGGTGCACACAATACGCCTAATTGTGGAGTTTCAAGACATGAGAGATAGCGGGAGCGGGAGCGGATGCCCATGGACAAACAGACTTATAAAATGGTCTTGCTTCGATAGTTGTACAAGCTAAACACAGTTGTATTTAATACATGCACAAGGAGCAATTTGAATCGTCTGCGGTGAATTTAGTTAACGATGCCAATATGTTCTATAAGATAATCGATCTGCTATATTGCGTGTTGCAAATGATTAGACTTGATATATAAATAATATAAACATATATATAATAATACAATATTGTCTAGTGGTATTACATTATTGAATTATGATTTATTAGCTACCCGTCCCGGCTTCGCACCGTTGAATACACCTAAAACATTGATGAAAACCGTTTAAATTCGTTTGCTTGTTTTTAAGTTTATCGCGTTCAGACAGACGCGTCGGGGGTACTTTTTTTTATTATACGTGCTGATGTGTACAATTCTTTATGCTAGTTATGATAATTTCACGAGCCAGCCATGTAGACTTTACATAATATATGAACATGCAAGTTGTCAGCCATGACACAAAGTTATGCCTTCGTTTTTACTGACTTCACACATATCCGCTGCCGCTTATATTTAACACCATTTTTTTAAATATGATTCTTCTCTAGATCCGTGCTGTGAAATACAACATTTACAAATATTTGGCGGCGAGTGCGCCTGCGCGGGGAGCCCTGCGCCTGCGCCCGAGGGACGCACGCGCACACATCCACTAACTGAGAGGTCCTGGTAGGAACCTATTGTAAGAGGGTGATATATATTTTCTATTTAGGAAATAGGTTCATATACAAATGATAATATGCCAGTCTTGATAAGGCCTACATATTTGAGCATTTTGGAGTCGAGACCCTGGGCCCGTGGGGAACAAGAGCCCACCGCGTTTTCAAAATTATTTCAGGGCGTCTGGTAGATACTTACATTGCGTGACCCAAGAGCTCAGCGAATTAGCATTGCCATTCAACGTGGCAAAGCCGCTACAAGTGTCTTGGGAACGCTGCCACCTGGTAGGGATCGGGATCAGTTGCGCTATCTATAGATTGTTTTAAACGGTCCTTATATAGCTCAACTGTTTCACATGTATTTTATATTATTGTGTATTGTTCTGTACATTTCATTTACTTACAATTATTTATGTAAATGATAATGGAGATGGCGCATCTTGCCTAGGTTCCAGAGATATTTTCAGCGGGGCTTCTATCAGTCCTAGCATCGCAGAACCAATTTATTTGTTCTGTGCCTAGCACGCACTAGCGTATTAACCGCGTGGTTTAAACCGCACTATTCAAAAGTATTTTCTGAAGTACGTATCAACGTGGATTTCTCCGCTAGTGCGTGCAGGAAATATTCGCCGCGGAATAATTCTACGCCTAGGAGGACTATTTCATTATATTTTATGTTTTGTAATATTAAATTAACTTGTATGTTACATTTATTTACAGAAATTTACAACAAAATTAATTAGACGTGTAACAGTTGAGCTGTCTAAGGACCGCTTACAACGATATATCCCTAAATAGCTCCACCTAATAATTGTATAAAAGGTTGAAGTTCATATTGTTGAAGTCAAAACTTCTTTTAGCGCGGTACGCATATTTTTAGATGAGGGAAAACCTCTGGACTCGCGAAACCGTTACCCAGACGCAACCGGCTGCCGCGCTCGCCCCATTTGATTATAAATTCACATGTTTACAGTCTACTTTTGTATGGAGAAGTTTACTGAGTTAGGTTCTTTGATATATTATCTACATTCTGAACAAAAACATATAAGAATATTAAATGTATTTTAAAGTTTCTAATAACTAATAAAATACAATTCATAAATAAAATGCAATTCATAACCCAATAACCCAATAACCCAGTACCCATCTAAAAAATGTCTAACGCGCCAAAATAAGTTTAAACTTCTTTCGGCACTCCCGGAGTGCAACCGTTTTTTTATTTATTTATTTATTTCTCTCACATAGGTTTAATACATATTTGGCTTATCGTTAAATCAATGGTCTTATAACCTTTGATATAACAAAAGATAACGAAGTGCTCATGGCACTGCTTGCCTAGTTTACACGGCAATATTCATCGGTATCATTATTTAGGATAGGAGACCGTATCATTAACAGTTTTCATGTAAGCATAAACACCTTTTCGGCTAACGTTAAGACACGACGGAGATCTTTTTGCAGCCTCAAACTGTCACCTGAGTTTGCATTTTATCTCGTACGTCGTTATTTTTATTAAACCCGAAGCCAGTAAATTTACATCCAGTCTTATATAAACACGTCAAAACACATATCCATTCAGAACTAGTCACTTATTCATTTATTCATTTGACATGGTAGCGTTCAATAAACAGAAATTACAATATTTTTTATACAATTTAGTTACGGTTATAAGACACATGTGTGCGTAACACACATACGGCTATAAAAACTGCGTGCGCGCATCGGTAGGGTAAAAAATATGGCCGCAGAAAATCATATTTCAAAACGGGTGAAATGTATTGTTAATAATGAAATAAAAATAATTCATATTGTAAGTATCCCCATGCTTACAATGTACCCCATAGCAACCCTTCGTTATTGTGGCTAGGAGCCATGTTGGATAACATTGCCAGCGTGACTAAATGTTACATGTGCGTACGCAGAAACTTACTAGAAAACATTATACGTTATGATTTTTTTACAATAACTTAAACATTTATTAATCGTGTAACGTTACATTATTATTATTATTATGTAACTAAATATACCTACAATGAGGCTACAGACTATTTCGTCGGAAGACGTGGAATCAAACCCACACCGTAACTACGACTAGGCCTAGCTGTACCTAAGTACTATGTTATTCTGTGACCTAGAGCTAGGTAGGTACCACCCGATCGACTTTTTATCCGACTTCAAGAAAAGTAGGAGGCTCTTAATTCAGTTGTATATTTTTTTTAATCGGATTTTACTTTTAGTTTTTTAAACGTAATTATTAAGGCTGCAAGTCCACCAAAAGCTTGTCTGCCTATTTTACCTTTTTTTTTGCTAGATACATATTGTTTATTTCGTTTAGAACCTGACCACAGTTATTCTTATCCTTACTGACCTCGGAGGCCTATATTGGCCTATTACTCATGTACTTTTACCGTGTATAGGTATATAAAAATGTCTACTAAGTTCTCATATTTTATGCGATCCTGCCAAAAACAGTAAGTAGATTATTAAAATTCAATGATTTATTCGAAATCTTCTAACATCAGTCATCGCAACACAATACACTCAAATTGTAACAAATGTGCTACATAAAAGTAATCAAAGAAATAGCTAACTCATTGATTCACTTCCGACCAAATGACAATATCATACGTCCTATGTACATTAGGTACACAATACATTACCGGGTTCATTCGAGAAATCAATTCGCGTGAGTATGTGCACTTGTAGTACAGTCGACCATAGATTTTTATTGGCGCTAACTTTAGCTCATTTTCGAAGTTCGTAAGAACCAAAGTACGAGGATCAGTTGAAATCGTCTTATCTTATACGCGGTGAATTTAGTGTATTTGGACACAGATCTCATTGCCAATCGAATCGAAGCCGATACCATCACTGGTTAAGATGGGTAGGCATATCTTGTATTGTGAAGGAAGTCATGTATCAAGAAGGGTGATGGATTTGAATGTGCAGGGATGTACGAGTTCAGAAAGATAAAGAAAGACAAAGAAATGAACTAGGGCAACACTAAAACAAGTAGAGGTATTATCCTAAGTACATTTCATATTATCAGTATAATATAGAAGTAGATGTAAGCCTAAGAAAAGAAAGACGGACTGTGTGAAAGATAAAAAAATATACAAATAATAAGCAGCGGTGAGAGAACACCAGTAAAACAGCCATTTTATTAGTTTCTTTATATAAAGAAGTTATATGAAAAGCATCTTTTGAGATAATGAATGGGAGTGTGAAGGAAAATAACCAGTTGTGCCGACCTCACCTAGTGGGATCAGGGAGATGATGATGACCATCACCTGATTCATCGCAAAAATGTTCGACCAATGTTACATACAATTAACTTTTCTGTCATATATTCGAGTAGTTGACTGTACAGTTGTCAGCAGTGAAACGACAGGGTAGGTGTTCCACAGGGTCGTCCACGGAAACATGGTGATTTATTTAATGGCGCGTACACACGGGCGGCTTTGTGCGGACAGACAATGCCTCTAAATTGAGATGTCACATTTGCCACGCATTCTGGTCGGCGATTCGTTCAAATCTGTGGGACCGACAACAAAAACCTTAGTAATAGATAAATAAAGTCAAATACCGCAAGCAATACTAACTGAAACCTATTATAATCCCCCGCAGGCTCTATAGCTTATAATATAAGGGTGATAATCGATTGTGAGAACGGTATGATCGAAGTTGTAGCTTTGATCATAAATCATTAGTTTTTCGCTAAGGGTTGCCGCCGATGTGCGCCTACCCTAAAATGGCTATATCGTTTTTGATGCGGTATAACTTATGTTTTATTAACAATAAAAACATGCAATAAATTAGAACTTATTCTACGGTTTATAGTTACTTATAGTGAGAGGATTTTAAAATGTCTTGTTATAAATTCAATTAAAAAGCTAATAGTCAATGTGTTCATTTTTAATCAATTGTATCAACAATTTTTGAAATAATTACACAATAATATTATAAGAAGTATTAAAAGAAGGCGTATTAATGAAAAGTTAATTTTGTGGCATAAAAGTTCAGTTAAAGTATGTACTTAGACAACATGTCGACCGTATGACAGCAAATTTAGTTGTCTCTCAGGATAGGCACCGTCTTCTTCTTCTTCTTCCTTTAAGGCATGTATCATAATGTCAATTTTGCCAATGTCAAGTGTTTATATTGTTTATAGTATGTCACAAAGAGAATCTTGTCGTTCGTCATTTGTTATTTTATATAAAATGGTCCTTTCATATAAAATAACTACGGATTAGTTTTATTCGAATCACAAAAGACACAACAGTTTAATTCCAATTACTCACACCCTAGTCAATAACTCTAGCTCTATTTAAATAAAAACACCAAAATCATTTATAGAACCGGATATAACGTTTAAAACGCTTCTATAACGGTTGTCTTCGAGACGCTTAAACTTTGCATTCGTCATTGTCAAAATCATATTCAATTAGCAAACATTGATTGATTCAACATTATTTGATAAAGCCTTCTGGCTCATGAAAAAACTACTGAATGTATCTATTTAGAATTAAATTATTCGAGCCCTTGGATAAATAAATATGTATGTTGCCTTACAATCATAGAATATGAAGAGACATATTGATATCACTCTTAGTTTTGGTTATACAATATGAAACGGTGGAGAGATCATCCATCGACGTTTGTATGGAAAGTTAATTGACTTTAAATATGAATAAATTTATAAATATTGGTGGACAATGCACACAACACCATCTAGCCCAAAACTAAGCATACAGCTTGTATTATGATCACCAGATGACTAATAAAATACTATTATATCTGTAAATACAAACTTATGATACTAACACCCAGACACAGAACAAACACCTGTGATCATCACACACATTTTTATCCTGGGAAGGAATCGAACCCTCGACCTACAGCGCGGAAAACAGAGCTACTACCAACTTAGCTGTCAAGCCAGTCAATCTTAAAGTTAGCTTTGTTTATCATAGTCGTTGACTTGTCATTAAGAATTTGGTCTGCGACCACAAGCTGTATTTACTTCTCCTACTTCTTCGGTTGAGTCAACTCTATAGGGCGATTATGGAACTCTTGATGGAACAATCGGCATCAATGTCTGTCAATTTCATTATTTCAATCGGCCGATTAGCAATCCGCATTATTTCAATCATATACTGTGTATTTAAATGCGTAGTACGCTGAACACGGTTTCTACCACAATCATACTTTGTAAATTGGTCGAGTTATGCATAGTTTGATACCAACTTCACATTGTAACTAGCGATAGAAGCCGATACAAATCGCATCCGTAATACCAACTCATCAATAGTAACTGAAAACTATTAGTATCAATGTTTTGATAGTATCAAAGTTCCATAATCGCTTATTACTTGTGTAACACACAATTTCACTGAAAACGGGATATTTACCCGTTTTGCAGTAGCATGCGCCATGATCTCGAGATAAACTCATCTTGTGATTGACAAAATAATATAAAATAATATAAAATACACGTGAAACAGTTGAGCTATCTAAGGACCGTTTAAAACGATCTATAGATAGCTCAACTGATCCAGATCACTGCCAGAAGGCAGCGTTCCCAAGATACTGGCAGCATTACCACGTTGAATGGCAATACTAATACGCTGAGCCAGATAGGAGCCAGCTCTTGGGTCACGCAATGTATCTACCAGACGCCGAGAAATAATTGTGAAAACGCGGTGGGCTCCTGTTCCCCACGGGCCCAGGGTCTCGACTCCAACAGGCTCAAATATGTAGGCCTTATCCAAACCAGCATATTTGTTCAAGACCATGATAGTTTTAAAAGTTATATTGTGTAACAATTTTTGAAAAGGCGTATACTGCAAGTTACAGTGCCACTACCAGATTTCTAATCGTCTCTCATATCTTAATAATCCCTACTTTTCTATACCTCCATAAACAGTTGCGGTAACGACGCGACCTCTCGGCTACCGCTCTCGAAGCACCGTAAGCTCTTTCCATAAAAACATAAACACAGACCATAGCCTATAAAGTCTATAAAGAGCCCGAATTCCATCACTAATTTAATCGACTGATTATAGAATCTCGTTAACAAAACGATTGCGCGGTGCGTCACTAGTGTTGGGACATCACTAGTTTTTTATATCTTAATCGGTACTTATCGATATAGCCGAGTGATGGTATTTCACTCTTTGGTGGTGCAGTGTTTTGGGAAGGCTGTAGCGATTTAACCCCTCTTTTAACCGACTTAAAAAAAGGAGGAGGTTCTCAATTCGGTTGTTTTGTTTTATAGTTCTTGCTGTTTTGACAGAGGCTTTGATAAACATACGCACGCTTCCCGCACGGTAAAATATACTAAAATTTTACAAGCAGTAACGTAATTGGAGTCCTTTCACCACGCTGGTAATTTTTCCATCTCATCGGTAATCAAAGTGCATAGACAAAATCCACTTTCTTGTGCAGTTAATGCCAGCGGTAAGATGGATGGATATTACATTAGCTTGTGGCTAAGGGTAGGAGTGAAGAGTGGCAAATTTAAATGAAGAGTTAAAAATAACCAGTGGTACCACAAACATTACATAATAAGGAAATACGTACTAATCATCATCATCATCATCAACTTATGCAAAGTTTGATTAGTACGTATTTCCTTAGACCAACTCTGTTTGATAATAATATTCCGATGTTTAGAAGGTAGATAATTAAGATAGCCCCAAAACAGTCTCAAAACGTCCAAATACGGAATGGAAAACAACTCAATGGGGTCCAAAATGTGACTCTACATACCTGGGCCCTGTACCGTAAAATGTGACTCGACATACCTGGGCCCTGTATCGTAAAATGTGACTCGACATACCTGGGCCCTGTATCGTAAAATACAGAATGGCATTATCGCGGGCGCACTAGTCAAAGGGGTAACAGATTGCTGTCAGCTGGCTGACCGACTGATAGACTTTTTGGGTGCCTTTTCAAGGGTGCTATACCCTAGGCGAACAAAATTTTAAGATAACCAAACAAACTGTTTGACTATTAATACTTTTGCGCTTGATATAGCATTGTAGGTCTATATTATATTAATAATAGAAGTAAAAGTGACAAAATTACCGGTCAAATAGAAAAAAGATGGTGCAGGTCCATTCACTTGATGTAAGCAGCATATAATTTTCACTCAAAACGGGATATTTACGTTTTAACGAGGGAAAATTATGTTCAAAACTATGATCATTTCAGAAGTTGTAAGCAGTTTAGTCTTTTAAAGTTAGTCCTAAGATTTATTTAAGGTGTCAATTCGGCAAAAGGTCCTTTCCATCTCTGCATCCCATGAATTTGACTCCTGAAAAACTTTCTTTATCTGTATGTTTAAAACTCTTTATCAGATAATAATAAAACTACTTGTTACAAAACATACAGATAATGTTGTGAACTTTGTCTATCAATATAAAGTCAATATAAAGTAAAGGTGTCAATTCGGCAAAAGGTCCTTTCCATCTCTGCATCCCATGAATTTGACTCCTGAAAAACTTTCTTTATCTGTATGTTTAAAACTCTTTATCAGATAATAATAAAACTACTTGTTACAAAACATACAGATAATGTTGTGAACTTTGTCTATCAATATAAAGTCATTTAACTTCAGTCTTTTCGTATTTCCTAGATATTAGAAATATATTCAGAAAGGTACAGAGTAAGATACAATAATATAAAATACATGTGAAATAGTTGATATTATTGCATTTAAAAACAAGGAAGGGTTTTATAAGTCGTGATTTTAAATCCCAGTTGAGTTAAACTACCCTAAAATGATAATTTTTAAATTCACGGAATTTTCACACGTAGCATTTTGTCGGTGATGATGACACTGTATCTCAAAATGTACAGCGAAGTATCAAAGTAAAATATATTATAATGTTGTGATACAGGGCCCTGCCGCTGTCTGAACCTGCTCCAATAAAAATAACTTTAAGATCCAATAAGGAACAGTATTACTGCAGGCGGGTGTCGCCAGGAATTATTAATAATGAAGCTATGGTATGCATTAGCTACCTACTATGTACGACACTTTATTGGCCAGATAAAAAGAGGCCGCTGTTGGAGACGAGACGGGAAATTACCGGTACTAATTAAAGAGAAGAGAAATATCACTGGTCAATTAATGGTTTCTTATTCTTCTTTTCGTGTCACTAGTGCTTTTAAACCAGGGTGGTGATAGCATAACGTGCCCCTTAGAAATCCTCTTTGATATAGCGAAAGTAATAAAATTTCAAAAATATTTACAAATCTGATATAGAGTTTTAGATGTTAATGATCAGAGTTAACACACATTTATTGGTACCTACTGATAGATAGGAAGGTGCCGATGTGACACCTTTCATAAATCTTAGGAATTACATAAAACGCAACTTAAAAGTTCAGTTTGAGTTTTGAGTTTTCAGTTTTAATGATCGCAGATAATAAAATGAATGGAATAATTTATAATGAAAGAAACCCGATCCTATCGTACTTCATACTAAAACATGCAAACGTTTTTAAAGATGTTTATATTGTTGTATGATTGTTTGTGGTTCAATCACTCCGCAAAAGCTTTGCAAATGGATGACACTTGGTTTTTATATGGTTTGTGATTTGAAGCTGCATATAGGTTACTTTTTATGTAAGTACAAGCCGCAGACAGAAGCTGGATATATATTTATGGAAACTCGTTAAACAATGGAAACAGGTCCACCTAACAGCCCGACCGCTAATAGCCGCTCCCGTCAACGGTTCGATGAGACAATTAATATTCAAATTAATATGTGTTTGAGACGTTACTCCAAATAGCGTAGTTGTCCACTGGATTGTGTCGGAAACCGGAGAGTCGACTCGATCGGCCCCCATATTACGTAGCTAGCGAGAAGAAGCAATAGACGTGAATTAAGCGAACGCTGCTGCCAAACAGACTTTATGCATGCTAATATCTCTGTTCAAAGCGTATTTGTACTCGTAGGTAGAAGACAGGCGATAGGCAGCGGCTGGCTTCCGTATTCACAGTTTCTTTACGACTTGAGAATGAGACTGATTTCGCATATATTAGTCCCGCGTTGCTAATGCTGTCGCATCTGCTGCATCTGCTACTTTCACGTAATAACCCTGCTGGTCCTCCAGGGATCTGAGACCTTCGAATTAATTGTATATTAAGCCGGTCGTGGTAGGGGGCCGGTCTAAACCCCTGTCATCTAAAATGTCGTCTGAATCTAGATAAAATGAATATGATACATAAAACTGGAATTCTGTAAAGTGATATTTATGGGTTCTTGAACATTTTGTTAGTTAATTTTACTTACAATCGTATGCTAGCTTTTACCCACGGCTTCGCACGTCTATTACCTACATAAACAGTAGCCTAAATTATATTTCAAGTCACCGACTATGTCTATACCAATTCTCCGATTTAAAATATTAGCAGGATATCCTATATCCTACAGTCCACATCCATCAGTCCTAGCGTACATATTGTAGATATTGTTTTGTATAGTTCTGTAATTAAAAGAAACTTAAAATGATTAACTTATACTTTTATGGCGGACGGCGCGCGGCGTGGCGGCGCCGGCGGGTCGTGTGGAACACTCCCTGACTTATCTGGTCCAGCAGTAGCCGGGCGAAGCGTCTCAAATGTAATGTTTACGATACACTCTGCATAACTGTAAAACTAAATGCAAATGTCTTTTTGTTTTCCTATACGGTGGTACCCATACCTAATAACACAAAAGTATTCCGTAATATGGAAGGAAAATACGAACGAAGTAGATCTAAGTCTTCTTCTTATCGTGTCAATAGTTCTTTTAACCAGTGTGGTGAAAGATTAAAGTACGCCTCAGAGGCTCCTTTCGTTTTGGCACATGTCTTCGAATTTGTATTTTTTAGGTTTTACGAGATACCGGTTCCTGCACCATGTTTTCCTTAACCGGTAGAGAGTATTGGTGTTGGCGCACATCAATCAATCACTTTTAAATAAATATCACGACAGTGCATTGTTATGAAAATGATATGTATGTTAAAAATGTTCAAGAGTTAAAAATACATAGTGATAATCATAATATTAATACTATAAAAAAAGATAAACTCGTTGAAAAAGATAAATCCCGTAGTTAGGCTCGCTAAAGTTAGTGAATCTTTTATAGGGCAATGTGAACGCTTTTATAACAATGTCCCAAGTGACCAGCTAGATTTCGATTGTCGATTGGCAATTTAAAAACGTAATAAAACAGAAACTGTCTCATAAATAATATATAAGAAATAAAAAAGTAATATAAAAAAGTGTTATAACCAGAGATGACCTTCTTGGCGGAGTCTTCTTGAACCAGGGTTAGGAGAAACTGGCAACTAAATTTAGAAGTGGTTTAAAGTGGTCCTAGTGATTTTTTTAATAAAGAATATTTTGATTTCATTTGTTCGTTTGACAGCGCGATATGAAATGTGCATAACATAACTTCTTCTTTTCTTCCTATAATGCCATCTGTCTTGTTGACAATTTTGCCAGTGTCAAATGATTGTTTGGTAATAAAGTCTTAGTCGATGGTCAATTGTCAATTCTTAACGTCATCGCGGAATGGCTGTTTAGATTTTTCTCAGGATTCATCGGCATTAAAATCAAATCATCAATCAGTTTTTTTTAAATTAAGAAGTGCTATCTTATTGGTAATAGTTTTGCTTTGGCATTGACGTTCATAATACATTTTTTTATAGATTTAACAAATGTTGTTTTCATACAAACTTTGACCTCCTGGACTTGCTGGACGCAAGGAACCCTTATAGTTTCGCCATGTCTGTCCATATCTCGTCAGAGCTTTTGCTCGTAAGCTATTAGTGTTATCGTCGTTAAATTTTGCACTGTAATACGTATTTAAGTAGGTATTTATTGTACAGCCAAACTAAATTATTAATTAAAATCGAGTTGAATTGAACACAGTTAGGCTAAACACGCTACACAGTTTAATAGAGCTAGTAGTGTACAAAATTCGTGTGTACAATGTTACAAGTGTCCCTGATAATTTCAAGTCTCTAGTAGTAAGTAGTAGCAGTCAGGCAGTCTGTACATTGATTCTTATAATGTTGAGGATTGAAGCACAGTTTCGACTCTATAATTTCCACCCTTCAACCTTAGATCAAACAATGGCAACGAAAAGGCGCACCTGTTCCATCGCTCTAATTGGGGCGGGGCTAATGAGCGTGACTTGCTGTTTACCCTGCCTTTGTTCGCAGCTCGGTGACGTGCCCTGTTATTGTGCTGCCGACGGGAGTCGATGGAGTTGTAGAATGTTCTAGAAGTGATATATCTAACTCATTTTTAATCACGTTAATCACATCACAACCAACAATAATGTTGATGAAACAAGCATTTTGTAACAATTTAGCCGAATTCGATGAAATTTAAGGTTCCTATAAATGTGGAATAAGACGTAGATTAATGGTTTAAAATTTGCTTATTTTTATCCCGAGCACTAAACACTTAAACTATGTGATAAAATCCGCGAAACGAGGAAATCCGTAGAAGAACCAAAGTCACCGACATAGCACTCAAAATTTGTAAGTTGAAGTGGCAATGGGCAGGCCATATAGCTCGCAGAACTGATAACCCTTGGGGAGTAAAAGTTCTCGAATGGCAACCAAGGACAGGAAAACGAAGCGTAGGACGCCCCCCACCCGATGGACTGATGACATTGTAAATATCGCAGGAAGTCGGTGGATGGAGAGGGCTCAAAATTGTTCTTTCTGGAAATCTATTGGGGAGGCAGTGTTTAGCAGTGGACTTCTAGGGGCTGATATGATGATGATGATGAAACCGATAAATTAAATGAGACGTTAAAACGCGTTCCACTAGCTTAAAAAGGAATGAAATAGGTTGTATAAAACTGTTTTTTTTTAAATAATAAAGCTGGTTGGTTGGTTCGCTGGTTAAAGCTTCATCAAATAAGTGTCAAAACTTAAAAATCGATGTGATGACATTTTAACCATTTTGACAATGAATAAAAAAATATATAAGCATTATTAAACTATGCGCCCTATTTCCAATATTATTGTTCTCAGATTATTTCGTTCGAGCTACCGACAAGAGAGCCTTCGTTGTTTCTAATAGATACTTATTAGGTGCGATGAGCTATCTATTTTCATCATTATAACTTACATTATCATTCTGAAAACATGCCTCATTTGATTTAGAGTTCTAAACCGGTTTTTGTTAGTTTTTTGTAGCTGAATTAAACTATGTAGTCTAGCTGTAGCTTCATCAATGAGCCACCGTATCTCACGACGTTTTGAATACAAGATTCATTGTCTCTCTATTAATTTACTCGTATATATTGGTCGGACATTTGGAAAAGTAAATTTAATAAATTTTGCTATTTAAGCAAAAAGTAAAGATTACTCATAAATCACGCCCCGTTCATTGTAGAAAAGAGTATGAAAAGCAGTTCGGTAGTTTTTGAGTTTTTCGCGTTTAGAGAGAGACGCGGGGGCCCCCCCCTGGACTTTGTTTTATAATATGTACTGATATTGGCTTAGCATATAGTCTACTTAATTCAAGTAACACGAGTACGAAGCCTCGGGCAGAAACTTGTATAATAATAATAATAATAATAAGCCTTTATTGCTGCTAAGTTAATCTTATTTTACAAAAAATATTTAAAAGTTTAAAATAGAGTCAAGAAAAATAAAAAAAATAAACGAATTTACTTAAACTATATTAACTAAACTAGTATTTTAGTAAACTAAACTTAAACATTCGGTTGGTCTCCCCTCATAACAGCTAGTCTTTCGACAAAGGCTTTCCACTTGTTTCTGTCCTTTGCTGTACGTAACCATTCTGGGCCTGCTACTTTCTTAAAATCATCTTCCCATCGCTTTGACTGTCTTCTTCTACTTCTTCCGCTTTCTCTAGGGTACCATTCAGTTATTATTTTGGTCCATTTCTCTTTCTTTTCTCTCAACATAGGTATGTCCCGTCCAGCGCCATTTCAATTTTCTGCATACTTCTTGAACTTTTTTGAACTTAGTCTTTCCTTATAATTCTTTTAACTGTACTCTATCTCTTCTCCTTACTCCCAATACGCTTCTCTCTATTCCATTTTGACATATATTAAGTTTATTTTGTTGTTGTTCTGTTAATGCCCAAGTTTGGCATGCGTATGTCATACATGGCAGGATACAAGCATTAAAAACTTTTCGTTTCTCCGACATAGGCATCTCTTTGTTTTTCATTATTTCGCTTAGCGACCAGAATCTCTTCCAAGTGTTAGCTATTCTTCTTACGACTTCTTTCTGCATGTTCTCTGTTGGTGATACTAACTGCCCTAAATAAATATATTCATTTACATTCTAATTGATGGTTATCGATTCTAATAGTTTCTTTTTGTGAAGAATTGCTAATTACTTTTGTTTTTGTTATGTTCATAGTTAGACCTGCATTTATACTTTCATCTGATAATTGTTGTAGCATTTTTACAAGGTTTTTGGGCAATCGGAGAGAAGTATTAAAGTCATAGTCAGCGAATCTCAAATGACTTAATTTCTCTCCGTTCACGTTAAGTCCGAAATTATCCCACAGAAACTAGTAATCACAAATCACAAATTAAAGTAGGTAGGTTATCAATTTCCTTTTCCTCCATCCGAACAAATATAATCACCATAATAGCCTCCAACAATGAACTTTAATAAAATAATAACAGCCATGGAAGTGAGGTGTATTCTTGGTATATTTGCATACACACAATGAAATATTTTTGTCAGTCATTCCGTTATTATGCGTTTTATAAAGATCTTTCATACGCTCGTTTGATGGTCGGTACAGTCAGCAAAGAAAAGAAAATAGGTCTGCCGCAAAGCGATGGCTGTCAGCATGTGAGGAATTATGAAGATTACCTGTCAGCTTAGTTGGTAGTAGCTCTGCCTTCTGCGCTGTAGGTTGAGGGTTCGATTCCATCCTAGGATAAACATTTGTGTGGTGAACATAGGTGTTTGTTCTGTGTCTAGGTGTTATAAGTTATATAATTTTATAAGTATGTATTTAAAAATACTAGTGGTCGCCCACTGGTGGACATTCGGTCATAGGTAATTAATTAATAATTAATGTATTTTTTATGGATAATTAAAAAAACATTAGCATTCTGCACTCTTTCTTTATATAAACAATAAGTGTCCGAAATGTCATACTCCTCCGTCCGCGCAATTTTCGTAAAAAGGGGTACAAAGTTTTTGCTTCACGTATTAATATATATATATGTATCAGCCATCTGGTCACCATAATACCAGCTATGCTTAATTTGGGGCTAGATGGTGTTGTGTGCAATGTCTTGTCTGGATATTTCTTCAGTTTAGTTTCCTTAATGATTTAAAACAAATAAAATATTTTATAGAATTCCTGTGTCATATCTATAACTATGAGCTACTCAGTTTTTACACGCTTTATATTAGCTTCACTTGTATGTATGTTTGTATGTTTACATATTTTTTTGATACGGTAATAGAACCCGCATCACCCATCTACCGACGTAAAGATTCTTAAACCCTGATTCATTGCGGAACAATAATGTTCTTGAGATATAACTCTTATCTAACTAGGTATTCAATTTATTGTTTACGTAATTTTAGTCTTTTTTATTTGTGTGATTATTATTTATGTATGTTATTGATGCAGATAAACGTGTTATTTGTAACTTCCTAGTCCCTTATCGAGTAAATCCGTTATTGTAATTTTTTATACTACTATGTTTTGAAATTGTCTAATAAAGTTTATTAACCTATCTAAAATTATTGCTAACTGGTTAAATACATATTGGTGGACAATCAACATAATACCATCTAGCCCCAAAGCTAGCTTGTACTATGGTAGGTAACTAGATGACTGAGAGAATACTTAAATATTATAAATATACACGATACTTATACACCCAGAAACATTATTTGTAATAATTCAAAAAATTTCAATATTTAAAATGACGAAATTGCATTACTTATCTCCACAATCGAAAACAAACCGCCATTATATCGGAAACATAATATTGTCACATTAGCCATCACAAAAGCCCATATCTAGCAACATCGGTGCAACAATGCAGGCAACACTACAATAGAAATAATATTTCTCTCTACGTTTCACGAACGAGTGCAAATGATTTTGAAACTTATACTCAGCACTATTTCATTCAACCACAACCACTGTAAGTTTGAATTTCGAAAGGCCAGGCGATATTTTATTAGCGCGATATTTTTAATTTAGACTAATATCAGCCAACCCTATGTCAGAGCAGTAAAGATCGTTTTACATCAACCTCAGCTTGGAAGTAACACAGGGACCGAATCTTGCGAATATCGTTATAATAAACCTATCATATTTCTAGTGATAACATCTCTATGGGGTGACCAAATAATTGATAATCCTATTCAGTGTTTGGGAAATATGGAATAAAAGATTTTTTTTGGTAAATAATGTTCTCAAATGACTCAAACGTGTCATCTTCCGCTGCGGTTGCCCCATGTCCGGCTTTTGGTTGCTCTGTTTATTCTGTGATTTTTTGAAAATAACCTAGATTTGTATGATATTATATGATTTGATTATTCGTTTGACATTTAACGAACTAGAAGCTTTTATAAATAAATTGGATTTTCCTGTGTTATTACATGTCCTAAGAAACCCCTAGTACTAGCACATGGAACCGTGAACTTGAGTGCGAACCGTGAACTCGAGCGGCAACGAGCGGACCGCGGATAAAACTCACCCTGATGAAGATTCTCTAGATGAATCGAATTAGTGTCGGTGCCTCCATTGACAAAATAATACGTGAGTAAAGCCCGTGTTTATTAAAATGTATAGCACAAGTAAATTTATAAGTGTATTTAGACGACGCGACGGGGAATCAAAGAAAATTCTAAGCCATTCCGCAATGACGTTTAGAATAGACAATGACGTTTGACTGCAGCTTTTTGATGATATCAAAACAAAAATACACATTAGCAAATTTATTTAAAAAAAATGTATATAATTAGCAAAATTATCATCAAGACAGATGCTTTTATAGAAAGAAAATAAAAAGAAGAACACAAATGATCTATCAATCGAGTGCTAACTTGATGGATAACTTGTGTAATAATATTAAATAAACAAGTACTTATGTATTAGTGGAGCATGCACACAACACCATCTAGCCCTAAACTAAGCACAACTTGTATTATGGTGACCTGACGATTGTAATATCCTGGGTTGTCGGTATGGAACTCCACAGTTTCAAGCCTACTTCTTTAAGGTATATCTATTCTAACTTTTAAAGTAGGTACAGAAGTTGCGATAAAGGGACAAAAACAATATAAATACTTACTACTATTAGAAAGATATTTTCTACAGATTAATGACTAAGACTTTTCTTAGTGTAATTTTATTTATAATAATTTTATTAATACGTATTTCCTTAAATACGTATTAATACATTTTAGCTAAATCATAATACAATATTATGTATTAGCGTTACGGACCTACTTAGTTATGCTATATATTTATTTCGTAGTAAAAAATGGTGACTATATCATTAATTTAAAAAAAAATGTTACATTCTCAGAGAACAAATTTGGAGATAAGTCGTCGTATCAATCTGGATGTTTCAATCCCCATTTGAGAGAACCGGTGTTGAACCTGAGAGAACCTATCTACCTACGAATATGAAATTTGTATGTTGATAATTTCGATTTGGAATTTCAAACAGCTCTATTTATTTCGATGGCTGTTAAAATAATCTTAATTTCTTTTTCTATAGAGTAGCTAATGGCTGTCACTTAACTTATGAGTTCAAAACTCTTTCAAATATACCTTCATTCAAAATACTTTACGTAAAAACCTGTATATGTTTTATAAAGTCAGTGTCTGTCTGTATGTGACTATCAACTAGTTATATTCAACGGAATACAGTGCAGTATAATTAAAAACAATCAAACAAAAGGTTCAAAAATGAACTAAGCGACTTACGCTGCTTTTGTCAAAATTGACTTTAAAATAATATCTAAGTTAATACATTATTTTCCACCATACAAATATATACTTCGATTCTAATTTGCAAACAAATCAAACACATTAAAATAAACTCTGATGTCTCAATCAATTAACACGGAGACTTTTCGTTGTTGTTCTACCCTCAAACTAAGAAAAAAGTTTTTATTTATTATATACGATTTCCGATGATATTTTTATTTTGATTGATAGATATATAGATAAATGCTTTATTGTACACAAAAAAATGATTAGCAATACAATGCACTAAATGAGATCTCATCCAGGCAACCTTTTGATGTAGACCGTATTTTAATTAAATTATATTATGTAATTCTTAATGAGAAAAAAAGGATTCGAAACCAGAAAATACAGTGAAGTTTCGTATACGGAAGTTTAAAGCTTAATTTCCGTGTCAGAATTTGGTTGGCTAAGTTAAATGCGGATAAAGCCACAGGCTAGCACTAGTAGTTTAAAAAGTAACCATATCTCACGCCAATAAGTTGCGCAATCAGTAAAGTAGCGATAGCATCAGCTGACGGGACAAAAACATGTTTAGTTGAGTGAAAAATAATATGTTTTAAGATTGTTATCTCTTTGTCGCGTCGCCTATTGAGAGCTTCTCGGTGTAGAATTACCATTTGTAATGGCCTTATTAGTTAGGAATAGGCTGATATCCATTGTCAGAATGTTTAGTCAACTGATTTTTGAATTCAAAAAAACTTACAAGTAGAAATACAACTTATATTTTGAGGACCTATTGGTAGATACCTCCCTGTATCTGTAGTTACTTTGAAGAAAACGAATAGTGTTACTTTATACCCACATTCAAATAAATAAATATTGATAACACCATCTAGCCCCAAACTAAGCATAGCTTACAAGCTTTATATAAGCCATAGTGCACTATGGGAGCCAGATCACTGATAGAATACTCATATATCTTTGAATACATATTTAGGATACTTTATTAATTACCAGATGCAGAACAGATGTATGTTATACAAGTTCGAATAACAAAGTAAAAGGAACGTTAAAACGATCTATAGATAACTCAACTGATCCAGATCACTGCCAGAGGGCACCGTTTCAAACATTTTTTTGTAAAGGTTATATAATAGTCAATGATTAAAGAAATGTGTTATTCATCAATGGTAGTAGTCAATTATTTTTTGGCGTTGGGAGGAAATGCTTTAAATAGCTACAGTTAGCTCTAGCTATTTCAAAATATGAATCAAAACATTTTCAAATTAACCATTGATTTCTAAATAGTTATATCCCTAGGTATTTTCCTCATACGTTATTATGAGTAGACAGGTGTATTTGCTCAGTTGGCGGATAATTCAACAATCAATGGCATAAATATGCTTTCTGTCTATAAATACATTATTTATTTATGGCCATGTTTATCGAAAACACAATAAATATAATCTGACCTATTATGCAAATATACAATGTTATGTTTCATTGTAAAAGTAACATAAATAAAAACAATTTAAGCACCTGTACATTAAACACAATGTTGAACCGACATCAAAAGAGGAGGTTCTTAATTCGGTTCAATTTTTTTTGTTACATCAAAATCTCCGTCATTTGTGAACCGATTTGAAAAAATATTGTTTCATGTAAATGATATATACCTACTTCTCGATTGGTCCCTTAGAAATTTGATCAAAATCGGTGCAGTAGTTCGGTTTTAAAACAAAACAGCAGGAAAATATATGTCATCCAAGTAAACGAAATTTTGATGTTTTGCTTTCCTGTAACTTTCCACTGATGTTTACGAATTTAAAAAAAAAAATGATGTAATATTAAAAACCGTAAATTAAAAACTTTTAACCGACTTTAAAAAGGAAGAGGAGGAGGTTCTCAATTCGTTTGTTTTTTTATTGACTCAAATTGAATTCAACCAAGTCAGTATGAAATAGTATGAATGAATACTTACCTACATTCGACATACAATAATACATATCTGGAGATACAAACAAATCTATCATTCGTACATGCGTTAACTGGACCGTGGTTGTCGGACCGAGTCCACGAACTGACAGATGCGGAGATAGGCTGCGTAGGATATCTCATCTGACAGGTGACAGGTAATGCACCAGTTTTGACACTTGACCTGCGGTGACCATATATTTATGAAAACCTTTCTTTTTGATTCTTCATTTAATATGTAATGAGGTAACATATTTAATTTAGTAACATAGGTTTCAGGTTCGATTCCCATCGCAGGACAAATGTTTGTATGATCTGCAAGTATTTGTCTCGGGTCTTGGTGTTTTCTAAATATAATATTTACAAAAAGTATATCAGACATGTTGTTCTCATGCTCTGCTTACCTAATGGTGGTGTAGGTCTAAAATTGTAAAATTTATTTATTTTATATATGTTTTAGATATTTCTTTGATGCATTTTGTGTTTTTATTTTTGTGTAATTTATTGTATTAATTTTAAAATTGTTCCTCACCAAATTAGCTTAACAAACAATATTTTTTTTGGTATGATTTGTACTTTGAACAATCCACGAAAATTGTAGATGGTCATTCCACGATGACGTTTTGAATAGACAACAAATGACGATTGACTGCAAATTTCTATGGATATTATAATTAAAAAAAATGAATATTTGCAAAATTGCTATCAACAAATATGCCATTATGGGAAGAACAAAATAATAGAACAACCTGAGGACTTCTGTAGCATAGCGGTGCGAAGTGCAAGATCAGGATGCGGTGACACAGATGCACTTTTAGGACCTGATACCCACGATGCGAGTAATATGGATAATTTTGAAAATTTGCTAATGATACCTATTAACATTTTAAACATCAACATCAACATGTCCTTCGTTGGACAGGATAAACATTTTTGTGGTAAACATAGGTTTTTTTTTTCAATTCAATTCATTTATTTGTCAGAATGTAGGTTTACAATATTGTTATGGTATAGTAATAATTATATAAAGTACCAGTACAATCTTACCTTAACTAGGCATGCTAATTTAATATATTTAGTTACAAGTAACTGAGGTGATCGTTCAAAAACTCGGTGATACTATAATAACTCTTTTCTACGAGAAGTGCCTTAAGCTGATTTTTAAAGCTCAACAGAGATTGATTACCTTTTATGCTCTCTGGTATTTTGTTATATATTTTAGGAGCCATACAGAAAACACTATTATGCATTAGCGCTATATTTGATTTTACAAGACAAAATTTGTTTCTGCTACGGGTGTTTAAATTATTAATGTCAGAAAATTAATTAAATCTATTTATGTTATGTTTTGAAAATAGGGCCATTTCAAATATGTATAAGCTGTTTGTTCTGTGAATTTAAAAATATACCAGTATTCTATTAATCTTCTGGCCACAATAATTACAAGCTATACTTAGTTTGGGGCTAGGTGGTGTTGGGTGCAATGTCCTTTGATATTTATTATTTATTTATTTTAATTAGGTAACTGAAAAACACACAACCTGTTTATTTAATTATTATTTCCTATATCCAAGATTAATATAAAGCATCGCCACCCCACTTGACCTCCTACCACCTGCGGTATACCAAAGCAGATCTGTGCTCGACCGCCAACACTTCAAAACACGCCAAAACCAGCTCTACTTACACACACCAGCTTCACATTCAGATGATATTCCTCTGAAGATGCTAGTCGATATGGAGCTGTCAGTAGATAATTTTGACAGGTCTTGGACAGTTCACGCGCGTTCGGCTACTGAAGGCGTCTTGGTAGCTAGCCGCTCGCCTGCCACTCATAGCTTGTTGTGGTTTTAACTACTTTGTTTGCCGTCTGTACTAATAATAGGGTCGTTACCTATGAAGGTGCCGTTTTTACTATAGAACAGCCACTTCATACGTAAAGATTTATTATTATTGTTATTAAACTTAGTGAAAATTAAAAATGTATCTAGTAGAACGCGAAATTTCTTATATTGTATCGCTTGGGAATACGGCTTGGGAGTCAACCCTATTCGGCCAATTGATGGTGTTCTAAGGCCTGATTCTAAGATGGTGTAAAAGCCGTGAAGACTGTTCTAATGTATGTATTTTTTAACGCGTTCAGCTAGTGTGTACGCCAACGTCTGATTCATTGTTCCACAGAAAAGCGACAAAAAAATCAGAGCGGAGTAATTCGCTGTTAGCGCTAGTCTTGGATCCATATCCACACTAACCTCATGAATTACAAATTTATTTTGTCTGTCTGTTTGCTTGTTACGTTTTTACAGCTAAATGGCTGAACGGATCTTGATGAAATTAGGTAAGGAGGTAGATTGTATCTTGAGGAAGGACTATGTGTTATGTAGGTACCACGCATGCGGAAGGTAGTTTTAAATAAATGGACTGCAAACTCGTACAATTTTAGTGAAAATTGGATTTAAGTGTCTAAAGTTACACAAAAGTTCATTACCGTTGTGACCGTAGAATAGTCCCCGGGACTCTCTGTTATTCACCATGTAAACCAGTAAAAGACATGTTACACACTAGAATCAAAACATGTGCTAGAAAAAACGGATATATATTTTAAAAACCCGATCAGCTAATAGTAAGAGAGGAAATTTTCAGGCTTTAATGCAATAAAATCCTTGAAATAAATAAATCCAGACAGAAGCATTAAATATTACATAATGTATATAATGTTGAAATCACACAAAAATATCCCCTATCACTGTAACGGTAAGGTTGCTAATAATTAATCTTAGAGTATATTGCACAATATTGCGAAATTATGATGTAAAACTTATGTATATTGCGAAATAAGTCAATGTTTAGACTTAAAGATAAGATATCAAATCATCTCCGGCTTAAAAATATTATAAAACAAAAGATTAGGGAGCCGCTTTTAGGCGGCTCCGATGTTATCTAAACAACTTGCTATCGTTATCACCTTGATATATCATTCAACTTTGTAGTTTCAGCATGCGTACATTTACATTTTAGCGCATCATATACGTGATCACGCCGGTAATCTGGAAAATCCCAGAGCTCGGTAGACACCTACTCAAATGTCTAGTAATTTGAGGACGGAGTAAGACCTAGCACGCACTAGCGAATTAATGCGCGCGGTTCAAACCGCGTTATTCGAAGTCTATTTCTGAAGTATGTAATTTTCAACGCGATTTTTTCCGCTATTGCGTACGCCTACGTACGTACGAAAAAAATCTCGCAGCGATATAATTCGCAGAGCGCAGATCATACAAACATTTTATTTAACACTAGCTGACCCGGCAAACTTCGTACCGCCTCAATAATTCAATAATTCAAAATAATTATATTTACTCACCTTTGAAACCTTCCATGAACTACGACAAACATTTCAACACCAAAATCAGCTAAATCAGTCCAGCCGTTCTCGAATTTTAGCCAGACTAACGAACAGCAATTGATTTTTATTATATAGATTACCATTTTATTAATGGATTCGGATGGCTCTTCTTTACCAGCCTTCTGGGCACTTCACCTACGGTCCTGAACTTTATTGTCTAGTTATACCTAAGCAGTTGCCTGATTGCGGCTACAAAATAGAGGTCCTCGTCTTTAATACTTTTTGTATAAGATACCTTGGTCAGCTTGGAAATTAATAAAATAATAATACCGGACATTTCACACAGCATCATCTTGCCCCAAAGTAAGCAGAGCTTGTGTTGTGGGTACCACATGACTGATATACTACTTATATTCTTTTTTTTGTAAAACATACATATTATATATAGAAACACCCAGACCCAAGACAAATACTTGCAGATCATACAAACATTTGTCCCGCGGCAGGAATCGAACCTGCAACTTTTTGCGTCTCAGCCGGACCTAACCCCACTGTGCCACAGAGGGCGTCAATTATTTATATCATTTTATTTGTTATTAAATATTAGTGACTAGCTGTTGCTCGCGACTTCGTCCATCGTTTTTTTTTGAAAGGTTGTAGCTTAAATCCTTCCCTAGGATGCAATAAATTTATCTCCTTGCCATATTTTATTGAAGTTTCAAACCAATCACCTGACCACCCATTGAAAAGTTTCCATACAAACATTCACACCTTATTTTACTCCTTTATGAGGGTTATTTTGAAAAAACCTGAAACACGTATCATTTATTTATATCCAGACACATTTATTTTGCATTTTAAGTATCCACACCAAGTTCTAAGAAATTACACCACCCGTTAAAAAGTTCCCATACAAACTTTGTCACCCCATTTTCACCCTAAGTTATTTTGAAAGATCCTGAAACACGAGTCCATTTATTTTGCATTTTATTTATTCATATCAAGTTTCAAGCAAATCGCACCACGCGTTAAGAAGTTTCAAACATTAGTTTTCACCCCTTTTCACCCTCTCAGGAGGTTATTTTCAAAAAACCCCGACTTAGTGGGTGGTTTTTCTGTAAAAGGAAGGAACTACCTTCCGAATTTCAGCTTTCTAGCTTCAGCGGTTTCGGCTCGGCGATGATGAATCAGTCAGTCAGTCAGGTTAAGCTCTTTTATAGGTAAAGATAATTCCTAGTTGCCGGTATGCTACAGGCATATTTCAATGTCATTAATCATATCGTGTAATATCCGAACATGTCGCCGGACAGGCGTGTCGGACTGTCGGACAGTATATAACTCCTCAATATTACCATTAATAGTACCCTTAAGGTTTTCCATAATTATGGCTTTACCGTAACTATTAAGGAATTAAAGTGTCGCTCAAGACATAAGGAAAAACCAATTTGATTAATTATTTTAATGTCTGCTCCTTGAACTGTCTGCAATAGGCGTTTTTGAATTGTTATTTTTTTAAATAACTAATTTTGCCGATAGGAGCTTAAAATTTTAAATTTTGGAGAAAATCCGTCTCAAAAATACCGTTTATAAAAATAAACGGTAATTTAACGTTATTCACAAAATTGGATTTTGGTTCAGGATAAACCCTTTTTCTTCCGATATTTTTAGTTGTTTCCTTCGATAAATTATATAAAGCATCAAAGTACTAACTTTGATGCTATTGTGTTAGCAAAACCCAAGATTAGGAACATGAAATAGTACAAAAGTATGAAGTCCCAAACTTCAGAACACAACATGTGTTCAGTCACAACAGCCCTCTAAAACATTGAAAAACATTTTCCATAACTTAATAGCGGTGTATAATTAAGTGATGTTTAAGTGATGAGGGTAATCACCGAACTGCGACCACAACAACCTCCTGATCGGGGAGGGCCGACTGGGCTGGACAGCTGGTAGACTTCTCATGGTCCCTTGGTGGCGCCTAAGCGATAGGATCCATGGTCAAGTATACATTGGTGATTGCTGAATTAAAAAAAAACAATATAATTTAATTTGCTGAAAAATATAATTTTCAATACGAGTTCTTTTTTTTAAGGATTCTATTCAGTCTAAGTTAACTAAAGATGTCCGTTTCTGTTTTGAATGCAGCAAGTAATTTACCTATCTTATAATTAAATTCACCGTTCTTAAGTTGTAAAGTTCATCCAATATCGTTTCTTAAAAAATCAAATCAATAAAATTTTCATAGAAAACAAGCAATGTACACCCTCCAACTCAATAAATTCCACCCCCATTAGTACTGGACAGGTAGACTCATAGAATATGCAAACGATTAAACGTAGTGCGTCTCGGTGCTTCCGTAATGCCACAGTAAACGACTCAAAACTATTATTTGATACCGAGGACTGTGCTCTGAATATTTGATTGGATATCTACAGTACACGGCAGAAGCCCGTTCGTGTAACTAAATACTTTACTCATTTAAGATATATTTACGACGAAAGGTACAATATTATTACATTGTAGACAAAAAATGTATTTTATAAACAATAAAATATTTGTTATTCATGCCTCATTAAGAGTTTGCAAAATACTAAAGACATCACGGCATAAGACGAGCGTGCCTTACAGTAATCGCATATGGTGTGTTTGTATATCTATATATATATGTATATAACTGAGTATGTATATAATGTGTAATCGCATATGATGTGTATGCGACTACTGTAAGGTCCTCAATAAGTTGTTTTTTTAATGTATTTACCTTCATCTCCTCCAACTCCTTCATTTGTGAACCGATTTGAAAACATTTTGAATGAGACAATGGTGGCAATTCGGTTGGTTCATTTCTAAAATTAGGAATTGTCTGAAATATATTTAGTTAGTCATTGTAAAACCTATTCGGTTGGTACTATCTAACTAAATTAGGAACGCTTAATTAAGTTAGATAAAATTAAATTAGGAATAAGTTGGTAGCAGCAGAATACTAAAGGTTAATTTGACAGTTGAAAACCTAATTTTAGCTAAAATTAGTTTGGTGCCAACAGAATTGAGGCCATTTGTATTAAAATCGTTTTAGCAGTTAAATCAAAATAGCTGGAAAAAATACGTTTTCCAAGTAAACGAGGTTTTGTATATATTTTTCTAGGTAAAAACTTTTTTCAAAAAAGGAGGTTGTTCTCAATTCAGTTGTATTTTTATGGGCTAAAATTTAATTTAATAAAGTAGTTTTTTTTAGTTTTTAAAACGTAATTATTACTTTTTGTAAATACTCGAAGTAAATAATTGGGAGAATAGAGAAAATAACTAAGTCGGCAACGCGCGTATAATACATTTGGTATTGCAAGCGTCCATAGATTAGGTATGTTACCCTTCAGGTGGGACGAAAGCATTTTTGCCGGCTTGGTTGTATAAAAAAAACCGACCAAGTGAGAACCGGACTCGCGCACCGAGGGTTCCGTACAAACCTGTAGGTATGTAAGTAAAAGTTCACCCATCACGACAATCGAGTCATAGTTATGGTATTTTTATTGCAAAAAATGTTTCTTTCAGATCTCAGGAAAGGGGTAGTAAGTTTAAAATTATTAAAAATATTTAGATTTTTATTATATGATGTAACTAAAAATTTAAGGTTTTCGCAACTTTTCCATTATCTGTGCTATAAGACGTTGCTTCGTACCAAATTTCAAGATTCTAAGTTCACGGGAAGTACCCTGTAGGTTTTGATTCCCTTGCGAGTGTCGAAAATTTGCGGCATAAACGGCTGTATCTTTTGATTGCGTTAGCTTAGAAGTTTGTTTTTTTCACAGCTTTAAGGGACAGTAGACCTGAGTATTTGATATAAATTTCAGCTTGATACCTCTACGCGTTCCTGAGAAAAAGGGTCTTGACAGACAGACAGACGGACGGACAGACGGACGGACGGACGGACAACAAAGTGATCCTATAAGGATTCCGTTTTTTTTCTTTCGAGGTACGGAACCCTAAAAAGAGTTGTCGAACATCATTGCACGCGTAGAAACTTTGATAATTAAACGCGTGTTAAGCGACGTAGTTAAAAACGTCACGGAAAAAAAACTATAAAATGCGTGGAGTTTCTGTTATCTTACACGTGGTTGGAATTATTATAAACTGACTAAATAATACGCAATATTAATGTTTCGCGCTTTTTATCAGTAACCATGTGTAGGTGTAGATAACACGTGTGATTAGTTGTGATTAGCGCCATTCATAGATCTAATATTTTGTTACTATAGCGATTTAAATGACTATTGCTAGATTTTAGTGTTAGTCTCTGTTAGGTGTGTTTCAGTATTTACCTACCAGTTATTTCCGCGGTCTATAGTGTTCCGAAGTTCACAAACAACCCTGTCTTCGCTCTGTATGTCTGTCTGTCTGCCTGTCTGTTCGCCAGCCCTTGCTCGTAGACTATTCGTTTCATCGTGATCTAATTTTGCACGATACGTATTTGTTTTTGATGATAAGTTAGTTCAAATGTGTATTACATTTATTTCGCTGAACATGATTTAGTCCCTAATTTTAGGTAATAAAACAAATAAAGTATAATATATTGTATTTACTAAATATATTACCATTAGTTACGTAAATAATTAGTATTCATGGTAAATTCCAGTACTATCAAACGGTGACGGAAAACATCGTGAGGCAACCAGCGTGTCATAACCTCAAAAGTTGAAAGACATGTGCCAAGTGCGCGAAAAAAACCTCTGAAGCGTAATTTAATTATTTCACCACTTGTTTGTAATTACTAGTGATATTATACCAGGCCCCGGAGAATCACTTAGAATTAAATTCAAAGAAATAAATATCATATGTTCTATCATATGATCAGAGGTTCTCTATCATAATATGTTTCATATGGTCTGGCTGGATGGCTATTTCTTTCAACACAATGATACAACAACAGCACCAATGCCTCGACGGCCAACATCACCAAATCTAATAGCTGGCATTGACAGCTATTTCGACGACACTTTCGATTCATCTAGAGAATCTTCATCAGGGTGAGTTTGAACCGCGGCCCGTGAGTTACCGCGAGCATGCACGGCGAGCACGATTCTCTAGCTAGATGAATCGAAACAGTGTTGGTGCTTTCATCGACAAAATAATACTTGAGTAGAATTTATGAGTTTATCTCGTGATCATGTCACATGCAACAGTGCCGAAATATCGGGAAGCAGAAAAACTCATATATAATGGCAAATATCCCGTTTTGGGCGAAAATTAAGGTAATGAAAAACCTTCAAGTCTGTCAGAAATCAAAAAGAAGTCAAAATGAGTAATGAATGTAAAATAAATGGTTTTTCCGCATGCTTAAGCGGCGTGCACTGTATTAGGTAGGTACTAGTAGTAGGGACTGTCCAGCGATTTCCCTTTAATGTCCCAGCAAGGGTGGTGGTCGGGACAAAGTAAGGTGCCATTTATAATTACCTAATTGGTTCTAGACATCACATGCATGGATTTTGTTTCATGTACGCTTTATTTTATAACGACACATGATTCATATTTCCATCGACAAAATGTATTTATTTAACTTCTGTGTACGTTTTTGCCTCGAACTTCTTTCAAAATATGAGCTTGTATGTATTTTACATATTGTAAAATAAACAAAATAACTTATTCTTATTGTGTCATTTCTTCTGTCGAACCATTGTGGTGAAAGGATTAAAGTGCGCTTAAAATGCTTTATGTTAAATTGTTAAATGTTATAAATCGCATGAGAAACACTTGTAAGTGTATCGGAATGACGTTGAGTACATCTTGAAAATACCACCCCCTGTGACGTCATGAGTTTTCTCCTCACTTTTGGTACTCAAGTAGACGTGAACAATCACGTGGGAATGGAAGACTGTAACAATATTTTCAAAAGCTTTGATTTCCCTTTGAGCTAAAAATGTATGCGAATCCATGACCTTAAAACTATAGAGGTTTCTCAAAATTCATTGCATCACTATCACTACCGCGTCTGTCTGTCCCTATGTATGCTTAGATCTTTAAAATTACGCAACGGATTTTGATGCGAGTTTACTAGATAGACTAATTCAAGATGAAGGTTTATATGTATGTATAATACATGCATGCATGTAGAGAAACATTGATAATTTTAGAGCTTTCTAATGTGGTGTAGTAAATAAACTTTTTTTTTTGCGTTTACATTGCAATCGCTGGCTGAACCCTACGAGATAGATCAAAATAATGTTCTAATGTATTGTACTCCTTAAAAAGGTTTACAAAAAAGTCCGCGATGGTATATGTCTATCTCTTAGGGATAACCATTCTGTACTATAATTAGTATCAGCATTACACCCGTGCGAAGCTGGGGCGGGTCGCTAGTTTTGACATAAGAACATGAACATGCGTAAGTATTCGCCTCTTAATCTTAGTCTAAGGCCTAGCATTCACAAGCGAATTAATTAGCGCGGCAAAAACAACGAACTACTAATTTCATATTCCATATATGTTTATTATAATTTTCAATATTGCCGCGGGACATATGTTTGTATGATCTGCAATTATTTGTCTCGGTCTTGGGTGTTTTGTTGTGTATAATAAATATATTATTTACGAAAAAAAAGTATAGAAGTCGATCGACAAAATAGTCACTTTGAGAATGTCTATCAGTCATGTGGTTCCCATAAAATAAGCTGGATGATGAGGATGATGAGCATGATTCTGTGAAATGACCGGCATTATTCATATGTTGTTACCTGTGCGTAAATATGTCTATGGTTTTTATTCACCAATGTCAAAGTCAAAATAGTATTACAAATTACAATTAGCCCACTGTGTCCCACTGCTGGGCATCGCCTTGGTCTCTCCAGTCATCTCAGTTTTAAGCCAATTGGATCCAAACCCTGTCAAAGGTGTCGAGCTCAACTCATCATCATTGAGTGTTTGTTCTGTGTCTGGGTGTTATAAAGTATCATAAATATGTATTTAAAAATATATAAGTATTCTATCAGTCATTTGGGACATACCTAATACAAGCTTTCCTTAGTTTGGGTGTTGTGTGCATTGTCCACGATTTTTTTTTGAGTCTGTCACTTTGATTGATTATAAAATAAATAAATAAATATAAAAAAGCCTGTTTATTCCGTAACTTAGGTATTAGTTAAATAAATACCTGCATCTTAAATTTAAATATTATGAACATTCTTATTCTTATACATTCTTATAAAATTATTTGTAATAAATTGTATTTGTGTTTCATTATTTACTTGTAGATATTCAGTTAGGACCCCTCTAGGGTAAAGGCCTTCTCCAGTTCCTTGCATCTGTCACGATATATTGCCATTCCAGACCAGTCTGTTGCTCTCTTTATTAATTTGATTGATTACTATTATATTATAATGCGTAAAATAATCTTAAACAATACAATTTCAAGGACCTCTTCGAAGGTTATGACGAAAACCTTCAAGCGGCAAAACTCCGTGACTGGTTAGTCACTAACCCTCTCGGAATTACCAAGAAGTCCTAAATAACGCTTTAAAACGGTCCCCTTGAGTATTAATGTTATTAAATATTACGTCCGCAGCCCCTCGCTACGAGACGGCAATCAAATCAAACGTGTACTTAGACAATTTAGTATCATACCGGCAGGTGGCGCTTCACACGACCGCTACACGATCATACAATATAGGTATTTAAAAATATACAGTTAATTGTATGATGAACATTTAACAAAATGTGACTATTCTACCGCGGGTATTATAAGCAATAAATAAATAAATATTGGTGGACAATGCACGCAACACCATCTAGCCTAGAGATGACTTAATTGAATACTCATCTTTTTTTAAAATATAATAATACCTTAGGTACTTTATATTACCCAGACGCAGAACAATCAGGGAGGGTAGTCATGTGCACTTCCGAACGTTATATATATTTGTCACGTGCCCACGCCACGCTTAGCACAGTAGTTATATTCTGTACGTGACAGGTTGCAAGCTCATCGCCGCTTGTAGGAATACTAACCTATGACACACACCTTCATTTTTCACCGACTTCAAAAAAGGACGAGGTTCCCAATTCGGTATTCGGTTCGGTCCCAATTATTATTTATGAACCGATTTAAATATATATATATATATAAAATACTATATTTTCCGAGGTCCGGTTTGCTTTTCAGTTTATGAATTTCGAAAAATGAAATACTAACAAGCGTTAAATAGTATCAAACTTTTTTAACCGACTTAAAAAATGAAGGAAGTTCTCAATTCGGATTTTTAAAACGAATATATGTTTAATGTGTTAGTATATTCCTCATGATATTATCCTTCACCGGTTCCGAGCACTGGAATTGCGCATACATTTTTCAAAAGGAAAGATTCCTTACTTCATGATTCAAACCCAAGACCTTATGATAAATTCAAATTCAAATATTGTTGGTGAATTTAGGTGCCAATTCATCCTTACCCAAGCCCGATAAGAACCGGCAAGAAACTCGTCCTGGTCCTAGCGCTTTTTTGCATGATCCATCTTATAACTACGAAACACCAATACAAGAGAGTTTATACATTTCAAATGTGTCGGTTAACTGTCTGAGGGCAGAGCGATATGAGGCCATGCATTCTTATCAATAATATATAATAATGATATATTCTTATCTTATCATTTATATTATAATAAGCTTTCTTTAAAAGTCTACCCTTTATGAATGCTTTAAATTTCTTAATAGGTACTTTAGTTGCTTTTTAAGAAAGTTTATAGAAGCGCACCGTGTTCCCCATAATGTACCTACTTATTGCCTTTTTCTAGTCGAAACCTAGGGATTTAGAATTTGTTTCCATTCCTAGTATTGACTCTATGAAGGTCACTAAGGCGGAAGACAAGGATGTACCAATACACCTCTAGTGCTCAAATGTGTTTGATTCCAACCGAGTGTTACTAAGTTTACGTAGTAGAATTGCCCACTTGGACCTATATAAGTATGTAATTTATTTTATTTGTGTTTCTAATGATAAAATGAAATTGCCTTTCCACATTATGTAGTTTGTAAGTAGGTTCAAAGAAAACAATTCAAAATCCAATTACGAGCAAGTACTTATTACGCAGATGAATCTAAACGTACTTGAATAAAGCCACCAAACTAATGCATATTCCCGCATCTTGTAGGTATTTTTATACGTAAGTATAAAATTATATTTAATTTGACCCCTCAACGACCGAGTGTGTATAAACCTGTACAACTGGCCATAACGAGTCCTTTTGACAATTTTAATATCCTTTCTCGCCGCTTAAAAATTGAATGTCACAGTTTTGTGAAACATTGCCGCGGGGATCGGCGCACGCGCAGTAAAATGTTAAGTTTGTGGCAACTTTATTGTGTTTAAAATATGGTGTTGTTGTTATTGTTTTTTATGGTTTTACAACTCTTTGTTTTGACAGAATGGTTAATCATCTAATCATCAAACCTGCTTCTCAAGATTATTCACTATTTCAATCTATTCCATTAATGATTATGACGGCATTTCAAATTTGAATTGAAGTGGCGTCAAAATGAGTTTCAAATGACATAAATGACACTTTTTATTTTTATCTTTATTTATTTTAAAAGGGCTTATTCAAACGCAAATTATAGTATTATTATTAATAGAATAATAATAATAATACCTGGCGTTTGGATTAGGGAATTTTTTATTTATTTATTTGGAAAACAAACAATAATGAAATTTACACTAAAAAATTTTGCTTTCGTTCAGAAAATCTCTTAAACTGGCGAGGGCTACTGAAGTTAGTAGAGATAGGAATGAGCAGAGGTCAGCTACCAAACCAATTCAACCCCACCTAGTTAGCAAAAGAAAAAATGTATCGAGGTTTTTTAAGATTTACAAATAAGGCTGCTACTCAAAATGTACGCCATTCTAGCTGTGATATTTTACCTTGTAATTTCATCATATAATCCAACTTTTTTTTTTAAATATTTTAGGTTGACTTCAAAGCTTATTTTTTATTTTATTTATCTAACGAATATCTGTATCGAAAAACTGTGTATATCTTTAAAAGCCCTACCCCACTTTACATCTAGGGGAGGTACTCCTAAAAACATTGATTTAATGTTTTTTCATTATTGTACCTATATACCACTTATATGTATTACCGTGCAACATTTTACCAGAATTTTCACTCACGTCTGTGAACAAGAGCTTTGATTAGGGGCAAACCAACAGACAGACATAGCGATACAATAAAGGCGCCTTGAGGACTTCCGAACCCAAAAAATAAGGTGAAGGTTCGGTTAAAACGGTTTTTTACATATTATTGATCTAAGTCAATACCCGTTTATATAATTGAGATAATGTTTCTGCGTGCGAGTTGACAGTCGAGCTATATTTTCTGCAATAAAGTTAATAACTCGCGCATATATAGTGGCTGTCGTGCGCGACACGCTTATGCATTACATTATTTCGGCCAGACATCATTAGCTTGCACACCTCTGTGCATTGGCCAGTGGCTTTACGATTGCGTGATATAAGTTGATATTATACTAGGATTGTGCATGGTTTTTCTTATATATCTCATTATTTTATACTATAGAAATTCCCTGTAACTTGTAAAACGTTTGTATCCTTACTATCTTTGCAGCCCTCGCTGTAATTAAGGCATAGAATTTCGTAAATACCGGGAATTCCGTTTACACGCACAGAACACACCGTTCTCAAGTCTCTACCACCTTTTATATAGTTTGTTTAAATTATTTTTGGGATTAAGTAAACTTACATAAACATTTACTAATCATTATGGTCCTTATTTAGTAACCTCGATTAACTTCTATAAAAAGTTAATCACTATTCCATCCTTTCTAGTAAGATAGTGAGAGGGCGAATCTTAAGCAGCAAGGTACGACACAATACTTTAAAACTGGAAGGTTCTGCAAGCTGCTAAGTAAGTACCTATTACACCAATACCCGTTTATAAAAACAAAACTTAATCTCAGAACTATAATAATCCTGAAATCCGGTCAAAAAGTTAATGTTTCATACTGTTATTCTGTTATACAAGTTTTATTCTGAAATACGCTCCTTATTTTGCATTTGTTGCATAGATTTATATAAACACGCCAGCCAGTTTTCTATATTCATTTGCTTTCTATTTACAACTTCATTCCAGTTATTATAATACGAAACTGCTTCATCCGAGCCTCGGGTAATAGCTACCGATGCAAAGGTAGCCACAGAGATGTATTTAAGGACTGCTTGTGGTAATTGATTTGCCTGTCAGCTCAGTTGATAGCAGTTCTGGCTTCTGCGCTGTATATTGTGGGTTCGATTCTCTCCCAGAACAAAACATTAGTGATGAACGTTTGGTCTGTCTGCGTGTTATAAAGTATTAAAAGTATGAAATTAATTATCTGGTCCCCATAGCACAGGCTTAGTTTGGGTCAGATGCTCTGTGAAATGTCCGGCATTATTATTAATTATTATTATTTACTGGGTATCCCGATATCTCTAGATGAATCGAAACAGTGTCGGTGCTTTTACTGACAAAATACAAAATAATACATGAGTACATCCCGGGTTAATCCGCTATCAAAATGAATAATACTGACGATAGGGAAAGGCAGACTTATTAAAAATAAGAAAAAAAAAACGAATGGTAATACCTAGTAACCACAGTTTCATAAAAACCATTCGAAATATTTTTCATAATAATTCTGTAATAACCCAGTTTTTTATTTAAAACATTATAAATATTATGTTTCCTATAGGTACGCAATCCAAAAACTTCAACGCTTAAAATCTACGATTCAAAATTAAAATGATGGGTAATCGACTACGTATGCAAGCGAAGCCTGCAACGGCTACTCTATGTTTTTGCACTGAATTAAGTATGTGCATAGTTAGTTATAAATTAAAAACTATATTTTGACGACCTCTGTGGCGCAATGGGCGAAAGCCCGCCTGAGACGCAGAAGGTGGCGGGTTCGATTCCCGTAGTGAAACAAATGTTTGTATGATCTGCAAATATTTATCTCGGGTCTGGGTGTTTTTCTAAGTAAACAAAAAGAAGTAGTAAAAAAAGTAAGAATTATTATTGGTCATGTGGTACCCATTACACAAGCTCTTCTTACTTTGGGGGCCAGATGATGCTGTGTGAAATGACAAAAAATAAGTGCAATTTCTACCGAGAGACGAGATCCCAAGAGTTCCCACTGAGGTGCATTGGGTGCGGAGGGCGCTGTTGTATTCCTTGGGTATTACTTATTACACTCTACATTAAACGGAAAATATTTAATTATTTATTTACTAGGCAACTACATAGCTGGAACACCGGCGACTTCGTCCACGCATTTGTACCTTCTTAATACTACTACTTGTTTATATAACTTTTAAAACTATCATGGTTTTGCACATAATTTTCACTCAAAACGGGATATTTACCATGATATATGAGTTTTTCTGCTTCTCGATATTTCGGCACAGTTGCATGCGCCATGATCACGAGATAAACTGAAGTCTTTGCGGGTGGATGTTATTGGCAGACAAAACGGTCTACCCTCTTTCTCAGTCTTTTACTGCGAACATTACCCCTACTACCGGTTTCACTGTCACTAACAACTCGATCACGATTACGACACACAACACTCACGGTATCTGGACGCATAACTGGTACCTCACTCCATCATGAGCATGTTATGGATCGTGGTGCTGAACAAATGCGCCAACGCTAAGGACTGCATCTTAAAACTAGCTGAGACACACAGTGTATGAAACCATACTAATATTTATTAATAACTAGCTGACCCGCCCGTTGACCACTTCGTTGGGCGGTTACAACTTCACAAAAAAAATTAAACTACTAATATCCCTATAAAAAAAAATAGCGCTTTTCAAATTATTGTAATAATTATAGAGATTATCAAAGATACGGATAAATAGTGATAGATGGCGCTAGCGTCCACCCGCGGCTTCGCCCGCCCTGTTGTTTTTCCGGAATAAAAAATAGCCTATATCCTAATCCAAGTTACTACATTTATTTTAAGTTTCATCCAAATCGATCCAGCGGTTCTTGAGTTATAAGTGGTGTACCTAACACAACTTTCATATATATATATATATATATATATAATTACCTTTATATCCATTCTTGTGAAATGGCTTTCTTCCGTCTGCATATCTATCTATATATATAGATAGATAGATAGATAGATATGCAGACGGAAGAAAGCCATTTCACAAGAATGGATATAAAGGTAGATGGATTTGAATGTGGAGGTGAGGTACCAATCTTGGGATGTAATGTTTAAAACATTACATCCCAAGATTGGTACAAGAGGCAATAGAGATTACCAAACACAGGAATTTCAATCGAGAAGACGGTTTTCAATTGTCTGGAGCCTGGAACCCTGTGGTGAGGATGTGTGGAAATCGGAAAAGTGAGGTACCAGTTATGCGTCCAGATACCGTGAGTGTTGTGTGTCGTAATCGTGATCGAGTTGTTAGTGACAGTGAAACCGGTAGTAGGGGTAATGTTCGCAGTAAAAGACTGAGAAAGAGGGTAGACCGTTTTGTCTGCCAATAACATCCACCCGCAAAGACTTCAGTTTATCTCGTGATCATGGCGCATGCAACTGTGCCGAAATATCGAGAAGCAGAAAAACTCATATATCATGGTAAATATCCCGTTTTGAGTGAAAATTATATACTACTTGTTTGTTTGTAATAATAATAATAGTCCCATACATTTCACACAGCATCATCTGGCCCCCAAGTAAGCAGAGCTTGTGTTACGGGTACCACATGACTGCTATACTTTTTTTTTGTAAATTCATACATATTATAATTAGAAACACCCAGACCTGAGACAAATACTTGTAGATCATACAAACATTTGTCCCGCAGCGGGAATCGAACCAGAACCTGAATACTACTACTAATTGTCTCCGTTTCAGCTTAGACAAAAAGCTTTCGTATGTCTGTCCGAACGGCGTCCGGCCGGCGTCTGTCCGGATGTTCTCCTCTACAGGTCGCATTTCTGAACTGATTCTCGTGAAATTTTGTGAACTGGTTCCTATACCTATATAGTAAATTTTTGTCGATTCATTTTTCAATTTTTTTCAAAATGGTTGAGAAATCGGTGTAAAAGGCTTGGACTCTTTATGGTGGGAATCCTAGGCCTCTTAAGTATTGGTGGTTGGTATTTAGAATGGTGAATAAATGAGAAGCCCAAAGTTTACTGTAGTAATATTGTATTTTATCGGACTTCACACGGGTACACGGAATTGTTAGAAAAATATATTTAACTGCATAAAAGACTGATAATGATTGGTAATATTATAAATGGTATAAAATGGTATGGTGAGATGGTTATGAGTGTTGCGGTGCCGGCCCGGCAGATGGTAGCGCACTCGTTTGCTAAGTAATTGTGCATATTGGCTTGTAAGGCAAAAATGCATAACTGCTGTGTTCAGTGTAAACCCAAACAATGGGGGTTGAAAACGTAAAAAATATTTCAGTCATTTCGAAAAATGTTCGTGAGGTCTAGAGCTCACAGAGGTATCAGTCGATCTGCATGTTCGTGAGGTCTAGAACTCACAGAACTATCAATCGATCTGCATGTTCGTGAGGTCTAGAGCTCACAGAGGTATCAGTCGATCTGCATGTTCGTGAGGTCTAGAGCTCACAGAGGTATCAGTCGATCTGCATGTTCGTGAGTCTAGAGCTCACAGAGGTATCAGTCGATCTGCATGTTCGTGAGTCTAGAGCTCACAGAGGTATCAGTCGATCTGCATGTTCGTGAGGTCTAGAGCTCACAGAGGTATCAGTCGATCTGCATGTTCGTGAGGTCTAGAGCTCACAGAGGTATCAGTCGATCTGCATGTTCGTGAGGTCTAGAGCTCACAGAGGTATCAGTCGATCTGCATGTTACCTATTCACGGCTAAACAGGTGAAAGGATCTTGATGTTATTTGGTAAGTCAAAGTCAAAGTCAAAACATTATTTGTTTTTTGACAACCTCAGTGACGCAGAAAGTTGCGGGTTCGATTCCCGCCGCAGAACAAATGTTTGTATGATCTGCAAGTATTTCAGTTCTGGGTGTTGCCATGTGTAATACGTATGTATTTACTAAAAAAGAGTAAATGTATTTATATCAGTCATTCGATACTGATACATAAGCTCTGCTTACTTTGGGGCCAGATAATGCTGTGTGAAATGTCCGGCATTATTTATTTATTTATTAAATAAAATCACAAGGACCACTTTAAATCGTCTTCTTACATGCTAGTATATCTAGGTGCCGGTTTCTTCTAACCCCAGTTCAAGAAGAATCCGGCAACAAACTAATTTTGATACGGATGCCGGGTCGACTTGGAGCTGAAATAGATCAGGGAATGGTTTGCACATTGGGGAAAAACAAAGGTTATTTTTTTGTAGGTATAACGCGTGCCAAGCCACGGGCAGCAGCTACTCGATACTAATATTTTAAATTCGGAAGTATCTCTGTCTGTCGGTCTGTCTGTCTGTTTGTTTGTTTGTTACTTGTCTGTTTACGGCTAAACGGCTGACCTACTCTTGGTGCAATTTGGTAAGGGCATAGGCAATAAGGCATAGGGTAGAGTACCACGCGTGTGAAGCCGCGGGTAGCCCATGTTTCGCAGCCCATGGAATGTGCACAGTGTTATCGCTACACTCTAGTTTCTATAGCCAATATGACTTAATGAATACATTAATTATAAAACCTAGTGATACAATAAGAAGATAAGATAAGTCACTAGTTTTCAAACCAGTGTGGTGAATGGATTGAAGTGCGCCTCAAAGCTGTGACTAAAGTTAAAGAGAATGTCTCCAAGGTCCACTTGTGGTCTAAATAAGGAAGTGGGTAATGCACACATTGTCATCTTCCTCAGCGCAAGAGTGATACTCGTACTGTGATCTAATTAGCTCAATAAGGGAGCCCCTACCACGAGCTCCTCCCAACGAGAATAATAGATACGAAAATCTATTCTATATCTATCTATATAAAATAAAGCCGTGTTAGTTACACCACTTATAACTCGAGAACCAAGGGACCGATTTGAATGAAACTTAAAATGAATATAGTTAGTAACTTGGATTAGGATATAGGCTTTTTTATCCCGGAAAAAGAACGGGAAACGGGAACGGAAACGGGGCGTGTGAAGCTGCAGGTGGCCGCTAGCGCCATCTATCAATATTTATCCGTAACTTTGTTAATCTCTGTAATTATTACACTAGTATTTCTTAATAGCGATAAAGTACCTACTACTTAAATATTTTTTGTGACCGCACAACGAAGTGGGCACGGGTCAGCTAGTAATGTATAAATAATGCCGGACATTTCACACAGCATCAAATAAAATAAAAAAGCCATTTATTCTACTAAGTATATTAAACTACGTTCAATATTTTTTCTTACAATTATAATTTACTTTCAATTAAATAATTTACATGCTTAGGTATAAATTGTTTTATGTTGTAGTAGTCGCCTCTCTGGCGTAGGCATCAGCATCATCTAGCCCCAAATTAAGCAGAGCTTAATTGGACGCGGATAAGCAATAACGTGTCAATCCACAAAAAAACTGATGGTTGAGTTGGTTATACAAAAGGTTCTTAACATTAAAGAAATCGCTCCACTAACATCGATTGTCTTTTTTTGTGGGTTGACACATCATTGCATATCAGCGTCCAATTTGAGGCTAGATGGATGGGAAGCCGCGGTGGGAATCGAACTCCTGCATCTCAGGCGGGCCTACGCCAATGTACCTACTAGTAGTGTGGTTAGCTCATGCATGTAGCATGTAGCATGTAGCATGTAGCATGTAGCATGTAGCATGTAGCATGTAGCAGGCAAGGCGTACTCCACACATTAGAATCGAACCTATAAGTACTTATAGGTAGGTTATACGAGTACGTAGGTCCGTAAATGTACATTTACGGACCTAACCTATGGGCAAATTCCTAAAGTGCCGCCAGACCAGATAGAGTTACGCGATAGAAATAGAGGCACAATGTAGGTAAATATAATGTTAGGAACTAAGCGCTTATGCAAGCTGAATGAAACTTTTTAGCGTCGTAGCAAGAGTCGCTTTTTCTACAAATGTTTCCTTAAAATCCGCCTTCTAAACTTGTACTAACAAAGTAAAAGCACAGCTCTTCAATAAAACGAGATACCTACTGTTAATAGTTAAAAAGGTGGCCACAACTTTTTTATCTCTTTTTCTTTAATTTGTTTTGAGTAACCACGTCGTACATACGTACGGCATACTTTTATTACAATTCTTAAATGATAGCAATACTTATTTCAATTTTAAATATGAAAGTGAGTTTTATAAATAATTTTATTTAAATAAAAAATATATAAATATTTTTTTATTTTATTTTTTATATTGTTACCTAATTATATTTAGTATTCTACGACTTAAACGTTGTGTGAAGGTGTTTTCATTGCTTAGTATAATATGTATGAATTTACAAAAAAAAAGTACTTATATTAGTAGTATATCAGTTATGTGGTACCCATAACACAAGCTCTGCTTACTTAGGGGCCAGATGATCGTGTGTGGAATGTCCGGGATTATTATTATTAGTATTATCATAAGCAGCGATGAGTTTACAACCCGTAACGTTTGGAATACTAACAACTGTGTAAAGCATGAGCATGTGCAAAATGTGGACGTACCTGGGATCCTTGTAAATGTCTAAGTAATCAGACAAATACATTTCCAAAGATCTCAGCAACTGGAGATCTGGATATCTAACGAGCACAGAGACTACTGGTGTTTGCTTGTTTATTTCACTACTAGCTGATGCACGTAGCTTCGCACGCGAATACCTACCTATAAAATGAGCTTCTCCAAGATGTAATTTATCTGCTTTCCTTTCGTCAAGATCTATGCAGCCGTTTAGTTGTGGAAAGGTAAAAAACAGACATACAGGTTATGAAACTTTCGAGTCTATGGATCGAGTCTTGTTCGAGAACCATTAGTGAAGCCCCATTTGTGTATGACACGAAGCGTCGCCCACGCGCGACCTGACTTATAATTCAATTTGATACCCTCCACTCCATATAACATCGTTGTATGTTTCGGTGTAGGTATGTCTCGGTAGAGATGCGGCGATCCCGTTCTGGTGACTTTAACTTAAAGATTTTTAAGTTGATTTTAGTAAAACACTTGCAAAAAGTGATAAAACAAATTTACACTATTAAATTTAAACTTAAAATTTATAATATTAGTAGATATAATATAAATTATTAGATCTATTAATATTATAAATTTGAAGTTGAAGTGGACATTATATTGATTATATTGGGCTAGATGGTGATGTGTGTCTACACATCACCATCTAGCCCAAATCTAAGCATAGCTTGTATTATGGTGACCAAATGACTGATAGAATACCTACTTATGTATTTCAAAATACATAGATATTATACATAGAAAAACACCTAGTTTCACGAATCTACTTTTTATTGAACAGACTTAATTTTATTTTCAGTTTTAGATGATATTTTAATGAAAAGTGATTGAAGTCCTGTATTGACTAAGCGATACTTCTCAATAAACATTATCCACCTGTCTCATAAATAAATAAATAAAGATACCAGCGGATTGTATCCCCACATCAATACGTCATTATGAGATTACGAAAGCCTTCATCACTGGTCCTTCGAGCCGGATCACAACTTATCAGACAAATAGTGCTCTAATGACAAAGCTACTAGTAGAATTTTATAGGGATTCCTCATCGTACAAATCACATTGCAACATAATACATTTATAATTTAATTGTTAAGAATAATATACCAATTATATAAAATACATGTGAAACGGTTGAGCTATCTAAGGACCGTTTAAAACGATCTATCTCAACTGACCCAGATCACTGTCATCGGGCAGCGTTCCCAAGACACTAGCGGCGGTGAGCTAGACAGATGCCTGCCTTTGGATCACGCAATGTATCTATCAGACGCCGTGAAATAATGTTGTAAATGCGGTGGGCTCCTGTTCCCCACGGGCCCAGGGTCTCGACTCCAACAGGCTCAAATATGTAGGGTTTATTAAGATCTGGATATTTTCGCCTTTTGAGGTCCTTGGTACAGTCAGCCGCCGCACCAGTTCTAACGGATGTCCCCGACAGATGGGATGCGGCTTCTACGAAGAGGAAGAAGAAATTACAATTTATTGATTAATATTCCGTTAAGATTACACAATAAAACAGGTTCCTTACCATGGTAGGTAACATTCGAAAGTACCATAGATGGTACTGTGGCAATTATAATTTGCCATTGTTCCATTACCTCAATAGTAGTACGGCAAAAACTGTGTTTTGTTATCCGTGGTACTTTCAAGAAATTATACCTAATCAAATATAATACCCATATTTATGTAAGTAAGAAGTTGGTTGTAACCAGTTGGTTAGGTTCTGGTGCGCCACTGGATTCAAACCCATGAAATTAGGATCGGAAGGCGGGGGGTCACAAGTTCACAACTACTAGACCACAAGTGCTCTAGGTTTTGTTGGAGGATAAATAATAACGCGCAAGGCGAGCGAGCAAAGCGAGCGTGCGGCAGCAAAGCCGCCGATGTGCCAGAAAAATGTAGTTCATCGAATGTAAATAAACCTTCGATGGTACAACTGCTAAAAAGATCAGCACAGTACCATCAGACAACCATACATTAAATAACACAAGAAAACAAATTGATTTACAAAACCTACATATTTTTTTATAAAATGGCAAACAAAGAATCTTTGTTCCTGTTTTTTTAACGTGTCATGTCACTGGTTCGTTCCTGGTTTTCTTGTTGTGTAGTCTCTTGTTGAGAGCACCTCTCTAGCGCATTGACCCCGTGGCCATCTATTATTTAACCTTACTTAAGGTGCGGGTCACAAACACCGCGTCGCGATGGACCAATTGAGACTCGACTCATCTGACTCATAACATAACACACTTAAAAATGTATGCCCGTATCTTTAGCTGTTCTTTCTTGCCTCAATCTTAGTAAGAAAATATAAATACCGCTTATTTTTGTATTTTAGTAAGTTTTATAAGTTTTTTACCCATTTTGTAATTTTTGCGAACCAATGCGAATAATAACCAATAATATTGTATAATGTTATAAACCAATAATATTAAACATTATACTTACGTTTTAAAAACTAAAAAGAAACCGACTTCATTGAATGAAATTTGAGCCTATAAAACATTTTTAGTGAAAAGTAGATGTATTTTGTATATATATAATATGGGTAGGCCAAATAAACGCAACGCTCCAATGAGACAGCGAGGTATGAAAGTGCATGAAAACTTCATCGATGTATACAATTTTTAGATTTTCGTTGATTTTTCAGCTCGACCGATTTTGATAAAATTTATATGGGACCACCTGTGAAGACCACCCTTTCAAACAAAAAAAGAATTTTCCAAACCGGTTCAGCCGTTTTCAAGTAACCGGTTAACATACATTAAACCAAAAAAAAAAAAAACTATCTATAAATATATAAATATCTATCTATCTATACGTCCATAACAATTAACTCTAAAATGTATTTATAAAGAACATGTGTTTGTTTGTGATGGATAAACTCAACGACTCAAACAATTTAAAAAAATATTGCGGAGAAAAATTCGCAACAATATCAGCGAGTAATTTGGCTGTTTTTTATTATCAAACCAATTTGAGATCCCTATGAAAATTTAAATAATGTAACTCGTGCACCCGTGCACGCGGCGGGTCGCTTGTAGTAGTTTGCAACCTTTTCACGACTAAACGGCAGAATGGATTTTGATGAAATTTGCTAAAGAGATAGATCGTAGGTATCTGAGTGAAGCACATACATAGGCCATTTTATATGCATGAGACACCGCGTACGACAGCTAGTCTAAAATATGTAAATAAGAAAACAAGACGTGTCGTGAGACTCTATAATTGTTGATTCAGCTTTTCCAAAATTTACTTTTAAAGATTTCAAAAAGTGTTTATACAAATACAATGACACGGCACTAAACGTAATTAGTACCGAATAAGTCCGTAGCATAAGTAGATTGTTGCTATCACAAAATACACAATCTAATAACTGAGTCAGAGATAATAATCATGCTTAAAATAGTGACAGAGCGAATCTTAAGACGTGTTCAAATTTAGGGGCGTTTATAAATAAGGCCGAAAGATATAATAAGTACTTATTATTTTTTAACTTCAGCGATCAGGAAATCATATATGTTTCAGTAGATACATAGTTAATAATTAAATTGAAGTAGTCACAGAACATCAGGATAAAAGAGAATAATCACCACATAGTATAACACAAAGTCGCTTCCCGCTGTCTATCTGTCCCTATGTATGCTTAGATTTTTAAAACTACGCAACGGATTTTGATGCGGTTTTTTTAATAAATAGAATGATTCAAGAGGAAGGTTTATATGTATAATACGTGCATAATATAGTAGAGAAACACTGATAATTTTAGAGGTTTCTAATGTGATGTCGTAAATAAACTAATTTTTTTTGCGCCTACATTGCAAACGCGCTGGCTGAACCCTACGAGATAGATCAAAATAATGTACTACAATATTGCACACCTTAAAAAAGTCTACAAAAAAAGGTTATGTTATTCTCTTAGATAACGTTGTATATAAAGACATTCTGTAGTATATTTAGTATCAGCATTGCACCCGTGCGAAGCCGGGGCGGGTCGCTAGTACTACATATTTAATTATCTTCACGATAAGTAAGCATTAGAGATTTGACTAACGCGAATCCAAACCGCGCTTTTCCGTAGCTTGAAGGCTTGCACTAACGAATGAATCTGTGCAAGCCGGGTTATTCTGAAGTAATAAGTCTGTTAACAATGAAGCTGTCATACTCTCCAGTGTATATATAAATAAATAGAACAGCTAATTCATTAGTAAAGCGTTGAAAATTACATAATAGTTAACTTTTCAACAAGTGTGGGATTCTACGCCTCGCTCCATGTTGATGTTAGTATAGAATAGAGTGATAAAAATCGTAGCTGACTAATCTGCAGTGCGAGCTAGGGCTTATGAGTTCTGGGAGTATACTCTGCGACGATATATCGGGGCTAAAATCGTTTGAAACATACTTTAAGGCTATGGCTATAGTTTCGATTTAGAATGATGCAAAGGCTTTAATTACATTTGACAATCAATTTCATAATCCTACTCTAACACCACAACAGATGAAGCGTTAATATGAATTTGACAACGAAACGAAATCCGCTGAGTTCGACAAATATATCAACGATGACATCGTTTCTATATCGAAATTGTTAAAAGCAGTGGTCACATAGACGTAGGCGCACGAACTAGCGGATAAACCAGCATTTAAATTAACATAGCGCGGGTTTTAAGCACGCGTATTCGTATGTGGCAGCATCGAGCAAAGGAATGAAACTCACTCCTTTCATAGCGAAACATTACAATATTCTTATATGTACGAAGACGAACATAAACTAAACAAATTAAGAAACTTTTCAATTCTTTTGGTATGAAGCAGTATTATGAACACTAAGTTTTTGGTTCTTCTGAGCAAATGTTTGCGTTGATTTCTCATTCTACATAATATTAATATTCTTCTATAAGTTAGGAGGAACCGGCACCTAGATTCACTAACATGTAAGAAAAAGTCCTTGAGATTTTATTGAAAATATTATATTTTTCATAGAACTATTTGGAAAATAACTTCAAGTAAATAAACACAAACGGTCTTATTACAAAAAAATACAATAGTCTAGGTTTAAACCAAGACCTTCTAGTCTAGGTTTGTTGCGGTAACAAAGTTGGTCCGAGTATCAAAATGTGTTTTTATTACAAAACGTAGAACTAACCAAAGACCAGCTAATACAAGAAGAAAGACCATGGTTTATTTATTATCCACAGATAAGGTAGTAAAATTGCGCCGTCTGAATGAAAACGTATTGTTAAGGTCTATGCTCTCGTTCTATACAACACCATTTTACGTGATACTGACACTTACACTGACAGTAACGCAGACAGATTTACAAAATAAAATGAAAAATTGTCTGCTCAGCAAGACTTTATTTAAACAAATCCAAAACATTTCGAAAAGATTTTTAGTGGAAAGTAGATGTATTTTGTATATTATAATATGGGTAGGCCAAATAAACGCAACGCTCCGATGAGACAGCGAGGTATGAAAATACATGCAAACATCATCGATGTATACAATTTTTCGATTTTCGTTTATATTTCAGCTCGACCGATTTTGATAAAATTTATATGGGACCACCTGTGAAGTATACCTTTTCAAACAAAAAAAGAATTTTCCAAAGCGGTTCAGCCGTTTTCGAGTAATCGGTTAACATACATAAAAAAAAAAAAGATTCCGACGAATTGAGAACCTCCTCCTTTTTGATAAAGTCGGTTAAAAAGAAAAGAAAGAATGAAAGAATGGAAAAATATAACAATCAAGTAAGTAATTAGTTAGTAGGTTGGTACATAAGTACTTTTTATTTAAGTACTTACCTACCTACTCGTTTTTGTTATTGTAAATATTTACATTATTATGTCCTACCATGGTCTGTGTGATGCGATATTCATTTCATGCTTATTTTTTTAGATTATGTGAACTAACTGGTAGAAACCGTAGTGAAAAAGACATTAGACTAGCATGGCAGAGAATGAAGTTGTCGGCAAAGGCAAATTTATCAAGCCATAGGAGAGAACAATCATATACAGGTGGTGGTGAAAAGCCACCATCACCATCTCCCGAGGATCTGGCAGTAATGGCTATTGCTCCTCACGACTTTGTCGTAGAAATAAATGACTATAACAGTGATGCAGTACCAGTGGTAAATACAATTTCTGACATTTTGCCTAATTGAGGCATCACGAAATCTATATTTATATACTGTTAGTAATCTCAGCTATCTTTTATTTATTTACTTACCTAAATATTTTACCTGCCGATCCCTACCACAACAAGAGTATCAACTGCTGGACCTAGCAATGAGCCGGGCTGTATCATCATTGAGGACAGTTTCAAACCCAATGAAGAGAGAGAGATTGAGGATCAAGGTTAAATATACTATAAAACATATGAATACAATATATCTCCTTACCAAATTTCATCAAGACTCATTCACCCATGAAAACATAACAAACAAGCATACAAACATACAGAGAGAGAAGATAATAATTAATTCTGTTTTTTATTGTTATTCCAATAAATATTTTTCTTTACGTTTTTAGTGACATCAAGCAAACACCCCATCGATAAAAGCAGATCAGCCACCAAAAGGAAGAACTCCTATATCTAAATCTAAATAAGTAGATCACCATTTATTAATCATGAATCATGCATGAGCCACTAGTGCATCTAGGTCTTTTAATTTAACTTTCAGGTCAAATGCTTTTGTGGATGCCCACCCTACTTTTTGTGTATACCTTGTCGTATTGCTTCATACATTTTTATGTAATTAATTATTATTTACAGAACTGAAGAAATGTGCCACAATATTATAACAAGTAATATAGAGTTCAAAAACAAACAAATCAAATGATGGAAGTTGAACATGAAAACAATAAAACAATTGCAGAATAAAAAATAAAAAAAATTTGAACTAGAAATAGCTTTATTAGAATTACAGTACAAAAAATACATCTAATATAGAATACATTGTATAGTATAAGTTCCTAGCCTACCTTCATATTACTATAGATAAATATTGTAAAAATATTATATACTATTATTAAAAATGAATTTCAATAAACTGCCTTCTCCTAATATTTCCCCTTACCGTGTTAGGAATATATCTCTGTATTTCTAATGGTTCCCGTGATGTTTGGTCATTGCTATTCTTCTCACCGGGAAACAGGTCTTAACTCATATCAATAGCAATATTGTGAAGCATGGCACATGCAACAATTGTTTTAATAGTTTCAATATCCCCAAACATGCCTCTTAATAAGCAGCGAAACCTGTTTCCATAGACCAAAACATCTTTCCACGGTGTTCCGGGTACGGATGGCATCAATTGTAGTTTTGTTCTTGCAGAGTTGTGGGGTTACAACCTATACCTATTTCAAACTAAAATCTTCGTCATGTAATTGAAATGGGATATCGTGTTCGATAATGGTGCCGACGGAATGTCTCCAGCATATCCAAAGCACCTAGATCTTCTAAATCCATCAGATCGTTGTTATCAACCATTTTCGAAACGCAAACCGAAAAAACAACAAAGGAATAAATCCAAACAACGGATATTGTTTGACGTTTATTTGATTGATTTAATTTTGAGGTTATGTTTAGTACCAAAGATTCAAAGATAAACTAGGGGTCTCGTGGGTTTATCTTTAGTACCATAGATGTTACAGCAACTAGAGAAAAACTTCGTTTTGGAATAAGGCCGTAAAGGTTTATCTTATAATCACACACTAGCTAATGTGTTGTTTAAATCTGTTGCCATCTCTTCTTCTTCTTCTTTGTTTATGGCATGTGACATAATAATGCCAATTTTGCCAGTGTCAAGTGTTTATGTTTGTTTATGGTCAATTTGTTTAATAAAGTCTTAGTCGATGGTCTATTGTCAATTTTAGACGTCACGCGGAATGGCGTCTAAAATTTTCTTGGGATTCCTCGTCGTTCATATCCGTTGCATCACAACACACATTTAATTCAATTCTCCATACCCGTCCTGTAGACACAATTTATTCATTAAAATTCCGCCATTATTACTGAATAAAACATGCAATAAAACGAATAAAACAATATTAAATTAGCAGAGCCGTGCTACTTCATGAAATGACAAACGAAGAATCCGTTGCCATCTCTATTCTTTGACATTAGAATGACAAGGACAGCGCATACTTAGCGCCTCGCTAAATAATTGTACATTATAGAATGGAAAGTAAGTGAATAAATTACTTTTATAAATAGTACAAAAGATCTAGTACGTTTTGGCCTATTTTTATAAGTGTCTGCATCTGGCTGGTCTAAGATCTAATTAAAAACATTTCATTGAGTTGACGTGGGTTTTCCATTACATACAGGTTACATACTAATTAGGAGATGCCATCAATAAATCGTTTAAAACGTGCTTCTTCTTCGTCGGGTTTTCGTACGGTACGGTTTTCCGTTTTTATCATTCGGTTACTGAACCCTAAAGGATCTTAAAACGTGACAATTGCGGAAGTTCCAGCGATAAGATATTATGGTTATCCATTAATTTGATAAAACTTACCTGTTGATAATAACACCAAAATAAAACTTACCTGCCTGGCCCTAAATATACCTATATTTTGAAACCAATTGAAGGTATTCCAAATCCCATTTTGCTCGTATTTTTTTAATACCCTATAGAATAGAATAGAAAATAATTTATTGCCATAAATACATTGGGCAAGTAGAAAAAATAACAATGTTTTGCTAGTCCGTAGTACAATGAGCGGTCTTATCGATATGTAGTGATCTCTGCCAGACAACCTTGGGATGGATTGAACTAAATGTAGCTGAAAAAGGGTGATAATAATAATAAGTGATTAATAATGAAAATAGTGTATAAGTACCTACATACAAATTTACAATATTCTATAACTTTAAATGTATGTTACCTATAACACGACGATTGGATGTTTGTATGTGTTTCAATTACGTCAAAACGACGAGGTTAGAATGAAACTTGCTCTAGATAATAGCCAGTGACTTGGTATTATACATTTTTTATAGTCTATCTTGGGGGTTCGATTCCCTTCCAGGACAAGCATGTGTGTGTTGATCATAGGTGTTTGTTCTGTCTTTATGTTGTAAAGTAACATAAGTTTGTTTTTAAAAATATATAGGTATAAGTACTATATCGGTCACTATAATAATATATAGGTATAAGTACTATATCGGTCACTATAATAATATATAGGTATAAGTACTATATCGGTCACTATAATAATATATAGGTATAAGTACTATATCGGTCACTATAATAATATATAGGTATAAGTACTATATCGGTCACTATAATAATATATAGGTATGAGTACTATATCGGTCACTATAATACGAGCTATGCTTAGTTTCGGGCGTTGATGGCGTGGTGGCGTGGTGGCGTGTTGGCGTTGTGTGCATTGTCCACCAATATTTATTAACGTATGTTATTTTCGTGCGAGGATTACAAATTCGTAGAACTTTTGTCAAAATGGACTACATTTGTCGAAAATTACTTTGAATTTAATTAACATTGGCACTGATAAATAATACTCTGAGCCTAGCTTCACAATATTTTGTCCAAATGTTATGTTGTATAACACCTACGTGTTATGTTATGTTGTATAACACGTTTAGCACGTGCTGGTAATCTAATCTGTCAGATTTACAGATTTACAGTATAGCATCGACTTAGAGCTGTGCCTTTCTGTACTTTATGCATTATCATTTTCAATTTTCATCACGTTTTGTAATCAGTAGATAAGTAATCTTATTTTATAAACATGTTGTACGCAGTTATAATTTTTTTATCTATTTATTTTGCTTCAGATTTGCTTTTGGATTTCAGAGAGCTGTATATTAGAACTGTACTCAAATCGTAAACATAGAGTAGACAAACATAGACATAAATGAATGAATGACAACACTTTACATCTTAAAACTAGCACATAAACATTTTGACAACAAAGAATACATAATAACATAACAATGGGCGGTCTTATAGCTTCAGGAGCGATTTTTTCCAGACAACATTTAGATGGAGAGGAGCCTAACTTAAATGGATGTTCGAGGTGCACTAAGTTATCAGTTATGATTTCAATACTTTTGTTATCAATAAACGCAATAAACTTACACAACATTATTGATACTTATCTATATTTACACAAAAGATATACACAAATACAGGTATAGTAAAAGTAACATAAAAAATATGTATACTAAAAATGAATATTGTTATATAAAAACAGATCTATGAATGATTCATGATGTTACAGCGAGAAAATTTTGAACCCGGCTAAAGAAGAGGATTGCCTTATGGAGACAACGCATTCCACAGGTTGGACAGAAAAGGAATTATCATTAGACATATCTAAGTAAAAAATTATAAATAAGTGTCAGCATATCGTTGACACTTATTTCTAAGTTTTCGTGATGCATTGGATGGGTAAATAATAATCCTACTTACCTATACAGTAACACAGGTTCTCAAACGACCTGCTTATAGTTAGTAAAGTATAGCTGCTTAAAGTTATATTTACTTTGTGTTAAACTTTTTCTCATGTAAGCGACAATACTTGTCTTCTTGAGAATTTTCTTTAAGCCTAAACGTAAATTATTCATTCAGAACTGTTAACTCATATGCTTAAGTAACTTTCGTACGCGGCCTCACACGCGCGAATAAAAGCGTACATAAAAATATGCTTTTCCAGATCCCAGATTACGTGTCTATCTTATAATGACACACTAGCTAATGTTTAACTAAAATCCGCTCAACAGTTACGACGTGACTGACAAACAAACATTAAAAACATACAAATCGCACCAACTTTAGCATTTATAAATATTAGTACGAATCGTACGTGCACGATATACGTTTCTGAGGCGCACTTTAATCCTTTCACCACACTGGGTTGACATTACTAGTGACACGATAAGAACCAAGTAGGATAGGATTCTGTGTCTGTTTGTTCTTATGTATCATCATCATTCATCATCATATCAGCCTTTAAGAAGTCCACTTCTGGACATAGGCCTCCCCAATAGATTTCCAGGATGAACGATTTTGAGCCCTCTCCATCGATCGCGGGAAGTCAGTGTTCCCGCGATCTTTACAATGTCATCCGTCCATCGGGTGGGGGGTCGTGCTACTCTTCGTGTTTCTGTCTTTGGTCGCCATTCGAGAACTTTTATTCCCCAACGGTTATCAGTTCTGCGAGCTATGGCCTGTCCATTGGCATTTCAACATGCAAATTTTGAATGCTATGTCGGCGTTAAGTATCATAAGTATTTAAAAATGTATAAGAATTCTATCTGGTCACAATAGTACAAGCTATGTTTAATTTGGTGCTAGGTGGTGTTGTGTGCATTGTATTATAATATTATCGATTTCAGTTCAATTCAGCTTAACTAACTATCTAACTCACAATAGGTATTTTTTTTAAATCATGTTTTGGTAATAAAAAACCGACATTTATTAAGTTACACTATAATATTAGATTAATTTTTTTATTGACATGGACATAATGTATGAAAGTTTAAAGTAATTAATACTTTTCAATAAAGTATATACAAATATACCAATTTTACAAAAACACATCTGTAACCTGGTGTTATAATTAAATGATAGCATTGTATTACCTACAGGTGATATAATCTGTTGTTATCACAGAAGCCAGACTGATAAAGCCGGGCGTCCTCCAAGACGAGATAAACAAACTAAAATGAAGTAGGTATGTCTATAACCTTCAACTAAAAAAAATAAGATCAATACACTAACTACCTAGTATTAAAACGTACATTAATATTTTTTTATTAAATTGGATATTTTATTTTATCAACTTATAAATGATACAGGTTGAGTTAGTTCCCATAATATGTTAGGGCTAGATGCGTGTGCGAGTTGTTCACTAATATTTTAAAAATACTTATCACGGCTATCAGATAATAAAAAAAATATAATATCCGTCTTTACCTATCTATATTTTGTTTCTGCTTATAACTCTACTGATATCATAACTAATTTTTATGTTTATATCTGTGTGATAATAAAGCGAAAACATAAAATATTACCATTCGTTCTATTTTAAATAGCTTAATAACGCCATTAATCACATAACAAAACCACAATCGGTTATTAATCGTGGCGTCAACGCGCTCTCCAATAATCGAGCTTGCAGAGATAAGTGCAGCGCGGTGCGTCGCGCCGCCGCCGGCGCCCGCACACGGGACAGCACCACGCGGCGCGACGCGACAGAGACAGCGAAGCTCCGAGCGGGGAGCTTCCCCTGCCCCCGAGGCGTGCCACTATGTATGAAAGCTCGCACACCCATTGGTGAAGCAGCGCGCCCAAGCCACCGGGGCGGCACCGCCCCGCCGAACTATAAATAGCAGCGCCCGCCTCCGCGCACGTCAGTTCACTCGCCGCTCGCAGTGTCAACGCACGCGCAGTGCGCTCTCATAATCACAAGTGCTCACAAGTGTATCAACATGGTGAAGTTCGAAGGAGATTTTAGTATCAACTCTATACTGATGAACCACGCGGCGTCTAAGCCGCCGCCGTCGCCCACCACCTCGTCTACGGGCGCGTCGCATTCCGAGGCCGATTTGAGTGACTCCGAGCTGGACGTCACCGGCACCGAGCCCGTCGATTGCACCAAACCCAAAGACAGTGATGACGACAAGAAGGATAAGAAGCACGAGAAGCCGGCGTACAGCTACAACGCTCTCATCATGATGGCGATCCGCAACAGCCCCGAAAAACGGCTCACGCTCAACGGAATCTACGAATACATCATGACGAACTTCCCGTACTACAGGGAGAATAGACAAGGTTGGCAGAACTCGATCCGGCACAACCTCAGCCTGAACAAGTGCTTCGTGAAGGTGCCTCGTCACTACGACGACCCCGGGAAGGGTAACTACTGGATGCTGGACGCGTCCGCTGAAGACGTGTTCATCGGAGGCACGACGGGCAAGTTGCGGCGTCGCTCCGCGCTGAACGGGCGCTCCCGTCTCGCCTGCTTCAAGCGGCCCCTATTCCCGGGTGCGCCGTTGCCGGGATCCTACCCGCCGGCCACCTACTCTCAGCTGGTAGGCCTCTACTCGCAATTACTGTACCAGCGGTACGCTCCGATGCAGATGAAGACTCCCCCGGTCGCTCCGAGCGCGATGCACCCTGCTTTCCGAGGAGACGCGATGGGCTACGGCAGTTTGCCGTACTCCCCGGCGTTGTACGAGCGCATGCCGTCGGGTCCGTTCTTGAGCCAGCAGCAGCTGTTTCAGAACGCTTCTATGGCGCAAACATCTCCCCTGCTGCCGCCGTCGCCTCCCATGCTTCACTCGCCGCCGACGTCGGGCGCGTCCAGCCCCGAGCTGCCCTCGCCCTCGCACCACCCTCTCTCACCGCACATCTACAAGCCCATCACGGTCCTCACGCGGCAGTGACTCCCGCCGAGCTCTGCCCGAACCAAATACTCAGAGACCGCTTGAGACTTTTGTTTTATCTGTGATTTAGTTTTAGTGTATCGAAGGACCAGTGACGTCGCGTCTTTACGAGAGGTATTTAATCTCTTGTGTAGTATTAATGGCACCGATAGTTGCAATATTAGGCGCACTTGTTAACCTCGATGTAGTTGGCATTCCGCTACAAGTACAATGTACTGTATCACCGCTATTCTGTGTAAATAATTCCAAAGTTGTATATTTATTGATTTAGTGTAAGGATTAAGTTAAAAGATTATAATAAACAAGATAATTGTTCTCCTTAAACTTTCTTTTAATTCCCTGTATCGCTCTGCCTTCGAGGAATGGACGCCGCAGGTACCTACGCCTGCGTTTACATACATTTATTTTATAATCGTTCTAAACGGTTGTGTATTAACGGGAGACCGAACAAATATTCAATTTGAGTCGTTAAAATTCATAAAAATACGAAAGATCGCTCTGCCTTCGAGGAATGGACGCCGCAGGTACCTACGCCTGCGTTTACATACATTTATTTTATAATCGTTCTAAACGGTTGTGTATTAACGGGAGACCGAACAAATATTCAATTTGAGTCGTTAAAATTCATAAAAATACGAAAGAAATCTTATACAATCAAAACAAAATACCTACTTGTAATGTAAATTTAGATAAGATAAGAATAACAATTAATAACATCCTCAAACTTATCATAAAAAATAAAGATAATATTGTAGACAGAAATAATAAATAAACAAATAATGTATGACTAGGCGTAAAAGTAAACGATACGCACACAGTGTTTATCTACTATCATCATTTACAGGCAACTTTGAGTTGGTGTAACACTTTAACATCTACGTTCATAATGATAAAACAAATATATGAGGAAAATGTTTTTATAGAAAAATGAAATACACAATGATAATGTGTAACATTTTGTAGCAGAACGACATGATTATGTTAAAAGATGTAGGTACTTACATATCATCGATAGAGTAGATATCACAAAATCACCACATATTATAAATTAAAGCCACGTCTGTCATTCTGAACGGATTTTCAAACGATTTTTACCAATGGACGGATTAATTCATGAGAAAGATTTAGATGTACGGATATAATTACTTGTGCGAAGCCGGGGCGGGTTGCTAGTGCTAAATAAACAAGTGAAACGCTTATTTTTAGCCAATTTAGTGAATTTGCTTTAGTAAATTCTCCGAACTCAAACAAAACATTTTAATCCGAACATTAATCTAAAATTCTATTTCCACTCAGCAGATTAATATAATCTCGATAAAAACTTGTCTCTACAATAATCCAAGGCTTCTGTGCGATCACAATACAGTTAAAATAAACCGACAGAATAAACAATAGAATTACGTGGATGACATTCCTCATTGGATTATATTAAGCTGAGGTTACGATTCTGCCGTTAGTTCTGCTTTCTGGAAACTACGAATAGAACAAAGTCTTAACTGGCTTTAAATATTTTAAATGTTTCTATTCTGTTAGACTGGAATCTACCAGCATGCTTACTGTTTTATGTACCGGCCGAATATATTCACATTACAGAACCAATTCAAACGTATAGATGTTTTCTTTGATAATCTTTGAATTCTGTTAAATATCTAATTGGCCTTAGGTACTTATCATTATCATTACATAGTATAAAACAAAGTCACTTCCCGCTGTCTGTCTGTCCCTATGTATGCTTAGATCGTCAAAACTACGCAACGGATTTTGATGCGGTTTTTTCAATAGATAGAGTGATTCAAGAGGAAGGTTTATATGTATAATACATACATAATATAGTACAGAAACACTGATAATTTTAGAGGTTAGCGTATATTGGTTCAACGTATTAGAACTACTGAGCTACAACAACGCGTGGCCGGGTCAGCTGTTAAACTTATAAACTCAACTTCTATTAAAGTTAAAAATAGTGCCATCTCTTTTCAAAGATAGTGACAAATAGTGAGAGAGCTAAGTTTTAGCAGTGTTTCAAGTAGAAAGGGGTTTAAAGTAAGGTCGAATATATAAGCTCTAAAATTCAATGTACCTACTTATTGTTCTCGAATATTGCCCTTAATCCATACTGCATACTAATATTTGAAAGTGTCTCTGTATGTCTGTCTGTATGTTACCTTTTCACGGCTAAACGACTTTTGATAAAATTCGGTAAGCAGACAGATTGAATCTTGGGGACGAACATATTATGTTAATTTTTATGTCGGAACCACGCCTGCGAAGTCGCGGAAAACAGCTAGTCTCTTATATAGTTGGTAGTAGCTCTGACTTTTGCGTTGTAGATTGTGGGTTCGAATCCCTCACAGGAAAAACATTAATGTAATAAACATAATAATCAAATAAATATTAATACTACCGGATCTTACTTAACCAGCAACACAGCATAATTATGCAATTACAATAATATAAGTATTCTATCAGTCATATAGTCACCATAATACAAGCTATGCTTAGTTTGGGACTAGATGGTGTTGTGTGCATTGTCCAGCAATATTTATATTTATTTATTTTTTTATGCTTAGTTTGCGGCTAGATGAAATTGTGATTTTGTAGTTTCACTGATTTAAAATGAAGCCACGCTTAAAATTTAATAAATAAATAAATACCGGACCTTTCACACAGCATCATCTGGCTCCAAAGTAAGTAGGGCTTGTGTTATGGGAGCCACATGACTGATATACTATTTATGTACGTTTTTTTGTAAAAATATGAATATTATATTTTACATAGAAACATGCAGACTCGAGACAATACTTGCAGATCATACAAACATTTGCCCGCCGCGGGAATCGAACCCGCAACCTTCTGCGTCTCAGGCAGACCTTAACTCACTGCGTCACTGCAATACAGGAACATGGGTAATGAAATTTTTAATTTGTTTTAGAAGTGTCATTCAAAAATTTCTCTAATTAAGACATTGGTTAGCAAAATAAGGTTGTACGTATTTTTAAGAAATCTTAACTAGTCTGTCGAAATCTGGAGAACAACCACGATTATCTAAAAATCTAGTAGGCTGTTTCTTACAACAAAATGATGAGTCGTGTATAATATATTTCCATAAATACAAGGGTATTGTTGTTTTTGGTTTGTAGTTCGATCATGCTAGTTCTGGACAAATGAGATACGTAATTAAAAATAACTATGTAGATAGGTACTTATATAAACAAATAAATCTATATACTATTACTCTATTTACTAAGTAGTCCAATTATACTCGTACCATCATAAACTACGAAAGAAACGAATATTGTTTTTAAGTTTGAAATCAAAAACAAAAACATATAAAACATTTTTGTGATATAAATAACATTATTTGTGATTTAATAAAATTTTTTTGGTTATTATCCTTTACTTGTGCTAGTTTCTTGCCATATTTAATGATTCTAGGTTAACGGAAAGCACCCCATATGTTTTGCTTTACTGGCGAGTGTCGAAATATGCGGCATCAATTTCCGTGTTTATGCAATGTTTTTCTAATTACGTGGACATAGAAACATTTTTACAGTTTTTAGATATTTAATATATTTCAACTCGAATCGAGGCTTCACGCTTTTCTGAGAAAAAGGGTCTTTATGTACAGAATACAAACAGACAGACAGACGAACCACGAAGTAATCCTATAAGGGTTCCTTCTTTTCTTTTGAGGTACGGAACCCTAATGAGTATAATAAACAAATTAAAAGGCGAATTTTAATGAATCAAAATCAGCATTATTTTTGTACGTTTTACGATGTTTAGCATATACCTACGCCATATACTCGTATATGTTCATTTGAATGGCAAATGCGTTCGATTGTTCGTCACGAGGTTAATGTCGGTTTTAATGTTTGCACACCTAGTACATGTGCTGCTAAATAATTACTATGCTAATTTTATTCTTTAAATTATACCTACTTACTAAAACTATTTTAGCACGGGTACCACGGAAGTAGGTACCCTTCAAAAATACAATTTGTTGTAAAACATTGAACAATAGAGTAGGTAAGATTGGTAATGAAAAAGTCAATTTGGGTCATTTTTAATTCAGCCGTATACATAACATTAATTATGTAAAGTTAATGTTAATTTCCTCTATTAACATATGTTTTTGACAAAGTTTAGAGCGCTGGTGGTCTAGTGGTAGTGCCCCCACCATCTGATCCTAAGGTCGACAGTTCAAATCCGGTAGTACACTAATATGTTTTCGATTCTAAAAAATTAAAAACAACGTGAGAAAACACCGGTATGTCGTAGAACCTAAAAAGTTCGAAGACATGTGCCAAATGCACGAGAGGAGCCTCTAACCCTTTCACCACACTGGTTCGAAATAACTAGTTACATGATAAAAAGGTGTAAAAAATGTTTTCTTTCAACTACGTGTTATCACTACAAAACCGATCACAAAGGACGTATTGTTTGCTTTGATCCAAAACAGTGCAGAAATGTTATTTATAATGAAATCTCATTGTTGCACTGTTTTACATTATTGCACTGTTTTTCATTAATGCACTGTTTTTTACTTTTTATTTAGATATAAATTTACCACAGAGGTTTAATATCTCCCATTAAGTTTAATATAAAATGTTTGCATTCGATCGAAAAGATACTGGGCGAAAATAAAAATCGGCTGAACAAAACCGACTCGGTGAAAAAAAAATAACAAATGGCGCGCATTTTGTACCATTGTAAAACTTTGATTCTTCATATTTTTGTGTGAGTAGTCGGTATATTTAATCACAGCAGGTAGATTGGTAGTTGAAAGAAAAGTAAATTACGCACCTTGCTAAAGCGAGTAATTAATTCAACAACAACATACCAACATAACACTCGTGCATTAATAACTCACTTTGTGCTCGGTGCAACAATCTACTATTACATAAACTTGTAGATATTAAGCTGTTTCTATAGTTGAGTGTACGTTACTACATGAAAGACGCTTAGAGAAACAGCTACCCGTAGACTTCTACAAAAACAGTTCTCGCCAACAATGGGATTTGCAACGTGCTAACATTCATTCCTGCTCCATCTATCATTTTAGGGTGTGGTGACGTTGTAGTGTTTAGCGGAAGCGGGTGAAAAAGCCGATTGATAATCGAAGGTGCTTTATGTATGAATAAATAAATAAATAAATAATCCCGGATATGTCACACTGCATCATCTGGTCCCAAAGTAAGCAGATTCAGATTCAGATTCAGATTTTTTATTAATAACATAAAAGTTACATGTCCATTCTCATTTATATTAATTAGAGTTACTACATAAAAATATAAAGAGTCAATTATACTAATATTGAATTAAGTACATTGAAAATAGATTGTAAAAGTATTCACATTGCAAAAATAATAAATAAAATAATATATTAAACATTTTTAAACGTTATAATGTCATGTCGTAAAGAAACATTGCAGAAAGCAGAGCTTGTGTTATGGGTATCACATGACTGATATACTACTTATACATATATATTTTTTGTAAATACATATATTTTATACACATAGAAACAACCAGACCCGAGACAAATACTTGCAGATAATACAAACATTTGTCCCGCGGCGGGAATCGAACCCGCAACCTTCTGCGTCTCAGCTAGACCTTAGCCCACTGCGCTACAGAGGTGGTCAAAAATGAAATGAATGAATGAATGAATGAAAACACTTTATTGTACACCTTAAAACTAGCACATAAACAATTTGACATCTTAGAATACCTAAAAACATATGTGCAATGGGCGGTCTTACCGCTAAGGGAGGGGTTTCTTACAGACAACCATTGGTTTACTTAGGGTCTCATTTTCCTTATCATTTCTTGTTTTGATTTGAAATGTCATAGTTTTTGTGTAAAAACACTCAAACCTCAATTATATAATAAGATAACAAAGTGGATAAGCACAAAAAATAATGAGGTAGATACAATTTTTTGAGTATTGCGTGACGTATTCAAAGCGGTCTAACTTCCATATATGCCATTTTATAATCTAATTTACTAACATATTTATCTCTGACTGTACTAAATAACAATGGTACGATTTAAAAATAGATATATAATTTTTGTGTTTCATCAACTCACACATGGTACGAAATATTCCGTGTGAGTTGACGAACGAGTCACTCCAGTGTCTGTCAGTCTGATACTGCTCTTTCTGATCGGGATTACATATTCATAGGTAGTGATAGGTAGGTAGGTAGATAATCTTTAAAGTTTAATCCTTTCACTAGACTAGTTCAAAATAACTATAAGTGATATTCTTATCAAGAAGAAGTTAAATAATGTTTATTACAAATGCAAACACTCACGCTACACGCTACAACTTGAGCCCCACCTGAGTTACCACCAGTTACCTGAGTATTTGAATACAATCAAACAAACAAACAGACAATCACGCGCGGCTGTCAGTAGGAAGCCATCATTAATCATCCATCATCACAGCCTCCGGGGTTCCTGAGACTGTACATGTACTATTGTGCTTAGATCAAAACTTTTGGCACAGAAAAGATGTAGCTGTCTACAAGCAGTATTGAGAAACAGACGTTCGAGCAAGTATAACTGTTATTAGGAGAGAATACATAAACATCCAGTCCACTCACTCGCGCAATCTTGCTATTAGGTTACGGGTTCGATTCCTGCCGTGCGACAAATGTTTGTTTGATGTGCAAGTATTTGTCTCGAGTCTTAGTGTTTCTATGTAGGTATAATATGTATGCATTTACAAAAAAAATGTGGTCAGTCATGTGGTACCCATAACACAAGCTCTGCTTACTTTGAAGCCAGATGATGCTGTGTGAATGTCCACCATTATTTATTTATTAGTATTGTATACTATGCTAATACAATAACCAAAACCATTAATTAAGATTCGTTACTTTACTGCGTACCTTACTACGAAATAATCACTACACGACGCCGCAGGCTGCCATATAATTAGTAGCTTCGGACTTACATATTTGTAAGCCCAAATCCAAATTTTCCGAAAACAGATAAATATTTTGTCAACCAATCAATGCTGTACCAAGAAAATGACGTGATATATCAACACGGTTTCCATCGGTTCATTTCATGCTCTCCGCTGCTCTTGTGGTCATCCAATCCTACTGTGTGTACCATATGATCCTACTGTGATTTTGTCAAAGCTTTGATTCGAGTAGGTAGAAGAATGTGGGGTTATTCAAATTAACCTGTAGATACGTGTGAAAGAGCCACAAAGAGGCACAATTGAAGAAAGGCAGACTTTTGATTGGTAATATTTTGGCTAAATATGCGTCAATCATGGAGACGAATCATCTTCGGCTAATACGTCAGTCTATTACAGTAGAGTGCTGGTGGCGTAGTTTTGCCCTTTCTATCGTAAGGTCGTGGGTTTTTAATTAGATGAGGTAGATTACAGACTGAGTGGGTCCCACAGCCACAAGGCACAAAAATGGTGGGTGAACACTCAGGCAAGATGATCGCAAAATGAACACGACGCCCGCTTCGTGGGCAAAGAAAAGAACGGCAGGGTTATAACGTAAAAGTAGCATCATCAACTCGACAGCAATATCTACGAAATCAGTCTCATGTTATATTCAAACTTTTATTACTTTTATAAATAACTTTTATTGATTTAAATAAGCTTAATAGCAGAGATATTCAATTCATTTGTTTCCTCTTTTCACATGTTGCATGTACTTAGATTATGTCATAACAATATTTGGGATCTTATACAGAAAGTATTTCACAGAATATAAATTTATCGGCCAAAGCCTCGTCAATCTTATAGTAACTCTTATGTAATAATAGCCTTTTTATAATATTGAAAAATTCAGGGTCAGATTTAGATTTAATGTCAGTAGGAATTTTGTTATATAATTTAATGGACACACACATAAAACTCTTTAATGTTTTTGTCAGTCTAATCTTAGGAGTCAGAACATTTCTTTTATTCCTCGTGTTATACTTATGTGTAACAAACTTCATGTTGGTGATATTTTCTCTAATATAAACAATATTTTGATAAATAATTTCACCAATCATAGTCATAATGTTCAATTCTTTGAATTTTATCTCTACAAGAGTCTCTATATTTGAGCCCTAAAATATATCTAACACAGCGTTTTTGCATTATAAATATCCTATTTGATTCTGCAGCAGTTCCCCAGAACATAACTCCGTAACTCATCAACGAATGAAAATATGCATAGTATACATCCTTAGCAGCCTTAGGCCCCCCCCCCCCCACTTCTTTTTTTTTTTAACTGCATATGTAGCAGAACTTAGTTTTTTTGACAGCCCATCAATATGTACTGCCCAAGTTAGCTTTGAGTCCAGCCATACTCCTAAGAACTTCATGCGGTCTGTTCTTGGTAAGGATAATTCATGAAGCACACTGTCAATATTATTAGAGTGAGTTGAAGGATTAGTTGCCCCCAGACAAAATTGAACAACATGAGTTTTGTCAACATTTAACAGTAGATTGTTTACCGAAAACCATTCTTTCAGACTAATAATTACATCTTTTAGCATATTACTTAAATTAACGTTACTTTTTTCTTTGACTATTATACTAGTGTCGTCAGCAAATAAAACTAAGTCAAAATTGCTGTCCTTACAAACTATAGAAATGTCATTCACATACAATATAAATAATAAAGGTCCTAATATGGAACCTTGGGGTACGCCTACTGTGATTTTACTATTATTTGATCTAAAGCCGTTTAGTTCTGTAACTTGAGTTCTGTTAAATAAATAAGATTTCAAGATATTTAATTCATTTTCTCTCACGCTATAATACTCTAGTTTTTTTATTAGAATTTCATGAGATACACAGTCAAAGGCCTTGGAGAAATCGCAGTAAACCCCATAGGTTTTTTGCAACCCCTCCAGACTTAACAGTATATCTAGCATAAGTCTTGTTATGGCATGTCTTGTTGATTTATGTTTTTGAAAACCAATTGTCTGCTGTCTGAAATATTTATCTCTACTATGTAGTTAATGAGTTCTTCAGCTATATATTTTGATATGAGCGCAAAAAATGTGTTTTACAGCTGTGATTGCGCAATTATCGTCTATCACTAATTGTCACCCGTTACGTAATACGGGGACGTTACCAAAGAGTGGGGTTGTATCTTGTGGGGGGTGGAGTGGGGTTGCTCTTTCGATGAGATGAGAACTGGGAGATTGCCTTGGTGCTTACACCAAAGCAACACAGTCGCTTAAGACTGTGTGGTGGCAACCGTTATTATTCAATGCATATGCAATTAATGAGAAAGTGCCTTAAGTGGCACTGCATTGGATCATCCTGTTTCTTGGGTTTGACCGAAAATTCACCGACGTTCGAGCTGGATCATAGTAATGTAAATATTACTGAAAGGTACGGTGGTAGGTTTTTACCCAGGTGAGCTTATGCACTTGGTGTCTGAACAACTACCAAGAAGGGACTCGTGTTTGCTATCTTTAGACGAGGGGGCTATTGTACAGGCTATTGTAGATAGATAACTCTTTATTGTTATACCACACAGAAAAATACACAAACAATTATTTAACAATAAAAGGCAATACAATGGGCGGCCTTATCGCTAACAGCGATCTCTGCCAGGCAACCTTTGGATGGATTGAACTATAAATAAACAGAGAAGAGGTATTTTGGTGTGGTGTTTCGGTAAATATAATTCTATACTTTCATAATCTTTAAATAAACTAAATATAATACTGATATAAACAAATACATATATTCATACATAATAGGTAGGTATAATAATAAACATAATCTTTAAATAAACTAAATATAATACTGATATAAATAAATACATATATACATACATAATAGGTATAATAATAAACATATAAAATCATAGCTCAAAAGTAGGTATTATATAAAATATCAACAATACAGAAATGATTAGGTATAACAGTACGACAAATAGTGTTTCATGACCATATTCTTGAAGATGGGGAGAGACTTGGCCTTTCTAATATCTACAGGCAACGCGTTCCACAAACGGACAGCCTGCACTGTAAACGACTTTCCTTAGAAGGTACCGAATACAACAAGTAGATGTAAATGGAAAGCGTTCTCCGGGTTCAATTGTAAAAATGGGTGTTCCACAAGGATCAATACTCGGGCCATTCTTGTTTTTAATTTATATAAATGATCTACCTAAACTTGGAAAGGATGATCACGAGATTATACTGTTTGCTGATGATACTTCACTTTTATTTAAAGCGACGACTTACTAATCTTGACGATGTAAACAATGCAATCTCTAAAGTTGTAACATGGTTTAATGTAAACAACTTATTACTTAACGAGAAAAAAACGAAATGCATTCGTTTTATACTGCCCAACGTTAAACAGGTGAAAGCTAATGTAAAAATTAAAAACGAAAAGATAGATCTCGTCGACACCACAGTGTTCTTAGGCATTACTTTAAATAATAAGCTGCAATGGGGCCCGCACATAGATAAATTGTCGAAGAGACTCAGCTCTGCGGCATACGCTGTTAAAAAGATCCGTCATTTTACCGACGTAGATACTGCTAGACTCGTTTACTTCAGCTACTTTCATAGCATTATGTCGTATGTCATTCAATTGTGGGGGAGTGCTGCTGATATTAACACCATATTTGTGTTGCAGAAGAGGGCTGTTCATGCAATTTATAATTTGGGCCCTGGAGAATCACTTAGAAATAAGTTTAAAGAAATTAATATTATGACAGTGCCTTGTCAGTTTATATATACGAAAATTTAATGTATGTGCACAAAAATGTTCATTTATATAAAAAAAAATGCGATAATCATAGTATTAACACTAGAAATAAAGATAAACTCGCTGTTCCCACTGTCAGGCTCGCTAAAGTTAATAAGTATTTTATAGGGCAATGTGTACGCTTCTATAACAAGGTCCCAAGTGACGTGTTAGATTTGTCGATTGGCAAATTTAAAAACGTAATTAAACAGAAACTGTCTATTAAAGCATATTATAAAATATCTGATTATTTAGATGACAAAAAAGCTTGGGATGAATCAGCTCCAACTCGACTCGGCATCCGTAACAAAATTGTCAAGGATCATACAAAAAAGTGTTAAGACCAGACAAGTTTCTTGCCAGATTCTTCTTGAACTGGGGTTAGGAGGAACCGGCACCTAGATTCACTAGCAAGTAAGAAAACGATTCAAAGTGGTCCTTGTGATTTTATTGAATAAATAAATATTGAATTTTGAATTTTGAATTTTGGTAGAGGAGTGAACAGGAATTTTTAGTTCATAACCAATGAACTAAAAATTGGAGCTGAGGAGCGTAAGGATCAAGAGTTAAAGAGATAGAGAAATTCAAACCGTTCTTTGAGATAAAAAGGAGTTGAAGAAGAGAACAGAATATTATAGAGAAGATTGAGAATGTGAGCATTCCGGCGAAAACGGATTGGCAACCACTTGAGTTTATTGCGAAATTCAGAAATGTGGTCATATTTGCGCATTGTATTGTATTGTTGGTGGAGAATGCAAACAACACCATCTCGCGCCAAACTAAGCATAGATTGTATTTGAAAAGATGACTGATAGAATCTATACTAATTTTATAAATGCGAAAGTGTCTCGGTCTGTATTTTTGTTACGTTTTTACGGCTAAACGGCTAAACGGATCTTGATGAAATTTGGTAAGAAGATATTGCATTCGGGGGAAGAACATAGACTACTTTTTGTCTCAAAAAACCATCTTGAAGGGGTAAAATAGGGAATGAAAGTTTGTTTGGGCAACTCATATTTTCTTAAATAAGGGTTAGTTATTTATCTGAAAATTCATATTTAGGCTTTTGGTAAGAAACAAAACAATATGTGTTTCATCGTTTTTGCAAAATAATTCCTAAAGGGGGTAGAATAGGGGATTAAACTTATGAGATGTTCTCTAGAAGCACAGAATGTATTCCTTCCAAAAATAAAAAAAGGTTCTAAGCATACGCGTACAAAGTCGTGGGTAACAGCTAGTACCTACTTATAAATTTTCTTTTATAAGGAGGTTTTAATTTTACTTTAAATACTTTATAGCAGACACAGAAGGACACATCTATGTTCATCACACAAATGTTCAGAAGCACTGGTAATGTATTTTTGATGTGTAACGTCTTTCCCCTTGCTCTCACCGATGTTACACGTCATATGAGACTACTGTAAGACTCGCTCGGTTCCGAAGTCCATATGGAACCTTTATAGTTTAGCTACGTCCGTCTGTCTGTTTGCGGCCCTTAATCCTGCTCTTGCTCGCAGGCTATGAGTTTTATAGAGATGAAATTTTGAAATTTTGTAACTATGTATCAGTGACCCTCACATCACAATGTTATGAAATAAAAACAAAAACAAATACTGGTTTTAGGGATGCCTCCCTCCCCTACGTGTAAAGTGGGGTTGATTTTGAAAATTATAATAAGGCTTTACTAGTTTTGCTACATTTAACAAACTGATTTGTAAACCTTTAAAAACTCAATAAATGCCTATCTAATTTTATTGTTATGCTAACTAGATTATGTTGAATTGCTTTAGGACCTGGCTACTAGTCATTGCGGGCTCACATGAACTTGGTCAATTTATTTTTTAAGTGTTTGCAGTTGCTTTTTTGTATCATTTTGGAGAACCATAAATCGTTCTAGAATAGAGTGGAAGGGCTCAGACAGGCATGCCCAATGGATTAATTTACACCTGACTCATGGATGTGTCAGTTCTTGGCAATTGATCCGCCTCTAGGGATACGTTTCGAGAATTGCCGATACTAAATAGTGGTAACCTGTAAATTTGTACAAAAAACTGTCGTGAATCCTTCACTAAGCATTGTCAATGACATAATGGTCACCAGACAAATCATTTATTGATCACTATACCTATTGAAAAAACATGTCAAGACCGTCATTGAGATAGCAGCTTATTATTAATACTTAATACCACCGTGCTGGTACCACCCTCGGTAGACTGATCGCTCTCAAGGGATTCTCAGTACCAATGGTGGGTGGTAGCTTGACATTACTGAGCTGTAACAGAGACTGAGACGTGAAAGGTGCGGGCTCTAATCAAAAAGTAAATCAAAACTCAATAGCGTACGTTTTATAAATAAAAAAGATTACATTTTCTATATGATTCTTTGTAATGGATCATCATCATCATCATCATCAGCCTTTATGAAGTCCACTGCTGGACATAGGCCTCCCCAATAGATTTTCAGGAAGAAAGATTTTGAGCCCTCTCCATCCACCGACTTCCTGCGATCTTTACAATGTCGTCAGTACATCGGGTGGGGAGTCGTCCTACGCTTCGTTTTCCTGTCCTTGGTCTCCATTCGAGAACTTTTACTTCCCAACGGTTATCAGTCTGCGAGCTATATGGCCTGCCCATTGCCACTTCAACTTGCAAATTTTGAGCGCTACGTCGGTGTCTTTAATTCTTTAGACTTTAGGTCGGATTTCCTCGTTGCGGATTTTATCACGTAGTGAAACATAACATAGCTCATAGCAACATAGCCCTTTCCATTGCACGTTGCGCGACTCTGAGCTTGTGTATGAGGCCAATAGTCAGCGACCAAGTCTCAGTTCCATATGTCATGACTGGCAACACGCACTGATTGTAGACTTTCGTCTTGAGGCTCTGCGGTATCTATCTGTGACGAGAAGATGTGCCTTAATTTCCCGAACGCTGCCCATCCGAGTTGGATTCGTCGGCTGACCTCTGTGTCGAAGTTGGACTTGCCTAGTTGAATCGTCTGACCTAAATAGACATAAAGGTCTACAACTTCGATTATATCGCTCCCCAACATGTACCGGTACGGGTGCAACATGAGCATTTGACATGATTTTTGTCTTGCTCATGTTCATTTTAAGACCCACCTGTTGGGATTATATACGATTGTAATGGATAACTATACGATTGATTGACTTAATATACGATTGAATACAATAGTGTAAATAAAAAGTAATTTTTGGCGAGCGCTGCGAAAACTAGTCCGCGAGGCTATAATGTCTATTATAATTAAGTCACAAAAACCGTTTAATAATCAAATTAGTCAATACACGAGTAGTATCGAAAGATGGCGACATTCGTATCATGATATAAAACTATAATCAAGGCTCATTATGTACTTAATGCAAATTTAAACTCTAAATTGCACCTGTGCGAAGTCAGGGCGGATAGCTAGTATTAAAAAAACTGTAAAGTTAATTGTTCCTTCAATACAACTCGTCCTTTCGTTACCTTACCGTTTCGTTATCAATATTCTGTGTAGGTAAATAGGTAGAAGGTACGAAAATCCTTACTGGCTCGACATTTGCGGTTGGGTATATTTAGGGAATCCATGTTTAAGTAGGGAAATGCGTCGAATTGCCTAATTTTATACAAATATTGACGTGATGACTAACTTCTGACGTATCTGATGGTGCGACCGACGGACGACTGATTGCATAAACTCTAAACTGTTGGCTGTCGTCAGGCAAGGCGTTGCTAATGGGGAAATGTTATAAATCCCCACATTTTACTGCAGCTACTCCTAATTGACCGAGCAAAGCGCGAGCGAGTGTCTCCGTTTCAGCTCAGGCAAAAATGCTTTCGTATGTCTGACTGTCCGGCCGGCGCCTGTCCGGATGTTCTCCTCTACAGGTCGCATTTCTCAACCGATTCTCATGAAATTTTGTGAGCGGGTTCTATAACTATATAGAACTTTTTGGAATATTTTCAAAATGGGTGCGATATCAGGGTTGAAAACGTTAAAAATGTTATATTTCAGTCATTTTGAAAAATGTTCGCGAGGTCTATACAGCTCACAGAGGCACTAGTTATAATAACTTTCGAAATTATAAAAAGTTGAAACAAGATTTATTCATTGAAACCCCACTTGCTTATGAGCTGATTACCAATTTGAAGTAGTTGAATTAGTGCAGTTGAATAAACTCAATATTGATATTAATCTATTTAATAATGTTGAGTTTGCTAACAAACGTAATAATTTAACAGAAAGCAAAGCGTTAAGTGTTAGTGTTAGGTGTACAAGCGAGGCAGAATGGTAGATACCTACTCATACCTAACGTCTTTCTTAGTGAAATGTTGCAGGAAGTTAGATAAATATATAGGTATGTGTATTATAAAGTGGCAATGGTATGTTATAAGTTGTAGCAAAATTTGGATTCTTGTAGCTGTCTTTGATAAAAATCTAACATAATTTCTGTCACTTTATTTCAAATTGAAACACCCTCTATTGGCTTAAAATTTTGAGATTTTTCAAATATACCTGGCATTTTCTGAAATCTACCATATTTGGGAATCACAGGTCGTGGTATATTACTCAGTGACGCCTCACATCACAGCTCACCAGCTCCGCGTTCAGCGTTAGAAGGTTGTAGGTTAAGTTCGATTTCCGTTCAGGACAAACTCCTGTGTTATGAACATGAGCTTATGTTTTGTGTCTGTATAGTATCAAAATGTACAGACAGTACAAACAGAATTTCTAATCGACAAGTTTACAATATATATGTATTTAAATGTATATAATAGTACATTATGGTACTAGTGTGTAATGTTGGTGATTACCGCTGAGGCGCCATTGATACCCGAGCCGTTAGGTGAGGGTCTTAAGAGAGCCGAGGACGGTAATCATCATTAGACACGTGTATCATTCGACGTTTTTCAACACACTTGTGAATAAAATAACAATAAAAACTCATTTTATTTAGTAGATAAAAAGTTTATTTAGAGAAACAATTAGTAAATGTGCAGTTAGGGTTTTTTTTTTATTTTACGCGCATAGGTTTGCGCCTATTCTGCCACGTACAAAATGGGGAATTTAAAGTTTTCTTTTATTACAGAGAAAACAAAATTTATATTTGAGTGAAAGTTTTATTTATTAAACACGTACGAGTTAAAATTATCTATTTAAATAAGAAGTTGCATGAAATGAGCAAGCAATAGGAACATTAATTTATTTGTTCTATTAAACACGATCTTTTTTTGAATAAAAACTTTTTTAAGAACAAAGCACCTCAATCAATAAAATTAAAAAAAAAAAAACTATAACTCACTAGTGAGTGAGTGAACATAGCAATGAAAAAGTCACAGTTTAATTATGGGTGTCATTCTGTGCCTAATTGCGGTGACCATAGAGCCACTTTATGAGCAAGTGTGTTGAAAAAGTATTTTATCAGTCATCTAACCAGACTGATCAAAACTGCTTATGCAACCGCCATAGCACACATTTTGCCTAGTTTATCGCCAGATAGTGCTGTGTGAAATGTTTCCGGCAATGTTTTTTATTATTTAGGTAATTATTTACTATTTTAGAATGGGTAACATCATTTCAACTGGAGAAAACATCGTCAGAATAACCACTTAATAAACAAACACAATTAAATTGGTATTTCGTCCTAAAATAACTAATTTGTAGTTAATTGGAATCGAATGGAGACCCTTTTTACGCCAATAGTTTGTTGTGATCGCATGCCGTGGATCGTGTCGCCGGTCACGTACGCTGGACCTAATGATAATGATTTATTTATTATATTCATTTAAGATAATTAACGATTGCATAATTCGGGTTTATTTTAACCTTTAAGCTTGGCCGCAAACGCACCTGGGAGCTATTCTACAGTGGTAATGAACATCAGCGCAGTTTTAGACACTTGAAACCCTTTTGTAAACATTTTCAGCCATCTTAATTAAATTAGTTCACGCCCGTAGCTACGCGTCGCACGAAGATATGTTATCTCAGGTCCAAAACAATAGTTTTGATAATTAATTATCGATAACAAGTTTGATTAAAAGTTTATTTACAGAAATATTTACAGAAATGTAAAAGTTTGATCCAAATTGTTCAGCTTTTATTGCGTAAATGAGAAACACACAAATTCAAACATTCACATTTTGAATATTATGACATTAGTATAAAATTTGAAACAAAAATCAGTTTCAAAATGTGGATTGTGGTGTTTATTTACAGCATTGCAACGTCTTATAAACCGTGTGCGATGTAGTTACGCTTCATATTGGCCTTCATTCAGTTGCCTCTTATAAATGCATCAAGGAACCCGATCTCCCTTGTTCCTTATAGGAAATGAAATGAAAAGGCGACGTAACAGCGCAGTAGGACACCGCACCGTGAAGACGCGGTTCTCGCGACTGATTAGGATGTGTTCACTTGCCCGCAATTGTTGGCTGGCACTCCTGTGCAACGCTAGTTGAGACACACGTCTCTCAAACTGTTCACTATTGTTACTAATATTGTCTGCATTCAATAGGATTGAAATTATTCAATAGGTAGACAAAGATATAGTATTATCCCTATTCCAATGAGTTGAACCCAAAAACGCAACGCAAGTGATCACCGACTAGCTCTATGGTCTTTTAAGCACTCTCCTCCTGAAGAGAAATTTCCCCTTAGACATGAACTCCCATGACCAGTGTGGAAGTGCCTCAACAGACTGCGAGCTCAGGCCAGGCGATGCAGGAGTAACCAAATGGAGTAACCATGATAGGTGAAAACGCGGTATCATTGTGGTGCCCAGGTGCAGTCTATACCACACGCACGTGTGTTCATCTTGCACCAACTCATGCACTATGGGTGATCTGATGTCCTGTCGGATAATGCCGTAGATGTGGCTACCTACTGGTTAAATAGGATGTAACAACGACACGAAAGAAGAAGAAGAAGACCCAACAAGTCTAAGTCTAAAGAGAGAAGCTCTTTTGCTCGGCACGAGTGATGCTGTTGGCGGGGTTGGTGTATTTTCATTCTAGTGTGAAGCGAGTCATTTGTTTGTGAGGGTGCCTCGAGAAGGCAACACACGTGTCTAATTTATTTATTTTTAATTTATTTCAACTCATTAGTTTAGATTACTAAATATCTGTCTACCTATTTAATATTTTGTAATTCATTTCCGCAAATCAACGCCTTAATCAATTATCTTGCATAAACGTCATTGCCGACGGAATGTCTTCCATATTCTTTGGTAATTTTTATCTTAAAAGCGCGAGTTTCTGGCTGAAATTAATAGTAATTATGTAAGTCTATACTCAGTAAGGATTACTTCGTATGAGCCAATGGGCAACTCTAGGCATAACCACTCATTAAAAGCCAGGAAGCCTTAGTTAGTTAGAACCAAAACCTCGTGCGTACTAGAAGCGGCTAGGTTTAGATTGGCTTGCAACCTGTCATGTGCTGAACACTTTCTTCTAACTGGACTAAACATGATAGTGTGCCAAATGTTAATTGGAAGCTATACAGTGGTAAGGATCGACGTGAAGAAGAAGCATGATGCAACCATCCTCAACTGTAATTATCCAAAAACCTTGTGGAAATAACCATGAGTAATGAAATTACCAGTTTACCGTAACAATTAAGTTATTTCAATAATAACGAAAATAAAATATTGATATATACCAAAATTCAGGATAATATCATCATAATGAATGCATACCTACCTAATTATAATTACCTATGTTATTTCCAATTGTAGAATATTTGCATAATCTTTAATTGGAAATTGAATCATATTTTATGTAGGTACCTACAATTAAATATTTTTAGTAGGAATTTCAAAGATCAATGTTCAAAGGTTGGAATTGCATATTCTTGGAACGTAGAATTCAATTCAACACGCTCTTGCAATATAATTAGATTAGAATTTTACATAATGCGGGTAGTAAGTTGTAATCACATTATAAACATACTTTCCTCAATTTGCAAATTCAAATAATGTAAAATGTTTAGTAATCTCATTACCTTTAATTATACTTATACTTGTGTTTTTTTGACGCAGTTAATTCTCAAATAACCTTTAAGTATACTCAGCACTGTCGCCTCTGAGGCGCACTTTAATCCTTTCACCACACTGGATCGCAATAACTAGTGACACGACACAATAAGAAGAAGAAATGCAAAGCCAGGCTATAGGTGAAGATGATGAGAAAATATGTGTTTAAATCTAAAACGATCAGACAAATCACGAGCAGCTCAACTAGTGTTTAATAACCTGGTGCCCAATGTGATTGAGTAACCCAATTTTGTGTTTAATATTTTAAGTTCAATCGTCCATTCAATCATAAATAGATCAAAGATACCTTTATCAATTATTATATATTCTTACTATAATTTAGATTTATGCTGATAATGATGTATTTTATTCGAAGTTTTTCAGAATCTAGCGGTATTCCGCAAATCCCGGAGATCCTGCGGGACTGTGATCTCTCAACACCGCAAATACAGGGATTGAAATTTAATGTGTAATTGCATTCCCTAGTTAGCGTGGTATGGACATCTTATAAGGAAGGAAGAATGTTACCTACGTACATTGTTTCAATTTGTTGTCAGTGTTCACAGTGTTACTTGGATACTAAATAAACTAAAAGTGATACTTACTCGTACTTGTGGTTTGATTGGACGCTTCCCAAAGTATTCTTACTTACTCAGTACCCTACGCCAGCTACATTAGAGACCCATACTTTGGTACCCCTCTACATACTGACGGGCTTGGAGAAGCCCGTGTATTTTGCAACCATTCTGTTTCATTGGTACTGGTACTGATTGAATAAAAATTAAGTTTTACTAATAGTTACAAATAGTACACGATCGATGAAGATGACACGAACGACTAGAGGCTTTATTCGCCTGCGGATAAAATCAGGCTGATGATAATGATGATGAGGTGCGTACTTTTGTTTCACTTCCAGTTTGGCTTTGCAGTTATACATCGCATCCATTTCCTTTTCATCAATTGATATTTGAGAAAACTGTAACATAAAACTTTGATAATAAATTATATTTCTATGTACCTATGTACTAAGTAATAATTGTATATTAGTCATAATATAAACGTTTTATCAATTTAAATATATTTTATTTTTACAGCCAAACTTTATAGATGAAGAGGTAGGCCAAGGAAAAGTTGGACGGATTGTGTGAAAAACTATATGAGTGAGAATGGTGTGATTACTGAGATGAAATAGTGAAACTGTTATGACAACCAGAGCTAGGTCAACTAGCGTGGTATAAGGGTAAAAAAGAGAAGACTTTAAGCAGGGTACCATTTGAGAGCCACTGGCCAAGGGTATTAAGGTACGTGTCAACAATCGTGTTCCGCGTCGCGTTGTCCGCGCCTCCCCACCACTACTATTACATAAGTAGCTAAACTAGGGTTGATAAGAGACTACCATTGGCCGCAAGTACAAAACCAAGAAAATTAAGTTTTACTAATAGTTACAAATAGTACACGATCGATGAAGATGACACGAACGACTAGAGGCTTTATTCAGCTGCGGATAAAATCAGGCTGTAGATGATAATGATGATGAGGTGCGTACTTTTGTTTCACTTCCAGTTAGACTTTGTAAATAAGCCTTGGGAGGGTTTTGGTTTATGTTGACCACATTGAATTTGTCGCCTAATTTGCAACAAATTCTCTAAGACATCGGAAATAAACTTTTCATAGGGGCAAAACGGGAAATAAAGAGTTAGAAGAAGGAAAACCATTAGAAACTTACTTAATAAGACCTTTATGATCATCACGATTGCAATGAACAGTCAACTTGAAAACAACTTTAACGGGCCACTTTTTATCGCTTCAGATGCTAGACAAATTTTGGTGCCGATTCCTCCAAAGCCTAACCGAAAAAACGAAATACTTAGAAAAACAAGATAAGGTAGAATCAAGAACATCTACAACCCTATCCACTAGTGATGCAGAGGTACTGCGTTCGTGATGCGCCTGCGCATGTGTGTGTTCGTCTTACATCACTCTCGCCCGGATGTGGACCATCCTTGTTATGTTGTCTATTGTGATTGTGTATGATTTGTTATATACGACATAGGTACATTGTAACACTTTGTTACAATTCCAAATCATAAAAGCCTAACCCTGACAAAACACTGACCCAGACAAAACACTGTTTTGACACACATGTTTTTTACCCAAGTCAATGAGTATAAATAAAAAATGCCGGAAATTTCACACACTCGCATCATCTCGCGTCAAACAGCTTGTGTTATTATTTTTTTTTTAATTTAATGAAATTTTATAATTTTACTTTTACTCTGACTTAGTTTGATAATGTAAACCATGTCTAAGAATGTGTCCAGCAGCACTTTTCTTACTGTCTCTAGTTAAGGGGAGCACACTTTGTGCTTCTTTTATGTTACTAGCTACTGCCCGCGGCTTTGCACGCCTGGTAATTATTTACCTAAAAAGTAGCCTATGTCCTTCTTCAAGGTCCCATTTATCCCTATACCAAAATTCATCAAAATTGGTTGAGCGGTTAAGGCGTGAAAATGTAACAAACAGACTTACAGACAGACAGACAGACAGACAGAGTTACTTCCACATTGATAATATTATAGTAGGGATAGTTATTAACACTTTCACTACATCCAACCCTAAATCAACGGCTTAGTTTGTGTGAGTCTTCTAAACACGAGTATGTCCATTTTGTCTAAATTTTGAGCTGATAATGAACACCATTTTCGATAAAGCAGTACCATAGTATTTTATATACACTTGTATATGTAAAGGCTGCCGAGTAAGGGCAGTCGAATCTACCCTTACTTGGTGTTCTGACTCTGCAATGCCCGCGTACCTATACAATACGTTACACCACACAACAGTATTATAATACATGATAAATACCCGTTAACTAGTAAAACTATATAAACAGTGCTATGTATGGCCTTCTAGGGCAAAAGATTTGCAGAAGACACTGATTCAATTGAAACCAACATGTCAGGTATTCAAACCTTTAAATACCTTAGCTTATCTAAATTTAAGACAGACTTCATATGAACAAAAGCTGTCCAATACTTACATACCACCACGAGTAATTAGCACGATGCTGCGTTGTTAGAGAATGCGCGTGCGCCGGTCGTGACCCCCCCTAGGCTGCCGGCCAGCGCATGCCACCACTTGATTAGATTATAATTCAAGGAAGCACTGTTTGTTTTGTACAAATGGTTATAAGTACTTGAGGAATGCGAGTCAGCAGAATATGTAACACATATGAAAATACAAATACAACAAAACATATGAACATGTAAATATGAATTTACTATTTATGGATTGATTCATACTAGTTAATAATAATTAATTAATATCATTAATTAATTATTATTAGTTCTTCTCGGGCTTGGGTTAGGATAAATTTGCACCTAAATTCAACTAGTATATAAGACGTTTCAAAGTGATCTTTGTGATTGTATTGAATAAAGTATCTTTTGACTTTGACTTTGACTATAATGCTGGACATTTTACACAACATTTTCTAGCCCCAAAGTAAGCAGAACTTGGGTTATGAGAACCACATGCCTGATATAATATTTACATATCTCCTTTTTTTGTAAATACACATATTTTACACTGAAAAACCCAGTCCCGATATAAATGCTTGAAGGTACTGTGTGCATTGTCCACCAATATTATTATTACTATTAAATATTTACAGATCATTAAAACATTTGGACGTTTGTTGCCAAGGAAGTAAGTGAATTTTATGTCATCTATACAGTTTATTTACAGAAGTAATTACATAATATTATACATACAATAATATAAAATACATGTGAAAAAGTTGAGCTATCTAAGGAACGTTTAAAACGATCTATAGATAGCTCACTGCCAGAGATCAGCGTTCCCAAGACACTGGCGGCATTGCCACGATGAATGGCAATGCTAATACGCTGAGCCAGATAGGAGCCAGATCTTGGGTCACGCAGTGTATCTACCAGACGCCGTGAATACCAGTCATCTATTGTATATTAAGATTGAAACTGTGTCCTTTTTCCCGGCTACCAGCTTCGTAGAAGGATTTTTTTCTTCATAACCGGTTAACAAACCATTAATTTTTAGGGTTCCGTACCTCGAAAAGAAAAAACGGAACCCTTATAGGATCACTTTGTTGTCCGTCCGTCCGTCCGTCTGTCTGTCAAGACCCTTTTTCTCAAGAACGCGAAGAGGTTTCAAGCTGAAATTTATATCAAATACTCATGTTTACTGTCCCTTAATGCTGTGAAAAAATCAAACTTCTAAGACAACGCAATCAAATGATACAGCCGTTTATGCCGCAAATTTCCGCAAATTTTCGACACTCGCAAGGGAATCAAAACCTACAGGGTACTTCCCATGAACTCAGAATCTTGAAATTTGGTACGAAGCAACGTCTTATAGCACATATAAAGGAAAAATTACGAAAACCGTACCGTTTTAGTTACATCATATAATAAAAATATTTTGAGTTTTTTTAAACTTACTACCCTTTTTCTCATGAACGCGTAGAGGTATTAAATTGAAATTCATATCAAATACTCAGGTCTACAATAACTTTAAGCTGTAACAAAATCAAACTTCTATGTCAACGCAATCAAAAGAAACAGCAATTTAAGTCGCATATTTTCAAACTCGCAACTACTCGCAAGGGAATCAAAACCTAAAGGGTACTTCCAGTCGACCTAGAATCTTGAAATTTGGCATGAAGCAATGTTTTATAGCACATATAAAGGAAATATTCCGAAAACCTTAAATTTTTAGTTATATCACATATTTCTAGGGTTCCGTACCTCGAAAGGTAAAAAACGGAACCCTTATAGGATCGCTTTGTGGTCAGTCCGTCCGTTTATTTTATATTGCTTCAGTTTTATATACAAGCCGTTGCGATGCAAGACTAGAGTATAGAGTATCATGTTTTATTATTAATGAACAAGGAAAAATATATCATTTAGCCGTTCTGTCTTGTTTGTGGTTAATTCTGTTGAGGTAGCTCTTTCACTAGCTATGCTCGGAATTGACCCGTTCATTGATTATAATACAACTAGCTTACGGTTAGTCTTCTCATACACCACACTGTGCACTGTGTTTATAGAAGCTTTTAACATACTGGTTATGGATTTCGTAGACCGACTAGAATTCTAGCTTCTGCCCGAGGATTTACTTGCGATGTAAGTTGATAAAAAAAAGGCTTTGTATGTTATTTGTATGTATGTGTTTTTATCGGTTTCCTAACGTCACGCAGGCAGGCTCCGTCCGAAAACCATCGCTGCGCTCCTCCATTGGTTTGGTACAGAACTACGCTGGGACGAAGACCTAGCAAAGTCAAGTCAAAGTCAAAAGATACTTTATTCAATACAATCACAAAGATCACTTTAAAACGTCTTACATACTAGGTGAATTTAGGTGTCAATCCCTCCTAACCCAAGCCCGAAAAGAGCTGGCAAGAAACTCGTCCTGGTCCTAGCGCTCTTTTGCATGATCCATCTTATAACTACCTTAACTCCGAAAAACAAATAAAAGAGCGTTTATACATTTCAAATGTGTCGGTTAACTGTCTGAGGGCAGAGCAGCATGTAATTACCAGTACTCTCAAACGACGACGGAAAACATCATATCGTACAATATATAAATAGTTCGGAGACATGTGTCAAATGCATGAAAGAAGCCTCTGAGCACTTTAATCCTTTCACCACACTGGTTTGAAAGAACTAGTGACAACGTTAAAATCCAATGGAATGACGTTTAAGGTAGGTAATAAGGTAGTATGCTGCCGTGTGAAATGTCCAGCATTATTTATTTACGTTATATAGGTACCTATCTGTGTGGCTCAGTAACAAAAGGGTTTCGATTCAGCATTGACTGGCCTGTCAGCTCTGTTGGTAGTAGCTCTGCCTTCTGCGCTGTAGGTTGAGGGTTCGATTCCCTCCCAGGATAAACATTTGTGTGAAAAGCATTGGTGTTTGTTCTGTGTCTGGGTGTTATAAAGAATCATAAGTATGTATTTAAAAATATATAAGTATTCTATCAGTCATATAGTCACCATAATACACAAGCTATGCTTAGTTTGGGACTAGATGATGTTGGGTGCATTATCCAGCAATATTTGTTATTATTTTTATTTTAGCACATGCCTTCCGAAGCACGGAAGCACCTGGTATATGACAATAGCGGTTACACAATACATACCTACCTCTATCTAAGAATTACAAACTTTGCTGGTGTGATTCTAAAATCACAACTAAAGATGAGAACAGATTTGCAACAACTTGCTGATGAAAAATACTAGATACTTAATTGTAATCTGAACGAACGACTAAAAGTTTTCAGTAGTTCAGTAATTATAGATTATTGTACGTGTATTAGAAAGTATGTTCTACAGTCACTAAATAATTGTCAAAGACTTTAAACAAAGCAACAATATCGACAATATTTCAACCTTCCGCAATTTCAACGCCTTCAATGCAGTCCTACTATTAATCAATTGCTCGTCCTTGTGATCAGTTGTATCGAAGGGATGGCGTCGCAGTTATTTGTAAATGTTGGCAGGCTGCGGAGCCCACGGTGCTGTATATTTAATGGACGCAACGGTAATTGCCGGCAGGTTGCGGATCCCATAGCGAGTCACAGCATACAACAGTAGATACCTATGCTGGACTGCGCTTCCAACTAATGTCGTTGAATAGGTAAATAGCTTGGAACTGCAGGTATTTATGAGTCGTGGTCGATATCCATCGGCCATGAATACTTGCAATTGTCAAATTGAGGGTATTCTCTGTGGCATTTCAGAGCTGCCAGCTTTGAATTCATCCACCTAGATCTAATACAATCAAACGGAAGGTAGGTCAAAAAAGGTCAAGGCTGAGCTTTATTTAAAACCAGCTGCTGTCCGCGGATTTGTCTGTATGGTACGTCGATAATAAGCAGCCTATATATTCAAGTTTACATCTTTATTTGTACCAAGTTTAATCTAAATCGGTTCTGTCATTATTGCGTGATTAAATAACAAGCAAACATTTAAACATCTCCAAAAACGTGATCTATTATATAAATAGGAAATGCACAATAAGTATCTTGTAGGTAAATAATCGTCGATATTACTGTCTAGATGTTGGTACTTCAAGATATTACTGTCTAGATGTTGGTACTTCAAGATAAATAATGGTTTTTCATTGATCTGCATTTTATCAGAACTGTCAGAAAATCTTTGATTAGTTCATGATCGAGTTTTGTCTGAAATAAATAAATATTGATCAACAACGCACACAACACCACCTGACCCCAAGCCATAAAGTAAGCATAGTATTATGGTGACCAGATTGCCATACATTTTTTGCATTGTACATGATTTGCCTACATATCTTAGTTTAGCAGTAAATTTGAACATATGCTAGCTTATCTAGGTATGCTAGGTAGGCAACGTGCTTAGAACCATTGTTGATAAACTATGGTTGTATATTTCAAAGATTTAATTGAAATAAAACGTATTTGTATGGAAATTTGAAAATTAGCAATCTTAAGAATTTTACATTGATATCTGTTAATTTTCATGGTTAGAATCACCCAGTTCAGGCTTAAAATACTAGTTCCTGGACGCCCTGTACTTATGTTTATATACGAGTATGTATTTAAACCATGCTTATGCTACTTTATAATCATTTATTAAAGACAAAGAACACAAACCTACAAGTTGTTCATATCACAAATGTTTTTCCTTGGCGAAAATTCAACCCTCAACCTACATCGCAGAAGGCAAAGAAGCTGACAGGCCAGTCTATCCTAAAAATACAGTCTGGATAAAGGCATACCCTTGCAATAAAATACTTTAATTTGCTCCTATGATACAAGAAAAGCCCCAGATGAGTCAGTAACATTATCAGAGATCATTGATACAGCTTTATACCTATCGCTCGATCTCGTATTAACCCCACATTACCCATCTAATACCTCTTATCTCCTCAAAACCCATCGGCTTCGGGCGACAATGCCACTTCACACATACATTAGCACTACCAGATCCAAAATAACACTAATGTACCAACAAAAGAACACAAATAAAAACTCTAAAGATGTCCTACACATCACGCAACTGACAAATTTTCGACAACAATACACATTGAATGATATAAGGGTTAAATACCTTACCAAAATTCAATTCACTTGAAAACATTAATTCACAAACGAATTGAAACTTTATTCTTAAGGTTATAAAATCTACGTGGATAATATGTTGTAAAGATTAGGGCAAAGTGTATGTTGTTGATGTAGTGAGGTATAGAACGGCGGCGCGTTTGAAGGCAGGTCGGATGTCTCAATCGAAGGCTTTGCGTCCGCGCCGCGGTTACTCCCACGCACGAGGGTATTCTGGATCTGTTGTGATTTTTTTAGTATATCTGTTTACAATAGGTTGAGTTATGATGTCCGCCAAAAGATAATCCCAAATGAACACTCATCAAGACGTGAATGAAAAAACACGGTTTTTGCTTAAAGTATAAGACGTGACTGTTCCAATAATATCGGCAGAAGTTTTGGTTACACATCATAATTTTCATAGATATAAGCACTATAACCAAGACGAGCTAGATTCTTTTCGACTTGGCTTGAGAAGGGGTACCTAACTTCCCATTTATCAACAATTCAAAGTTCTCCTTGTGATTGAATTAAATTTAAAAAATCTCATTTGATTGGCCTTCATTGGCGTTGACTGGCTTCACAGTTAAGCCCAGCTGGTAGTTCTCTGCCTTTTACGCTGTAGGTTGTGGGGTCGATTTCCCCCTAGGACAAACATATATATAGTGATGAATATAGAAGTTTGTTTGGTGTATCTTAAGTCAAAGAAGAAAGAAACGCCTTACATACTAGGTGAATTTAGGTGGCAATTCGTTCTAACCCAATCACGAGAAGAACTGGCAAGAAATTCGTCCTGTTTCTAGCGCTTTTTTACATGATCCATCTTATAACTACATACCTTAACAACGGAAAACTATAGTAGTTTATACATTTCAAATGTGTCGGTTAACTGTCTGAGGGCAGAGCAACATGAGGCAACATGCATTCTTATCAGTAATATATTCATTTATATTATAATACGCTTTCTTAAAAAAGGCTACACTTTATGTAAGCTTTAAATTTCTTAATTCGTAGATTAGTTACATTTTCAGGAAGCTTATTATAGGAGGGTATTTTAAGGTATTTATATATGTATTCTACAAGTTATATTGTTCCCATAATTCTAGTATTGCTAAGTTCGGGTTCAGCTAGATGGTGTTGTGTGAAATTTTATTTTTGTTATTTAATCATTAGATAATCCAGAATAAGTCACCTGCATCTTAAACTGTTTGTACAACACAACGCATGTAACCAACGTGTCGTTCACTCGCTGCATCTAGAGTTATTGTTTCCCATAAATCAAGGGCGGCGTTGACAGGGTTAATTCGGTGTCGACAATATTGTACCCTTAACCCCATTCAACGCTAGCCGCACTAGTTTCAACCTTATTGAATATTAATAGAGTTGAATTTGGGGTGTTTGAATAGTTTTTGGTTTTGGTTTTTAAATGAGATTTATTGTATTATGCGGATGTCATTTCTTAAATTACAATACAGTTTTTATACGGTCATTAGTATGACAATCTTTGTGTTATTTTTAAAAGGACTGACATTTTAATTTGAGGTTTTAGATAGGGGGTACCGTGACTTTGTCTGTAAAAAAAACAAGAAAACTAAAAACTATTTTGCTTCTTATCGTGTTACTTATTATTTAAAATCAGTGTGGTGAAAGGGTTAAAGTGCGCCTCAGAGACTCCTTCCATGCACTTGGCACATATATTTGAACTGTTTAGATTCTACGACATGCTGGTTTCTTCGCGATGTTTTCCTTCACCTTTTACCTTTTTTGTAGGTACATACATTTTTCGATCAGAAAAAACCATTGGTGCACGACTGGGTTCGAACCTACGACCTTAAGATCAGAAGGCGGGGCGATTACCACTAGAGAACCAGTCCTCTAAAAAAACTATGCAATATAATAAAAATATCGATATCTAAGTCTTTAAAAAATGTTTCTGACAAAAGAAATTAATCGAAGTCGATAACAAATTGAAAGGAACAAAGAAGATACTGATAACTTTATTCCCAAAAGTCGATTCTTCATATCATATAAGTCTTTTAGCGAATTAACATTTAACCCTTTTGCATCTAAGGTGCACGACGTGCACTCGACTACAATAATCCACCTCGACGCATCCACTAAACCGGAAAACGCAAATTAACAACAAAGACATTACACATCTGCGCCTCTTCAGCCACCAGTTTCACTGCGCCATTCTGAACCTTAAGACGAGGGGATAGGGAAGTGTGAAGAGACGGATAAGCAGATTTATTATTGATATAAGATATGTTTAATAAGTGCAAAAGGACGCAGCCATGCGGACCAATCCGGCTTGAGTGTCGTAGGGTTACCATGAACATCTTAAAAACTGCTACATTTTTCGCAAATATCCTTAAATTACTGCCTTCTGCGCTGTAGGTTGGGGGTTCGATGGGAGGGACCCAGGATAAACATTTGTGTGATCTCGTTCTTATCATGTCACTAGTAATTTAGGTCTAGATGTTTGAGAGTACTGGTATAGTGCACATACATGTTTTGAACAGAAAAATCCATTGGTGCACGTCCTGATTCGACCTTAGGATCGAGGCCACTACCACTAGACTTTCAGTGACTACCAGTACCAGTGTGTTATAAAATATAGTAAGTATGTATATACAAATATAAGTAAGTATATAAGTATTATATCAGTCATCTGGTCACCATAATAAAAGATATGCTTTGATTTTGGGGCTAGATGGTGTTGTCATTGTCCACCAATATTTATTTATTATAACTATGCTACGGTTTGAAAGGCACTGAAGGAAGTGAAATAACTGAGCAGTCATAATAACTAGGTGGGCCGCTCGCTTGTTTGCCGGCTCGGCCGTATAAAATAATTTATGTTTAAAGAAAGAAATAACAAAGAGTTTTGTACTATAAGAATTTCATTTCGTAAATATAAGAACGTGTGAATTTGGTTCGTAGACCCTCTACGAAAGATAATGCTTTTTTCAATATATTTCGTAGCAGAATACATTCAAAAAACAATCAGCAAGCCTTATGTTGTGTTAAAAGGGTGGCTCTCTTGGGGATTTTAATAATATTCTTCACCGGTTTTACTCACGTTTTTATTTAGTTCTCGAGATGTATCGAAGTGTCGAAGTCTTCATCGATAAAATAATATGTGATAAATCTCGTGTTTATTAAAACATATTAAGTACATCTCTCGAAAGTTTTGAAAGTGAAATATTCTCCTATTTTTAGTATTATTAGTCAATCTTATAATCATGTAAATTATAATTGAGGTGGCGTATAAATCTGTAGCCATTATTCATTAACATTAGAGTGAAAAGGACAGATCGTACTTTACCTAATACTTATAACCATAAATAAACAAATCAGTGCCAGAGGGTAGTGCTTTAGGGGTTTTTGTATATATTTGTATATTACTCTGTACATTTTTGTAAATATTTATTTATATCTTAACCCTACACCAGCTATGTATATCTTTATGAGATAGACAATATAATAACAATAGTTTATTTTATGTAGCTACTAGCTGACCCGGCCACGCGTTGCTGTAGCTCAGTAGTTCTAATACGTTGAACCAATATACGCTAACCTCTAAAATTATCAGTGTTTCTCTACTATATTATGTATGTATTATACATATAAACCTTCCTCTTGAATCACTCTATCTATTAAAAAATACTGCATCAAAATCCGTTGCGTAGTTTTGAAGATCTAAGCATACATAGGGACAGACAGACAGCGGGAAGCGACTTTGTTTTATACTATGTAATGACAATACAGGTATAATAATATGGTTTGTTCTTAAAATATTGGCGATGGCTTGTTTCAGTACATAATGTTCAGACAGGAGTTGTAGATCCTGGATGAACAGTATAATGTAGTTAAGTCCTCCATAAAGTGCAGACATAGACACCCTACAAATATTGCAATACTGATTCATAGTTAATCCCGCCGCCGACAGCAACCTTGTAGCAACGTATCCAACGCAACTTATCGAAAACATACGCCTCTTCAATGTTAACGCGCTGTATCACACAACCCTTTCAATATCTCTGTAGGGTTAAAAGGGCCTTTCAATATTGCTGAAAGAGAAAAGAGTTTTAACAGATTTAAACAGAGGTGTTCCGTATCAAAGCAGTTATCCTCGTAGCACGCGGAGTCGCAGAGGAATAGTTTTTTTATATATTGTATCTGTGATATAAAATCATCTTTGTGTAAACTAGTAACATTATAGTATATTTTCTACAGTCAGCATGAGATTGTAATTTTTTTCTTCTTCTTCGTTAATTAGTGTCAAAACGATGTCATTACACTTTATAGTAGGACGTCACAAAGTCGTATGTTGTCGTTCGCCATTTGTTATCTTTATGTATACATATCTTCTGTGCGTGTTGTTTGTAATTAAACTCCTCCTCAACGGCTGGACCGATTTTGATGAAATTACTTGTGTGTGTTCAAGTGGATTCGAGAATGGTTTACAATTAGATAAAAAAAATACGTTTAAAAAGGAGCGGACTATGTCGCGACAGCTGTACTCACGGCACAGCTAGTTTTATATAAAATGGTGGCTTTTAATATAAAATAATTTACAGATTATTTTTGCTCGAATCACACAGAAACACAAAACTTGTATTCCAATTATTCACACAAATAGATCTGTTTAAATAGAATCACCAAATGAACAAATAAAACCCTCGCGGTATTATCTACTCGCGGTATTATGTTCACTTTTCTTGACAAGGCTGATCTGGTTCCGTAGGTTTCGTAGGTTTTGTAGGTTTTTAAACTGGACAAAATACTAAATTAGTGTTTACGTACCAATAGTACTAACATAATGTATGACTCTCGACGTTAACAAGTTACAGAACTCTAAAAGTGCTTAGTAAAGGATCATTTCCTAAGTGCTCTTTAAGTATCCGGATTAAAAATTAAAAGGGATTCATTGTAAAAACTAAAATATTTGTTAAAAAATTAAAAGATTATGAATCGGTTGTTTTCACTACATTGGTTTTGTATGGATTTGTATGATGTTCTACCTATTGTATGGCTGAGGTAAATATAATCGGATTTTGATAAGTGATTTTGGGAATCGCAAGACGTTTTTTCAATCGTTATCTAAAGGGTTTCTGTTCTTGTAAAAGGACAAAGAAAGTATCAAATGGCTTAAACGATTTTTGAATTGCTTGGACGTCAGCGGGTTATTATGGGGGTAAGAGGTTATATTAAAAAGTAAAAGCCTTAAATCCCTTTCGTAAAAAGGTTAATAGTACCTTGTTTGATTGATATACTTGTTTTCTTTGAATGTTTAATGCCTTAACCCTAAAACGCCCCTATCATAACTTTTGTTTGTATTTACCTAAATAAGTTTTTCAATTTCTACAAAAGTTTAGTTATAAATTTCTAAAAACTTGATTACTCATTGCTATTTTGTCAACAATAATGTCATTAATTATTCAATTATTTTAATGCGAACTCACTTAAAAATGCATTATTAAAATCGTAAAAACGTTGAATCATATCCTCAATATTGTACGTCTTTAATTAATGAAATCGATATGACTAAGTACCTACCTAGAAGGCACACTGACCACGAACGCAGAACAACGTAAATTATGTACAATCACAAACAAAACACTCTTCTACTAAACTTTTAAGTAGGTAGGTAAAAAATATTGTATACAAAAGTTTTTTTTTTAATATAGTATATGAGTTAAATGTTACATAAATAACAATAGCAGAGATTTACGTTAGTATCAAAATATACGTTCAATCAGCATGGCGATTATGGAACTCTTGATACAATCAATGTCTATCAGTTTTGATTAGCAATAGGCATTATATCATGGATGTACATCCATGATACGTTCTATACGTTCGTTCGTACGTTCGGTTTCTATATCAGTTTCTATTCATATGACAGCAGGTCTTATAATCGACATCAACCTTAATACCAATTCATCAATAGTAACTAACTGAAAGCAGTAAGTATCCATGTTTTATTCATGTACTATCAGAATCCCATAATCGCCCGGAAAAGCTCTACGAGACAAATTGTTTTCATTGATCAGAAAAGAGGCATTCAAAGCTAAGTCAATTTTGTAACAAAACTTTTGTCCGTACAAAGGTACCGGCAAATAAAAGTTAATCTCTTCATAATGACATCGGACGATGACGGCCGCATGTTTGTATATCGATTAATTAATAAATCGAGTCCATATCGAGATATCGAGATGCTACGATACACGCCGCCTCTCTAATTGAGTCAAGCCGCTACAAAAGATAATAGCATTACAATCTTTTGCTTGCGACTGTACAACTGACCTGCAACTTAATCTCACTCTTATTTCTGAATCTATAGAGTATATAATAATAGAGATCGTCGGAAAAGTTTGGTGGTGATAAAAAAAGATGATCACTAAATGCCAAGCATTTATCTGTCAAAATTAAAAAAATATATTATAGTCTATGGTGTATGGGAATCGATACATTTTTGATTAATGGAGGTTAGAGTAGATTATGTTGTTGACGAACAACGAAAGATTGATGTGTTTTGTTGTATTTTTTTGTCATAAAAAGCGAAGAATAAAGTCGAAACACTATCTAACCCGCATCGTTCTAAAAGGCCTTATCAGAAGCACACAATACGCTGTATCAAATTTGATGGACAAAGGTTATTGGCAATAGTGGTGGCAAAAATTGGCAAAAACTGGCAATCTTTCACCCGTTCGCACCTGTGTTCTCACGGCGCATTTGCAAAGAAGCGGCGCTTTTGACATTCAAAACCGAAGTAACGCGATATACATCGCACAATGGAAATCCACAAATCCTTCGTCTATCACATTATTGAGCGGGTGTCAAGTGGGAATTTTACTTCAGTACTCATGTATTGTACAGGATTAGTAGCTACCTAATCCTCAAACTATTTTGCTTATACATATATAAGGCCTAGTGCGCATTGCAAACCAATCCGTGAAAGCAAGTACTAAAGCGGGAAAACCCGCGTTGAATATGACATTATTTCAGAATAGCGAGGTTTAAACCCGCGGGGATTAATTCGCTAATGCATACTAGACCTAAGGTATCTTATAAAGGTTTTATATCATGTGAAACTTGTTGCCGGCTGTGGCTTTGGCTGTGGCTGTGGCTGTGGCTGTGGCTGTGGCTGTGGCTGTACGTAGATAAAATGTAGCCTATTATGTATTATCCAGGTCCATCTTATAGGTATTTATAGGTAGTTTCATAATGTGAGCTGAATCCTCGGCCTCTGAGACGCACTTTAATCCTTTCACCACACTGGTTTCAAATAAGTAGCGACACGATAAGACGAATAATTATTTTGTCCATTATTTATTATAATATTTTTTTAGTCAGAATTTAGTAAATACCAACTTTGCTTTTTTTTTAATAAATTTAAACGTCGTGTCACTTTCTGTCTGCCCTACAATAAAAATAATTTGCATGCAATCAGAATCATCGAGACCCGGAACAAGGAGATGAACATGTTGCAAACATGTTTCCCAAGAATAAAACCCGCATTCAAAATAAAAATAGAGCTTAAAAATATTAATCTGCTAATTTTTTCTCTCGGCACTTAAGGCACCGTTAGTGGAAAGGGGTTAAAACTTGCTAAGCTGGTCTCAGAGCCCTGTAAGCCAATACAGGGTATCTTAAAGACTGAAAGAGGCTTTTGTGTGTTGAGTTACTTGGATTAACTTGTGCAGTGCGGTGGTAGGTTCAGGTTCGCTGTATTTTTGTCTTGGGTTCAATTATGCGTGTGTTTATATGTTAATGTAAATCTAATCCCTCCTATAATAACCAAGGATTTTTTTAATATATTTTAGTAAATGGTAATTATTTGATGTTTTCGTTGTACTTATATTCATGATGTTGGATTGAATATATACTTTTTTGCTTTCTTATTATATATGTAAACTAGCTGCTGCCCGCGGCTTCGCACGCATGGTACCTACTAAAATTGCCTATGTCCTTCTCCAAGGTCTCATCTATCTCTATACCAAATTTCAAAATTGGTTCAGCGGTGGTTGGCGTGAAACCGGTACAGAGAGACAGACAGTTTTTTTTTTTTTTACAGTAACAATTATTTTACAAATCGTATTTGAATGATGTACATACTATGAATTAATTGCAATTAAAATACACAAAATAATCAACTAAGAATTACTATTAAAAAAAAAAAAAAAAACTTTACTTTCGCATTTATAATATTATATTAGTAGGGATAAATTAGCACTATATTTGTATGCTTGTTCGTAGTTCAGTCACCCTGCAACGGCTGGCCCGATTTGGATAAATCTTGGTATAGATATAGTCCGCGACCTGAACTAACATAATTGGCATTAACAATTGCCATTGCCATTGCCATTCAACGCCAAAGTAGTGGCACGCCGGTGGCAATGTGGTGGCACGCCGGTGGCAATGCCGCCAGTTTCTTGGAAACAGTTGAGCTATCTATAGATCGTTTCAAACGGTCCTTAGATAGCTCAACTGTTTCACTTGTATTTTATACTATTGTATATTATTCTGTACATATCTGTTATTATTTATGTAAATAATTGTTTCAGTAGCTTTACATGATTGGTTAATTTTTATGTTGGCACTCATGCGGAGCCGCGGGCAGACTTTAAGTAATTAAGTGATTTTGTTTTAAAACACTAATAGTAATAGATCTAAGTAAAGCTACGCGTCACGAGGATGGGTGACCACTATTGTATTCACATCTGAGGGCTATGACGTCCATGATATGATGCTAGAGCATAAGACGTCATGGACGTCATAGCCCTCTATGTTCTCGTCAAGGCTAACTCTAACTATGTTAGTTAGCCTTGACGAGAACACCCCCAAAGTCTCAAACCCACACCCACAGGACTGTAAGCCTGGCTCAATAACCACTACACCACCTAATTCAGTCTGCCAAACGCAGTATCATAATCCTGCGCACTATCTACAAATAAATAAAGTGTTTGTTTGTCGGCGTCGATCGAATGAAGTCGGATGTTAGCGCGTGGCTGCGCCCGCGCCGGTCTCTCCTATTGATATGTCACTTTGACGAGTCATTTACTGGATATAACGCTCGATAATAGTGCGACATGTCGAGTACAAAATAGTGTTATACAAGTAGTTTTAATTTTGTCAAATTATATAGATATTATATAGGTATAAGTAATACTGTAGTTTTGTCGGACTAACTAAAATGCATCAAGCACGAACGATCTTTTTTCGTTTGTACAAAATAATAACAATAAGAATTTATTCATATTCATTCAATAACATTTTTTATATTTAGTTTTATTTTTTTGAGAAAGGAACAGTATATACAACTAACGTAGGTATTTACAAGAGTTGGTGCGCACCTCGGATTAGTATGGATAATTTTGGGCCTTTTGGGCATTTTACCTCTTCAGTGGTCAGTGAATTGAACTCTATTTTTTATATATAAGTGATTATCTAAACAGGTTTAATATCTCCCATTGAGTTTAATATAAAATGTTAGCATTCGATCATAAAGATACTGGCTTATAATAAAAATCGGCTGAATAAAACCGACTTGGTGAAAAAAAAAACAAATGGCGCGCATTTTGTGCCATTGTAAAACTTTGATTCTTCATATATAATATTTAGTTTGAGTAGGTATATTTTATCACAGTAGGTACCCAGATTAGTAGTTGAAAGAAAAGTAAATTACGCACCTTGCTAAAGAGATTAGTTAATGCACTCGTGTTAATTCAGTGCCCTCGCTTGCGCTCGGGCACCAACATAACACTCGTGCAGTAATAACTCACTTTGCGCTCGGTGCAACAATCTACTATTATTTGTTTGTGGTCAATAGCAGTGGCACTTTTATCAGAACGCTTCCATGTCTCGGATGGTGCATTAAGCTGTACCTGCTATTCGAAAGTTTATTCAGAAACATTTATTCTATTGTAGCGTGTCCAGACCTCTAGTAATAGTACTAGACTACAGGTGGTTACATTAGGAGTCTCTGTATAGAACTAATTAAACAATAGATGTGCAATAAAGCCTCTGAGACACACCTTAATCCTTTCACCTTGCTAGTTAGAAATAACTAGTGACACGATAAGAGCAAGACTAGACTACAGGTGGTTACATTAGGAGTCTCTGTATAGAACTAATTAGAGGAAAAACTAAATAAAGGATTCTTCGTTGCTAATATAAGTCAATTAAATTTGCGTTACAAAAAAAAAAACATAATCCACCGCTTTTTTAGCAAACATTTATGTTTTATCGCGCCGCTCGGCACTACTTGCAGCGAGTATGCATCGGCCTACTCGCTGCGTTATACAACTACCCACATTACCTAAATAATAATTTTATATTAGAATTGTATCTTTTTAAGTAATATTTAAGCTACGTATGCATGACGGCACATTTTATATAACTTTTAGTAAATAGCATTTTTAGCTACGTATGCATGACGGCACATTTTATATAACTTTTAGTAAATAGCATTTTTTAGCTACGTATGCATGACGGCACATTTTATATAACTTTTAGTAAATAGCATTTCTCTGTAAGTGAATTTGTAATTCCTGTGAGAAATAAATTCTTAAACCTAAACTAATTAAACAATAGTTGCACTTTCATTCATCGCATGGCCGCTTCAAATCACAGATCGTGGATGCGCAATGGGACATGGAAACTGTTTTAGCCGAAGTCACTCCTACACCATCTGTAGCCAAAGCTCGGACACACCAGCTTATACAGGGTGTCTCATCGAGACTCATTATTTCATAGCGAGTGTCTCTGTTTCAGCATAGGCAAAAATGCTTTCGTATGTCTGTCCGAACGGGCGTCCAAACGGCGTCCGGCCGGCGTTTGTCCGGATGTTTTCCTCTAAAGGTCGCATTTCACAACCGATTCGCGTGAAATTTTGTGAACAGGCAATATATAGATTTTTTTTGTCGATTCATTTTTTGTTTTTTTTTTCAAAATGGCGGAGATATGAGGGTTGAAAACGTAAAAAAAAGATATATTTCAGGTATTTCGAAAAATCTACAACTCACTGAGCCACTAGTTTTATGAATTTGGATGATATTTGGTATAGATGTAGTATACAACCTGGAATAGGATAAAAAGCATTTTCATGTAGAATATTGAATATCTAGACAAGTGGAGGCGAAATACGTGTCGAACTTCCTTTGTGCCTAACGCGTTATAATAGATTAGTGGGATAGTATTCAATATTTATCTATATATTTAATATTTTGTAATGAATTTCCAAAAAGTCTCGTATCAATTATCTATTTTTCATGTAGGTACCACGAGTGCGAAGTCGCGGGTACAAGATTTTTATATAAGGAATAACTAACTAATATGATGTCTATGTATCTGTAGTAGAATAGGGTATTTAACCATGATATGTGAGATTTTCTGCTTCCTGATAGAATTTCTGCTTCCCGTTTTGAGAGAAAGTTGTGTTCAACACCATGATAAATAGCAACCAACCTAACACATACTAAATAATACACAAATTATATAATATAAAATACATGTGATTGAGTTATCTAAGGACCGTTTAAAATGACCAATCAGTAATAATCATTTTATTGGTAAATTGTATCTTTACAGGTCAGTTTAAATTATGTTTTAAATTTACCTAATTATGTTTTAGTAATTTCGTGAGAGCACGAGATTTAAAGGAAAATTATTCGATGAGCTATGCTCTGAATGCGACTCTGGGCTTTACACGCACCTCCACATCCCTCGAGGATAGATAGATGTACCTAATTTTCAATCTAGATTGAATATATAAATGAAAATTGCTGGACAATTCCACCTATTCCCAAACTAGGCAATACTTGAAATCTGATATGAAACTTATCTACTAGCAAATACATATTTATGATACTTTTTAATAGCCCAGACACAGATCAATGTTCACTTGGAAGTGTTGGCTCTCTGGCCTGGAGCAGTTCAGAATTCAGATCGTTTTAAATGGTCCATAGGTATCGCAACTGTTTTACGTGTAGGTATTTGTATATTATTTTGAACGTATCTGTTAAAATTAATTGAATTTATTTATTATGTAGGTGCAACCAATTAACGAACTACCCTATTTCCTACTAGCCGTGATTAGATAATTACTTAGATATAGATAAAAAAACAGAGTTCAGTTCACTGACCGCAGGTAAAGTGCCCAAAAGGCTGGCAACGTAACCTCGGAATATCTGTCCCTTTCTTATTGACGGGGGGACAGGTAGAACTCCTTTAATGAATAGAAGTTTTATCTGTCACCCCGTTGCAAAGAAGGGGACAGATCGAACTTTTTTAGAACTTTTCCTAGGGGGACAAATGGGAATAATCCGTTGATTAGCCATACTAATGTTTTAGTTTCCAAAAATGTTTTCTCTCTTGACCTGCCTTTTCTAATAATGTTTTTTCTTAGTCGTGCTTATTTTTTTTGTTATTTTTTTATGTAACTATGCGAATTGTGTCGAGCTGTTAGTTTTCCTTAACAATAAATAAATAAATGAGACCATTTAAGCTATTTAATTATTCTGATATCGAAGTTACAGCACAAAAGTCAGAGTTACCAACAACTAAGCAATGAGTCTACAGGCAGTAAGCAGGTTCAAACCGTATTTATAGGACACCTTTGTGATCAATGCTGAAGTCGTAATCTCCGGGAGCACACCTCACTGGGTCCACATCACAATTCGATTAAACTTTTTGGATTTAACTGAATAAGTGGAAAGGGTTAAGATTGGATTGACTCGAGATATCATGATCCGTCAATCTTTAATCCAGGATCGACTGATCTTATAATTAGTTTTAAATGATTTTCGTTTACAAAGTTACTTGAGCTTTAAACTTTGCTTTTTGGCACCCTTATAGTTTTGCTGTGTGTCTGTCTGTCTGTCTAGAGCTCTAGCTTGCAGACTAATAGGTAGTCTTAATGACAATTTGCACAGTAATAAGTATAAGTGAAAAGTTATAAAATAAAAACAGATAAAATGTTATTAGCTGTCCTACTTATAAGCCGGGGTTTAATTGTATTTATTGTCACTAGTATTGTCTGATAATTCCCGCTGCTAAGTAAACAACCTATTAAGAAATGTACAGCTTACATAAAGGGTAAGATAAAAAGAGCGTATCATATCTAATACTAGATGGCGCTACAGGAATAATTAGAATGCGCTACTATTGCGCTCTGGTATCTCTATAATATAATATATATCCTCGCGATACTTAACCTAAGTAAGATATAGATAGATAGATAGCCTTTTATTGTTATACTACACAGAAAATTACAATAACAATTATTTTACAATAAATAGGCGGCCTTATCGCTAACAGCGATCTCTGCCAGGCAACCTTTAGATGGACTGGACTATACATAAACAGAGAAGGAGTATGTTGGTGTGGTGTTTATATATAATGATATACATACATAGTCTGTAAATAAACTAAATAAAATACTGATATAAATACATACACAATAGGTATAGTAATAAACAGATAAAATCATAGCACAATACATTATATAAGATATCAATTCAGCTTCAGATTGTTTGCTCTGCCCTCTGACAGATAGCTGACAGATTTGCAATGTAGGCAAAACCTACTGTTTTAGGTAAAGATAAAGTTATCAGAACAATCATACAAAAAAGTACTAGGACCCAGATAGGATTCTTGCCAGTTTTTCTAGGACTTGGAAGGAATTAACATCTAATTTCACCTAGTATGGAATAAGATTGAGAATGCTGCGTGTGACTGTATTGAATACATTATTTTGACTTATGATACCATTTCAAGTACAATTGATGACTACTAAGACTAAAAAATACTTATTAGTCCCATTTGACGACCTCTGTGGCGGAAGGTTGCGGGTTCGATTCCCGCCGCGGGACAAATGTTTGTATGATCTGCAAGTATTTGTCTCGGGTCTGGGCATTTTCTATGTATAATATGAATGTATTTACAAGAAAAAAGTATAAGTAGCATATCAGTCATGTGGTAAGTACCTACCCATAACACAAGCTCTGCTTACTTTGAGGCTAGATGACGCTGTGTGAAATCTCCTATAAAAGCATTATTTATTTATTTATTTATTTATTACAACAGAAGTGATCTTGCTTGCTTAGAACATGTAAGTACCAGGCACGCAGAACTGTAAAGATTTGGTTAGAAAAGGGCTGAGGCCGAGTTGACCTGGAAGTCTTGCGCATTGGCTTGCCAACACTTTCCATATCATTTTATATACCTACAATCTAAAAAGTTATGATGTTTATGATAGTGACCAAAAGACCTGCACAACGGTGACATACGAAGCTGTGTAGAAGGCTCCGATGGATTTAAGACACAGTAATGACTTCAGAACGTCTGCGGGTAAAAACTTTCTAGAATGTTCATTCGTGGCACTTTTCAGGAGGCAAATTGGCAGTGTTCATTTCAAGAGAACAAACTGAAACTTTACCATACCCAGCACATCAACCGCTCCGCCACAACAGCCTAGGAAAAGAAAGGAGGATATTCGACAATTGCTATTATAAGACAATAGCAATAAAGTTGATTCCATTAGTTTATCATTGTTTGGCAATAGGTAGTAGGTCTCATCGTGATGCCTGGACAAATACTCCGGCGATTACATCTGAGGCGTAGAGCTACAAATAACAAGACGTATTAAATTTATTTTTATTTAAATATATTGGTTTTAATCTGTTGTTACGCTGGACTAATTATAATATCGTAACGAACTTATTTTGTAGCCTAATTTTGAATAGCATTTTTAAATAGCCTATCAGCTCAGTTGGTAGTAGCCTTACCTTCTGCACTGTAGGTTGAGGGTTCGATTTCCTCCCAGGATAAACATTTGTGTGAAGAACATAGATGTTTGTTCTGTTTCTGGGTGTTATAAAGTTTCATAAGTATGTATTTAATAATATATAAGTATTCTATCAGTCATATAGTCACCATAATACAAGCTATGTTTAGTTTGGGACTAGATGGTGTTGCGTGCATTGTCCAGCAATATATATATTTTTTTATTTTCTAATTTTACTAAATGGCTTGTAATAGACGTGTTTTATCTAATTTTCGAAGCTCGAAGATGTAACTTGGTGTAGATAAAATTTGCGGAAAATCTTAGAAAAAAAACAATTCAATAACAGAATAAAACGGCAATTGTTACCTACTTATTTTATGAACTGCCGTTTTAAACTATTTCTCTAATTTGGAAACTATGATGCGAACGAAATAAGATTGTTCGTATTTTACGAAAGGTGCGATTTGGCGAGCATCGCGAGAACTACCCTTAAAGATCTATTAAAATAAACCTTTCGCAGAACCAGCTTTGAAAGGAATCTATTTAAATCTTATATTATCTTAACTCTTTTATAGAATTAAAAATTATTTAAGGATTTATCAAAGAGATCAAAATATTAACCCAACGCAAAGTCGACTGACGCCAAAATATCAGCCTTTTAGGGCTGTCATTATTATCATTAAAACGGTTCCTATTGTCGTTGTGATTATACTCAACTATTGTCATTATTTTGCAAACAAAACGACAGATCATTTTTTAAAGGCCTTTCTAATCTTCCTAGCTCTGCTTTTAACGATAACCAAATACAATACGGTCGATTATCTTATTCTAATCATCTGAAAATGCACCTAAACCTTATCCCAAGGTAGTAAGACTCAGTTTAGGATACCAGTGCGAGGTTCTAAGGTCGGATGGTCAACGAAATGTTTCTAATAATTAGTTATCATCGATCATCGGAGCTTGGCCACATTAATAAAGATATTAAATGCCGTGCATTTTTATTGTGCAAGCTATTCTAACCTCTATCAAACGGAACGTAAAGCTCAATATCCGGCGTAGTTTTGTAAAAAGGCGGTAAGATCAAAGACGTCGGCATCTGTGGGACATTACGGGTAAAACCAATCATGTGACAGGACGACGCAAGATTAAAAAGAATCAAAATGTTTGGCCATTTTTTTAGATTCGTCTTTTTAGGACTGAAGAGGGTTAAAAGTTGTTGAATCCATTGGACTGTGAAATGGCTGAAAATTACTTTTTTGATGGTATTTAATACATAATCGCTAGTTTCAAGTTCTGGTAAACAAAGAAAGAAATATAAAAAGTATAGAGTTTATTTGACAACACACGACAGACCGAAACACAGAAACAATGATATTTTTATAAAGAAAAAAAAATCGGGTTGCACTCCGGGAGTGTTGACAGAAGTGAAAACTTATTTTGGCGCGTTAGAGTTTAGTAATAAATCACTTCAAAATCAGTAATTATGGCGACTGCCAATCAAATACTGGACGAACACAGATGATGCTATATTTTTTGTTCAGAATATAGATAATATATCAAAGAACCTAACTCAGTAAACTTCTCCATACAAAAGTAGACTGTAAACATGTGAATTAAGGTTTATAATCAAATGGGGCGAGCGCGGCAGCCCTGCGTCTCGCTATAAAAAACGGTAACGGTGTCGCGAATCCAGAGGTTTTACCTCATCTAAAAATATGTGTACCGCGCTAAAAGAAGTTTTCACTTCAAAAAATAGGAGGAACAGAATGCAAATAGTTAACTTACTACCTTCCTATTATAGTAGGCCATAGTGCCAACTAATCCCGCTCTGTACGAACAGCCAAACAGGTCCTGAACTCAGCAAAATGCTGGCTTACATACATACTCTACTAGATACTACTTCCACTTCCACAGATTAGATAGTATTACTTTACTTACTACTTGTTATAAGTCAGCGGCCAACTGTGCCGAAAACCGTTCATCAAGGATTCATCAGGATAACGTACCTCCCAGATTTAGATGTCACTAGCAGTCACCAAAAATTTACGCGAAGTCAACATGAGCTCATACTCAAACATATGTATTTAACGTCAACCATTCTACCATATAAAAGAGTATATGAGTGTTTTACTTTCAAAACTTACGTGAGTGTAGTTATAGTCACGTATTATTTTGTCGCTCGAGTTCACGGTACGCACTCACGGTGTGAACCGATCGAGCGGCAACGAGAGTACCGTGGATCAAACTCACCCTGATGAAGATTCTCTAGATGAACCGAAACAGTATCTCCATTGACATAGTAATACGTGATTAAAACGTGTTTATCAATCAAAATGATTACATGAGTAATTCATTCTCTGATATGATACAAGTATTGTATATTGTTATTATTAGTATCTAGTATATTATTAATATTGGCCAAAGAATCGTTGGTGTGACGATATCGATGCCTCGAGGCTGGTGAGAAGTGGACAGGGACAGATGGAAAGAGTTGAGAGAGACCTTTGCCCAGCAGTGGGAAAATATAGGTTGATAAAAAAAAATACAAACCACAGAAGTACCAATATTGTGTTTGTAAATAAATAAATCTTAAATAAAATCACATGCACATGCTATTATATTAATGCATTATTATTATATATTAATGCAATTATACTATTATCATATAATCTATTAGGTAATATACGAAAAGTAGTAAGGTTACAGAAAAAAAAACAGCATAATATAAACGTAAATATATGTATATCAAATAAGGTTAATTTGAAATTTCTAAGATAAATCGTTATCCAAAATATTAGTTAGTCTATCCAGATTAAATTGTCAAGTAGCAAGTATTTATCCAATCCCGCAGGATCTGGCAAAAAACTGACAGTAATAAGTCCCAATCAGTCGTTTGTTTATTTATTGACTTCTTGTGGAGCTTCTGATACCCCTTATTCACTAAGAAGCAGCGCCAGAGACACGATAACAACGCGTTATCAAATCTGTCCAATAAAAAATATTTGAGTTGAAATAAATCCTATAAAGAGTCCTAAGTCAAAGTAATATCACGAAACATACTTCATTTGTTCAGTTTGGTTCAGTTTTTTATTATTAGCGCACGCTGTGGTGTCCTTTAATTAGTAATAAGCATAAACGCTAAGACTATTTTTAGACGTCAAGAACTACTGTTAGATGCTCAAATAAAAAAATACTTACCTAACGTACTACTTAGAATTCAATTGACAGCGTGATGCGTTACTTTTGCTAATGTTATAGCTTTTTTGTTAGGTATACTTTGTTAAATTGCCGGCCAGCTCATAAAACAATTTTTCGACGACGTCAACGACTTCGTTGTACAGCTTTTTAGTGAATAAGGGGGTAGATAGCTTATGTTGTTTATAAATACTTGGTATGAATCGTGTGGAGTGATCTCCGATCGCTAACGATGACAAGACGACGGATGTGATTGATTCGGTAGACGAAAGCAGGGGTAGCAGAACATTGGCTCAAAATAGAGCCAATTTAATAGATCAGTTACAACTCAATAAGTTTATTCGTGCATTTGGTAATGTATGAATAAATTTAATGGATAATACTATCCAGCCCCTAGATTGATAGAATAGATATGTATATATATTTAAATACATACTTATGATACTAATAATACCCAGACACAGAACAAGCGTTTATATTTATTACACAAATATTTGTCCTGGGTTAGGAACTGAACCCACATCCTACAACGCAGAAGGCAGAGTGATTACGAACTGTACAATATATTAAATTAGATCATCGGTTAAAATATAGAATAGAATAAACATTTATTTATCACATAACACACACGGAAATTGAAAATACAGTAGAACCAAGCAATTAGGAAGGTACATAGAACAACTAGCGACCCGCCCCGGCTTTGCACGGATGCAATGCTGATATTAAATATCCTACAGAATGTCTATATAATATAACGTTCTGAGATTTTTGTCATAAGACAATACAAACATGTTTTCTTTAGAAGTTACTCTAGAAAATGCGACATATAATTGACCATGTGAAAAACACTCATTATCGCTTCGTAAAAAAGATATTGGAGGCAATTCGGTTGTTTCATTTCTAAAATTAGGAATTGTCTAAAATATATTTAGTTAGTCATGGTATTTGTAAAACCTATTCGGTTGGTCCCATCAAGCTAAATTAGATGACAGTTATTTTGACAGTTCAAAACCGAATTTTAGCTAAAAATTAGTTAGGTTGGTAAAATGGTTATTGTGGGTTATCCTTAAGAGATAGACATATACCATCGCGGACTTTTTTGTAGACCTTTTTAAGGTGTACAATACTTAGTAGGTACATTATTTAGATCTATCTCGTAGTGTTCAGCCAGCATTTGCAATGTACGCACAAAAAAATAAGTTTATTTACGACATCACATTAGAAACCTCTTAAATTATCAGTGTTTCTCTATAAAATCTATAAAAAAACCGCATCAAAATCCGTTGCGTAGTTTTAAAAATCTAAGCATACATAGGGACAGCGGGAAGCGACTTTGTTTTATACTATGTAGTGATGAGGCAAGAAGGTAAGTAAAGAATCAAAAAAAAAATGGAAAAAACAAAGTACAATTCAGTAAAGTAACATAGTACAATTGTACACTAATAGTAGGTAGGGTAAAAGCCGGATAGTTGCCTCGGACGGATACATGCACCGGTTTATACACTATGTTGGGAATATATGTTGTGTTGGCGCTTTACTACAATAAGATATAACCCCCCCATTTAAATTAATCCCAGAACCAAAATCAAATAAAGACTAAAAAATATATTGATATGACTATCAGTGAAATTGAATCTGATAACACAGATATTATGAAACGGGACAAAGTAAAAACATTAAGAAAGAAAAGATTACAAATTCACAGTAAGTTTTCGATATGTCAAAGGCGTTCGACTATGTCTCTCACGATATTTTGTTGACTAAGCTAGAAATGTATGGTATCCGTGGACCTGCCCTTAGTTCGTTAAAAATGTACTTGGACAATCGACTACAATGTGTCGAAATAACCAATCTGAATAACGATAATGAATTAGCATCTGCAGGGCTAAAAAGGCCACATTGAGCAATTCATCTGATATCAATTCATTTCCTGAATTGATAGCAGATCCTTAGCAATTCTACTAAAATTCGTAAAATGGTCAGAAATTTAGGTGAATCGTACGCAATTCATTTCATCAGCAGATTCATATTTGGCATTTATATTGCCATACGAAAATATAACAAACCGTTAAAACCGATATCTTTTTTTAACTAATTTAATTACTTTACGAAGGTTTGCTGTAAACAAAGTGTTTTTAAAAACCATGCTTTGCATTATTGGATATCAATAAACTAATAAAATTATTGTTTTAATTACTTAAAAACCTAAAATAAGAAGTTGATGCATGTAATATTATTATAGACTGGCAACAATTCGGATGTCAATCACAGAGTAATTCTCAATGTCAGTCAACACAACAATAAATCACCATAATACAAATCAAAACAACATATATTTTATGTGGTTTTTGTACGATTATCACTTGAAATGTTCGATTTGGTGAGGATAAAACCACTTACACCTTTCATGGACCCCTCCATTTCAAAAATACTACAAAAACAACATTGGTACCTATTTTGCGTGTGAACAAACGTCGATCGATCGAGTTGGAATATTTAGTACAAAGTTTGTAAGTGAATTAACTTTTTGTTATATGAATACCTAATTATAAATGCCTTTCCTATTTACATCAATTTTGTTCTGGATATCTGTAAATGGTTATTTTTTGTAGCAATGGAAAAGCGTTTGGCTAGAGTGGAGTACTCTGGAGTAGATATTCTTCCAAATTTCCTGGATCCTGGCTCGGGCTTGGACTTACAATAATATTACCTGGGGAGGTAAGAATCTTTGTACCTTTGATAGGAGGTGGCTTTGATATTTATTGCTGAGTTTATACCAAAACTTGTAAAGATTGATACATAGTAAGTATTTCTAGTAATAATTTGTGAGTATTACCGAAGTATCAACATACTAATTTCTAAATTATTATCTTTATATTTTAATGTTTTTGTTTCAGTATGTCAGCAATTATAGAAGTAAGCTGAAAATGATAGTTACTGATTTAAACGCTGATGCCAATGGAACAATGGAAAACAAATAGAATGACCCTTTCCCGAGTAAGCGCCTTGTCAGACCTTGAAAGTAGGATCTTCGCTATCATGGGACTATGTATTAGTGAGACAACGCCTTGGATGAGCGTTGGGCTCTTCCCCAATGAGGTTGACTAAATGACTTATACATATAAATTTAATCTTGCACACACCTAAGTGAATAATATGAATATTATTTAATAAATATATATATTTAACAATACATTCTAAGACAGTTAATTCTAATCTGTTTACATATTGACCTAAGATTAACACTATTTCATTTTCAGTTGGGTGGAGTTGTTCGAGTTGGGATTTGACGGTGCATGATTGTTCCACACAAATGAGTCAAGATTTGCCCCACCATGGCTAGCATCTATACTTACAATATTAAGTTGTAGTAACATACCTAAATATATAACAGTATATTAGTAAGTGTTAGCATTGTACATAATACTAAACCAAAAGAAATTAAATTTAGATAAATTACTTTCACCTGTACCGTACAGGTGAAAGTAATTTATCTAAATTTAATTTCTTTTGGTTTAGTATTATGTACAATGCTAACATTGTTTTATTTTCATATTAACTTTCATAAATGAGTACCTACCTATCTATAATTATCCTAGAAAATTTACATATTCTTACATATTTAACAACGGCATCAATTCACTCTGAAACACAGGGCATGTTAAACTTGAGGTAAAATTGAAAATAAGAGTAGCACTTAGGTAGATATAGTATACTATACAGTAGTATAGTAGTTAACTGTGTGCTTTTAATTAAAACTATTAATGAATTATGTAAGGGCCTACCTTATTTTGATAAGTACCTATTGAGTGAGACGACAGGTCGGTTAATACCTAAGGTTTCAGCTCATGAATGGGATCACGACGCTCACATTTGTTCAGTCTATACCTACAACCATAGATTTATATAAACTCTTGTCCTATTCTTATAGTTCTTGATGCCTAGAAGTTGTAGGCTACACTACAACCCAACAAACTGAAAGTACGGCATCTCGATAGTCCCATTTTGCAAACACTTTGCCGGCGATATGAAACATACTCCGAAACAAGCCCGTGCATCAGAAAGTTTGAATAAAGACCTAAAAATCTGACATTAATAATGCATTTTTCATCAAAATCGACGATATGAATTGTAAAAAGTTCCTCACGAGTAACTTTTTATGAATCGGCTATTTGACGTGTAAGCAATTCAGATTTTGTGTACCATTTTACGAATCTCCATACAAAACTGTCAAATAGATGAATTGTTGATATGAATCGGTTCGTGAATCATAATATGAATTCTCTTCATGTGGCCATTTTGTGATTTGCAATGTAATTCATATTAGGATCATATTATGATTCATACAATGTTACCTTTTTAGCCCCGCTGTTCGCTCTACCTACAGACCTAACAAAGTTGGAGTGCCTCAGGGAAGTGTCTTGGGACCTCTTCTTTTTCTTCTATATATTAACGATCTTCCTGACATCACTTCTAAGCCCTGTATATTATTTGCTGATGACATTTCTTTAATATTTACATCTAATTGCAACACTGACATTAATAATTACATAATTGACATAAATAATACTATAGAATGCATAATTAAATGGCTTGACATTAATAACTTGAATGTAAACTTGACAAAGACAAATTATATACAGTTTGGAACCTATGCACGTAGGTATAAACCAGCCTCTGAAAAACATTTCATATGGAAATATCAACATTTCAGAGGTCGATAGGACAACGTTTCTAGGAAAATAGTCTTAGATAAACATTTAAATTTTAAAATGCAGGTCGACAAAGTATGCTCCAAAGTAAACAGATTTGTTTATGCTCTGCGGAGATTGAGAAAAACGTCGTCCTTAGCCACAGTACTTCAAGCATATCATGGTTATGTAGCATCGGTACTCACATACGGTTTAATTCTTTGGGGAAACTCAACAGACTTAAAAAGAGCATTTATCGCACAAAAAAAATGTGTAAGGGCCATTGGCGGGATACCGCCCTGGGAATCATGCAAACCACTCTTTAAACAATTAAATATTCTCACACTACCTTGTATGTATATCCTGGAGTCTGCTTTGTTTGTTAGAAAGCACAATCAACTGTTTGTTAAAGCTAGTGAGGTATATCATAGAAGCACAAGAAACCAGGACAGAATTGTATTGCCTAAAGTTCCAAAGACGAGTACGTATATAAATAGTAACTATGCAATATGCGGAAATGTATATAATTCCATACCTGACTATATAAAAAAATTACCATTAAATAAATTTATTAAGGAACTCAAGACCTGGTTACAAGCTAAATGTTTTTATAACGTATCTGAATTAATAAAATGACATAAATTTAATTATGTAATATTCCTAAGTGACGTTTATATTGAATTATTATTATGTTACCTAGTTTTTTTTTTATAAATGTCTCACATTGTTAGAAAATATTGTACACCATATATCAAATGGTAGCATAGCGAACTTACCAAATAATAAAACCTGTAATATACCTATGTTCCACAATAAATAAATGAACAATATTTATTATTATTAATTAATTACAGTTTTGACAGTTCTGACAGTAGTGGACGTAAAAAAATATCTTCAGGTCAAAAACGCTTTAAGGGAAAGCCACCGAAGAACTACCAATCAAAAGAAACAAGCACGAAAAATGTGATTGATTGACCTATATTTTGAGATACATACTGAAACAATTTCACCAAGTTCATATATTTAAAGAATAAAGCTTTTTCGAAAAGTGGGGCAACTATCCGGGTTTTACCCTATACTAAATTTTCGAAAACAGTCTTTAGTCTTATCTTTTTTTCAGTTTTAGTCTTTTCCCTGTGTGTGGTATGTCCAGGTCCAATCTCAGCTGTGATGCTACTCTTCTATTATGCCAGTGTACGCCTGTTTTTAAAAAACCTGCCTCAGATTTATACTAAAAGTAATTTAATTATCTCTATTCGTATGTTTCAAAACCCTCTGACTCCTTCAAAGAACCTAAAGCGCTTGTTTTTTTAATAAAAATTTTTTTTAGCAGACATCAGAGATTTTTAAGGCAATTAAATAAGAGTAAAAGTCATTAATTTCTAACGGAACGAATCGAATAAGTATTCATCATAACTATAATAAACATACATTAGCAAAACCATTAGTCATACATATCTAGTATCAATATCAATATTTAAATTTAATTAATGTATCTTATTGAGTGCGAACCGTGAACTCTAGCGGCAACTCACGGACCGCGGATCAAACTCACACTCATGAAGTTTCTCTAGTCCAGATGAATCAAAACAGTATCGGTGCCTCCATCGGCAAAATAATTCGCGAGTAAAACCCGCGAGTTTATACTAAGTTTATGTAGCGAATACAGACTGCAACCAACAGATAAATTAAAGAAACAAAACGACCTTATAATCTAATACAGCCGTCATGTCAACAGTAACAATTAAACACATTTCTATGCAAATAGCCAACAGTTGGGCACCCCTGGTGCGGCACCTCAAAAACGTCAACTCACAGATTATACAGTTATTACTATAGATCTATAAATACTTTGATATGCCGACAAATAATAAAACAAATAGAGAATACTTACATACCTAATTGTTCGGTAAAAACAAAACTAAAGGTTACAATTTATTTAACTTTACATTTCTAGGTATCTAAAAGTTCGTATTATCTTGGGGACGCTGTCCTCTGGCATTGATCTGGATCAGTTAAGCTATCTATATATCGTTTTAAAAGGTCCTTAAACCTCAACTGTTTCACATGTGTTATATATTATTGTATATTATTCTGTACGTTTCTGTCTTTAATTTCAGTAAATAAAGATATTAGCAAATAAATTTATTGAACAATAACCTTTATACAATCATTACTAATTACAGAAATGTCGCAATCAACAGCGCCAAAAAGAAAAAGACCCCTTTCAAAAGTTTAGTGTACAAGTAATACTCATTTCTAAATAAATAATGTAATAAAATGAGTGGAAACATCAAAGAGCAGGTGCGGACACAGTGAACGTAATCACCAGAAGTTATGGTCCAACGCCAAAATAATATTAAGTCATAATTACTTTACATTCGTTTTTAATAAAATTATGCTGATCTAATAAAGATAGCGTAGACGTATCACTCATAGGTAGCAGCAGCAGGCTCGCACTGATGTTATACACTCAAAGTTGTGGTGTGCTTTCTGTAGGTTCACCACGAGTTTTGATGGTTTAGAAAATGTGGGCAAATTTAATGGAATGACGTGTGTCTGAGTGGATGTCCCTTATTTTATTATTATAAGCATGTAACGTCCCACTGTAGGACAAAGGCCTTCTTTTTCCACCACTCTTTTCTATCTGGTCAGTCAGTCTTTTGTAAACAAGTCTAGCTCGTCTCTCCACCGTAGCCGCGGTTTGCCGCGTAGACGTTTACTGTCCCGTGGGATCCAATCAGTCGTGGTTCTTGCCCTCAACTCATCCGACATGCGACAGACGTGACCTGCCCAATCCCACTTCCGACTTCAGTTTTTTACCCAACATCTGCAATTTGTGTTCTGGAGTGCAGTTCACTATTTCTCTTGCGGTCTGTAAATTGGTATACCATGACTTTCTTTTTATTTCTTGGGCATGCTGGATTTCAATGCTTAAAAATTTGGAAAACAAGCGACTGGATTTAAAACCCATGACAATAGATTCATATGTGCTGCTTCGTCAATACCACCAATATCCCTCTGATGAGACGGTCGCGCTTCTAAATTACAAGGAGAATATAAAATCAGAAAAGAGTCAGAACAACAATTGATGTGCACCCTATAAGAATAGATATATCATAAGTAACGGAACGCGTGACAGGCCGCCCACCTATTGATCACCCCTGCAGGGGTACGAATGTGTGTCAAACGTCAATAGTCATGTAACGGTAAAAACTTACAGCCACACTCGAAGTACTTATTGGTTACTGAAATAGCTCCTTAAAATCGATTTGTCAATGAAAATGGACTTAAATAAAGAGTTACTTAAGAAACCATCTGAGTATGGCAGTAAGATAATATAAATAATATAATTATGTTGGGAATAAACTAGAGTTTTGGAAAATACTCTCTCACCTGTACGCTGCGATTTGTACAAAATAAAATAAACTGTAAGTAGGACCTATCAGAATTATAGCTGCTGCTATGAAATTCAGTACGAACCGTTTCTTTTCACATAGAAAAATTAACTAACGGATGTTTGCATATTTATGAACCTAGCATTCGGTGGTTCAAAGAATGATTCTTATGGGACTTGGCTGAGGAGACACTTAGACACACCGCATGTAAAACAATTCAATGTGTCCTTGATTAAACAAAACTGTTTTGAAATATGTACGTTTATCTAAACATTTCTCGAATTATCTATACGAGTCTTAGAACTTTGTTGTGTTAATAGCGGTTGACATTCAACGCGAACAGGCTTGGGCTAGCGAGGTAGTCGAACAGATCGAACAGATCAAAGAAATCGAACTCGCAACCCTCTGCGTCTTAGCCGGCCTTTGGCCTCTGGTATTTACGATCTCTGTAACGCAGTGGGCGTTACAGAGGTCGTAAATACTTAAATATCCTTATTCTGAGAGCAACTCCTGTATTGCCCGTTACAAAAATGTATCAAATAGAATAAACATCAACTAATTATCAGCGTATTTGTGTTCGTTAAAAATACCTACCATGTCTCAAGTATACATGAATACTTTTTTACTCTTTTCACAAAGTGACGTTCAAGTGCTCGCTAGCAAAAAGTTTAAAAGAAACAATGGAGGGAGAGTAAAGTATAATGCAGTATCAAGTCTGTAGATCGCGGATTGATGCGCAGGCGACGCGACGCGTGCCTGACCCTACTCATACAGATGTCCTGGACATTTTCCTTATTAGTCAGATTTTTACAAATAAATTACAGAGAATGGACAGCAGCAGGTTCATGCCTACCAATCCTGTCTCCGTATATTGTAGGAAAAATACTACGTTTCTACTTTTCACTTAATATTTCTCAAGGTAATTAAACCCGATTAAATGCCCACGTAAATAAATATTTTTTAGTAAACAATGCACACAACACTATCTAGCCCAAAGAAAGCATACTTGTGTTATAGTGACTAAATGACTGATAATATATTTCTAAATACATATATGATACTTTATTACACCCAGACACAGAACAAACACCTGTGTTCATCACACAAATGTTGGTCTCGCCCATACCGCGCACTCTCTCGGCGCTTAACGATCTCTTGACAACCAACGCTGACTTAGATTTGTATGCGGACGGATGGATGGTTAATTATTATCGTGCTTGTATTTTTATTGTAATATTGACTAATGTATTGTTTTACTTTGTTCCTTTTTTTTGTATTGTTTTAACTAGAGTAAATGGTATATGTACCGTTCTAGTTCTATAAATAAAATAAATAAATTAAAATTGTCCTAAAATGGAATCAAACCCCAAACCCACAACTTCCCATTCGACCCAGGGTTTTTCTACCTAATGCATTTTTATCCCGATTAAACCAAAAAAATATGGCCTATTCTACCCAATCCAAAAATAAAAGTCACAGTGTATTTTAAGCAGCATGAAAACTATATTATATAAATTATATCTTGAGTAATACACGCAGTTGTGCACCTATAACACTAGTTTTTGCCTGAATAGCAATATAGCTATATGAATCTTCTGTGCGTGTGTGTGTAATTAACCTCCTCCTAAACGGGTGGACCGATTTTGATGATTTTTTTTGTGTGTGGTCAAGTGGATTCGAGAATGGTTTAGATTTACAATTAGATTTTTTTTTTTTACATGCGCGGACGAATTCGCAAACGGTACAGCTAGTATACTATATATATTATAATAATAATAAATAATCCCGGACATTTCACACCCCATCACCTGGCGCCAAAGTAAGCAGAGCTTATGTTAAGGGTACCACATGTCTGATATACTACTTATATACTTTTTTTGTAAATACATACATATTAAACTAGAAATGATTAATGGAATTAAATTAAATTATCCATAGACTATGCCAATAGTCAGCAAATAGTCAGTTACAATGTTGGTATTATTACTTTCGTATTTCAGTCGCACGGAAGCACTCTGATGAAAATGCCACTGCAAAACTTTGAACTTCGTTGAGGAATTACTAAGTTAGTACCACGAGCGCTTCTATGTCAATGTTAACCACCCCTGAGTGTGCCAATTGCGTCGAGATTATTCAATCAGGCAAGTCGCAGGATGCAGGAGTGCTTTCTCAGCAGCTGCTGACCTCAGTTCTGACCAGCTGTCTTATGTGGGGCTTTCTTTATTGTGCCTTGATCATTCTTTTTTTGTATTCCTTGGTCACTTTTTATGTTCGCCTTATCGTTCGTATCGTCTCTATTTAGAGGTAAAGTCCATAAAAGTGTTTCAGGTACAAACAAGTAAGCGGAGTGGAAAGTAAGCGGAGCGGACAAACCTTTCTACTTGCAACTCTTATACTCCTTTAGTACTCCTTGTACTCCTTGTACATGAGTTACAAGTAGGAAGGCAAATATGTACATGTTTCCTGTGAAACACTTTCTTAGTGGTAAACCAAAACTATTTTATTAATTTCCACTGATCAATTTTTCGCTCATTACCCTTCACAGTGGAACGTGGCCATTAGAGTGGAAAACTTTTATAAAATTTTGTGAATCCACACGAAACCAGCACAACTCACAGTGGAAGGCATAATAAAGATGGGTGAACGCTAGTGGCTAGTCATTATGAGCACTTCTGTGCTTTGTAGGACACGGTTCTTTTCAGATTATTAAGCGTACCACTTAGGCTACAGTATTTATTCACATAGAATCACATAGAATTTCTAGTAAAGTGGAAAGAAATACGTTTCAATACAGCATTCAATATCGAGTACTGCTTTTATTAATACAAAGTGTAGCCTAGTGCAAGCACTTTTTATTCTATTACAAACATTCCTTGTATTTCGGTTTCCTGGTAGCCGGAACCATGATTTTAGGAATCGCCCTGTCAATATATGCCTCTATATTCCTCTCTGACGTCAAAACCTTTTTAGGCATCTTTATAGAAGGAAACTTGGCGAAATTTGTAGACCTTAGGGAGCATGGCATTCTGACAGTCTCTTGTCTTTCCACCAAGTGTCTGACTTCATCACTGTCTTCGCAGAAACTTCTACCGTTAGAATATTTGCAATGATTATGGTATCGTGAATCTATTTTATGAGAAAAAGGTATCCTTTCATTAAGACAGCATTTACTCCTTACAGATAATTTGCTGCTTCCAAGTTTCAGTGGCTTACATTCTTTCCTCATATTCGTTGGAGACGGGTTAGCAAGTGGAGTCACGGGATAATTATTAGCGACCACATCGCTAATACCCTCATTGTAAATCATTCGTCTTGGCGACGCACTAGCCTTAGGGCTAGTGCTGCTCTTTTTTTTGTTTATAGATCTGAAAAATGATTTGATGGAATTCATTCTGGAAGGTTCAAGGTATTCTTCACAGGCGCCGTCTTTTTCTGGTTCTTGGATGCAGTTATTTGAAGGATGATAAACATGCTTACAGCAATGTGGTTGTGGATAGTTTGGACACTCTAATAGAGTGCGATTCCATTTTAGAATAGATCCACTTCCATTTTCTGGTGTGTAAAACTGGTGGAGCTGCATTCTAGCTTGAGTATCTTTGACGGCAATATCAGAAGCAGTAACAGACACATCCGAGACTCTCGCAGAAGGAACTGGAGTGCATCCACAGCCAACTTCATTAACTCTTGGAGTCATTGTTGTCCTATCGCAGAACGTCATAATGTTGTCTCGGAAAATTGGTTTAGAACCAGTGGAAGGCGGTGCTCTTGAAAGACATTTTTGCATGGCACAACTTTCACATCTGCAATGGAATTTTGGTTCCTCTTGTCCCATGTCAGTTTTTAAGCCACACGCCATATCAAGCCTCGGATCAGACCTGAGGTCAGGTTTAGGTATGTGTGGTTCCTCGTTACTGGATGAAGTTTCCACGTTAGGGTTCCATCGTATAGAGTTGGCGCATGGGTATGTGGGGCTCACATGTCTGCGCTGCGGGAGTAGACCTCGGGTGTGGTGAGATGTGACGACGTACGCAGGGTCCTTGTTTTTGGTGGAACTGTGGAAGTAGGCTGTGAAGTCTCTAGGAAGTACTTTGTCAGGTTTTGTCTGTTGTTTCATTAGTCTGGCTTTTGAACAGTCTACTGCTAACAGGTTTGAATCGTCAACACTGAACAGCGTAGGTTTTCTAACAGAATTTGCAGTCTGACCCCCCCGCATTCTGCTTTTGCGGTATTTTTTGCTAAAATTAACCGGCTTCTGGTTCATACCGTTTTTATTTACTTTGCAATTTTTATGTCATCATATTCCCTACAATCATTGTCACAAAGAACTCATAAAGAAGTTTGCTCACTCCACGTCAAACCAAGAAGTATCTAAACAAAATAGTCAGAAACACCGGGCGGAAACACCTAGTTGATCGCGAACCACTTCAATTCATATCCTCGTGACAATATGGGATTGAGTAACATATTTCCTTACACACGCACCACATCCACCTTGCCATGCGACAACGAACTTAACCACGCGGTCACACAGCCTCAACGGCCGCATGAATATAGTTGCGGTAACAACTATTCCATTCCGTCCAAGACGGGCCTCCTCCCCCTCTTCCCTTCGGCTCCAAGGGGGAATGATTGGTTCAATTGAGCAGGTCTTATGTCAGGAGGCAGCTGGTAGCAATTGGCGAGTCAAAGATCAGAGGAAGTCGGCAGCACGCGCCGAGCCAGCTGCGACCGGACATATTGCCAACATGTTGCGAGAAACTGCGATGATTTTCTTAGAAAGCATGAATAGTTTGCAAGAACTTAATAGACGTTATTAGATTTCTACGTACAATGCAAGTAGGTTTAATGTAATAAAGAATTTTATCAATACCTACTGACTTGTTGCACCAAGTATTTTTCGTACAAATTTGTTTGAGGTATTTTTTTTTTAGTAAAGATCATAACCTCCAAAGAACTCCAAATGTGCACTTTGCTTGTAGACTTAGACTGTTTAGGACCTAAACGTACTTTACTACGGATTTATTAAACGGTTACAGTTACGATTTAAACCTATTAAAAAAACCAGGGATTTACTATTATATAAGACTACGATTTAAACCAAGATTTTCTTTAGCCTTCGTTTTGGAATAGGGCCGCAATTGTAAGGATTCAACAAGGCGAATCTTACGGAGTGTTCAAGTTGAGAGGCGTTCATAAGTAAAACTTTTACGCTGTGCTTAGTAACGTATCACTTTCTAAATCAGAGCCTATCACCCCATTACCACCAAAAAACGATGACGAGTATGAGAGCAAAGTACCGAGGTAAACATCGCAGAACAATGATCTCCCAAAGCAATATAACCTCATAACGTGTAATTGATATGGAAGCTATTCCATCCCTTATTTTATGAGCCATAAAAATTTTATTCGTCTGATATGTTTATCTTGAAGTAATTTTAATTGCAGCCCACCGCGTGTACGCTTGTTTTACGAGTGTTTTAGTTTTTGTCGCCAATAACTCGGACTTATACGAGGCCTTGTGACTTATACGACGACTCTATTTGGTGGGTAGTTAATTGTAATTGATTGTTATGCTTTAATCGGTGATAACTACTTACTTTATAACTATACATTTATGTTGCCAGGCTAAACTTTTTAAAAGATAAATGAGAAAATCCTCATTCATCATATCAAGCCTTTAAGAAGTCTACTGCTGAATATAGACCTCCCTAATTGATTTCCAGGAAACACGATTTTGAGCCCTCTCCATCCACCGACTTTCTGCGATCTTCACAATGTCGTCATTCCATCGGGACATCATCAAATTTTCTTTACCGAGCTCATTTCACGATTTTTTGAATGGTCCTTAGATAGCTCAACTGTGTCACATGTGCATTCTGTACAGATTTGTATTAACAATAAGTCTGCCTATATTAAATAGACGGGAACATGTTTTCTTGTGCGGGAGATTGGGAATAGCCCGTACCTGACTGACGTGGAGAAGGGTTTCGCGTGAACAGTATCTAGTTGCTCGCTAGTCAGTCGATCCTAAGTTCAAGGAGAAATCTTATGTCGATGCGGCGTGTTTATCTGATAAATAACGCCCTTTGAGCGAGGGAATCGGGTTCCTATTCCGGAACCCGGCAGCAGAACCGTTTCAATAATCGTTCCCTCGTTTCAACGCGAGAGTTTGACGGGGTAGCGCAAAATGGCCTGAAGACGCCACCGAGAGGTTCGGGAAGAGATCTTTTCTGCCTGAGCGTTCGAGTTCAATGGAATCCTATAGAAGGGAGGTATGGTTGGGAACGCGAAGAGCACCGCATTTGGGTTCAGTTTTCAGTCCAAACTTACAAACTAGTTAGAAACAAATGATCATTTGTTTCTGTAGTCTGGATGAACCACCCTTCAAACGGTGCGTTTAATTCAGCTACCTTTCTCCTTTAAGGTCATTATTATCAGACTAAACCCATAAACGTCTCTGGACAAGGCTGTGTTCCAAAACCATAGCGACACCCCCAAATTGATGATGGTCATTATATTTTTTAATGGCAACACTCAGTTTTAAAATCTACTCTCGGGGACTGGAAAACGCGTCCCGCTTTGAAAACTTTACCATAATATTTAGATCAAATGATATTACTATGTTAAATTTTGGCATTTTTAACAAGATATACTTTTTCATCTTATTTTTCTAGATCTCAGACCTGTGTAGAAGTTTTGATACATTATGATTGTTATTATGAAGTTATGATAACAATCATAATGAAGTTATGATACATTAATCTTAATAAGGAGTACGGCATTATTATAATTACGTTTTAAAAACTGAAAAGACAACCCACTTCATGTATATACCTACACAAGGTAGCTACTGTAAAACGTTTAGTAATTCCCTTGTCTGTCGACTGTCCTTCTTCTTCATCATCAGACCTCTAATACATGTATTGTAAAGTTCTCATCAATACAAATGAATCAATCCCAAACACCAGGTAATTGCTGTAAATCGTTGAGACTAGTCATGGAACTCTTCCCTTCGACTGTCATCCGCTCCATCATCAGATCGACTCCAGACCTTCATTAAATAGTAGTGCTTTAAAATACTTAATGAAAAAAAATCACAAACGCACTAGTCGCCACTACGATTTTCGAAGGTTCCCCTCGATTTCTCTAGGATGCCATCATACCTTTGGGATATGGCATTTCAAATAAAAAAGAATGCATCTATCACATCACAAACTATTACCTGTATCAGGAAATCTCATATTTGGCACTGTGTACCACCTGGCATGCGATTCCGAGTCCCTGCCAGTTCCCACTGCCCGTTTTATTTACACTGGCAAGCTTTGTTTGTCTTTTACTGTGTTTTACGTAATAAAGTTACTGTTACTTATCGTATGTGACAATCACGAAGACATAAATTATAGTGAAATTTAATGCTTCTTTTATCACCTGTATTGCCAATAAAGTTGGCTATTAAAATCTTCTGGCTACCTATAAAAGGACATTGAGTAAGATTTTAAGGTCAAAAATGTAAGGTCTATATTCCAGAAACTGCTGTCGCCCCTCGACTTCGCTTGCATTCTTCATTTCAGAGGAACTTAACCCTCCGGTGCTATTTTGAATTTTATATATAACTAGATTAAGCTAAGGTACGACAGATACTGTTCACTGTTTTCTATTTGTCTATCTGAGACGCAGAAGGTTGCGGGTTCGATTTCCGCCGCGGGACAAATGTTTGTATGATCTGCAAGTATTTGTCTCGGGTCTGGGTGTTTCTGTATATAATATGTATGTATTTACAAAAAAAGTATATAAAGAAAGAAGAAAGAAAGAAAAACATTTATTCAGCACACACGAAAACATACAAGAACACAAGAACACAAAAACACAAGAGCGGAAAACAGACTAAAACTAAGCTACAAGGGGAAATGAATACAAACACATTAAAACAAACAGAAATAAAACAAACTTAGTTAGTTAATGTATGTTATGTTATGTTATGTTATGTGGTACACTCATGGCGTGTGGCAATAGCTGCTGCGCTACTCACGATGGCGCCACTGAAAACCAGCGATACAGCAGCCTTCACAGTTCTGTATCATATGCTGAGTGGTAGCCTTTTTTTCGTCACTGTACATAGACTAGTTTATATTACATTTGCACTGTATTTGATATGTGACGTTTAATAAATATTTTCTATTCTATTCTATTCTATTCTATTCTAAACTATGAAAGTTATGCATAAAAAATAATAATAACAAAAATAGCCCTTCCCGCGAACCAAACAACATTTAAGTGTGGCTGAAAAGGTTCTATCTCAGCATGTGCTACTTCCGGGCAGTGAAATAGCGCTGGTTTTCAGATTCAACCATTTTCGGAGCGAACTCACGAGGCGAAAACAACACGAATAAATAAAATAAAGTAAACTAAAGTATAAAGTAAAGTATATAAGTAGTATATCAGTCATGTGATACCCATAACACAAGCTCTGCTTACTTTGGGGACAGATGATGTTGTGTGAAATGTCCGGGATTATTTATTATGTATTTATTTGTAGTTAGTTGGACACTGCTAGTGATTCTGCGGTTTTGCCAGATTAGCTAAAGTTTAGTAAAATACGAACCATCTTATGTCGCTTACAGCAAAATCCACACAAGAGTAACAATGTGATTTAGTATTAAAAAAAAAAACTTTATTGAATTGATTTTCCCAGTTTTAATCAACACCAAATTACATGGCACCTAATAATAATGGTCTAAAATACGTTAATCGCACGTCAATTTTGTAAATTTAAGAAAAGTAAATATAGTTAAATGTTATTCAGCTTCCTCCGTGTGCTCTTTTTCAAAGCAGCCGCCTCAACCTTTTTATGGGACTTGCTTATTTCTTCACTTCACATAAATTTAATATAACTAGCGACCCGCCCCGGCTTCGCACGGGTGCAATGCTTATACTAATAATAATATATATATTTATTTCCAAAAAGTAGTTACACAATGTCTTACAAGTATTTTAGATTTAAATAGACACAAGGAAGGTTTGTCATCTTAACCTGTAAAATCTTGACTTTGACTCCTCACTCTAACTAAGTATTATCTACTTGTAAATAGACGTGAGGGATCTCTGCTTCGGCTTTTTACAAAATGTGGGAAAAACAAACTTATCAATAAGACCTATCAAACTTATCAGTATATTCGCACGAATATATATTGTGTGCAGTTTTAAACAGATGAAATTAAAAGAAAAAGAATCTTAATCTTAATAATAAAAGAGAAAAATAAAGAAAAAACAAAATAAAATTAATATATATTATAAAAAGTGTAACTAAGAGTGTTATTTAATTACAGCCAATCCTCTTCAAGTGTTTGTAGGTATGTGAGTAGGTATATGCGAAAGAATGAAATATTTTAGTGTAATGTGAGTATGTGTATGTGTGTGTGGTGTGAGTGAGTAAGTGTTGTTGTATGGTGGGTCTGTGTGTGTGTGTGTGTGTGTGTGTGCACATCCAGAATTTTTCTCATACTTTTTTTTTTAAATATTTTTGTTTATTTAAATGTTATCGTCAAGTTTGGATGTGTAATACGCCTCCGTTTGTGTGTAGTCTAAGCCAGAGAAGTATTTTTTTAATTTCTTTTTACATTCGACTTGTGTTGTTTGATGGATCGATAGAGTTTTATTTATTTTATTATAAAGGTATGACCCTAAGAAGTGGAATGTTTTTGAGCAAATGCAGTTTTGCATTTTACTATCTTGTATATTTTGTCTATTCTTCTTTGATTTTTCAACATCGTTTTTGGGATGATCTTGTGTTGTTTTAGAATTAGTTGTTTTATGAAGAGCTGTCTCACAGATAAGATGTCGTTTTCATAGTAGAGTTGTTTTGTGGGGTACATGAAGGGCCGATTAAAGGCCACTTTTAACAGCTCTCTGTGCCCTTTCAAGTGGAAGTAAGTGAGTTTTTGAAGCCCCACCCCATGCAGTCAAACAATAAGTTAATAACGACTGACATAGCGCGTAGTAGGTATTTTTAAGCTGGTTGTTGATTGCCGAATGTTTGATGTTTTTGAAAATAGCAATTAGTTTCCTAGTTCTGGAGGTTATTAGATTTATATGTGGTTCATAGGATAATTTGTGGTCGATAATGATACCTAGGTATTTAATGGTTTTACAAGTTTCGATTTTTGGACAAACGCACGTAAAACGGGAACTGAGGTCTTGTAGACATAGTGCGGTATGAGCTCTTAATGTATGGGTTAAAGTGTTTGGTAATCCACGTTGACGTAGGGAAAATGCCAGGTATTTGGTTTTGGTCGGGTTAAGAGTTAGTACATTTTGGTAAAGGCTTGAAGAGACTACGTCAAAATTAGTTTGTGCATTTAAGAAGGCCTCGTCCCAACTATTTCCCTGGGCTAACAAGACAGTGTCGTCAGCAAAAGCAAGAAGCTTGCCATTAGACATTTCGAGCTCGCATGTTTGATTAAGGTAGGCCAAAAAAAGAGTCGGGCCTAATATAGAGCCCTGCGGAATGCCATATGTGACAGATAACTCACTGCTGACATGCTCTCCGATTTTTACACGCTGTGTTCTTTCACTTAAATAGCTTTCGAACAATTTTAGCTGGTCACCTCGTATACCAAGAAGTGCTAGTTTATCTACAAGTAAAGAAATAGACACCGTATCGAACGCTTTAGCCAAGTCTAAGAAAATAGCCACACACTTAGTGCGGCTATCTAAACGTTCGACTATGTAGTTATTAAGTTCTGATACGGCCTCCGCTGTAGATTTACTAAATACTACTAATACTAAATACCTATACTACAGAATGTCTAATGTGATTAGAAACCTCTAAAATTATCAGTGTTTCTCTACTATATGCATGTATTATACATATAAACCTTCCCTTTGAATCCCCATCTTTTAAAAAAACCGCATCAAAATCCGATGCGTAGTTTTAAAGATCCAAGCATACACAGGGACAGACAGACAGCGGAAAGCGACTTTGCTTTATACTATGTAGTGATAAAATAATTGGTTGACAATTGCACACAACAAATGCTAAAACCCAGACTAAGCATAGCTTGTATTATAGTGACCAGGTGACAGATTACTTATATATTTTTAGATACATACTTATGATAGGTACTTTATAACAACCTGACACAAACATACACTAATACCTAAAACACATACAATAATCTGGCCTAATAGTTTATTCTTGTTTATTCGCTCACTCTCCATATTACTTTCCTTAGTGCACGAAAGGGGCCTTTGAGGCGCACTATAATCCTTTCACCACACTGGTTAGAAAGGACTAGTGACACGATAAGAAGAAGAAGAAGTACTCTCCTTATATTTTTTTTGTCCAGGTTAATATAATAATAATAATAATACCGGACATTTCACACAGCATCATCTGGCCCCAAAGTAAGCAGAGCTTGTGTGTTATGGGTACCACATGACTGATATACCACTTATATACTTTTTTTTGTAAATACATACATATTATACATAGAATTACCAGACCCGAGACAAATACTTGCAGATCATACAAACATTTGTCCCGCGGCGGGAATCGAACCCGCAACCTTTTGCGTCTCAGCCGGACCTAAGCCCACTGCGCCACAGAGGTCGTCATTATTATCTTCCCCATTCTTCTCGAGCACCTATGCAAGATCCAAGATCAAAGATCACTCAGTCCTAGTGCCATTGTCTAGATCACACACCCATACAATGCTCTAATGTAGGTTTTATTAAATTTTTTTGTGACTATTTTAGGAGTTTTGGATGTTAAAGCCGTGTTTAGCAAAACATTATCATTTATCTAAATGATAAACACGGGTTTTAGTCATGTATTATTTTGTCGATGGAAGCACCGACACCGACACTGACACCGACCATAATAAAAACCGATGTTTATTTAAATGTATAATTGTAACTCACGAATGTTTTGAAACTATTTTTTTTGTTATGAAAGACCAGTTTCACTATTTTATATTCTGTACTAGCGACCCGCCCCGGCTTCGCACGGATGCAATGCTGATACTAAATATACAACAGAATGTTTAATATGATTAGAAACCTCTAAAATTATCAGTATTTCTCTACTATATTAAACATGTATTATACATATAAACCTTCCTCTTGAATAACTCTATCTATTAAAAAAACTGCATCAAAATCCGTTGCGTAATTTTAAAGATCTAAGCATATATAGGTACAGACAGACAGCGAACTTTGGGAAGCTACTTTGTTTTATACTATGTTGTGATTTATTGTCTGGTACGTACCTACATTATGTAACACATGTAAGTACATTAGAAGTCTGATGATATAATAATAATAATAATACCGGACATTTCACACAGCATCATGTTATAGGACGTATGGCGTGTTGTGTGCATTTATTTATAGATTTGTGTTTGGTGAGACATCTTTTATCGTATATTTAAAATGTACCTACAAATAAAAAGTACGTTTTTTCATTTGCTGTACGTAATTATATCATAAGCTAGTGTTAAACATAATTATGTTTTAAATAAACTTTCACGCTAAAACTCAAACGAAGTTGGATAACAATCTAAGCTTTAACAATCGTGTTATTGTACCCTTCACATCACTCTTATCACCAAACTCATAGAGTTCAAAACGCGATACTCATTAATAATAGAGGGTCATTCTGTTTCGCTACTTTTTCCAAACCCTCCTGTTTATCCCAATCTTATTACAAGGGTACAAGGTTGAAAATCTGTATTTTTTTTTACGATTTGGTAGTTTTTGTTAACAAGCTCCCCGCTGGGCCTCAAACAAGTCTTTTGTAATGTTACTCCTCACACCCTTACGTGGTACTCATTAAACATTGTATGATTATTTGAGTAATTGCTGTGTTTTCTCTTCAATACTTACGTTTATAATCTGAACCTTCAGTCACGGCCTGTTTTCTTAGCAAAAGTTGATAAATCAACAATAAATATTGCTGGACAATGCACACAACACCAACCCATCTAACCCCAACTAAGCATACTTTGTATTATCGTGACCAGATGACTTATAGAATATTTATATATTTTTAAATACATACTTATGATACTCTATAACACCCAGTCACAGAACCAACACCTATGTTCATCACAAAAATGTTTATCCTGGGAGGGAATCGAACCGTTATCCCACAGCGCAGAAGACAGAGCTACTACCACCTGAGCTGAGAGGTCAGTAATGAATATTTTCTAAATAACATTAACTTTTATGTTTTGAGAATATTTTAACTTTTTTTCGTGATTAAGATTCTCTAGATAAATCGAAACAGTGTCGGCGCCTCCATCGACAAAATAATACGTGGGCAAACCCTTGTTTATCAAAATATACAGTACAACTTGCGAAAGTTTTAAAAGTGAACATTATTGACGTTATACGACTGGCCTGTCAGCTGAATTGGTAGTGGCTCTGACGTCTGAACTGTAGGTTGAGGGTTCGTTTTTTTTCAGGATAAACATTTGTGTGATGAACATTGGTTCTGTGACTGGGTGTTATAAAGTATCATAAGTATGTATTTAAAAATATATAAATATTCTATCAGTCATCTGGTCACCATTATACAAGCTATGCTTAGTTTGGGGCTAGATGATGTTGTTAACATTATCCACCAATATTTATAAATTTATTGAGCAACACAAAGGAAGATAAGAATAGGTACAAGTAGTTAACCATAACAATGGATGGTGTAAAAAAAAGCAAAAAACCATGCCTGTTTTACAAAAATATCCATTAGTAAGTTCGTTTTGATTAAGACAGCAATAAAAAGCCACTGTTTGACCACTTTCTTGTTTTCAAATAACAATAAAACTATATTAGTTACGTTCGGTCTTCATTAGACGAAATATTAAACGAACACATTTGGTTTTTAATTTGATCTTCAATAAAATATGTCATCACGTCTACGAAGTATGATAATTACGAAATATGAAACAAAGAGCTCTACCAGTTTGAATTTTTTAACGGTTTTCATTTTGTTCATCCAGACTCTACTATAGGTTCTTACCTATCATAGCTCATCTGTTCCAAATGTATTTTAAGTATCATACTCTTGTATACTTGCTGCAGCCAGCAACTTCGCAACTTTATCACTACTTCCTGTCCGAGGCTTCACACGCGTGGTACCTACCTAAAAATAAGTTTGCCCTTCCCCAATCTATCTGCTTATATAATTTCATCTATATCCTATCAGCTATTTAGCAGTGAAAATTAACATACTAAAGACAGACAGACAGAGACAGTTTCGATTTTATATAATAGTATGGATATATTGCTCATCTAGAGTAGGTAGGTACTTAATTTCTATGATACGTAAAATATATAGGTGTAACAGTGATGGTATGTGTATTTACTCATGTTTGTGGGTAACAGTGTGTTTTATATCTTAAGTTATAAAAAAGTAAGAATTAAGACAACCATGGAAACAATAGGCATTACGAATAAACAATGTGTTGTCTAATAATAATAAAGCAGGTGTAGCGTTTTATTACATCGTTATAAAATATTAATGTTTTATTTTGGCAAGGAGATGCGGCTCGGCGTTTGATGATCTACTATTTCACACGGGGCAAGTAACACGCGGAAGCGATCAAACATCTCCAAGGAACAGTATAATTAGTTATAAAACGAATTACATAATATATTCAAAATGTAATTTCTATTTATATTTTTGTGGGTCGACTTGCAAATAACTTTATGTATTAGAAAAATAAAACATCATCGTAGGCAACTTAAAAAATAATGGATAACTTCCACATGTTCCACTCTTTCCACATGTTTGTCTCCAGCGCAACCTTCTTCCTTATACACGTAACATTCTCTTTTGACTCGTATATCTGATCGTGGATTTCTTCTTTCACTCTTTTTTTCAAATTTCTGTTCTATTATAGTGTTATAAAACTGACGTGCTGTATAGATATATAGCACGTCAGATTACCTACCTAGGTAGGTACTTATCCTCATGTAGAGTTTATCTATCTTACGAATCCTGTGCGTTGACATCATGTCATTGATATAATGATTCTATATCTAATAATTTACCGGACTTCGTGAAACAGAATAATAATTATGTAGATATATATAAAAAACCTACTACAAAAGCTAAATTTAACTAACTAAATATAACTGTCTTGTACATCCTATTAATACACAAAATTAAACTCCTCTGCTCATGTTTTGCACGCATCAGCCCCGTGACCCGCGCTAGCCAGCGGGGGTCCGATTCGACCCCGCTCATCAATTATACCAACTCGGTCGCCGCCGACGGATTTCAACAGGTGCCCGATGGGTATGTCATTCCTTAAATTTCAAATAAAGAATTAAAATTCTAAATCGGAAATAAACTACCAAATCTATAATTGAAATGTCAATGTCAAATGCCACACTTGACGTAGGCACGTCAGGTGTGGCCACTCTGGATGGAGTAACTTCCTTGTTTCAAAGATAATATTATGAAATATGAAGAAATAAACAATATTTTGATCTCATTTGTGGATTTTACCAAGCATTATATATTATATCCGTTATAATGGGTACTTTTATTCTAAGGTCATGTAAGAACAGAACACAAAATATTATGTTTTATGACTCACTTCATTAAATGGTAAGATGACATTACCCCGGGTCTTAATTAGTATCATCAGACAGTTAAACCATATCTGGCCCTCAGTCGGCTATTATTGATTTATTTTGTGATATTGAACCGGGAAATTTATTATAAGAAAGCTACTAATGGTGATAAAGTGTTTTTGTTTAGCCCGAGGGTATTTCTATGATTGTAAGATTTCATAAAATGAAAAATTTGAGTTAAAATTATATTATATGTAAATATGTAAGTAAACTTTTTAATTTGACTCCTTACTCCGGAAAATTATAAACGATATTATTAGGACAATAATAAAAATGCAAAACCTTCTCTTAGTTAGGTAGGTACTTTGTTTAGACTTTTCTTCTTTTAGTGGCATCTGTCTCGTCTTCTTGACAATTTTGACAATGTCAAGTGATTGTTTTGTCATAATATAAACCAGAAATCGCGGTCGATAGTAATTTATCTATTCTAAACGTCATCACGGAATGCCTGTTCAGATCTTTCTCATTAGGATTCCTAGTCATTCAAATCACATTACAACCTAATACACTAATAATTAAATTGTCTACACTTGTGCCTTTGCACAATTTTTTAATTAAAATCCGCTAAGATTACTCAATAAAAACAAGCAATAACACAAGGAAATATAATTAATTTAGAAGCACCATGTTACTTCATGAAATTACAAATAAAGAATCTCGTTTCGTCTCGTTTTAAACGATGGAACGACATTACTTATGCCAATCGATGTCGCAATCCTCCACAACAGAGGATACGGTAATTTTAATTTGACAACGAAACAGATAAAATTTGACTGGATTAGACGAACATTTCAACATTATCGTTCTGATGTACTACACCTATCGAAATCGGGTTACCGAGTAGACTCTTTATATATCCAATAGTTTTATCAAAATGTTAATATAATCTAGTTCAAATTCCAACTCCTTCTAGTCATAAATCAGCGTCATAAATACAATTTTACAATTGTTTACGTGTTAGTTTAAATAAAACAATGGTGTTATTGTGCGATGTTGTAACAAAGTGCCCCGTGCCGTGCGGGTTGTGTACCTACCCCATGGTTTTTTTTTTCCTTAATGTTTTATTGTTAGAATTGTTTCAAAACGTGCACTCTCTGGGCTGAGCTAGACCACTAACTGCTACTAGATGCTTCAAAAAAAGGTTGAATGCTGGTTAAAAGGAGGGTTCCGTAAAGTAGTTGGTTTAAATTTATCACTAAACGAGCTGTTTCCGGCGGCTTTGCCCGCGATGGAGATAAAAAGTTGCAGATAATGATTGAACAAATTAATGTTTCGAATTGATGTTTGTAATTTACAAAGCATAATCGCGGTTTTCGCGGTTTGACCATGATCCAAATTTCATTCCAGTCCGTTCGGTGGTTTCTGAGATTTCGTGATGAATGAGTGTGTGGTATTTGATAAATATATATAGTAGATAGATAGATTTTATAGATTATTTGCTGGAAACATTATCCTCAGGCTCGGTAGAAACCTTTTCAGATCTATATTTACTTAACTTATTAAGTTCTGAAATAACTTGTAAACCCACTCATAATATGAAAGATGTATTATTGTTTACATAACTAACTTATTAACAGCAACTAAAATGACTGATATTTATTGGATTGTTTGCTTTATATAGGAGATTAGGATCATAATGTAGGTATAACTATTAATTACTTTCCTGCTCTTTTTTATTATGTACTGTTGAAGATTGACTATCTGAACATGTTTCTACTTTGAAAATCAAGGAACTCTAATTCTTCGCACAACAGCTATAAATATTTTACGCTCTCTCTATGTTTGCGTCCAAACTTTACAACGACCATATATTACTATGAGTTTTTTCTACCAAAGACTTAGTTTTATGGAGCCTCTGAATGGTCACATTCTCTACAAAACTAAAGCATTACAATAGTCCCGTTTAATTTGTTTTGGTTTCGTTCAATTGTCTCTTTGTTTCCTAAATTTATTGTTTTGATTTCAGTTTTTGTTTCAAATCTGCGGGAGATTGTAGAAATCAGCTGGCAACTTGCAAGATATACTAGTATTTTATTTTATAAAAACAAATCACATTTCTAGTTGTTTTGTTCATAAATTTTCTTTCGTGTTAGTAAATTTTTTTAACGTTCATTTTATAAGCCCTGTGTGAGATTGGTCTTCATTCAGATAGTGTCGTAGATAATTTAAAGCCCATTTTGATGGGCTTTGGGTTGATTATTTTCCTTTTTCATTGTAATTTGTTGGTACCTAGTAGCTTATTATCATAAAATAAAATAAATTTACATCGATCGATCGACTCTTATCGAGTCCCGTTGTCAATGATCGATCGCGATCAGTTCCAAATTCGATCTGTCAACTGTCATTCGCAGAAGGCAAAGCAAAGCACTGACATTCAGCCGCATGATGTCCTCGACTGGCGCTTTGTTCTAGAGTGAAAAAAGTTTTATTTTTTTATTTTCTTATAGTTAAACAATTGTGAATAGCATTAGAAGCCATTGAGGGCCACTGTGCGGACAATGTGGCAAATGGCAACAATGCGCGAGACATAATGACGCACCCTTACGTACAGGGTGTTCTCAAAGTAATAAAAGAAGACTTCGTTATAACCATACACTGTGTTTATATGATAGTTTTATGATAAAAATTACCTACTCTAGGTTTTTTTTCCAACACTAATGATAAGTATTGTAATTATAAAATAATAAAAACAAGTAGGTAGGCAGGTAATATACACTTAAACAGGATTTTTTAAATCAAATCAAAGTTTTTTTAGAAACGCTGGTTCTATCTAGAATGGATAACGGGAGATGGACAAAGGCGGTAACGGAGTGGTGGCCAAGAAATGCTCAACGGCCAAGAGGCAGACCACCCGCCCGATGGTCGAACGATATAGTCAGCGTTGTCGGGGAACCACTGGATGAGACTTGCTAGGGACCGGAAAGAGTAGCGTAATAAAGAGGAGGCCTATACCCAGCAGTGGGTGCAATCTGCCTAAACGATGTTGATGATGATGGGTCTATCTCTCGTTGCCATCTTTATTTATTGACATTGGAATGACAAGGAGTACCTACTATACTCAAAAAAATCAAAAAGCTTTTATTAGTTTAAAACAACAAGTAGTACATCATATGTGTTGGGATCTCTTCTGTTAAGTTTAAAATAACCTGTGTTAGAAGAGTCCCCTCTTTTCCGTGGTCTAAAGGAGCACTTGAATTTAACAAAACAATTTTTATACAATTACAATAAACTTAAACTAGGTACATAATAGAAATAACCGTTTTAATGACATACGAGTGCGCTAGGCACAATTAGTTAGGGTATTTCATGATAAAATCGTTTCAATTATTTGTAAAAGTAGGTAGGTGAATTGTTGACAAAATGGTAGGTATCTAGAAGAAAAAATAGCATGTAGGTAAGAAGTCTATCTAATAGGTAGAATAGAATAAACACTCATACTAGCAGGTAGGTTTATAGATATATATACTAATACTATAAAGAGGCAAACTTTGTTTGTTTGTTATGGATGATCTCTGAATCTCTGAAAATACTTTAACACAATAACACCAGGTCCCAAATTTTTGTTTAAAAAGTCATATCCTCAATAAAATACCGTCCTACTAATTCTAAAATCAACCTGTACCATACAAAAATAAAAAAATATTGGAGCTCGTTAGAAACCGCGCGGTAGCCCCCGCGCGGATGACGGATCACGAACTCCCGCCGAAGCTCCTACTTAAACAACGTCTTTCCCTTATTTCGAAAAAAAAAACCATCCAACCAGCGGGTGAGCTGAAACAATAACGAGTAAACACAGCACGGACAAACACCTAAACAATACACTTGGAACTTAATTCAGAGAAGTCAACTCACACTATTGTCACACTTGTCATAATGACAGTTAATTTATGTCACTCCTACGCAACAATTGCAAAAAGAAAAATGGAGTCTCAATCGCGGTAATTATGCGCATGTCGTTAATAACTCTATCGATAGTGACTAATGAGATGAGAACAGTCATAATTCGGATTGAAAGCTGTGATTTATTATTAGAATCGTTTTTTTTTTAGTTGTTCAATTTACATAATTCCATAAATTAATGAACATAAAGATATACCTACTCTTGTGCAGAGGAACTACGAAAATGAATAAAATAGTTGTAGTTGAGTAGGTGGTTAAGTTCACATTATTGTTAATAGCAACATTTCAAAAATTTATAATTAATTGACAATATCCTTGTTTTGAAGGTCATTGACCTTCCCACACACTTACTAACATAGACGCCTTATAGTGTTTGGCATTTTGCCAAATAATGAATTATGAACGATTAAAAAGTTATAACTTAAAGTTATTATTCTGACTTGATCATTAGATGCTTTCTTATCCATAAACATATGCCGACCTTTTAAAGGCATTCTCTCTGATCCGACGAATCACGGTTTATGAGTCAACAAAATAATTTATCTTTATAAGGAGACACTATCGTTTATTTGGTATCATCACATCATGCGTAGGTCTCAGAACAGGCGGACACACAAATATGTGACAGGAAGAGAGATTACGGCACTCTATCAAGCGATCTGACGTTTGAATTCCTACGATTTGTCCCGTCATTGTCCACGAAATTTGAACAAAGCCGGGTAAAGCGTGTAATAGCGCTTGTAAAACTGTTGTAAAACAATAAACCTCCCACTGGCTCGCGACTGCGCTCATTATTGTAGTTTCTGAACGCATCCAACATGGCGTGTCACAAAACGCGCCATTTCTGACGTTTCAATGTAGTCACTGAGCCAAATGCATCCTTGTTTGATAATTGATCGCTTCTTTGGAAAATTAAGTTGACGGAATCATTTATCAACGAGTTTGTTATGTAGTAGTTTAGGAATATTTCACATTGTATACTACTTCTTCTTCGCATAATGACATCTGTCTAGGTGACAATTTTACCAATGTCAAGTCTTGTTAAATAAAATCACTTGTTAAAAAAAGTCGTAGTCGATCGTCATTCGTCTATTCTAAACGTCATCGCGGAATGTGCGTCTAGAATTTTCCTCGTATACCTAAATCACAAAAAAACACGTAAAACTCAATTCTCTACACCTGTGCAAAGTATTGTGACTTTGTATTAATTTGTACTAAGTATTAATTAAAATGTGTCTAAGATTACCAAATAAAACGTGAACTAACACGAGAAAAGCTAATTAATTTCGTGAAGGGTCAAACGAAAAATAATTTCAAGTTGTAATTTTAACATAGCTTTGAACATGTGTCTTTGTTTAGATGCTATAATTGACAAAAGTAACCTATAAAAAATAGCACTTAGGTTAGTACCTACTTAGCAGAAAAATAAGTTACTTAGGTACGAAAATAATAAGATGTGTTCCAACCCCTCCATAAAATGTCTAGCCGATTTTATTTCATTTACAAACGCTCCTTGAATAGAATTATCTCATTGCATTTTAATTCAAAAGTGTTTAAAAATAAACACCGATTCGCGCTTGACAACTAAATTAGTTGGACTTGGACACCTCCACATGTGATCATTTATTTGTTCCATTTAAATTCGCAATCATCCGAGCTCAGCAGGAAACTTGTACTTGCGAAGCCTTAAAGCTACCATCTACAAAACCCACCCCTATCCTAATCATTTTACGACTCAAATCCCTTGAGCAAATTAAAGGAGACCAGCCTTATTTCCATAACAAGCTAAAGTTAACTTTATAATTTAGAGAGCTAGGTAGGTTATTGTCTGTGAGGGTTTGAGATGAAGGAAGGGAGTGGGTTTCTTCTGCTTTAAATAAATTGTCCCCGATGTATCCCGCCACGTAATTCACGATGCATTTACACCTTCGTGGCGTCGACGCACATTGGGCTGTGAAATTTGGGGTCATCTAAATTAACTTACCTCATAAATAATGATATTTTTTAAATATTTTTTTATTATTAAGTACATACGTTTTTGATTTCGGGAAAACCTCAATAGCGACCTCTATGATGCAATGAGCGTTGGCCAGCCTGAGATGAAAAAGGTTGCGGGTTCGATTCCCACCGCGGGACAATTGTTTGTATGATTTCTCAGGTCTGGGTGTTTTCTATGTATAATATGTAATATAAGTAGATTTAATAGTAGATACATCGGTCATGTGGTTGACATAACACAAGCTCTGCTTACCTTGTGGATAGATAATGCTGTGGGAAATGTCCAGCATTATTTTTTATTATTTAAATATGTGCCATGGCATCCCATTCCTATATAAAGCCATTTATTAGGTATGTCATAGAAATCATTCAGGTTCTTACTTGAATAAAAGAACATTTATTTCAGAAGGTATCTAGCTGATGTGAAAAGTCACAGTTTGGTCAGTAGGTAGGTACAAAGATACGTACGCAAATGTACGCCCACCCTAACATAATAAGCGGCGTATCAAAAAGGATTATTCGACTGCCATAAATATGGCCTCCAAGATTATAATAATTCGAATAATAACATTAAAATAATAATAATAATCGTCTGTGCCGCCGCCCGATGGAGATGTCAAGCCCTTAATAGATTTATCTCTGCTCATAGCGGCTCATACATCAACATTACAACGTGTTAGTGTTGTGTAAGGAGTTTAGAGTATCGATGATTATCAATCATTAGCCACTCGTTCCGGTTCAACGGACGCATTCACATAGAGGGCGTAGAAACCTGTACGTAGAGCCGGTCGTGCGTGTCGCGCGTCTTGGCGTAACTTTTGAAAAGCTGGAAACGACATCTTAACGGAAGTACAGAAGCGCTTAGATGAAAATGCCGCTGTGGGAATTAATCTAGGTACTACTACCTTATTATAATATAATATAAATATCAGCGAACAATGCATACAACATCATCTAGCCCCAAATTAAGCATAGCTTGTAATATGATGACCAGATGACTGATGGAATTACTTATATCTTTATATATATTTAAATATATACTTATACTTTATAGCACCCAGACAAAACTAACAGCTATGTTCATCACACTAATATTTGTCCTGGGAAGGAATCGAACCTACTATCAACTAAGCTGGCAGGCCAGTCAACTTCACTTCTTATTTCTTGGCGTCTGCGACTTGATTTGTCACAATTCTGCCAAAGTCCGCATCATGCTAGTATCATAAACCAAGATGGAGACGTTGGAAATATAAAAATGTGGTCGGAAGGTAATATTCAAGGGAAATTTACTAGGTACACCATTCATTTAATTACTCAGGCAACATGATCTTTCAACGCTACGTAATCAAAGGCTATCTGCAGTATTTTTTTTTATATCTGGGTATCAAAAAAAATTGTTTTTCACTTTCCCGCTTAAACAAGCGCCGACACCCGCTTTACTATGTAACTGAGACCGAATGATATATAATCGATTATATAGATGTTATCAATTGTATGTGAGAGTCCGATGAAAGTGGGTTTATTGGAAATGGATTACCTACTTTTTGTTCGGTTCTTATTGAGTTGTTATATTAATTGGTTTCTTTGGTTAGGACCGACGTCAGATGCTGGAGTCTAGCAATCATAGATCACTTCATGTTGCACTCGGAAGATACCTACATAATTATATAAATAAGTATTGGTGGACAGTTTACCATTTAGCCTTATACTAAGTATATATTGTACTATGGTATGGTTACCATAGTAACCACTGATAGAATACTTATATAATTATGTAGGTAAGTACTTGTCAATATATTATATAAGACACTTTAGAAACAGAACGCACAAAGTGTTCATCACACAAATGTTTGTGCTGAGGAGAAACGAACCCACTATAGAAGGCAAACTTACTATCAACTGAGCTGTGAGGCCAGTCAAATTCTAATTAAATAATAAATATTGATGACAATGCACACAGCACCATTTAGGTAACCCCAAACTAAGAATAGCTCGTATTATAGTACCCAGATGACTGATAGAATACTTACCTATATACCTATATTAAAATACATACTTTTATTTAAGTATTTATTTTAGTACACAATAATAACACAGCATTACAGTACACCAGTATGAAATAACAACATTAAGAAAAATATATAAAATTTAAAAAAGCATTAATCCAAATTTTAACATAAAATAATATTTTTACTAAATAATAAAAATATGTATACTTAGGTATAAAAAAATCACAAAAAAAAATGTAACTAATACTAATACTAATACTACTATCAATCGTTTCATAATACCTCATCCATACTTAAGATACTTCATAACACCTAAACACAGAAAAACACACATGTTCATCACACAAATAAACAGGGGAAATAAACATTTACCCCTCGCCGTATTATAAATGTGAAACTAAATGTCTCGAATGGCTGAACACCTTATCATTATGATGTCACTGAGGAACTACTAAGAGTTTCCGAATGAACTTTATCACTCTGACACACACTCACACACCACACACACAAACACACACACACACACTAACTGACTCATACTGTTAGTTGGAACACCTAAATATCTGTAAACGGAGGCGGGCGTTGGTGTCTGCAACACAGTTTTTTTAACTTCTGCAGATACCATCGTTTTTGTAATTCTTTTATAAGCAAATGTTACTTGTTCTTAAATAAATATTTTTGTTTTTTTTTTTTAATTTTGAATTTGAAATATTTATCCTGGGAGAGAATCTAACCCCCAACCAACAGCGCAGGTAATATACATTCGCAAAAACATCGCTTTAAATTCAAGATGCCAAAAAACAAACCAGGTAACTAACCTTTTTCGACCTAGTTCTATTTAAGTAAGTCCAAAAAGTGGTTCCTAACTTATTGCACTTATTGGCCTCAATTCTGTTGGCACCAACCTAACTAATTTTAGCTAAAATTAGGTTTTGAACTGTCAAATTAACCTTTGGTATTCTGATGCTACCAATTTATCCTAAGTTGGTAGCAGCAGCTATTATCCTAATTTAATTTTATCTAACATAATTAAGCGTTCCTAATTTAATTATATGGTACCAACCGAATAGGTTTTACAAAAGCTATGACTAACTAAATATATTTCAGACAATTCCTAATTTTAGAAATGCACCAACCGAATTGCCACCATTGAGTACTTAATGAGTATAATTTCTAAGTAAGATGTTCCGTTACGACCGCCACGCCATTTTCTTGTGCATGCAATCTAACTTCTAATGAAACAATCAATCTTCTGTTATTCAATATGTACTCTATACTTCAATAGTATTGAATAGCATCAATAATAGGTCTAGTATTGTAGACTCTACGCTATTATTTAATCTCTAAGTTAAGTTGAGATGCGCCGTAACATATATGTTAAGAATCTAAGATAAATAATTACGATTTAAAAACTAAAAAGAAAATCGACTTCATTGAATGAAATTTGAGCCTATAATGTACTTTAGTGGAAAATAGATGTGTTTTGTATATATATAATATGGGTAGGCCAAATAAACGCACCGCTCCGATGAGACAGCAGCAGTATACAATTTTTAGATTTTTGTTGATTTTTCAACTCGACCGATTTCGATAAAATTTAAATGGGACCATTTGGGAAGGGACCCTTGGGACCTTGGGATGGGACCCTTTCAAACAAAAAAATAATTCTCCAAATCGGTTCAGGCGTTTTCGAGTAATCGCAGAACATGCATAAAAAAACGCCGAATTGACAACCTCCTCCTTTTTGATGAAGTCGGTTAAAAATACAATGATTTACGACTCAATTTATATTAAACAGACTACCTAAGCCTTTATTTTGCCTCAATATTTCCTGTATAGAACCGGAGCAAGGCGAGACGAAACAAGGAAGGTTTGAGAGGAAGCCGTAACCTCAGCTGGGACTTCCGGTGGGGGAGGACACGCCCACTGCACACATATGTACAACCTGTAGGGTTGAGGCTGTGGTGCCTTTATTGAGCGCGACCATTGTGGACCTACGGCAACGACAAATCAATATCTCCTATATACACTATCTATCTAGGCTTTTAGTCTAGGTAACGCTCTGGTTTGCCTAAATTAACGATAACGATTGAAAGACAAAGGGGCAAATTGATCAAATCTTGTTTAGTCGTTGCTTCAGTCAGAACAAATAGGTATTTACATTATTATTTAGCTAGGTAACTTACTAGATTCGAAATGATCATTGTGGTGATACCTTGACTTTTATTGTTAACCTTATTAGTAGGTATGAGAAAAGAATAATTGCAAGAACCTTTTAAGGGCTAATAATATGTAGGTATATTATAATATGTTAATAATATGTAGTAATATGTTAATAATATGTTTGCTATGGTAAAAACTATTATGTATTTCATACCTAAATTTAATTATACGAGATTGTAATAATTAGGTATTGTAATGTTTATTTAATTTGTTTAAAAATTTAGTCTTTAATTTTATTATCATATTACCTTCTTAATTGTTGCATGCTGGGTTTCCTAGCGAAATGTGTGAATCTAATTATGTATTTAAGTTCTCTGTGTGCCACATTTCACGCAAATAAATCATTTCAAATCATTTCATTACGTATTTATGAAAAGTTTCTGCGCTGTTTCAAAAATAAAAGCCAAAATAAAACAACCGAAGCACTTCAGTTTTCGAAATAATACTTATAGACTAAGTATTATTTCGGAAACTAGTGCTGAGAATCAGCTTACAATGATTTTCTAGGTATTGCCGTTCAGGTGGTGAAAAACTGTTCTGTGACCATGTCCAATTAAGTATCTCCGAGGGGTAATTACAACGAATAGAGGAACAATATGACAGTATATAGCTCTTCTTCTTCTTCTTCTTCCTGTAATGGCATCTGACTTGTTGACAACATTTCCAATGTCAAGTAGTCTTGTTTTGTTAAAATATCAGCTTTTCTTGGATTCATCCTCGTACAAATCACAGATAAAAAATATATACCTACCTACTTATTATTATATTGTCTACACACAAGTGCGCATATATCTACACCTACGTACATACAATACCAAGAGTCGTCCCGAAAACCGGCGATTTTACTATCACCTGTCTAAATCACAATTCGATTAAAAACCCCAGCGGTGCGCTCTTTGGCAAAAACCTGTGATTCAACTCCTCGGGTAGGGTTACGGCGACACCTGACACCCAGTAGGTACCTATTGTGCTAAAGGCTTTATCCTACAAATAAGCGGCAATCAGCTCTCAGACTAAGGTACACAGAACAGAGCCTTAAGGCTTTTGTATGTGGTGTCGGCGGCTCACAACAATGGCGTGTGGTGCAGCAGCTCTGATAGCCAATATTTTTGTGTAAGACGTGTGAATCTACCAGGAGCTTATGGGCCGTGTTTGGCGACATGGGTCTCATCTCTTTTGATTTAGTAAAACTTAAACTACGTGTAATCTATTTACTTATTGACTAGCGACCCACCCCGGCTACGGGCGCAGTTTAGAAAATTTGGTTTTTACAATTGATTATGAAACTATTTAGTACCTATAAGGATTAATATCACGATACGAATGTCATCTTAGGATTTTAACCGTGTTTTGATTGACTAGTTTGTACAAAAAGCGGTTATTGTGACATAACTATAATAGTTAGACATGGACTTCGTTAGAAACGTCTCAGTTTCTGTCAAAAGTTAATCACTATTTTAAAAGGCGCTATCCTTTTTTGTAAGATGTGATAGAAAGGCGAATAAAAAAAAACAGTGGTCTAAGATAGTGTTCAATTTGAGAGGCGTTTTATGTTCATAGGGCCGATAGCCTCGCGGCCTTTTTTGTGATTAATAACTTTAATTGGCATTTTTTACAAATAAACATACACAAAATCTAATCTTTTCTCTTTATAATAATTATGATATTCTATCCCTATAATAAAATATTGAGGAACAATAGGTATACCTACTTAATAAACGTTTCGTTCATTCATAATGTTTATTCAATAAGCTTACAAATAGGTACTAACTATTAACAAACTATCCTAGTTATCCATTACTACTATGAACTCTATATTCCACTATATTAAATAGGTATATAATTAAGTTTAGATAAAGCTATATACATGTTAGGATACAAAGTAGTTCTGTTGGGTTCGGATCGTAAAACACAATGTTCCCAACACGTCAATTTCGTGTTGGAACTGTAGTTTTTACGCTTATTATCGTAACAAGAACCACACGCCGAAACATTTGTACAAATAGGTAGATCGTGTTACGTGTATCTGGGTCGGGGGAGCCAGTAGGACTCCACTGAGGAAGTTCTCAAGTACCTAGAGATGTGATGTTACAAATTACAATATCGACACTTAGGAAGAGACGGGTTTAATTCCCAATATTATAAATATTTACGGGTATTTATCGCGTTTATTTACCTATTTTTCCCGACGTTTCAGTCATCCCGTGACCACGACAGAGTGTAAACCTGTCGAAACGTCGGGAAAAATAGGTAAATAAACGCGATAAAAACCCGTAAATATTTATAATGATGTGTTCTGATCGCGTAAGTTTAAAAAAGGGTTTAATTCCCATCTACACGATTTTTTTGGGGTGAGTAAATTTCAGTTTTCTCAGATATCGTCTAGTCTAGAATTGAAGTACCTAAGTAGGTATCTGGGGTATCTGAATTAGTTACTATTTTTATATATAAGGTAGGAAATCTTTCAATGAATAACCATGATGGATGAGGTACTAGGTAGGTACCGACTACCGACTTACTCTACGTAACTAACTTTATATGGTCTATCTTGCACTATGTTAGGTAGGTACACTAGCTCATGTGTTGTTTAAATCTGTTGCCATCTCTATCCACTGGCATTAGAATGACAAGGACAGGGTATAATTAAACTACACGCTAACTAATTATGTGATTATAGCATAGACGATTAGGAGTACCTACAATTTTATTGAAACTACCAACGATTAAATGAATTGCATTAAAAATGAATTGATTTGTCTAAACAACGGTTGAATGCCACTGTGTTGGTGGAGTTTAGCCTGCCTCTAATAAAAATCATCCTGGTTGGTATCACTTCCCCTGTAAACGATACACCGCGATATTTCGTTTTTTTACTGATATCAAAGGAAGAAAACAGTTTTGTAAACACAGCCACTTGTGTTGGATTGCAACTGTATTGGGTTTCACACGTCAACGTCGCTCGCGGAGAAGGGATACACGCGTGTTTTGTTAGGTTTTGAGAAAACAGAACTTTTTTCGGACACAAACTGCTTTTTGCTTGGAATATGTTAGTCCATTGAAAAGTTACATTTGGGTATGCATTTGTCAGAGGACGCAATTTTATTTTTTTAATGTGTAGGGGGGGTCAGTAGAAGCTTAAGTTCAAGTTTGTGGGGTCGGCACCCTTGTCCCCCGGCCGCCATCTTGGAAAAGGGGGTGCAAAGGGTTTTCGCGCTGTATCTCGTAAACTAGTTACCTTACAGAAAATTTAATCAAACATAAAATGTAGCAAATTAAATTTCCTACAATTTTATTTCTATTACTTTTTATCGTCAAGTGACCAACAAAAAAGTTATAAACAAAAATAAATGAAAATTTTGTTTGTTTGTTCTAGGTTTTACAGCGCTCCAAACTTAAACGGATTCTCGAATGCTCATAGGGATGCAATAAAAACTAAAAATTAGGCTTACTTTTCTATCTATATTTTTTTTATTCATACAATTTATTATGATCTTAACATTCCTATGCTATTATTGAACTATGTTTGACCCTTTTACCCACCACCTATGAGGTATAACATGGGCAAAGTCAAATTTATAAAAATTTTGCAGAAGCATCCAGAGTTAGCAAGTGGAACTAAATTATTTATGAGTGAGAAAGTCGAGTCATCGTTACTCAGTGTTGTTGGCGAACGTTTTTTCGTCTTTTTATATGGCGGAAATAAAGACGATACTCTAGACACTCTGCGATACAAACGATTTGCTAAGACAGTGACAAAAAATGCATTAAAAAATGCATTAAATTTTTATAAATTTGACTTTGCCCATGTTATACCTCATAGGTGGTGGGTAAAAGGGTCAAACATAGTTCAATAATAGCATAGGAATGTTAAGATCATAATAAATTGTATGAATAAAAAAAATATAGATAGAAAAGTAAGCCTAATTTTTAGTTTTTATTGCATCCCTATGAGCATTCGAGAATCCGTTTAAGTTTGGAGCGCTGTAAAACCTAGAACAAACAAACAAAATTTTCATTTATTTTTGTTTATAACTTTTTTGTTGGTCACTTGACGATAAAAAGTAATAGAAATAAAATTGTAGGAAATTTAATTTGCTACATTTTATGTTTGATTAAATTTTCTGTAAGGTAACTAGTTTACGAGATACAGCGCGAAAACCCTTTGCACCCCCTTTTCCAAGATGGCGGCCGGGGGACAAGGGTGCCGACCCCACAAACTTGAACTTAAGCTTCTACTGACCCCCCCTACACATTAAAAAAATAAAATTGCGTCCTCTGACAAATGCACACTAAGGCCTAAAAAATGTAACATTTTAATGGACTATGTCTAAAAGAGTCAGCTTTGATATTCAACTTAGTTAAGTTGGTTCCAACATAGGGCAGTTGCTCGATGTTGGAACCGGCTAATTTAAAACTGAAAATTTAACTAAGCCAGAAATCTAAGACCGAGTTATTGGTACAGGTAGCGACATCTAAAAGTAAGTAGACTTTCAGGTTCAATAATATACAATAGTAACAAAGTTATGCGGGTACAAGTGCGTAATAAGTACCATATGTAATTATTGAAATTAATATATTAAAATAGAATAATAAAAATAGAACATATTAAAAATAGATTGTAAATTCATTTGTTAGACTAATCTACAGGGCTCCACTGTATGCCAAAGAAAGATAGCTGTAGACACTGTTTAAAAAATCTCCCTTGTACTCCGCGATATTATATATATATATTTATGATAAGTATGTAGGTATGATATATATACACAGTGAACCAATAAAGTTTAATCTATTCTGTTATAGAGACCCCACATACACTTTTTTAGGACCGCCTGCGCCATCTGTTACACAGTAGCGTCACTACAACAACTAGAGTCAGAATAGGTAGAACGGTAGAGCAGCCAAAATAATTTTCAAATGGTATTATTGATACGTGATAATCTAATCGTTACTAATTTAATTGTGTAGGTACAATATAACAATAACAAATTGTTTATTCACGTAAATCCCAAATCTGATTCTATTGTTATTGTTGCGCCCGATACAAAGCTCCATCTGTTTCAGGCAGACACATTAAATATTCACCTACGCCATCTGGTATCGAGTAGATGCAAACTACAAAGTACACGTATCGAATGCAAAATTCAAAATAACTTTATTCATTACAATCACAAGGACCACTTTGAATCGTCTTCTTACATGCTAGTGAATCTAGGTGCCGGTTCCTCCTTACCCCAGTTCAAGAAGAATCCGGCAAGAAACTTGTCTGGTCTTAACACTTTTTTGTATGATCCTTGACAATTTTGTTACGGATGCCGAGTCGAGTTGGAGCAGATTCATCCCAAGCTTTTTTGTCTTCTAAATAATCAGATATTTTATAATATGCTTTAATAGACAGTTTATGTTTAATTACGTTTTTAAATTTGCCAATCCACAAATCTAACACGTCGCTTGGGACCTTGTTATAGAAGCGTACACATTGCCCTATAAAAGACTTATTAACTTTAGCGAGCCTAACAGTGGGAACAGCGAGTTTATCTTTATTTCTAGTGTTAATACTATGATTATCGCAATTTTTTTTGAATAAATGAACATTTTTGTGCACATACATTAAATTTTCGTATATATACTGACAAGGCACTGTCATAATATTAATTTCTTTAAACTTATCTCTAAGTGATTCTCTGGGGCCCATGTTATAAATTGCATAAGAGCGAACGAGATAGCAATATCTCTCTATTGCAATCGTTCCAGTAGCATCGCGGTTTTACGCGACTTATTCAACCTAGACTTACATTCGAATAATAAAAGAAACGTGTACTTTAATGATAAATTATTTGTAAGTAGGTTTATATTAAAAGACATACTGCATATATGCTATAGAAATCAGCGCCTAGATTATTATTCAAAAAAGTCACAGCAAGCAGCCATAAAAATTATATCTAAGACTGTATCCACGCAAACCTTATTTCAAGATAGGGACAATTCAAAAAATGCGGGACAAATGATATGCGTTAGTACGCAAACAGAAAACTTTTTATCCAACCAAGACGAAACATTTTTTCGTCAATAAAGAAATAACACACGATAACGGCACGGTAAAAAAAAATAATAATAAAAATTCTGTATGCCATTTAAATTTATTTTTCCAGAACTTATGCGGTATATCGAATAAAAAGGATGATTTGAATATATACTTGGGTGATCTGGGTTTTGACATTAATTATATTTGTATCTGTGAGCATTTTCTTAACAAACATAGTATATCTGTTTTTAATTTTGACAATTATAATTTAGCCTCTTACAATACTAGAATAAAAAAAACTAGAGGTGGTTCTTTAATATTGTCACAATTAAATAGTATTACTGAAGAGTTAGGGATCTGTAAGAAATTGTACAAATTGAATAGTTTTGAAATTTGCGGAGTCAGGGATTGCAAATTCAACCTAAGTATTTGTTGCCTGTATAGAACTCCTGATAATAAAAATTTTGACGATTTTATGTGCCGACTTGAAATTTTACTAGAGCACTTTTTCAACAAGAGATGTATTATACTTGGAGACTTTAATGTTAATGTTCTAAAACAAACTAAATATCAAAGTGAGTTTTTTTCTCTTCTGAAAAGCTACAATTTTAAAAGTTTAGTAAATTCTTTTACCTTCATGCGAAACAATCAAGAATCTTGCATCGACAACATTCTGACTAATTTTCCCGAGGAAAATATAGGTTGTTTGAAAGTTGACCACAATGGTCTTGGAGATGGCCATGCGGGTATTTTCTGCAGTCTCACTCTAAAAAGTATTAATTCCAAAAATGAAAGTGAGTTTTATACAAGGAAACGTAGGATCTTCTCGGAACGAAATAGGTTATCCTTCAGGAAAACTTTAGAAGAGTGTAATTTATTAGATTATAATGTGAATGGGTTCCTCAACAAATTTAATGATATATTTAAATCATCCTTTAAAAAGAAAAATATAAAAGTTAATATGTGGTCTAAAAATAAATTTAACTGGATCTCAAAGGGAATCAGAACGTCTAGCAAAATGAAAAGATTCCTGAATACAATAAACAAGAATTCAGGGCATGAATCAATAGTTGCTTACCGAAAATCATACATAAAACTGTACAAAAAGATCATAGCTCAGTTAAAAAAAAAGGCAGTTAAAATAGAAGTCGATAAAGCAAAAAACAGGACAAAACACATATGGAAAATAGTTAACAGACATAGGAATAAGAGTAATATTAGGACTAATGATAATTATCTGCTTAAAGTTAATGACATGGTTATTAATAACACACAAGAAATAGCTGACATTTTTGCGAATAACTTTAACTTTAATACCTATGAAATGAATTCCAATGACAAAAAACAATTAGCAATGAATTTTTTAACAGAACACTGTAATAGAGTTGATACGGACATGGAATTAAGCTTTACAAACAGGAATGAAATCAAATTTATTGTGAGGAGGATGGAACCTAAAAACTCCTTTGGATATGATGGAATACCGGTCACAGTTATAAAAGATAACATTGACCTCCTTGCTGAACCACTATCAGGATTTTTTAACAATTGTATGTCTGAAGGTATCTTTCCCGATCAATTAAAAATCGGTAGAGTGATTCCTATATTCAAAAAAGGTATTAGGAACGACCCTAAGAATTATAGACCTATTTCGTTGCTGCCTATACTCTCTAAAATCTATGAAAAACTGTTAAAAGATAGGATAATAGCACACTTGAACTCAAACAAGATTTTAAACAAACGCCAGTTCGGCTACCAAATGAACATAGGAACTGTCGATGCGATTGAATTGCTAATAAATGAAGTGTTATGTAATCTAAATAAAAAAATGAAAGTTGCAGGTATATTTTTGGACCTATCTTCTGCATTCGATACAATTGATCATGACATCTTACTTGCTAAATTAGAGTTTTATGGATTGCGGGGTAATGTCCTGAGCATTGTTAAATCATATTTTAGCAGTAGATACCAGTTTGTTGAACTTCATAATATTGTTAAATGCCAAGAGGTAGCGACCAAATCCAAACTAACTAATATAACACGTGGAGTTCCACAGGGCTCTATACTAGGACCTATTTTCTTTATAATTTTTTTGAATGACCTTATAAATTTTATTTCTAATACTATACCTGACATTAAATTAATTATTTATGCTGATGATACAAATGCAATAGTTCCAGCATGTAGTTTACAAGAACTTCAGCTCAAAATAAATAATGCGCTTGTGGCTTTTAATGAATGGTTTCATGTAAATAATTTAAAATTAAATATTAATAAAACGAATGCTATATTATTTAGAACGACCGCCCGCAGGCATGAAACTTTTGACATAATAAACAGGGGAGTTAAGATTAAACTCACTGATAGCGTAAAATTTCTAGGAGTCCATATTGATCAGTTCCTAAACTGGAAAAAAGAATTAGAGTCTATAGAGAACTCTGTAAGTTCTGCCTGCTATGCCTTAAGAAGTCTGAGAGATGAGGTAAATCTCAAACAACTCAAAACTGTATATTACGCCTTGGTTGAGTCAAAATTAAGGTATAGCATTAAATTCTGGGGACGCAGTTACGCCTATAACATGAATAGAGCTTTTGTTATCCAAAAACGAGCCATTCGCACCATGGTGCGGATTCCACCATGGGAATCGTGTAAAAAGTATTTTAAGGAGCTAAACATTTTGACTCTTCCTAGCCTCTACATCTTAGTAACTGTCATGGATATTGTACGGCATCCCTCTAAATATGAATCGCCAGAACAAAGAGCACTAAGGTTAGAAACAAGAAGAAAAGATTTAGAGGACCCTCAATGTCCGAGGTTGGAAGTTGTTAAGCATGGGTGTCAATTTCAAGCGGTTAGATTATACAACTCTCTGCCTGTTGAATTGAAAACTATTGATAGCCCAAATATATTTAAAAATAAGCTTAAAAAGCTCTTGCTAGAAGGGTGCTTTTATACCGTGGACGAACTCCAACTGTAGTTGTTATTGAAATTGAATTATATAACATTAATATTTATTTTTATTTTCTTTAATTTAATTGTACTTTATTGTTTGTTTTTTAATATCTATTGTTTTAATTATGTGTAATTTTAGGCCAATTTAATGTAAGACTATATTCAAATACAATGTATATTGTTAAATGAATAAAAATGAAATGAAAAAAACGCTCGTATAAATACAGCGGTGGTTTGCGGATGTAGTCAGTCTATTCTCGGCTAAGAAAGTGATACAAGTGCGATAGTTTCGAAGTGTTATCGGTTATGTTATAGTGTTGTGACTCTTATAGTGTTCTATTGGAAGGTTTAATAGTAGAATCAGTGGATTAAGTTCTGTGTGTAGTAACTTTGAAATTAATGTTATTATTTGGTAAAATCAAGCGGTTGCACAATTTATCAGTACCCGGCTCGTAACATTATATAGACACGAGTAGGAAGGTACGGTTATTCATTTATTAGAAGGAATTCATTGTAAGTTACTTATACAAACCAGTCAAGCAAATATTTCCAACACCTCTTGATTGATGTCCACTATCCTCGTTTCCCACGTCAACACAATGAAAAATCATTGAAGTCGAAATAATTTGAGTGATTTTCTGACACCTTCTATTGTGCCCTTTGATAGTTCGTTTTAAATTCGTAGGTAACAGGTATTTTCGCAACTCAACTGCAACACAATTGTGATAAAAGCAATAATCGCAAATATTGTATTATACATAATATTGATATACTTTACCGTCGAAATATGTTTTGCCCATCAAGTATTCGAGCACTGTACCTGTGTATGCATGGGGTAGGCAGGCATTTTTTTTTCATATATTTAGGAAGGTAGGTAGAATTGATTTATGAAATAAAACAAGAGAATGACGGATATCATACCTTAACTATGTAATTTTAAACATACATAAAAGCTATTAAATGTTAAAATATACACAAACCGTGAACGAAATATGCTCTACATCAAATATTTGACACATACTCTACATTAAGTATTTGATGTTGAGCAGATTTTGTTGCGATAAAATTCGATATAATCGAGTTGCAGTCATGGATCAATTAGGTACATTCTTAAATCAGATGTTCTCTACATTCTATCCACAGAAATGAATATTACTAGTTTTATTCTAGATCTAGATTATTTGTAATGGGTCATCATCCTAGCAAACATGAAAAAAACAATATTCATATACAAAACACAGAAACATCAAGTACTTATCCTAATCTGTGGATAAAATAAGAAAAGGGGCAGATAAATAATAAATTTAATTAAGGTTTGTTTCATACAATATAATGGCACTATACAAATAAAAATCTTGCAAAATTCCTCCCTTCTCTAGTCATCCAGCAGTGACCTTCATTTGTTACATTCATTTCATTTTATAAGTTCAAACAGTCACATATAAAAGCCAAAAGTATAATTTCAGATCAACTAATCATTCAATGACCGGTTATTTTGTATATAACATTTTGTATAACACTTGTAACATATAATATAATTGTGTATAAATACTATTGGTATAACGCTTACTACATATACATATTGTATCCAAGTATAATGTTAATTTCATTTAACGTTTTATTGGGATTGGAAAAAGTTATTTTTGCCCTAATTAAAAACAATTGGTTAGGTTAGAGTACAGAAAACAGACGAGCCAGCGTGCTGCAGTAACGGCCGGTGAAGCGCCAGAAAAATTTAGTCTATTCAGTTCATTTGATCTGCTGAGATCAAACAGGGTAAGTTTAGGTTAAAGTAGTGACACAAATGCGAGTCGAGCAAATGTCAAGCAGTTTAATATGAACGTATACATCATAATTATTACTTAAAATTTGTGTTATACCAAATGATTATTATAAAAAATGTTTTTGTACAAGTTGATAAATTATATGTTATGAAAATAGTTGTTTTAAGATTATATGTAATGTTATTATATAATAATTATTCATATATCTAACAAATTCATGCCATCTATAGGTATATGTCTTGAATATTATACAAAATGTTATTATGCAAAACAATAGACACCCCCTCCAGCACACTCCTAAGCTATCTTACAGAAATCTAGTGTTTGAACCGTGTTTGTAAACATTAGACATTAGGTACACACAATTACTACTGTGCATGCTTATGAAGTTTTGAAAGCTTATGTTGCTAATTTATTTATTCAATTATTCTATCTTTTATTTATTTATAGGCATTAGGTACATTTGGTGTTCCATAATTTGTTATTGGAGGACAAATAAAATTTGTCAAGCAAAACTATAGTGTCTATTGATTATGAAACTCTAATTTCCGTAAGATACAAAACACACCTAACACTCGCCTACATTTGTTTGAATGGTTAAAATAACATAGTTATCACATGGGAATTCAGTCTATCATTCATCGAGAATCATGTTAATCATCATGTTTTGTATTGGAATTACTTCATTTTTGTAAAAATATAAAATCAAATAATATAATCAGTTATTACACAGCACAACAAAAAATATTTGTGATAATTAGTAAATTATACAATTAAATCTAATTTCTAAAATCCATAATGCAGATATAATACAAGTGCATATTCCACGCGGGCACCGGCAACTTTATACACACTACTAAAATTGTGTGAAGCTGTCTTCTCTAGCTAGTAACTACATTACCTCTAATTTTAGATTAATTTTCCAGCTTTATAGGGGCCATAGACTATTGCAATATGTTTAATCACTATTGTGAATTTCAGCTACAGAAAATTATAATTTATCCATTACTTTAATTTATACAAATGAGTAGAGAACTAGGCTATGTAGAAGTCTAGTGCAACTAGAACATCTCTCATTATCTAATCGGTAATCATCTTGGTTTGGAAAATGTGTCAGTATCAGACCGGCTGTCGACTTAACAATATCCAACATAACATATCTACAACACCAACAAATCCAACATCAAATTTCACATTAAGCACAAAAGTACTTCCTCTGAACTAAGGGCTCACTGTCATCATCACTCTCGGAGAAGCAAGCAGCAAAGCCACTACGGTCTCTCAAGGATTCCCGCCGCGGAGATTGCACATTGTCTGTTGACTTCTTAGCACGCACTTGCCTTGCTGGAGTGCGTTTCTTCTTACTAGACTGGACATGATCAGCATTAGCTACGTTCATGCTTACCATTGAGCTGACTGGTTCAGTGGAGTTGCTTACGACAAGAACTGAATTTTCTCTTTGTAAAATGCTCAAAGCAATATTCCGTCCACTGCGTGTCTTAGAAACTAGTTTATCTTCTGGGTTTTCTTTTTTGTCAGAGTTATTGAATTCTATGCAGTTTTTGTTGCCTCTTCTTTTATTAGCTGAGCGTGTTGCTTCAGCGATGTTGCTAGTGGCAGGTGTTTTGTTTCTTTTAGGGTACCGAGATGTGCCACTGCTCTGAGACTGGAATGAGATATTCAGGTTAGCCTTCCTTCTTCTGGAATCTTTCCCTTTTGTCTTTGTGTCCATAAATTTTAACAATGACGTGCTTTTATCAACTTTGGTTGATTTATCGTTGTTCTTGTTGGTGACTAGGTTTATTAGGTTTTGGGATGAATCTGTGCTGCAGTTCAGGGCATTAGGCATACCAGTGTTCATTGACTTGTTGACTGTTACCACCATTGTGGGTTCGTTTTGAGTTTGTAGCAGCTCTTTTGCTAGATTTCTATTGGACTTACACCTCATCTTTCTAGGTGTTTTGCTCGACTGAACTTTAGTAGATCTGATGTAGTTAGCGGTGAAGCCAGAGAAATCACTTACATCATCAAATTGTCCATTTTGTGCTGGAATTTTTGACTTATTTCTAGTATTGGAGTTCCTTTTATTGTCAACAGTCTGGTCCCCACCTGCAAGTAGCTCTGACTGATTTAGTTTGTCCGTGCGCTTCTCACAGTTAACATTATTTGCAACATGAGCACCATTTGTTACATTTGCATTAAATACTTCATAGGAAGTGTTCCAGTGGTGGCTGACTCCCTTATTGTGTCGGAGACTCCTTCTCAGGTTAACAGCTGTTTTGGGAGTCGAGGTCACCACCTTATTCTTCTTATGTACAGTTGTTCGACTGCTCTTTTGTAACTTGGCTTTCTTGCGTTTCTCTTGGACAGATGTGTTTTTTATATTGAAATCTACATCAGAATCCATAGAGTCTGACTTACAATCTTTCTCCATCCGCCCAGTCTTCTTTTGAGACTCAAAGTAGACATTCTGCTGCCTCTCGGTGGAGACAGTTTCGTCATCTAGAAGGGACAGTTTTCTCTTCTTCTTTTTTTTAGGGGAACGCGGATCCTCCGTCACGCTGCGGGGCTCCTTCGAACTGTGAGCCTTGTTCCGCTTTTTGATAGGATTGTCATAGTTCATGAGGCACGGGGCCCGCTTGGTGTGGATCCAATACGATATCTCGTCCATCTCGTTCATAAAGGGAGGTGCAGGTGGATAGAGGCCGAGGGTCGGGAGCCGAGCTGGCGGAGCAAGCGGCGCGCGAGCCAGCCGAGCGCTCCCCAGGCGCACGTCACGCGCGCGACGCTGCTGCCCGACGAAGGGCGCGGGGCCCGCCGTGGCGCTAAAGACATCACGTCTCACCTTCGAATCGTCATATTCCATACACCTGAAAAAACAGATTTCACAGATCAGACATGGAAAAAAATCGAATGATTTACGGTTATATTATCACTTTACTCACTTCCTGAATAGATCCCGAGGCACTAGGATGTTTCACGGGTTTCCAGAGGAACCCTACATTCGCGAAATCACAAGGAAAATCGAGCCGCTGCGTCGGCGTTACTTGGCGGGCTATTGGAATATTTTTTCAAGGAGCGGTCACCGAATTCGATTGAGTAGAACGCAGGTTACGACTAGGATGTCAAACTAAGGTTGGAAAGTCTCAAATAATGTTGATTTAAGAGGTATTTCGCCAATTTTTAGCACTTCAAATAAATACATCAAAATATCAAGCGAAAGATAAAAAGAATGAATGAAATGAACTAAGAGAATAGGTATCTCTATTTTCACCACAGGCAGAACTACACTTAGCTGGTGTTTGAACAAAGCTGAATCAAACACTAACCACAGGCTATCAAATCTAGGAATCAAGTGCATTTGCTTTGCACATTACAATGAACTTGATTCCTATAATCAACATACTATAATTGTTTTTTGATGCCTGCATGGTACGCAGGTGACAGAATAATTGAAATTATACTCGTAAGAATTCAATAAAAATCCACCTGTCATTCAATTAGTTCACAGCTAAAAACACAGATGGTGTTTTGATAAACAGTTAAACAGTTTTATACTTATATTATTATTTTATAGTTGGTTTAAATTAACATATGCTTTAATAAATATTATTGTAATAAAAATGATTATACCATCACACACATTTTAGAACGAAATTAGGATTTCAGAACGAAAGTATCCAATGATTGTTATGTATTGTAAATTTAATTGTTCGATACATACTTTCTTACTATTTTTCAGTTATTAATTAGTTTGGATTTATTAACGAATGTTTCACTTTATTATTTTCTGTTCTCATTATTCTGATATTTACAAGTCCTTCATTTGATTGTTTACTAAATCGGTAAATTCGTTATAATTCTTTTATTAAGACATATATAGCAAAACTATGAATCCATTGTTTCATGAACTATATTTTAACATCTTTTTATTGTTATTAAGTAAATAACTTTCATTATTATACTTAGATTCTTAATAGGCTTCTGTGATTGGTTGAATAATGAATATGGTGTGATGTTTTGTATATATTTCAAAAATGTATAAAAGGCGAGGTTAAAGCCTAAGACGGGTAGATTGGGAGTGACCACCGAACTAGAAAGATAAGTGCCTTGCAATAATATTGTACTAAAATTTATTTGTGTGTATTTAATATGTGTACCGTTAACTTTTTGTGTTATTCTCTGTTTGGTTATTTGGTAACTTTAAAACTATATTATCTTTGTGAACTACATACATTTGTATCAGTTAATTATTCTGTCATTGTTTCCTTATATTCCTTATGGTGTTTATTTTGTAGGAGGGTACTTGTGTTGTGTAAAATTGTAAAGGATCATACAAAAAAGTGTTAGGACCAGACAAGTTTCTTGCCGGATTCTTCTTGAACTGGGGTTAGGAGGAACCGGCACCTAGATTCACTAGCATGTAAGAAGACGATTCTAAGTGGTCCTTGTAATTTTATTGAATAAAGAAAATTGAATATACCATGATAAATTTGTTATTCTCTCTTCTTATTGAATTTATCCTTGCTTACATTTAGCTTTAATTCCTCATGTGAGAAGTAGGTATGTAACTTCAGTAATTTTACTAACTTTCATTATAAACTTCTAAATCTTGATATTAGGTGTAATATATTATACTTATTAGAGCAGGTATTTATATGAATCTAACACAGGCATCTGATTTCTTCGGTTTCTGTTCTGTTCGGTCTAGCCTGCCGGAGCGAATGGATGTGTTCTATGGTGTTAAAGCCTTTTCGGAACCCAGCTTGTTCGGGAAACCTACGAGTGAGACGATTAGACGATTAGATTCGAGTAACTATTCTCGAAAATAGCTTATAAACATGGCTCAACAGCGAGATAAGCCTGTCATTCTTTAAGAACACCCTCTTACCCCTTTTCTTCCCTAAACAGTACCACCACGCTCCTGTTACACGCCTCTAGCGTAGTTCCCCCGAGGATGACGGAGTTTAACAGCTTCTGGAAGACCTTAAGTACCGGTGTACCATATGCTCTCAGAACTCTGTCGTCCACGGTGCCTTATTGTTCTTAAGCTGTTCGGATCTCGTATAGTCTCGTCTGGAATGTATTTTGTGTAGTGTCGGGTTAGGCGGGCTCTTGCATCGCTAGTTGTCCTTGTAGCAGGACTTTGCGATGAGGTGTACAGTTGTACATAAAACTTCTAGAGCTCTTGTAAAACCTCTGGCTTTGAGGAAACGATACTGTCACTGTCGGTCTTGATATTATTCATTATTTTTGCGTTTCCCGGTAACGCAATTTTCATAGTTTCATTTTCCGCCATGCACAGTACCTACCTGATATATACAGTCCAAATCCAGAGAAGAGCTGTCCTATTCTATTCTCGAAGTATACACCGAAAAAACATGTATCTTCAGGAAGTAAGGAAGAAAATGATACTAGTCTAATAATATAAGATTGCTTATAAGTTAAATATTTCGATCGATTGTGAGCACGCCAGCCATTTCCGCGTCATCTCCTGTTTTATTTTAATTTCGATGCCATGTGTAGTGTGTATTCTGACTTGGATTCTCTTTGCCCGATGCAAAGAGAATCCAAGTCAGAAACAGCGAGCGGAGCGGCTTCTTGATGTGGCTGTCATGTCATGTCAACGCCAGTTTATCATTTCGCGCCATATTTTTGTCAGCTTGTTCGTTCACCAAGCAAAAAAAAAACAGCTAACCAACCAAAGCAAGCAAATTCATAAAAGCTATGCCATGACTATTTGGACTTTATATATGTTATAGATAGGGCTCTAATCTAAATACTATTATGTAAAATACTAATTAAGTATCAAACAAACTGGAAACAAATAAATATCGATCGAAATTTGATATAGTTCGTTCATTTCGTTCGTTGATCGAAAACAAACAATCTTGACTTGAAAACAATTATCTCATTCAGACATTCATAATTTCGCAGAAAAATCTCGTGTTTTACTCGTTTAGCAAGCGCGTAAATTATGTTATCAACATGAACGGCATCCAAAATCTCATTGACCGCCAACTCGGCATTTGTAAGTTTTAAAACAACACGGTGTTTACAATGTGGTTTCAACCAAGCATGGTAGTTTATAATTCCGGTATCACAGATTGCAGGTTGAACTACGATAACATCCTGAGGAGGCTGGTAGTGGTGGGCGAGGAGTCGTTCTACGGTCTGCAGAGCGCAGACGCAGTAGGATCCTTCGAGCACGACCCGCCGATATTCGCATGCCGCTTCGCGGAGGCAGCCGGATACGAGCATGTCCTTGCACTCGCTAATGAAGACGGTTGCGTCGCTATTCAGGTACGTTGCTATGCTATGCAAGTACGTCGCTACAGGTACTTTCACGTACGTCTCCGTACGTATATGGCAGGGACATAGATACGCCCCTACGTCGTCAGTACGTATAGCTCGCGTCGATCGCGCTATTCAATATTCACAGATGAAGAACAGGTATGTCATCTATGGGCGTCTATTTATCATGATATTACTGCAGTATGGACTGCCAATATTTGTAACATAGTGAATACCATACCTAAGTTCTACACTGTCCGTTAATCAATGTGAACTAGAGTATAAATGTAAGATCGGATAAATCTTACAACTCTCTAAACTGGGGTAGTTTTTAGTAGATGCCAATGTAGTCTGCAAAGCAATTTTGTTGTGGTCATCCTGTCCCAACCTTCTCAAATTTGTTATGTAAACAAATTTACGAAAAACCAATATTATTGCTCTTTCTCGGATAAGGTCTGATATTTTTATTTTTTTGAAACTTATGTACAGAGAGCTACAGAGGTTGGTTTTAAAACATAGTCTGATCTAACCTTGTCTATGTCAATCTTTCTATTAACTTCTCATAAATTTAAACATTGTAAGCTCTGGTATTGTTGTACTCAGACAATTATCAGAAACACTGATAACTAAACCTACCTTTGTGCAAAACAAAAGATCCCAGTATGGTTATTTTTTAAAGCAGAGAATATAATATTTAGTATCATCCCTGTAGATAACTAAAAAACTATCCAGTCCTCCCTGGTTCACCTTAACCAAAGTGTGTTGTTTTTAAATGAACCTCACCCTGTATTACACTCTAAAACATTGTGTAATCTATTCTAGGATACATTGAGCAACACATCAGCTCGCTCTCTACATAGGTTTCAATGCCACAACAATGCTGTGTTTGACCTAGCTTGGATGCCAGGGAACATGAACTTTGTTACTGTCTCAGGTAAGAGATTAACTTAAATTATGTGCATAATTATTACCTTTAAAGGCTATCTATAGATCAGACAATCTAAGAGCAGTTCAAGTAGTGGCTTATTTGCATAACAAAATATAACTGTATTTTGTGATCACATGTTATTCAGTTGTTGTGCGACTGCCAGATCCAACAATGTGCAATATGGTGTTGCTTTAGTAAAAGGCTGAACTGGCTTTCCAGGTGACCATACGGCTTTTCTATGGGACATCAACGGTGGAGCTCCGAAGCAGGTTCTAGTGTTCTCCAACCACACCAAGTCTGTTAAGACCGCCGTGTTCCGGCCCAATGAGCCCTCGGTCTTTGCAACCGGAGCCCGCGATGGACACATTCTCATCTGGGACATTCGAGCTGCAGCCCAGCCCTCGGTGGTACTGAAGCCTGACAACCAGCTTATCAACTGCCACTCGAGCTTCACTCCCAAAACGCCCGGCTCCCACGGAAAGAGACCCAGGATCGACCACCGAGCTATCAGCATCACCGGGCTGGTCTTCCAGGATGACCTGACGCTTCTATCCTGCGGAGAATGCGATGGGAATATCAAAGTGTGGGATTTACGCAAGAATTATAACATCTACAAGCGCGAGCCGCTACCGAAGCATTCGATCCCTTACTGCGGCAGTTCAGCTAAAAACGGCTACACGAATCTGATCGTCGATGATGCTAGGATGAGGCTTTACGCGAGTTGCATGGATAACGTCATCTACTGTTTCAACATATCCACCTACAGCGCGACTCCGGAACAGCGGTACGTAGGACACGAAAACACAACCTTCTACATTAAAACCAGTCTGAGCCCGGATTGCATGTACCTGGTCAGCGGCAGCAGCGATAAGAACGCCTACGTTTGGAACGTCAAGTATTCCGAGCCGGTGGTGAAACTCAGCGGGCATTGGGCCGAGGTCACGTGCGCCGCTTGGTGCCAGAAGGGGGACCCTAAGATAGTGACGTGCAGCGATGACGCCAGGCACAAGATCTGGAGGATCGGAAGGGAGTTCCCCGATTCGGATCTAGAATATAAAGGACGAGCGGAAGCAGTGCCGCGGACCGATGTCACGGCCCTTCCCAAATGGGGCATCGATCGCACTCCGAGCTCGCTGAAGCGCAAGGTGGCGAGCGGCTCGTCCGGTGCTAAGCGGATGCGCTCCCTCGCTCCGTCCGCCAAAAAAACCAAGAGGTGCTTGACAGACCTCATGAACGCTAGCAGAGAAACGGACGAAACTGAGACCATGGTCAAAAGACTCAAGCTAGATAACCTCTCCGCGATAGAAGAGGAGGAAAAATTACTACCGGCCGGGATCAAACGCCATATCTCAGAATCGAGTCCCACCAGATGTTTGGTTGATCCCGATTGGGGCTATATCGCCTCGAAGGCGAGTACCTCTTTTATGACGCCGACTAAAAATTACCAAGTTAAAGTCTGCAAGGTGATAACTCCTAAAGGTCTGAGCGAATCGCCGAGTGATCTCTGTAGATCGCCGGAGGAGGTTTCGCCGAAACTTCGGATCATTTCGTTCCGAACGCCCACGAAAGACTTGCCGAATTTCGTGATGAGTGGAGAGGCACCGCATTTGAGGCTCATGTCTCCTGTCAGGAAGAAAGAAGACCGACCGAATTGGCTAACGCAACTGGGACGCGATAAGAAAGAGAGAATCGCGGAATCGGGTGAAAAATCCTTCTGTGAAAAATCGTTAAGTGAAAAGTTTGGGGACAAATCAGCGGACCCTTCTAGCCCTAAGGAGAATATTCCTTTACGCAGAAGTTCCGTTTCTGATAAAACACCAAAATCAAGCAAGAAATCTAGAACCCTATTAAAATATTTTAATGTGACGACAAAGAAGTAGACTAGTTTTAGGTAAAACAAAAATGACTGATATTTATTATAATGGATTCAACAGTTAGACCAGCCTGCTCCAGGTTTGAATAGAATCATTGATTGCTTGCATGCCATTGTTGGATGAGTTTCGTGTTAATATAGTTTTATAATTGTAACTTGTTGCATTTTAAAGTGAGGTACTATGTAAGTGTATCATTTACTTATTATATTTGTCTCCATACAGTAAAAATAAATTACAATAGTGGTACCGTTTTTTCTGGTGTTTCCACCAAGTTATGCCTAAATCAATTATAAAACTGCCAACTTTAAGCTTAGATCTAAGGATTCTTGTGATAGTTTGAAATATTGATACTGAAAAATTAATAAAAATTATGAAGTTTTTTGTAAGCTATTATTTAATCAAATGCTAACATACTTTGCTAAATCTAATTTGGCCACTCGGAATAACTATTGTTCGATTTGCAATGATTAAAAACAACACAATCTACTACTTTTCTATCCTTCCTCGTGTCTATCTTTTGTATAATCTAATTCCAACATAACTTCAGTTCTTGGACTTTTTTTCGTCGAAGCTCGACTTTTTCCATATTTGGAAATATTTTCATTCGTATCTAACGAGGACAGGTGTTCCCTAGATCGAGAAGCCCTTATGTTAGTTATCTTCTCAAACGGTGATGTTCTTCTACCGTATGCGGACTTGGCCCTTCTGCCTACCTCTTTATCACTGCACAAACATATATCATTGAAAAGTTTAACAAAGGATATCTTTTCTGTGCATATTTCTTGAATGATCTCTGAAACGGTGTGCGACGGGCCTTGGTCGAGTTCCGCATCTCGAGATGTTATTTTTTTGGACTTTTGAGTTCTTGCGAAAGGCTTAGGTGCTCGCTTCTTGATCGGACGTCTCATCACTATGAGCGAATCCATGTGTTCTTTGAGAAATAGCAAAAGCTTTTGAAAATTAGAAAAATAAACTCATGAAAAACTAAATAAATTTTAATAAAGTAGGTATGTATGTCAAAATGTCATACAAATATTCTGCTTCGCATCTGTATTCAAAGACAGTTTTATCAGCGTCATTATTTAAATTGAATGATAAAAGGAACGCCACAATGTCGTGTGCCGTCACGATTCGTCATTTGTTATTTTATACAAAAGATCAGCAGTTTGTATAAAATCTATGAATCAATTTTTTAACGAACCAGAAAACTTTAATTTCAATTAAATTCTAACTTTCTTTAAAAAATATCACTAAAATTTCAAATAAAACCCAAAATAACTAGAAAAGTAGATAAATAGAGGAGCGCAATGTTTGCTTCGCAAGACAGACAATAGTAACATACATATCCCTAGGTGCAAATCTCCTCAGAAACATGTGATGTATTCTGTCACTGTGTGTCAAATAAAAATTTCATTCATTCATTCATTGATGTCGTTTCCTTTTAATACCATTATAATATTTATTTTTCCTGTTATGCGAGCTTTTAGATGACGGGAAATCTCATAATACATCATAGTAGTAAATACTTTTAGGTAACAAACACACGGGATTAATAAAACAATAATATTATAAGATGTGCCGATGCTCACTCTTTATTACGCTTGTTAATCAATATATAAAACATAATATAAATTATTCTTTTAAAATATCACCTTTCATTTTTGCTAGCAACTGCGAACCGTGCTTACTCTCCTATCTTTCGCAAATATCTTGTAAAATGCACAGCTGTTAGTGGAAACATCGATTTAAATAAGTAAGGGTTCGTATGCCTGAGTAACATGCCTCGTAGTGATGAGCTGAACAACACTAACAGAGATATTCATAAAATTGTCTCGCCAAGCGCATCACTACCAGAATCAGTGATAGAGTAATAATAATCAATGATGTCCCTTTACAAGTCTAAGCTGGTCCATCGTATCTTCCTAAACCGGAGCGCTATTTAGTGCAACGAGTATGATCACTGATCACTAAATGTTCATACTCAGGTTTATAATTAACGTTTCAGAAGCGTGATTAAAATAGCAAAAATTCAAAACGAACAAGTCTCACACACAGGTGGCTTCGCAAACCTTATGGCGATATTGGTAACTGTTGGTTCAGTAGGTATCCATGACATCAGCTTATAGGTATAAATCAACTTTCTTTCATCAAATTCTAGAAACTTCTTTATACTGATTGTATTTGTCTCTAATCTAGGAAATAAAGCAAGTAGTTAAGTTTCTCGAATGCGGGTAACATATTGGATATTATTACTCAAGGTCCGCAGTAAATATTTCACAGGTCGGGCTCGATAACAATGTCAGTAACGAAATAGGTAATCAATAGACATAGCAGAAATTAAAAATAACACGTTAAGAAGACGGCGCACTCGGCGCCGTAATTTGTTATACCTAATACATCTAGTCTGCACTTAAACTACGCACTTATCCCTATGTACATACAATTTATCAAGCAAATTTTAAAAAAGTCTTAGTACTTTTCGTATTAATTTGAAAATTTGTTAAATGTCTTCGTAATTCACATCACTTGCACCACTTCAATATGTAACTTTAACACAATACGAGAAAATAATTGTTTAGCCCCGCTATAACACTACAACATAACAAACTATACTAGGTACGAGAACAGAACAACTCGCGCGCAACCGTTGCGCGGTCAGAGCACAGAGCCCAGAGCACAGAGCCCAGGGCACAGAGCACAGAGCACAGAGCACAGAGCACAGAGCACAGAGCACAGAGCCCAGAGCACAGAGCACAGAGCACAGAGCCCAGGGCACAGAGCACAGAGCACAGAGCACAGAGCACAGAGCCCAGGGCACAGAGCACAGAGCACAGAGCACATAGCACATAGCACAGAGCCCAGAGCACAGAGCACAGAGCCCAGAGCACAGAGCACAGAGCCCGAGCACAGAGCACAGAGCCCAGAGCACAGAGCCCAGAGCACAGAGCACAGAGCCCGAGCACAGAGCACAGAGCACACAGCCCAGAGCACTGGCAAGGCAGAGTGCGGCGGACGCCAGAACTAGATGCAGACAAACCACTCTTACTCTTTTCTATGGAAATGACAGCAGCAGTCGCTGTCACACTTCAATCACAGACACTTCAGGGACTTATTATAAACTAGTGTCATTTCCATACAATTAGATCTTCCCGCAGGCGTGAACGCCAACAGAAAATGGAAGATCCATTTTCTGTCTGGGCCCTCTGGTCCCAAACTAGAAAGTCATCTGTTTTCATAGTGGCTTTGTGGGATCGATTTTAAGATCTAGATTCTAATTCTGGGACATAACTTTAGAAATGCGATTCATAAAAATTCTTCTCAAAGTTGCGACCCCTTTTGCGTATGTGAAAAGCGATCATCCTACTGCAACGTTGAATTTACTTCTGAGAATCACATTGAACGTACTATACGATAACAAGCCTTACACTACAGTAATTGAGGCGAATCTGTTTGTAAATGACTTAAGTCCGTATGATATTAATTTCAAGAGAAGTCGTAACAAGGACTATAAAAATAGCTTTCAGAATACGGACAAAAAATCTATCTCTAGCTTTTACAAGGCTTGATATCGTAAAATGTAAGCGCTGGCTCGCCGTCGCAACAATTGGCACTTCAAATTGGTAAATCATACGTTAATCTAGAAGGAGCCGGGTCGGCGCCCCGTGTCTCGCGGACTGCGTCTATCGGGATGAGAGTCAACCGAAATGACGAATATTCGTGCAAAGGTGAAAAATGTACGTGCAATCACAGAGAATATTCGTGTTATCATTCACGCAATCGTGACGAATACTTATGTTATGAAAAATATTGATGCGGTCTTCACAAATATTGATGCTATCATGTTGAATATTCGTGCAATTTGTCGTTAGTTCCCCATAGACGCGATAGACGCAGCGCGCGCGTTATGTCACGCGGCGCGGCGCGACTCGAGATCAAATCATACGGACGAACCCGCACTGAGAAACGTATAACTGAATTACAAGAGCACTGTCAAAATTACTGATAGATATTTTTAAAAACAAGCACATTGACAGTAACTAGGTATTATGTTTATGACAATATCCGTATTTTTTTATTAAATTTTCTGAGCGCGGGACGCCTTCTAAAACTTCCGATACAAAACGCCGAACCTCTCGGTATCAAATCTATATAATCCCGGTAGCGAATCGCGCACGGTACTCAAAATCGGTAAATACTTCGAAAATTTTGGTTTCGCGCGCCGAGGCTCGCAGGTTACAGTTTGTACTTTACACGGTCCCGTGTCACGTGACGGGACGCGACGGTAACACGTGACGACACAGAGACGTAAAGGCACGTCAACACGTGGCACTGACGCGCGGGACGCTGCCCGTCTTCCCAGAAATGGGAGCAGGCGCCCAAAATGTCCAAATGTATAGACGTCCAGAACGTGACGCGTCCCGCTGACTTGGCGGAGGCGTCGACATGACGAGACGTGGTCGCACTGCGAAGTCGCGATGCGGGCGGAAATGACAAGGTTACTGCGTCGGCCGCGACTTTGTATCGCGCGACTGGCACGACGGATTCCGCACGGCTGTTCTGAAATAGGAAACAAGACACATGGTTAGAATCGAAGCACCGATGGACCTTCCAGACGGATAAGGTCTTATAAGTAGGTAAAGTTCGAAGGACTTTTCTTAGCAAGATTTTTTAAGCTTTTTCTAAAACAGCTTATCAAATCAGAGTTTGTTAAGAACCGCAGTGCTTTCTTGGAAGAGACTAGAGTTTCGCTCATGGGCTTACCCACGGTGGGACATTTGCCCCACCGTGGGACCCTGACTGGAAGCTAAAAATGTTAGTTTATTATGTAGTTAAATTATTGATTAAATTTGTTAAAATTAAGATTCAGTTTCATTTTATTTACACCTTAATAATAGGGGTTTAAATATAAAATTGCCGTTGTGATAATTGCAGTGCCGTACTGACTCTTTGAATTAAAATTAAGCACTTAAGAAACTTCGACTTGATTGAAGAATGAACTACGACTAAGCCACTACGGTAAATAACGATGAATTGAAAGTGATAGTGGAAGTCCATCCATACCAAACTACCATGGAATTAGCGGCATGGTTTGAAGTTAGCTTATCCACAATTTTGACCCATTTGCACCAAATTGGTAAAAAATACTTGATAAATGGGTGCCCCAATGGGTGCGGTCACCAGCAGTAGTTACCTGTGCGGTCACCAGCACAAGCTGCCTGTGCGGTATGCATTAGTTACCTCTGCGGTCACCAGCACTAGTTACCTGTGCGGTCAGCAGCACTAGTTGCCTGTGCGGTCACCAACACTAGTTACCTGTGCGGTCAGCAGCACTAGTTGCCTGTGCGGTATGCAGTAGTTACCTGTGCGGTCACCAGTACTAATTACCTGTGTGGTCAGCAGCACTAGTTGCATGTGCGGTATGCAGTAGTTACCTGTGCGGTCACCAGCACTAGTTACCTGTGTGGTCTGCAGCACTAGTTGCCTGTACGGTCACCAGTACTAGTTACCTGTGCGGTATGCAGTAGTTACCTGTGCGGTCACCAGCACTAGTTACTTGTGCGGTCATCAGCAGTAGTTGCCTGTGCGGTATGCAGTAGTTACCTGTGCGGTATGCAGAAGTTACCTGTGTGGTATGCAGTAGTTACCTGTGCGGTATGCAGTAGTTACCTGTGCGGTCACCAGCAGTAGTTGCGTGTTCGGTATGCAGAAGTTACCTGTGCGGTCACCAGCAGTAGTTGCCTGTGCGGTATGCAGATGTTACTTGTGCGGTCACCAGCAGTAGTTGCCTGTGCGGTATGCAGAAGTTACCTGTGCGGTCACCAGCAGTAGTTGCCTGTGCGGAATGCAGAAGTTACCTGTGCGGTCACCAGCAGTAGTTGCCTGTGCGGTATGCAGTAGTTACCTGTGCGGTCACCAGCAGTAGTTGCCTGTGCGGTATGCAGTAGTTACCTGTGCGGTCACCAGCAGTAGTTGCCTGTGCGGTATGCAGTAGTTACCTGTGCGGTCACCAGCAGTAGTTGCCTGTGTGGTATGCAGTAGTTACCTGTGCGGTATGCAGAAGTTACCTGTGTGGTATGCAGTAGTTACCTGTGCGGTATGCAGTAGTTACCTGTGCGGTCACCAGCAGTAGTTGCGTGTTCGGTATGCAGAAGTTACCTGTGCGGTCACCAGCAGTAGTTGCCTGTGCGGTATGCAGATGTTACTTGTGCGGTCACCAGCAGTAGTTGCCTGTGCGGTATGCAGAAGTTACCTGTGCGGTCACCAGCAGTAGTTGCCTGTGCGGAATGCAGAAGTTACCTGTGCGGTCACCAGCAGTAGTTGCCTGTGCGGTATGCAGTAGTTACCTGTGCGGTCACCAGCAGTAGTTGCCTGTGCGGTATGCAGTAGTTACCTGTGCGGTCACCAGCAGTAGTTGCCTGTGCGGTATGCAGTAGTTACCTGTGCGGTCACCAGCAGTAGTTGCCTGTGTGGTATGCAGTAGTTACCTGTGCGGTATGCAGTAGTTACCTGTGCGGTCACCAGCAGTAGTTGCCTGTACGGTATGCAGATGTTACCTGTGCGGTCACCAGCAGTAGTTACCTGTGCGGTATGCAGTAGTTACCTGTGCGGTATGCAGTAGTTACCTGTGCGGTATGCAGTAGTTACCTGTGCGGTATGCAGTAGTTACCTGTGCGGTATGCAGTAGTTACCTGTGCGGTCACCAGCAGTAGTTGCCTGTACGGTATGCAGATGTTACCTGTGCGGTCACCAGCAGTAGTTACCTGTGCGGTATGCAGTAGTTACCTGTGCGGTATGCAGTAGTTACCTGTGCGGTATGCAGTAGTTACCTGTGCGGTATGCAGTAGTTACCTGTGCGGTATGCAGTAGTTACCTGTGCGGTATGCAGTAGTTACCTGTGCGGTATGCAGTAGTTACCTGTGCGGTATGCAGTAGTTACCTGTGCGGTCACCAGCAGAAGACGGAGAGCTCTCCGCCCGCGCCGCCGACCGCGCGCCACGAGCGCACTCCGCCGCCCACCTTTAGCTGGAACACACAGAATCCCTCTTATTACTGCAAGATCTATTAACGGTATATTCTATAATTACTATTAACTAATGGCTTGTTTACAATCTGTTGCCATCTTTATTGAGATCAGAATGACAAGGATACATTACGCCACGCCAGTTAGTGTCTCACAACATATTCGGAGACAAAGCTAAGCGTGGATTATGTTTGGTCGTCTTGCGAAGCAAACATAGCATATCAAACTAATCCTTACTGTTATTTTATGTAAAAGTTCGCATTTTATATAAAAATAACACATGACGAACGACTTTATTATTATTTTATACATATGCGGCCTTAGGTACTTAGAAACGCCTCTTAATTTGCCTAAACACTGCTAAAATTTGCCGTCACTATTGTTTATAAGTTGACACGATTGACATTACTAATAAACTTTTCTCTAAAAGACATCATAAGCAGCAGCATATTTTTGGAACCTTATGGATTTGACGTAGTTCTCAAGCTTATACTATCGTTTAGAAATAAAAAAGCCGTAGGCTATGGTAGTATTTCAACACACATTTTAAAATAATGTTCTAGAAGTTAACGTTTATAAAGTCAAGGGAATATTCTTCATAGAATTTGTGTCTCTGCATTATTTAATTATTATTTTTCATTCACATTGGCAAAATTGTCAAGGCACAAGTCATCTGTAAGCTTTCGTGACGGAATCTTAGAAATAGATATAATTATTTACAAGAAATATGGTACCTAGGTAACCGATATTGAGTCATACAGTAAGTACACATATTTCACCAAATAACATTGGCATACACATATTTTAATGTTTTCAAAAACAATAAATTAAACTTAACAGTGGCTCAACAGTAGCATATTTTAAAGTATTAGGAAAACAACCTTCGGCAAATAACAAATTTATTAAGTGCGTTAACACCGGTTCAATTTCTTTAGAACATTCTTTTAAAATGTGTGTTGAATGAAATACCGTCGTAGCCTAAGGCTTTTTTATTTCTAAGCGATAGTATAAGCTTGAGAACTTCGTCAAACCCATAAGGTTCTAAAAATATGCTGCTGCTTCTACTGTCTTTTAGAGAAAAGTTTATTAGTTAATGTCAATCCAATATTTGTTGAACGCTTCCGCTATTCTCTCAGTGTATTTTTTTTTGCACTTTTCTACAATTTCATTTATTATGTTAATTGTTTAAGCATTTTCAGATTCTTGTTTTATTAACTGCCAAGAAGCTTTACAGATATATTTTTTAGTTTTTTTTAATATTTACTTTTGACAGTCACTGATCGGTCAATAAATTTTTAACCGGGAGTATGATTTGTTACTTATACACTTTAGCTTTTTTGATTTAAGTGACATTTTAATTTGGGAAAACATATATATATTTATACTTGAAGCTAATACCTTTTTACGAAAATTGCGCGGATGGATGAGTATGAAATTTCGCACACTTATAGTTTATACAGGATGTCCCGGAACTAGTATTTTAAGCCTTAACGAGGTGATTCCGACCATATTAATAAACAGATATGGGGGTGTAATTTTTTTCCATACAATTTTTTTTATGTTTATTCCAATTATTAATATTGACAACCCTCGTTGGTTTACAGTGTTTCCAAGCACGTTACCTACCTAAATTTGTTTGTGCAAGTACAAATTTATTGGTATACTAAGATAGGTAGGCATGGATACATACTTCTACCAATTTTAAAGCAAGCTTTGCTACACATTTCTTCAATGAAAATTAATGAATTCATAAAATTCGTAGAACATTTGTTGTTCTCCCAAGTGTCGAGAAAACATTTGTCCCGCTGCGGAAAAAGAAACCCCACTTAGACACTCTAGTAGCTCGTCGTATCACGAGTCGTCAAAAATTTGTTACTGTAGGAAAGGTAAATACCTACCTACTGATTATTATGAGATTTGATCTAAAAATGTCAACGTGCCTTCCACCCTCCACCCTCCTGCACGTAACGTATTGAGATTTCGTAGAAAAGGGATTTGATGGCGCAATTCGTTTTCGGGGGTGGCGGTCGGATAAGGAAATAAAGTGAAATCTAGTTTTTGACCTTCTTAGGAGTGATTATTACATTAAAACATTCAGAACCGTACAATTACCCAGTACAGTAACAAGAACGAAATAGACATAAAAAAAATTATCTACCACGCTACCGCAAAAAATAGGAAAGTAATGTTTGGACGTGGGTCTGACAAGGTGGCAGCCCTTGTCGCCTTCATGGATCTGATAGTTAAAGATCTGAGATGTACTCTACCATGCCCGAAGATCAAAGACTTGAGCCTGCTTCTGACAGTTCCCTTGAGAAAATGATCCACGTCGCGAGGACCACATCGTCTGAAGCTCGGCAAAAACGTTGCTATTCCAACGACCATATAAGGGTGGGCGCCGAGCGGAGCCATTCACACGCACCGCTCAATGGGACCATTGAGACGACACGGTTGGTCAGGGTAAACTGAGCCGGGTCCGAGCCGGACCAGGGACTAAGCAACCTAACATTTTAATACTCATTCTAATAGGTATTTATCGTCTAAACAGGGTTTAATCTTTACTGTTTTAGTTTAGTAATAGTACTGTTTAGTTCGAACCAGGGTGTGGGTGGGTACGTACGAATAGGTACTTAATAGTTATCTAATCTTTGAACACTTTCTTAGATAAAAATATGTAAGATTAAGTTGTTTTGAGCTGCATAATTGCTTGGAATTATGGCAAAGACAACCGTGTCAAAATGGTGCGACGTGAACGATATGAGCAAACATTTGGGACGATAAAGCATGGCACAAGTGCAGCACCTATGCATATGCAGCCCGCATGCTAAGGTCGTTAAACCTGTTGATAACAGATAACGCAATCAAGCTACATGCTATAAGTACCTACTTATAGGACGTGTGACCTACCGATATCTTGATAAATACACCCGGAAATTTGATAAGTTGCGTAAATGTTATGGTTCCCTAGACGACGTTGGTACAAGAAAACCTTACAAGGATTTTATTTCGGTCCATTTTATTTCAAGGATTACTAAAATCACTAGAACATCTTGAATAACGCGAAGAACAGGCGTAAACTCACCTGGGCTCAGCCTCAGACGCGTAGATGATAGAAGTTATAATAAGTAGGAACTTGAACAAAAAATAAAGATTATAAAAATATAGGCACTTCATATAAAATTAAGAGATTTTTTTTCAAACGTTCTAATGACGTTCATCAGTTCTAATGAAATTTTTTAGGTTATTACAACGCCAGACTCAAATAACAGCGCGGAACCCTCAAAGAACGAGTGTTAAACACACTTGTCCGAGTTTATTTATAGTGTTTCGTTAAATATTGTGCAAATTGTGCAATTGATAAATGTTTCTAATTCAGATTAAATAGATAGTCCGAAGTAGTAACTCACGAATAATAGGTACTTACGATGAGTAAAAATAGCCATAACAAAGACAACATTTAGACGAGAGGTAGGTTTCCTACCTACCTCTCGTTTATAGAACACCTACTGATTATAGCTAAATCATGTTGATACATTTACGAGGCGACACAAACATTTATGCTAAGATAATGCATTCAGCGAACAACAACATTTCCTCTCAGAGGTTCAACAAGGGTTTCAACTACGCATCCTTAAGTGTATTTTGTAAGACCGCATCCAGACTTCATCTTAACCTATAACCACTTACCACATGTGCTCTGCAAAAAATGTACTAATACCGCCGAGGTCGCATACATTTTTTTTTGCAAACCGTGATACGTGATATATTGCAAAATATACGGAGAGACACACAACAACCAATGTTATCAATTAACGTCTGACAGGCATTTGCTACTCATACAATAAATATTAAGGTCCTCAAAAAGCTCTAATGATAAAGTGCTGTATGTGATGAGTCTTTCATTAATAATCAACTCAGCAAAGCGTCTAGTTTTTCAAGTTACTAACGGTCTATTAGGTTCCAGCTGTCTGCAATTATCTGCTTAAAAGGAAATAACATATTCCTGGAACTAGCGTTCGTTTTACCACTGGTTTTTCTTAGACATCCTCCGTGCGGTAAATAAAAACCTCTGACCACCCATTCAAATGGTTGCCACACAAAGTTTAACCACCACAACAGCGTAGACAAGGGTTCTTTCTACCGTGTTAATGCTAGTGGGCACCACCACCGTGTGGTGGTGGGTGGCAGGATCCCTCCATAAAACGTACTCCGGTAATTTATCAGCTATTCGTAAGCCACGCTATGGTCCAACCCCAGAGACACACGTGGTGCGCTGTGGGAAGGTTACATGTGCACTCATTATGCGTCGACATGACATGTGTGGATGCACACATCTACTGGTTACCCGTTACTCTAGTAAAACTATACAATTGATTTTATGTTGATCCAAAAACGACTAAGCAATCACACCAGCGACTTTTCCCTTGAAAAATCTCTAAACGCTTCTATCCATTTTATTTCGCAAACCGCGTATCCGATAGAAAACTACAAAACTCCAGCGATCTAAGAAAGTAATCTTTGCAAATCCTACGAGCACAAGTACGCGAGAGCAACAAGTCCGGTCAGGGGTCGCAGACATGTCGTGCCTCCCTGTCACTCGTGCAGCGATAGAGCGGAATGGCGATATCCGCTCCGTTAATGATGAAGCATTTCGCTGTGATCGAGCCAATGCTGAGATTTAAACCTCACATGGTTAAACCAATGCAGCACGTCTATAAAAGTAAGTAGTATGAGATCACGGCTACCCACGAAGGAGGCTTTAAACAGACGCATAGCTCCGTCTTGAAGACGAGACTGAAATCTTAGCAGCATCCGAAGCTGTCACCAAATATAATTGATGTAGGTAGATGGAGCATATGGAGCACATCACGCTACGAATGCGTCAACATCAAGAGTTCTAACATATAGACTTGTTTGATGTCAGTCTTCAAGTCTTTTTATATATATAGACAGCTAGCGTTTTGGTAAATACTGTAAGTTATATTGTTGTTCTGAAATAAATAAAATCGAATTCTAATAGGTATATAATATTTCTTTTTCTAAAGAATACAAAACCATACCATGTTCAATAAGTAATTCCACTTCTAATATAACCTTCTGACACTGTAGCCTTTTATAAACGTCAAAAAGTGTATTACACTCGTACATAGATGTTGAGTACTAGTCCATTAAAATGTTACATTTTTTAGGCCTTAGTGTGCATTTGTCAGAGGACGCAATTTTATTTTTTTAATGTGTAGGGGGGGTCAGTAGAAGCTTAAGTTCAAGTTTGTGGGGTCGGCACCCTTGTCCCCCGGCCGCCATCTTGGAAAAGGGGGTGCAAAGGGTTTTCGCGCTGTATCTCGTAAACTAGTTACCTTACAGAAAATTTAATCAAACATAAAATGTAGCAAATTAAATTTCCTACAATTTTATTTCTATTACTTTTTATCGTCAAGTGACCAACAAAAAAGTTATAAACAAAAATAAATGAAAATTTTGTTTGTTTGTTCTAGGTTTTACAGCGCTCCAAACTTAAACGGATTCTCGAATGCTCATAGGGATGCAATAAAAACTAAAAATTAGGCTTACTTTTCTATCTATATTTTTTTTATTCATACAATTTATTATGATCTTAACATTCCTATGCTATTATTGAACTATGTTTGACCCTTTTACCCACCACCTATGAGGTATAACATGGGCAAAGTCAAATTTATAAAAATTTAATGCATTTTTTAATGCATTTTTTGTCACTGTCTTAGCAAATCGTTTGTATCGCAGAGTGTCTAGAGTATCGTCTTTATTTCCGCCATATAAAAAGACGAAAAAACGTTCGCCAACAACACTGAGTAACGATGACTCGACTTTCTCACTCATAAATAATTTAGTTCCACTTGCTAACTCTGGATGCTTCTGCAAAATTTTTATAAATTTGACTTTGCCCATGTTATACCTCATAGGTGGTGGGTAAAAGGGTCAAACATAGTTCAATAATAGCATAGGAATGTTAAGATCATAATAAATTGTATGAATAAAAAAAATATAGATAGAAAAGTAAGCCTAATTTTTAGTTTTTATTGCATCCCTATGAGCATTCGAGAATCCGTTTAAGTTTGGAGCGCTGTAAAACCTAGAACAAACAAACAAAATTTTCATTTATTTTTGTTTATAACTTTTTTGTTGGTCACTTGACGATAAAAAGTAATAGAAATAAAATTGTAGGAAATTTAATTTGCTACATTTTATGTTTGATTAAATTTTCTGTAAGGTAACTAGTTTACGAGATACAGCGCGAAAACCCTTTGCACCCCCTTTTCCAAGATGGCGGCCGGGGGACAAGGGTGCCGACCCCACAAACTTGAACTTAAGCTTCTACTGACCCCCCCTACACATTAAAAAAATAAAATTGCGTCCTCTGACAAATGCATACCCAAATGTAACTTTTCAATGGACTATACATAGATGGCTCGACATTTATGTCAATGACATAAGGTACAAAATGCAACGAGTCATATGGAATACACTAAATAAATAAATAAATAAATAAATAATCCCGGACATTTCACATAACACAAGCTCTGCTTACTTTGGGGCCAAATGATGTTGCATTTGGCCCCAAAGTAAGCAGAGCTTGTGTTATGGGTACCACATGACTGATATACTACTTATATTTTTTTTTGTAAATACATACATATTATACATACAAATACCCAGACCCGAGACAAATACTTGCAGATCATACAAACATTTTTCCCGCGGCGGGAATCGAACCCGCAACCTTCTGCGTCTCAGCCAGACCTTAGCCCACTGCACCACAGAGGTTGCCACTATTGTATTAGATTGGATATGTTGACATCTCTTTACCAAATCGTACTTTTATATGTACGTTTATAGTTTTCAACATATTTGAATACCAAATTACCAATAGATTGAGGAGGGTAACTAAAAAGCGTAAATAACTTTAGCGTACCAAACAAGAGCAACCTTGTGCAAAACGCATTAGTGCTTTGTAATATAACTTTGTGCACTAGGTAGTGACACCAACGCCAACGGGACATCATCAATCAAAACTATGGCAAAGACATAATGCAGGGGATGTCCGGTCGTTACTCGAACATTTCACGATTAATGGTTGAAGTCGTAAAACCATATTTTGTACTAGATGTAACGCGCCACGTCTGAAACATTTCACTTCTTAGTGGAGTGAAAGGAGCGGATCATTATCATAACTAACTGCAGAAAGGACGTGCGGATTTTTTATATCTTTACCTAAAACTTGTGCTTATGTACCTAACAAAATATTTTGAACGAGCTGCTGCTTGGCTTCGCACGCGTGGCACCTACATAAAACGTAGCATTTATTCTTCCCCAACAATAGGTATATCTTCTTACTGAATTTCAACAAGATCCGTCCAGCCATTTAGCCATGAAAAGGTAACAAACAAATAAACTTTTTAATGTATAATATTGCAATGGATAAGTAGATAAGTACTATAATCAGCCAAGACTGGGACGTACGTAAAGAATTAGAAGATACCTACCTTTGCCCAAAAATAATATTAATAATAATGCCGGACATTTCACACAACATCGTCTGGCTCCAAAGTAAGCAGAGCTTGTGTTATGGGTACCACATTACTGACTTATATACATACATAGAAACACCCAGACCCGAGACAAATACATGTAGATTGGTCCTGCGGCGGAAATCGAACCCGCAACCAATATCCACAGAATTTAAATTTGTAAAATTAGTAAATGTTTTACCTACTAAGTAAATATCTAAACATATTCCCTGTGTTTATATAATATGCTCATCGTAATATACCTACATAAAGCCATTTAGTATCTAATAGCTGATAGCTGAAAGTGAAATCCTGTGAGAAATCAGTAAACTTTAATGAAGTCGTTATCGGAATGCTTGCGTAAGGATCGCCACAGACAACCTAACGAAGCGGTATCTATGTGTACAACGTTATGGCCATCATTCTTCTTCTTAGTTAATGGCAGTGTCATAATGATGTCAATTTTGGCAATTAAGGTTTTACAAACAAACAGTCACAAAGTCGTATATTGTTCGTTATTAGCTATTAATATTATTCGTTATTATTATATTATCAAATGATGACTATTTATATTAAACTAGCTATCCCGTTCGCGACTTCTTCCGCGCGTTTTAAAATATATATATCCAATTGTAAATCTAAACCATTCTCGAATCCACTGAACACACACAAAAAAATCATCAAAATCGGTCCCGCCGTTTAGGAGGAGTTTAATTACAAACACACGCATAGAATATTTGTATAGGTATATCCATATCAATACTAATATAATAAATGCGAAAGTGTCTCTGTCTGTCTGTTTGTTACGTTTTCACGGCTAAACGGCTGAACGGATCTTGATGAAATTTAGCAAGAAGATGTATTGCATTCGGGGGAAGAACATAGGCTACGTTTTGTCTCAAAATACAACCTTGAAGGGGGTAAAATAGGGGATGAAAGTTTGTTTAGGCAACTCATATTTCTTTAAGTTAGGGATCTGAAATATTTTTAAGTTTTTGGTAAGAAATCCTTACTAATCCCTACAAATATTAAAAATGTGAATGTAAGTTTGATGTTACGCTTTCACGCGAAAACTACATAACCTTCGATCACATGTACATAACCGATCATCATGAAACTTTGTACCTACACATATTCTTGGAGGTACTAGAAGTAGCATAGGATACTTTTTAAGAAAAAAAAAAAATATTTTTTACGAAAGATAAAAAAATCTTTGTCAAAAAATCTCTACTTTTATGTAGGTAGGTACCACGCGTGCGAAGCCGCGGGCAGCAGCTAGTTTTTTATAAATGCGAAAGTAACTCTGTCTGTCTGTTACGTTTTCACGCCTAAACCGCTGATCCGATTTTGATGAATTTTGGAATAGATATAGCTGGGATCTTGGAGAAGGACATAGGCTAATTTTTGCGGAGGTACCACGCGTGCAAAGCCGCGGGCAGCAGCTTGTTATTAATAATTAGGTATTTATAGGATTATTTTTACTCGAACCACAAAAAATCCAAATTTTTATTCTAAATCCAATTATTCACACCCGCATCATTAACGCTTTATTTTAATTAAATCATCAAAATTACAAATAAAACCCGAAATAACTCGAGACATAAATAATATAAGAGCGTTCGAGCGATATTATAATGTTTGCTCACACGCAAGACGCAACACGGCCAAACATAATCTTATGAGTATCATTTACACAATGTATGTTGTTAAACTGTCAGGTTGTCTGACAAACCTGTGACAGCGTACCCAGAAAACAGAAATACCCAGATCTGCTTGCGCTTTGCGAGGAAGCTGACAAATGACTGCCTGCCAGCCAGCTAGCTCAAACCTTCAAGAACAAAGACTTAAAAGGTGTTAAACGCCCTGAATCCTGTCACCAAATTGGCAATTTCCAGTGACCTAACGCTAGATGTCCTAAAAAGAACTATCGCAACATACGAACGTAATTGAATAACTGTTTTGACAGTGTGAGATTGAATTAGTCCCGGTGTGATGCTGGGCGGGCGGGCATTGACTGACCTCATTCGAGGGCGGGAACCCTGACCTCGCCCGCGACGCGCTACATGACACTGATCAACCTGGGTAACACTGATAAACCTGCTCTACTCATATTCATATATCATCTGAATAGTCCGATTTGGGAAATACCACATTTAAAGGAAGTTTTCAACTCATACTCAAAAAATTGAAATATTTGGAAATCCTCTAAAAATCCTGATGCAACTGGGGATCTAGAGAACTGAAACCGTTTAGGATTTGAGTCGGATTCATAGGTATTTCATTATTATAGGTTTATGCAAAGATTAACTTCTAAGGAAGATCTGGTTTTTCATTTAAAACTTTATATCTCATATCACCCAAGTTACAAGTCGAAACAATCTCTCTGGTCTCTCTTTCGCACCTTCTGGATTTAAATAATGAGTTTCAAGAAGCCGATGGGTAATGAAAGTGATTTTATTACGCGATTTTTTTATTTTATTACTTTAACCAATGATGATGATGATGATAGCCTAGATAGAAAAACCTGCAATTAATGTAGTTTGATGATTACCTGCTGCATCTTATCAAAGTCGAGCGCGGGTCGGTGGCGGCGCGGGGCGGCCAGCGGCGCGCGGCGGCGGCGTGGCGACGCCGGCGTCCCTCCTGCCACCGCCCCCGCCCCCGCCCCCGCGCCTCCTGCAGCCCCGGGGGCTCCGCGCCGCGGCTTCAGCGCCTCCAGCGGCGGAGACGTGCGGAACCGGACTGGTGTCTCTACCTGGAACATAATAGCAGAACCCATCACCACTGGGCTCTTTATCCGTTATCTCCAGCGCTTGCGGATTCGATCAGAAAACAGGTGCCGGAATATTGACAACGAGGGATGTCTATAAGCAATCGAGTTGCTGAATAAGCGTAAAGCCGACAAACCGAATCAGGAGTGCAATATAAATAAAGCTGAATGTTACCTAGAAACCTGCTCTGCTAAAGTATGGGTGATCTGAGCTGATCATGTTCGCCGCATGAAGAACGAATTGTAAGCACCGGATCCATTGGATAAAAGGAATACGCAGGCTGATAATAAATAACCCTTAGCAAATTGACCGTTGTACGAATGTAAGTTAAGGACGCATGAGATGACAGCTACACGGCATACCTTGGTATCATCGTCGTCCGATGACGGTGGCCTGGCCTCCCTGTCGTAGTTGGTGGGCCACTTGCGCTTCTCGGGCGCGGCGGGCGGGGGCGAGGAGGCACCGCGCCGCCGCGACTCGCACGCCGCGCCCGGCCCGCTCGGCGCGCCGTTTATCACCTGATCACACACATGACCTATGATACTATGCGATGTGGCGAGCTTTGTACAAGTGGACGAGTACTTTGGTTGGAATTGAGGTGAGTGAGGGTAGCTGAATATTTTTATTGAGGACGTTGCGTATAATCAGATGCGGTTACGGAAGGATGCTGTTTTATTGTATAGTATTTAGACGCCATCGTGAAATTGAAAGCGTGGATGGACAGATATCTGGATAGTTTTCAATTTTAACGTGTAGCCTGAAAGGATCACTTTATGAACTATTATTATAAGATTACATTACATTACACACATACACACACACACACACACACACACACACACACACACACACACACACACACACACATACACACACACGCACACACACATATATACACACTCGCAGACATACTTAACAGTTTTATTTTATTCTCTTTAATTTGTTTATATCATCATACTTACCTACATTTGAGTGCTTATTATTAATATGTACTTACCGCACAAGCTTTGTTAACTTATCTAGAATTTCTCTAGCTTAATTGCACCTATATTGAGGGTGGGCGCTGATACCTATCATACAGGATTTTTATTATCTTAGTTTAGGTGTCAGTTGTATCACATTATGTACCTTGTAACTTCCTTAGGTTAAGAAATTATGTATATCTCTAACTTGTACTTATTGTTAGCTAAGGTGCTCAATAAAACAATAAAAACAATGAACATTTCTACGCTTGTTCCCCGCGATCGATATACATATACTAATAGAAGACACTACGGTTCGGTTTTATTGAGAAAAATACTTCTTGCTCACAAGCGAAACGTCGATGTACAGCATGCGTGCCACCTTTAAATGATGATTAAATATGATTATGATTATCGTGTGTCACAAACCTCAGACATCAAAAACTGTACTGTGCTGTAGGTAAATTACAACTGTATCTCAAACTGCGGCTCAAGGAAACGGACCTAAAGGGAAGTCAAGACGAGGGAAGAAACGTTAAGAGACGTTGAATATTTCACAGTTTAATTGCAGATAGAGTTGTCTTGTAACTTGCAAGTTAGATGTCCGGATTTATCAACCAACACTTCTTTCAATTCGAAAAGGTAGATCTAATGACTGAAATTCAGGAGGTTTTGTTTTGTCCAATGTCTAAACGGACTGACAACTTCGACAGATAGTTATTATAGAAATAGAAATAGTATAGATTATAATTTATATTGAAATATGTCATTCTGCGATCTAACTAAACAGTGACACGCCGAAACAATATACATGGGTAAAACTGAGATGGATACAGTTTGATTGATAGTGGTACAAAATAAAGGAAGCTTACTAGCCAACAGTAGGCGTTTCGGGGCTGAAAACAAACCTATGCCTACAAAAAAAAATGTATAACCAAAAACGAGGAACTTATTAATTATTACATAGCTTCATTTTTAGTTGAGTCACAGGTATATACAGGTATCACAGGTATAGCTATTGGAAACGATGGCATAAGTCGGAACATGATAGTCCCCATACTCGACCAAATAGTCCACGTGATCTGTCACATCCTCAATTCCTCTACCTCCACTGGAGTATTCCCTTTTTACTGGAAAGAAGCACAGGTTATTCCTCTTCCAACAAAATCCAACCCGGCTTCATTCTCATAGTTCCGTCCAATTTCCATTCTTCCCTTCCTATCCAAAGTCCTAGAACGCTTGTACATCAGCAAATCCGTATTTTCCTATCCAGAAACAATCTTCTTAATCCCTTCCAATCCGGTTTCCGTTTTGGTTACAGTACTGTTTCAGCATTCAATAAGATAACTGATGTTATACGTGATGGCATGGATAATGAGAAAGTAACTGTACTGTCTTTACTAGATTTCAGCATTGCTTTCAAAAATGTTGACTATGGCATTCTCCTAAGTATACTCCGCTCTCTTAACATATCTCCAACAGTGGTTGAATGGTTTCGTAGTCAGGTAACTACGGGCGCCGGCAACGGATACGGATAAAATACGGATTGATGACTCAATCTATAAACTCAATCTCCCAACATTTAACGTCATCGTACCATCTCTAAGTAGACGATCTACAAATCTACACGCAGTCTCCTGTTGCGTTGTTGCCTGGTGCTTCAATTATTAATCGAGACCTTAATCGTATTTTAGATTGGATAGAGCTTACGGTCTTAAGAACGTCATTGGGGGTTCGCGAATGGTGTCTAGAATTGACTGGTCTAGCTTTCCACAAATTCTTTTTGATGGCGTCCACATACCTACAGCAAAGTGAGACGGTATAAAATTTAGGTGTTCTTATGGACAAAAACCTGTCATGGTAACCAAGGTCAAGGTCATGGTAAGGTGACAAGGAAACTGTAGTCAGTCATTCGGACTCTGCGCAACTTCCATCCAATTCCCACTAAAATTTCACATGCACAGACACTCCTTCTCCCAATACTTGACTATGATGATGCCTCCTATCTAGACCTAACTAAACAGCAACTTGACAAGCTTGACCGCCTTCAAAATCTTTCCATTAGATTTATTTTTGTCTTGCGCAAGTACGAATACGCACTTTCTGAATTTACTATATACCTAATATCCTTTTTAATCCCACGACACCCGGATATCAAAGACCGATTACAATTTCTACACCTCTCCCACTCTCAATTCTTGCTCTCCTCTGACACTCTTCTACTCGCAATAGCTGTCCACACGTACAGATATTGATATTGCTCATACTATGCTAATTCCTTTAAAGTACAAGCTGTTAACTATGGAACAAGCTGTAAACTTCCATAGTTCCACAGTTTATTAGACGGGCTAAATCACATGAATGTTTTAAAGCTAGGTCAGGGAACACTTTTTGTCCCGTCGTTAACTGTTGCTTGATTCTTTATGTAATTTTGGATTTTGAAAAGATTGAAAATTATAAAAAAAAATTAATAAAAATAATTTGGTATTTTTATGTATGTATTGGTATATTTAGTTTATCTTATTAAGTTGTATTTAATATATTGTAATGTATGTATGTAATTATATATTTTTGTATTAGTATCGACGTGTGTATCTTTTTATTATCCTGTAAATTTATTATAAATCACTTATTATTATTATCATCACCCCTTTTCAGATACATTTAGTTCTATCCATTAGTTAAAATAAGTACCGATGGTCCCCACACCAGGCTATGCCTGTATTGTGGGGGACATAATTCAACGATTACAATGTATGTGTGGTGCATACTTGTGAATTTAAAGAAAATTTTGTTCAAACAAATGCGGAAATGTTCTGGCGCGCTCCACTCTTTTGTGTGCGTGTGTGTGTGTGTGTGTGTGTGTGTGTGAGAGGATGTGTGTTTGTGTGGGAGAGAGGATGTGTGTTTGAGTGTGAGTTTGTGTGATTTTGTGTATGCGTATGGTGCTCGTGGTATACAGTCTCTTAAGAGTCTGAATACCACGGCGCGTATATGTGTGTTAGTGACTAATATGGATTGTATGTATATTTTGAAAGCGAGAGTGCGCAGAGAGAGAGTCTGTGTTGAGAAGTCGTTGTGAAACGGCTTTTAGTAAGTCTTCGGATTGGCTGTAGGTTAGAGAAAGAATAATATCCTTTGGCCGACGTTTTGTTAAAACGTCCGGCTTTTTGGAGCCCAGTCCTGCTAACTTTTCATTGGCATCTCTGAATGCGGCTTAAGAGAGTCGTTTGCACCAAAAAACACCCTACGAGTGTAATAGCAGGGCCGGCCACTCGTTTATAATGGATGAAACCTCCAGAACCTCCAAAAAATTTTTTTTTTAAAAGATGCTTACTTCCTAACTAGAAAGCTATGGAGAGTGGAGACGTCTACTAACCTGGCTATTACAACCGTGAGCATATTTATTTTCTTTCTTTATTTTCGACGCAACAAATATTTTCCCAAGGCCGGGTTATTTTCCTCGGTCTATTTATCCAACGGCTGTCTATGGCTTTGGAAAATCCCTGCGAACGAATCAATGCCATGCAAACGATGGCGAATGACACCCGATGGGATCACTTCGATTGGAAAGCACAAAAAGCCCGGGTCTCAAAGGCCAGTGATAGGATTAGCGGATAGTTTCGGAGGATGTGTTATCTGATCCGAGGGATCGGGTAGGATATCTAGATTGGATGGGAGGATGTCCGTATCCGTGCCATCTTTCAAGGCTGGACAACGTATCCGTTTTAATGGCGACTACGTCTTACTGACAGATAATACAGGAAACGATTGATGAGGGAGTTAGTCAAGAATTCAAGATCCACATTCAGCTAATTTGCTATCGGGGACAGAAGTATTTTTTTAAGATAAGTCTAGCTATTATCTTATTTCATAATATATACTTTATTATCTACGCTCCTCAGCTTAGCTCTGGAAGAGTATTGTTTCACACTTCGCCACTTCACAAAGCGATCATTCGCCGTCAATTTGATAATGTCGTTACAAAATCACATCTATTTGCAACCCATAATTTAAACCCCTTTTAATTTACTATTGACGGTTAGTTATGTAAAAATAGAAGCCAACAAATTTGTATTGGAAGAAAATGTTAATAAAATATAAGAGCCGCCGTTTAATATGATAGGTAAGTACATAAAGACCTAAAAAGAAAAGCAATCAAATGTAACCTTTAAACAAAGCATCACAAACTTTTTTTCTTTATTTTGTCTAGTTTTACTCAAAAAGGAGGTTTTTTAAAAGTTAACGTTTGTTATCTTCGACGAGTTTTTGTAAAATATTGCTTGGAGGACTTAATATATGACATGCCAGAACATGAACAATGAACAGAACATGTAACTACACTTAAGTGCTGTCAGACGACGTTTTTCCTTCGCTAGAAAGCTGTTTCCGTTTCCTTTTTGCAATTAAAAAAGAGCGGAGACAAAAGAATTCGTAAATTGAAGCCAGGCGAAAGATAAACAAATGTTATGCAAGCTGCAGACGCAAAAATGAATAAAACGTGGATTGTTTTGTCTTTTTGGTGGAAAGCGAGTGAGACAGCGACGAGCCGACAACTCAAGAAGAATGTGACAACAGGGTTGCAGCTAGACCGAGAGACACTCGAACCGCCGCCGCCAGAACAAATCATTAATTATGAATATGAACCCCTGGCTTTATTGAAATAAGAGATTTAGGAAATTTACTTAAGTGCTGAATAAGTGTGGGAACACGTAGTCAGTACTGCTACAATGTTAGAGGTAGATCCAGTACAAATTTAATTAGAAAAAATGCCCTGAAATCAACCATAATTTTCTTTAACAAGGTTTCAAGTTTTCAATCACACGTTTTGATCGAAGGTAATAAATTCAAGAGGCAGCTTTTATATAAGCGGTATAGGTATAACAAAGAAAGATGATGAATAATCAAAAATAATGTATTGATCTAATACGAGTACGACATTGAAACCCCATATCGTTCTTGGTAGGGGTTTTGGTTAATGATTCGGTTAGGCAATCCTGGCAACGGACCTGTGAGCACGAGTGCAATGCGACTGTCTACTGCTAACGGCTGGAGTACCTGCAGAAAGCATTCCAAAAAAGCTATGAAAAAACCTTTCAAACCTTTTTGTTGTCTACATTACGGGATGAAATCTTAATGCAGGGAAAATCCCTTAGCTGTTGAAGAGGAACAACGAACACAAAAACGGCATGTAGTGAGAAAGGAAGATGGTGAGCGAAGCAAGCCGTGAATAAGAAAGCAGCGGAGCTCAAAACATTTGGAATTATTTGTAATTTCTTAGGCAATGGATAAATAAATATCTAAAACTTCTAAAAAAATTCTCAGTGGTAACTTGGTTGATTTGGTTTTGTGTGTTTGTTTGCTCGACGATGAATTTCGAATAATTGATCCGATAAACAATTGAAATTATGCATATCAACAGAATACAATTGAGAAATAAGCAAAGTAATAATTGTATTGAACCAAATTGGACAAGGGGTGGTTAAGATATAGGGTTGAAAAGGGAGGAAAATAAAAAATAAAAGTTATTTTAGTGTATCTTAAGAAAGTTCTTTGTTTGATCATTCCAAAACATTTTTTATTTTTATTCTAAGAATTTGAGTTGAGAATTTGAGTGAAACTATTTTAACTCGATAAAGTTAATTTATTTTGATTAGCTTTTTGAAATACATCAGTTTCAGAAGTTTCTTTGTTTAGATTAAAACATTGTACATAAAGTATATAAGTAGATAGGTATGTTATGCTGACAACGAGATGATCTGATAATGGCTCAGGGTGCGGTTTAAAGTGAATTTCTCAATAAAATTAAGCGGAAACCTGGTGAAACTTGGCGAGCTGATCTTATGATGGAGTCAGGATCTGTACCATGGATTTTTTTAGTGAATAAGAGCAGGTAATATGTTTAGGCTCAATGGAATCAGCCCGCGCATACCAAATGAAAGCATTAATTTATGAATACTTTATGTACGTACTTACAAACAATTTTTCGAATGACCCGGTACGGACAGCGCGAGATCTCATTTCTCATGGGGCGAACTACCAGTTACAAAGGCATAGCTCTTTTTAGTTGACTTAACAAACATGGTGAACTACAATACACACGGTACGTTACTACAAGTACCATCATCTATTCAACTGCCTACTTTGCAGTCTGAACTAGTCTGAAGCACGGCTCAGAGCGACGGCTTAAACGTTGCACTCATACGCTCGGTCACCACGGTGCAGTGACTACAGGACGAGTCAATGAGGGATTTGAATATGAGGGTGTATCTCTCCTTCGCCAAACATATCAAATTACTAACCAAATACTTCGGTATAAACACCTTAATGAGAGTATGAAATAATGCATAACTGTTGAAATACAACTCCAAAGTTTAAACTGTGGGTACTGTTGCAGTAAACGCTGCGAGCGTAGCATTGCGAGACCACATAGAAGTTAGACACAGTAGAGTAATAATAATCTTAGTAATTTAGCTAACTTGCACAAACAGCTTCATTCATTCTCTAACGTCAAAAGTTCTCAGAACATTTAGGGTACCTACTTGAATTATCTTTGAAAAATGTAATATTTATTTAGTAGGTAATTCGTTTAAATGATGCTAGTAATAGGTCTACTTAAACTGAAATTCAGATATATGTTCCAATGGAAATCAGTCTACATAAGCGACAGTACCTTACCTAGCTACTCATAAATTGTAAATAAGTAAGTGTCCTTATGAGAAGCAAACAAAGCATAATACCTACACTTAAATTGTTCTGAACAAACTAACCATTCCAAATATGTAGTAATATCAAACCGTCAAATGAAAGAAATGATTAGACGTAGCAACTGAAGTGGGCATAAAGACAAAGGTAATAGGGCAGGGGGAAGCACACTGCAATTGGAGGCATATGGCACGGGGTGGCGGTGGCGGTGGCGGCGGCAGGTGCTTACCAATTACGATATTAGCTATTCTCGATAGCCTGAAATAGTCAGTCCTTTCGTTCCTGCTACGACAGGGTCAGCTTCAAATTATATGAAAGTATTATATTAGAATAATAAATCTTAGGCCTATCTTTTTATTTATCTACAGAGACTCCTATTTCTGAGATCTACAGTAAAGGATAAGAATTGTTTATATATTATTTTTTCCAAAACCATAATAAGTAATAATTCGTTGGGTGTCTAACCTACCTTAAGTGGGAAAGTATACTGAACTCGATACAACATCAGCAACATAACCTACCTTTTCAATATTTTTTTCACCCAGAATGATATCTCAAATACTTTAATATATTAATAAACCTACTATGAAAAGCGAGGTCATTGTGTTAAATATAATCTTTCTTAAATATAATTTGAAAGGTCTAAATAATTAGAGCTCTGAACTGAGGTGTCTACTGATAAACAGTAAATGGCGTATTTTTTCTAAGAACTTTATTCCTTTGTTACCTTTGAACATTCCTTTGAACAACATATTGTGTGAGCTGATAGCAGGTCAAGAATCCCTTAAACCATCCCTGGTTTCCCTAAGTGCCGCGTAAGTTTCCCTAGTACTAATGTACTAATGCCACATTTCCATTCGCAGCCCTCGCCAACGCCCAGCGATATGTTTAATGTACTAGAAGATCACACGCGGCTTTGTTCGCTTGAAGTACGAGTATTTATAGGAATGTACCTCCGCTGTAATCTCATTGTTCTTAAACGGCATTTTTTTGTATGTTAAGACACGCCTTTGCTTCTAGAACATTCTGCTTAGCTAAGCTGTTCGGTCAGTCAGTGATGTAACAGTTTTGTATTCGTTCGTGTTCGTACATTTTAGCAGTGGCTGTGTGTTGTTGCTCACCATAACAATTATTCACATCCATTGAGATTCAGTTTCAGTCAGGAATATCCAAGAATCAGAAATTCATAAACCAAGAACAGTTTTAAATGCATAATAGCATTAGCCTATATTATTTGGCCGAGCTACAAACTTAATGCAAGTTTGCGAGGCGTGTTCGATGTACAATGTAGTTTTGAGTATCACACTAATACTAAATAATAAAATAAAATATGAAAGTTTGGATGTATTATTATTGTTCACTCAATCACGTCGTAATCGATTTAGTATACAGATGACTTGGAATTAGACATAGGATACTTATAATCTCGGTCTTTATGGTAATGAAATGGGAACACAAATTTTGCGAACGAAATCTTGAGATGGTCCCCTAGTATTAAAATAAATGACTATAATCGAATATCTCACGGTGTATCTCACAGTTTAACATGATCTGGAAAACCGGGACTATCACTTGGTATAGGAATACTTAACTACTTAATGTATATGAGATATGCATAAAAACATCCTAAATCCATTTAGTATAAAAAAAAGGTAAACAAACAAGCCATAATAAGATTAGACAATCTTAATTAATGTATGACATGACATGTGTCTTTGATCTCCACGATTCCTAAATTACGAATATTTTAGTCACAATTTGACATTTAAGTAATTGAGTCGGCACTTTACTAAGCTCTTAGTTGAATGGCTCCTAAGAAATTAGGGCAATTCTTCTCTCGTCACTTAATCTTCATAAAAGGAAATACTGGTAGTAGCACAGATTACCAGACGGTTAATGGTAGTGGAAATTAAGATTAATATACCGAGGACATGTTCCAAAACATTAAAAGACTAGCTCTATAGAATTTCTTTCAAAAAATACTATAACAATGACTTTCTATTAAATTATATCTACCAACATATTTTTGTTATTAAATTACATACATAAAAAATTCAAACTTTAAACCATTGTACCTCGTATACGTCATGCGACTTTTTATGGCAGTTTTACCAAAAGAGAATTTGGACAAGATTTTCTTTGCTGACTTATTGTTGCTTGATCACCTAAGTACTAGACCTACAGAATACTTATTAGTACTACAAGTAGCGAAAACGGATTCCGTGAAGTTTTTTAAACTTACACGATCAGAACACATTATTATAAATACTTACGGGTATTTATCGCGTTTATTTACCTATTTTTCCCGACGTTTCGACAGGTTTACACTCTGTCGTGGTCACGGGATGACGAGAGTCATCCCGTGACCACGACAGAGTGGATTCCGTGAAAACATTTATATAAAAAGCACCTCTTGCTGTAACGCAATAACGTATTACATTACATTACAGGCTTTGATTGTTATGAATTTTATCGAATGCCTTTTGGATTTTATAAAGCACTCGGTTGAAAAACATTCAATTCATAAATTGCAATGATACCTACTTTTGGAAGTCATGTTTTGATATCCGATGGCAGCCTGGCCTAGGCAACAAATAGTCTATGCGTGAGATCTAGATGCGAGTCTAACGCCAGATTAAACTCAGAACGAATTAAAATAGTAATGGCGGCGCGATGGCAAATTGGACACCGACTCTTTTAATTAACGGATCGTTTTATTTTGTTTGTTTCAAATGTTGTTTCGATGGGCTTTCGTTCTAATACTTCTAAGCTGTAAGTTTATTACAAAATGTAATGAAGGTAATGTATCGAATAAGGTGAACTAATTTTTAAAAGATGAAAATGCTTTAATCTAACATTTTTATTTTCACTTTTTTGAGAATATTCTAACAAAGCATGCAACACGTTATTGTTCAAAAAACATGGTGGTTGCTCTGATATTTCTAATATTAGTGGTTAATTACCTCTAATTCTTCCTCCGAGGAGTGGTGGTCGTACAGATGGTCGGGCTCGGGATCGGGCAGCAGCCGCGGTGGTGTCGGCGCACACGCGCAGGCCTCGCCACCCATGCCTGTCGACAAGTTACCATCTATTCTATTTGTATCGAAGAAACATCACGTTATTATAGCCAAGCTCATAATCATCACATATATACCATTAGGTAATAATTTTACAACAATGTTTAGTAACAACCTAGACAACATTCCATGTTTTGACGATATAATAGTTGTAGCCTGAAACTATAATTAATAGAATAAAAATAAAATGCCTATTTTAGTTGTTTGTTTTCAGAAAACGTATTGTTAAGTATGTTATTCAAAATGCACTAATTGAAAATGTGGTTGATAGGAAGAAGGATAACAATGTTTATATATACTTATTAGCAATAATCGTGGTTGACCTAATTATTTTTAAATATTGTAGGTATCATGTGTACGCCATTTTGTATTTACCTGAATTATGTTGAAAACAAAGTTGTAGTTATAATATTGAAGGTTACTTGATGTTTATTCGCTCTGACCTTTTTTAGGTTAAATCAATCCTAAACACATCGGATCTTAGTGCTGAACTATTATGGGAAGCTGATTTATTTTCGCCTTAACAAACAACTTAATATCTTAGCTACAGGCAAGACTGCAAGGTTCCTGGAAACTGTTTTGATTACTGTTTCTGTTGACAATATTCTGATGAATAATTATAACTTAGGTATACAAAATCTTAGCTTCAGAAACATATTTGGAACCTCTCATTATAAGGAAATATAAATAGCATAATATACAAAATACAAATAGTAGATTATTTCTGTACTCAGATCTTTATCCCATCTAATCAGGATATAAAATCTAAAATTGTTCTACGACCAAAACATTGCAAGTTAATATTTGCTTGGAACCGGTCCGACGAGTTATGCTAAAGAACACAAACACGGTGTAATATCAAAACGATGGAAATGAGGATCACATGTTTTATGCGAGCCTTAAAGTAGTTAATACGCTCAAGTAAATTAAACAGATGGTTCTTGTTATAGAAGATTTGGAGATCTTCATATAGGCTTTTGGCTATTTAAGAGACTTTGAAGTATATTGTACTCATAATTATTTCACTCAAGGTCAATATTAATTTTACAAAACTCGGGACCGCATCAGAACCAGTTTTAAGCGCAAGGCAGATCAAAACCATAACAGTTAACATTTTTGTGCGATCTAAATACCGATTCCGGCTCACACGGGCAGAGTTAGCCCGCCAACAGGGTACATTTAAAAATAACGATAAAAATCGTTACCACGGATTATTTCCATCCGGGGTAGGACAAATTAAAATAGAAGTTGGCCACCGCGGTTACACTAGCTCGCGCGCCAGTAGGGACTCGCTGCGCTACCTATTCAGACACCACACTACATCTAGATGTATCTACAAATACCGAAGTAGATGCAGAATGTAGAACAGTTGGTACTATTTTTAGTCTGTTCTGTCTGTTCTATGTAAATGCAAAACTATTGAGGGTTGATACAATGTAGCTTGTAGCAATGTAGCAATGTAGCGGATGAAACGGAAACCTAAAGGACCTTTGTGAAGTCATCGGCCTAAAGCTCCGTTTTCGCATAAACGGATACATTACCTAGAAATTCTGAATCGATCGTGTGTCAATACTCAATACCTGTCAGGTCCAGAAGCAGCACAAAAGATAAGGCTCGGTACACATCGACAGAGGGCAACAAACATACAACATGTCCTACAATAGAGCTCCTCGTGAATAATTGAAATGCCTTGACTTGACTCGCCTGACGCACCGCTCTCGCTCCGATGTTATCTCACATCTCCAAACGGGTTTGCTCCTGGCTGTTCTCCGTCCAGTCTTATTGTACACGAGGAAGGTCGGGATTCCCGTGACAGATGTAGCAAGACTGTGCGGCGTATCGTGGGGAGGGTCAGATCAAGATTCAATGCGCCGTTGACGCGGGCAAGTCACGAAACGTCAAACCGCCGGGCGATGCCCATAATTTGCGAGGTCGCATAGACTGAGTCCGGTCCTGCTTTTTCGCGTCGGCATCAAGCATGCGAGGCACACGCGTATTGTCTTCAGTAATCACGACCGCATCCAGTGCTCCGTCCACCCATACATGCTACCTTGTTTGAATTATATATAAGTAAGTAAGAAGGTTTTAATTACCGATCGCGCAGTTTGAAGTTTTTTTACTTACAAAAAAATATTATATTAATAATATAGTCATATCAGAAAAATTCAACGAACCGTCGAACCACGGACGGAAATGTGACGGTAAACACTTTGTATCTCCAAACTTAATTCGAAACAAAGTTGCAATATACAAACTAGAAAGAAATAAGGCTTGAAATATAAATAGACTTCGACGAAAATCTCTATGATATCGGCAATAACAATTCACATTTCAATTGTATAAAACATATAGGTACCAAGTAGGTACATAGGTAGATTAAACACACCGTAGATTAAAGAAATAGTTAGGTACCTAAATAAGTACATGCATAAGGTGAACATTTACAGAAAGAATATTAAGTGTCGACTCGCATTACATTGTAAATCTGATCCTGTGGTCAAATTCGTAATGGTCACCCGTTTCAATGCAAATGTGGCCGAGAACATGTCTGTATAGAGCTTAGATACTGAAACATACAAGATTTTCACCTTTATGACTTTGAGATAAGAGTTAAACGAGTAGAAACTTTGTGGTTTAGTGGATCTGTGCGCGTGGGCAAGAGCGTCGCAGTCTTATGCCGTATTCAAGCTGTTTGCAAGTAATGTAAGTAAGGATGACTGTGTGAGGGTATATTGTGTATACTACACACTTGAACTTCAGACATGTACAGACAGGTCTCAACTAACGAATAACCATCAAGGCTTCAACGTTACAAATCATTGTAACATTTTGAATACAGAATTTAAATCTCAATGAGCGTTTAATTATGACTCTATACATAATGTACACAAAGAGACCAAAAATAAGACGAATTGAAGTAAATAGTGAGTGTGTTAGGAATTGTAACCCGTGGGCCAAGCGAAGTCAAGTTCAAGGAAAGGGTCAGAGTGAATCACCGTTCCTTCAAGCATGGTACGAGTACAATACAAGTACCTACTTACCGATCTGTTACTCAAGGAATTTTAAATTTAGATTCTATTTATTAAAATACGTCAAGTAGGCAAGTAGTTACTAGTTAAAAGGGGATAATTTGCAACAAGTTGGGAAATCTAATAAATTGTTTAGACATTTTTGAATATATTATGTAAATGTGTTCCGATCATAACAATTCGCACGTGCTCGACATACAAAACGAATATGTTTACATTTAATTTAATATTAATATAACAATCTGAATATAAATGAAAGATCAGACCGTTGGAGAGATTCGTAAATCTAATTTCTTTGTCAATTGAGAATAAATAAAATATCTAAAGTCAGTTTCGGATTTCAACTGAAATATAATTCGTGTTTTTCGCTTGAATTGTTGCCATGACTCTAGTCTAGTCATTAAAAAAAATGTTACTTGACTAAGTAGCTTTGAGTAGATATACTGGGATGATGGCAATCAATAATTTGAATACAATAACACAATAGCTCGCCAACATAATAGTTAGGTTGACAATCCTCGAGCCTGGTCGATAGCATACAAAATGCCGTTCTAAGTCTCAATGCTGTTATTATTGCGATTTAGGCACACACGTCCAAGGTTGGAGCGTAGCCAATTTGCCACGACCGACGACTTCGCCAATCGTACACGCTCGCGATAATGTTATAGTTTTAGTTTTAGTCCTGCTCAGCTCTTGAGGTTTATGATTCTTCATGCTCAAAATCCACACGCCTTTTCTGTGTTTTGATTTATATTTCTTTGTTATCTTTGTTTATTTGGATCCAAAACTGCATTGTTACATAAAAGTATAGTCTGTATGGCACCAATAATTTATAATAAAATACCAAAAAGCTACCAGAAACTTTGTGGTAATGAGTTTAAAAATAAATTAAAAAAATTACTAATTGAAAAATGCTATTATAATACTAACGAATTTATAAATGACAAATTTTAATTTCCTATGTAATTGTATTGTTTAATTTTATTGCTTGACATTATACTAATATTTCATATATTATTTGATTCACTGTTTACAATAGAGCATGCCATCCTCTCGGTTTGCACACCGAAATCGGTAAAACATGTTGTGACATACTATTAATTTATCATCCTATCTACACATGTTTATGCAAATAAATAATCTTTATCTTTATCTTTATCTTTATTTCCTAAATAAATTTCGAGCCCACTTTTTTAGAGCAAAATCGAGTCGGCACTACTTGCCTTTCTCGTGTTATCAAAAGGCAAAGATCCACCTTTCTCATGCTCAGTTTTTTTTTTAAATACAGTACCTACACATCACTTTGCGATTTTGAGAATACTAAGAAATCTGTTATTCATGTTTTAATTCTTTTCATACCTAACGACGCAGGAGGTTCGATTTACGACCCAGGACAAATGTTTGTAGGGTCTGGGGTTTATGCATAATATGTAGGTACTTATGTATTTACAAAAAAATATGTAAATCTCTGCTCTGCTCAAGCTCAAGCTCTGCTTACTTTGGGGCCATGATGCTGTGTCCGGTCTGTGTGTGAAAGGTCCGGCATTATATATTTATTTTAAGTTTCAGAGTAAGTATGTAATATAAATATCAATCTGATCATTAGGTACCAAAGTTTTGCAGCCTCTCATCTTGCTCAACTCGTTTTGTAAATATCTTACTTTTGAGCATCTACATCAGCATGTTTGGCAGGTTTGGCTTCCTGCCTGGGTGCACTTATGGCTTCGACATTTAAAGTGAAAAGATGCCTTTCAAAGGCATAAACGTCTTGGTTACAATAAAACCGGTTTCAGAGATTAATGCGGCGTTTACCCACAACATTTTAAACTTGTTAAAACCCTGTTTGTGTTTCCAATTCTGTGGGTCTTGGAGGCTCATGGTGGAGCGTAAGTAGGCGTCATCGGGGTAAGTAAGCCTGATTCTTACGTCGTCGGTTACAGGCACGATGGCCACATAATGTGTGTGTGTCGGCAGACTGGTGGGCGCATGTGTAATTACGGTGGAGTTGAGCTCACCTTGGCCGCCGCAACCTGAGCAAGGCCAAGGTCGGCCCTCCCCTCCCCCGCACTCCACCGCGTCACTCCCCCGACCCCCCTCCTCCACCTGCACGCGCACGCGATTTTTTGCAGAGTGATGTAATCTGCAATTCGGCGCGGGCGCAACATGGCCGCGACGCGCTCGGATAAACATCGAAAACACTCTAAAAGAACATTTTTTTGCCTTACTACCTACTATCTTACGAGAAATACTCCGCTACGGAGCGGTAAGCATGTCATCTACGCTCAGGCCTTCGGTTCTAGAAAACGCATCTAGCCCTAGTCGAGTAGAAACTTCATTTACATTCTAGCTACTTGCAGCGGCGACTGTTTTATAGGTGCGCTAAATATGGATTAATTTGATATGTATCGTTATAACTGTAACAGGTTGTATGTAATACCAGCGATGTGGATTCTCGTATTCGAGATTCTCAAGGTTATACGCTTTGAATAACTTGATACAGTCCGTATCCCTTTCGGAGAGCTCGGGTATTGTGATCATAATGCAGTAATTTTATCATTATGTCTGTTAGCATACTCGCTGGGATGTGGGATAATAGGTGAAATAGAATGCATTATAATGACATTAACTCATTTACTTATATCTACTTTATACATATTATAGGTTTAAATTAATAGAAATGCTTGCACATAGAATCACTAAGATATACTCGTACAGATGACTGACTGACTTGCAGGCTACTGATTAAACTGCAATAAGTCCTAGAACCTATAGAAGAGTAGGTACATCGGCCTTTCGGGGTTTCCACTTCAATCACAACTCACTACTGGAAATAAATCATTAAGATCTGAAAATTGTAAACCACGGCTTACATAACGGCAACGCAAAATGTGAGGGAAATTTTGTGATAAGTTGTTATGTGTGACAGGCCTAGCAATTCTATATTATGTGGCATTCTGATAACTATAGTTTATTCTGTGTTGAAGGCAGTGAGAAAGTGTAAAATGAAGAGGCAACCGCAAGGCGCGACCACACGACCACACGACCACATTAGGTACTTACGCGAACAATTAGATAGGCATAATAATGTGGAGGAATAATGAGATGTTAGCCCGAAGGAGGGATAAACAGCACCATTGACCATTATGGATACACTGAAACAAGATTTTAGAGATGGATCTTGCTAGAATATAGATGTGTTTCGACAAACGAAAGTTGGTAGGTAAACAAGAAAGTTGTTGAAAACTAGAGAGTACTTACTACCAACTATAAAATTAGTCGATACCTATTCAAATCTTTTTGAAAATTATTTCAGTCTAACTCCAGCCTGAGTAAAAACTAGTCCTTTAAATCAATTTAAAGCTGTGTTTTTTCTCTAAAGATAATTACTTACTGTCCTGTTGCTCGTATGTGGACCATTCAGATAGATTCAAATAATTTATGGAATTACTTTGAGCATTTCACGAACCAGATTAGAGCTAGTAAACAGGAACCACGGCAGAAACTTTTAATTGAACTCCAATATCTTCAAAGGTTGATCTTTAGTCTCACAACATTGTAATTACATAGCGGTTAGCTTCTTACTCCCAAGCTTGGCTTTAGAATGCGCTGCAGTGATCAGCTCATGCTCAGTATACCGTAGCTTTAGCGCTGTGTTCTCGGTGTTTATTGCGGCCGTGCTTTGTTCTCTACTCCACTGTGATTATCGATACTTTGCGCATTGATTATTATAATCCATCCTTCCTAGGATAAAGCGTAGTGTTAAATGTTCCAGAATTTCAAACACCGAGTTTTCCAATACCCAATATATATATATTTTTGCTCAATGATTTCAATTTGAAGTCTTATTTTTCTTTGACTAACGAATGCTATTCCACTATGTTAATGTTACTGTTTTTAACCAATTATAATAACTAGCGGTCGCCCACTGTTCGAAATTCGAACATAATTAATTAGTGTATTATTATGCATAATTTTAAAAAAATATGAGCATTCTGTACTCCTTCTCTATATAAACTATATGTGTGCGAAATTTCATACTCCTACGTCCGCGCAATTTTCGTAAAAAGGGGTAGGTAGGTACAAAGTTTTTGCTTCACGTATTAATATATAGATTATTTTAGCTAATCTACCTTTGTTTCCAACAAGGGAATATCAAACGTGATATCACTTGAAGCTTTACGCTCTAATTCTAATTCAAAAATAATGACATCCGTAGCTCCATTCAAACGTTCATAGCTTCGTTTATATTAAGAACTTATTATGCAACTATTGAAATTGTACAAAATTGTTTACTTCGTTCCATGAATCACATTGATTGCCCCTATTGAAATGTCTGCTCTGTCAACATAACGTCTAAATACAGATAAATAGGAGGTCACTGAAAATAAATAGACCAGCAGAAACTCTAATTTTATATGTTCTCTTTTACAATAAGTATTTTTTACTTAGGAAGGGAAATCTTTAGTAATTCAATCAACAATCTAATCTTTCAGAACCTCTGAAATCAGTAAATGTTAGTAGTTATACTACGATCATAGACGACATTGTTCGTTAGGCACAATATAGGCGACTGTCAGTCTGCGACCATCTGCAATTTATCAGCGAGTCATCCATCGTCGGTAATGCATGAATTGTGTGGTGTGCAGTGTGCAGTGCATAGAGTACTGTATATTATAGTATAATTTGATGCCTAAGTATAGATAGATGTACAGATATACAAGGGCAGGCACACTGGTAAAACATACTTACGTGTGTGTAAGGGATTTTTTTTTCAGTGTTTTAGCGAAATAATTTACTCCAAGTGTGCTTTGGGCGAAGAGAGGTAGGTCACCTACCGTTCATGACTTTTTAAGCAGTAAAAGTAACGGAACTAAAGCCTCATTATCGTTAGTGTTTGAACAAGTGTAAGATATAACTTTTGAAACTATCACCATTTTCATTCAAAGCGGGATATTTACAATAACATGCGAGTTTACTGCATGCCGATATTTCGGTAGAGTTGCATGCGCTATGCAACTACAACTTGACTTGACGACCTCTGTGGCGCAGTGGGCTAAGATCCGGCTGAGACGCAGAAGGTTGCGGGTTCAATTCCCGCCGCGGGACCAATGTTTGTATGATCTGCAAGTATTTGTCTCGGGTCTGGGTGTTTCTATGTAAAATATGTATGTTTTTACAAAAAAAAAGTATATAAGTAGTGTATCAGTCATGTACCATAACACAAGCTCTGCTTACTTTGGGGCCAGATGATGCTGTGTGAAATTTCCGGGATTATTTATATTTATTTATTTATAACTGTGCCGAAATATCCCGTTTTGAGTGAAAATGAATTTAAGATATTTGGCTAGACGTAGAGAAAAGGGCTAAGTTGGCAGCGTGGAGTAACGTTTTGGCGACCGGCAGCGGTGCGGGACGCTCTTATTATTTCCGAATGAATGACCGCACCATCGCCACAACCGACACACATCTACTCGTACAATCTACATAGTTGTACATCGTCGTAAGACGTACCAGACGTACACATTACATACTTGTGTAGGTGCATTTTTAACTCGTCTTCCTGCACTCTCTGCCAACTCTTCTAATAAACGAAATTGAAAATTTATAGAGCATGCCATTCATCACGATACAAAGGTCGAACGATACGTGCCTGTTAATTACTGTCATCATTTTGGCTATGGCTTCGTATGACTAATTATACGCCGGAAATTCAGTAGCAGATGGCCAAATGATCCTTGATCTATGAGTAGATAGGTAGGTACTGTAAAACACTCAATCCAGCAAGAAACGCGAGACAGTGACGATCGTATTATCAAACACGAACAATAGCACCTGAAGCGCTCAAAAAAGGAAAGAATGGGAACAGAGCTCAAAGGTAATCTCTCAAATAATCGCATAGGGATTTGTGGAATCAAAGAGATTACCCTTAACTACTTACTTAAAGCTTCACTCACACTATATGCCCACGCCTACGTTTGTACTGTACCGACGTATACTTCTCCCACGCGGAACTAGTCGTACTATTGACGTATACAATGCTATTAAAAAATGTACTTTGGTTTTGCTGGGTGTTACGAATTACACTAGCATCAACGCAACTAGATAGTTTGTAACCAGTAGTTATGCTAGGTTATTAAAAGAAAATTCGTTTAATAGCAATTAGAAACCTACTAAGTATAATGATAACGATTCATCGTTCAACACGACTAGAACTTATTGAAATAAACATGAAGATGTCAAACAGATAATGAGAAATCTGTGAAAATATACAAAATGAAACCATATATGAATAAAACCACACCACAAAAAGAGAGTAGGTAGGTAATCCCTTAACTTTAGGGAGCAAGATCCTAAAAACTAAACTTTTCCTTCTCCTTTAAATAGGTACAATAGAATTTACAATTCATATTAAGCTTGTCGGTACGTAATTACGTATAGCGTGGTCACACGACGCATAGTACACACACACTACACACACAACATAGCGTGGGCCAGACGAGCCTGCCAAGACTACAGAGATCGCTCTCAATCGGCAGCATCTCTCGAAGCGGGTGTTTCTACAACTGTACGAGTTCGGATATTACGAGTGTTAATGTGTAAGAGCTAATTGATACGTTTCTATTCCAATAAGCTGTTCAACCAAAAAAACAGCATTTGAGACTTTGGTATCTTTCGTTTCGATATTATTGTAGGTATGTTAAATCCTACAATAATATCGATAAGAAAGATACAAAAGTCTCAAATGCTGTTTTGCTATGATACATGGTTCATCTCTATTATACATACATAAAATATGGGTAGATAACTTATAATTATCAGAGGGTACTACTACTTCGCATGAGCCAGTGGCCTAATCTAGTGATGGTGTCAATAAGTAGCCTAAGTGCCACCAGCATCAGCTTGATCTGAACTTTTGAAAGCTGAGACAGGTAGCATAATACTGAGATGATAATGCCTACTACAAAGTTGCTTAACTTCGCTGATCTGTTAGGAACGACTATGGTAGTTATTATACTAAGATAGCGTATTGAACGATAGCTAAAATGACCAAAAACAGTAGGTAGGTAGGTAGATACTAGGTTGGTACCTACACTTTCGATATAATAAGAATAATAACAATGAAATTCATATTATTTCAAGTTTATAATATATCGTTCTTTAACTCAATGACAAATGATGGTTTTATTGATAGCATATCATCATCCTAACATTATTGAACAAAACATTATAAAACAGGATAGCAATAGATCATCAATATACTTAACTAAATATATAAAACAATCAAAGATCTCTTTGAAAATTTAATTTTTCTGTACTTACCTAATAGTACTTATAAAACAGTTTTGAAGCAGGAAACAAAACCATAATATTATGAATAGCGAGCGCAGTGTAAAGCACAATAAGATAAGAGAGCACTTACTGATGTCTGTGACGTCATTCCACTTCATGACAACGTCCGTGCAGTATTCACCTGAAAGAGAGACGAATTTGTTACATTGTGCTCTAAATCATTACCATTTATTATAATATCTACTTGTACGCTATTGTGTTAGCCCGCATTGTACAGTACCTACGCTGAATTTCAATAACGAACGCAATTATTATTTAGCAATTGAACGATATTTAAGCTATTCAGTAAAATATGGACTCGTATTTCGCAGCGAAACTTTTGTATAAAATCTTGCTGAGCTGACAGCTTTATTTTAAAACATATAGAGCTGCTTTAATGAAGTACTAATGCTAGATTGAAAGTGTGCAGCAGACGAATTGCAAGAATGTTAGGTCCCGTTAAGACTATTTCGCCGACTCAGTAATTGAATCTTGAATAACAAAAATTAACACATAATGATATATTTTTTTCTTCGCTCTGTGAGAGTGGGAATTTTCACAATAGCTCTTTTAATTAGAATGAAACGTAATGGAAAAATATTAGAGTGAAAAAAGTGTTGTATTGCATACAATGAATGCTGCAGTGGCCTGCGTTTGGCTAACAGTCGGCGCGCACGCTATGCACGCTATGTACTCGTATAAATAGGCGATAGTGATGTCTGAACTTACGGATGCATTGACAGTTGTACATTCTATCTGATATTTTCCTGTTTCACACGGGCTTGTGTTTCCATTCTGGAGTCATACGACACAACACAAACCGTGTCAGCTGATGACTTGTGTACAATCTAACTACTACTTGTGCGAAAGACAAGACAGAAAGATTGTAAAACTATAAGCAAACAGAAATAAATGAAAAACGAATGTAAATGTAATTTACATGTTGTGCATGAGGCACATTTATATAAATGTTGTGAGTGAACTGTCCAGTATCATCAGTTTTTGTTAAAATAAGAAAAACAATGAAGAAGATCAAAGTATTATTACCATAGTCATAGCATTATTACATAGTCGCCGATGTGGACAAGGCTGGTACGCAGGGTGATCCCAAAAAACTGCTCGGTACTTTGTGATCGCGCTGAGAACCAGCGTCAGCTCCTTTTTTACCATTTATTTCTTATTATATCATTGTCTTACTAACTCCCTTTTGTTCTATGTATATGTGCTAATAACCTCTATGGATCTAAGTTGTCCGAAATAAAAAGATTTGAATTAGAATTAATATTAATAGTATTAATTCATTGACGTGCCTAAAGTAAAAGGCAGATATAATGGAGTCGACAGGCATCAGGCATCAGGCATCACTAGCGACTAATGAAACACGCAGTGCTCGATGGCTTCAATTAAACATTACACAGCACGGCACGCATGCTGCCGGCAGGCCGGCCGGCCGGACGGACTGACGCCCTACACGAATACTACTATTTGAACAATTGCAATTACATTGATTTGCGGGTAATTGATTTGCATGTTGCTTTGTGAGGGAAACTTTAGAAACGGCTGTGGATCGAATGTGGATATTTCTTACCAAGGTTCAATAAGAAAATGTTTATTATTTAAAAGCAAATATAAAATTTGAAAATGTAACTACTAATAATAAGGTACTGATGATGATGATGAAATTGAGCAAGTAAATATTTAAGAAGAGATGATTACGAACGAACAAAGGCCAACGGCCTTGTACCTAAATCAGATAGAGATCATTACGAAAGAAATTAAAGTCAAATTCCGCCAGTCATGTAAATGTATCACAGTGAACATGCTAATGTAAGACAATGGGGAGTGTAGTCTGTTTTTATGAGGCCATCCGAGATGAGAACTACAATTAGACTCTAGTTAGTAAATTACAAGTCAGAATGCAAAACAAACAAAATTGCAGGTTGCTGGACCGTCGCGTCGGTCGAACAAAATGTTGTGAATTTGCTAAGAAAATCGAAATATTGATTAAACAAACCTGTTATATTTAATAAATAAAATCAATAACATCTACCTAACGATTTCAAGGTAACAAACAAATTGAAAGGCAATTGTATTTATTATTAAAATCACAATCAATTCTAGGCTAATGATGATTTAAGATTGAAAGGTAGCAATAACAAACGAAGGTGCAATCAATTTAAAGTGCAGAGAACTGCAAACACGAATCAGTGCGATGAGAAACGGATTGCCCTAGTTCTAGTCCCTTCGAGTGCCAGCGAATTAGCATACTAATAACTGAGGTATTAGAGCTAAAACACACTTTAGCATCACGACCACAATATAACGCTATCAGTAATTCAGTACCTAGTACCTACAGCTTGCTCGTGGTATCGAATCCTAGCGTCCTTGCAAAAAATGCTCTTAATGATAGCGCCCTTAAACATGGGATTATCATTAGTTTAAGTGTTATTGTAATCGTTGGAACTTCCCAGAGATTTGCCTAATCTGAAGCTAAATGATTACAAATTAATAAAGCCCAGTTTCGCCCTGAGTATTCATTGCTTGATTAATTTTCTAACAACGGTAGGGAACCAATTTGTTTGTTAATTACTCCGGCGTTTGTAGAAGTCGGAGAGACTGCCTCGAGCCGTTGAATTTCTTGGAACGAGGAATGAATACCTAAGTGCCGAGTTGAGACAAGTTCGAATGATTTCAAGGAGGCTCATTACACGGACAGACCTCTAGTTTAGCTTGAATAATAAAATAGATCTTTAATGCGAGGTACATTGAAATGTTAATGTTTATTTTAATAAAATATTAGGTAAGACAGATTAGAACATTTTAGGAGAGATCCCAAATGAAGACAATGATCTAAAATGTTATAATTTAGGAGTAATTCGGGAGTAGGTAGATGTTACGCTTAAACTTCACTGTTATTTATAAAACTGTTATGCACTAGATTATGCTATGCAGAGAAAGTGCCGAATTATTAGGCAACATTGTTTTAACCTTGAATATTTGGCCATATTGCCAAATTTCACAAGAGCATAAATTGTCAATCGTATAGACATGAACTGAAATTTCCAGATTATAATCCAGCAGCCTGGCATAAGTTTCGATGTGTTACACACTAGTCAAGATACTGAAAGAAAGCTCGGTCCGAAAACTCCCAAAAACCATAAATTTTGATGACAAGCGAAATTTTCATAGAAAATTTTTATATTTACACAGACGTAACAAGATCTAGCAAGCGAGATTATCGGCAATTTTTTCACTGATGCAAGCGTGCGTCGTGCTGCCGAGGGGGGCAGGGAGGGGAGAGTAACCTTCTCGACCTGGTTTCGGTTCAGAGGTGAACGGCCGCGCGATACCTACTGCTTGCACCTAGCTGCTAGCTTGCCGCTCGCGGTTCTATCAGATAGCGGTGCTAAATGAGAAATTACGGATTTGCATAGGTTCTATATCGCTGTAATCTTTAAATAAGTATACTCGGTGCCATTATTTTTCAAATAGTGAAAACGATTACGTAAGTATGAATAAATTTTATTGAGAGATTCATTTGGAATATGGTTTTTATTGAGTACCTATCTATATAGGTATACGTTGTTTTTAAACTTTATTCAAAAACAAACGTGCAAAAGGTGCACGAAAGCACATCAATTTCATTCAACACACCCCGCACCGGTTCGTTCACTTCACAATCCTTCATAAATAGCTCTTTTCAGGGACACTGACCTATCTCAGGAAGACCGAGAAAAAAGCACTAGTATCTCTTTGACATATATATATTTTATTGCCGATAGTTCCTTAGACCAGTTAGATCACTGCTCGTTAAAGATACTAAAAATAGAAAAACATAGATTGAAAGAACAGTATCCAAAGAAAATGAATAGGTACAAAAATTAAGAAGAATTAGAAGTGTGCCCTGGTTTAAGAATGCATTATATACTTTAGAGTTCACCTACCTATCCATTACATAGTTGCATAGACTGCTCTAGGTATTAAGCCACAAGTAAACTAGAAACCAGAGTAGAGACTTGTCATTAGTGCACTGGGGGCTTGGGGAGATCTTTGAACCCGTGTGCTTTTGCATCTCGTGAGTCGTGGTGTCACATAGAGCACTGTGATCTGCGACTGTGATCCGCAGTATTAATACTCCTACTCCTAGATAAACTATAAGTATCTAGGAGATATTTGCTAAGTGCAAATAACTATGTAAGTACCTACTTTAAATGAATAACTACGTGAAATAAAATATGTGTTCCAAAGTCTAAAGTTCCTGATGTGTCCATAGATTTAGGGATCATTTCCATTTTCTTATTTTTGATTAAGGTTAACTTAAGGTAATTAACCTTTTGCAGGTTGAGGATTTTCACCATATGTGAGCAAAAGGTTGCTGAGTAACACCACGGTGCCAATGCTACCAAACTTTTCTAGCTTCTTAGCTCCTTCTCCTGACTACCTTCAAGCAGTATCTATATCAAATGTAACTCTAGCCTGACTGTTTGTTTAGTATCTAGTTTAATATTCTGTTCACGAAATTAACCTTTAAGAACCTAAATCAGCCTTCACAAACATTATTATACCTTACACATTCGCTTACACTTAATTCCGTACTTGTTATAATTTATCTCATTAAAACCTCTAAAAGGGCATGTTGCCGCGGGGTTCCAGTAGACTTCACAAAAACATCAGGGCTGAACCACATCTAAGACGCGAATTGACGCGAACTATCGATTCACATTTTTAACATCTTCAGAGTCTTACAAGTTTCGAACTACACACACACACACACACACACACACACACACACACACACATACGCGAAACAATACGTCATGAAACGATTTACCCTGCCAACCCATGGCTGTGCAGGTGTCCGACTACACAGCTCCTATTACCTAATTACATTACCAGTCTATTACATACATGTTGTGAATGACGATAGAGATCAAAAAACACATTATCCTTACCATCCATGTATCGATTATTGATAATGCTAATATCGATAATTACGTTGAGAAGGCTATAAGAAAGATGGCAGAACGAGGTAGATAGCAGACAAGTCATGGACTAAGAAAGCGAAGTGAAGAAGTGATGGAAACTCTTTTACCTATATGCCTATAATCTGTTAAGGGGCACAATAAGATAATTTCGGTATTTATTTATCTTGTATCGACTGGAATAACAGTGATGGACAGAAATAAAAACCAGTACTAACTAAATAAATTGCAGAAAAGCATGTTGGTTGACCTGACATTAGCTGATGAGTAAGATAAGCGACATGACCTATGCACTTGCGCAGCAATCACGTCTAATGCCGTCATTACGAAAATGAATATTGAAACATAATGTCGCAGCGAGCCGGTGACATCCATCACCGGCCATCCGTTCAAATTATTTAAATTACTTTTACGAGCGCGGCCGCGTTTTTGCGGGTTTTCAACGGTTGCGCTAATTTGTGCTTTTATAACGTTGGTTGTATCAGCGATGGAACACACTGCGAAGCATGGTGCCCATCTTAAAAGTATATTTTAAACGGTACTCGCTCTTCAGCTGATCTAGCTTTTAGGATAGCTGTGCTGATTCGTGCTACAGATATAGACGGACCACGTAGATTGTGTAATCCTAATTTAGTATAAGGAAAGCCTTAAATACCAAATCTTTATAATTATTTCTATGGATGTGATTTAGTGATTTGATGGAGTGGAGGGTACGATATGAATCTGATCAATGAGTAGGTGTTTGTTAATCGTTTGCAAGTACCTATACCTACCTACCGTACCTACTTACTATTATGAATTTATCAGACTATTACCATATTTAATATTCTAATTTTGTAATCGCACAATGGCCTCAATTCTGTTGGCACCAACCTGACTAATTTTAGCTAAAATAAATAATAGTTTAAAAAAACTAAAAAAAACGCTTTATATAGAAAACCAAACTAAAAAATACAAAATAAATTTCTGTCAAATGACTGACAGACTGACAGACTGTCAAATGAAACTTTGGTATTCTGCTGTTGCCAACTTATCTAATTTAATTAAGCGTTCCTAATTTAGTTAGATGGTACCAACGGAATAGGTTTTACAAATGCTATGACTAACTAAATATATTTTAGACAATTCCTAATTTTAGAAATGAACCAACTGAATTGCCACTATTAGCTATTGATGAAATCGTTTGCAATCTTTATTCATTAACCTACACCAAACTAGTTAATTGTGAGATTTTAGGATAGAGGGTAATGTTATTAATTACATATTCCCTTTTACTAATCATCTCCTAATCAAATGGGTAAGGAGAGATAATTACATAAAATTCAATCAAATTTGTAAGGATTCGTTTAAAAGATCTTGTTACAAAAATTTGTTACTTAAAGTTAAGCTTGTGATTCTTTTAAGAAGAAATAGCAATTAATAATGATAACCTACTTATTAAGTATCCCATCCCCTTCTCTCTCACTATTGTTGTATAGTCCATAAGAGCGACTAGGATAACCCTACACCATACTGAGTATTGGGTAATAAAACACTTCCAGATATATTCAATTTATAATAACAGCTAATCTGGGTTGTTTCGGGCGTGTTATCGGTCGAGATAGTGAGGTCGTCGACCCCGCGAACAGCTGATCTACAGCTGCCACAGCACAGGGCGTTCCCCATAACTGTTCTCCATTGTTGTACTACGATATAGCTGTTGCATCGTTTGTCACTTTGTGGTACCTATCTATTGTTTTCAAGTGGTTGGTTCTTACATGTTTTTTCGTGTCCAAGCCTGAATTACAATAATTGTAAGGATAATAGGAGATCCCATTCGGTTTCATATTTTATTTTTAGGAGTGTAAACCACGGGGAAAAAAAATCTATTTCGATTATTTTTTGAAAAAAAAAAAAACGATTTTTATATTCAGGGTTAAGGCTAGGAAATTTGATCGAAGTTTTTGCGGCAGCAGCGGCTTTGCTCACTTGATAAATATCTTCAAGTGAGCAAAGCCGCGGGGGCGTCCTAAGTGTATAGTAGTACGATAATATTTTGCCGGTGTTGCAACTGCGCGTGCGCTTATTACAGCCGACTACGTGGCTGATTTGTCGGTGAGATACCAGTAGTTTGAGGAGCTCAAATGTAATTTGTTCTAAGAATAAATGGTACTTTTGAAACAAGCTTTAACCAGTAGTTTTGAGAGAAATGAGAGAGAGCACAACACAAAGAATTACGCAAACAGTATTACGTGAGATGGCACGAGTACTAACAGATTAGCGAGATATAGCCGACAATACTCGTATATGCGATGATAAATAAATAATTTGCTAAAAAAAATATGTTGACGAACAAACAACTAATTAGTTTGGAACTAAACCAATTTCCTGAGCACCTCCTGTGTAGGTACATATTGGCTTCATTATATTCTATAACAATACCATTGCACAGTTCCTATTAGAATATTAAGTAGTACAAGCAAAGCCGTAGCAATTTATACTTAATCTGAACTAATAACAACAGTACGCTCTTTAAACACTCTTTCATAAAGAAAGCTACATTATCAGCGAGTAACATGAGCTGTCGTTAAATAATAATTACGTTTTAAAAACTAAAAAGAAAACCGACTTCATGTATATAAAACATATCATCGATGTAAAGAACTTTAGATTTATGTTGATTTTTTAAAAACCGCTCGACAGATTTCGATAAAATTTTAAACAAAAAAGAATTTTCGAAATCGGTTCAGGCGTCTTTGAGAAATCGGTGAACATAGATAAAAAAAAAGATTCCGACGAATTGAGAACCTTTTTTAAAGTCGTTTAAAAAATAGATCCCTACGAAAATTGCATTAATGTTACCCGTCCAACCGTGCTCTTGTAAGTATTAGACACATCAAAAACCCACGCTCCAATTAACGTAGAACACGACATAAAATAGAAAATTCTTATCTCATTGAATGGAATTATCAGCCCATTAATAAATGAAGTGCATGAATAAGTGAACTGATCCGGCATTTCCATTACAAATGAGGGCTTAGCACGCAGCATCGCGTCCGTGCTCGCGACTCTACGCTCAGGATATGCAGGCGTTCATATTCGATATACCTACCTAAATGGCAAGATATTCTTTTCAGAGCAAAACAACACAGGATCCGCACTCGATAGAAGAAAGCCTTGGACTATATTACTCAATGCAGCGGACGGACTGAGACTTGAAGTCTGTCGGTTGCGACTTGCGGTGCGGGTAATGCCTAAGCACGAGTAGGTAACTCTTGGTAATCTCAGAATGCTCTATAAAGATACGCATTAATACCTATAATCGTGAAAGCATTATCGGATACACAATCAGTGGTATTACAAGCATGAGATAAATGCATTTGAAACTGATAGGTATTAGGTACCTAAAATCATCTATGTAATAATTGGAAGAGCTTCAGTCTAATAACAAACTTTCTGAATCATTGTGGACTGGTATTTTTTGCTATGGTTAGAGTGGTAAGTTTCATTTTTCTGTTCAAAAATAATAAGTTATAAATAAAAATTATAAGTATACTTATAATTATTACTTTTACTTCCTTAGCTCAAATTCAAATTTAATATCTGAATTAGAATTTAGTAGTGTTTATAATCCTACTAATTTATAATTGATATAATATTTCTATGTATAATATGTATGTATTTACAAATAAAAAGTATATAAGTAGTATATCAGACATGTGGTATCCATAACACAAGCTCTGCTTACTTTGTTGGGGCTAGATGATGCTGTGTGAAATTTCCGGCATTATTATTATTATATTATTGAACAATTCTGATATAATACTAATACTTTGCTATTTTATATAAGTGACTAATGTATTGGTAATGTTTGTTTATAGTAATTACATATTGAGGACATACTGAGTACATACTTGTAGTTACATAATTTTTATTGTTAAAAATTCAAGATTTTAATTTTTTTATGTACCTACTTGCTACAAAATACCCTGAGGTATGATTATAATACATATTATGAAATAAATTAATACACACATTGGAAAAAAACCGCTGGTTAAACAAGTGTTTAGTTTAGACTTAGGTTTAAGTAAGTATTATTAATTTGTAAAGCAATTTCTAAAAGGCTGACGGGATAACTGATGTGATTGTAAATTGATCAATCGTTGTCGTGGACGATCAATCAGTGGCACAAGCCTACACCCACATAGCCTACACCTAATCACAAATCTACAGTCTAAGATAAACTGCCTCTAATACTAGTTGGTTTTACTTTTAATGTACTTACCTATCGATGCGTATGTATTTTATAATTGGTTTTATTGAAAATCAACGATCATTAACCAGAGATTGAACGAAGATGATAATGAAGAATACAAAAGTAGAGCAGGTAAAGGCTCCCTCCACGTGTGGATATAAAATGGTACCCTCCATCTTATATCCACATAATTAGCTACTATGTCTCTCCTTGTCATTTTAATATCAAAAAATAAAGACGGCAACATATCTAAACAACCCACAAACTAATTAACGAAACTAGATAAATTGAAAAAGGTTTAAATTTCCATCAGAATTAAGTAGTCAAAATTCAAACATCTCTCAATCAAATCAAAGTAAGGACGTGGGTTCATTTGGAAGATACGAAATCGTCGGCCCCGGGCGCGTGGTGAACTGGTGAGTCGCTCATTACCTCAAGCACAGATAACATAATACTGTACTAGTACCGCAAGTGGCGTCGCGATTCGCGTCCTAAAAACTATATCCGAGCAAAAAGCAAGCTGAGCGGTCCTCACATAACTTGTACCAATACTGAGAAAGGTATATTACTATATATTTATATTACTAGCTATATTTTACTGTGACCAGTAAAGCCGTATGTATAGAGCAATAAGTGAAAAACTAGAGCAATATAGCGAAGATAGTATATAAAATAAGTACATTATACAGGTTGTATGCGGAGAAATGATTACGGAAATGGCAAATTATCGACGCTGCAGAGCAACACAATCACAATTCATTGGGAATATCTGTAAAATGGCCGCCGGTAAAAAGCGTACTGTTAACCGGATAATTGCCTTCTAAGAATCAAGCCGGGACACGCCAACGGAAAAAAAGAACATGATATGGACTATGTAGTTAAATATGCACGTTACAGTCAACCTACTTCTTGTTCTTATCACGAGAAAATGAGATAACATATTTCAAAAACAAAAATACATGTTCGCGACTGTAACCCCCAGGCTTGGTAGAAATTTCCTCAGTTTAAATAATACGCATGTTATACATAATAGAGGATATCATCCATGTATAACATACTAGAACAATTAATACAACAAAATTAGTAAAAAATATCTAATATCCGAAACACGAATATTTGAGATTGTATCAAAATATGGAGTACCTGCCTAGGTACAAGCACAATCGATAGCTGCCATGAAGCCGATGAGGTAAACGAGCCAATATCAGACGCTATCAATCTTGATTTCCTGTGACTGTGAAATATCTTCCGAGGCGTCAATCAGCGCCCGCAAAATATAACGTTGATACAGAAAGGTTGCGTGAAAACGCTATAGAGATGGAATATAAATGATAATAACAATGTATGCCTGATGGAAACATCTCGTGAAACTGTATTATGACTCTTGGAAAACTAAGATAGATAGACAGACATTTATTTGCTTCTTAGCACACATACAGTAGATACCAACAGGTAGAGTACAAGTGGTAATATTAATATGATTGTAAAAATCTCTACTTACTTGTTTATATTAGGACCGCCGAAAAATTCTGGAAAATTAGGATTGAACTTTATAATCGAAGAGAAACGTCCACATAATGTAATGTAGTTAACATTACATACAACAGATAGACGGGGGTGGGTGGGTGAGTAGTTGCGGTGAAACTCGGACAGAACAAGTTATTGACTCTCTTGAGGCAATACGCTATCTGAGACTGGGTGTACTCTAGATGAAAAATAAATGACCTGCTTTTGTTAACTTTATAAGTAATAGCAAGAAGGTTAGAGCACTGAAATAATAGAAGCATCAGCTCACATGGCACACAGAGAATCAGATATCACAATAACTAAACGTACATCTGACAAAATCACAGGCGCTAAGATTTAGTAGTACAATGCATTGGTAATATTTGTTATTTTATCTTTTTGAAATCATTCAGGTCCTAGGTTACACTTCTAATTTGAAAATTCACAAAAAGCAAGCTAACATTAAATATTATAATGGTAAAGGAATAGGAATATTGTGCAAATAAATTCTCACCTAGCAAACGTCCACAACGTGGTTATCAGTCGTGTAGGTGGTGTTGTGATTACGCGTCGATTACAGCTGATTCTGCGGGGGTGTGCGGTGCGAAGGGGGAGGGTATGTTATACTGAGTTGGGATTGGCCAGTAAAGGCATAATCTCGAGAATGGGCCGAGCGATGCGCACGCGGCTCGTCATTTCCAAGTCGATTTTTTATTGTATTCATTTGGATAATGTCTTTCCGCGTGTCACACGACGCATGATAAGGGTTAGAACGCTGCTTGCATAAATAATCAATAGAGAATATTGTAAAACTCGCCAAGTTATTTTGCAATAGTGAAATTAGTTACGTAGGTAATGCACAGTTTATAACATGTCTCCTAAGCGTAAATGGTTCTGTTACTTGCATCTGCTGCAACATCTTTCGTTGCTAAGTTGCTATACCCACACCAACTCCAGTAGGTGAAGCAAAATACAATAGTCACGAATTTTGCACATTATTGTTCAGCTCATCCAAAGGCCTCGAACATAAGTGACAGTCCAACATTGGAAATTGTCACTTAACGGTGGTTGAGGATCCTTTACGTAAGAGAGGTCAATGGAACGGACAATAGAGTTTCTAGTTAGTGAGAAACTCACTGTTAATAATGTGAGAACATCAATTGATTGATACGTGCCAATGGCAACACCAAACAAAGTATTTGTATTTAAACATAAGGAGGTAGTACTAACATAAGGAGGTAGTACTAACATAAATTAACTACACATCAATACTAATATTATAAACTCGAAAGTGTCTTTGTTTGTCTGTTTGCTTGTTACGTTTCTACGGCTAAACGGCAGATCAGATCTTGATGTAATTAAATATTATTTATTTAATAAAATCACAAGGACCAATTTGAATAGTCTTCTTATATGCTAATGAATCTGCAGCGAGTTCATCCTAAGCTTTTTTGTCATCTAAATAATCTGTTCTTTTATAATAAGCTTTATGAGACAGTTTCAGTTTATTTTCTATTTTAAATTTTGGCAATCGACATCGACATTTTTGTGGGTAGCACGCTTGTGAAGTGACGGACTGTGAAGTATACCTTTTCAAACAAAAAAAGAATTTTATCTGAACGAAAAATCGGTTCAGCCGTTTTCGAGTAATCGGTGAAAAAAAAAAAAAAGATTTCGACGAATTGAGAACCTCCTCCTTTTTGATAAAGCCGGTTAAAAATTTCGTTAAAAAGCTCACTGTGCAGCCAACTATTTAACCGTTCCACAAAATGATTAGTCTACCAATACCAATATATTTAGAAACATCACGCTTCGAAGATTCGAAATGATAACCAAATTAGTAGGAAAATAGCTGTTTGATTGCAAACAAATGTTGTTTAATTCACTAATAATTATGTCGATGTGTAGACTCGTCGTTCGTTATCTACATTTAGCTGTTTAATCTTAAGTGGTGCTTGTAATTGTAAAGTCAATATTGGCGAAACTTATGATGTCCTAATAACCAAAGTGCTTGAGCAAATATTTTCTTCTATTTGCGAAATAGGTGGTTTCCGTGATGGACGTAATAGGCATTATATTATTATCTACGAGTATATTTCGGTACTTGCATATTTCTGAATGTAGCAAAAATATTGAGATAGCAATAGCTTGTCAAACGAAATACAAGGACTACAAAGAAAGCAAAGCAAACATTATTTGAAGGATTGATATAGAATCAGGTGTAGATAAGCAGATACATTTACATACTATTTTTTTAATCAGTTTATCTAAATAGAACACTTGATAGGGGAGTTTAAATATAAATCTATTGAGTAAATTATTATTTTATTCTTTGTAAATAAATCCCTGACCTGATAAATGTAAATGATTACATTATGTCGCTTGTAGTTTTTATATTTCAGTTGGCAAACTAAGTGAAGTAGGTAGAGGTATAATGTATACTAACCTTGTATACCTAATACAATATGTACTTTATTATGTATTTTATATACTTACATAGATCTAAAGTATTCTACTTAATACTTAACGAAAATTAATTCAAGCAACTAAGTACATAAAAAAATACTTACAATTGTTATTTTTATTATTTGAAACAGATGGTAAATGTTTCACGATGTTACTTAGCATATTGTGCAAGTAAGTAAAGTTAAACATTTCTAAAGTTGGCATTTGATATAACAAAGACTTATTTATCGTAGTATGTATGTATGTATAATGAAAATAAAGTTTACTATTCATGTAGATAATAATAAACTGAATAGGTTACGTTAGAACCAGGAACTAGCAAGACAAAATTTGTAAATATTCTGCTTCGTGTTTTTGTAACATACGTGTTGTTGTAACTGTTTACGTGTGACAATGAGCATCGTCAGCCGACCGGCATTGTCTGCATGTAACCTCGCTGCGAACCCTGCAATGTGTCTGCGTGTCTGCGTGTCTGCACTGCGGACTACGGATCTCATCAGGAGCCAAAAGGGCATGAGTAGTTGAACATAGGACAGCTATAATGTTAAAATTTTGCTCCCTCGAAATACGTATTAATTACAGAATTTGAAGCCCAAACGGTCTGCCAGCTGACCTGATAAAAACTAAATGCATTTGATATAGCTGTGTTTGTTATTTATCCCACGACCTCTGGGTCGATGCAGACAACAAAACATTCAGAATGAGTTATTTCTCGCTTCAAAATATACAACTTCGAAAGTGCGAAAAGGGTTTGTTAACAGTTAACAGTTAACAGTAGGCACCATTGATTTTACAACTCAGAGTATTCAAGGATTTCAATATAAAAGGGTCACATATTATTGAACAGAGTAGTCTGTTGGGGGTAGAGTCGTGAATCATTGCAATTTGAATCTTACAACATTTACACAAATGCCACCCCAGCACTCCACTCTTAGAAAAAATACAAAAACGGGCAAGTACTTCTACTGCAAAATTCAATGTCAAGGACATAATAAGCGCAGCTGGGGTGCACTAGTAATAAATAAGTATTCGTTATTCTATGAGTGGGGTTCTAAATCAGAGAGACGGGGTTTAACTGTAAACTCTATAAGAATGAATAAGTTATGTAATATTGATTAATCTCAACTGGTTTAGGAAGTCAAGATTACGTACACAGTACCGTTGTCAATTTCACATTGGTTTGTCGTAAATTTTTGATGAGATGGTAAACTTTCAAGAGCCGAAGATATCAGCTTTAATTATTAATATGACCTAGGAACTAGTTTTCCTTCCGAAGTCTCAGAAGCAAATACATTTGTACAGGAAAACTGTCACACAAGTCGCAAAGAAGTATAATATTGCAAGCTCATCTAACGCTTGTATTAGTATAGCCAATGTTTATTAGACCTCAGGGTACTTTAAACATGTACATAGTAGGCTGTAGGAAATTAGCATTAGTACTCGATTGATTGCGAAATGCACCTAGACTGGACGAGCAAACGCAAAGCTGCGCGGCCTAATGGAATGTCTGTCCCATTACCTGCGACACGACTGCGTAGAGATGGGCCAACAAAGTTCCCGCTGCAAAGAGCAATAACAATAGTTATTTCAACAGATTAGCCATGCATTGAACTAAATCACGATTCAAAATCATCCGCTAGTACTTACCGTCATTTGACGTTTCTATGAAACCATCAAAATCTTTACATCAAAACGAAAAGTTACCTTTTTAACCGACTTCAAAAAGGAGGAGGATCTCAATTCAATGGTTTTTTTGCTTGTTACTTCAAAACTCTGTCATTTATGAACCGATTTGAAAATTTATTAGTATGGTGCAACTCGGTACAGGTATCCAGCATTAGTCGGCTCTACAGTCTCGGAAGAAATAGCCCACAGAGGTTAATCATTCAACTCTTATTCCAGTACATAATGGTCATCTTTACTGCGGTTAGGTTTATTTTTCTGGGGAAATAGCAGCAAAGTGTATCGAGTTTCGGCGTTTGAGTAAACAAGTAGCTACACATAAACAAGTGACACGTCAAAGTCATCTACAAAGCGTCCGGCGCCGTCCGTGGATCCTCGGCACAACTCTACATGAGCTAATCACTCTGCCGGCATACGAGATAATGTAATACCTGATTGATATCCGGTTTTTTCTAATATCCCACGAGCGCAACATGTCTCTTTACATCACATTCTGCAAATCCGTTTTTGATTGCGAATCATGAGATGAAACTAACTACTTATGCATTAAATCATAAACCAAGTGTACTTACTATCTACCTATGTGCATTACTTCAAGTAATGAGACCCTCGTTTGTTGCCTGATTTCTGAAAGCTGAGACTGTGTTGCGAGCAATATTACTCTATGGCATTTAGATTTAAAAAATACCAAATTACCATCAAAATACTGATCTATACCTACTTTTAAAAATTTATTATATGATGTATAGAAGCAAGATACTAAGCATTTACAAAGGGAAGTTATTTGGCAAGTATATGTAATATAATAATAGACGTGGTTTCGTTTCCTCGTTCTACGTTGATTTAATAAATTTGATTCAATGTAAATGCGATGACAAAAACTGTTGCAGGAACTATCCATCTCGCTGACTTATGGCGACTGTGATCTCTCCCGGGAGAGGTACTGTTACTCCTCAGAGCATACGTCGATTGAGGCGAGCGTACAGCGCAAAAACTTCCCGACTGCGATACCCCAACTCATTTTATTTTAAACTCTACAGCTTTGATCTCTCGGCTTGCAATAGTATGTGGACTGGTAGGTTAATGGTGGACGGTGCAGTTTTTGTGCAGTGAGTCGCGACATGATGGGATGCGCGGGCGCAGGCAGGGGGCCCATTCACATAGTGATTGTCAATTGATTGTAAAACGCAATTTAGAGATAGGGTTGGTATCTTTTAAAAGCAGTTTGTTGTTTTTTGAGCTGCTAACATTTTTGAGACGAGTTGAAAGCCATGGTTGTTTTGTTTACCAATAAATTACCTAATTCTGGGTAGACAGATTTGGGTGGTACCTACCTATTTATTTATTTTTACCTAGCATTCGTCAAATACTTTTTATATGAGTACGTTCCGATTTTCATAGATACCTTAAATAACTGACGGATGCTCTTAATCATAGTTTATACCATAATTAGCAAGAGTTATTTTGCAACTACTGATCAGATATTTCTTCCTTCGATATCGGAAACAACTTATCTATAAAAGAATATATCTGACTGACTATAAAAGAGCTTAACCTGACTGACTGATTCATCATCGCCGAGCCGAAACCGCTAAAGCTAGAAAGCTGAAATTTGGAAGGTAGCTTTCTTTTACAGCAAAACCACTCACTAAGGCTGGATTTTTTTGAAATTCAACCCCTAAGAGGGTGAAAAGAGGTGTAAATGAATGTATGAAACTTTTTAACGCGTGGTGCGATTTGCTTGAAACTTAATATGAATAAATAAAATACAAAATAAATGGACAAGTGTTACAGGATTTTTCAAACCAACCCTAACAAAGAGGTAAAATGCGGTGTCAAAGTTTGTATGGGAACCTTTTAACAGGTGGTGTCATTTCTTAGAAACTTGGTTTGGATACTTAAAATGCAAAAAAAATTACACGTGTTTTAGGATTTTTCAAAATAACTCTCATAAAGGTGTAAAATGGGGAGTGAATGTTAGTATGGAAACTTTTTAATGGGTGGTTGGTATGATTGCTTTGAAAAATATTTATTTTGCATTTTAAGTATCCAAACCAAGTTTCTAAGAAATCACACCACCCGTTAAAAAGTTCCCATACAAACTTTAACACCCCATTTTACCCCTCTGTTAGGGTTATTTTGGAAAATCCTGAAATACGTGTCTATTTATTTATTCAAATCAAGTTTCAAGAAAGTTGCACCACGCGTTAAAAAGTTTCATACATTCGTTTTCACTCCTTTTCACACTCTTAGGGGTTGAATTTCAAAAATCCCGCCTTAGTGGGTAGTTTTACTATAAATAGCTACCTTCCAAATTTCAGCTTTCCAGCTTCAGCGGTTTTGGCTCGGCGATGATGAATCAGTCAGTCAGTCAGTCAGTCAGGTTAAGCTCTTTTATAGGTTTAGATGAGTTCTGTATCATCTGTCAGGTGAACATATTACCGTCAGACAACCCTGATCGAAGTCAACTAAGCAGGTTCACTCGTAAGAGGAAGCAACCAGCCAATTATAGCCGGGTTCGAAAATATGTTTTATTCAATGAAAAATCAGTTTAAGAGAATATGAGAGGCTCTATGTTTCAGCCTAAACAAGAGGCACCTTTAGACGAGGCTTACAGCTTAAACACGTACGGAATACGAAGTACTGTGCAAAGCGTGTGCATGGCCAAAATAATATTTAGACGTGCCTCTGATCATAGACATAGACATAGACATAGACATAGACACTCATTTATTTGTTAATCAAGCACACACAATTGATACAAACAGAAAATAACATATTAGAGTAAACAAAAGTGGAGAATACAGAGAGTATGTCATGTATCTGTGTGGCACAGTAACAAAAAGGTCTCGACTCAGCATAATATGCCTCGCCACTTGGAGGTAGCTAGGCGCTGGTATTCTGTCGAAACCTTCAGCCAAAAGACCCTGTGAGATATTTTTGTGGAGTGTTGTATAAATCTTATAATAATGAGTAGAAATATAAGTACAATAATATGGTATCTTTGAGAGTTAATCAAAATAAATACAGATAGAATAAAATAATAAATGGTACTTACAGCACCTATGTGATATTACAGTTACCTATGTAATCAAGAATTAATTAATACATAAATACTTACAACTTAAATACGGTACATAATAAAATGTAGCATAATACATTATTGGAATAAGAAAAGCTTTCATTTCCTTAAGTATATTAAAATTGAAAATATAATATATATTTAAAAAATATATATACGAGTACTACTAGCAACAGAAAAGTGCACCATAGCAGTTTTTAGCTGGTTGTGATCACCCCTTAGACATCATCAAAGATCCGATCCTAAAGATCTAATCAAAGACTAAAGATCCGAGCGTGTACCGACTCCTGGGGTTACAGCCGTACGAATGTTTGTTTTACTTTGGATGACATAGTCAAAGCCGCTGGCCGCAGATGATTGAGACCATATTATTATAGTGCTGGATTAAAGTGGATGGTAAGAACAAAGGGAGGCCATCAGTGTGAGAAATCGTGCTGTGGATGATGATGATGATGATGATATCGTCCTATAGCAGTACTTAGTGCGCTCAAGAGAAAGTCTCGTTTTAATAAAAGGGCATGAAAAACATTGGTTTACGATTACGACTAATGTAAATTGCAGTTTTCTATCGGAAACTGCCAGTAAATGCCAGTAAAGAATCGCTGGTGAAAGGCACCATTGGCTAACTTTTATGAGCTCCTACACTGACGTTTGCTCAATTCGTAGGCACAGGGAAATTAACTGGCAACTTAATGCAAAACAGTTGGAACTGAGACCTCATTTAGAACAAGTGATCAAATGGCGAGAGCATCTTATCTTATGGTGGAATCTATTTCATGTTTCAGAAACAAATAGACTTTTTCACTCGTAGGTGTGCTTTTAAAGTTAAAAAAAACACCGATTGATATGTGATATTTTGCAGAGGTTTTAAGAGTAGGTACTTAGATAAAATGATTTGTGCTTCTGCGAGGATCACTAAACCTTGCACTACGCTGGTGCGAGGTGCGAGGTGCGAGGTGCAGCGTAGTGCAAGGTACGTCCTGGCCTTTTGAGTAAACTAGCCGATTATTTTTCTATACAAACGTCGAGGGATGATTACACCACTGTCAGATATTGAACAACCTAAACTAAAATTTTAAATCTATACCTATATAGATTTACGCCTAAAGTTGCGCTAAAATCTTCCAAACTCATTTTTTTTTTATAGGTAACTGACTGACTGATTCATTATCGCTGAGCCGAAACCGCTGAAACTAGAAAGCTGAAATTTGGAAGGTAGCTTCCTTTTATAGCAAAACCACTCACTAAGGCGGGATTTTTTGAAACTCAACCCCTAAGAGGGTGAAAAGAGGTGAAAACTATTGTATGAAACATTTTAACGCGTTATGCGATTTGCTTGAAACATGACTTGAATACATAAAATGCAAAATAAATGGACACGTGTTTCAGGAGTTTCTAAAATAACCCTTACAAAGAGGTAAAATGGTGCGTCAAAGTTTGTATGGGAACTTTTTAACGGGTGGTGTGATTTCTTAGAAACTTGGTTCGGATACTTAAAATGCAAAATAAATGGACACGTGTTTCAGGATTTTTCAAAATAACCCTCATAAAGGAGTACAATGGGGAGTGAATGTTTGTATGGAAACTTTTTAATGGGTGGTGGGTGTGATTGTGTCATATAGAAGCAAAGTCAAGTTAAAAGTTATAATGTGATATATATTTAAAACGTGTGGACGAAGTTGCGAACGGGACAACTTGTAAATAATATACGAAATACGAAATAAGCTAACTCTAAAATGATTTACTAATCAAATATTTTCAATAGATACATTCAGTAGTTTTTTCATGAGAACACTTCAGTTAAAAGTCTGTTGATGATTAGTCTATTATTAAGTAACTCACTCTAGTTTACAAGGAAATAGAAACACAAAATATAAAATAAAATATTTACGATCCTTGAGAAAAAACGAGAAATAATGTAGTCTTCTTCTTCTTCTTTGTTTATGGCATGTGACATAATAATGCTAATTTTGCCAGTGTCTATGTTTGTTTATGGTCAATTTGTTTTATAAAGTCTTAGTCGATGGTCAATTGTCAATTTTAGACGTCACGCTTAATGGCGTCTAAAATTTTCTTGGGATTCCTCGTCGTTCACATCACATTGCATCACAACACACATTTAATTCAATTCTCCATACCCGTCCTGTAGTCACAATTTATTCATTAAAATTCCGCCATTATTACTGAATAAAACATGCAATAAAACGAATAAAACAATATTAAATTAGCAGAGCCGTGCTAGTACTTCATGAAATGACAAACGAAAAATCCAAGAATGTAGTCAAAGGAACGTCCAAACAACACAAACCTTTTATTGACAAATAGCAGTTGGATCCTTGAGAATGTCTACAGGGTAGTGTCATTAATTAACTTCCTAACATATTGAACGCAATGAGCTGGTTTTTTAGGCTAAAACCATTATAAACAGTCTGGTGTCTTCCCAAAAGATAGCAAAACACACTGATTAGAAGTTCGTGCGTAAGTACCTATTAACAACAAAAACAAGAGGCCGTTGACCCGAGATGAATTAAATATGTATTCTTGAAATTAGCGGTTGCAAGTTGATGACCTTGTTACGATGTCAATGTCGAAATATGAATTGTACAGTAAAAACCACAGGGAAAAAACGAGCACGTAAATAAACTTCTGAAGTAGAATGAAGTTTCGTAAAATGTTCAGTTTTCTGCTAGTATGGATCCGCATAAATCTTTATAAATCTATGATTTTGGAAGACGATCTCTTATCTGGCTGTTTTTCTGACAATAAAAACCGACGACATGTAATAGCAGTATCATTGTTAAAAGATAGTTTACCTGAATGTGTCACACAATTTTACTTTGAACATGTGGACAAAAACGATATTATCAAGGCATTCAAAACGATTAATGTAAAAAAGACCACTGATCTCTGGGGCATTTCTGTCAGTGTTATAAAACCACTAATTGACATTATTGCACCAGATCTAGCTTTCATATTTAATTAATGTATTGACGAAAGCTTTTGATTGCGTTCACCATGAAACTCTAATCAGCAAACTACACCACTATGGTGTTAAGGGAGTTTCACTTAAGCTTCTCACATCCTACTTAACTGACCGAACACAATTAGATGTAAATGGAAAGCGTTCTCCGGGGTCAATGGTAAAAATGGGTGTACCACAAGGATCAATACTCGGGCCATTCTTGTTTTTAATTTATATAAATGATCTACCTAAACTTGTAAAGGATGATCACGATCACGGTTATGATGTAAACAACTTATTACTTAACGAGAAAAAAACGAAATGCATTCGTTTTATACTGCCCAACGTTAAACAGGTGAATGCTAATGTAAAAATTAAAAACGAAAAGATAGATCTCGTCGACACCACAGTGTTCTTAGGCATTACTTTAGATAATAAGCTGCAATGGGGCCCGCACATAGATAAATTGTCGAAGAGAGACAGCTCTGCGGTATACGCTGTTAAAAAGATCCGTCATTTTACCGACCACGTAAATACCGCTAGACTCGTTTACTTCAGCTACTTTCATAGCATTATGTCTTATGGCATTCTGTTGTGGGGGAGTGCTGCTGATATTAACACCATATTTGTGTTGCAAAAGATGGCTGTTCGTGCAATTTATAACATGGGCCCCAGAGAATCACTTAGAAATAAGTTTAAAGTGATAAGTTAAGTGTTATTTAAGTGAAATTAATATTATGACATTGCCTTGTCAGTATATATACGCAAAATTTAATGTATGTGCACAAAAAATGTTCATTTATTAAAGAAAATATTGCGATAATCATAGTACTAGAAATAAAGATAAACTCGCTGTTCCCACTGTTAGACTCGCTAAAGTTAATAAGTCTTTTATAGGGCAATGTGTACGCTTCTATAACAAGGTCCCAAGCGACGTGTTAGATTTGTCGATTGGCAAATTTAAAAACATAATTAAACATAAACAATCTATTAAAGCATATTATAAAATATCTGATTATTTAGAAGACAAAAAAGCTTGGGATGATACTGCTCCAACTCGACTCGGCATCCGTAACAAAATTGTCAAGGATCATACAAAAAAGTGTGAAGACCAGACAAGTTTCTTGCCGGATTCTTCTTGAACTGGTGTTAGGAGGAACCGGCACCTAGATTCACTAGCATGTAAGAAGACGATTCAAAGTGGTCCTTGTGATTGTAATGAATAAAGTTATTTTGAATTGAATTGAATTGAATTGACGAATGAAGTCGTAAGTATATCAAAAATGCAAGGTCACACAAGTCACAACAAACGGTCCTATTGAATGGACAGTTAATAATAACGCGTTTCAATGGAGAGGTATAAAGGGCGGCCTATACCCCTGTGTAACTAACGTAGGGGAGATTGACAGGCATGGACTGAGAACTGACATTTGGGGTCAAACCATTATACTTCAATGAGAAATTATGGTTCGTCACACTGAAACAGCCGGATATAGGTAGATTTATTTTCTTTCTCTTCTGGCAATTTTTAATTATTAGTACAAATGCAACTAACCATAGTCGACTACCTAATTTGAATAAATGTGTTCTTTCAGCTACAGGACCGAATTGTCCTGCAGCTGAAAGAACACATTTATTTTACCTTTCCTTTCTAATTAATGTGAATGCTAGGTAGTATATCTTTTGTTAGTGATATAATAAATAATTAAATTTTAAACTGGCAATTGAGTTCTGAAATAACATAAGGTAGTTTACATTTGTACGCTTCGACCACGAGCTTTATGACTTCTACAGAGGGCCTAACGTCGTGAGGTTCGTGAAAACCAGACGCCTTCGGTAGGCGGGTGATGTAGAACGAATTAAAGAAACCAGAACTCCAACGCGTTTCCTGAAAAGCAAACCAAATGGTTGAAGAACTCGTGGTAGACCTAAGCTAATGTGGTTAGATAGTGTCGAGCAAGACACAAGCGATAGGAGCGAGGGGCTGGCAAGAGAAAGCCCAATATAGAGACGGATAGAAAAATATATTCGACCAGGCCAGGAGGATGATGATGATGATGATGATGATGATGATGAGATAACATTTGATTTAGTTGTATAATAAAGGCTTTAGGATCATGCTGCCTAAATCAAAACAAGGCAGGTAAAGCCCGCGACTTATAACTATCAAAGTACCAAAAGCTTTTTATTTTTACCCTATTTCAGGGGTACAATATTAAAAGCAAAACAAATTAGAGCACAAGTCTATGCTGAACGTAATTACACAGAGGGTAAAAATGGGGGCACAATAGGTTATAAGACAAGAAAGATGACTTGTGCCCTGACTACAGCTTGGCAGCACGGAAGCGGTCGTGAATTGAGACGCGTTATCAGCCGGCCAGTAATTTGTGTAACTAATCCTCATTCAACAAGCCACGCTTATCGTAACCCGAGTGAGGTATCCTTTGCACGAGGCCGAGTAATTGCACGAATTAATTATGAACTTGCGAATAACTGGGGTCGGTGAACGGCTCCAATTTCAACTGATAACGTGTTATCTGATCTGTCATGTATCGTAGAACCGTAGATATCTCTATAGAACCTATACAAGAGATACTGATTTAGTTATTCAATAAAGCAAATCGACAAGCTTCTAGTTTCCAGTTAAAGAAAAGAAGACAAGTTTTTCCACGAAAAGTTAAAATTTAGTTTAAACAGTAGGTAGATACCTAAGTGTTTTAGCGTTAACAACACGTACTTACATCGTATATTGCACGGTAGGCGTACATTGTGACTAGTGATATCACCGGGAGCCACCTGAACAAATAAATTGCTAACAGAACTCGCGAAAGCACAAGTCAAGGCCGGAGTGCTTATAATAAATATTATTATTTAGGATTTGCGTTTAAGTTGTATTTATCCAGCTAAATATTGGAACGCTCGTTACTTCTTTTACGTAGATTTATTGTCTTAAGTACTTACAATCACAAAATTAATCAGGCATGAGCGCCAAGCTGTTGCTTCCGATTATTTTCATCTGACTAACGACGTTTCAACTTAGTTAACCTTAACAATATTGTAGACAATATTATCGCCAAGCACCCCAGACGACCTTTCAGTACCAGTGGGCGTGGGTGAATACAACTTATATTCTATCTAATGATGTTCAGAAGCTTATTTTTACTTCATTAGTTCTAAATTATTTTATTCTATTGAAGTCGGAATTGTTTAAATTGATTGAAACCATTAGGTTCATTGTGCAGTGAAGTGCGCTGTCTAGTGTGTCTACCAAGTTCAAAATTCTGATAAAAAATACTCATGTAGCTAAAACATCGTGTTCCAGTTTTGTCCTGTTGCCCACCGAACCTAGGCCTAGCTCGCTAATCTACCCTCAGAAGAAAAAAGTGATCACGTTGGAACATAAATTATGTTGTGGGTTGTGCTTTGTTGTTCTTTCCTACTATGTAGATAGAAGACAAGTGGAACTCATATGGATAGTCAAACAAAGGTTATCTGTCAGTTAGCAGCCCGCACCGGCCGGCCGGTCGCTAGAGATAGCGAATTAATATCAAAAGACAAAGCAACAAATAATACAGATAACATATTGTTTACCATACGATTGTTAGCTGTGATATATAAGTTGCCGTAAGCATCTACAGCTCTATTTGTTAATTTCAAAGGGAGTAGCAGGGAGCAGGGCAAGTGAGACTACATACCTACAACTTTTGCGAACGAAGTTTCAGGCGAATTGATAAATCAATTTATGAGGTAATATGACTAGCATATTATGACAACGTCAACTGTTAATAATGGTCATGTCATATGGTTGTCAAGTTAATGGCTATTTGCGCTACAGATGCCGTTAACAAGGAAGAGAGACGAAGAAGAGAGAAATGCTGAGAAAGCGAGTTTCAGTTTTTTTCTTGTTATTTTTTTATGGCCTGTTAGTACAAATGCTAATCTGTATCGTTGTTTTAGCATCATGTTTGTGGTGTGTAGGTACATGATTGCCCAGTAAAAACCCTGTTTTAATGCGAAACCCTCCTGTTTCATTGAATGCCCTAAAGTGGAGCAGTTTGACGGACGAAAGGACGAGTCAAGGTATCCGTTTGCTATAAAAGATACTTCTTAGTCGCTTTTGCCGACATTTATGTAGGTACTTATAAAAATAAAGGAATGTTTAAGAAGGTAAAAATGCGGAATAATTATCTTAAACCAAAAGCACATAATATCACATTAATATTGTATGTATGTATGTTTGTATGCCTGTGTGTGCCGATTGCAAATGTGATTCTGTTTTAGTGTAGTCTCCATTATAGCGAGGGATTCGTTTACAAAACAATCGTTGTCTGCCTAGTTTGAATTTACAAGCATTACCTACTAGAACCGTGGCCAATTTCTATGTCGATAAACGATTTATTTACATTATTACATACTAACTGATAACATGCAGAGCCTGACCAGACCAAATTCTAGAGATCTGTAGAGGGTTTGTAGATCTAAAACACTAAAGATGAACACATGTAATCCTAGAGTGGGGTTAATTAAATACATTTCCTAAAAACTGTAAACGGAACCTAAACGGGATTCAATTTCTTACCTAAACACTATCTCGGATACCTAATGGATATTTCTAGAACAAACAAGCTCTTTGTGTAAGCACATAATATAGTAAAGCCTCCATTGAATGGTTTCACCAAGTATCTTAGTTTTAAGTTTGCATTTAGTTTTGAACTTTTATGCTTAGATATAGGTACTTGAGTGGATAGGTAACACTAGGTACTACAATTTTTTTATCGAAATACTATGGTTGGACTATGATGATTAATCATTTACCAGCGGTTAGGCAGCTAGTGGTTTTCTCTAGAAATTTCATGAGCTAATCAAAATTAAAGGCATTCAGTGTCAATCCTCGATAAAGGCATTTTCTGTGATCCAGGCAAGCTAGTTAGGTACATAACGACGCACATTGTTTAGGTATTGCCTAAACAGTAATTATAAGAGAGAACATGACATAGTCGATTATTGGAGACTGCATGACTACAAGTCACTAATAATCTAATAATGCTTAGGTAAGTTATTTGTTATACTTACTAAGTTGTTCTGTTTACTTTGCTTAGATGTTGCTGTTTAAAAAAACAATGTGACACTGAATTTCGGCACGTCCCTAAGCGTGAACTTAGGCGTCCGTTTGTCTGAATTCCGTGTGATTTTACATGTGGACGTAAGATATCATCTATGTTAGGCTAAGGCCTTATTACGACATTGAGGGGATGTCTCTTTTTTAAGACTGTCCTACTGGACGCCTAACATAGACGATAACTTACGTCCACATGTAAAATCACACAGAATTCAGACAAACGGACGCCTAAGTTCACGCTTAGCTTTGTTTCTAAATCTTAGCTTAGGAGGTTACTCCTAGTATTGAATGTCGGCTATTAGGCATCTCCTTGAATGATAAGGTTACAAGGGGTAAATTGATACAAAAGTTACATAAAATACACTAGTTTAGCGCTTTCGAGCTAGACTTGTTGGTAAGCGGGGTATAATTCAAATGGTAAGTGCACGTTTACAGCACGATAGTTGTACAGTGCGCGAGCTAATTGCATTAGTAGGGTATTGGATTAGCATCAGTCGCCGCGCCGTCTGCCGATGCCGTTTGCCGTTTTAAATGTTAATGCTTCTGCTATGTTGATTGTAAAGTCAGGGGCTTTATCGAAAACATTCGATAAAATATCATTTGGATAAATGATGCCCAATCTGCACAGCTCTAGCATAGTTCTGCTGACGATGCTCTTATCGTCCAACCCAGCACGCCAGTCCTTGGCCTTGACTTGACACATGAAGTATAGGTAGGTATAGGTACCTTCTCTATAGCGAAAACCATTATCTAAAGTGCTCAATGTCTGCTATGGCGGAGCCACCTGATGGAGTCGACCTGGCAAGTTAGACATTGTGCTTCTATGGATATAATACAGCTCAGTGATCGGGTTGATTGATACCTATGTCTAGGTTCGATGTATATTTAACTATCCGTAACATCATGGCGAAACCCCTTTTAACGTTCCAAAAGGGGAATCTTTTGTAAAAATAGAGAATGAATGCAATTTTACTACAGGCCTATAATTATTTTAATTTGGAATCCCCTACCCACCATACCTACCTACCTATATGTTCTTGAGTTCAGTAGTTTTAAACTCTAGGCCTATTTGATGCTGGTAACCGCAATTATTCAAGTTACAAAATAACATTTACATGGACGACATAATTATGGCTTCGGATATTAAAAAGTAAAAAAAAAACACAAAATACCTCCTTAGGTAGGTAGGTAGCTACTTTACTTTATAATTATGAACTTCAGTTTTATTCAATTTGATTAAATCATAAACAACGAGCAATCATTAAAGGTTTACGTTTTTACACAACAGAAGCATTTAATTATGCCTATAACCTATCTTTGTACTTTTCTTAGTAGGTACCTACCTACTTATAATATTGTGATAATATTAAAACGAATATAGGTAGGTAGGTACCTAAATAAATTGGCTAAATAAATAAAATAAATTTACCTTATCCTCTATAGGTACTAAGTTGGTAACCCAGAGGTAGGTAGGTGATAAATGCATCTGCATTTAATGTGACCTAACAGTTAATTCAACCAATTAGGTATTGATAACTAATTGATCTTAATGTGTCGCTAGAAGGTCCTCGTTTTGGCTCCTTATCAACAATTCCGAGTAATATTTACAAAACATGGCCAATTTAGTAAAGTACACACAGGTACGTGGGTACTTTTTCAAGCCATCTATTTTATAGGCAAGGAACAATAAACCTTTCTGAGTTTAGGCACTAAACACTTGCACAGTGGACTAACCTCTATCTTAGAAGCTAGGCCTAAATGTTTTGCGGCAGCGACATTTAGAATCTATTGTACGGTCAGTAAGACCGTAGCTCTAATCACAGGAACACGTAACATTACTATGTTATGTGTTCCTGTGCTATGAGCTAGTGGCCATCTCTGGAGACGAAGTTCTAAGGCCACCTAAAACTGCGTAGCTAACTGTGTGAACTAACATCACAAATGGTAGCAAAACGTGGCGCCCGGAACGCCGTTCTGCGACGTGTCACGTTCGGAAATGGATTTCCAAATATATTGAAGTTTCCATGTAAACGCACACCTTTCCTAAGAAACCGGGACAATGATGGCCCCGCTCGCTTTACAAAATTACAGTTGATCTGCATTAATCTGGTTATCTGCAAATAACCATATTTTAAAAGCAGAATGAATGTGACAATGTTAAATTATGATGGAGACCGCAGGTTTGAAGGTCGGGCGTCAAGGTCGCGATGGAAATTAACAAAGAAACGGGCCACATCGAAAACTGGCGAAGGAATCACTCAAACGCGATGCGAAATGTGGACTCGTGGCTACGATAGCGGACAGGAAGGGAAGGGTCGGCAACATTTTCTGGGCGTTTCTCCGACTCGGACACAAAATAAACAATACCAGCCCGGTCGGTATGCTAATTAGATTCCAATAATATAGGTACCATTAGCATACAAATACGCGGAGCGTGCAGTCATGTATTGTTTTCTAACAAATTGGCGTTAAACAATCCCGTCGGCCGCTATCGCGCCGGTTTCACGGTTTCACGTAGAGCTGGCTGTTATTATGGTGAAAATGTGAAACGCGAGACCGGCCGGCGCGGCGCGGCGGCGAGGGAAGTCGCGACAAGTCATCCGGCGGCGGAGCAAGGTCACAGCTGGAGGCGGTGGCAGGTCGCAGGTCGCAGGTCGCAGGTCGCAGGTCGCTACTCACCGGAGTCGGCGCGGTCGGCCTCGTCGTCGGACTCGGTGCCGGAGTCGCGCTCCTCCACCTGCAACAGAGGGAGCCTGAGCCTGGGGGCGGAGGGCGAGGGCGCGGGCCCGTTCCTTTGTTCGCGGCGGCCATTTTCTGGTGCCTGCGTGACCTTCGCGGCGCTCGCGGCGACACCCACCTTCTCGGAAACGTTCTCCTCATTCAACGAATGCGTCCGCAGCTTGTGCGTCAGGAATTTGAGCATTATTGTGGCTCGCGAGCTCGGCCGGTCCGTCCGCGCCCGGCGTGCCGAGCCGGTGTCTGCGCGACTGTGCGACTCTACCTACTGCCTAGCACCTTCACCGCACGACTGTACTACTGTCCTATTGCCGCGATACGATCCGCCACCCTCTAGCTTATGGGAAACGTTCCAAGTGCATTTTAAAATCTCAATAACATATCCGCATATCACTTCCGCGAGCGCGCGCGACCGTCGCCTTCGAACGCCGGGCTACTACTGGTTTGGTTGTAGAGTAGCCTTGCGTACGACGCGGTCAGCTGAAGTGGGTAGCGTTCATTAATACCGAAAGGGCCCCGAGGTCTATCGCGCTAAATACTGCACTTAGAACGGAGATTTTTGAACTAAAAGGTAGCTCGAAGCAAGGCAGAGTGGTAGCCGCAGTCCGCGGCCGACCGATAAGCTTAAATTTCTGGATAATCGCTCTTTAAATTCACTCAAAATGGACTCGCCCAGCGACCCATTGATGACAAAGAACCGGAACACGCAAAGAACGTCCGCGATTGGACGAAACGTTACAAAATAGGATCGAAATTTAATGCAACGTTTTGCGTCTCGCTCGGATGGGGGCTCGTCTCAGCTGTCGGCGCTGATCGGTCGCGAGTGCGAGCGGGACGGTTGTAGTGGGACAGGTTCTCGTTATATAACAGTGGGTTAATAAATCGCTGATAAAAAAGTTGCGTACGTGCGAATAGTATGGACAATCCAACTGCATTTCATGTTTTCGAATTATCCCTTCTATAAAACAGAAACATCCTACCTAACATGAATCTCTATCGCTTTCACGATCGCAAATCCTAGTTGCGAGTTAGTAATGCAATGTAGATACGAGATAAAGGTCTAAGTACAATGTTTACCTATTCTCCTAAGAGTGACATTAGCCATTATTGCCAGACAAAACGGTCTACCCTCTACACCCACCCGCAAAGACTTTAGTTTATCTCGTGATCATGGCGCATGCAACTGTGCCGCAATACCGGGAAGCAGAAAATCCCATATATCATCCAGTTTTAGGTAAAAATAATGTTCAAAACCATGATAGTTTTAGAAGTTATATAGCTAAAATAAGTTCAGCTTTTTCCAAAATTTTACTTACATTTCACTTCACATTGATGTCTGCTTGATTTGGCGTAAATTTCTTTCACGTTAGCAGGTCACATCCACTCTATTCTTTCATGCATGTTATTTACATCGGTTGCCATAATGAATAGCGACGCCATGTCTGTTACCTGCGATGGTGCCGGCCCGAAGGCAACCGATCTCGCTCGAAGCTCCCCGTAATGCAACCGTCTCGCTTACACACACACCGCGCCATATTTAAACCGGGATAAGGAAAGGATTTGAATTGCAGATCAAAAAATAGACAATAACAATTTTTAATGATTTAACAGATATCTAAGTCTACTTACAATGTAATAAAATTAACATTCATTGCCATATAAAAATAGGTACTTAGACTAAACAGAATCAGTTGCTAATTAATACTAATTTAGAATATTGAAACCTTGTTGACACAAGGCGACGCAGTTAGTGCGCCGCCGTTTGTTATTGAAACAATGATATAGTTTGTTGTTGACTATGCTTATATAATATAAATCTCGTAAAATTTTGTAAAGGTACTTAAGAAAATACGGCCTAAAGGAAGGTTACAGGAATCCCCAGTTTATGGCCAGGAGTGGAATAGAATAGAATATGATTTCTTTACTCATAAATGATACCTAAATATAAGTACCTAATGGCATTGAGGTATGGATTATAACGTTGGCAAAGTTAGGGGGTTAGGTTAACAAATTAGGCTCTACTACCTCTACTTTCTAACTAGGAGTATAACTGTTTAAACTTTTTTTTTATCCTTTTATGGCACTGGATAATAATCAAGGCTTAATGGTATGTAGAATTAGACCGTTAGGCTGTAGAATTAGACCGCCCTTTCAGGGTTGGGGTTTGTGAAAATAATTTTCTTAAAACACCTAAATTATCGAAAAAAAAGGTTGTGCGTTAATTGTCAGTCAGTAAACGTCATTAATATACTTAAGGTATTTACAACGGTAATCTACAACTCTATTCTACTGTTCTACGAGAATAACTCTATGAAGCTCAAAAGTAGACATTTTATTTAAAATACAAAATCCTTAGTATCTTTAACTAAATTATTTACACTGAAGACTTAGAGCACACACATTTAAAAGACACTGTCCACAAACACAAACGAATGATTCTGCAACCATCGTCGACTAAACAGGGTTATTTGAGATGGGGTTTGAAGCTATCCTCAGCGATTGACCTTTATGTATATAAAATTATGCATATATGTCTTATTTTGCCGCTGTTAAGTAGATAGATATCTGTATCTGTGGCTATTATAAAAAAATATGGGATTTACTGTATTTTGCATCCAACTTCCTCGTTTAAATTGATTTTAATTTTTTAATTTTTTTAGTTTAATTTTTTTCGATGATAATCACTATTTGAGCGATGCACAGTGGTTTGACTCTATACAAGAGGTCGGACATTGGGAACTAAAATTTTCGAGAATTTTGAGCATGCCATTCGATTGTTATAATAAAACTAAGCAAATATTATTCTATTATAATTAGTGCTTATAGTTCAGGGGTAAATGGCATAAAACTGACTTTTGTATGGAGTCAAACCACTGTGCACTGTGCACCGTCCAAACGTATCCAGAACTATGAGCCGCGAACTAGGGAACCGCTTTAAGATCATGTTTTTTATGACCCTAATTTAATAAATTGTAGCAGTGATTGATGTTTAAGAATGGAGTGCAAAAAGTCACAATAAAAATCTAATATATGTGGTAAACGGCCGATCAACAGCTGTTTAAGTGTTGGAAAACTTATCCTAGGTATAGTTAATTACATTATAATTATTATTATAAACACAACCTATATCATTACAAAACCTTATGTAAACTTACATTATCTATTACTTATCGATTAAAGGTACAAAAGGCTCATATACTTAAACGAAACACATTGGTCTTAAATTGACATCTTTGGATTCCAAATTTACTTTTTTATTTATAAAAGTAGCACAAGTTTATTATTATTTTTTAAAACGACGAGTGTGGTTACAGGATTTAAGCACATAACCAAAGGTTTACCATGCGATTTATGGGCTTATTCTAATTATGTACAATTTTAAATGTGTTGTAATTTTCACTAATCTATACTTATAATAAAGATAAAATATTATTTACAGATAAAATTATCAAACATAACAGGTAATATAAATATAGTATGTACGAGTAGATGGGGATTCATTGCGACTGTATCCAATCGATACTAATATATATATATACATATTATACTACAATTTACAAATGTGATATTTTGTTTGTGACTAAATCACAGTTCACTTAAATAGGCTACTTAAATATGTATGTCACATGGTATAGATATTGATTTAGACAAGCCGGGCTAACATGCCAACATGCCAACCGAGACAAGCGTTTTCTCAATCGTCTTGTAGAGAAACACTATTATTTTTGTAACCATTGCGCTTGTATTTTATTTATTTTTCTCAAGTTAATTCCGGTTTAATAAGTAATTTTGGTGTTTTTATATAAATAGAGCTAGAGTTATTATACTCGGATGAGAATAGTTGGAATAAAAGCTTCGTGCTCCTTTGTGATTCGAGAAAAAATTATGCGTAGTTATTTTATATGAAAGGCACCATTATATATAAAATAGCAAATGACAAACGATAACCTACGACTTTGAGACATACCATAAACACATGACACTGGCAAATTGTCATTATTATGATACATGCAACGTAGAAGAAGAAGTAGAGAAATATTTTAACCAATATTTTATATGTCAATTTTGACATTTCTACACAGAGATATACCTATATATATATATACATATAACCTTTGCCGCGGCCGTCACGATAGCCCGGCTGAAGTAATATATTTGTAACATTTTATCTACGTACCACGCAAGCTAAGCTATTCATACATTTTTACAAACAATTATATCCATATCAAATTGGTTTCCCTTCAATAAGGCTAGGGAAGACATGAGATTAACTATGATACTTAACTTAATAAGTAGACTAATTTAAGGCGATCAAGATAAGTTAAATAAAATCAACCGTTATTGGCATCCTTCAGTTGATTTCTATATGAAAATCAGAACGGTCCGTTTCCTTACTCATGTTATAACCAACTTACGGATGCTAATAACGGATGATTGCATATTGGATGTAGAAACACTGCATCGGTACATAACGAACTGCATTGCGATTACGGAACGCTTGATACAATCAATGTCTGAATTTTGATTAGCAATAAGCATTATTTTATGGATTGATATTACGGATTTTCGTTTTCTATATCAATTTCTACCATCAACAACAACATCAACATCATCACTAGTTACTGAAGGCGTAGAATCAATGTTTTGATAGTATCTAAATTACATAATCACCCAGCTGAAATGTATTTTGCCATGATTTCTTTAACATAATTTAAAAAATGGTGGCCAAATTAGTTTGTCCGACCGTGCTAGGATGTCTACGCGACAAAACATTAAACGATATAATGGAATATAATCGTACAAAACCTACATATAGTTACATAATTTCGATTCATTTGGAACGATCGATGGATCGACCGTTGTAATCCTCCAGAACAAACGACACGATAATTAGACATTGTTAACAATACAACAGTTAATTCGCCCGATGATATCGATGTTATATAATGACAATCGGTTTACCGAGTAAGAGCCATATATCTAAGGTTTATTGAATCTTTCAAATTGACAGTGTTGACTCCCACGAGCGTAAATAGTACTGGGTAAAAGGCACTTGGGTTAAAAGTTTACAAAAAATCACTATCTACAAATCTAATCCACGTTATATACAAAACATTCTATCACACGAGATCAAAAAGATCACTTATCATCCTCTACATTTGTTCTAGAAACTTCGCTTTATTAACGATATACATTGTTAAAATTGGAGGATATTTATCAGGACGAGTTCGATCCGGTGTCGTTATTGACTACTGTGCGAGCAGAACCCGTGTTTCTCAAAATGAATGTAAGAATCCGGTACCATCATTCACTCAAATCAAACAAAAATAAGAAACACGAAAACGCTTCTTATTGTCGGTGAGTTTTAATCAGAAGTTGAAATAAAACAAGGATAGCTCACGTAAGCGTTGGAAGATCTAATCTCTAAGGGCCGGATGAGGCGGTTCAACTCAAATACATTTTCGGGGTCTGCGTTCGAATAGGACCAGACGGGGCCTTTACCGAGTTATCATCTTACATTTTAGCTTCCATCGGTCGAAGCTAAAGAAATGAAGAAGTAAACTCATAGAGAAATATATAAACCATCACCGAAGTGGATCTTATCCAAGCGAATCGAACGGGTCGACGATCGAACGGATCGAACGATCCAGCATTTAGATACCCTCCAACCGGACGGAGATAAATAGATGTCGATCGACGCATCGCACCGCGCCATGTCGCCCCGACCTTACGAGCCGGAGCCGGAGCCGGAGCCGGAGCCGGAACGTTCGTTCGTCGATGGGGATCTAACCCGCAGCTTCCGGCGCAGAAGGCGGAGGTCCCACCCGCTGCCCGCCGCGCGACTCGGGAAGTGGGAAGTGGGATGGAGAGCCCCTCGCTACTCGCTACTCGCTACTCGCTACTCGCTACTCGCTACTCGCTACTCGGCGTCCAGCAGCACGAGCTCGTCCATCAGATAGTCCGGGTTCTCCCGCGCGTGCTCCACGAACTCTGCCAACTGCCGCCTGAAGGTCTCCAGCAGGTGGGCGGGGGGCGGGGCGGGGCCGGGGGGCGGGGCCCTGCGGATGTCCCGCAGCAGCAGGTCGGCGGCGGCGGGCAGCGGGTACCGGCGGTACGGCACCAGGCACGGGAGGATCTCCGTCGGGAGCTCCGATATCCTGGAATGGAAGTGAACATCGCTCGTTAGCTTCGCGGTCCCGAGGAGGGGAGGTGTCCGATGTCGATCGAGAATGCGCGATTATCCGATCCGATCTAGGCTAGCCCGGTTAGCCCGCGTCGGGAATTCTTAAATGAATATTGGCCCGCTCCGATCGGGTGATGGAGCCTCGGGCCGAGAACCGGAGGCTCCGTTGCGGATCGAGCCGACGCGAGCCGGGTCGGAGTGGATCCGCGGTGGCGCAGATTTTTATTTAACGGATCCCAAGGATCGAAAATCAAAAATCTTGGAGCTTCGTTGATTTAACCGAAGGATCGTCGTCGATCTCCATTGGACGTTAATGGAACCGGTCCATCTCGGCCTGGGATTTCTTATAACGCGGTAAAATATCTACAAGATATATCTCGGCCCGCGGCGACGAATCGCTCTGAGTGAATCGACGGATTCACTTGCGTTGACCCTAGTAGATCCGAAGCTTGAAACATCTTCGATGACTCAAGTACCCAGAGCTCTGAAGATATGTATGTTACTAAGTATCCTCATATACTAAAATATTCTAACGATGAATAAAAGGGCACAGTGAATCCAGAGCCAACTGGCTGGAACTGCATCCAGCAGTGCTGCAGCCGCTGATCCCCTTACCCTTCAGCGATGTCTTCTCGTGAATCCGCAAACGAACCGGGATGCATCATAACTTCTGGGCTTATACTAGATACATAATATTATCTAAATCTAGGACCTAAATGTGAGATACTCCTGAAAGCTCTTAAATCTAAAACGTAACAACCGCCAACATGTTAATGTATGGAATGTAGGATGGTATGGAAACGCACTAAAAGTGATGATGCCTATAAGTCATTTTCTAACAGAGTTTCTTTAAAATCTTGCGCAGCAGCCGATGAGTTCTATCGAAAACAATATATCCGCAAACCTACGTGAATTTTGGAGCCACATATCAAGTCTACGAGTCAAGGGCGGGTTTGAACCAAATGTCACATAAAAGGGTAAACCTTGCTCTGGGGTTACAGCAGCAGAAGCCTTTGTTGACTTTTTTTGCAAGCGTATTTCTTCCCGAAGTACCAGTACTTAGCTCTAGATCTATTAATAGATCGGTTAATAAACTAAAGCATAGCAAATCCTGATGCCCTGATGGTATACCTTTTGTAATTATTTAACGGTTAAAGAAGAACATTGTATTTCCACTATGTCATATTTTTTATTTAGCTCTGAGGTCGGGCGTGTATCCTCGGAGGAAGGTCTAGATATCGACCCCTATTCCTAAGACCTCGAATAAGCAAATGGTTGAAGAATACCGTTCATTCGCCATTATGCTTTCACCGGCTAAAATATTTGAGAAAGTACTGCATGGACTCATTTTCTCGCAGGTGGATAAATTTCTGTGGACTGCACAACATGGCTTCCAAAGTAAAAGATCGGTCAATATTTACCTGTTGACACTGGTTGAGTACATCTCCGCGAAACTTGACCAGGGGCGGCAAGTGGATGTGTTCTACTTTGACTTTCGAAAATAGTTTGATAGGGGAATAATGACAAATTGCTGCCGAAACTTAGCGCTATAGGCTTTGCGCCTAATCTCCTACTAGCAGACTATCTGTACGATCGCCAACAGGATGTCAGGCTTCAATCCTGACATACTGTCTTCTCTACGAGTCTTTGCCCTATATTACGCGATACTGAGTCAGCCGGGGCTCATTGTTATTTTTAGACGACATACTTTTCTCTTTTTTCTCTGACATGCAGATAGTCTGCTTTACGCGTTGTATTATACAACTTTACAATCAACGACATCATGACCGCTAGATCAATAATAATTCGAGATTTTGGAGTTACATTTGACCGGGGGCTTTCCACGACCATATTGCGAGCATTTTCCAAGGTATCATTCAGAATACTGAAGAATTGTGCTTCGGAATGCAATGCTTAGGAATAGGACTTCCAGAGGGGGCGCGTCATCCGGCTGTTATTTAGTGCTTTGGTGCGGAGCAAGCTCGAGTTAGCTTTTATGTCCGAAGAAGGTACAAAACGCGTTTCTTAGATATCTTTTTAAGCGTGTTTCAGGATACACATTACCTTTACATGTACCCAACTAAATTTATTTTAGGGTACGTAGGATATAACTTCCTCAAGCCTTGAAGAGCGGATGGTCATCCGATCGTACAAACATGCATATGCAAAGTGTTCCGCAACAGTTGGGGTACTCACGTGGCGATGTAGTACTTGCGGTAGTTGGTGGGGCAGTGCGCGCGCTCGGTGAGGAGCCGCAGTGCGTACTGCAGCAGTGCGTCCCCGAAGGCCGGCTCGCGCGGCCTCACTCGCCGGCCCAGCAGCGGGGAGCCCACTGGAGATGTTACTTATTATGTAACTGGACAATCCATCCAACATATAATACACTCATGCACTTATTGCAACAAAAGAGAACGCAACAAAAGAGTTAAATCAGGATTCAACCTATTTTATTTGGGTATATTGCTATATCTTTCGTTTTTATATATTGTCGCCTTTTTGAACAACAACAAACGTACTTCAATAAATAATTTATAATAATTTCTTCTATCACCTTGAAAATGTTAGTGTCTATAATCAGTTTATTTCAACTAAAAAAACCTCTAATCATTCCTATATGGTATAACTCGGCTCTGATAAGAGCAATCGAATCAATTCGTCGCACGTTTCGCCTCCATGAGGCATCCTCGGAAACAATTGACTCGCTCCACCCTGGAATGAAGAAACACCACCACCGCAAACGGCATCCCTCGTAGCGAGCAAAAGAGCTTCTCTGCTGACTTGTTGCTCAGCTAGATTAACGGTATAGTACTTACGTACTGTGTGTATATATATATGTGTGTGTGTGTGTGTGTGTGTGTATGTGTGTGTGTGTGTGTGTGTGTGTATGTGTGTGTGTGTGTGTGTTGAAAATGTTCATTCAGTTCATAAGGTAGGTGTAAAACGAAATATCTCCAATGGCGTTTAGCCTTTCGAGACATTTAGTTTTACACATTCTATTGTGTAGAGTTGAGCTAATCTGAAAGAAATGACGACTTGCCACAGCTGTACGGCGCGACAGGGTTTTGTAAATTTTGCCAGATCTTCTCTTGTAGGTAATGAGTGTGGGATCATTAAACAGCTGTTTATGCTTACAGAGAACTGTTTGCAATATGAATAGTTGTCGTACGGTGGGAACCCGGCAGAGTGTGTTCATAGGTTCATGGTAGGAAACAATATGGGTTTTTTGGTTAACACTTTGAGAACGGCTCTCTGGGCTCGTTCTAGTCTAAGCATCGTAGTTTTAACCGTGCATCCCCAAGTGGTAATGCAATATGATATAATGGATTGAGGTAGCGCATAGTAAATTGTTTTAAGCGAATGGAAATTTAGGACACAACTCAAATTCATAAAAACAAAGATCAACTTTCTTATTCGTGAAACCAAACAGTCTCCCCTCCTTGTGTCGTGTTCCTCATTGCTGAGGGTCATGACCTTCGGCAGTGTGTAGGCTTTCGTGGACGTTCTTGTTGGTGACGTCCCGGATCTGGTCTGTCCAGCGCATCGGACTCCTTCCCCTTGGTCACCTTCCCTGTATCTTTCACGATCCTGTACGATCAGCCTTTTTAAGGGTCCACGTTTCAGCGCCATTGAGGAAAATTGCAAATACTAGGGTCCTCACCAGGCTTATCTTGGTCTTCTGAGAGGTTTCTCTATCCGCCCAGATCCTACTTAGACGGGTCATCGCGCTCTTTGCCATCCCGATCCGCCTCCGCACGTCCGGTTCGCATGAGCCATCGTTAAATATGGTAGAGCCCAAGTGTATGAAGTTGTCCACATATTGAAGGTTGAGTGTCCCACTAAGCTCCAGCTGCTTCGTGCGATCTACCACCATGTTTTTGGTCTTGGCTTTGTTTATCAAAAGCCCGAGTTCGCCGCTCACACGTTCCATACGCTCCAGTAGCGCTCCCATCTCCAATTCGTCGGTCGCGACCAGTCTAGAATCATCAGCGTAGCGCAAGTTAGTGATCCTGAGGCCTCCAACAGAGACACCGCCTTCCCAATCTTCGAGAGCACGTCGCATGATGTTTTCCCCGTATGCGTTGGACACATCTCAAATTCTTAAAAACAAAGATCAACTTTCTTATTCGAAACCAAACAGTCTAAAAAGTCTATTTGCTTTTTCCAAGAAAAGGTGTTGTCCACTATAACGCCAAGATATTTTAAATCTGTGGTTCTTTCAATGTTTGTGCAATCACAGGTCTCTGGAATACTGACATGATAACAAATATGGGCACGTACAGAAAAAAAATATGTTGGTTGAGATGACAGGTAGCTATATTGGATTTTTCCCGCGCTTTCGACTGTCTGAATATCCGCCTCCTACTCGCCAAGCTATCATATTATGGTTTAGACAAAAACTCGATCTTGTGGTTTACCAGTTAATTGAGCAACCGATATCAGTCCGTAAAATTGGTAAAGAGTGATGGTTCTAGTGTTTGTTCTCACCCAAGGCTCATTAATCGCAGCGTCCCTCAAGGTTCTATACTTGGTCCACTTCTTTTTATCATTTACAGTGCCGATCTTGCCAAGGTTATTAAACATTCTAGGTACCACTGCTACGCCGATGATGTACAAATTTACTTATCAGATAAGCTAGATGAAATACCACAAGCTGTAACACGGCTTAACGACGACTTGGGTAGAATTGCTGACTGGTCAACACAAAATGCTCTTGTTTTAAACCCTACAAAATCAAAGTTTATGGTCATGGGCACAAAAATGCAAATTAATAAGATCGGTGGTGATCTGAAAGTGAAGGTACATGGTGAACAAGTGGATCGTGTAGATGAAGCTAGAAACCTTGGTATAATCTTCGATGGTCAGCTGAGATTTGAAAACCACGTGCTTAGTATGGTCAAAAACTGTTTTTACCGCCTCAAGGTGTTATACCAAATCCGGGACCAGCTGTCTGAATTTTCACGTATCACTCTTCTGTAAATCATTAGTCTTATCTAGGTTAAACTATGGGGATGTTGTTTATGGACCTCGGTTACTCAGTAAGACTCATGTTGCCGATTCTGTTTTAATGTCCCCCCTAGGAATCACATTACTCCTTTCTTAAACAATGCCTCTATGCTAAATCTCTAAATCTGCTAAATCTCGCAGAGAACTCCATTTAGCTGGACTTGTCTTTGATGTTCTTAAGTTTAAAAAACCAGAGTACTTGCACACGAAGATTAAGTTTGCAAATCAAAACTCTAAAAAAGAACTTAGGTCTATAATGTCAGCACTACTATATCACAGTCATAAAACAGCGGCATTTAAGGGTAGTTTCCGATATTTGGCGACGAAGTGTTGGAATAATATCCCCCCACCCATAAGAAATCTCAATACAAAGTACACCTTTAAATTTAAATTCAAAACGTATCTTCTAGAAAATCAAACACAAGGCATTCCAAAACACTTCGTTCGCCGACTATAGGTAATCTGCCATCTGAGTGCTATTGCACAACCTACACATTACTAAATACACTCGCCCTTAACTTCCACATGCACGTGGGCTTCTTTTGTTAACAAGACTCTTAAGAGACTGCTGCTATCAGAAGAGACCACACTACACGACACGAATACAAATTCATTCTCCCAGTCATACACACACACACTTTTTGCACGCCTCTTTTCACTCATACACACTCGAACAGTAGGTACACTGAATGTTGTATTGCGCTCGTTTTCGACTCGTCATCTCGAGGGTAATAGCTGAAAATCAGTGTTTGCTTCTTAAGCAATATTATCGCTGAGCTATGACCGTTTTGATATTGCAACACACATGCACTTTTAGTTTTAAGTACCTAGTATCTAACCTAAAGTTTTATGTATTTACCATTATGTACAATGGTACCATCGATTGTACGTGTGTGCTGGTTTATCAAATAAATGTTGTATCTATCTATCTATCTATATAAGGGTGAATTTAGTTTTAGACATATCAAGGGTAAGAAGGATAGAGCGGAGCCAATTCATTACAATTTTAATGCATGTTCAGAGTGTTCACGGACTTCTAGCCAACTTTTACCATGGACAAAGAAAGCAGTATCGTCAGCGTACGTAATGATCTTGCATTTAGGGAGGGGTAAATTACAGAGTTCGTTTATGTAGAGCTAAAATAGGGTGGGTCCTAGGACGCTATCTTGGGGGACACCTAAACGAATGTGCTCATCGTTAGTTTTGTAGTCATCTATAATGACATCTGGGTACGATTATGAAGGTAACTTAGAAAGATGCTGAGTGCCACACCTCTAATGCCAACCAGTTCTAATTTGTTTAAAAGAATAGGGATCGAGACAGTGTCGAAGGCTTTTGAAAGATCTAAGAAAATGCCAATACTATTTTTTTATATCCATATGTTCAACCACAGTATTTGTTACCTCCAGAACGGCATCCTCAGTGGACATTCCAGTTCTGAAGCCGTACTGATTGGGGGACAAAATATTATTTTCTTTGAAAAAACCAATCAGTCTTTTGTTGAATATATTTTCAAAGATCTTCGAGAACACTGTTAATACAGAGATCGGTCTGTAGTTGGTGACACTATCCCGATCTCCATTCTTGAAGATTGGATGCACTACAGCTCTTTTAAAGACAGTTGGAAAGATACCCGAAGATAGTGAAAAATTAAAAACATGATTTAGTACGGGTATTAGAACATTTTTTGCTGATTTTATTATGGAAGTAGGAATGCCATCCCATCCAACGGCACATTTGTCTTTTAGATTTAGTGTTATGTTTTCTATCTCTTTTTTGTCTACGCTAAATAAAACGATCTACTTTGGGAACGATTTCGTGGTATACAAAGCAGGCTGTGAGAGATCGAGGTTTTTATATGAACTTGTGTTGGTGTTGACATTAGATTCTATTTTCGAGGCAAGGGTTTTTCCCACATTTGCAAAGGTGTTAACAGAGTTGATGGATGACAGGGGGTTATCATACAAGTTTAGAAGATGTGACGAACTAGTTTTTTTCTTTTCAAGATGGGCAATTTGTTTGATAATATTCCAGGTAGCTTTGGAGTTTTTCCTAGCCTTCTGAATTTCTCGTATAGGTGTGATATTCACGCTTTACCTTTTTCAAAAAGTGGTTACAGTATTTGCGGTATCGGATATTATATTAGTTTATCAGGTGCTCTTTTGAATTTACGATGTAGTTTATCCCTGGGCCGGATACTTTTCAGATGGCCAGGAGTGATCCAGGGTTTGATAATGCGTTTTCTACTGGGAATGGGTACATTATGACTAGGTATGCTTTTTTTGCTTTTTTTTTTCGTGCCTGGAAGTAGCACATGCTGAGTTTAAACCTTTTTAGCCACACTCAAATGTTGATTGGTTTGCTTCAATGTAAACTTCAATGCTGCGTGATTAAGACCAACATGAGCATTAACATATTTCGGTGAGCACAATAGCGAATCCGATACAGAAATCTGCTGGATGTTAGAATTTATAAAGTTTATGTCATCCATAATGAGCAAAAAAAAATAACAAAGGGTTCCATTTGAGGCAAATTAGAACACTCCCATTATTTATGAAAATAGAATTCAGCGGACACCTGCAGCGATTCATAAAGCCATATACAACCCATAACTCTACAATCGCTGGATTAGCAGTTGATTTATAAATAAGAATAACTTGGCAAATCTATTGCATATTTTTATTTAACTTCCTAATCCTAGCTACGAATTACGTAAAGAAATAGCATCGGACAACGAACGAGCTGGAAACCTTTTTAGAAATATATAAGGATAAAGCGCGAGTAGTCCCAGGTAGACTTACGTTTGATCTCGTGGTCGGTGTTAGCGGTGCGCTCGGTGTAGAGCGCGTGTAGCGCCGGCGACTGCACCACCACCACGCACACGTCCGCACCCTGCAGCACGCCGCGCAACCACGCGTGCGGCGCCCCCGCGCACCCCGCCACCACCGCCGGCTGGTACAGGTCGTACACCTGCAACCGACCCCACCGTGTGTCACCTGCACTGTACATCCAGCCGGACCTTCCCCCGCCCCTCGGCCACACGTACCTGTCCCGGCACGCAGGCCTGCAGTGCGGCATGCAGCGCGGCCATAGCGCGCGCGGCTCGCGGCCCCTCCCGCGCGTACAGCAGCAGCACGTGGCTCGGCGCCTTCCCCTCCCCCTCCCCCTCCACCTCCACCTGTCCCTCCACCTGTCCCTCGCCCGCGCCCGCACTCGCTCCGCCCCACGTCCTTCGCAACGACCATCTGGAACGCGGTAATATTGTGTAAAATTACATTTCGTGACCCGGTAGAAGCGAAGTTTATTATTAAGGAACGAGTATAAGTAGAAGCGATTCTTTAAAGCTCAACACAATTTTAACAGAGAGTTAAGTCAGCACGTGCTACTTGACAGCTGGAAGACGTGCGACGGGGTATTTCTGGATCTTGATCCGAAGGCCTTGCGGATTTGCGGATTAGAGGGACCTTGAACCGGACCTTGGACCTTGGCAATTACTATTGGGTGTTGGTCAAAGACCAGGTCTGCGCACCATAAGTGAGAACGGGGAGGATGCGTCCGTCCATCAATTTGCGCTTGAAAGTTAGAGAGACGTCTACTTTCATCAAGTTGCCCATGGACCAATAGCTCTTCCAGGCATTTTCGGTTCGCCGAGCGATTTCCTTGTCCTGCCTGGATTCGAAGGAGACTATTTGGCCCAAGTAAATGTACTCTTGGACGTATGCTAGCCGTTCTCCATCTACCGTTACACTGGTCTTTATATAGGTGACTCTAAACGCTGAAACGGGCCTGGCTTAGCTTTAATGCTCGATGTGAATCTGCTAACTCTTAATGCTCAGAAAACAAAATAAATGTGTTTTCACAAAACAAAAGTATCAAAGGGGTGTGCACATCCCTGTGTCGACTCGGCTAAATCTTGAGATCTTTATATATAGGAACGATAAAGCCGCTGAAATGTTCGTCAGACTGAGCCGAATTAACTTGTTTATTGTTAAATTTAAATTATCGTATCGTCTGTTGTAGAGGATTGCGTCATCGATTATCAAAAGCAAAGTCAGTCGTTTCATAGTTCAGAACGAGTCGAAACGATGTAACAAAGAGTAGGTTATTGCACGATTATTGTCCCGATATATATCGTTTTGCAGAATGGACGTATTAATTAGTACACTTTAATTCTGTAAAAACAATAATTATGTACAAAATTTAAATTTTATAAGCGAATAAGTAAGTAAACACAGAAATGATAGGTATAACTGATAACGGGATTAAGCAAATTCTAAAAATAAGCCTCTAAAAAACTCAAATAACAAGGAAAATAACATGTTTTATAAAATGTACGTAAGTAGGTAGGTACTCTCAGTTAAATACATTTTTTTTTAATTGTTTTGTTACTCAAAAAATGTGAATATTAGAAAAGCAATTCAGAGTTCACAAACGAAACCAAAAAATTTTCATCCACGTAAAGGAAATTTAAAATTTTCCATTTGACTTTTCCAATTGGTGTTTATGAATTTTGAAAAATGTTATAGTACTAAAAAGTGTAAAATAATAACTTATTTAACCGACTTCAAAAAAGGAGGAGGTTCTCAATTCGGTTGAATTTTTATAGGCTCAAATTTAATTCAATGAAGTCGGTTTTCTTATTAGTTTTTAAAACGTAATTATTAAATACCCACCTCGTAATCTCCTGATATGCTTGGAAATAACAGAGAAATATGATTTCCAAACAATGTATATTTATAAACAAATAAGGTTATCAAGCAATCATAGACATTCACTAATTAGCGATTAACCAATAGCTATAATTTAACATAATAAGATTATTATTATCTACTTCAATATTCCCAGGAAAAAAAATCTAAAACTCCCCAATCTCCAAAAGAATTCCAAAATTCCCAGTAATTAAAAGTAGCTGAACAACTCAAGTGATCATTCACACTTCATAAACTTCTGTAAAGACAAACAATGCAGCAACTACAAGTATTGTTAACTTGAGAAGCGGAACATGTTTAGTGAAGACACAATGTTATCATTATCAGTCCTCACGACTTCTGTGGCGCAGTGGGCCAAGGTCCGACTGGGACGCAGATGATTGCGGGTTCAAAAAAATATTTATTTACATATTTTCGTTATCTCGCTAATGTAATAGTTTCTATTTTTATATTTTAGTACGAGTCAACGTTTTTTAATGAAGTTTACATGATGTTGACCATCGATCGATTAGCTTTATTGAACTTGCTTTCCTCCAGATTATATACCATAATCTCATTTACACATCAAGCAAAAATATGGAAAAAATATCTCTCTTCTCCCATTTTTAGTTCTTCAAAGTTACCGCTAGGGGCGCTATGGAAATGCAGGTAAGGATACGAAACGTTTTTAAGAAAGATTTTATAATATATACAATTTATGAATAGTCTAGCGCATGTGAGACCACGCACGGTGATGGTTTCCAAGTCAGAATTGATAAGAAATAATGGTGGTATTAGTGCTCATGTCCCAAACGAGCTCCTGACGCTCCTCATCACGACGGTCTGCTTCATCTGTCTCCCCGGCTAACGCAAGATACCGTCTCGTCAACATACTTAATTAATGCAATAAATAAATAAATATTGGTGGACAATGCACACAACACCATCTAGCCCCAAACTAAGCATACAACTTGTATTATGGTAACCTGACGTCTGATATAGTATTCACTTAGGTATATATTTTTAAATAGATACATAATGATACTTTATAACCCCCAGACACAGAACCCACACCTAAGTTCATCAAACAATGTTTGTCCTGGGAGGGAATCGAACACTCAACCTACAGCCTAGAAGGCGGAGCTACTACTGAGCAACTGAGCCGACAGGCTAGTCAACATCAAAAATAAGTAAATAAATACTACGGATTCAATGAAACAAAATAGAGGATGTTTGCAAGCGAATAACGAAACAAAGAAAGTTTTCGAAAGCGTTAAAGTTTACTACTGCCAAAGTTGCCATCTTACTGCCAAAATGTAGTAATCTATATATGTAATCTATATATCTATATACGTGAAGCAAAAACTTTGTACCTTTTTTACGAAAATTGCGCGGACGGAGGAGTGTGACATTTCGCACACTTATAGTTTATATAGAGAAGGAGTGCAGAATGCTCATTTTTTTTTTAATTATTTACAAGAAATACATGAAATTTAATTTAACTATGGTCGAATTTCGAGCAATGGGCGACCACTAGTTAGTAGAATTAGGTCGAAATCTTTTTTTCAAATTTGAATAATAAATAAATAATAAATAATCCCGGACATTTCACACAGCATCATCCGGCCCCAAAGTAAGCAGAGCTTGTGTTATGGGTACCAAAATGACTTATACACTTTTTTTTTGTAAATACATACATATTATACATAGAAACACCCAGACCCGAGTCAAATACTTGCAGATCATACAAACATTTGTCCCGCGGCGGAAATCGAACCCGCAACCTTCTGCGTCTCAGCCGGATCTTAGCCCACTGCGCCACAGAGGTCGAAAAGTACATACCGCACGTTGAAAACAAAAGTGACACTAAACGAAATTTAGCGGTATTGAGTTAGTGACATCTGATATCTACAGAAAAAACTACGTCATCTCGAAAGACCCGTTTCTTAATAGTTCACTTAATACATCGCTAGATGACACTAGTGTCAGTTCTCATATTTTTAGGTTTTGAGCTTGTTCGGTAAACTAAAACCGACACTAAACCAGTTTAGGTCCGGTCGTCAGCGATAACCGTTCATGGGGTAAGTGAAAAAGTGACTTATTTTTTTTAGTGTCAGTTATGTCGCACTTTTCATGAAATAATTATAAATAATTGAATGCATCAGTGACATTTTTGGTATAATGCCGTTATTGTACTATAATTATTACGAATGATAAGAATTAGAATTATTGTACATTATTGTATATAATATTATGAGTAATATTTGGTTGACTAATTACATAAATGGCTCACTATGTTTAGTGTCACTTTTTCGATTATGAAAAGAAAGAAAGAAATCATTATTAGTTAAGAAACATAAAACTTTTTTGTTTGTTCCTTGTTTTTTTTGTCCATTTACAAGCTATTGTGTTAAATTACGCATTTAGATTTTGCATATATTTTTGTTAAAAGAAGTATATTACAACTTGGTATTCAAAAGATGAATGAGCACATAAATAAAATCCCACAATCACTACATTTAAATGCTTTCTGATTCAAGATTTTTGATCAATCGACATGCAACTGCTCAAACGCGCTACCTACTGGAAACAGCAATGATGATGGAGACGTATCTCCCGCCTCAGACGGTGATAGAAAGTTAGCGCAACTTCTATCACTAAAGAAAAAAACCTGCATATTTAGGTCAGGTCGTCTTTGTCTTCCTCGAACACGTCATATTGTTTGTTTTCTACTGAAGAAGATAAACGAGTCTTTCATCATCAACGTGTCAAATGAAGTCGTCGGAATGATGAATATGGTAGCAACAGCCACTTAGTTCTGAAGAAATCACTTCACAATCACAATCTTGAAACAAGGTTATGAAAACACTCTACCAGGAGTTGGTAACTACCATTCATTAAGCTTGGTAAAGCTCAAACGGGAAACCGTTGTCGACTACCACTCTAAAACACTGCAGGCTGAATATAACAGAGAACAAAGCGATGAAAATATACAGACAGTTGATAGCGCTTTTTGTTATATCGAATCCAGCTCTGATATACCAGAATGTTCAAGCTCCAAATGAAAACATATAGAATAGCGGTAGTGGAAACTCAACCAGACATTGTCATTAACAAATTGATAAAAAACAAAGAAGATGAAGAAGAGTGAGGTAGCAAAATAATTCTGAGGTCCTGGCCATGAATACGTCTCAACTTTAAAAATAAAAAAGCTTATTCCTGCTAGAAATTGCTCCTAATATTGAAAACATAATCTAACGAAACGAAGCTAACAAAATAGGTAGCTGTGTTTGAAGTTTTTGCAAAGAACACAAGGAAAATTAATGAAATAATAGAACTTTAAAGATATAAACGAACTAGAAGTACTTAACCGATTAGTATAACCAGGATCTCGAAAACATAAACCGTTGTATGCATGAAAATTCAAAATTTCCGAATGGAAGAAAAGTGACGATAGTAGTCTCGTAGATGCAGCCTTGATTCAAAATTACTACAGTTCCTATTATGGTACTCATACCATTTTTTATTACATGTTTATCAGTGCCTAAGTGCTGAGTGATTATCTTATAGAGTTAACTCAGTTTTAAGAGTTTGAAAAGTACCCATACAAAATACTACAGACCTTTAGGATTTTCGATTATTTAGTGTTTTGTTATAATACAAGAACTATCTTTGTTATTTTTTGTTGATTTTTAATAATAAGCCTAATAATTACGCAAGCAAATTGCAATTTTTCTTCTTTTAAAAAAAATATGTAATTTGGTAAGTTTTATGGATGAAATAATTAAAATAAGTAGGCTAATGATTTTTTCTTACGCCTACTTACATCAATTTACGTTTATATCTATGATTTTTAATGTTAATTATTAAAACGATAGATTATTATTTAAGGGCACAAAGCAAATAAATACTTGACAATTTATTAACAAGAGTGGCACTATGCTGATTTTTTTTTCAAATTAAAGACTAAGCAGAAATATACTTGACAATGTAAAAACTAAAGTGGCACTATGCTAAACTTTTTTTTATTAATTTAGTTTTTGTCCATACCTACTTGTAAATCAAAGAACAACAGCACATCTATTTCAATTTATAGTCGAGTTATTGAAGTAATCAAAATTGCAAAAACTTTTAATGGCTATACTGAAAAATTGGGTTTTTCGTTTAGCGTCACTTTTGTTTTCAATGTGCGATACTATGATTCGATTAGGCCAGTACTGCCGATGCTAGTTGTTCAAAGAGTCCGCAAGAGGCGTTGCAAGTACATTTATGAAAGGAAAATAAACTTAACTCAGTTCTCGTAAAGGTATATAGGTAGGAGGAACGTAACTCGTACGTACTAAAGTAGCAGTTATTTAATCCATGGGACCTAGTTATTCATTTATGAAAATAATTATGTTTAAATGTAGAACTAGTAATATGTTAAAACACTATGTTTTACCGTACTTTAAAACATAGGTATAAAGTATATTACAGTTAGGTATTAAAGGTCTTCCATGCGTCGCATCGCTGTTATCAAAACATAATAAGTAGGTACCTAGTACATCTAGTAGAATGAGAAAGGCAAACATCATCTGGGATTGATAATAGTTGAAAGTTTAAGTGCCTATAAATAATATTAACAGCAGAGCAGATGACTTGCAAAGAGGCTAAAATGAAGGAAAACAGACCTCAATATATTAAGAAGTTGTTTCTTAATTAATTTCGGTTTTCCTATAACTAATAGACAATCCCTACTAATATTATAAATGCGAAAGTAACTCTGTCTGTTTGTCTGTCACGTTTTCACGCCTAAACGACTGTGCCGAAATTGATGAATTTTGGTATAGAGATACATGTGACCTTGAAGAAGGACATAGGCTACTTTTTAGGTAAGTACCACGCGTGCGAAGCCGCGAGCAGTAGCTAGTATTTGATAATCCTTAAGGAAATATGAAGTTATAAGAGAACATGATTGTTTTCTGCAGTTTACAATCTAATCATCAATCATCTGACAACCATCCATCGCATAGATTTTAATTCTCCTGATTCTTAATAAAATTTGGTAAGGAGATACATTGTACTTGAGGTAGAGATATAGGTTAGTTTTAAAGTAGGTGCGAAGCCGCTTGCAAAAGCTAGTATTCTATACAATTTGTTATAGTAAATAGCTGTATAATTCGTTCGTCGATTTATTGTTATATCACGGTAGATGTTCTTTTAACGGATAGGTAGTAGAGGTGTGGAATCAAGGTGAAGCACCTACTTTAATATAAACCAAAACATGAATTCTTTATTCGGTTCTCTTGACATGTACTTACGGGCGGGAAGCTGAGGGTCAGATCTCAGTTCAACATATTCAATATTATCGATAGCTTATCGCCTATTGTTATTGTTATCACGAGCTGAACAACTAGAAGGAAAATAAACGTATTAATTCAATTCACTGCTCAGGTACAAAACAACTAATATTATCCATTCGGAAGTGTTTGTTTGTTTGTTACATTTAGACGGCCTAACAGATCTTGGTACTATGTGAAGCCACGGGCAGAAGCTAGTATTCTATATATGATGCGTTAAAAAATTGATGGATCGCCAGAAGTAGCGAGAAAAAGAAGGTTTATACTAGAAACGGGTATGTTCAGATGGCGTTGGCGTTGGATCTGGATGTATAACCGATGAAACGTGTGGGGAAAGATCTAGACTGAGATGTACAAAGAACCTAGTGTATTATTTACATTTTGATACCTAATCAGATTAGAACACGCAATTGAATGAGCTCATTGATAAGAAAGACAAACACACAAGTAGCTAAACATGGAATTTTGCTAAATATTATGATTCATACTATGTGTTTTAATCTTTTTATGATAAAACTAAATAACAATCCACAGCTTTGCTTTTATTCGAAAGTAATTATTGAGCGCGCTAGCTAAAAACCAAAATATATGAATCTATGACGACCTCTGTGCCGCAGTGGGCCAAGGCCCGGCTGAGACACAGAAGGTTGCAGGATCGATTCCCGCCGCGGGATAATTGTTTGTATGATCTGCACATATTGTCTCGTGTTTGTGAGTATATAATATGTACGTATTTATGTACAAAATGTCAAATATCCGTTATTATTTATTTAGGATATTTTATTAAAATCTATTCAGCCTATTAATATTCGTCTGGTAATAGTACCAACGTATACAATAAAATTATAAACAAATTCATTGATAACAGTGTTGTTACGTTACTACAGTTTAGAATGTGTAGACAGATAGGTAGGTACTTACTTACCTATCAAAATAATTTTAAATCAAAGATCATTCTCAAGGTCGAACTAAAACTCAGACGCACGCACGACTACTATATAGGTACAATCAAATTATAAAGTCAAATGATGGCTTATCAAAATATGTTGACGCAAGGTAAAGTCGGCTGCACTGGAATGTGTCAAATCAAAATACATTGAAAACGGCGCGGTGCGCGGTGGTACAACAAAAACTTAAAAGTCATGATATTAGGTGATGTTACACAATGTTTTAGATCTGTTTTGTAAATTATTACTTAAATAGTATGACACCAATCTCAAATCTATATGTATGTATGTGTCCAGTGCGGCTGACTGTACATACAATTTTATTAAGATTGCTTAAATGTTAGCGAGTCGATTCAACTTTTTATAGCTTAGGCGAATTTACTAATTGCAAATTTAAAAGACAATAAATGTTAACTCGGCATTTGTATTTATTTTTTACTATTTTGTTCATATTGCCAACTAAACTAGTTAATAATTTTCACTCAAAACGGGATATTTACCATGATATATGAAGCAGAAAAACTCATATATCATGGTAATTATCACGTTTTGAGTGAAAATTATGTGCAAAACCATGATAGTTTTAAAAGTTATAGACTAGTTAAGTAGCATATTATGTACTTATTCAAAATAAATAAATAATCCCGGACATTTCACACAGCATCATCTAGCCCCAAAGTACCACACGACTGATATAATACTTATATAAATTTATATTTAAATCATGGAATCACTTGATTATTCCTGAAACTAAAGTTAAAGTTTGACGACCTCTGTAGCGCAGTGGGCTTAGGTCCGGCTGAGACGCAGAAGGTTGCGGGTTCGAATCCCGCCGCGGGACAAATATTTGTATGATCTGCAAGTATTTGTCTCGGGTCTGGGTGTTTCTATGTATAATATGTATGTATTTACAAAAAAAAAGTATAATAAGTAGTATACCAGTCATGTGGTACCCATAACACAAGCTCTGCTTACTTTGGGGCCAGATGATGCTGTGTGAAATGTCCGGTATTATTGAAGTGAAAACTTCTTTTAGCGCGGTACGCATATTTTTAACTTTATTTTTAGATTCGCGACACCGTTACCGTCTGGGGTGAGACGCAGCCGGCTGCCGCGCTCGCCCCGTTTGATTATAAACCTTAATTCACATGTTTACAGTCTACTTTTGTATGGAGAAGTTTACTGAATTAGGTTCTTTGATATATTATCTACATTCTGAACAAAAAATATTTCATCATCTGTGTTCGTTCAGTATTTGATTGGCAGTCGCCATAATTACTGATTTTGAAGTGATTTATTACTAAACTCTAACGCGCCAAAATAAGTTTTCACTTCTGTCGGCACTCCCGGAGTGCAACCCGATTTTTTTATTTATTTATTTATATACTTTTTTTTGTAAATACATACATATTATACACAGAAACACCCAGACCCGAGACAAATACTTGCAGATCATACAAACATTTCTCCCGCGGCGGGAATCGATCCCGCAATCTTCTGCGTCTCAGCCAGACCTTAGCCCACTGATTATGATTATAAATTACTGTTAATGTTGCGTAGGTACTTATTTACGAAAGTTCCTTATGAGTTTATGACGCTAAAGTATTTAATAATGACGATCTTTGTGGCGCAGTGAGCGAAGGCCTGCCTGAGACTGAGAAGATTGCGAGTCGAATTCCCGTATTTATATAAAAGTATTTGTCTCGAGTCTCGGGTATATCAGTCATGTGGTTCCCAAAACACAAGTTCTGCTGACTTTAAGGCCAAATGACGCTGTGTTAAATGTCCAGCATTATTTATTTATTTATTCATGAGATATGGTAGCAATTAATGAGGCAAATAAGGAGCAAGGTTGTCGTCAGTGAAATTCGTGATCTTTTTGTAGCACTAGTGGTCAGTGGACGTATTGTCCATATTTAAAGGTAATACGTGATAAATAACCGTTAACTAAAATACCTTTTAAAATCGAATTTTAAGAATAGTGTGTACGGTGGAGAATTTATTTTTTTTGCATCGCGATGTTGCGCGATATCATAATGTATTTAACTTTTAGATATGATATGTATAATTTTGATTTTAAATTTCATAACAAGGTGTAATTATGTGACGAATAATTAGATAAACCTACTGTCCATATAATATGCAACATCAAAAAGGTCGTAAAATTTTAGATAAAACAAATGTGTAGATAGTTAAGACAAGCTGTGCGTTAGTTCATTAGTTCTGAGTGTAAAGCTATAGTTGGTCACTTGAGTTGTGCCTATAGCAACATTCGACAGGTACATGCTGATCTATTTCAGTCACTTTCTCTTTGGAACCGGTACTAAATCAGCAAAAATACTCCTAGGTAGCGTTGGTAATGCCAAAGCCGTTATACACCGACCAAAGTATTTGATTTGAAACTGCAGCTGAAGCGCTATCAAATAATGATACTCAAAAACCTAAAATAACACTCGAATACAATAGATTCGTAGAACGATAGCTTTACAATATTATTTTACGTATTTTCGGCTCAGCTCACGCTACGTTTACGTTCACGTTTGGCCATAGTGATAAGAGAATAGGTTTTTGGGTAACTATTGAAATGCTATAGGATAACACGATAACCGTTGTAACTAGGTCTCTCCATTGTAACACTATATTTGCCTTACTCTCATCTGTTTCTAATAGACACTCGGTAAACATAATAGTAGCAGAAGTGCGTAATGCCGGAATCGGGAAGTGAAATTAACATCTCACGTAGATAGCATCATCATCTCCCCCGAAAACGGTACATTTCGGGGTGTCTACTTAGAAAACAGATTTTGATACATGTCGTTGAGGTCATTCAAATTGACAGTTATTGTTTCGTTGTTAAATAGTGGTTCCATCATTCGAAACGATGTAACTAATAGTAGGGGTTTTAAAGATTTTTATCTCGCGGGGTTATTACTTCGTAAAAAACATATCGAATGTGCCGAAATATCGGGAAATAGAAAAACGAATAAATGGTATAAAATTATGTGAAAAACCATTATAGTCATATAAGTTATATTTCTACTAGTCATGAGTAACGTAATCTAGGCGTCGATAAATCGTTTTTCGTTTTGCCAAGTAGACTTCCATCCGGACTAACACGACAACCGCCATATAATTGAATGGTCTGCTAAAGTCGGCAAAGATATAAAAGGTATCGTTAGAGAGATGACGGTGAGATGATGGGGTCCTCACCTGTGCAGGAGCCAGGCGCGCAGCACTTCCTTCCGTTTGTTTGCGGCGGCGGCCGAGCTGGCGACCAGCCAGCCCATTGCGGCCAGCCCCACGCCCGCCCCCAGCCCCGCGCCGCACCACGCCAGCGTCCACTGCCACGGGTACGCCGTGCGCTCTTGCGATATCTCATCCGTCTTGTTGCAACCTGGAGAACGACGCCACACCTTCAAATAACACTCTTCAAGTAGTGATACATCCGAAAAGAGATGGCGAGATGATATAAGAAAGAAAGAAAGAAAGAAAGAAAACATTTATTTAGCACACACAAAACAAAAGAGAACACAAGAGCGGAAACAGACTAAAAATAGGCCCCAAGGGGAATCTTAAACAAACACATACACATTTATACAAAACACATAAACAAACAAAAATCAACTAAGTATGCGTGAGAAATTAGCCCTTCCCGCAAACCAATCAACATTTTAGTGTGGCTAAAAAGGTTTAATCTCAGCATGTGCTACTTCCAGGCACGGAAGTAGCGCTGGTTTTCGGATTAAACCAATTTATAGGAGCGACCTCACGAAGCGAAAGCAACACAAAAAAATAAATTAAATAAATAAATATTTTCTAACGGTGTACCTTAATATATTACAGACATAATTACATAAATGTACAGAATAGTATACAATTAAATAAAAAAACAAGTGAAACAGTTGAGCTACTAAGGACTGCAAACCCACCATCTACAGATATTTATATAATAAATCAATAAATTCATTTAAAATATACACATGTACACTAACCGCCATGCCTTGTAGTAGTGTCAGTGTCAGTTGAAAAAAACAGTTTCTTGTCAATGTCAGTGTCAGTGGCCATGCAGTATTACTCAGCCAGACAAAAACGTGTTTATACGTGGCAAAAACGTGGCATTGGCATTTAAATATTAAAAAATGTTAAGTGCTAGAAGAGTGGAATGTAGAGTGCTGGAGGAGTAAAGGGACAGACCAGTGGAACTCAGCACTGGACCAGAGCGGGACGACCTGCCTACCTATCTAGTCGGACATAACCTTAAGGTAAGCCAGAGAAAAAAGATCCTACTTTCTACAGCCACCACGCATATTATGAGGTTTTTTGAGCATGTAGAAGGTACTGCTTAAGCTTAAGCTTAAAGGTGTACGATGATTTCAGGGCCCGCATCGGCGGAGGCAGATCGTTCCAGCAGCGAGAGGCTGCAAAACGGAACGAGCCTCTAAACGCAACAGTTCTGTGTTTTATGGTGACAAGAACGGGAGAACAAACCCTGCGTGGGTAACGATTATTCTCCCATGACCATTTTAACTTATTGAAAAGGTAAGAGGGAGTATTGCCATGTATAACGCCAAATAAAAGATTTGCCAAGTGCAGATTCCTTCTCGCTTTTAGTTTTAACATGTTTGAAGCATTGAGGTAGGGTGTGACATGTGAACGAGGAGGTATTGAAAAGCAAAATCTTGCACAGGCGTTCTGCACACGTTGAAGAAGCTTCTCCGTTCTACCGAGAAGGCAAGGCCCAAACACTACATCACAGTAATTTAATTTTGATAAAATAAGTGACTCACACAGTGCTATACGCACATCCTCACTAAGATATGGACGGATTTTATATAACGTTTTTAGCCTAAAAAAACAACTGCGCACACTCTCAGAGACCTGGCTTTCAAACTTAAGTTGAGAGTCCATTACAAGACCCAGATTCCTGGCCTCAGATACATATTCAACGAGCTCACCTCCCACCATGATTTTAATATCTTCAAGATTAAGTTTACAAATGTTTACTCTACTACCAGTTATTATGAATTTAGACTTTCTGGGGTTTAGAACTAATGAGTTGTTGAAGGACCACTGGTAAATCTGATTCAGATCATTATTTATGTCATCCACAGCTTTAGCACTATCACCAGGCAAGAAAGAATGATACAATTGAAGATCATCAGCATAAAGATGAAATTGACAGTGAGCTATGTTTTTGATGATATCTGCACTGTACAGGATGAAGAGAATTGGACCGAGGATGGAGCCCTGCGGAACACCGCGAAGCACAGGATGCTGGGCTGACCGGACTGTAGAACCATCTGGCAGTTGCAACTCAACACACTGGTTTCTATGACTAAGGTAACTGTGAAACCATTTTACAGTATTAGAGGAGAAACCATAAAAAGCAAGCTTAGAAAGAAGAAGTGAAATATTTATGGAGTCAAAAGCCCTTGAGAAGTCCAATAGAACAAGTATACTGCACCATCCCTTATCTTGATTTGTCAGTAAGTTATCAACCACATCGAGTAGGGCAGTGGCAGTACTGTGACCCTTGCGAAAACCTGACTGGATCAGTGGTAAAATGTTGTTATCCTCCAAAAATTTTATTAGTTGCATACACACCACCTTTTCCAGAATCTTGGACAAACAGGGAAGCAAACTAATAGGCCTCAGGTCATTAACTGAAACAGGATTGGTCTTCTTCGGTATAGGTTTGATGAGTGACAGCTTCCAGCAATCAGGAAAGGTGCCACCAGCAACAGAATCATTTACAATAGAAGTTATTAATGATAAGGATTGAGGCAAAGTCATAAAAATCATGTCCAGACTGATCCCATCAATACCTTTGGCATTTGACTTAAGGCCCTGTATGACCTTCAAAATAGTATACTCACTGACCGGGCATAATGAGAAAGAAGCAGTGCCATGTCTGTGATGTTCGAAGTAGGTCAAAAGGGAAATATTGACGGAAGTGACTCCAGGGACATCCAGAAAATGAGTATTAATAACCTCAGGGTCAGTAAACTGTGATGGGAGTTCCATGGCTTGTTTTTTGTTTGGAAGGATGTGGTTTTTCAGGTTTCTCCACAATTTACTGGAGTTCTTAATGTTTTTATTTATATGCTGAGTAAAATATGCTACCTTTTCACTATGTATGGCCTGCACAACCAGCTGCTTCATACATTTATATTCTTGCCTAAGATTATCACTTTTAAGTTCCTTAAATCTATCATGGTGACTATCCCTAATTTTTATCATGGTTTTCACTGTGTCTGTAATCCAAGGGTGTGGGGGGCTTTTGAAACTTGAGGTCTTAAGAGGAGCATGTATATCATATAGTGCTAGAATTATACTAGAGAGTTCTAATACTCTGTCGTTTACATTTTTGGTCAATAAAAGTTGATTCCAGTTGATTTCATCCAGGTGTTCAGTAAACAAGTCCAAATCTATATTTTTCAATGGTCTATATGTAACTAGTTGCGGGACAGACTTATCCTTTTTTATGCGAAACTCAGCCAACAACATGGCATGAGCTCCCAAGTCAGGACTGTATTTAACATGCACACTACTCACTGAAGCATCTGTGCACACTATGTCAATTAGCGTCTGGCTATGGGAAGTGAAGTGTGTAGGCTCGGTAATTAATTGATGAAGATTCATACATTGCAGGAACTGTGAAAATAGTTTAGTTTTACAATCATTTGGCGCAAGCATGTCAATATTGAAATCTCCCAGTAATATTAGATTATCGCAATTTAAAAAGGTAGACATAGAGTCAGTTAAAGCATCCAAAAGTTCAGTTACATTTAACCATTGCGGCCTATATGCCGTTCCAATAATAATCGTTTTGCCACATGCCTTCAATTTCAGCCACATCTGTTCGACTTTAGGTGCTATAGGATGAGGAATAGATTGAGCCCTGAGCCCCTTCCTGATATAGAACCCAACACCCCCTCCCCTCCCTTTTTTTAAGTTGTCAGGCCTTGGAGCCAAAAGCAGTCGATACCCTGCAATATTAGGCGCACTATCCTCCTGTCCTACTTTTAGCCAGGACTCGTTAATGGCCAAAAAATCTGGATTAATTTCCTCAAAGGCAGCAATAAACTCATCATGACCTGTATTAAGTGATCCTGCATTAAAAAGACCAACTTTTAAATTTAACTTAGGAGATTTTATAGTTATAGATAGATAGTGTACTGTCAATATGAGCCCGATGTATAATATTATTGAGAGATGTAGTTACAAGAATAATGTTTAAGAATATAATAATATACAATAGTAATAATAATATCATATAATATAGTATAATAATATACAAATTATTACAAATGATTATTGGAATTACACAAAGGCATGTTACAGTTAGATAAATACATATATAATAATAATAAAATAATTGTTTTGCCTTAGAACTTTTGTTATTGAATGGACGACAGGAAAGGCTATAATAATTTTGACCACATAGATATAAAGTGAGGTACGGTAACATTTTAGATAAAGACCAGAGATATACATAAAAATTAATATAGAGAACTAAAGCTAAGCATAAGCATACATAATTATATTTAAAAATTACAGGCCGGACAGTCAAACGGGATGAGACCCAAAAACCCGGATCAAATCAGCCTCAGTACGTATTGGATACGCCTGCTTGCCGTCACCCTGCCTGGCGTACACGCGCCCTCTCTTGGTCCACACAAACCGCCACTGCAGTCTTCGAGCCTCCTCACGCGCGCGGTGGAATAATTGGCGAATTGCGCGTGTCAGCCGCTCATTGACGAAGATTCGCGGCGCGGCGGGACGACCCGCGTCAGCGGCCGTCAACGTGCGCCGCACACGCGCACCCTGCAGCATCTGATCGCGCAAGTGACGGCGCGCCAGCCGCACGACGACACGACGAGGCCCCGGTGGCACACCCGCCGCGCCCGCGACCTGCGCCACCCCAACCCTTTCCGCGAATACAATATCGCGCTCGTCCAACGCGACGCCCAACTTTGTCGCCAGCACTGATACGATATGCACCACATTTTCCCCTTTCTCCTCTGGGAGGTGACCGATCTCAAGGTCAGACAGGAGGGCGTCCTGGTCGCGATCGATGAGCTCCTGCTGGAGCAGAGCCACCCTAGACTGCAGATCGGCAACCGCGGAGGAGGAATCCTCCGGCCGACGCTCGATCGCCACTAACCGCTCTTCCATTGAGTCTACTCGCGTGGCTAGTCCCCTAATAGACGTCCGGAGCTCCAACATTTCTTGACGGAACTCGCGCATCTCCGTCATCCACCCAGCTATCTCCCTATGCACGTCCTGCAAGTCTACGGAAGGTGCCGTAGGCGAGGAGGCAGGGGAGGACCCCAACGTTAAAGAATATGGGGCCAGCTGCGTATCCTGAGTGGCCGCCCTCACCGGAGTGTTATCGCCCTTACGTGTTCGAACCTTGCAACCAGGACACACCCACGCCTTAGCAGCAAATGACTCCGGGAGGGATACGCAAGCTTTATGGAAAAGGGCCAAGCAGGTGCTACAGGTGACGGCCCCTGTCGTTGAAAGATATTTTCCACAGGCTTGGCATGACTTCGCCATAGTTGCACTACTCATACACAGATGTCCCTGAGAAAATCGATGAAAGCCGGTAGATGGCACTGTTTCGTACTACTGTTACGAGCAACAACAACCGTCGCCTTGCAGCCGGCGTTCAAAAAGTATGAAGGATCCCAATAGATGGCACTGTAGAGAGTTCACATATATAGTTTCGCTACTCGTCGAGTAGTGACGCCACACTATAAAGTTAGTTAACAGAGCGACAAAGTTGGTTACACAAGTAGCTCGACTACCCCCACAGTAAAAAAATGATAAATAAATGCAATGTTTCCCAGTTTTAATTTTGCGCAATAAAACCACTCCCGACAGCGATTCACTCCACAAACACTCCCACACACGAATCAAGCTACAGACAATCGATAGTACTCACTCGCGAGACTATACAAACGTTCAGAGAGCATAAACAAATTAAAAAGGTACGGACAAGTTGCGTGCACTTTCGCATACGTGACGTCACTCCGTGATATCGACGTGATATCGACGTGATATCGACACCTTTGACGGAGCTTGGGTCCGGTTGACTCGAAACCGAGATGACTGCATCGAGGCGATCGAGGCGAGGACTTTGCTAAGCGGTGGGACACAATGGGGTAATCGTAATTATGTAAGGTGTAAAAGGTGGCCTCCCGCACTCGTCCCCCGAGTGCGGATGTCATCCACCTGATGGTAGGAGTAGGACGCTACATCAAGTGTCCGTCTTGGTGGGTACAGCCGCAGTGCCAGATAATTCTGCCTCCAAACAGTAGTGTGCAAGCATTATTTTGTAAGTAAGTATGTATTGTAAGCATCAGATTACGGTAACTATTTGATGGCTGATAGCTCGATTAATAACGACTTGAAAGATTTTTATGTGCAACAGAGCCAGCAAACAGGCATCCGGCCCATCTGATGACAAGTAGTTTCCGTACGTAATTTCAGTTACTCCAGTGCAGTGACCTTCAAACCTGAGCACGGAGTTTGCTTACTACTACTTGAAGGCAGAATATATGGCACCACTGGTACTACCAAGAAAAAGGTAAACGGGGTTTCAGCTAATTAGTACATTGTTTTTTACAGAATGATAAAATATGGTTTGGTTGTAGAGTTATTACATATTTTGTACAATGCAGTATTTTTGCCGCTACTTTAGTCTAGTCTAGCCTAGTTTAGAATCTAGTGCTAGTGCTGCCAAAATTTTTTAACTATAATTTGTTCGGGACTGAAGGGTTTAATAACCAAATGGCGTTTCAGTATTCAGGTGTGTGAGGCGAGTTACATAAATACTTCTGACGACCACAACCGGCCACGTTGAATTCAAACCAGATAAGTCATCGATATAGGTATGTATAACTAGAGAAGCCTTCTTTTTTCAAGCGTCAAAAAAATTAGTAAGTAATCACTTTTTGGTTTTGACGACGTAGCTATGAAACCATAGAGATTTTGAAGTAAACGAACTTCTCTTTTACTCTTATGAACTACTTGGAAAGTGACATAGATTTTGATAGGGATAGTAATACAGCTTGGTGGTGCCGAGTCTAGAATATTATCATAAATAATTAAGAATTATGAAAAAACACTGCAGTCGGTGAATGTGTAGCTAATTTAAAGCTGAAAATAACCTGAGTTCAAATGGCGGGAGGCAGTAGTGAGACACAGAAACAGAATGCTGAACTCACTTTAAATTTAATGTTAAACGAGTAAGTAGAAAAAACCTCTAATAAAGATTAGAAAATAAAATGACAGTTTTTAAAAACGTTTATATACAACTAGCGACCCGCCCCGGCTTCGCACGGGTGCAATGCTGATACTAAATATACTACAGAATGTCTTTATATACAACGTTATCTAAGAGAATAACATAGACTAAGAGATAGACATATACCATTGCGGACATTTGTGTAGACCTTTTTCAGGTGTACAATTCTATAGTACATTATTTTGATCTATCTCGTAGGGTTCCGCTAGCGTTTGCAATGTAAGCGCAAAAAAATGTGTTTATTTACGACACCACATTAGAAACCTCTAAAATTATCAGTGTTTTTGTACTATATTATGCATGTTTTATACAAATAAACCTTCCCCTTGAATTACTCATCTTTATAGTCACCTCCTGCTGTCTGTCTGTCCCGATGTATGCTTAGATCTTTAAAACTATGCAACGGATTTTGTTTTTTTTTAATAGATATAGTAATTAAAGAGGAAGGGTTATAAGTACTTAGTTTATGTTATTATCTTAGATAACGTTGTATATAAAGACATTCTGTAGTATATTTAGTATCAGCATTGCACCCGTGCGAAGCCGGGGCGCGTCGCTAGTTTTATATAAATCTATGAGTTAGGTGTGGTGAATAAATTAAGGTGCGCATAAAAATACCAACATAAAGCACTTGTGGTGTAAGGGAAGCACTCCTACCTTTAGATCTTAAAGTTGTGGGTTCATACCTGGTTGTGCGCAATGCCAATGCTAAATGCCATCTCACAAACACTAATTTTATTATTGCTGTTTGCGGTCATTGACTCTACTATAGACAGCGCTGACGTTGCCTAACCTTTATAATGGATCAGGAAAGAAAGACTAGGTGAGTTATGAGCTTGTGTTGCGAAAGTTGGAATTAACATCCGTCTACAATATCTGCACATGTAGGTAAGTAAATAGTCGTTTAGATATCTTATATACTTACCTACATATTTGTAGAGACTCCATTAAATATGTAGCCACGACCTGACTTTGTGTAATTTAATAGTAAAATGTAATAGTATCCTTTTACAAAAGTCACTTTCATTCAAATCAATGATCAAATGGTTCGATATATTTATAATGTTTTTGATTTAGGATATATATTAATATCACGAAGACACCTCGTGGTGCTATCGGCAAAAGCGAGCCTGAGACGCAGAAGGCTGTGGGTTCGATTCCTTCAGCGGAACAAATGTTTGTATGATCTCCCAATATTTGCACACAACACAAGCTCTGCTTACTTCGGGGCTAGATGATGCTGTGTGAAATGTCCAGCAATATTTATATTTATAATATTGATATATTGACAACTGATTTATGGGGACCTCTTACGAGCATTTTTTCGAATCTCATTCGACTGCTTTTACAAAAAGATCGTGTCAAATTACTTAGTGTTCAAAACATTAATGTGTTGGTAAACTTAACCCTCACAAATTCGATATTCAAAACATATGAGGATTGCACCGTGTTGAAATGAATTATTTGTTTTCTTTATAAGAAAGCATCCGATTATAGGCAAAACAATCAAACAAAAATAACAAGTCCAATTTTTTGTAGTTATGTTTCCATAATACACATTTTCAAATTCCACTATTTACGACTTGTTCAGAATGACGTTCTTACGTACGACTCTACGTACGAGTATATTATTCGTTCCGTTCGCGAGCAGTTGCGGTATAAGCAACGATTTCACTTAACGCCAATGCAATGTATCTGTGCCATATACGCCGATACTGGTCGCTTAATATTCTCAGTCACCTTGCATTGGGTTAGTGACTTTAGATTATGGCTTGCCTTCACACAAATAGATGGCAGAGCCTAAGCCCGGTCCATCACCACAAATCCAAGATGGTAAACTCCATAAATGACTTTTTGTATGGAAAATAATTGTTCATTAATTAAAATAATAATAATTAAAAAATACATATTCTCCTAAATTTAACAAATTAAACGTGTAATTAGAACGATACACGTATTTTTTTTAATTCTGTATTTGTTTTTTTTTTTATAAAAATCGCGACCTGAGCTCTGTCAAAACTGTAGCAAGTAAGTCCTATAAAACAATACCGCGCGCAGATGCAACAGACAATAATTTATGTTGATTGCCTTAACGATGAACTCCGCCTCCACTGACTGTTCAGTGATGTGTCCATTAACGAGTTGCAGTTGACTTTACGATTGAGCAGATCTAAATCCAGCCAAAGTAGTCGATCTGACGCTCGGTGCATTCACATCACACTGGTTCTGAGGCCTTACCATGAGTTTTGATAAAAGTACGTAACTCGCAATTGATTGAATGTGTATTTACTTTTTTATCAATTCTTCTAGAACTTGGATTAAGTTATGAGGTATTGACACCTAAATTCACCTAGTATGTAAAAAGTCGTAAAACACGAAACTATTTCTATAATTTGGTCGTGCACTCACTGTAAGCGAGTACCTAGCGTTTCATTTACCTAAGCCAAAACCCGCGGTAAGGGCTCTGGTAGGTCGGGTCAGTGCCGACTACCTGCAACCAGTTTATGCAATTTGCAACTCTGTAATCTAAACAACCCGTATTGGAAACGAGCCATAATACTACAGCACACGGCATTCACTGCGGCGCATGACAGGTATTATATACGTGTATACTGCCTCCCGCGATGATACCTTCGCAGCGGGTATACGCGTTGACAACAATACTGTTTTTTTTTTGCTTGCACACTTCTGCTTTGAAGTAGAAAATCTGGCACTATGCTGGTATCCACAAAGATGACTCGCTGTAGAGCACCGGTACAAACCGGTACAAATCAAAAATAACCATAAGGTTTATTAGGATGTCGATTTTTTGTTCTTTATGCTGTTTCGTTATCTCCATAGAATCTGCCCCGGTGTCGAGAGCAAAATTATGGTAATGAGCGACATAAGAAATAGTAGGTAAGTGCCTACTTAGTATGTATGTACTATAACTTACTAAGTGTGTCCTTACTTATAATATTACCATGGCTCAGCGCCTAATTAACGTGTCATACGTGTCATACGTAACGGGTATAAGTGAGTAGGCACCAAGTCAAAGTCGGTCGCATGATATCAACATGCAAAAGTATAATGGACGATCCTAGCAGATAATACTACCAGGGTTACTACGTCCATCGATTATACAACTTTCAAGCTGCCAACTTAAAAACACATAATAAAACGAATTACGTATTACTAACGACCTGCCCCGGCTTCGCACGGGTGCAATGCTGATTCTAAATATACTACAGAATGTCTAATCTGATTAGAAACCTCTAAAATTATCAGTGTTTCTTCACTATATTAAACATAAAGTTTTTTAAACTTACGCGATCAGAACACATTATTGTAAATACTTACGGGGATTTATCGCGTTTATTTACCTATTTTTCCCGACGTTTCGACAGGTTTACACTCTGTCGCGGTCACGGGATGACTAGAGTACTGGAGCTACCGCCTCTGCAAAGCGGGGGCAGCATTTTTTGCAACTACCCTCACTTGTTTTTCCGAAATAGAAATGTCCATCTGCACACTCGGACGACACACAACACTAACCGTGTCCATTACGCATTGAGAAACCGGTCTACGTTGAGTACACTTAGCTATAACTGGATTCCATGAGGCAGAGAGGTCTGAAACCGTCTTTACGATTGAAATTAGGATATTTCTTAATTTCAATAGCTTCCCGAACCATTCTCTTGTAGTAATGCCTTTCATTACATAAAACTTGAGGTTTATGTATGTATTATTCAATCCAGTGATTGGGTCCTGAGTCCACGATGTGCTCTGCTATTGCAGACTTGTTTACTTGTCGATTTTTGACCGCCGCTATGTGTTCTTTAACACGTTCCGCGACCGTGCGTTTAGTCTGGCCTATGTAGGAACGCCCGCAGCTGCAATCTATTTTGTAAACCCCAGGAACTTGCAGAGGTACGACGTCTTTTGGTGTTCGTAGATACTTCGTCATCTTGGTGAGTGGAGTGTAGATCGACTTGATTGAAAATTTACTGAGCATGTTACCAATTTTGTCCGTAACTCCTTTCACATAAGGCAAGAACGCAGGCTGTCTTTTCACATCAATGTGTTCCTGTTTGCGCCTCCAGTTAGAACGACATCCGATTCTAGTATTGTAGCCATTCCATTTCAGAACCCCTTTAACATGATCTAGCTCACCCTGCAGATGTTCAGGATCGCAAAGGTCATGAGCTCTGTTTACTAGTGAGGAGACTACTGACTCCAGGTGTCTTGGATGGTGGTGTGACGCTGCATTCAAGTATCTGTCCGTATGTGTAGGTTTTCTATACACTGTGTGTGCCAAGGTCCCGTCACATTTTACCATCACTTTAAGGTCGAGAAAAGTTAACATCCTGTTTTCCTCCATTTCATACACATTATAACACATAATAAGCAGAAATAAAGGCCAAGTGTATGTGAGCATGCATAGTGAAGGCTTCCAAGTCAATAAGGATAAGAATGAACAGTGCTCAGCTCTTAAACCTATTCAACACCAACTAAATAGCATAGCAAAAATAACTGTATGGGCCTTTTTTAAAGTTTAAAAATCAGTTTGCTATTCAAAATCCTTAAAAAGCCTTTCTATCCATGATAATTTTCCTTGTAATTTCATTATATATCCAACTGTTTTGTAAAACATCGCTGGTTTCATCAAATAGCAGTTTAGCAGGTAAGGAGGGGGGGCCTCTATCAAAATTGGCCACTTCAAAGCTTAATATTAATGAAACAAACATCTGTATTGAAAATCTGTTTAGGTTTAGAATAGTATCTTTAGAAGACCTATCCAACTATATGCAACAAGATGGGGTAGTGAAATATGAAGAAATCAACCCCACTTGCATGTATCACTAAAAAGCACTTTTTTAAGTTTTTGTATCATAAAACTAATAGTCTGTGAGCAAGAGCAAGATGAGGTGCAGACAGACAGACAGACAGTCAGATATTTAAATAGGTTTTAAGTGATTCAGCAGTCTGATTGTGATTTGCTTGCTCCTGTTTAATTACTTTGATAATCAAGAAATACTATTACGAGTACATTTCAATCATGCCTCTTTTGTAAATTTATCTAAGATTGTTCTATTCTAAATAGTGATATAAATATTGAACACTACCCTATACCATAATATTAGGTGAGTATAAGTAGATGAGCTAGCTATAATACTTGTAGCTAGTTAGCTATACTCAATCAAGACAAGTATTGTACTTACAGAATTTGTATGTGACACTCTCTAGCTTGGTGAATATGCCGTTAACCCAGGGAGAGATGTGCTTGAAGTATATCTTGTAGCATTCACCATACTCCAGCTGGAAGCCACAGTTGACGGTAGTTGGGTTCTTGGTGGTGCAATTTGTTATGAGGTCACATGAGTCCTGCAGACAAATAAATTCCCATGAGTCAGTGGCAATCCCTGTCAATGGAGTTACTAGGCTACTCAGAGACTGAATACCTTGACCAGCCATAGCCAGGACCAACAGCTTGGTATGCGCAGGTTGAGATTAAATAACATTAGTTAAACTCACAGGATTAGTTTTATTGCAAAGTTTCACTTCGTACGCTAACACGGGTACTCCTGTGTGCCATTTCAGAGACATGTAATTTCTGAAATAAATACAAACATTAAACCATTAACCCCTGCTCAAGCCAAGCATGGGGATAGCAATTCTAATAATATCAATACATGCACGTAAATCTGATTCATTTGGATATTCAAGCTTTGAAAATGATAAGAACAGAATAACTTACTCAACCTGGCTAACATCAACAGGAACCTCTAAATTTTCAAAAAACTCTTTTGTGTAATTGTTGTTGACATTGAAGCGAAAGGATTCACTATCGGATTGTCTATTATCAAACATTGTGTTGATTGAGTAACAAGCACCAAATATTAGGTCAAAAGGAGCCGATATGCAGACCTGAAAAGTATATATTTAAGGATTAGGTATAGGATTAAATTACTAAAAGTTTTTTTTTTTTTTCTTTATCTATGGTGTCCTACTGCAGGGCAAAGGTCTTTACCTTCCTCTCTTTGCGCTCCAAGGCCACAGTATGCCAATTTGGCTCGAATGCATCTAGATCGTCTCACCATCTTTTCCTGGGTCTGCCGCGTCGTCTCCGACTATCGGGCACCCACTGAGTGAAGAGCTTTGCCCAACGTTCTGAATGCATTCGAGTCACTGACCTAAACTTACCTACTAATAATAGTATAAATAACTGGAATATTAAAATAAGTAAATTTAACACCAAACTTTAGTTAAAATGTCACTCAAATATTAGTTATTAGTTATTACTTACAGTTTGGTTATGAGTGCAGTTGTGTTTACTGACATACTCCACGTTAGTGGAGTGCGGCGTTCCGAAACTAAGTTTGTGTACGGGCTTTGAGGTATTACAAAAATCCAGATCATCAAAATAATTCAATTCTGTTTTCCATTCCTTGCCAATAGTGTTGTTCCCCAGAATGCATAGCTTCGCACTGTACCTTCCCACGTAGCCCTCCACAGGAGTAAACGTCATTCTAGGGACATTGGAGTCGCTGCTGCATCTCGGTATGATCTTATCAGCATCGCCACTCACTGAATGCACCAGATAAATCAACAGTAATGTCGATAACATCGCGGCACTCCTTGCGAAACTATGCAAATAGCTTCATAACGGGAAACACTGTTTGAAAGTCTATATAATCTAAAAAACAAGTGTACCTCTGGTACATAATACTTGATGGGCAACAAACACTGCAGAACACCTTGTGAAGTGACTCGACTAGGTAGTCCAAACCACAACACACTGCGATATCTTTATTTAGTAGATTCCCGGTAATAACAAAACAACACGTCGTTGACGAACTGTTTTATTCGCTAATATCTTTATTAACATTACATAGCATCCTAGTAGTTTGTGCTTTACTACGATACGTACGCGTCTCGCTCGTCTCGTCCGCGATCCTCGCCAAAGAGTATGCAATATCCTATATGAAGAGACGGGACAACATAGATTAATATAAACTAACCCATACGTCATGTCAAAAATTTGCTAACTTATATAGCCAACCAAACAAACGAAACAGAGCTGTTCAGCGATAACATTTAAAATTTATTGATATCGATGAATGACCTAACCTACCCACGGTTGGAATTCCAAGTGGTATTGATTTAACTATGGTTTTGTGGTGGTAAATGAAGAAGTTCCAGAAGTTTCAGTCAAATAAGTCCCGATTGATTACGATTGTTGAGGTAGTCAACGGTAAGATTAAAAATAGGTTCAGGTTTTTGCGACAGACGTATAACCAAGCATTAAGTCATATGCATATGCCGAGCAACTTCGTGATGTCCGTTATAATATAGAACTATAACCGTGATAACGAGTTAAACGATTTACCGCGATGCAATATCCTGGTGAACCTTAAGAAGCTCGTCCTTTTTTTGAAGTCGGTTAATGAATTTGAATACTTATTGTCAGAAATAGCATAGTCTAGTCTAAAAAAGCATCTTGTATTTGTGTGATTACTAAATGATTATGTGATTAGGGAGCGAAAGGAGCCTCTGAGTGCATAAAAGGGGCATCTGATTTGTGCTTTAATACTTTCATCAGTACTTGTGATACTTTAAAAAGAAGAAAAAGAAAGTTAGCCGCAGTGCTACGGCATGAAGTGTTGAAACTCATAAAGATCCAAACAAAGAAAATGTTTGGAAGCAGCGAAAAAAACAAGCCGACGCGGGACAGATGTTGAACATCCTGAGCTGAGGCGGATTGAGCCATAGACACATTCTGCCATTGAGCTGTCGACACATTCTGGTTAGAGGATTATGAGTGATATCTACGGGTACTAAATTTAATATTAAAAGAGCTTTTAGATAATAGTTCAGGCGAGTCAATAATGGAATTAGATATAGACACGATGGATACACGACATATCAAAATAATGTTTAATGTCGTGTATCCAACGATTGTACGTAAAATTTATTTTACCTGTCTTTATAACTCAGGCTAAAACGACCTGACTCATAACGATAATTTAACATTTTTAGGCATTTTCTCTGGACTCTTTTGATTGCATTGATATGTACCTACTACGTAGTAGGGGGTCCATATAGTTCAAAACCTATAACTGTAGTCGTTCAGCTGGTACTAAGTTGCTCCGCGCTTAAAATATTTTTTACGAGAGATAATGTCGCTAAAAACGATTGAAAATGTTGTACGCGAACTACAATTAACTGTTGTGTCACTCGTAAATAAAATTGAATCGTTAGAGTGTAAAATCAGTGAACAATCTGAGATTATCACAAAACTTTCACCCAGTGCTAACACGTCTACCCGCAAGTCGCTGTCGAGCGCCGTGACTCAAGCTGCTGCCGCGCCCCAGCGTCCTATCCGCACTGCGCGCATACAAGCCTCGGCCGCTATAGCTGAGATACAGACAGCAGCAAACAAACACCGCAATGGAGGTGTCAGTACTGCGATACCCACAAAAAATGACGTCGTGCCAACGACTAATCAATCCGAAAAACGGAGCAATTCGAAAGAAACATCCCGCATCAATGATTCACCGAATGGATTTTTTACAATTAAAACATTGGCGACCGTGCCCCCTGTGACACTAGAAGACACAAAAATACTACAGATAAAACTGAGAATGATTGGCAAGTAATAAGCAGACAACGTAGACACAAACAACGTCCCGCTGTTATAGTTGGAACGGCGAATAGCACTCACGATCTACAAGCAGCTGATCGTGTAAGGTACATCCAGGCGTGGAGTTTTAGGCCGGATACTACTTCCGAATCAGTACATAGCTTCCTAAACAAGATTACTAAATCTGACTACACCGTTGAGAAACGAAATATTAAGTCAGATAAGCATGCTTCTTTTGTTATCGGGATGCCGGAGAATGTATACACCGAAGTGACTACACCTACTGCCTGGCCATCCGGGATTCGTTTCTCGGAGTAGTTTCTATTCAGACCCCGCAGCCCGCGGGGCTGCGAACGAACCGACTAGGAGTTTGGTATCTACTTTGACGTGTGACCCGCGCGTCTCCAAGACACTGCGTAGTGACGAAGAAAACTTTTTAATAAGTTGGTGATTTTTCATCAGAGCATTTGCTCTCTTAAAAATAAAACAAGACACTTAGAAGTGATGCTTCAACATGAAATGAAATGTGAAGTGCTTTGTATAACCGAACACCATTTGAAGGACTTTCAAATTGACCAAACTACTATTAATAACTTCTGTTTAGGATCCTACTATTGTAGACCAGTTATTGACCAAGTCAAGTCAAGTCAAAGTCAAAAGATGATTTATTCAATACAATCACAAGGATCACTTTGAAACGTCTTACATACTAGGTGAATTTAGGTGCCAATTCATCCTAACCCAAGCTCGAGAAGAATGGACCGTGGTGGGTCATGTATTTATGTCAGGAAAAACATTAAATTTAAGGAATTTGACTGCACGGATTTATCCATGGAGCAAGTATGTGAGGTATCAGCTGTGGAGCTTACCGATTATAATATTGTAGTGGCATGTTTGTATAGATCAAACAAAACACTTGTTTCTTTATTCTTTCCTTTGTTAGAACGTTTGCTCGATAGGCTAATAGATAGCGGAAAGGAGTGCGTTGTAGTTGGTGACATGAATGTAGACTGCATATGCCCGTTGAACAGTGACCAGAAAAAGCTGTACGATATCCTTTACACGCGTAACTACTGTAATATCATACACCTACCTACGAGAGTAACTGCTACTACGAGCATCTGCTTAGATCATGCCTATGTAAGTGGCGAGCGAGTGCAGACGGGAACAGCGCGCGCGACCGCGATGCGCATGCTACGGAGCGACCAACATGCCGTACGAGTCGAGCTACTATGCGAGTCAAGTATCCCGCCAGCGCCGCGTCTTGCTAGGTCCTATACTAATGCGAATCGATATAACTTCATTGCATCAATTGAAAGCGTCGACTGGTTTCAGGTGAGTCAAAAGAGAGCGTCCGCAAACGAGCTAGCCCAAACAGTTGTAAACATTCTAAGAAACAAACTGGAGATATGTTTTCCTTTAAAACGCGTGGCAGTCACGACCAAAACTAATTCATGGGTTACGAATGAAATTGTCAGTCTGGAGCTTCTACTCAGAGAAATTAAATCTAGTGTTGTGAAATTCCCTTTAAATACAGCGTTGTCGAATAAATTCGACGAGTTTCAAAATAAATTTGATAACATTCTAAGAACGGAAAGAAGCCGTTTTTATTGTAATATTATATCCGGCTCGACTAACACGTCTAAGTCCATGTGGGATGTCGTGAGGCTCGAGACAGGACGGCGTCGACCGAATTTTGAGCTATTCGAGACCCTTCGAAAACCTGACGGCTCCAAGTACGCGAGCGGTACTGAGGCGGCAGATGCAATGAACTCACATTTTGTCAATGTCGCGGTGACTTGCGCTCCTGCCGCCGATGTGACGGCCGCGTCACGTGCACTAACAACCGCGCGGGTCCCCGCAGACCGCTCGTTCAGGTTTAAACCTTTCACCCCTCTGGAGGTCTATAAAATTATATCAAGCGGAGTAGCGCATAAGCCTACTAAGGATATATATGAAATATCGGTGTCCTTGATTTACGCCACCGCTGAGCCGCTTAGCTACATTTTTTCAACATTATTTACTTTGTGCAAGCAAGAGGGACATTATCCCCAGGTATTAAAAAATGACAGGGTTATCACCCCTATACAAGGGTAAAGGTAAAAAGGAAGACATGAACAGCCACAGACCAGTCTCAATAATACCCACAATAGCACACATTTTTGAGCACGGCCTCTGCTCAAGACTCACCGAATACCTGGGGGATACGCAATCCCTTTCCGATAGGCAATTTGCATATAGGACGGAAAGATCCACGACGGACATAGCCCAAGAGCTGGTGAGTCGTGTGCTGCGGGCTCGCGAGAAGCGACTGCATGTGGCAGTCATACTGTGCGATCTTTCGAAGGCTTTCGATGTCGTAGATCATGGTGTGCTTACCACCAAGTTAGCACACTACGGTATAGATGGGCCCGCTCTAGCTCTCTTGAGCGATTTTATGAAAAATAGGTCGCAGACCGTGACAGGAGGAAGCATCAAGTCGAAGTCTCTCAAAACGTCGATAGGTGTGGCTCAAGGATCATCAATGTCCAATATTATGTTCTCCCTTCTCCTCAATGACCTGCCTGACTGTTTAGGTGACGCGCATGCACTTATGTATGCAGACGATGTTGCTGCTGTCGTCACGGCGCCTACCGTGGACGTCTTGGAGAGGAGGTTGAACATGGTAGCTGAGAAGCTGCACGCGTGGTTCCTTGATAATGGGTTTCTTTTAAACGCGAATAAAACAAATTTTGTGCACTTCCTTTTCCTCCTTTTGTGACCTTGCAGGCCGTACCTATAGAGGCCTAAATGTATCACTCGGGGGCACCGTAATCACTCAGGTCAAGCACGCTTCTTTCTTGGGATTTATCTTAGATGAGGGTCTGAAGTGGGATCTGCGTATTGATGGACTCTGTAAGAGAATAGGCAAGGCCTGCTTCGCTTTATGGCGTCTATCGGCGACTCTTGAAGAGGGGATGACCAGAAGTTGCTACTTTGCATCCGTTCACTCGCTCCTTCAATACGGCGTGGAGTTGTGGGGTGGAGCTGCTGACTGGGAGCGAGCGTTCAGAATGCAAAAGAGGGCCGTCCGCGCTATTATGAATCCTGGGACACCTCTGCTCGCCCCCTCTTCAAGAAACTAAAAATATTAACTATACCGACCAGGTTAGGTAGTAAGGATGCCCGTCACCAGGAGCAAGCAGGGTAGGGACGAGACGCCATCAACATCGGGCTCTGAATTATCCGGTACCAGCGCTACGGATACAGCCACGGAGGAAACCGGGACCACCGCCACCACAACGGAAACCACCGCCACTATTGGAACTGAGGTCGCGAACGACGGCCAGGCTTTGCCCACCCAGGCGCGTTCCAGGAAGTCTGAGAGGAGGACCGTGCTAGCGGCACAACAAAAATTAGCGGAGCTACGCGCTGCTGAAGCGCAAGGGCGAGCGGCTGCCGCTGAAGCTGCTACGTAGCTCGCAAAGGCGAGCCTGAGAAGAGCAGAAGAGGAAGGAGGAGGCGCCATCTGCCGGAGGGCGACTTGCCGCGTTGAGTGTAGCGGTGGGGACGGACGGAGCACTCCGCTTGCAAGGGCGGATCAGTAAAACACCAGAGATCACCCAAGAAACAGCGAGCACTCTCATTCTCGACGGTAAACACCTCTATACCAAATTATACATACACTTAGGCGATCGTCATTAGTCTATTTTTAAAAGACGGCCATACCGCGTGACGTCTAGAATTGACAACTGACCATCGACTAAGACTAAAACAAATAAATTGACTATAAACAAAATAAACACATTGGCACTGACACTGGCACTGGCAAAATTGACATTATTATGTCACATGCCATAAACAAAGAAGAAGAAGAAAAATAATGGATGTAAATTAAAATAAATACATCCAAGCTTTTATTAGCGTGACATTGTAATGTAATTATCATTTACACAATATTGATGGAATTTACGCAACAAGCATGAAACTACAATATTAATTTTTATGTAGCTCAGTAAAGCAGTGCCATCTCTGTTTTCTTTACTGCCATTGGTGATTTGTAGTTCTCAACAGTTTTAGTAGATGCCGCTTTAATCCCACCAATGATAATAAATGCGTGTTTCTGTAGATATTTGTTTGCTAGTCAATCACACCCTAATGGGTGAACCGTTTAGTATGAAACTTGGTGTTAATATTTCTTTATTTATTTATTTAATCAGCACGGTTAAGCACCAGTTACACTAATTAATAATAACAATTAAAAACAAAAAGAAAGCAAACAAAAAACAAAATATAAAACATGAAATAGCAAAATGTAGATGTTATTATAATGTATAAATAGTAATTAATTATTGAATACAATTGCATGTTCATTCATCAGTCTCACAAAATCTCAGGCATACCAACATAATCTTCTTCCACTTATCGGTGAAGATATCGTGTGCGTTGCCCTAGCAAAATGTTGACGAATTTCAGAGTTTTGAGTATGCAGATAATTAGAGTATTGTTTCGTGTAATTTTGCACGAAATTTCATAATTGTGCGTCCACAGGAAAAAAAGTTATGGACAAAAAACAGATTTTGCTAGGGGAACGTTTGCAACGTTACTGCAGCAAGATTTTTTTGAAATAGACCTAGCTTTAAAATAATAAATGGATTGGAAGGCTTATAATTGTGCACGATTGTGCACAAAAAATCAAATTCGTGCATCCAAGGACTTTCGAGATTTTCATGTTTTTGCTGAATATGGCGAAACTTTGATGTCAGTTTACACGAGCTCTAGATAAATGACAAAGTCAGAATTTAGCAAAAAATTAGTGCGTTGAGCTAACTTACTGTGCTGAAATTTTCAGTAATAACAAGCGACTAGTTTAAGAAATATATCAAAACCCCATAATCTATTTGACGACCTCTGTGGCGCAGTGGGCTAAGGTCTGGCTGAGACGCAGAAGGTTGCGGGTTCGATTCCCGCCACGGGACAAATGTTTGTATGATCTGCAAGTATTTGTCTCGGGTCTGGGTGTTTCTATGTATAATATGTATGTATTTACAAAAAAAAAAAGTATTTCAGTAGTATATCAGTCATGTGGTACCCATAACACAAGCTCTGCTTACTTTGGGGTCAGATGATGCTGTGTGAAATGTCCGGCATTATTATATTATTATTATTATTATAACCCGGTCTATTTTAATATTACGGACTATTGAAAAGTGGTGCCATAGTACATCTTCTTTCTTCTTTTTTGTTTATGGCATGTGACATAATAATGCCAATTTTGCCAGTGTCAAGTGTTTATGTTTGTTTATGGTCAATTTGTTTAATAAAGTCTTAGTCGATGGTCAATTGTCAATTTTAGACGTCACGCGGAATGGCGTCTAAAATTTTCTTGGGATTCCTCGTCGTTCACATCATATTGCATCACAAAACACATTTAATTCAATTCTCCATACCCGTCCTGTAGTCAAAATTTATTCATTAAAATTCCGCCATTATTACTGAATAAAACATGCAATAAAACGAATAAAACAATATTAAATTAGCAGAGCCGTGCTACTTCATGAAATGACAAACGAAGAAATCTCCCTAGTACATAAGAACGACCGCCATAAATTGTCAGCATTGCAATGTCAAAAAAACTAAGAAAATAGTACAATTTCCAGCAGTAGCGCAACATAATTTTGATCTCATTAACTCTTCTGAAATTCATTCTGGCAGCACTGGCGGAAGGGTTGGCTTTAGCTGTTTGTTTTTGTGTTTACTGGTTTGTTTTGTTTGTTGACTGCTGCTGTGTTGGGCAAGAATATTTATAATTCAGGATAAACATGTACTAACATACCTAAAACATTAAGTTGTAGTAATTGGCTGTCGGTATCATAATATTATTTTCTTATGTTTGTCTAAATTATACCTCCAGTATAATTTAGATATAATTGTCAGTTAGGTACATCAATCAGTTTTTTTGTATGTTCTGAGCTACATTAAAATAGTTATAATGGGTAATTTACAACATTCTGCTAGGGCAACGCACACGATATCTTCACCGATAAGTGGAAGAAGATTATGTTGGTATGCCTGAGATTTTGTGAGACTGATGAATGAACATGCAATTGTATTCAATAATTAATTACTATTTATACATTATAATAACATCTACATTTTGCTATTTCATATTTTATATTTTGTTTTTTGTTTGCTTTCTTTTTGTTTTTAATTGTTATTATTAATTAGTGTAACTGGTGCTTAACCGTGCTGATTAAATAAATAAATAAAGAAATATTAACACCAAGTTTCATACTAAACGGTTCATCCATTAGGGTGTGATTGACTAGCAAACAAATATCTACAGAAACACGCATTTATTATCATTGGTGGGATTAAAGCGGCATCTACTAAAACTGTTGAGAACTACAAATCACCAATGGCAGTAAAGAAAACAGAGATGGCACTGCTTTACTGAGCTACATAAAAATTAATATTGTAGTTTCATGCTTGTTGCGTAAATTCCATCAATATTGTGTAAATGATAATTACATTACAATGTCACGCAAATGTCACGTGGCTCTGGGGATTTTGTTACCATTGATTGTGTAATCAAAGGATACCGGCTGCTTCTTTCGACCGAAAGTCATCACGGAGCATTTGGAGGGATTAAACTCCATTTTATTATCGAGACTCCAACGACAAACCGCATCACACTCGAGGAGTGTGATGCGGTTTCAGGGGTGAAGCAACTTACAATCCGCTACGGAGTGTATTACCCTGTAGAGCTTCAGGTCATCCGCATACAGTAAACACTCCGCATGCTTTACAACTTCCGGCAGATCATTAACCATCAAAATGAAAAGTAAAGGCCCAAGGATAGAGCCTTGGCTCACTCCCGACCGCGTATGATAAGGTGCCGACTCATAGATCCCGAGTCTGACATACTGTTGGTGATCTCGCAGATAGTCGGCGAGTAACCGAAGAAGGTTTGGCGCAAAGCCTATGGCGCTTAGTTTCACCAGCAGTATGTCATTATTATTGTTGATCAGTGGAGTCATGAAAACAAACTGTATTTCAACAGTTCAAAATGCTGTGTTATCACATACGGCCGTGGACGGAAACCCGTTCATCATGACTACTCACTACAAGCAATCGATATAGGTCGTGTGCAATCGGTTCGCGATCTAGGGATCCGCATGGACACAGAATTAGGTAAACTTCCGAAGTGTTGGACATCAGCAAGAAGGCGTTCGTAACCTGGGCTTTATATTGCGCCAGAGCAGTGATTTTACTAATATTCACACCATTAAAGCGCTTTACAATGCTCTTGTGAGAACCAGGCTAGAGTCAGGGGCTATGGTTTGGAGTCCTCATGAGAAAAAGTACATTGGCATGTTAGAAAAAATGCAAAATAAATTTACGAGGTTTTTCTATTTAAAACTATATGGGGTCTATCCATTTTACCCATTAATGTATCCTTCTTTATTTGTTTTAGGCATGGTAGGTTACACTAAATTAGAAGTGAGGCGGGAAATTATATTAATTATGTATATTTTTCGTTTACTTAGAGGTATGGTGCACAATCCGCGGGTGCTGATGTGTGTCGGTTTGTGCAACTATGTGGGCGCGCGGCGTCGGCCTAGGCTGTTGGCGATCCCGATCGCTAGAACTAACCTCCTGAGTGAGGCACCATTCACGCGAGCCCTTCGTGTTGCCAACAGCCTATGTGAATCTGATGATATTGATATATTTAGCTCTAGTTTGGCGAAGTTCTCAGATGCTGCTACACAGTATTTATGTGCTAAGTATGTGATTCCGTTGTCGTTTTGGTGTTTGTACTGTTAAGACAATGTAATTGTTTAGTTTAAAATAAAATAAAATAAACATAATAAAAAATATTGACCCTGTCAAACGCTTTTTGAAAATCGAAGTAGAGCACATCCACTTGACAGCCAAGGTCTAATTTTGTAGATATGTAATCTACAAGAGTCAAAAGGTTTGAGTTGACCGATCTTTTAACTCTGAAACCATGCTGAGCGTTGCTTAAAAATGTCTTGACTTGTGCGTAAATGATTTTGTGCAGGACATTTTCAAATACTTTAGCAAGTGAGGATAGTATGGCTATGGGGCGATGTTCCTCGACAACTAACTTGTTTGAGGTTTTTGGGATCGGTGTTACTCTTGATATCTTCCACTGCGCAGGGTAGATGCCTGTCTGTAAGGCCAAATTAAATATGTGATACAATGGTGGAACAAAGCATTTATATACTTATTTTAGAACAGCCAGTGGTATACCATCTGGACCTATAGAACCTCTAAGTTTTAATTTTTTGATTCCTTCCAGAACATCGTTGCGCGTGAAATTAAAGACATTGACATAGTTACTATAGCAGTTTTTATCACAGCGATAAGTATTGTCAACGTTAAGCGTTGGAATATCAGGCAGAAACATGTTTCCATAAAAGTTGGCAAAGGTTTCAGCCGCTGCATGCAACACCCGAATACGATTCGCCCTTAAAAATAACATTTAGCTCAAAGCCACCCTTTGCCCTAAGACTAGAGACATGCCTCCAAAATGAGCGAGGGTTTACTGCTATGTTACCTTCAATGCCCCTCATATACGAATCATAAGCACTAGCTGCTCTAGCTTTTAAAGAAGCTCTCATATTAGAAAATAAAATGTAAGCCTCGTTTGATTTAGTTTTCTTCCAGTTAGCATGGAGTTTCATCTTCCGTTTTAAATCATTAATAATATCAGGGGTAAACCAAATAGGGTAACGCTTAGTTTCAGTTTTCTACGAACCTTTTTAAGTAAACAATTATCAAAGATTTTATAGATAGTGGCATAGAAAGCATCAGTTGCAAAAATTATATTATCAGAGAGTAACACACAATCCCATGAAGCTTTAGAAAGAGAGTCATGCAAGAGCTCAGTGTCACATCGGCTGAAGTTCCAATCTCGGTCTGGGTTTATATTACTCGGTTCAATAAGATTCGACCCACGAGTCACCCTTACCAACACCTCAATATCTAGGGCAGAGTGGTATGCGTCCATAGGAACTATACCCTCGGTGCTAGAGATCAATACGTCCCTTAACTTATCGCTCTCTTTAACGAGAACAATATCTAGGATACCACCGTGCGTATTTAGTACAACATTTTTTTCAATAATATTTGAAAGAGATAAGAAGTAACAATAGTAATTGTTGATATTTAAGGATGCACTATTTAAATTTATGTCGCCCATAATTATCACATACCTACCCTTTCAAACTATTAATAAAACTCTCAGTTTTGCAAAACCACCGCATGAAGTCTTGGTCAGTAGAACTAGGTTTCAGATAAACGACACATACATGAAAAGGCCGACTACACGAGGTGAAGCTTGCCCACAGGTCTTCGCCGAAGTCGGTCTTGAGGTTCTGTCGCCTACGCAAAGTGATGCTAATATAGATATGGACTTGGATTACCACTGTATAGGCTACTTTTTATTTACGTACCATGCTCGCAACGCCGCGGGCTGCAGCAAGTCATTAATAAAAACTTCAATTTATTGAAGTAACCCTAATTATAACTCCCCATAATAAAATCTAATTATCACTTCATAATTTATTAAAGTAAATCATTAATCATTATTATTCTCACATTACAATTTTATCCTTAGAAACTACCTATCTGCTGTGCTAGAACTGCATACATTGCCAGGGAAGTAAGTCCGACTGCTGAAGCGTGGAATGCCCGTAAGGCTAACAACGCCCAGGCACTCAGGGAGAAAAGGCTCCCTATGGCTTCTTCAATCAGTGCTCTATACGGGGATAATGCTAGCATGCCGATAACTATAGGTGTGTGTTTGCGGGGCAGGTCTGATCTAGTCCAAAGCCACACTAGGGCTGCAGTAGAAATGTGTTGCAGTAGAGCTACGTTGGACTCGGCGCACGAGCGCACATAGAGCCAGTCGAACTCTGATCCACGAGCTCCAACCCAAAGTAGGACACCACGAGTTACCACCACCTGGAAATAATAACCAAATACTTGTTTTATTACAATAATTCCATTTCACAAAGGCTCCAAGATATCAGATTCATAAATCAATGACAACAACATTACAAACTTCCTCTAGACATAACCTCATCAATAGCTATCATAACTCACCTCAGCACTGGCCCACCCGATAGCAGATGTAAGGATCTTGGCATGACCCTTTCCCGGTACAGAATTGAGGGCAAAGTACAACCCTAAAAGATCAGCGAGGTCTACTGTTGCTTTTAGGATTTCCTGGAAGACATGAGTAATGATTATGTTAGATTTTTGTTAAAGTAATCCAATTGGTTTAATAAGTGGTATAACAGAGTGGTTATACCATTATCCTTCCTAATATTTCCAGTAGCTTACTAAAAAGATGTTGTATTCTCCAGCGACATGGCTGCTGTCAGTATCAGGGAAGAATGTGGCTAGCAGCAGCATTTTGCAGAGCTGTGTGAAGATATATAGTCCACCGGCGTAGACACATTTTGAAAAAGTTGCATACTCTGATCTGAAACCATTAGCTTATTAATTTTAGGTGTTATTTTCAGTGATTTCAGTGGCTCATCAAAATTCCAAATAGAATAATTACTTTCCGAGTTGTGGGAACTATGTAGAAATAGATATGACTTACATTCCGGAATACTTGTAGGCCATGTGATATGGAGCGTACACTAACGCAAGACAATTACCAAAATGATAAAGCGTCATTCTGAATTCGTAAATTATTTTTTTTTAGTAATTATTGAGCACACTTGAATTTATTTTACGTTTACGACTTTACGATACTTTAATTCTATTTTATTGGCATGGCATCCGCATCCATTCAACTGTCAGAAAAAATATGTACATGACGGAAGTGACACTGACAGCAACATATCAGAAGATAACTGTCAGTCGCAACGCTTCCGTTAAATTCCTACAAATAGGTGTAAGTCCATTATTCATAGAATATTCAGTATTCAGTACGTTTATTCTCAAAAGACCTGGTATAATATACAATTAATATTTATAGAATTATATACATATATATATAGAATTATATTTAAGTAATGATTCTTATTAATCGTCTGGTAGATACATATACGCAACGCAAGAGCTGGCTCTTATCTGGCTCAGCGTATTAGCATTGCCATTCAACGTGGCAATGCCGCCGGTATCTTGGGAACGATGCCCTCTGGCAGTGATCTGAATCAGTTGAGCTATCTATAGATCGTTTTAAACTGACCTTAGATAGCTCAACTGTTTCACGTGTATTTTATATTATTGTAGTTATATTATTCTGTACATTTTTGCAATTATTTCTGTAAAAATTATTAAAATATTATATATAATTTCCATTCCTTTTCATATGACATAATATGAAATTGAATTTTTGAATTAAATCGGTAATCTGACATGACATTGCGTAACATATCAATAGCATCTAAAACTGACAAGCCAATTTGCTAAAACTATAATGTCAAAGTCATACAATCATGAAGTTAATCCATGAAGTTTGTCGTAGAACGGAACGTTTACTTTAAATATTTTTTCAACTTATGGCACTTCAGTCATCAGCATCACCATAATAATTATAATTTATTTTATTTTTAATCTTAGTTGTGATCAGTTAGTGTTACCTATTGAAACAAAACCATAAGGGTTTAAAAAACCAGCTTTGGTTTCCAACTTACATCAAACCCAAAAACTAAGCTAGCGTAAAACGAAACGCAAAATAGTTACAATTTTTATTTTGTATATTGTTTTGAATGTAGTAAAATGATTTAGCTTGCTACTTAATTTTTTTATCATTATATTGCTTATTTTACACAATACCTACGCCCAGTTGCCCCTCGTCGTGAATTGCATTTCTGTTAAACATATGTTTGCATGAAATAGAAGACTTGCTTTATTGAATTGACCAACAGTAGGTATCTACCTAAACTTACCCATTGTAGATTTTGGTAAGTACCTAATAATAACACCTAGTCCTAGGTATTTACTGCTAAGTCGATAAAAATCTACTAACTGTAGAAAACTGTTATTACTTTCAGCGAAGGGTGGCGAAGGGGTTTAAAAGTTTGTGATCATAAAAAAGGGGTGAGTTTTTTAACCCTTTCTCTTTTGGCACACGCGCAAAAGAGTAAGGGGTACATAAGCCAATGGCAAGGCAGGGTTTGAAGATATTTTGAATGTATTTGTCCGAATAGTTGCTCCGAGCTCAAGCGTTGAGCCACCGTCACCGTCCCACAGCAGTTGCCTCTTGTGAGGGCTGGTGTGAACCTGTCCCTATATTTAAATATAATATGGTATTTTAAATTATTGCTTGTTTAAGTAGCATATTTGCATACAAAATTATAAATATCAAATCAAGGTGGCCTACAAATACTTAATCTTTTTAATAACTAATTTTCATTAATGGATTGCAGTGAGAGTTTTTGTGAGGTTCATTTTCTACTTGGTAAGTCAATTATTATTTTAATTAGTAGGTAGGTCATTAATTATCTATAAATGTATTAATATAATAGGTACATAATTGAATGTCAATATCATAATTTGAAGTATTAGGTTGGGGAAAAAGTCTTCGCATTATAGTATGTATGAACTTGTAATAAAATCTCTTTGGCTATACTATTTGTATCTGGCTGGTTTTGGTATCATTAAAAGTTTAAATTTTGAAGAACATAATTCCAAATTCAAATTAGGAAAATGTGTGATTTTATTTGTTTTTCGTACTGTCAAGATGAGTGAATCAAATGAAGAAATTCGATACATTTTAAAATTTTGCTACAAAAAAGGTAATGCAACGCAAGCCTCGAAAAAAAATTGCGATGTTTATGGACCTAGTGCAGTGTCTGTGAGAGTAGCACAAATTTGGTTTAAGCGTTTTCAATTCGGAAATTTTGATGTCAAAGATGCACGTCGCTCTGGTCGCCCTATTCCGGATAAAATGGTTGCCATTTTTGAAAAAGTGGAGCAAGATCGGCAAATCAGTAGTAACGACGTAGCTGAAGAACTGGGAATTGACCACAAAACAGTTTTGGCGCATTTGAAAAAAACTAGGTACACAAAAAAGCTCGATATTTGGGTACCTCACGAGCTCACTGAACGAAACCTAATGAACCGTGTACTCATTTGTGATTCTTTATTACGGCGTAATGAAACCGAACCATTTTTGAAGAAGCTGATAACTGGTGATGAAAAGTAGATCACGTACGACAAGAACGTGCGAAAAAGGTCGTGGTCAAAGGCCGGTCAGGCTTCACAGACTGTGGCGAAACCTGGGTTAATTCGCAACAAGGTGATGCTGTGTGTGTGGTGGGATTGGAAGGGCATTATTCATTATGAGCTGTTACCACCAGGCAGGACCATCGATTCTGAACTCTACTGCGAACAACTGATGAGATTAAAGCAAGAAGTTGAGAGAAAGCGGCCGGAATTAATCAACAGAATGGGTGTGGTTTTTCATCATGATAACGCTAGACCTCACACATCTTTAGCCACTCAGCAAAAATTAAGAGAGTTTGGCTGGGAGGTGTTAATGCATCCGCCGTATAGTCCTGACCTTGCACCTTCAGATTTCCATCTGTTTCGGTCTATTCAGAATTCTTTAGGCAGTGTCAGGTTAACATCATGAGAGGACTGCCAAAACCACTTGTCGCGGTATTTTGATCAGAAGTCCCAAAATTTCTATAGCAATGAGATCATGTCCCTACCTACAAGATGGCAAAAAGTTATCGAACAAAATGGTACCTACATACCTTAGTTAAATATAAATAAACTATATTAAAAAATGTTTTGAATTTTCTTAAAAAATGCGAAGAAACTTTTTCCCCAACCTATTATACTTATCATTAAATCATTTATATCAGATAAAATTCATAATTTACAACATTTAACTAGGTACATATTATTAAAGTAGGTAACTATTAGATAGGTACAGTTTAAAGTAGGTAACTTAGGTACCTAAGTATTTATTTTACTTTTATAAAGTTTCTTAATTATCCATATAAAAGTAGATACATTCATACTCATATTTTAAAAGGACTAATAAAAAAAGGTCCAATACCTTGGAAAAACTAATATTTTCCAATACTACTTTCCAATACTAATATTATTCCAATACACAATTTGGAAAAGTACTGAAACAGAAACTGTCTGAGGGCAGTACCAACAGATTTGCAATGTATAAACTACTGTAATCTTTAATTCGTTTTTCGTAGTTAAATTAGTTATAAGAAGAATCATACATAATTACGTTTGTTTTTAAATAGAAAACCGACTTCATTGAATTAAATTTGAGCCCATAAAAATAGAACCAAATTGAGAACCTCCTCCTTTTTTTTAGGTCGTTTAAAAAGTTTTTATTTTACGATTTTTAGAACCTTATAACTTTTTGAAATTCGTAAACACCACTGGCAATGCACAGGAAAGCAAAACATTTATCCTGCGGCGGGAATCGAACTCACAACCTTCTGCGTCCAAGTCAAAGTCAAAAGATACTTTAAACAAATAGGCCAGTCAAAATAGCATTTAACTTAGCACTAAATTTCCGATCCAAATTTTTTTTTTATAAGGTTTAGGATCACTTACTGAGCATAAAATCACAAAATGCTGACAGATCCACGTGACGCTTCAAGCGCCATATTGAAAAAACTTTTTGGCCGATATCTCGGAAACTATGCACTTTAGGGCAAAAGTTATGGAGACCATTATTGTAGAGAATAACATTTCGCATCTTTTGTTATTTGTAAACTTTTTTGTAAAACTTACCGTTTGCGATTTATGGCTCATTTAATGACCCGGTTTTTCTATCGCGGCCGATAACTTTTGAAATATTAGATTAATCAATAAAATGGATCAATCCATTGATTGATTCATTGATTGATGGATTGATGCATTTTATTGATTAATCTAATATTTCAAAAGTTATCGGCCGCAATAGAAAAAAACGTTTTTTCAAGATGGCGCTTGAAGCGTCACCTGGATCTGTCAGCATTTTGTGATTTTATGCTCAGTAAGTGATCCTAAACCTTATAAAAAAAAATTTGGATCGGAAATTTAGTGCAAAGTAGACTTTGGTCTACTTTGCACATGTCTATTTTAACTGGCCTAAAAGATAAATCAGGTTACTTTATACAAAGATACTTTATACTTTATACAATCACAAGAATCACTTTGAAACGTCTTACATACTAGGTGAATTTAGGTAATTCATCCTAACCAAAGCCCGAGAAAAATGGCAAGAAACTCGTCCTGGTCCTGGGGCTTTTTTGCATGATTCATCTTATAACTACCTTAACTATGAAAAACTAATAGGTGATAGGTCCCAGGTGAGCCTTCGCCCTTCGCCCTGGAGAGATCGTCAAAATGAATAAATGAATGCCTTCTCTGTGCTGACGACCAGGTATTTGACGACCTCTGTAGCACAGTGGGCTAAGGTCCGGCTGAGACGCAGAAGGTTGCGGGTTCGTTTCCCGCCGCGGGACAAATGTTTGTATGATCTGCAAGTATTGCACACAAGCTCTGCTTACTTTGGGGCCAGATGATGCTGTGTGAAATGTACGGGATTATTAATTTATTTATTTTTATTGATATATATTTATATATACTTATTATGTATTAAAAAAATACAATAATGACGAAAATGTTGGAGTTTGAAATAGTTGAATGTAGGTAATTTTATGATTAGTAGAGATGGAGTCAAACAAGTAAAGGAGTGTATATTATGATATGATGACTAGGTATATTGGAAGGAGAGTAAACACACACGTTTATTAAGCAATCGGGAAGTGTTCAAAAAAGCACGACTGGATAAGCATGGTGGAGTGTTAGAGCCGACACGCATATACCTACGGTAGTAGTGTGAGTGTGAGGGAATAAGCACCAGAGCAGAATTAATGCAGTTTTAATGAGAGCTTTGCGTAAACTTTGAATAATATAAGAAACAGAGAAGAAGGATGAACGAAGATTGACGAAACATATGCATGAGGTGAGTGTGATTTGGGAAGCTGGAAGGGGAAGACTTTGTACTTTATAAAGAAAGAAAGAATAGAGTTTATTTGACAGCACAGAAAAAAACAGTAGAGAGGTACAATGATAACCTAAGATAACATAAATTGTTTACATAGGTACACTTAAAAGAATCTAATAAACAAACAACCAGAACAGATTACCTATCCCCAACTAATTAAGGAAGGCCATTCATTGGCCCAGCTAGTACCGCTCCGCATGTGCAGCCAAACAGATCCTGAACTTAGCATAATGCTACCTTACAAGGTATAGAATACCATGCAAAGCAACGCTGATTTTCAGTCAGGGAGATGTGTTAGAGAAAGGCCAGCCGGACCATAATGGAATTTTGATAGGTACTATCAAAACAGTGATACTTTGAAACTGCTTTCAGTTAATATTGATGAATTGGTATTACAGAAGGTTGATTTTGATTGTAAGACATGCTGTCATATGTATAGAAACTAAGATATAAACCAAACGTACGTAATATCGATCCATGATATAATGCCTATTGCTAATCGAAACTGATAGACATTGATTGTATCAAGAGTTCCATAATCGCCATGCTGCTCAAGATTACCCTATACCGACTCGCATGTTTGAGGAATGTGATTGGAGTGAATGAAGGAAACGAAGTATGTCAGGACCGTAGCAAGTGTAAATGCGTGAGTGGAGTAGGCAGCTACTTCGTCAGGAATTAGAGGTGATTTTACGTATGTATTATGTTTAGAGTTTTTTAAACTTACGCGATCAGAACACATTATTATAAATATTAACGGGTATTTATCGCGTTTATTTACCTATTTTTCCCGACGTTTCGACAGGTTTACACTCTGTCGTGGTCACGGGATCACTGGAGTACTGGAGCTACCGCCTCTGCGAAGCGGGGGCAGCATTTTTTGCAACTACCCTCACTTGTTCTTTCGAAATAGAAATGTCCATCTGCACACTCGGGCGACACACAACACTAACCGTGTCCATGACGCATTGAGAAACTGGTCTACGCTGAGTACACTTAGCTATAACTGGATTTCATGAGGCAGAGAGTCTGAAACCGTCTTCACGATTGAAATTAGGATATTTCTTAATTTTAATCGCTTCCCGAACCATTCTCTTGTAGTAATGCCTTTCATTACATATAACTTGAGGTTTATGTAATTCAATCCAGTGATTGGGTCCTGAGTCCACTATGTGCTCTGCTATTGCAGACTTGTTTACTTGTCGATTTTTGTCCGCCTCTATGTGTTCCTTAACACGTTCCGCGACCGTGCGTTTAGTCTGGCCTATGTAGGAACGCCCGCAGCTACAATCTCCAATCTCCAATCATCCTGTGACCACGACAGAGTGTAAACCTGTCGAAACGACGGGAAAAATAGGTAAATAAACGCGATAAATACCCGTTATTATTTATAATAATGTATTATGTTTGTTCGTTCGACGGTAACTTTCGATCCTATCGGCATACAATTATGATGGGCGACACTCGATACTCTCGACAGGTTGAAATTGGGAAATATATTGGTTATTGAACCAATTTGGATTTGAAAAACTAAGTAATGCAAATGTATCGAATGTCTTATGAAAGTGCTTTGTTTGCACATTCTAAAATGATCCAAAATGTCAAACGGATAATATGTAATATGTATGTATAGTTATTAAGTTACTTATAATCATAACGTAAAACCTGTTTAGGTTTTACGTTTTAATTACGATTTAACTTGAGCTCCCATCATACCTGAACTTATACGTAAGACAGGGGTATTTCCATTCTGATTTAATTTCAAATATTTCAGTTTAAGATGTTTCTTAATTCTTGATTAAAACATTGCAATATAACAGCGAACAGTGACAGCGAACTGATCTGATAATGGGGCCAGGGTGCTGTTCAACGGAACTTCTCAACAAATTCGCCGATTGAGCTGTAACTTGACATACCTTTAATATTCAGGTGCCTACTGCGTTATATGGAACTTCTTAGTGAATAAGAGTAGATGAAATACCTGTGTTTGGGCTCATAAGAATCAGCTTGCGCTTACCTAGTAAATAAATAAATATTGGTGGACAATCAACACAACGGATTGTGTTAGGGGGCAACTGAGCACAGCTTGTACTTTGAGAACCAGATGATTGATAAATACATACTCGTACTCTATAACACCCAGACATAAAACAATCGTCTATATTCATCACACGAATGTTTGTCCTGAGAGGGGCTCGAACCCCCGACCTACAGCGTAAAAGGCAGAGCTAGCAGGTAGGTACTAACTGAGCTGAGAGGCCAAAGCAGTATGCATGAAAGGAGCTTCTGCGGAGCACGTTAACCCTTTCACCTTTTTATGCAGATACATAAGAACTTATCGAACGAAGAAACGATACGAACACCGCGAGATCTTTAGTTCGGAGTTCGGGGTGAATACATGATTTTACTTTGAAACTTAGACCAAAATTTTATTTATATGGTATGAAGTTGTAAAGTGTCTCTCTCTGTTTGTCTGCCTGTCTGTCTTTGTTTGTTACTTTTTCAGAGCTGAACGGACCTTAAATATAATGGGATATTTATTGTTTCCTGGGACGGACATAGACTTCTTTTTATGTGGGTACCACGCGTGCGAAGCGGCGGGTAGCAGCTAGTTGAACAATAAATAATTATTTACTTAGCGAGCCTAAAATAATAATAGGATGCACACACTCAATGCAAAATATGATTAACTAGAGACCCGCCCCAGCTTCTACCTAATAATATAAGTGCAATAAGGCTAAGGATTAATATCATGATACAAATGTCATTATCATTGAATTCAACGCATGTTTTGATTGACTAGTTTGAACAATAAACGGTTATTGTGACTTAACTATAATAGTTAGACATTATAGGCTCGCACACATTATTATTATTATTATTACATATAATTATTTTATTAATACGTGAAGCAAAAACTTTGTAGGCACCACTTTTTACGAAAATTGCGTGGACGGAGGAGTATTTAATTTCTCACTCTTATAGTTTATATTGACAAAGAGTGCAGAATGGCAATATTTTTATATTAACTATACATTAACTATTAAGTAATTAATTATGGTCGAATTTGGACCAGTGGGCGACCACAATGACCACTATACAGCGCACGTCACGTCACGTAAAGTATTTTTTTGATATCTTGGGTTACATTATTGTTATTTTCGTAGGGATCGCTAATTTTGTTGATAATATAGTACGCATATAGTAATATATCATATTATGTTTATTACTCCCTAATTATGTAGCTTTCTATAGGTGAAAGAATTTTTAAAATCTGGTTAATAGTTTTTAAGTTTATCCATTGCAAACAAACATACAATACAAACGCAAAAAATCTAATCTTTTCTCTTTATAATATTAGTTGAGATTAGACTTGGTAGGTAACTACCTACCTATTTCTATAGGTAAGTGGGTATTTATACATAAAGCCTCTGTAACTTTTGAATATAGTGCAGATTCCGTAGATGTTTTAAATATCCATAGCAAGCAAAGCAACCTACCTATTACGATGATCGCTTCCGAGATCTATGATTGCCACTAACTAAATGTGGCTGGAGTTGGTACTAAGGCACTTTATATATCTGGGTATATATACCTACTTCTAAATAAATAAGGTTAACATACACCATAGGTATCTAGTATAAACTAATGATGTCCAACCGCGTTTCCCAATTCAAAGGCCAAAGCATCATATTCACTAATGCTCTTATTCACGTAACGCACGCACGTTTTCAACAAAAAAAGAAAATGGAATAAAACTGAAGAGTTCCCTCACGTCATCCCTCCATTAAATAGGTACCATTACCATTGTCCGGCGACAATGGAGACCGAGTATAAAGAATCGTAGCCATTAGGTAAATTTCCTTATAATTTTTTTCGCGACACCCTTGGGTAAAAAGCGGGAAGAGCACATTTGTCACGCGGAGTGGAGTGTAGTGGAGCGCCCTAGAGATTGAGATCTCGCTGGCATGGTGTGGCGTCAAGACACTTTTTTGTGCGCCCTAATCGATTGGGGACAGGTGTTTGTTTTTTGGCCTTACTTACCTATTCCATGTACGTTAATATCCATAGCCGTATTAAGTAGTTACATATCTACTAATAATTATATGTTATGTTGCCTTGGCGTAGACGGTGGAGTATAAAAAAAAATGTTAATATAAAATTTCCTGTTGATGATATTTTTTCTAAAAGATTATTACCCTAAGATTCTTACAGGATGGTACGTATCTCCATGCTTGCTGGATAGTAATCAATAAACGATAATAGCGAAATGATTTCAATTTGTGCGTAGGCGAGATGCATTATTCGACTCACGTACGGTGCAGGCGAGTGTGGCACGCAGATAAGCGGCATTCGGACGAAATGCCGAAAGTCCACGTTGGATGGCAGGGGCCAGGGGCCTTATCGGAAACGGCTTACGGACCCCAAGCGGCTCCCCAGCGCGACATAGCTCACGGAGCCCTTCGCCCTCCGCGGCCGACGGCGATCGATCTCGATGCAAAATTGCCGATAGGGGAAGTTGTTTCTTCCTCGTAATTTTTTTATTGCATTATCTACAGATTGGCAGGTGACTTGTCTTGCAGCTTTTTAAATGAATGATTGGCCTGTTAATATTGACTCTAGCTGCTCAGTTATTTACATTGTTTACATTCTTACCTAGTCTAAACTTAATTGATACTATAATTTCATAATTTTAATTGTTTTGTCTTTGCCTCGTAGAAAAAAATTACGATTTCCAATAATAATGAATAGTAATTAGATTGTTAAACATCAGCTGTCTTGCACATTTTTCCATTACTTTTAGAGGCTGCATAAACCTGAGTGTTATAATTATTCTACTTTGAACTTTTCAATGTCTATTAAATTACTTTTATCAATGTCTATACCTACTCTATACCTACCTAATCATTCGTTAATTATTACATTTATTGTAATATATAATAGATATAAATAAATATTATTGTACTTTGAAACGCCTCTTAACTTCTGTCAATAGTTAATTACTGTTTTTAATAGTGTCATCTCTTTTTGTAAAATAGTGACAAATAGTGAGAGGGCGAATCCTAAACAGTGTTTACGCTGTGTTCTAGTTGAGAGGCGTTTATAAGTATGCCGTAAGAATTTGGCGCAGGTAAGTATCAAAACTCTCGACTGAAGGGCAACGTTCCTGATACTTAGGTACTCATTTTGGTAGGATAAATTATAACATGAGGTTCCTGCGGGGGTTGTTCTTATCGGATAAATAGTTCGCGGTCGATTCCGAATACGTACCGAGAGCTTTTGGATTTGTGTTAATCCTTCCGCCCTGACGTTTCTTAATGTCGGGCTCGGGGATAGTGCTCTGGTCAAGTAAGCCAAGTTTACTACACCTGCAGAACTGTAAGCTCTGCAGGTGTAGTAAATCTACACCTGCATCTAGTGTATCTAGTTAGGTAACTAGTAGCACTCGCGTAATGGGAATACTTATTTACCTACCCCATTGATTGGTCAGTCGCCTTAGAGCCTTGCTCTGAAATAAATTCCATTTCCGTATCGAACCACCCGCTGCCCGTACCTACCTACCTACCTACCAATTTATTCATAGGTTCGACGTATTTTTTACTCGGTCATAAATATTAAAGGCGTTTCGTGCCACTAGGATTTTCAATTCGACAGTTGCTCCATTCGGATCCCCTTAGATTTTAGGCTTTCTCTTTCCGCGGATTAGAGTGGTTTGATGTATGGCCACGGGCGGCGGTAAATCAAATTTTGATTGGTATTTTCTTTGTGGAAAGTTGGAATCCTCCGCCGGGGACGTCGTGTAACATGGGTTAACCGATCCCCAGGCGCGCCGCCCGTCTTATGTGGATTCCACTTCCACCGTACCGACCTATACCTACAACACGTTCGGAAGTTATTTTGAGATTGACGTGAGCTTGAATTATGTTATTTTGTGTTGAATAAATAGGTTCAACGATCCAGCTACCAGGGTAACGTAGATCCAAGAGTAAAACTCATAGAAATAAACCAGCATAGGACCTATGTTCAGTTTAGTAGCTAGCTAATGTAATACATGCATGTTATTCAGTGTTAAACTAAATCTAAACGATATTCGGTAGTTGCCTTCCGAACAAATTGATGTAACATTTCTAGTTTACTTAGGGCAGTTGAAATTGAATTTGCTTGTCAAGTATATTTTAGAGAAAAATAGCCTTACGTTTTAGGGTAGGCAGTAACCGCTCGTGTGATCCAATTGCGGCAAGGAGTGCTCTCAAACGGACGGAATCAAATTCAGCCGCCCTTTAAATATTTGAACTGATGCCCGAGGCGAGATGATTTCCTCGAGTGGGGTTCAGCTATATTGCCAATCTTTAAACGAAATAACAGAACATGTTTATTTTTTGCTGCTTTATACCACATTACATGGTCATTCAATGTCTAGTCTTTAGGAACATGATCTACTTAAGTATTTTCAGATTTTTGAGGTTTCATTGGTTGAGTTGGGATAGAGTGAATTGACAGGTATCTCAAATTGTATGTAGGTACAGTTAGCTACGTGTTTTACCTATAAGGAGTGCCTATATTTACTGGGTAGATGCTGGTAATTAGAGCCTGAATTCTACTTATTTAAAAACGATTAATATTAAAAAGTGATTCAGAATAAATCTTTTCTACCTTAGGCGCTTACCTGTATCGACTCTCGAAAAGGTTAAGAAAATTTAGTAGCATACGTATAAAATTCAGCGTAACATAGGTGGGGTGGCCGAGGGAGAGGGGGGCGCCCACCATCGGATAAAAAAAGGATCTCGAGAAATTCTCGACCCTTTTTATACTAAATAGATAGCTAACACGGTCTGAGTGGAGTTTCAATAGATGCTCTCTCGTAGAAAGAAGCGACCTGTAAGGAATCGAGGGTACCGTGGAATACTTATATGTAGGTAGATCTTCGGTGCGTGTCACACAGTTTTTCCTTTTATTTTTTACGCGTGCCCTCCTCTGAGGGATAAGAGGAATTCTTTTTAAATTGGAAATGTTTTCTAAGAGGATTACGATTTGCGGAGGTGTGCGCCTGTCTTGTTCGGCGTTGGGAATAAGGGATCATGTTGGTGTTTTGTGTTTAACATGCTTTAAAATCCTGTATTATATCAAGTGGTATTTGTGATGAGCGAGAGGGCTGTTTTCATAATATTATTCATAGGTAACGATATTAATTCTGTTTCGCCAATAAGATGATAAGGATACAGGTGTTGTCAGTCATTATAAATTCGGCACTAAGTATTCGTAATGTGACACAATATTCAGTATTCCGTAAAAATATTGACAGGTTAACAATTGAACAGGCACACTCCCACGCTATAGCATAAAGAAAATATAAAAATACAAAGCCATTGTAAAAATCGGAATGACCGCCACTCGCCAACTTGTTTAGCATTAAGCTAGGGATAAGCCAAGGCAAAAAAATGCTGTAAATATAAATTGTTTTATTTTGCTATGTATAAAGCTTACATTCCCGCAATTGAAGTGCATTATCCAAATGTATAATGCGTTCCCCAAAACTCGTGGATGTTGCTCGTTCGGGACGGGGATTTAGTTTAAATTTTCACATCTCCCCGCCCTTCACTGTAAAGCTTGCATGTGCACAATTTGGGACAGCTTTGTTGAACTTATTGACACACACAATGTTTTGTTATGAATTTAGTTCCAATCCCAAATAAAAATAGTTATGAAATAGTACCTACCTACCTATTTGTATATTATGTAATAGGCAGAATAATTTTAAAATTGTACAACTAATCGCATCGGTATTTATACGGTAGACATTAAGACTTATTATAACCTAATTGTTTCCTTGATGTATAGCCAATCTTAGGGGCGCAAAACATCAAGACTAAATTTTTCATAATAATTTTAATTAAGTAGGTTCCTGAAATAAAGGTGTCGGTGTTTTCAGATAGTGCTATATCATGTCCATTTTGTAACTGTCTTCAGATGTCACCAAGTAATGCGAGCTTTATGCTGTATTAAAATCACTTTACTATTACGACTACATCTTGGGAGCTCATAAACTGAAAGTAACATAATAATGGTTGTTATGAGTTGGTAGGTGGTAGGTGTAGGTGTAGGTGGTACCTAAGTAATATCAACAAAGAAATAACACTACCTACCTACTCGCATTATTAATTACTGAGTAATGTTCATTCATATTACAAATAGTATGTTTAATGCTAAACTACGCAAGATTTTGATTTTGAGTAAGTACTTAATCAATATTATATTGGTGGTCATTATATTAGTCAAGATAAAAGTTAATATAATTTCATTCAAAATTGTCCTCAGTGGTAAAAATTACAAAGTTTATAATGATATAACGAATATTTATTGCAGGACTAGTAGATATGTAGTTAATTGGCAGCAAAATCAAAATCCTTACTATTACTGAGTCAAGAAAGTCATATCGTAGGTAGGTGTGGTTATCGGTTGTCCGTTGTCTTCCGCAAAAGCGATCGCAAAACATAGAACGCGCATATTCGTCCGCCCTTCGGCAATAAAACAGATACATTATAAATCGTAAGGATAATGTCAGCCATTATGCCCGGAATGCCCGCTCGGCGTGACGTACTTAAATGTTTTATTGTCTTTTCACGGCAGTATTACATTACTGCTGTTATAATTTTTGCTTACAACACAATAACACGAGACATAAACTTTGTAATGTTGGAAGTTCAGACGAAATTCGTTTCCCTTATATCTATGTCAGTATAGATAATAATATCTACAGGTTAGCCAGGTATGGGTTGGTAAGTAGGTACTTGTCAGGATATACACAACTCTAGCTAAGTAAGTTCCTACAAGCACGATTTATCAATTTGATATACGTACGGAATTCGTATTACATTTCACTGGTAGGTAAACTAAAAACTAGCCCATTAGTTACATAAGAACTAATAAACATTTTGTTGTGATATGAAGTATAGCTAATAATGATGAATGATCAGGTTATTGACGTTTGATCTCCGGAGAAAGGGTTGTTGTGTCTTCAGTGCATTAACCGTAAGTGATCGATGACGTCTTTTGTCTCCGTGACTTGATAGCACCATTAGCCCTGCTGATGAATAAACACCTATCTATCCATGACCTGGCACTCTGTTATCGAGTGTCCTAAAATGTGTAGTTTTGAAGAGAATTATGTTGTTTCTTGAGAATCATTTTCGTTTTATGTCTGAATCGGCGTGACTGCGCAAAGCCAAGAATCAACTTATTCAATTTATTACTTTAACATAAAGTAGCTTTATGAAATTTCCCGCCCAAACCTCCATCGTGATTAATATTTCAGCCGTGACTGGCTTCGCCCAACCGACCGGAATATTCGCTTATCTTATATTACGCGTATCTAATGCCTACACGCTTCATATTCTTATATTCGAGAATTAATCCGAAAATAACGTTTAATTATATAAAAAAACATAATGTAGATATAATAGAAATGTTGTGGAACCTTTACTAACGTGAACACCATAATAATGCTTACGTTTGTGTTGTTACGTCGTAGTCGTTATTTTAGAATATTTTTACTTGGTGGAGTAGATACAAGGGATGGCCAACACACGCAATCCATTAAAGCTGAGAAAACACTTGAAATTCAGTCGCTCATACAATAAACATGGCGCGGGAGTCGCTCGCTGTGTTTTTGCGCAACGCTGAGACTCGCGGCTTTTTGCCAAAGCTTCTTTCGCAGTTTTTGTCGATAAAGCGAAAGCTAGTTTTTTATCTCACGATTATTGTAATTACATTACAAAATTAGAACTTTTGTGAAAGCCTCCGCACCCACCTACAAGCTACATAAGTATATTTATTACCTTATCATCGTTTTACGGTTCACATAGATCAGTCAGACTATGTTATACTTAAATATAATCAGCAGAGAAGGTAAGTTAGTTACCTAGGTAGGTAAGCTACCTACTTGTAAGTTGTTTAATTTCGGACTTTCCCAGTGCTTACATGTAAGTAGCGTAAGTAAGGTACCTACCTACCGTCTACTTGAACGGCCATGCTTATCTACAATTTAAATGAACACACACTTTTAGATATAATCGTTATAGCTTCTCACCACCGCAAAAAGCTCTGACAAAAAACTCCCGAGCAAATTCGAACCTGTTGACCGATGCTTCCGAGTGTTCCGCGATGATCGCTTTAGTTTATCTCCTTGTGTTATTATTCGTATAAAGCGGGGAATATTTTACTGAGGCTGAGCCGTCGTCAGGGGATTCCGAGCGGCGGCGGCAGAAAAAATAGATGCGACTTATCTTGTGCGTGTTTTTAACACACGGTGGCGTACGGGATGTTTTATGGATGTACGGACGTGACAGTGATCCACGAAGTTTAGAGATATGAATGTGCTGGCCAAAGTGGCTGGTAATGTGCTTCTTGGTGTCAGACATGTTGAGCTAAGTAAGGCCACGGTGCATCTTTACTAATGAAAATTAAAAATATATTTTATTACAGCAAAGCATACAAAAGCTAAACTAAATATAACATATTATCTATGAATAGTTAATATTAACACGAGAAAAATACCTATGTAGTTTGCAGACAAATCGTTACAGCTTTTGAGGTATCTGGTGGTTTCCTCACTAGTCACTAGGTGACGCCTGTATCGAGGAAACCCAAGTAAGAGTTTACATAATAAAAAATTCGGTCAACGGGTTGAGTTAACAAAATAAAGGAATAATATAATATATTTATTTAATTGAAAAGAGGGAATTTGATACAAATAAATAAATAAATTTATACATATAATAGAGTGATGTAATATTTGGTAATATCGAGTCATTATATATTGGTGTGTAGTATATCTTCTGTAGCATCGTAAGATAATGTGGCTTTACGAATTCTGAGCTTGGCCTTCACTAGGTTTTGGTTTTTGATGTCGTAATATTTCACACATGTATTTTTATGAAGTTATTTACGCGTTCTGCTAATTTTGTCTTAACAAAAGGAGTATTTAGTCTGTGGACTTTGCTACCGCACTAGTATTTAAACTCAGGAGAAAGGATAACCGACTTATGCACTGAATGTGAGGTTTTTAATATAATAAGTTGGCGGATAGAAAGGACTCTTCTTATATACTTGTGTTAGGGTATCTAAGTATACCTAAGGCTTACCTAAAACCTAAAGGCTAGTAAACATGTAGTTAATATTCGTGCAGGTAATAGTATTCCTATCGAGTGTGCCCAAACATTTATCTTACCCGACCTCTTATTCTTCTTATCGTGTCACTGGTTATTTCAAACCAGTGTGGTGAAAGGATTAAAGTGCGTCTCAGTGGCTCCACACGTGCACTTGGCACATGTACGAAGACTTTACCCGTTTAAAACTTAATTGTTTATTTCGTCAAAACAACGCTATGTTGCTACTACGTTCGTCTCCCAGTAACATTTGCATTTAATCGATAGTCCTGTCCTTTGATTTGCAATTCCAGTATTCCACCCCTGCATCCATTTGACCCCGCGTCGCTTCTCCTGTAGGGTAACTTAACATTCACGAGATACCTCGCCCGTCACACTACGCGAGAAGATACAAGATGCAGGATCAAGTACCTGTTTCCAAATCAGTAGGTACCTGTATCAGTAGTGTGGAAAAGCTTTAAAAGACTTTACTTATTTATAAGATTTACTAGCTGTTGCTCGCGACTTCGTCCGCATTTTTTTCATTTTATTTGAAAGGAATTGTAGCTTAAATCCTTCCCCAGCGGGCCTAGCACGGCACGAGGAGAAATAGTCTTTCCCCCGTTTTTATCCACCTGTGGTGGACAGGTGGTGGTGTATTTCCACTGACAGGTGGATAAAAAGGTGGAAAGACTATTTCTCCTCGTGCCGTGCTAGGCCCGCAGGATGCAATTTATCTCCTTGCCGTTTCAAACCAATCACCTGACCACCCATTAAAAAGTTTCCATACGTTTGTATGTATTCACACCGCATTTTACTTTTTTATGAGGGTTATTTTGAAAAATCCTGACACACGTGTCCATTTAGCCGCAAGGAAGGTACCTTCAAAATTTCAGCTTTCTAGCTTCAGCGGTTTCGGCTCGGCTCTTTTATAGGTATATAATACAATTTGCTTTATAAAAACTATGAAGTCTCTTAAATCAACCAGCTAACATTTCATTATCTTTACATACCTTATTATAAAGCCTATGGTAACTTCTCAAGCTGAAATATTTCAATTTTAATCAGAAAACGACCCGTTTCGATTTAAGCTCAGACCTATGAAGTTATCGAAACTGCAGCAAATGGGAGCTCAAGTCAAACTTTTGGAATGTAAAAACAGAGCACTTTCATAGTGATACAGCACTCAATACATTTTAGTATACCACCATATATATTTTTTCCTCTTTAGAACCCCATATCTTGATAAACCCTTGTCCAACCGGCTTTTTTCTTCATTACAACCAATCAACCCACAAAATTTCGTGTATATTGGATCATCGGTTTGAAACTTACAGTCGAACAAACAAACAAACAAACATACAAATAAAACAAATTCAAATCAAAACATTATTTATTTAATAAAATGACAAGAAATACTTTGAATCGTCTTTCTGTAAGAAGATCTAGGCTAAGATCAAAGGCTAATGAATCTAGGCGGCGCGTTCAAGAAGAATCCGGCAAGAAACTGTATGATGTATATTTTTTGTATGTTAATAATAATAAGATAAGCAGAGCTTGTGTTATGGGTACCACATGAATGATATACTTACTACTTATATATATATATATTGTAAATACATACATATTATACTTAGAAACACCCAAACTCGAGACAAATACTTGCAGATCATACAAACAGTTGTCCCGCGGCAAATGTTACAAATAAATCAGCTTATTTTGTTACGGGTGCGAGTCGAGTTGGAGCAGATTCGTCTCAAGTTTTTTTGTCATCTAGATAATGTAATATTTTAACCACAACTACAATTTTAAGATAATCTGTTTGTGGCAGTTTTTGCTTCATTACATTCATAAATTTGCCCATCGACAAATCTAGCACGACGTTTGGGACCTTGTTATAGAAGCGTACACGCAAGCGCCGTTTAAAAGATTTACTAAATTTAGCGAGCCTAACTGTCGGAACAGCGAGTTTGTCTTTATTTATGTTAATATTATGATTGTCGCTATTTTATTTAAACAATTTAACAGTTAGTGAACATACATTAGATTCTCATAGGTATAGGTATATTATATTAACATATTTTAAAATAGTTAATTTAATTTAAGTTGTGCCAAGCAATAAAAGCTGACATCCGTGCCTCATCCGATCTGGTTCCAACGGAAGACCAGCGCTTGGTAGCCAGCTACCCAGTTAATGCTGAGTTGGAGCCTTTTGTGATGGCCTTATTATTTGTAAGTATTGTTTGTAATTTTTTATGTTTATATAGATCATACCGTCACAAATAAATATATTTCTTTTTTTATCTTTATATACTGACAAGGCACTGTCATGATATTCATTTAATCAAATATATTTATGAGTGATTCTCTAGGGCCTACACAATAGCCAAATCGCCCAAATGGCACTGAGAACTTTGCTCGCTCGCAACTAAGACAAGCTTTTGCCCGCCTTCCACTGCGAAGTAGACAAACTTTTAAGTTAACTCGATAAAGATATGTAATCTCTATGGGTCTGATCACAGAACATAACACTCTTATGATGTCTCATAAATCTGATAAGTTTAATAAGTTGAAGTCCTGTAGTAAAAGTCGTGTAAGCCGGGCTGGCGGCAGGCGAGCGTCACGCGCTGCCTTGCAGCTCGCCAGCACCATAACGAACGACTTTACGAGCTGCAGCTTTATCGCAAAGCTCAACGAGCTTCAATAACATACTCTGCAACAATCTTTCAGTTTAAACTTTGTTACTTTGAAGGTTGAAAACGTTGGCTCGAAGGACCACTACTAGAGGCCAAACAAAACGTTTATATTTAGTAGTTTTTTTTTCAACCATTAAATTGATTGTTATTGGTAGATTTGCATGAGACCGATGTCGTGTGAATGAAAATATTCTCCTTTTAAAGGCAATTATTAGCATATTGATGACGGCGGGGGTCGGCGGGGGTCCGCGGGCGGTGGTCGGGACCCCGCTGGTAGATAAACATGTCCCGGCCCGACTACCATTTACAACTGGTATAAGTGCTCTTCATTTTGCAAAAATAAACAAATATTGTTTTGATTTGATCAAGGAATGCCGACTTGCGTGCACAAAGCAGACCATTTCATAAAACACGAACAAATAAACAGTCCGACTACTTGATCCTTTCAAGTTATGTGTACTTATACTACATAGGTAGTATAAGTACACATAACTAGCTGTATTTTAGTAGGAACCAAAACATTAAAACGACCATGAAGTCCTCAAAATCCATTCACTGTCTTTTCCCCAAGGAATATATTTTCTGTCAGTTAAGGAGCTATTAATTCCACCAAATAAAGAACCTATACCCAGTATAAAGAACTAGGCAAAAGCTGTTAGGCAGCTTATTAACTTCGTTGGGTTAGTCACAGTTTGGTTTAGTTAGGAATTGACTGTATTATATAAAAGTTTTACAGTGAGCTTCTATACTCTTACTTTTGATTCCAATTTGCTTAGTCGGATAGTTGTGCACGACACGCCGCGACACGCCGCGCGCCGGCAGGGTGTAAGCTACGGCTTTAATTAGTATCAGGCGCAATTAAGCGCGCATGCCGTCGCTCGACACACCACGTAACCGATACGTTGCGATATTAAACACACCGGTAATGGCCGACGTAAGAATGTAGGACCATTTCTATGTCTAACTATGTCCTTATGGGGCGAATTTACGACAGGTTCCCTTGTGGGATTTACCGATGAGCTGGCAGATTTGTCTCATTTTACTGGTTTCCAAACAAAAAAAACTTCCTCACGAACGCGTCACCATGCATAGTAGACCACTCGTCATATTTTAAGTTACTAAGATCTTTAAGGATCTCTCCTTTACACATCCTCAAAGTAGTGAGAATCACGTTTGAACATTATGAATGGCACAAGCCCTAGTTTTGCAAAGTAATCCGTAGGTATGGTTGCGAAACCCATCATAAAGAAATATTGGTTTTCAATTATATTTATTGCAAGTGTTTTTAGTAAGAAATGTATTACCACATATTTGTATAGCTAACTGTAGCTGTTCGTATAGCTAGATGATGATGATGAACAATCATATTATAAACTTCTTTTGATTTTCACACTAGTCCTTTAGACGTTCCTAGAAGCAAAGTAATAGCACGCAAGATTGATTGGCTATCTTGATTACTTATATCCAAATCCACAGGTTGATTTTACGATCGCGATATGCGCACGCGCTTCCGAGAACCTCTCGCGCCATAGCAGCTCGCGCAGTGTGACTAATGTGGGCACGCTAGTTAATTTCACGACGTTGATGAGCTTAAGCCTTAGCATTTTCTTGTTTTAACACACGTAAAGATATTTTATAGCTTGGAAGTGAGCATGTTTGATCGATCGATGCGGAGTGAGGTTTCACGATTCATAACTTTACTACCTCTGGGTACTCGCTAATTTTATTAAGTACAAAATGTGTAAATTACGTTCTTAGCTACGTTCTATTGGTTTGCTCAAAAAATTACGAACGTAGAACGTAGTTGCATTTCTTGCATTGTCTTTGTCTCTCTAGCTGTCTTACTTTTATTTTCTGGCACTCAGCAGTGGCTATGTATTGTATAGTTGTAGATGTAATAGCGAAAAGGTTTATTTTCCGTGTTTAATTCAGTCCATTTCCTTAATGTCGGTAGGAATAGGGACGATTAACGTATCGATATGCTGCGGCGAGCGGGCCGAGTGATGTGGCCGCGGAGCGTTTGTGCCACCGCAGGCCCCGGGACTGGCTAATGAGCTGCTGACCAGAGATGTATCTACTTTCGCGAACTATTTAGATTATATTGTGGAAACAAATGATAGCAAGAGCAAGAGAATCACTTATAGAATAGTTGAAAGACATAAATATTATGACAGTGTCTAGTCAGACAGTATCAATGAGTATCTGGCTGGCTATATGGCTCTGGTATATGTTCATCCTGATTACTGAGTACACTTAAATGTTCCATACCTTGACTCCTTTCTCGTAAATTAGAACATTTAAGGTTGAAATTAATAAAAAAAAAATTTGAATGACAGTCATGGATAGATTTACTAGCGGCATAAAAAAAATCCGAATCCATTCAGGGAGTCCAACATCAACTTTACCACGGATATACAAGTAATATCTTTTTAGGGTAGATACACTCGGATAGTCAGCGGCACAAACTCGTCAGTGGGTGCACAGCACCTAAAACTCCTGCTGTTTCATCCAGCATAGTGTTAAATAAGGATAGTCGTGCGGTAAGACGATAGTGATTAGCAGTAAGGAGATAGGATGATTATGATTTCTAATCAAAATGATTAGATTAGACTGATTTCTACATTTAACGACCGCGTGAAAAAAAAATATTATAATATAATATAATATAATATAATTAATAAAAAAATGATAGGTACGGCAATATATGCGCTATTGCAACAAGGCCCTTAGCGACGTGCTAGATGTATCGATTGGCAAATTTAAAAACAATTACCGTCTCATATAGCTAATTGTAAAATATCAGATTAATTGAGATGACAAAAAACTTGCATATGCATCTGCTCCAACTCGACTTGGCATCCGTACCTAATAACAGATTAAAAAGGACCATACAATGAAGCAGACAACATTCTCCTTGAACTTTGGTTACAAAGAACCGGCACCTAGATTTACTAGCATGTAAGAAGTCGATTTAAAATGATCCTTGTGATTTTATTGAATAAAAAATATATATTGATTTTGTTTCTGATTTTAACAACACTGCTGCTGAACTTGTTGATACCACAGTGAAGTCAGTAAACCAACTTTTGATAAGATCTACATAATACATATATACTTTGGGTGGCATAAATAGTCGATACTGGCAACAGTGATCCATCTTCCAGTGATGTACGATTCATCGCCGTCCGTATGCTTTCCGAGCGCACTGCCCTATTCGTACTGATCACTCATTAACTACGATACTCTTAAAAGAGGTCTAATTAAAGCCAATGTTGCATTCTCAGCGAAATTCTAGATTATATTTATTGGGAATGTCGCGCAGATTGGCCGCAAGGGGCTCTTTGCGGCGCCGACGTCACCTGTCATCCATCAGTCTGCGACAACGCGCATGCGCATACCGGTTGCACACATGCGCACACGCACAGCACACTCGCGCCGTAAGCAAATTCAAAATATAACGGTACAGTAGCGGAATGCAACAAGACAAGACAGTAGCATTCCGTTTTGTATCGCGCTCCTGCGCTATGACGGACACTGACAACAAAGGGCAGACTAGTTAGAATGGCACGCTGGTGATGGTAATGGTCTGCCCGAGTGCCCGCTCAATGTTTAGGGTAATATCGTGAATAGCAAATGGCTGGACCGGTTCTTTATGCTAGTCAACTGAGGATAAGCAACACCAACAACTTTAAATTGTTAGTGCGTTCGCTGAAATTGAATTGCATGCGCAAGTGGCATGCACTTTACATAACTTACCTAAGTTTCCACTAGAAATTTATATGAATAAAAGATTATTATATGGTATATGTAATGTACCTCCATAGTCAGACTTAGTAAAATTACATCACCTCCTTCCACTTTATTCACGTCTAAGGTATTATTATCCATCTAACTAATAGTTGCATTTATTGTCCTCGTCCTATAGTTTGACGACCTATGTGGTGCAGTGGCTGAAGACCTGGCTGAGACGCAGTTGCGGGTTCGATTCCTGCTGCGGGACAAATGTTTTTATAATCAATAAATGTTTGAATCTGATTTGGGTGTTTTTCTATGGTATTATCTATGATATTTACAAAAGAAAGTATAAAAGTAGGTACGAGTAGATATTATATTAGTCATGTGGTTCCATAACACAAGATATGCTTACTTTCGGGCCAGATGATGCTGTGTGAAAGGTCCAGGATTCATTATTATTATTATAGATGGATACTTAACTACGTACATCATGTCAGTTCTCATCTCATCTGAGTTCCATGTATTTATGATCTAACGCAACAATTTATTCAGGATATACTTAGATATAATTCATATTTTATAAAAGATAATGTTTATTAATCAAGAGACTTCCGACATGACATTGTACGTCATGAGTCATCTGCTGGCCCAACTTGGCTAGATGTCATCACATCGCGTGAGACGAGGTCGAGTTCCGATTCCTCATCAGCATGCTTGAAGCGCGCCGCTTCCAATTGCCTGAATTAGCATACTTCATCAGGCGCCGCCGAATTTCCTTGTAAACTCACCATCAAAGCAACACCCGACATCTTAGCATACAAAGAAAACCCAACACTCAAACATAAACCAGAAAGTCTATTATTGAATGTCTGAAAGTTGCCGGTCATGATCTTCATGGTAGTTTTATAAAGAGCCGTGTTGCTATGAATTTAAAGTCAGTTATAGGATGTCCAAGAGTTGTATGGAGTGTGAACTCTGACCTTCGCGTAATGGAGGCAAATTCGTAGCATTATGCAGGACACGAAATCCCGGGGAACTAGCGATGTGTGGTCGATAATGCAAATGAGACGTTTTGTGAGATTGCCCATCAACTTTTATTAAATGGAATGAGGAAATATTGATCAGTGGTTTTGGTCATCTTTGCATATTACTCAAACCATAATTCGTTTTAGACGAATTAAACCCTGTTAACTGGCTTTATGTCTTGCTCTACATTAAATTATTATTGACGAACATTTCATACGTGTTTTTATTTAATAGATACCTACATTTTAAAACAGTAATTTTTAATTTAATAAAACTGTACCCGCTTATGGATATATAAGTAAATACTTATGCTAAGTACGTTGTATGCTTCTCCTCTGACGCAACTGCCCTTTACGTGCTAACAATAGACTTTCCAGCCGTTTTAACCCGTTGAATGCTCCTACTTTCTCCTAATTATTAATGTTAATAAACCTGTCTCTCACGACGCATAATTTAGACCTTATCGTGCAGAAAATAAAGAAGAAAAGAATGTAACCTTTACACCAAGGTCAAAGGAAGATGTCTGCAGGTTGGACGCAACTTGTAATTAATATTTCTTAGCATCATTTGTTCGTTGTTTTTAATGTGAGAAATTAAAACCTGTCTGCGGTGAGAAGCTAAACAAATGAACACACCACTACACGCATCCTAGATCAAAGAAGTTACAATCAATTATCTTCAACTTTAAAACAGTTTTAATTTATAAAGTTTTGTATTTTGTGATTTATCAAAAGATTTATCTCCGGAAGTACCTTTTTCATCGGCTGTCCTCTCAGACACAAATAAATAAAATAGCCGGGGACAATTTAGTTGTGAAGCAATTTCGAAGTAGCCAAAGGTACCGTTTGCTGTTTAAGTTAGCCCCCGGCTCCCTACCTACTACCCCTTAGTCAGAGGGGGCTGGAAGCCTCCGGGCACAATTTAATTACCAAATGGACCGTTTTTTGTGATCTTTGAGCCGTGTAAAGTTGTAACGACGTGTAAAACGATCGCCCGCCCGTTCCTCTGTTCCTCTGTTCCTCTGGACTAATGTAGAGTACTTCATGTAAGAGGAATAATTTGTCGGAGAGGTCATTCAGTAAGAAAACGGGATTGAAATAGGAATACACGTATATTATTTTATAATAACCTTACAACTTACATTAACAATTAATATTAAGGTTAAAAAAGTTAATATCCCAGTAAAATCTTTCAAATACTACCCAAACTGTACATACCACTTACTGAAAGAACAGTTTGGTTAATAGCCTTACAAACTATACAAAGTTTTGTCACATACACAAGGGAAGTATACGTACTCGCAGAATAAGTAATAAGTTTTATTTATTTTTTACGTAATACATAGGTACATAATACAGAAGTGAACACTGAAAAATGCAAAAGTATGACACTGTGACGCAGTTTCCAGTGCCCAACCTAAGGACAGGAGGTCAGTGTCAGAATACACTACTATGCTTTCATAAAAAAAATATTTAAGCACACATAGAAAACTGTGTAGGTAAGTAGGTAGGTACGTATGTCCCCTCATCTTTGTACGCTCCTAACAATGGTAATGTAACAAAAACCTTCATTAAACCCGATGTCCAGTCCAGCGTGCACGGCCATCCTAACTAGCAACACAAACGTCCCTCGTTATTTTAAACAATTCGATAATGACGCCCCCCGGCTTCGGCCCTGCGAGCTGACACAGAATACATCTCAGTTACATACACACTGATTGTACTACAAAGGACCCAGGACCTAATGAGGTTTTCCACCAGTTTCTCAAATAAAACAACTTCAATGTTTGCCCTCGGCGGCTGCTGTTTACTTAAAAGTAGTGTTCGATTCTATTCCTGCGCCGCTCAAATAAAACCAAAGCTAACCTAAACTTCGGTCGTCGACTGCAAAGACTGGATGTTCTCGCAAAACAAGTTCAAACAAGCACTTTTATTTCAATTGTTGCTGGGACAATACTTATTAAAAGACTCTTTCAGACGTTTCATAATTAAAACATTAACAGCTTTATTTATAGCTCCGCAGCAATTGACAAAATGAACTCAAGGCTGTTTAGAAATAGCTCACAGTCTTCAACACTCTAATTGATTTATTATTGTGACTACACAGTTTCGTACGAAACTTATTGTACCTACGCGAATAACCTATAACCTACCTAACACAGTCTTATAATAAAAACATTTGAATTTTTTGAATAGCTTCCAGTTCCAGCCAGGACAGAGGGCGGTACCGTATGCAAATATCTTATTAATACAAGGACCCATTTCGCCGCAAAACCCATTTTACCGCATTATAGAGGCAGTATGCAAATATCTCACTTACATAGCTCTACTTATGATGTCACATCATATTCAGCCAGCGAATCAAACAATACGCGACTTTAAAATAGTCTATGGGTCTGCACTGCGCAAGACCGTACGCAAATCGCGGGCCAATCACGACGCTTCCCGTGCAGTATGTAAATGTTCTATATTCAAATCAGTTTAAAATCTGAATGTCTATATTGCGCATGCACGCGCCACGGCTTTTTATTGGCGCTTTGCATAAAAGGGTTCTTACGCGTGGCTTTAAAAAACAGGGGTCGTAGTTATCATCAAGGGTCGCTGCAACCCTTCCGCAACCCTTTTCGGCTGCAGCTGTTTTTTAGTCGGCACGTGAAGTTGGAGTTTGACGCGTGTTTTGAGATGACGTGCTTTTGTGCTGTCTCGTTAAATAGTTAAAATGAGTCGCGAGTATAAAAAAAATGGGCACACCTGGTGTTGCCTGTTAGCAAAATGCTTTGTGATGGCAAATTATTTGAAAGTGAATTATTGCGAGAGGATGTTCTTTATGTTTGAACCCACGTGGCATAGATGAGAAAGTGTTTCTTAGTTCCATCATATTGCTTATCCTAGCAACAAAAGGTTAATTTACTTACTTTAGCAATATGATCGATGACAAATAGCAGAGCCAATTTACTTAATGTGTGGTTTACATTTGGCAAGGTGCGGGCGCGGCGTGCTAATATGTGTCCTGTCACAATATGACATGATACCACCGTAGTGGTGTGATGTGACCATCAACACACCGGCAATCAGCTAATACACCATATCGTGTTGGTGTGGGAAACGGATGTCGCCGCTTGTTTTATACCTACCCTGTTTCTAATATATGTCTAAGGTGGGTAAATGGGGGCGATGGGATCTATGTAGGTATTTTTTTTGTTGTATTAAATCATATTTTACTTATGTAGGTATCTGAAAGAGCAAATTAAAATAGAGAATATTAATTTATCGTCACAACAAAACTAAACAATTAGCACGCTATTGTCTGTTATGTTATTATCAAGTGTGACGACCGCAGTGGACTAAGGTCCGGCTGAGACGTAGAAGGTTGCGGGTTTGATTCCCGCCGCGAGACAAATGTTTGTATGATCTGCAAGTGTTTATCTGGGGTCTGGGTGTTTCTATGTCTATTAGATATGTAATTACAGAAAAAGTATGTAAGTAACACAAGCTCTGCTTACTTTGGGTCCAGATGACGCTGTGTGAAATGTCCAGTAATATTTAATATTATTAATATATTGTTAACTTAGTTTTTCATTGAATTAACTGTTATAACGAAATAAACCCACCATCAGCTAGGAAAGTACCTACTTCATACACCGTCGCATTTCTAGTAAGTTATTTGAGCAAGCATATCGCACAAATATTGAACAGCGGTAGATACTAATGTGTCTGTGGACGAACGTTGTCAAAAAGCACAGTTGAAGAAATGAAATATCCGCTACGGGCTTGGCTCTAGTACAGTAAGTACATGTCTACTACATCTCTAGCACACAGAGATGTAGTAGGCATGTACTTACTGTACTTACCCTACGTATGTAGAGACAGACTTAGATTTTCTTAGTTTTTTAAATAAATGTATAAAAGACGAAAAATCATAATTTCAAATCAGATTTATTCAATATAATCACAAGGATAATTTTGAATCGTGTGAATCCTGTCACATTGCATGTGCATTTAGGTGCCAATTTTTTCTAACTCCTATTAAACTTGGCTTGTCCCGAAAAAAATACCACGACTCTTGGAGAATGCCTTCAGCCAATAGTGGATTGCTGCAGGCTGTAAGTGATGATGATGACTTACGATGTCGTAAGAGACACTGCTAATAGATAGTTCTGTTTGGTTAGGCATCGGAAATGTCAACGGTTCGCTACAAGCGCTACAAATACAAGGCAAATATCGTAGTTTTTTGCGTTATTTGCCTTTACTCGCCCTGTTTGCTAAAATGTTTTGCGGCTCCGGTTTCTCGGTGTGAGTTTCATTAATCGTCCATTATATAAATTGCTCTGCATTATACAGAACAATATCCCATTACACAAGCTGTATTATTAGATTTGACGATTGTCACGTTACTGGTCCTTTCGTCGTCTCCCAATTCATGGTGTTGTTTAAGTGAATGGATAGAGTACGGTTCGTAGGTCTCGCAGGATTCGTCTGATTTGTCTAGTTGTCATGTTTGTTAGTAAGAGCTTTGCGTTTTTCAGCTTTTGATTTTACTTGTGTTGAGTTATAGGCCTGCTTAGCACAATAAAACTGTCTGGTATCAGATGTTTAACGGATATTTAGTGAGTATACCATAGCCTGAGGTCCTGGGGCCCTGAGCCGCAGTATACCATAGCCTGAGGTCCTGGAGCCCTGAGCCGCAGACAAGCAGACGCCTATCCGCTTTATCGCCGTCTACTCTCATTTGTATTCGCGGAAAACAATAAAATTACACATTCATATACAGAGCTACCTCGCTGTGCTCGTTTATAATCCCCCGCTCCCTGCTCCGGGGGGAGCGAGGGGAGCAACCCTTTCTCCCGGGGGCTGCCATCCATCACCGGGCGACTAGCGAAATGTATTTTAATCCACTAGCCCGCGCCGGCTCGCTTCATGAAACGTGAAAAATGATCCCGGTGCCGCAGAATAACACATAGCCAGGAACTCACACATTCGAAAGAGGTGTGTGAAAGTTATTGGATGGAAGTGGGCTTTTAAAACTGTTTACGTAGCAAAACGGCATCGCCGGGTGGTTTGGTTCACCTACCTATTTAAATATTTACCTATCACTCCTCCGCCCTCATCCCCTTTAGTGATTTGGAAGGAAATATCTTCTAAACCAAACTTAACTTGAAGTTTGATATCCATTTTATCTTCATACGCTCAACGATTTCTTAATGATTGCTAATACATACTGTAATTATAAATTTTACTAATACCATATTTTGTAAATACAATAATATATCTAGTCTATTTGACTTATGAGTATTCTTCAAATACACTTGGCTTTCCCTGAACTTTTGAGCTCAGCTTTTGAGCTGCCTGTCAACGCGTCAGTTAAACTTACAGTTCATAAGTTCCCTCGAGAGTCAGATTTCCTCCCGTTTAGCGCGACCATTAATCATACAAATTGTTGGACGTCTCCAGATATTCAAGCTCCGATGGAGCCAGTCATCGCTAGCTTTTCATTTCACCATCATCTCGCAAGTCTACGGAAAAACGTTCAACTTTTCAGAGATGAATAGGTGACTAATGAAGGCTATACAAATGAACTGGAAAGTCAGATTACGGAAGCTTTAGAAGCTGCAAAAGTAAGAGTATTTTCCATTTATATTTATGATTTGACTTTCTTAGTGTAGATATTTGTTTGATTCGCCTACGATATGAATCTTTAAGCTTGTGCAGGTAGTCTATTCCTTAGGTTAAAGATAAATTAACATTTTGGATCTTTTGATGAGGTACGAGTAGTTCTGGTAGTCGTAGATACGACGCAACGGCGACGGTCGAATAAAGTCATTGAAATAAAAGAAGACTTTATTCATGTTATTCGAAGGAAGATATGCAATAACCCAGCAGGAGACAGCGACGGGTGCGTTTATAATCATGACCCTCGCATAATAATAACATTGAATGTTTTATTGCGAGATATCTTCTGGATTACTAAAACATCTGTCCCGGAAAATTCACTCTCGACGTTTATCGCGTCCTCGAGGGTAGATACGAAAAAACTGCAATAACGCGGTGTCATAACAAAGACGCGCCACCGACCGGCCGATAATACTATGATTAATACGCGACGTTATCTAGAGAGTGCAGGCCTCGCCCGCCCTAAGAAACCGAGGCACCCCGAGGTGGAAACATCTCAAGTGGCCGGCTTTCTTACGCGGACTCAGCTGTATTCTCTTAGGGGTAGAGACGAGTTTGGTTTGATATTCTATCTGTTTAAGGTATTCTCGAGACCCAACATAAGAGTTACGGATTTCGCATAATGCATATTATATTCGTGAGGGAGGCTCGGAGGGAGCCGGGCTGCTGGCGGGGTGAGGGGGGGTGGCAGGGTCAAGGGGGGGGGGGGGGGAGGGGAGGGCCGCGTGACCGCACGTCTCCTGCACGCGACAAGCTCTCGACATTTTTTTATTATTATTGCGCTTCGATGGAATTTATTCCGGCAAGGGTCGGTAATAGAATAGCGGCCACGCTCGTTTGCCCTTTATAGCGATTTTGAATATGATTTTAAATCACATAATGGAGTGTGCTCGTCTTTTTACAGTTATTTTAAGGGTATCGGGGTGCGTACATAGCTATGCATGTTAGCGGCGCGGCTGGTGGAATCTACAAATGTAATTAGCGGGGATAATAATTAAGTTTCGCGCGTCACCGGCCACAGATTAATTACGGCCAATAAACGATGTTAATCTTAGCTTTCAGAAGCAGGTGTGGCGGTGGCGCATTATCAATTAATAGTGTAGCCATCTCAGGGCAGGGGGATGCAAGGGGTGTAATTATACAGCTCTCCCCACATCCCTGCCGCCGTCACCCGCGCCGCTGTCATGTGCACTAACGTTTATGTTAATAGTTCTTGACGGAGCAGTGTTATGATTATGGACATGCTGTGGTCACTGTTTCTTTGTGTTTGTCTCGGAGACTGTTCTTATACCTACGAGTATATAGGAACATGATCTCATTAGACTTAGTCATAAAATACAGGCATTTTGTAAGACTAAAAGGATGAATTTAACTAGATGCTATCTTGTGGTTTCGGGTGTCTCTTACATAACCAATAGCACTCCACACAACCTTTTTTGGTTTGGTTCAGTGGTTTTAAGGGGTTCTGTAGGACTCTATCCCACAGAACCCCTTAAAACCATAAAAATCAATTCTACAACCGCTACTTCTTTATTATATAAGTCAGTATAGATAACCTCTACTTAAGTTAGAAGGTACCTGTGTATACAATTAGTGTGCTTGACTTTGGCTCTGTCGCGATAACGATGTATTGTGAGAATGAATGATAATGAAACATTGGACACGTTTGCATTGTTCCAGACATGGGCGGCCGTTCATCGACTGAACAAAGGGTAAAACCACTCGCGGAATTCCAAATGAGTAGTATGTGACATCATACCATCCAAACCAAAACAAATTTATTCTAAGTAAACCAGATAAAAATATATTTTTTTGATTGCCAAAAAAGAATTACACTAATTTACAGTATCGGCGAGGCCCAAACTAGGCGTTAAAGCCTGTATCTTGGGTCTCAAGAGCTCGAGTTACCTAATTAATACATTTTTGGCGATGTTTGGCTTTACATATTAGAAATTTTATTTTTTTATTATTTTTTTATTTATTTAATACAGTTATGATATAAGCTTACAGTTAAAACCTAAGTGCTAAATGGTGCTAAATGCTAAATGGTAAAATTGGCAGTTTTAGATTGCATGCGTGTAATGTGTGTGTGTGTATGTGTGTGTATATATGTGGATGTGTGTATGCATGTGAGATGACTGATATAATACTTGTTTACTTATGGTATGGTATGGTATGTATTTACATACCATAAAAATACTTTATTACTCCCAGACACAGAATGAACACAATGTTGAATATTGAACCCACAACCTAGAGTGGTAGTAACATAATCTTAACAGATCTGTGAGGCTAGTTACATCTTTGAGATCGTGTAAGCCCAGGAAAACCAATGTTCTGATTCAATAAAGTGACTTTTTAAATAATGTGGTAAGTAAGTATTTAAACCATACTACCAATAATTGATCTACTCAATGTAATAAATAAAAACAATCTAACCACAAAATAGAAACGCTATGAAAACTGAATTTTCAATTATAATTTTCAGCGTAGCGGCGCTACGAATCGTAGCCGTGTAGCACCGTAGCACACAACGCTACGTCACGCACGAAATCGGCAGATTGATTTATGTGTAAGTTAGGATTCAATTTTACTTTTAAATTACTCAATTGAATATTTTGACCGGATTTCTATAACATATTTTGTTTTTATGAGCTTGCCATAATGTGTACTTTAGAGGTTTTATGTGTTCCGTGGAACTGCTTTCGCTAACTTATTAAGTTCTATCTACTGCTGCTTCGATCGCACTAGCCTATATCCTGCGCAAAAGTAGCCTATAACGCAAATGTTGCCTATATCCTTTTTCAAAATACATTCTAATACATAAATCAATGTCATCAAATTCACGACTAAAGCTTAGCCGTGAAAACGTAACAAACAAACAGATAGTCACTTTGGAATTTATTTATTTTCAATATTGCTATACAATCATATGAATGTATGGATGCATTATTTTAGATGCACTCTATATTTTTTATTATAATGTCCAGAATGTATGATTATAAGTTTTATAATATCGCCAACAATAACAGTTGAATTGAAAGTGTAATTCCTATCCCGATGAAATATTAATAATCCAAAGAGTCGTCTTTCAATTCCATTTGATTCCGTATAGTTAGGCGGACGTGCACTATACTCGTTCATCTTTTCTTCGCTCTCCGAGTGTGTGTAATGTCGCCTACCGCTGTCGTACAAAACGACCAGCTAACCGAGATACGTCCTTCTGTGCTCTGTACCGTTTGTCGCGTACAACTACATTGTGTCCAGCGAGGGAGATGGCTCCGCTTATACTGGTAATGGCTCGTACATATTTCTGCAATTGATTAGGCGGGGGTGGTTGCCATGGTGACGAGCTGCACCGGACTCCCATCCCCCCTACCCCGGCACCCCCTGGTGGACCCCTGCGACAACTCATTGTGCTGCTAAACTTGCCTTCATATTGGCAAATTTTGTTAGTTGTTTTTGATTGGAACTTCAGTGTAAGCGCACACTCATGTATTTGTATGTTCAATTCTAGGTTTGAAATACGCTAGTAAGTATAGTAAACCTAATTACTTGTTTAACCATGTTTATCTAGAAGCGACGACAGCATTTACTTACTAACACCTCATCGTAATTAAATAAATAAATAAATAATCCCGGACATTTCAGACAACATCATCTGGCCCCAAAGAAAGCAGAGCTTGTGTTATGGGTACCACATGAATGATATACTACTTATATACATTTTTTTTATAAATACATACATATTATACATAGAAACACTCAGACCCGAGACAAATGCTTGCAGATCATACAAATATTTGTCCCGCGGCGGGAATCGAACCCGCAACCTTCTGCGTCTCAGCCGGACCTTAGTCCATTGCGCCACAGAGGTCGTCGTCTTATTTGCTTCTGAACTACAAATGAGCTTTTAATAATATTACGTAAGTAGATATACATAATTTGAGATTTTTAAACTTCACTCCAAAGCAAGTATAAAAAGAAAATAAGAAAAAACTTTTGACACAAAAAATATTAAGTACATCTATCTATAACCTGTTCATTGACACGATTCTAATGAGCCCAGATACGATACCGCAGCTGTAAGTTAGTGAGGAGATTGTATCCCGCAGATTCCAGGTGATGCTGCAGCATCAGGTCTAGATTACTATGTTCTTGCAATATCAAAGTAACAGGATACCAAATTTCCAAGCGATCAGACCTGTTGAAGTTGCTTACATTCATTCTTTAACTAGCTGATGACCTTCAAATGACTTAACAGATTTTTGATTTAAATCATAGTTACAAAATCTCTCGGTCAAATCACCTTTCAACCAAGAGAAACTAAATCAAAATTAGTTCATTCTATTGGAAGCTAAGATGCCATAATCAAACACATACACAGATACACGTTAAGCTTATAATACTCCTCTGTTTGCTTCGAGGATTAAAAATAGTAGTCTAGAGTATAGCGAATACATACTTGGTTTCGAGGAGACATGTTGATGGTGCCCGCGACCAGCAAGCACCTGCCATTAATTGGCGCCGGCAATCGGCGCTGTCTAAAAGCGAATCGATGGACACCATCCAGTTTCCAGTTAATTTCGCCGACGCTAATCCCGAGCCTAATTATTGCTCCACCGCCTCCCGGCTTAGCTTAATAGATTTCGCTACCAAGTGAGCGCGCTTTCTAACGACTTGGGATTTTTCGTTTTTATATTGCAACATCTTGTATTTCATTTTAAATAAGCAATAATAACCCACACTTTAAGACTGCACTTTATATTTGGTACATGCGCACAACTTCCTGTAGTTAGTATTAGGAGTGTGACAGGTTGCAAGTCCATCGCCGCTTTTAGAGATACTAATCTACGACACACGCATTCGGTTTTTTTGAACTAGAGATGTGGAGAGATATCTTTGAAGCCTGTGCATTACAATCTTAAGCCCGTCTTTAAAAACGCCATTTCAAACTTGATTTTATATTTTCTTGAAAGCTGTTTAAGCTCGCGTAAGTATTATTAAATCTTAAACGGTAACTTTATATCGATTGCCACTAAAAAGCTAATAAACGTACACTTATTGAACTTTACGTTGCTTGAACTGTTCACAATGCTGCAGAGTGCGACGACCCTAATAGCCGGAAAAGCAAGAGCAGCCAACTACCGTTTCTCCATAAAAAAAAACGGAAAACCATTCTAACCCACCATTCATTTAAGCTGTATTAATGATGCTGCTGGTACCATACCGAAATGAATCCTGCACGTTTTAAGAGACAGATATTTGATCGAAAATTGTGAATAGACGGAGGGCAGGCAACACTAAGCGGCATGAGGATTGGCTCACTTTAAAAAGCGCTTAAATTTATGATTATAGCGGTTTATGGAACATTTTACGTCTCCTGTGACGCCGTAAAGCTAAACCACAATCCTATCGCACGGAGTACGTGTGTCAGAGTATGTTAGCTCGTATAGCTGGCCGCCAAGGCTTAATTAATAGGCTGCCTAAAGGTATATTAAGTGTTAGAGATCTATAACTGAATCTAGAGTCTTCAATAAAAGTAGCGTCGTGAATAATCTTATTTTGTATCTTATGACATTGACATCAGTGTCCTTCCAGCACTCTACTCTTAGTAAAGAAACCCTAGCACACAAGCAGTAAAATCTGGCCTACCTACTTCAAACTCTAAACATACTTACCTACTTCAGTCCTCCAAACCGAGTAAAGAGTATGTACAGTCCTATATATATAGGATCTCTCAGATAACTATATTTACAACCCTTACTAGCTAAGCCTATCAACCCCTTCATTATATTTTACATAAAAAAAACAGCACATCAAATCATCCCAACAAATCGCAGATAGCTCACGCGAGCCTAAAGACGAGCCCATCCATAATGCATGGCGCTGCATACATTGTGGCGATCGATACCCTTGCAGCGAGCAGCCGGCACCCTCGCAGCATACATAACTATTTGCATAAGCTGATGAGAGTGTGCTCATTACACCGGGGGATGCTACGTGGATGAAATATTTGTTTTGGGGTAGTTAGGGATGTTTTGTACAGTAGTGACTCATCTAGGATTATACGTATTTTATACGTTTCTCACATATTTTTAGTACATTTTAACAATCTATAATTCAGATTTAAGTGTGCATGATTCGGACAATCTAGGAAATACTAATATTAATATTCATAATATTCGTATTTCCAGAACGATATATTGGAAAGATTTACTGAATTCGAGAGAGACTTTGTTTGTTTACGTAGGTATCTTATAATCCCACGAAAAAGTATTTATAGCGAATCCCAGCCAACTATTACCCACCATCCACCGAGCAAAACTATTCATACCGAAGCGAAAACAATTTGCAAAACGACGTCTCGGCCCAAACGAAGCTCATTCCCCTCTCACCCTCACCCCCTCTCCCTCTACCCCCTCAGGGTTCGTAATTAACCGGCCACGGCACTTCGCTCCCTGTTACGGTAGGTCCGGAGTCCGCTTTAAGAGACCGATAAGTAGAGAGAAATTGATATTACCGCTATTCCGTATTATATTTTTATATTAGCTGATGGGCTTTGGCACAGGAGATCTTCTTGAAAAGTATCGACACCGTACGGGTGCTTCCATACCACCTCTACACCTAGGATACCTTTAATACAGGCTCGTTTTATTGTCACCACATGCTAGACCAAATCAAGGAAGTTATTGAGGCTCCGAAAATGGCTTTTCTTATGAATGGATTCATTGCTCCTGCCTCCTTTCACACAGTAACATTAATCTTCAAATTCTGATCCAAACAACAATGTAGTTTCACATAAAGCCTCATCTCGTTAGCGATATAATGTTCACGTTTCAGGAACAAAGGTGTTTGAGGCGATTTTCACGGCGTTTTGCCTTCTTTAGCAGAAATTGTCGACGTTTAATAGCCAGGCCTCGATCAGGACAAGTCGGCATCAAACGACCCCTCGGCCGGCCAGTGCGGATGGAACAAAGGACCAGGAATCCAATTTAAAAGTAGCGCTTACTTCACCGTGTAATCGTTAGTCGGGGCTAAGGCTGAGATATATTGCTTTTTGTACTTGTTTCTTCAAAGACTAACACCCTTCTTCACAATGTTACAAAAGTGTTCATATATTTTGTGATCAAAAAAGTGTAGAGCTCTTTATAGTCATTTCATTTTGTTAATATTAGATAATTCTAATGTTTCTTCTAGATGAGTAATGAATGAGTACACATAGGGAGAAAATTATTTAATAACAGTTAAAGTTATTAACCATCTGCTGACCGCACAATTTCATCGTACGGTACAAAACAGCGGAAAACTAACATTCGCCAACCATTAAGATCAAGAAAGTAGTTCTTGAACAAAATTTGAAACTTACAAATGTAATGTCGTTACTGTGCACACGACACTTGAAGGCTTTGGGGGTGCCGGGGGAGGGTGGGATAAAAGGGGTGGAGGGGCCTCCCAGCCAATATTATACGGGCGTAGTTAGCGCACTGATATTAAGAATTCCACAGCCGATAGAGCGGGGACCGTCTTGTTTGTATTTTAAATGTTGCTGTTTTATTTATTGTGGTATTAACTAATTAAGTAGGTAGGTACATAATTCGTTTATTTTTGTATATAGGTATGTAGTAGGAACTTGCAATGTTCATATTCTGTCTGGGCGTAAAAGTACTTTGATGTTATGATGGGAGCATTCATGATATTATGTGAAAAGTAGGTAGCTATTATGATTTTTGAAAATATATCTAACAAGGTAATCCTTTTAGCAATGATCAAATATAAAATATGTAAGCTCTTGTCTCATATGTTTGATCATTGCTAAAGATGCAGCTCACCTAAAAGGCTGTAAAATTTAAATCGTAAAATCTAGAATACAATCGCACTTACAACACTATTCAGCAATCCGAGATTGGAGCGAAGGCGCAAAGTTGGTAATTGAAAATTTTTCCGGTTCCTCCTCACCCCACTCTCCCCTACACATGCGAATTAAACTTCGATATAATTACACATAGTTACGAACGGACGGAATTGCGACTTACGAGAACTTATACGATTTTAAATTCAATAGAAATTGCAAAGATGCGAATTCAAGAAGAAAGGTCTTTAAGATAATGGGTTATAATAAATGCATTCATATGATATCTGACATTTATGAATACAGATTTACCTTTGTTTAATATCATTGGAATAATTCATGTTATAATAGTTTCGTAAATTCTTATATTTAACGCTTTGTCCGTCTGTCTGTAATAAAAACATATAAACGGGTTTTAGGGATACATGTAATAAATAATAGTTTAAAAATAGAAAAACAAACTAAAAAATAGAAAATAAAAAAAAGCGTGGCGTGCTTTTTAAGATATTATCGAAATGATAATCCTTCTTCTCATATCTGTCAATGAAATATTTATAACTATTGACATCATGCACCCCACGCTTTTTTTAAATAAAACATTTTTTTCTTACCTACATTTATTAAAATTTATTTACTACTTTTTTACTTTACTACACTATCGTGTGCCATATTGTTGCATATTGTCTTTTAGAGATACTACGAGTTTTCTTAAACAGTTTTTTGATAAAAATATGCGTTTGATAAATATTAAGCTTTGAAGTAGCGGAAACACTGTTGTTTAGAGAAACCCGAAAAGTTTTACAAAATAGTTAATGATAATTATCCTCGTAACTCCATAATAAATTTAACTATTTTGTAAAACATTTCGGGTTTTTCTAAAGATCAGTGTTTTCGGTACTTCAATGCTTATAACAATGCTAATTAAAAATGTAGTACTAAATTAAAAAAAAAATATGAGCTATATATTATATATTATACAGCTAAATATTGATTTTGGTGTTGAATTGATTTCGGAGCTGAGCGCTAGTTATTCTTTACCACACCGACTTCAGAAGTATTCTCTGTGCGAGCTCACATACGCTTGGTCAATTTATTTATTAGAACATTTTTTCGTTCACCGAGTGTCTGGCAAACCTATGAACCTATAAAATTAATACCTACCTGTTTTTATGACAAAGTGTATACAATAAATATACCTAACTGCGATAAAATTATTTAAACAAAGGCTTGTATTTTCCACCCACAGAGTCAGGGGGCGCACCCCACTCGCAGCGGCCATTCGTCAGGCTGCGCAGAAATGTTTTCATTTTATATTTCATAAATAAAGAGGTATTTCGCCCGCTCTGTAATGAGCACGTATGTACCTACCTACCTATCGTGCAGTTTTGGGCTCTTTGACGCTCTTGTTAGTTATTTACTACTCGTTGCTTGTCGTCGTTTACTGCTTGCGTTATTGGTGTGCCTAAACACAAAGTTGTTTTTGGTAGTTAGACACCGTTGCTTTAATACAAATTATATTATTTAGGTTCTTTATAACTCTTAATATTTCTGGGTAATCTACTCTGAACTGTCAAAACATTCATGTGTACATTTTGATTTTGTGAAACACAGGTCTTTGCTCACATAGGAAACAGCGTCTTCATCGACACGATAATACAAAAATCACGTGTTTCTCAAAATTTAGTTTGAACTCATTTAAGTTACGGCAGAAATATTAGATTTCCAATAAATCCGTAGATACATCGCGTTGGCTACATAATGAATAATATTTATTAAATAGATGAAAGCAATTTTATTTACTGTGCTCCATAATACTCGTATGCTGCTTCCGATTTCACATTCAAATTCGTGTAAAGTTATTTAAACAGCAATAACACATGAATGATTCGTTATAATTCCGATCCGTCCGTGTATCCCCCGCGGCCCGGGGTTTATTGCCGCCCACGCGCCGCCCGCCCTCGCTTTATAATATAATTCTAACTTTTATAGCTCTATCATGTTCATACTTTATTATCGGATGAATTTTACGGCCATTTTCAAATATTCATCCATTTCTGATGTTATAATATTTCACGATAGTTGCATGCGTTTTCGCAGTTAGTAACTATTTTCCTATGGGTAGATTGTGTCGTAATAAGTAATTAGTGTTTAAGTAGATACGGACTGTAATCTCCACACTCGGTAAACACCTCCTAAGATCCCTGGCTACTTAGTAAACAGTTCTTTGAGAATGTCTACGAGGGTATTCAGATGCACGTCCAAACATTATATTTTGGCACATGCTTTGCACAGTAATTAGTATTCCGTACGTGACAGGTTGCAAGCCCATCGCCGCTTATAGGAAAATTAACCAATGAAACACACCTTAGGTTTTTTAGTTTATGCCTGTTTCCTTAAGAAAAACTTCTTCACCTTTTCATAGCACTGGCTTTGCCTACTTTTTTCTAATGATAATATCTATTCGTTCCCACGACCTTATGATTCAGAGTTAAAGGTACCTCTACAGCACCAGTACTCTAGTATAAACACAACTGCTAAGAATCTTTACAGGGGCTAAACCGGTAACTTTCGTTGGTGAGAGAGGTTCTTATACAAAGTGAAATGTCTAAACATTTAGAAACGAGCTAGATGGAATCAAATGGTGAAAAAACCCTTCAAATGGTGCAACAAATAATAAACAACGCTATGGTTATTTCAAAACGTTTACAACTTGATAACATTAAATAAAAGCAAACATTTTCCCATGAAACAGCCCCACACCAAATCGCGTGTTCACTTATTCGAGCCCCATTCAAAGGCGAATGGAAAATGCTAACCCCTCAGCGATTTCGATTACGTTGTAAACAGCTTACTACATTCCACGACTTGCAGCAAGTGTTTAAAATTAGGTCCTTATTCGTGAAGCACGCACAGCGGGCGGCCGTGCCGGCCAGCCGCCGACCGCCGCGGGCGACGGCTGCGGGTGAAAGGGCCAAGGGTCTGACATATTGCAAACATATTCTCTGCTTGAAATTTATTGTAAATCGCGGCGGGCGAGGGATTTGAATCCGCCCCTCCGTGTCAATAAACCGAATGGACTCTGGGAATTCGCTACATTCGCTCGATGTTTGTGTTGCTGCCTTCGCTTTTTCTTACGAAAAAACCGAGGGAGACGTACCCTTCCCCGCCTGCCCCTCGCCCGCACCCGCGCCCTGCGGTCCCTCGGGCGCTTCCGATTTTATTTATCTAAGGTTTTCCATTCCGCCGTAATTGTGTGAGTTGCGAGCTCGATTGTTGCTAAAGCGAATATTTATTTGGTGTTCGTTTGCTTTCCATTGCTGTGTCCTCGGGCGGGAGTCCTCTCGCCGTTTCGCCCTAGGTAGGCAGCGCTCGTCCTTCAGCCCCGTTCTCTGCGCCGCGCATTGTGCCGCAAATTCAATTTGCGGGGACTCAAATCAAATGTTGTCGTAAGAAATGACTTGTCACCGACCAGTGACACTATCTCAAAATTGATCGTCGACTCATATCACAAGCGAGCAATCATCTGCGCTATTCGGTATACGAGCCTGCCTACGCGGAGCCACATGATATAGAGTTTAGTAAGGAATCTGATAACATATTGCGTACTAAATCAACTGCCAAAAAAGCTAGAAGAAACCATTTAATCTACATAAAGTAGGGTATTTGCGTGGTCGCCGTAAACTAATAACATTAGTACAGTACAATGAAATGCGGCAATCAGCATTAGCCTGAATATATTTCGCGTAAATCTTTCACGGCGGCTTTTATGTATATCGTAAAAAACGGGCGAGTGTCCAACGAGTGAGCTATAAATACAGCTCGTAAAGGACTGTAACGCCTGTACGGAACACTTGCCCGATTCCACCGGGTTTTTAGTGCGGACTCCCTTTACGTCTCGCCGAGCGCCTGTGGGCCGGCGGCAGAGCTAGAGGCGGCCATAGCGCGGTGGAAGCGCGTATAGACACTACTATTACATTTGATTACCGAGTACTCTCTTTTCACTGAAACACACAAAAATGATGTAACAGTCTCAATGTTGTGGTATTTTTCGGATTTTACACATTCGTTGGCAAATTATCAAGTTTCGGCTCGAAGGCTATAACGAATGGGTATTTTTATATATTTGTTATAAACTAATTTCTTACTGTAATGCCTATAAAATTATTATTCGTAGCAATACAATGTTTAAGTTTCTCAATTAGATAAAAAGTAACAACTCAGTATTCAGTAACATTTTTACAATGGACATGCGTTTTTATTGAGTTGACCCTACGAGCCATGAATGCAGATGATTGTCACCCCCATGCGGCACCTATCCGCCTGACTATAAAGTAGTAACCCCACGTGGTGGTCGAGAACCCGTGACCCCACATGCAACAGAAAGCTTTCGGCAAGACACGTTTTGCATCGTCAGCTACCGATGTTTAGCTTATTGTTGTTTGGAGAGGAACACTGTTTCTACTTTTAAGCATTTATTTATTTTTACAGTGAACAATTTTCTTTCATATTATGTAAAATGGAATTTCGAAGCAGTTATATCATAAAGAACTTTGGTGATGTTTAAATTTCAAAATTCTAACATGTGGATCGATTTCATTTTCAGAAACAGTGAGACTGCGGCCACACCTTCAGGACCTGTCTTCAGGAAACATCTGCTGAAACTAAACAAACTTTAAGTCAGGTAAAAATGATTAGTAAATATTCTTATTATCATCTCACTAGTTCTTTCGAACCAGTATTTTGAAAGGGAAAAGTACACATCAGAGGCTCCTCTCTATGCGCAGATACTATGCTTGGTCATGCATAATAAATCTGGTTATAATATTGCTGGTACTAAACTACGATACCAGTGTCATTCCATTCTTTCCTGACATTAGAATACACTATACTAGATGGCACTCTCACTATAGCTAAAAGTCAGATTATAAAAAATACAATACATGAGATAAACGAAATCAACAAATGCCAAAACAAGCCATATCTTTGTTAGCAATACTGTGCAAGTAGGCCATAGCGCTAGATGAAAACGATGCGAAAGCCATCAGATCAAAAGGGCATTTTGGCGCGTTTACCGATATTGACTGCAATGAACGACACAAGATGGATGTCGACTCAGAGTAGTGTTGCGCGATATCGCCGGAATATCCTAACGCCGTAGAGCCTCGATTTAGCTAACAATATCGTAACGTAGCGAACACAACTATACGGGACGCGAAATAGGAAATATGGATGAGGTTATTTCTTGGCTTTATCACACGTTGAAAGAATCAGACTATTCGAGCTGGTTGCTTTGGAAAGTAAATAAATAAATAAAAATATCCAAATAATAAATTAGTCGCACCACATTCGTTATTTCACCATCAGTTGCATACTTCGCATGTTAATAAAGGTGGACAGTTGATTGTGACATAAAAAGAACTAAAGAGGCTCAATGACAAACCTTGAAGTCTTTACCCTGGTCACAGTTAAAATAATAGTGGTGAATTCTATTTTGCATTTTTAAAAGAGCCAGATCCATAATCAAAAATCTTCCCAGCTTTCGGTCACGCGATTGGACGCGATTTTCTCTAAGACAAAGTGTGTTATTTCTCGCGGGATTCCTCTATAACCCCTCCGCGGCGGGGGAGGCCGCCGGGAGGGAACGATCCTATAGTAATATTTTTACGAGTTATTTTATTGTGAGACACGATAAATTTGTCATCGGACGCCGGGTACCTCTGATCCGTAGGTACGAGTCGCGTCTTGTAATAATAATATAGTCTCGTATCCTAGTTAAAATACATTTTGTTTTTGCCAGAATTGTATTGAGAGAAGATGTTTCTTTCTGTAAAAGACGATTATATGAATATGAAAGGCTTGATTACTGAGATGGTGACAAATAGACGAGAACGGAAATACGAGTAGAAACATGTTGTGCCGAGTCTACTTAGTGTGGGATAGAGGCAGAAAGATGATGATGATGATCGTTCTGCGATGATTTTTACTTGATTTTACGCTCAGTCGTGTGAACTGGATAGGCTTATGAGACCTTGTAAAGTCAGTAACCAGTAGAAGGACGCTGGGAAAATATTAGACGCTTCATTTAAAATACAAATACAGGCCGAACATTTGTGTAAAAGAATCTGTCAATCCGTTTCCCACACAATCCAAAAGGAATCTATTAGTAAGGAACTGCTCTGGATCGGTATACATATATTATCAGTAATCCCGGTAAGTGCATGATGGAAGTTCCCACACAGGTAGTGTGTGTGACCGTCCGCCCGCGTGATTACTGCGCGCCGTTTCTTGCGTCCGCGCCGAATGCAGCCACGGCGCATACCGTAGGGTGACCACATCTATTGCTCCTTTTATTATGCATCATGTTTCTACAGAGGTTTAAGTCTGCTCGCCAGTAAGCTCACATAAAAATATGTAGTACATTCTCCTCTTAAGGGAAATTATAAAGAATAACACGACATAGGTCGACATACATCGAAGTAATTTGAAGAGAACAAAAAAAAATATCGGGGTCACAGTTTAATGCGCATTTCAACGTCGTTTTGAATCCCTGAAAAAATCCACGAGGCTAGGGCCGCACCTAGGTAAGCGGCTACGTGACTAGGTGTTTAGCTACCTATTTAATTACATATCAATTAAGGTTTCCAAAATACTGTGCTGGTATTTAAAAACCATAGTCACCCGAACCAGAAGTAGAATTCCCACATATTAGTGCTAAAGTAGGCGATAACAAGCGCAGTTACCGTCGGCCAGACGCGTGACGCAGCAGTTCTCACACGCTCTTCCCTGTATTCCAGCCGCGGCCGCCACGCCACCGCTAAACAACCGCTACGTAACTGCTACTTGACCACTACGTCACCGCTACGCCACCGCTACGTCACCGCTACGCGCCTACGCTACCAAATTTTATCGGCAATACAACACAGGACATCAACAGAAGAAACTTAAATCCTCGTAAAGAGTATGTCGCGGTAATAAATGTACAATTGGTGAAGTTATATAATGTGCATGGAATTAATATTTTGTGTTCATTTTGCTTTTTTATTTCTTTTTGCCTTTAAAACTTAATACAGTCTCTATCTACAACTCTACAAGAACCTCCTTCACGGTCTTTAGTGTCCGTGCACTCTAAAGGTGAGAAGCGCGCAGAGGTCAGCACTAGTGATCACACATCCAAACAATGACCTCGCTAAGCGTCGCTTAACTGCAGCTTAACTTAAGAGTTCATTTACAAAAACTTAAGATAACATTAGTCAAAGTACTCCATTCTATTACGCATTTCAGACTGAAATGTCCTCGCGTATCAAATTTGATTGAAATGCAAACAAACTAGTATTCAATAAATACCTTGTAATTATTTAAAGTGAGTGCGAATAAACAATACGCCGCTGAGCCCTGAGCCCTGAGCTCTGAGCAAACATTGGCCGGCTCGTATCGTTCGATGCCGGCTCTCCATCGATTACCTATTCACTTTCAAATACTTACTCATTATTACAATTACAAGTTATTTGATAAAGTAATGGTTCGCCCGAACGGCGACCTCGTATGTGGGAATTCCCTGTATAACATAATTATATTTATTATTTTTAAACTTTCGCGATAAGAATGTGTATTGTTATAGTGCCTTTTAATATATTCTTGACGATAATGTTGTAATAACCGAAAACCGAAAAGTCGGGAAAAAGAAAACTACACGATAAATACGCGCTAGTGATTACAACAACATTTATATTCTTATCTAAGTTTTTTGACAGATAATCATTATAAAATATTCGATTTCAAAGATGAAGGTACTATTTGAAATGTACCACGGCACGAATTCCCACTTTATTTAATTTAATCTAAACTAATATTAGACTAATATTAGGTTAAAAGATTCGATTTCATATATATTTGTTTGTAATGGATAAACTCAAAAACTACTAAATCGATTTAAAAAAATATTTTACCTATAGAAAGCTACATTATCAGCGAGAAACATATATTTTATTTACAAAAAATATTGATCCCTACGAAAATGGCAATAATATGTATCAAAAATGTGCCTAAAAAGATGGCGTGCGCTACGTGAATTGATTACCTACAATAAAGTCCGCGATGCTTTATGTCTAACTATTATAGTTTTGTAAGACATTATAGTTAATTGCAAACGCGCGGATGAAGTCGCGGGCGTTCCGTGTAGTCTCAAATAAAATGTCTATGAAACCTCGCCTGGTTTGTTTTTGTCATTTTGAAACGTTTATTTGGTAACATTAACAAACAAACATATAGTTAATCTATACTATACATACATACAATACAGTACGTAAGTTTGCAATTCAGGTTTTTTCACTATAATTGCGTGAGTTGTTTCAATATTATTTTACCAGAACATAAAGTTTTATTGTAAAACAAGCTGCTGCCCGTGGCTTCGCACGCGTAATACCTACAAAAAAACTAGCCTATGTCCTTTTCTAAGGTCTCATCTATCTCTATACCAAAATTCATCAAAATCGGTTCAGCGGTTTTGGCGTGAAAACGGGACAGAGAGACAGACAGACAAAGTTACTTTTGCATTAAAAAAGAACGAAACAATTTTTGTGTTTTACCAAGACTAAATATATTTCCTTTCTTTTTTTCTATTGTTATAGCTAAATTAAAGCATTTAATTCTTATTCAAACTCATAATGGACGCTAACCAAACTGTAACAGGATGTGGTGTGGTGTCTGTGAGTACTTGTTATTGTGTCGCGCTCAGCGCACACCAGCACGACATGCTCTTGGTCGGTTTATTCTAAAATTATTACTATCATTTCAAGGGTAGGTATGTAACTATTAATATTAACATTTATATTGTATTCTATTTAACTATTTTCCTATACAACACATTATTTATTATATCACTTAGTGGCTCATGATGATTATTCCGATGTAGGTAACTATGAGATACTTTGAGATAGAAAGTAGGAACTTACTTGGGTTTATAACATAATCTTGTTTAAATTAAAAGGGCAGTGTAGTACCTACCTACCTAACTGAAGTTAGGTGAATGCGACTAAATATGCGACTTATGCCTAAGTTAATTTAATTGGCAGTCAGGTGTAGGATCTATGTTGTAGATGTTAGAAGATAAGGAGTGGCACGGTTAGCTGATAGCAGCGCGGTCGCTTTCCCGCTATTTGCTTACGATAACTTTCTCGATATCGACCAGTTATCGACCTCGGCAAACATTGCAATCGTCGACGTACAATGTAAGCTACTCAGTACTCAGTCTTACGGGTTTTCTGAACTAGACAACCGGGTAGGTGCTACGGAATAATTTATTCAGGCAAGGTGTATACACAAAACATCTATGAAAAATAATATCGAGGTTATTATGAACATACCGCTCTGTTTTTCATAAAATATAAAAAAAAATTACATGGGTTTTTCAGTCTATCTATTTCTCCAAAACATAGGTAATAGTAAAGTGTCAACTTTCCATTCCACAGAAATATTAGATAAATTCTATTGGGGGTAGGCTGGCATTTACTTTTTTCATTTTCAGTTCAAAACAAGCATAAATCATTTTTTAACGAATTTCTTAGATGATCATTTAAGGGTAACAGTTTATTGAAAACAGTGTAAAAATTAATTCTACGTCCGTGTCGCGTGATGGAGTGAACCATCGCTCTACACTCGGCACAAACTATAAGCAATCGCGCTCAGTAAGTTCGTCGGTGCTCGCATAAAAGTGGTGACCACCTAGCCCTGTTCCGTATCAGTGACTTTTTACTTCTGAGTGGTACTGGTGGGTGGAATAAAATTGTAAAGAGTTTAGTGGTTCGCTGCTCTGCTGCTGGACAGGATGGATTTGAGTCAGGTAGGTGATTTATTTTATCGCTATTCAACACTATCTTGAACTGTTGAGATAGGTCTTTGAAATTGTTGTTCGACATTTTATAGGGAAGAACCTACAAGTCTCAACTTTCTTATTCCGTATATTGGCTTGACTTTAGTAGTGCGTTGCACGAATTGGAGGGTGAAAAGACTCACATCTGGTAGGGTTTTGCTTTCTGATTACATATTTACCACTAATAACATTAGGTTATTCCGAGAAAATAATAAAACATTTTTAACCTCAAATCAAATAAATCAGTTATTTGATTTAAGATTGACAGATAATAATCAACTTTGTCGTATTTCTTGTCTATGGTTTAACATGTTGTGTGCAAAATTGATGTGAACGAAACGTAAAAATCTTGTCAGTGATTTTGTTATGGCTTCTTTCGACGACTTTGGCTTATCTTCACTTCACTTGGTTACTTATCACCTATCACTAGGTAGGTTATGTTGGAGTATAGAAAAAAACGCGCAAGGCGAGTGAAGCGTGCCGCGGCAGCGGCCGCCGCAGCGCCAGAAAATAATACAAGGTCACGGTATATCTGATCTTTGATGTGAACGAAACGTAAAATACCTGTCATGTGTCACTATAACCGTGCCAAATCGCGCCATACGTAAAAAACCGATGTCTTTGACATACCTATGGCTTCTTTCGACGACTTTGGTTGTTTGGATTCTTATCTTTTGGACCTTGTTTGTTAACCTACACGATTGACCTACGCTTATACACTGGACACCGAATTTCTGTCTTCACGATTGACCCTTGCTGATTAACTGGACATCGATTACCATGGTTGAACCTCAGCCATCAACGAGTTGTTCTTATTTGGATGTATGTAAAAAATATTTATTTGTCGATAGGTTACAAATGTTTTTTTTTCTCATTTGTGCATCTACCTTTATCTTGGGAGCTTTACCAGGGGTGAGGTGGACCTCTCCCTCCCCCTCCTTGGTAATTTAAACTAGATTTGTATCAATATTTTTTTTTGAGGTTAGGTTACATTTATTCAAATATCTCGAGAACGGGGCAATACCTAGTATGGGGGTGGTACCAGGGGGTAGGGAGGGGTCCCCCCCCTTCCCCCCCATTTTTTTCCTTCATTTTCGTGCGACGCACTACTAAAGTTTAACCAGAACAAGATTAAGGGCGGACAGACAGATAGACAGACATACAGACGGACATACCGAAACTGTAAAGGTTCCTTGTGGAATTTTGAACCTTAAAAAAGGGGGTTGAGTCATAAAACTTTAAAATCATATGTATGGTGTCCGGAGAGCGGCCGCACCCGCGCCGGGGACAGCACTCGCACTCGGCACTCGGCACTCGGCGCATGCGACACCTGGTGTCCCACAAGCGCATGACCCACATACTTTTTACATCAACAAGCCCACCTGTTATCGAGCATGTTTGAACATCGATAACTCGTTGAATATTGATTCCATTGCGAATTTCTCAGAATATAAATTTATATGTAGGTACACCAACTTATAATGTTTGCTTTTTGATAGGCGATTCTTTTAATATGGGTCATCACTTGAATTCAATGATAACAATATTCTTGGTTCAAGTAAAAAATTGCTTATCTGGCGTCTTAATACTATAGATTCGCGAAAATGAAATACAGCCCCAATTAGTCATTGATAATGTAGCTTTCTTTGGTGAAGTATTTATTCAAATTGGATGGCTCGCACTCACTCATGTCATGTCATTATTGAGTGTGTCCATTACAAACAAATAAAAATTTTTTTTATAATGATTTATGTATTTAAAATATTAACTATTTATGTTATCCTATACCTATTCTATCAACATTGTAAATTCCAATAAACACAAAGGTGTGGGGGTTGCGCAAACATTAAAACTTACGTATAATTCTCATTCTCATGCAACACATGACGCGACAGTATCACCGTATCTGAACATACATTATATCCACATCAAAGATTACTTGTTAAAAGTATTTTACTTAAGTGCTTCATTTTGAACTGTGCTTATCAGTTTATCTAATTAATCACAAATGGCACGATGTTGTCTTTTTTATCATTGTATCTTTACTAACTATTAGAAATAAAACGGTACTTGCTCTACAGTCATGTGGAGGCAGAGAGCAGAAGATCATTCAACAATCACTTCAAATCAATTATCATTCTTTCTTCAATAAAATCACAAGGACGACTTTGAATTCACGACCTCTGTGGCGAAGTGGGCCAAGGTCCGGCTGAGACGCAGAAGGTTCCGGGTTCGATTCCTGCATCGGGACAAATCTATGTGTGATCTACAAATATTTGTCTCCGGTCTCGGTGTTTCTATGTATAATATGTATGTATTTACAAAACAAAAAAGATATACGTAGTATATCAGTCATAACACAAGCTCAGTTTACTTTGGGGCCATATGATAATGTGTGAAATGTCCGGCATTATTTTATTAATTTTTAATTGTTTCCTTACTTGCTAGTTGCTAGTGAATTTATGCGCCTGTACCTTCTAACCGGAAGGTTCAGGCGCATTCTTGCCAGGTCAAGAAGAATGCGGAAGAGTTGGAGCAGATTCATCCCAAGCTTTTTTGTCATCAAAATAATCTGTTATTTTATTATATGCTTTTAGAGACAGTTTCTGTTTTATTTCGTTTTAAAATTTGTAAATCAACAAATTTAGCACGTCGTCGTTTTCCCAAACGGACACATTGCTCTTTAAAATATTAACTAACGTTAATGACCCTAATAGCGGCGGACAGCGAGTTTATCTTATTTCTAGGGTTAGTATTATTACCTAGCTAGTTTTTTTAAACAATTGAATATTTTTTTAACAAGTATTAGTTTTTCATATATATCATGGCACTGCCATGATATTTGAATCATATCAAAATGACAACAATATGTCTGCGATATGGTGGATTTAATATACAGTTGTGGTCATATAATTAAGAACGAATTGAAATGATAGAAGCTTTTTATTTAAATAGTGTCATACACAGAGATGTGTACTTTCTGAGAAGCAACTAGTTATGTTATAAAATAGCCACATTAATAGAGCAACGTGGCTTAGGAATAAAGAATAAAATCACAAACTATTTTTTTTCACATATTATTTATTTTACTAAAGTAACACATTCAAATAGTATTGAAGCTGGACAAATAATTAAGAACGATTTATTAAACTGCTCGGGAATTGTTTTGTATGATACTTACATATAAAAAATCACACAATATATAGCGCAGAAAATTTATAAATCAATTTAATACATTTTTAACTAAAATTAATAGTTAATAGCATATCCACGGCTTTTAATTACTGCTTTACACTGGCGAGGCATTGACTCTATTAATTTTTGACATTTCGGAACAGAAATAGAGTTCCATTCTTTTAAAAGAACGTCGTACAGCTCTCTTAAATTCCCACATTGTGTATTTGAAATCATTTTCTTTACTTCGAACTACAGATTCTCTATTGGGTTTAGATCTAGGCTGTTCGCTGGCCAGTCTAAGACAGAAACTGTTTGCGCTGTATGAAATTCCTTTACGGTGCGTGCAGTGTGCTTTGGATCATTATCATGCCGGAATGTCCAAATAACCGGTAGAACGTCTTCAGCATAAGGTAACATTGTTTCTTCCAATATATTTTTGTATTGGAACTGATCTATGTTACCTTCTATCAACTTTACAGGTCCAATACCATGTCCAGAAAAGTAACCCCAAATTTTCACATTTCATACCACCGTGCTTAAATGTAACTTTCGTGTACTTAAGGTCGAATGCTGTATGCTGTATATGTCGTACATATCGTTTTCCATCAGCACATTCTCTGTTTATTTTCGTTTCGTCAGAAAATAGTACATTTTTCCACTGTCGCACAGTCCAGTTTTCATACTTTCTCGCCGGCTTGTCTGTGACAAAGTTTCAACATGGGTACCTTTCTTGCTATCCTACCGTGCATTTTTTTTTCTACCAAACGTCTTCGAATAGCACGTGCTGAGATTGCTGAAGGGTTGTTTTCACCAAAATATTGTTTTCTCAGCTCATTGGACCCTTTAAAAGGATTTTGTTTTGCCATACGAACGATGTTTCGGTTATCTCGAGAAGTTGTTTTTCTCTGTTTAGGTACACGTGGAACATTCGGAGTAGTTTGATACGCAGCAAAATGCTTTACAGCTTGGAAAACCATCGTTTTTTAACATTGCAGATGGTCGGCTATCTTTTTATTAGACCAATTCTTCCGGCGAAGTTTTATTATTACTTCCCTTGCAGATTTATCACAACTTTTATTTTTTCCATTGTTTTTTCTTAAGAAGCAATCACTTTTAATCTTTTACAGCGCTTAATGGCGCCAAAATTATAAAAAACGGTAACAAATCGAGTGTTCTCTATTTAAATTTGAATAAAGTTATAAACTATTTAGCGTTCTTAATTACGTGACCAGCCAGTAAATAAGAATACTATGTTTAGAAGTAGTGTAAAAAGTTTATCTATTTATTTTTAGCTAATCATGTGTATCAATGAATACAGTGGTATTATGGAAAAGTTTTACGATACCGAGAGAAATAAAAAATGTTGTATGAAATTAGTTTGCGTCTGAGTTTGAAAAAATCTTCCCCTTATCAGCGTTCTTAATTATATGACCACCACTGTATATCAAGGCACTGCCATGATATTTGAATCACGTCAAAATAACTACAATATGTCCGCGATATGGTGAATAGATTGAACGCTATTATGTAAGTTTATAATATAAATAATAGTTACAATAGGACCAAGATCATATTCTCCTACGTAGAAGAAAAATCGGCACCTGAATACGTGTAGGTAAGTAATACAATTCAAAGTGGTTCTTGTGACTTTATATTATAAATAAATGTTGACTTTGACATTAGCCAAAGTATTTTTGCTGGGGACTAGGTAGGTACACCAATCACCTACCACTTTAGCAAACAGGTTCTAATTAGTAGATATTGCGGTAGAGCTTTGTTCTTTTGCATGTCAACTCGGCGTTTTTTATGTAACTGATTATCTTGGGTATTAATTTGTTAAATTAAACATGCATAATGTATGTGATTGTAATTGAATGCTTATCGTAATAAAAAATAACACATCAAACGATTTACATTGTATATCACGTGTGTTACAATCTGATATCTAACAATTAGGTTTTGCGCGTGCGATCAATCTTGAGCATAATTTCATAATTGCTTAATTTGCCTTATTTCCATATTCTGTTTTATCGAAATTAACAATTTGTTGAGTTAATTACAGGATGATTGATGTGTGGTTTGAACACTCTTCTTCGAGGGGAACCTTTTGTAACACGTTTGTTTCGTGCAAATATGTAGGTATATAGGTATTTAGGTAGGTAGGTATTTACTTATAAAAACCTTAATTGATTGCCGATTGATTGGTTTATTGATTACCGTGTTATCCAAAGCTGCTTTTAAAGCTCTCTGTGACATTGCACCAGGTGCATTCGTCACTGTCGAGATACAGGTACATTGCTTATTTATTTAGTCTCATTTACCTATTAGGTCATTTTACTTGCTAAATAAAAACTTGCACCTCATGGTGAGCGATCATTATCACAAACGTAAATCAGACGAACTCATGCAAAAAAATCACACCACCTAGTAAAGCTTATTAGAGAATGCTTCTAGCTACGTGGAAAGCTGAATTAAAGCTTATTAGAGAATGCTTCTAGCTACGTGGAAAGCTGAATTAAAGCTTATTAGAGAATGCTTCTAGCTACGTGGAAAGCTGAATTAAAGCTTATTAGAGAATGCTTCTAGCTACGTGGAAAGCTGAATTAAAGCTTATTAGAGAATGCTTCTAGCTACGTGGAAAGCTGAATTAAAGCTTATTAGAGAATGCTTCTAGCTACGTGAAAAGCTGAATTAAAGCTTATTAGAGAATGCTTCTAGCTACGTGAAAAGCTGAATTAAAGCTTATTAGAGAATGCTTCTAGCTACGTGGAAAGCTGAATTAAAGCTTATTAGAGAATGCTTCTAGCTACGTGGAAAGCTGAATTAAAGCTTATTAGAGAATGCTTCTAGCTACGTGGAAAGCTGAATTCACTAATCCTTCGCTGGTAAATTGACCTAAAATGGAGACCCAAGCGGATTTATTGGTATTGTTTTATGTAAGCTATACTTTACTGTCATGGCACCTTACGACTTATATGTAGCGACTAGATACTTACATATCTACTCGTACCATAACAGACAGAGATAAGTTATGGCCCATAACTCATATTTTTACCAAACCTAGAACCACTTGATGAAATCATTACCACAAGATAGTCGTGTCTGTCCTAATCTATTAGCGAAAGCTGTCCTTTACAGGCAGCTAGGAAAAGATTTAAAATTATGTTAAGTGAAACTAGTTGCGACACTAGTTCTAGCCTAGCTCAATAGAGGGGGTTAGGGGGTAGGCGTGGCTTGTACGAGAGGCGGCGCGTGCGCATTTCTTTGCGCAAGATGAGTGTTGCTGGCCGCGGCCGCCGGCCGCGATTGGCGCGCTGGTCGCCGGATGGAACTATTGAATGGTAATCGCGATGGTGGACTGGACTAGTAGCGCCCATTGTTCTCTTAATTGCACTGATTGAGTCGGGCTTGCAAATTTATGTTGATACCTGGTTATAAGTAGACAAGTAATCAGTTGCCTCGTAAATCGATCGTTGCTGATGGCAAATCGGAAACGATAGCTTGGAGCTGTCGTAGCTTTTGCCGTTATTCTGAGTGCGTAGGTTGTCCATATTCGTTGAACTCTACATCAGGTAGCTGTTTCATTACAGCATTGAGGTCCAATACAAAACTGCCTACAATAGAAAGGCCACTGCCTACACTAGGAAGTTAGTAAAATAACTCGTAAGTAGGTAGCATAAGCAATAAGCAATGTTTTAATGCTTTGTCGTTTTGCGTTTGTTGATTGTTTCTAAAAACAGTTTAACATTCTCAAATTATTTAAGTGCTTGATATTAAACAATTGCAACTGCATCGCAAGCTCGTCACACGATTAAACTAATCGGCAATTAATTGGAAAATTAGCCGGTATTCAATTGATACGAATGTGTTGTCCCGAAGCTCATGAGGAAGCGCAGCTGTCACAGTCCAGCTACTGGCGCCAGTGGTTACAGCGTAGCAATTTATTAGTTTTGACAGAGCAAAGTAAACATTATCAATAACTAGGTACTCGTAACTTAGCACCATACAATGCGTATATCTTCCATTATAAACGACAGCCTGAAAGTTAAACTTCTGACTACAAGTGCTTCGTTTTATTTTTGGGTCACATAATTAGTGAATAGTGAAATAACTCTTTTTGCATATTTCAAGCATTCAAGAAGTTATACCCTACTAGCAGGACAATCGGAACACCAGATATTACAATCTGAACCATCTTTGATTTCTTGTAAACTGTAGCTCTAAAGTCAATGTTGCCAATTCAAGTCTCAACGTTACTCGTTCTTCAACTATGAATGATAACTACCCTCGTTCAAATGAACCCTTATTTTCCCGATCAAGTAGGTAACTGATGACATCGGTTGGCCACTGGGACATTATGGGTTTTTAATTCCATTAACTGGATGCTAATCGATGGCCCCCATCGCGCACCAATCACCATCTATTGCAGCTGTTTACCACTTAATTGATGATATTTATTGTTTCATAGCTGATCGTTATCAAGTATTGCAACACTCAATATTTATTTTTATCTATTATTTGTATCGGGGATACACTAGCGGAATATTTTCAAAATGTAGTTTAGTATAACTGTAAACAGACCAACATAATATTGAATCGGTTCATTCACAAATACTGCGTGTATTAAAGAGGTCCTCACTACCAATTAAACGTTGTAAAAGGTTGAAGAAGCAGGATCACGCGACGAATGCCAATGGCGACGGCTCTCGGGACTCGACGCTCGAAAATGGTAAATTTTCCGCAAATTCTCGGTAAAACGAGTGATCAATTCAAATGAATCGATGTCGGGGTGGCCCGTGGCTGGCATTGCTGCGTTTTTGCCGGTTCGATTCTCGGAGACCTCCGCCGTTGAAAGACACTGCGTCAGTTTTCGAGATATCTCTATACAACATTACAAACTCGAGTATTTTGAATTTTATTTGCTTTAAAAGGGTCCTTAAAAAATATATGTAATGCTAATGATGTCTGAGTTTCACAAATTTTTATCAATTTTATCTGATAGATAAATAAATTCATTTTTTAAAATAAGAATTATTTCCAGCTTTACCGGGTCTATGAATATTCCGAAATCACTAAAATGATTACCCTTTATAGTGATTTCGTACATATTTTCCCAACTGTTAAGTAAAAACTGTTCATCGAAATACTTGTAATGATGTTTGTTGTTGAGTTCACAATCCATATTTATTTCATTGACGGTCGTTACAAAAAGTTTCATTGAGGGCCTGGCCCTGCATGGCCCTGCATGGCGCGTTTCTTGTCGTGAAGACACTCTTCAATGCTTCCGTTTAGGGAGACCTCTTGCTTTCGGTGAAAGTGATATTGTCGTATCGTATACCATTTGATTCTACATCACTACCTATTTCCTTGCAATTTATTTTTTGATCTTCTGTTATAAATACGTGCAGGTACGTCCATATTTATGCAGGACAATCTATCCTTCTCGCGACTTCGTAAGCGCATTAAAGTAACATTTCTCAATAAAACACAGTTTTCAAGTCCTGTGGATAATCTAGTTCTGTGAGATCGGTTATATAGTTCCAGAGATTACCTCATGTATAATAAAATAGAATATAATTTATCACATAACGTGCTAGAAAACTACTGTACAAACTTTGATCCCCCCTTGCACCTTTTTTGGGAGTCTTTTGAAAAAACCTTCAGACACATATTTTATTAATACTTTGATGTTTGTGTTCGCAGAGTTTGGAGTTGGTTAGACTACGCGTTAAAAACCCCCCTTGTTACACCAAAATACCTGATTGCACCTCTTTAATAATTGTTCAAAAAAAAACCTCGAGTATGCAACCACGTTTTTCACGATTCATTCATCACGATATTCATTTTATAGAATATTTTCCAAAATTTGTAGTTATTTTTACCACGCGTAAAACCTTTACAACTTTTACACCCCGTTACTCTCTCTTTCAGGTGAGATTTTGATAAAATCTTGGGAACATTTTTCTTAATTTATTAAAAAAAAGTTTTTTTCTCTATATTACATGTATATTACATGTTATTTGGAACACGCCTTAAAAGTTATCCCTAAAACTTCAACTGCACATTACGCCCTCTTGAAGAAGTAATTTAAAAAAACCCGTATTTCTTTGTACTAACTTAACTTTAAAGTTTAAAAATTAATAAGTTTAAAATTTTGCATTAGGATTTTTTTAATGTTTTCTATAAAACTTTGACACCCTTTTAAAACTAGGTGTCACATTTTAAAAGTGCATGTTGTCAATGCAAAACCTCTTTTTAACCCAAAAACACTTTTTCATGTCCCTAAAACAGAGTATACCCCAAAATAAATATCTGTTTGTTTTTATGGACAGTATTTAATTTATATTTGAGGCTGTATGCGTCACATTTTCTATATAAACATTACATCACGCCTACACTATACGAATATAACACACCTTCAGAGTTTCATGTGTCTAGAACTAAGAGTTTTGACTCTACAACTCAGAGGTCAGTGAATGCTCGAGATCCTACTCTTCTACACTCTTCTATCTTCTATGATATACGCGTATACGTAGGTATAGATAATTTTTGACAAACGTGAAACACAGACCAAACTAAAATGGGTCATTGATCATGCAAACAAATTACAACAGAATAAAAGAAGGAACACAGAATTTGCTAAAGAAGATTCACAAAACGTTAAAAATTTCAGTAGGGTCTGTCCGAGTCCGGGTGACGACGCGAGGCAGCCGCGTGCGTGGGATGCCCGCATACTAAACGCAGCCCACCCGCAACCACCTCGCACACAACCTGTGCGTCCCTGCTGTTTAGTGGACTTAGCAAACGAACGTCATTAACTGACTAAACTCTTAGGAACATCAACACGAGTTCCGATAAAACATGTAAGATTATCCACTGTTTTGAATCATTGCGTTGTTTCAGTTTAGCTAGAATTTTGAATTTCTTGCGAGAATGGGGTTTCTAATATTCATATTTGTGTTATTTTAATAAATTGAAGTAATATTTACTGTGAAAGAAACACAGTTACTCTGGCTTTACAATTACTCAATAATAATTCCTGAAATCAACACCAATATCGCACACAAATCGATCACCGATACAGTATTATCATAAACGTTGGCAGCTTTCTCCCGATGCCAAACCTCGGCCATTATCTACAATTATGTCGATCACAAGTGAAGCATGCACGCGCACGCGCATCGCATGCATAAACAATGCATAGTTGAGACATCACATAAACCACACATTGCTGGTTTTACTAGCATTCGAACTGAGAACGTTTTAATTAATGTTATTATTTCTATGTAGGATCATTCAAATTCAAATTCAAATATGTTAAATTCAATACAATCGCAAGGATTTGAATCGTCTTACATGCTAGGTGAATTATGGAATGTAATATTGGTAGGTGTTACAGTGATGTGTATTCGCAGCCATCCGTGCATGCAGAATTAAAATCAAGACTCAAATACCAGAGTAAACTCAAACAGAAATCAATATTTATTTTTATGGTTTTGATAGTCTGAGCATTACGGTGCATGATTGCATTACATTTACCCATGAGTGCTGGTTACCGGGCGGCGCGGCGGCCGGCGCATGCGCAGGCGCGGGGTGCTTTATGGTTATTAAACTAAATCCAATCAGCCGCTGCGCGTGCACTCCAAGACGTCTCGAACTAGGGATGGCCAAATACAGATACTACTGATGAGAGGAGCTAGTGGAAAATAAATTGTTTGTTTATCAGTGATAAGGTGAAGCCCACCGGGAAAGCCATGTCAGACCATATTCAACTGATTTAACATCGTCATAATTTCATTTAGAATTGTTTAGGAGCAATTATGAACTTTTGTTATTAAAATTTGTTATTTTGTCCATGTAAATTAGGTTCTATTGAATACAGTAAAATTTCGGCCAATAAAGCGTTCCTTCCTAACCTGCGTTTTTAATAAAAGGCTTATTTTGATTGAAACTGGTAATCCTAAAGTCGGTATATTTACCGGTTTCTTATCGGCTTCAAAGAAACTAAATTAAATAATCAGAAATAATAATAGAAATCGTTTATTTTGAGTTTGAGTTTTACAGTAAGCACAAGTTACACCAAAGAACTTTGGCATTGAAAGTTTTGTGTTGGGTTTCACAAACAATAAATTAATTTATAAAATATTAGATTTTACATTTAACAATAATTTATAGTAACTAGCTTCCAAGAAGAACACTGTGAAATTTTTGTTAAATAGCCTTAATTTTATTGTTTTTATAAATTCTTAATACTTATATATAAATATATTTATTTATAGATTACCTATAACAAAAGTTCGTATGTACTCGCCCTCTTCCCCAATCATCATGTCGTGCTGTTTAGTATTTTGTATCCAGGTAATTACCATGTCATTCCTTCACTTGGCACCTTATATTGAGAAGATAAGCATTTGAGCATACAACAAGAGATTCCAATTCGTTGACCGTTTCCCAGCACTATTGGGATGGAATAGTGATGCGCCTGTACATCGCTCGCGTTGGTTTAATAGTCGCAAGTAGAGTCGCGACCTGCGCGATGATTACATAATGACGGAGCGCGGCCAAATGCTGCTTACTATTATTATCTACGTGATGCGCCGGCCGGCGCGATGACCTTTCTACAGAATAACAATTCATTAAATTAAGGGTATGTTTTAGCTAAAGAGATTTTTTAGAGTAATACATTCTAGGATAATCTACGTACGAGTAAGAGCTGCATAATTTTAAGGCTCATTCTTCTCTGCACTAGGTATATCCAGGATATTTTCTTTTGATATTTTTAATATAATTATGCATGACTCCAAAATAAAACAATGCCCAGAAAACACTGCCAATAATATGCGTTCCCAGGTACAACGGACGAGCTCTAATGTCGTTCATCTTGGAGTAAATCACTAAAATAACCAGTTCTCGATGCTAATAAGTAGGTAAGTATAAGCTTTACGGCGAATGTCGGGATAAAGGCAGGCAGGCTGGGAACCTTGCATGTTATTAACAATGTGAGTAATTTAGGAGACATCACCCGCGCCCGTGCACAACGTGTTATTATCGGCCGGTGGCGGGCAGGTTGCCGTGGCCACAGAGTGCTCGACACCAGACTCATATCTCTACAAATCTTGCTGTTGTCAAACCTTGATTTCAACGGTGAACTATTTTCTACTCTAAATAACATAATATGTCGTTGGGTGTTGGGTTTTGGGTGTCGTCATGTCATAGTGTAATGACGGCTGCTGCTACTCTCTATCATATAATCAATCATACGCTAATGAGATGTGTAAATCTATTGCCATCTCTATTCATTGGTATTAAAGAGACAAGGACAAACTATACTTTAACGACACGCTAACTTATTATGTTATTATAGGATAGAAGGAACTATCCTTCTATGTAGTCAAAATGCTGTTGTAAGCCTCATACCTATAGCCAAAATAATGTTGCTAATTTTATTCATTGACATGGAGTAACAAATATCACCTTACTTATCAAAAGAATAAAACGCAAGTGATTATAAACAAACGGGTAAAATTTTACCGTGCGAAAAAAAAGATAATGAAATAATTACGTTATGAAAATTCAAAAGAAAATCGATTTCATTGCATATAAAAAATGTTTAGTGGAAAGTAGATGTACATATATAATATGAGTAGGCCAACTAAACGCACTGCTCCAATGAGACAGCGAGGTTTCGAAGTAAACGAAAATATCATCGATGTATACAATTTTTAGAAACACTAAACTAAGTTCCGGCGTCTTTGAGTAATCCTTGAAAATACATTAAAAAAAAAGAGTCCGACGAATTGAAAACCTCCTTTGTTTTTGAAGTAGGTTAAAAAATTGAGTTATCGTTCACAAATCACAATACAAACGTCGACGGTAAACTTATATTTCAGCTATTTCTGCAATCGTGTTGATACACGTTATTTGAATGAAAATGTTTTATAGAGAAAGAAGATTGAGTTATTGTTTTGTCTTCGATTTTGTTTTGTTTTGACTGTGGCAATATAGCACGTCCGATATGCGCGTACGCAAATCACGGCGCGCCCCGCCCGCCGACCGCGGATAAAAATAATTGCGCGCCACAGCTCGGGCAACAGTTGCCGAACATTATGCACCACCGGCATTATCTCAAACTATACACAATTACCTGAGCCCTCACTAGGCTCGCCTCCATAGCTTACTCCATTGCTTTTTCGGGAACATAATATTGTAATCATATTTTATGAATATTAACCTTAATATATCACACGATGGATTACCGCAGACTTCTTTAAAGATCTAAAGATAATTTGTATTACCTACTTACCAAGGAATGCAGGGGATGATGGTTATGGTGTTTAACGTGATGTATGTGACGGCGACGAAGTTTTCTTACTATTGAACTTAGTCATAATAATTATATCTTCCGATGTCTCGTGGTACGGAGAACCTTATCCATCGCGCTCATTACAATATTAATCAATGCTTTTACCGAGACAACGAGCTAAGAATATTTTTCATCGATATCGATCGACATACACAGTTGCACAGCAATAACGGCTACGCGGACAGTCATAGTGCGGGCCAACGAGCTACCTCCGCATTATCGATAATATTTCACCATGCAAATTATTATACGAAGAGACTCTATTGCTATAATTAGGTCGGTTTACGAAATTAGAGCAAAGAATAGTAGTCGTGCTTGTTTTATTGACAGTGATTTGATTAGAGCACGTAGAATTATAATTATGGTGTCCGGTTTCAATGTACTTAGTTGGATAATAAGTTTAAGTAAATAAGTAATCATTAATAAAATAACTAGTTAACCAAATAGTTGAGATCGGTACCTTGTCAGGTAGAATAGTAAAATTATAGAAAATAATTATATAAGATAGTAATTTATTTATAGAATTACTAACCCCAAGACCCCAAGAATTCTTAAAAACATATTTTAACCGGCTTTTAAAAAAAAGACGGAGATTTTCAATGGTGCTGTATTATTTTATGTATTTTTTGTATGTATGTTACCTCATAATATCTCCGCCAATTATTAGCCGATTTTCGTAATGATTATTGTATCCTGTAGGGTTTACCTCCTAAATGTTCCCATATATGATTGTTGAGTAGGTATCTGATAATGGAAAACATAATAAAAATCCGAAACTCCTTAATGTATGAGAATAAATTAATGGCAAACTAGTAATTACATTGGTAAATATATAGTATAATATAGTAAGGGAATACATATTAGTATGGTATATACCTTTCAGTGGTTAACTGCCTTAACTTTGAACTGGTACAGAACTCTTCAACGAAAAATGTATCGCAATAAAAAGCACAATATTAGTGATTTCAGGCTATAACTTTAGACATACCTACTGGTCAGTTGATCAGGCATTGGGTTTGGAAGATACCCTGTGGAACTCTTCAATGAGAAGCAACTCATGTATTACCATTAAGGCTTTGCATTGATGATCACAGACACCAGCTTAATTGGCATTAATCAGTTATCAGATAATGGGCTTGACCTTGATCATGAAGGTACGGACGGAACGCAACGATTACAAACATTTAATGATTCGCAATTAGAGTTGTAAATTATTTTTGTTATTTGATATCACAGGTTTTGATGTTCAAGGCAAGTTGCCGGTTCTTAGTTTTTTGTAAAAATACTAACAACTAGTGACTCGTACAATCTCAAGGATCACTTCAAGTCGTCTTACATTGGCTGAAGTTAGGTGTCCCTACGCTACAAGTGTTTTCACTTTTCTCTCTGTTGGAACCTACTCGAACCTATCAAATGAAGGAGTGTTTCACTAGATTATGCGCAAGCAACGTTATCGTTTGTAAACATTGGTGACCGATTTCAGTGTTGTTTATCTTTGATTCAGTATCTTATAAGTACCTTTATGAATCATAATCTGTTTCTATACTGAGGTAATATCTACATAATAAAGTATGTATGTATAATTGCCAGTTGCCCTAATGCCAGTTGCCTCGATTTGAAATACGTATTTCGTAATTTCAGGGAGAATCATTTGAAATATGGCATTTATTGTGAACTGAAAATTATGCCAGTAAATAATAATAAATAAATATACATTGGTGGACTATCTAAAATCTAGTAAGGTAGTAAAGACTATGCCAATGAAACGTGGATAGAGCCCAACAAATATTAGAGCAAGTTATAGCCAGACAAGATAAGCGCGTCGCGTCGCGGCGTGCGCGCCATCGCCATCGCACCTTACTAATAATCACAGCAAGTAAACATTGTTGCTGTCGACCAAAATGCCGAATACTATCTTATCTTCCATAATATTATTGTCAATTCTGCATCTTCAAACTAATTATGAGAGCGCCGTTGTAAACCTACAGGTGATAATATCCGCCTTCGTTTTATAGTTAGCTGATGTTCTTAGATATCAATACAAAACTGTGATTAACATCTATGGGCAACAATAATTATCTAATACAATTTAACATGTCACAAAAACATTTTACTAACTCTAACTCTTGATTAACGTTTTGGTGAAACTCTGATGAGTGGTGGAGAGCGATTGAAGATTTACTGCATAAAATATTGGTTGCACAGGCGCCGGTAATTCACGTGGTTATGAGAAGCGCATCGCGAGTGTACGCCTGCGCTGACCCATAGCCGGCGGCGAGGCCGGGCGCAGGGTCCTGCCAGACAGTTCTGCCTCGTTGCCTCGTTGCTATCTACTCTTGAGAGTCATGTACCGGCTATGGCTAGTCCATTTGCTTAGATTTCTTAGAGCACTAATACATATATTTATTTTATTATACTTTCCAGGTTAATCTGCAATCAGTCTCGCGCCTTTAAGCTAAAACTAAAAGGAGTGTGACTAAAAGGAGACTATACTTTAATTATTATTATACAGCTGTGAATAAACGTATCAACAAAAGTAAATACATTTTATACTCAAAGATATTAAGGAGATGTATCTTACAGTCACAGAAGATCGGGAGCTTAAATGATATAAATAAAACTAAAATTAAAGCAAAAGCAATTTGGAATATAGTTAAATCAAAGACAAACTCATTAACTCTAGGTCACGAAATAGAGAAAATCTTTGATCATAATAATGTCCTATCAAACCCAACAAGTATTGCGTCCGCATTTAATGATCACTTCATCAGAATTACCAATGAAAATGTTTGTGATATTTCTTTAAATGATAATTTTAAGAGCTGTCATAGTAGTATCTTTATATTACCGGCCACGCCTGAGGAAATATTCAAAATAATCAAATCACTCAACAACACCAACTCGGTAGGACACGACGATCTCCCGACAAAAATATTAAAACAGATTGCCATGGTTATCGCAGCGCCACTTTGCCACATCATAAATCTCTTATTTAACCAAGGTATATTTCCTGACATTCTAAAACTTTCTATTATTAAACCGCTTTATAAGAAAGAAGACACCGCTAAAATTGATAATTATCGACCCATTGCATTGATCCCCGTGATGTCTAAAATTTTTGAACGAGCTATGCTCACACGTCTTAGTAGCTTCTTAGATAAATTTCAAATTATAAAACAGGAACAAAATGATTTCCTTAAAAATAAATCGACTGTCTTAGCAAATTTTAAGTTAATAAAATCTATTTCTGAATCTATCGACTCCGGAACACCTGTGGCTGCCTTATTCTTTGACATGAGCAAGGCTTTCGATTTTGTACATCACAAAAAACTATTAGCTAAGCTCTACAAACATGGTATCAGGGGAACTGCTAACAACTGGTTCCAGAGTTACCTTCAAAACAGATAGCAATGCGTCGAAATATCTAGAATAAATAATAAAACAAGAAATATAAATATAGTATATATATATAGTATATATAGTATAGATCGGATTTTAAATTAAACAGTTACGGTGTACCGCAAGGTAGTATTCTCGGACCCATGCTTTTCTTGCTATACATCAATGATTTGCCCGAAGCAACTCACCATGAAACCATTCTCTTTGCCGATGACACAACTATCATAGTTAAGTGCACTGACATATCTCAATTTGAACATGACATCTGTAAAACTGTTTCTGACATAATAACTTGGCTTAGTAATAATAACTTAAAGGTGAATATTGACAAGACAAAATTAATGCAATTTCATTCATTCAAACGTAGTCCAATAAAACTTGACATTAAATATAATAATAATAAAATTGAAGAAGTTGACTCTATGAAGTTCTTGGGCATATATTTGGATAAAAATATAAATTGGAGAATGCAAATAGATAAGGTGTGTACTAAGCTCAGCAGATACGCGAACGTGCTCAAGAGGCTTCGTGAGATAGCATCCATAAAAGTATCCCTTAGTGCATATCATGGTTATGTCGGTTCAGCTCTACAGTATGGCCTCTTGTTATGGGGAAACAGTGTTGAAGCTGATAGAGCTTTCAGAGCCAAGAAAAGGTGCATTCGATCCTTATGTGGAACTCACTTCCTAGAGCCCTGTAGACCTTTATTTAAAAAATTCAAAATTTTGCCCCTTCCGTGTTTGTATATAAAACAAGCAGCAGAGTTTGTCAAGCAACATCCTGAACTATTCAAAACGAATCAGGACTTTCGCACTCGGCAACTACGGGATATATCCAACAGCAAACTTCACATTCCTATATATAAACTCACATTAACACAATGCCAAGCCTACTATATGTGTGTTAAAATTTATAACAGGCTACCTGATAACATTAAAGACCTAAATGGCATTTTATTTTTGTTAAATTGAAAAAGTGGCTTATGGACATGTGTTTTTATACAATTAGTGAATATTTTAATCATAGGGACCTCTAAACTGTATCATTATTATTAACTTATTAACTTTTTATTGACCTATTAACTATAAATTATTTATAAGAAGTGACATTGTTTATAATTACCTAATTTATGAATTCATTCTAATAATATATCTCCCAAGAAAATTAAATAAGCTAGGTTAACGACACTAGATTAAATTTGCATGCCAGAGAATATGGTAGGACATACAATGGACTAACTATTATAAGACCTAATTTGTATCACATATGTTCAGGCAAATAAATAATATTTCATTTCATTTCAATGGTGGGTTCTGTGGTGTAGTGGTTTGTGGCTCCTTCTGTATTTTGCTTATTTTTTAGGTCTAGCGTTTGGACATCTTATCTATTTAATCATTTTTGATAACTAGGTTGGAGCAGCTGAGCTACTAGCCGGTTGGAATGGCCATCCATTTATCTATACCGATCTCTTGTGCGTTTGTACCTAACCTACTTACCTCTTATCTTCTGATGAATGATGATTATGTATAAAACATTCTTCCTTTTTCAATAAGGTTACGGTATTTTGGTGAATATCTATTTAATTTAGAGGGAATACTGTATGGGGTACTTTAAGAGGGGAGTTAATAGGTTTCTCAAAGGTCGGCAACGCGAATGTGATGCTCCTGGTGTTGTAGGCTTCGGTGACCGCTTACCATCAGGCGGGTCGTAAGCTTGTAACCACCATTGTGGTATAAAAACCCTGGTAGAACTATGGCTACATCACAATTTAGTTTCGTAACGATTATCTTAACAATATCTACACCTACATACCGAATATCAATATGTTTCCTATGAAACTACATTCGATAAACCAAAATAAACACTAACATAATGCAGGTTATTTCCAGGAAGCGATATCTAGGTACGCGCATGCGCCTCGACATAAACCAGCACTATTAAATTAACTTAAACACGTTATCTTATCGGGATCGATGTAAAAATTACAAGAAAACCTGTGTCTTGTGCTATAGTGCTGTGTTTGTATTTGGCTTTAGTTTTTGCTGACGATTTCACTCACGGACATAGAGTCATCATACCACTCCATATTACTCTCCAAACTGGAACATATTGATATGAGAGGAGTTGCTCTGGATATATTTGGTGACTATCTATCCGATCGTAGGCAATACGTTTTAATTGATACCTTTTAAAGTAAAGAAGATACAACCTTGTTTGGTGTCCCACAAGGTAGTGTCCTATGACCTACCTTATTCTTAATTTATATTAACGACCTATGTGCCCTTCCACTACCACCTTGCAAAATAATTACTTACGCTGACTACACAGCGCTCCTTGTTAATGGTCGAAGTTGGCAAGAAGTGCGTATTTGCTCTGAAAACTCTTTAAGAGTTGTGATGAGCTGGCTTGGTAATAACCTTTTGAATCTAAATATCTTAAAAACTAAATTTATTCCGTTTGCCATTAACAAGATTTCAAATCCACCGCACTCCTTTTCTATTTGGGCCCATGTCTGTCCAGTAGATCCAACACCAGATACATGTAAGTGCATAGCTATTGAAAGTACACCTTCCTTTAAATATCTCGGGGCTATTATCGATAGCGCTACGACTTGGAAACCTCAGATAGAATCCTCTACTTCATAGCCAGAAAGCTGATATTTTTGTATTTATAACTTTAAGATCTGTGGTGAATTCAAATTGTTTAAAAGCCATACACTTTGCACTGGCTCAATCCCTTTTTTTCTTACTGTATTATATCATGGGGTTGTGCAGGCAAAAATACAATAATACGTCTTGAACGTGCTTTACTTAAAGTTATGCTAAAAACCTATTCTTTACTTCTGATCTCTATTCGCTTCGCTATGCCAAGTTCCCTTGATTTGACAACTTTTTATTCTACACAACATTCATTATAAACACTCTCAATTATTTTATGACCCTGACTCTGTACATGCTAGAAAAAGATCTGACATTGTTTGTATTATTGAAAATTGCCGCACAGCTCTAGCGAGTCGACACTTCTATTACCTACCTCTGTTCGTCGTTATATAATATAATAAATCAAAAATTAAACATCTATCCGCTACCGCACTTTAAATGCAAATCAAAGTGTTTGGAGTGGCATGTCTTTATCATCTGAAGAAACTGAAACTCTCTTACAGTATTCAGAATAATTATGTACTAATATTTTACAAATTTACTGACAGCACTACACACACACAAACACACACACACACACACACACACATACAACAACACACACGCTACGTCACTCTGTAAATATTTTTTTTTGTATCCTACTTAGGTAATAATTAGCTTTATATTAGTTTAATCTTAGTGTTAAACGTCCTGTAAAACTGGAACCCGGTTCTCTTCGGTATGAAGGAGGGCGCTGGTACTTGCGACACAGTATTTATACTTCTGTGAGTATTATCGTTTCCAAATTGTTACTGTACATTTTTTCAAATAAAGATATATTGATTTTGGTTTATATTTTGATGGTAAGTTGAGGCAGTAATGTACTATACTATTATGTTTAAGTAACAGCAATACCTACTTGCCTTGCTCATTGCTTTTTTCTTGGACCTTTCCCAACCTACTTAATTCGGGTTTAGGTAATAATAACGACAGGAAATTATATCATCTATTCTATCAAAGATGATATGATTAATATGACAGCAAATAATATAATTGCTATAGGTAGTTAATACAAATCATATAACATTTTGATACAAAAACATATTTCACCATTTAGAAGAGATCTATATTCAAAATTGTCTATACTTGAAGTTTAAACAGATAGACAAATATTTAGTACTATTCTGCCAATCTATTCCTTAAAAAGAAATTCGACACGTGTTTCGCTTCCACGAGGCATACTCAGGAACAATTGACGCGCTCCGCACTAAAAAACAATGACTGCTCTACAGACTTGTTGCTTCGTCGAGCGCTGGGTTGAAAGACTTTCAATCCGGCACTCGAATACATTGGCGAAATAGTACTAAAAATTTGTCTATCTATTAACACGTTCACTGTCCCAAAACAAATGTTTAAAATGTACCCTAACGTCCAACCGAAATTTCTTGATAACCTAGCAAAAGGATCTGAGGGATTACAATAATGCTAAAATTAACTGAAAAAAAAATGATTTTCAGGAAAAATCAGAAAAAAACCTCGTTTTTTTTCGTCGTCTAAACATAAAATGTTGTGACTCGTTTTGAATCATGGAAGTATGAATTGAATATAGTAGTCTCGTTCTAAGTCATGGACTTGTAGATGTATCTAAATACGAAGATTATTATTAACTTGTTTTGGTTAGTACGCTGTGGTATGAAAAATGAAATCCAAAGAATCGATTTGGATTTGTCTGAAAGTGTGTACATTTTGCTGAAAACTTGCTAGATGAGGGTAGATTGATAATAACTGATAGTTTTTACACCAGCATACCGCCAGACACCTTCTTGTAGAGCCGTCTTACTGATTTGCTAGGTACGGTATTAACGGAAAACGAAGAGCTGCTGTCATTGGTAGTAAATTGAAGAGAGACGAGATTGCAGCTATGCAGAAAGGCAATATTACTGCCATAAAGTGATAAACGTGACGTGACACTTTTTTCAACATGCAACGGAAAGGAATGAAAATGTGTTGCGGGCGAAGACCAGTACTAAAACCTGAATGAATTTTAGAATAGGTATAATAAAGCGAAAAAAGGTATCGATGTATGAGATCAGTTGAGTAACTACGAAAGTCCTACTAGAATAACTCGTGCCTTATCTTCAACGAATTGCAAAGGAACCCAAGGAAATAATAATAAAAATGTCATGCCGTTTATGTTATAACATTTTTTATAGATTTAAAATGAATAAACATAAACTTTCCATAACATCATTATTTAACCTCCCATATATATGGCCATATATTGAATTTTATGTAGTCTAGATATCTAATAATACGTCCATAATACTGTTTTTACTCGTATTCATACGTCCAGTGAAATAAACAACAACAATGACGATCACGACCTCGATGACATCGATGACGACCTCTGTGGCGCAGTTGGCTAAGGTCCGGCTGAAACGCAAAAGGTTGCGGGTTCGATTCCCGCCGCGGGACAAATGTTTGTATGATCTGCAAGTATTTGTCTCGGGTCTGGGTATTTCAATGTATAATATATATGTATTGACAAAAAAAACAAATAAAAAATATAAGTATTATATCAGTCATGTGGTACCCATAACACAAGCTCTGCTTACTTTGGGGCCAGATGATGCTGTGTGAAATGTCCGGTATTATTATTATTATTATTATAGTCATGGACGTATGCATTTGGCACAAATGTGACTCCTTTGATTGAAGACATTGGACAGTGAACGTGTTGTATTGTAATATATTTCCGCAAAGTCACACCTGAATCAATTATGTAGACTTAAAGTTATAACGACGTTCAATGTTTTGAGATGTAGCAGAGACCGAAAATCGGCATTTTCATGAGACTAGACCCAGCCCTAAGAACAGAGGTGCCTGTGCCTGTACTACTAGTGTACTTGCTCTCGCTGAAAGTACCTTTTGCATCGGAGTAGCGGCGTGGGGCCGACGCGCGCTCAATAAATAAATTAAACTCGATTATCTGCGCGGGGGTCGCGTCGGTCGGTACCTGCGAAATTCATGCGGTCAAATCATATTGAGCCGAAGCTCTTTTATTAATTTAGTTGTTAAGCCATGACGGGGCCTTTGGTGGCTTCTAATGACCTGAGCAGAGTTGGCCACTCATACGTAAGTGTGCAGTAGCATCGTGCTGGGTCTTGAAACCCTACTGTTAGGTCAGTAAATATGGTAAGTTTATATAGAGCACTAGCACTAGCTAAGTCATACTGTGTGGCAGGTCTACCGATTATGTGCATGTTCAGGCTTCGCTAGTTGCGCTAGCGATCTCATGAGAAAATATTACTGACATCGTACCTAGAGCGGCAAATCCAACCTTATCTCCTTCGGAACAGACCTGAAATTGCAGCAGCAGCCTCTGAACGTGAATTTGAATCAAACATTAAAAGTAATTTCTAGAAATGCACGATTTATTTCATCAGTTAGCCGCGAGAGCGCGCTACTTTACTTTTATTGCTTTTAATGATTTGTTTTTCTGAACCTACGGAAATACTTTATAGTCGATCCTATCAAACTGTACGCGAGTGTTATTTCTTAGGTTCTCTTTTTGTAGGTACTGAACGTTGGTAATAGGTACCGTAAGCTTCTACTTCTGCTGACAGTCGTATTGACTTTAATTTGACTATTTTATAGCGCAATCGGCAAAATTATTCAAATCAATATGGTTGACATCTTCTCTTTTCGCACAATATGCGAAAGATAGGATCATCTATATAGATGATTTTTAATTGGTGAGATAGTAGGTAAGATACAGCAGGTACGTGATCCATAACGCAGTTAGCCGCGTCAGCACGTCCTAATAATAATTTATTTAAATCGTCAATCATTCGAGCCTATTTAAATACTTCCTCGGAAGTCGGCGGGGGCCTACAAAGTAGCCGCCGCAAAAAGCCGACGTGAGTAGGGCTGCCGCTGACTATCGGAAAACCCGAATGTGCCGCCTTTTCATGGCCAAGAAAAGGATAATGGAGATATAGTACCTATTCAATCCATTAAAAAACTGTGGTGTCTAGAGTGGTTCTAAATTTCTTAAATTTGTGTTGGTATCACTGTACTACTGTACATAGTCCAGAGTTAGACTCGAGCTGAATCAATACCACAGAATTTAAAAATAGTCTATTTACAATTACTGTCGGAGAGTGACAAAACGTATTATTTCCGGCTAAAACCTGTCTCGTCTGGCAATACACGTACCATGGCAACCCTACAGCAACGAGTTAGAGTGTTTATAGGTATCATCGGGACGCAAATGACGATGATTATCGCAATTAATGCCGCGTCAATGGCGGTAAAAACTTTAAAAGGAGCCGCAAAGGGATGCTAGTTATATGATTAGTAAAAACATTGCATCTGCTTGATTGCGCGAACGGTGCCGGCATTTGCAACTGTACCAGTGTACCTACTATAATGTACGTAACTGTGGGACACGGGACACACTGTGCCATTGAAGCATTCACTCGTCTAGCTTTTTAATGATGCTATGATACTGTAAAGTGGGAAACTATCTAAAAATTCATTATATTCGAATCACTATTCTATATTAACCATTTCTATCAAAGAAAATAACTTAAAATGATAGTTAAAACAAAAAGCATCACATAACATCTTAAGCAGTACTTAGCTAAGCACTCGGCGTCGCGTGGCGTGGATCATGTCTGTACACAACCATCGTCAAAAAAGCTTGTTATAATAATGATATTTATCGTTTGATCTGTCCAATCAGAGCTGTCCGGCCGGACGGCGGACGGCGGACGGGCGAGGTGGCATTTCCTCGATTATAATGCGTTTAGTTTTTGCTGCGCACAATTACGCAGCATCTGTATGCAAGCGGCAGAACGCACCTCCGAGGCTTGTCTTACTGTAATGACGCAGTGCAGGATGCAGCAGGCCAACTTGAAGAGTTTCAGTTATTCCAATCGCAATACAAGAATACATGTCCGATATCCGATATCCGAGCAAACAATCAAAAAGTGAAAGTTAAATATTTTTATTCAATACAATTGCAATTGCGCTTTGAATGGTATCACATGTTGGGTGTGTTCCTTTCCGTCTAACCTAAGTCTGAGAAAAACTGGTATGAAACGTTTTTTTATGTATAATCCTTATTACAAAATCTATTAAACTAAATGGTAACAGTAGGTGTCCATTGCAAATCTGTCGGATAAGATAAGAATCTGTAAGATTTTTTTATACTTTTGAGTGTTATAATTTAAATCAAACACTTACATATCGAGTGCAATTTTATTTACTTTTAAACTTTGATATATTAATATTTCACTAATATTCATGAACAACAAACAATGATTGCATATTTTCTAAAACCTTATTACCTGTAATGTACCCAACTATATTATGCTGAGTTGAGCAACAACCCTGTCACTTACACGCGTATCGCGTGTATTTTTGATACATTTATACAATACATACAATTTTAATAGCTTCTGACAGTCGTTTCTAAATCGTAACAGGTACTCGTAACAACTATTTCTCTTCGGTACCTTCTTGGAGGACAGACGACATAGGGTATGCGCATGGAGTACTGAATGCAATGGAACCTAATCGTCTAATCGTCTTATGACGTTAGCTATGAAAATAATCCATTTGAAACCTAATAATCCTGTTCTTCAAAACAAGAAAAAAACATTCTCATTATAATATGCGAGAACTAAACTTATGCAAACACTCGGCGCCGCGTCTCATACATTCCTGAAGCGCCTCCTCTGTGGCGTGGTTTTTGCGTGGCGGCTGCGTGCCGGCTGCGTGCCGGCGGCGTGGGAGCGACGCGGTGTCATCCGCCATTTACATTTCCTTGTGAATATGGACAACAATTAGTGAAATTAAGATTCGATCTACTGATCGCATCTGTGACAGAGAATCCCGAATTGCTTCGTGGAAAGCCATCATCCGAGTAACTCTGATTGTGTAACATTAACTAATGATTGAGCGAGCGAAGCGAGTGATATCTCTAAATGGACTTCATAATGCCTGATTACTACTAAAAAGCAACTTTTGAGACCGACTCTAATGTTTGAGACCCCGTTATCTTTTAAAACTATCTATGAGGAAGAATTTATGTAGCCTATGAATTAAAGGGCCTGATCAGTTTTTGGGCGTAAGAATTATTAGAACCTACTTATCTGGTTGCTAGGACTCCTATACCAAACTTGTAGGCAGAGGTAATACTAGCAGAGGCACCAATAGAAACGCTCGGTAATGGCCTGATGCCATTTGACACGACTCTATTGGGTGATTTGGCACGTATCTCTGTTGTGTGTTTTTGTTTTGGACAGTTTCCACCTAAACTTTATTGTGGCATCCAACGTGTGTGATGCAGGTGTCTGTAGGTATGCTCTTTGTGACGTTTTTAGCAAAGTAATGGCCGCTCCATCTCCGGCCGAGGTGTACGTAACGAGCCGACCGAGAAACACAATTAAGGATGATTCCGATAATTACTCTCAAAACAAGAGATCCGCAAAAACTGTGCCTCAGCTAAAGCAGTGTCACCTCCATCAGGCCGCAATGCAAATAACTTATTGTGCTCCTCAAAAAGTGGATACCTTCTAAATTGTGTTTTGGTTGGTCGCTGCATACTATGAATATTTCATTATCTGTGACAAAAAGCGCGGTCGGCAGTTCTGCGCGTTTGCATGTTCCCGCGAGCTGAGGGCAAAAAGCTAAGCATCCTAACGATCTGTCCTTGTTAAGGGCCCACTTGTTCAATTCAGGTAGGAAAACACTGAGAAATTACTCGAAAAGGATTTAAACTTATGTTTCGGCCATGTTTTTAGGTTTCATCCAGAAAATGCACGCGGGTAATTATGGCGTTTTTGTTGTATTGTCTCGTGGCACAATTTTAAGTTTACACACAACCTTTACTCCGTGAAATGCAGCACTTCAGACCTACCAACGCACTATCTCATTAATACGTAGGTCCCTATATTTTCAGGGTGTCGTAAGGCAAGTAGGTAATCTGGGGAACAATTGCAACTATTACGCCTGGTTTGATGTAAACATTTATCTGGATATAATTTTCACAAAACTTGCTATTTACCATGATATATGAGTTTTTCTGCTTCCCGGTATTTAGTTTACGCAGTTTATCTCGTGATCATGGCGCATGCACTGTGCCGAAATATCGGGAAGCAAAATAACTCATAAATCATGGTAAATATCCCGTTGAAAATTATGTTCAAAACCTTGATAGTTTTAGAAGTAATTTATCTGGGTGACCAAAGCCGTGTTCCGGAGCTAGTATAACGACAACCTCGACTCGTCTACTGCTCCAAGAGTCCAAGAGTGCCCGTGTAACAGTGTAACCTTCGAGCGGTAGCCAGTTTTTAGGCACCTGCCTAAATTATTCATCTCGATGATAGACAAGCCTCAAAAGGGTCGTGTCCATTAACATATTGAATCGCAGACAAAATGTCCAGAGGCGCGGAATGTGCTGAGGCACGTCAAAGGACGAGCCGCAGAGCATATGCGGGAAGCAGGTTGTCGGCGCAGATGTTAGTTTGGCTATTAAACTATCTAGTTCTATTTGTACCAATTAAGACAGTGAACGGTGATCAAGCACCGGGCGATAGTAAAAATTTCGATGGCTGGATGGTGTCGTGTTGTAGTTAGTCGGTGGATGGAAAGGTTTTTACCCGAGAAAGCTCTACGTGTATTATGTTCTGCATGTTTTATAACTCATGGTTCTGCAATGGCTACAAGCTTCCAGTCTAAATGCAGTAAACGCAAAGGTAAGCAGGAGAATCGCGGCCATTCAAATATCGTCGGTCATGTCTTGAATGCCGCTTGCTCGGGATTAAGCGACAAAAATTGCTAATTTTTTTGTCGTTTCCACCTTGAACATGTAACATCACGGTGATGACGGTGGCATTGGAACGAAGAAACTTGTTATTATAATGCCGAAATATTTATAATGAGGTTTCTGGAATTACCCTACATTATAAAGTCTGATTGCTACAGTTTTTGTGCCTTATTTTATTATCTCTTGATGTTTATCCTTTACCTACTTAGTTAAATGGTGTATTGTCTCTTCAGATTAATTATTCTTAGTTAATTTGGTTTTGAAAAAGTTTTTTGTTGTTCCTATAGTACAATACACAGTATTTTCGATGCTGCTATAGCTTGCCAACGACATATATACATTTTTTTGAGTTCCTACCTGGGGAGGTATTCATGTCGGACACGATCGTTTCACTGTGAGCATGTATAATGATTTGCATTTACGTCGCAACACAGTCGGTTTTTTTTCACTCCCGGTCCTTAGGAGATGAAAATACTACGTTCACCAAATGCTACCAGTTAGGGACATTCAGTTAGGGACATTATTACATATGAGTCGTGTAACCCGAGCACTCGGTAAAAGCTATGCTGCCTTCATCAATCAAACGCAGTCACTCAGATACCGTGAAGTCGATGCCGCGACAGAAACGTTACGGATGGACTAGTTCATCACACTACGTGTGCTATGGCGCCAAACACTTACCTACACCTAATGCTACAATGTCTCGTGTAAATCATAATATGCATAATTATCTTTCATATTATTAATCATATTAAACCATCGACAGTCCCTGTGATAACTTTTGTATGAGTGACTCAACGTAGTATATTTGAATAATTTCTAATAACAATATTTCGTATAAAAACTTAACAACCAGTGTGAACCTTATGGTATAATCACCTTAATGACCTCCTATGAGTTCGGAAGCTTAACTGACCACAGAATACCGGATAGTCACTACTAACTTTTTACACAGAATACCTTACAGTTAGTATTGACTTTCGACATGGGTTACCAAAGAGTTTTCAATGTTTTTTTGGCGGCTAATATACCCCCGCGGCGAAGCCGCTTGATCTACCCTCATTTATAACAATTATCACGGAGTATAAACACCGTAGTTAAATTTGGAAACACCTTCATTAATAGAGTAGCTTTATTGACCTGCAGCAATAAGACAATCAACTTTATACCATACTGTAAAGAATTAACGCTGCTTTTTCCAGTCTCATGGCCAGTTTTTGATGCATTATCAATTTAAAACCATGATTCTGAGAGGTTTAAAGTTTACTTTGCCCTAAGTATGTTTTTGATAGAGTTGGCGCTATTATAAATGCATTAGACATCAAAGAGATAGAGTTGTGAGGAATATTTGTTTATTGTTTGGAGGTCATTACGAAGTGTTTGGAATGCAGATTGACATGTAGGTATACTTACGAGTACATCACTATTAATTGAGTTTGATTGTGTGAAGCAAGCAAGAATGACAGCAAGCAAGCAAGTAGGTGGGTACATTCGTATTTTATTTACCCTTTGCAAGTACCAATAAATGGTGATCTCGCCGTTGTAATGTATTCGGTCGACGACATAACTTGTGACGTCATTAATCGCCTCGGAAACGATTCAATAGTTTCCCATGAGTGCCACAGGGTAGAAAACAGTTGTTATTGACGCGCAAAGTCGAACTAGGTCTTGCAAAGCTTCTAAATGACAAGTGAAGTTTACAGCCAAGTGCCAAACAGTGCCCGTGAAGTGCCAAATAAGCACACAGCCTGTTGAAATGTTTATGTATGTAATGTTTGCATAACTAAGCATACCAACTCATCGGATTCGAATAATACTTTGGCCATTTTATTTTTGACTAGTGTATTGTACCTTGAGGGTTACAACAGATGGCCACTCTTCGAGGTGTCCGTGTCGCGTGACATGGCGGTCGCTGACCGATCTCATACATTTTCATACAGGCCCAGTCCAGGCTCGCGCTAGAAAAACGCGTCGCAGTCGCAAGGTAATTGTGGCGGTTCTCAGCGTAGCTTGTAGCTACAGGAGAACAGTTGATTTGTCATTTATAAGTTTTTCTTTTTCCTGTAGAATTTCTTTACTAGGACCTCGATCTTTGAAGAAAATAACTACTGGAATGTAAGAAAAGTATAACTACGAGATATGACATCACATTTGAGTCCCATTTCGGACGAAAACAGCTCGTAGTAGACTACAACCTAAGTTGAGACGTCAGCATCCCCTGCAATGATGTCTCACTTTTCCGAGCAAAAAAAGATCCATGCTTCTGTTTAGTGACCTAGCCGGGCTCTCTTTCCTGTGACACGACTCCGCGAATTCTCCGTGTTTCCGTGAAGCAGCACTGTTGAGAACCGATCAATGACATCGTTCCGTGGCCATTCAGTGGCGCCGGCGCAGGCGCGCGGTACCTCTCGTTGCCGGCCCTTATCCGACAGGAACACTCATAAGGGCCGGTTATGAATTTATATGGCATTCCTGTACTCCTCATGCTTGCAGGAGAAAAAGCGTGAAAACTTCAGAATGTTTGCTAATACCCAGTACCGTAAAATCATTTACCTTGATTTTATTAATAACTGGCAGAATCTATTATCTGTAGGCACTTCAAAGCTTAGCTTTAAAACTTTACATTTTTCCTTTTTGTCTGCCCTTAGCTTGGTCTGTCCCAGTCACAAAACGACTGATTTTCGTGGTAGCTTTAGAAACGCTGCCACGAAATGCTGGAATAATTTAACACCACCAATAAAAAAAAAACAATTGCTCTTTTAAAAGTTCATTAAAAAACTAAACATCTATAAAACTTTCAGAAAGCATTGCATATACTCGTAGGTAGTCACTCTGGTCCTTTCGATTTTGTCTAGGTTAAGTAAATGGTTTCATTTTGTTAAAATATGTAATTAATATTAGGTACAGTAATGATCTGTACTTATTGATTGGTTTTTATTTAGTACCTACCTATTTATTTATTTTGAAGATTTTAATTTTGTTGTTTTTACGAAAATATATATATTTTATTTTACCTCTAAAATAGGCTCTTTTTTTAATTTTTGTATTAAATGTGGATAACTAGGTTAATGATAGAAATGGAAAACGTTGTGTACCACAGTTGCTACCGTCCCGCACTCAGGCGTCACGGAAGATCAGAGTCGCTGTGGAGTATATGCCACTGTCAAATTATGCTGAGTGGTGTTCCTTTTTGCTGTCATTTTATAATATTTAGTATCCCTAGTTTAACTTTTTGTGGCGCAAAAATAAACGTTTTATTATTATTATTTATTATTACGATTAGCTCAGCTAGTAGTAGCTCTGCCTTCTGCGCTGTAGGTTGTGGTTTCGATTCCCTCCCAGGATAAACATTTGTGTGATGGTCAATTCAATTCAATTCAATTCAATAAGTCTTTATTCAATAAAATCACAAGGACCACTTTGAATCGTCTTCTTACATGCTAGTGAATCTAGGTGCCGGTTCCTCCTAACCCCAGTTCAAGAAGAATCCGGCAAGAAACTTGTCTGGTCTTAACACTTTTTTGTATGATCCTTGACAATTTTGTTACGGATGCCGAGTCGAGTTGGAGCAGATTCATCCCAAACTTTTTTGTCATCTAAATAATCAGAAGTTTTATAATATGCTTTAATAGACAGCTTCTGTTTAATTACGTTTTTAAATTTGCCAATCGACAAATCTAACACGTCGCTTGGGACCTTGTTATAGAAGCGTACACATTGCCCTATAAAAGACTTTTTAACTTAAGCGAGCCTAGCAGTGGGAACAGCGAGTTTATGTTTATTTCTAGTGTTAATACTATGATTATCGCAATTTTTTTTAAATAAATGAACATTTTTGTGCACATACATTACATTTTCGTATATATACTGACAAGGCACTGTCATAATATTAATTTCTTTAAACTCATTTCTAAGTGATTTCCTGATGAACGTACTTAGTGTTCGGTGTTTATGAAGGATCATAATCTATGTATTTAAATATATAATATTTATTATCATTAATATGTTTTTACACGTTATTTTCCTTGTTATACCGTCGACGGTCGGTGAGTATTGATGCCAGCTGGTAATGGCCAACATGCGTTACTCCCATTCCGATTCATAAAATGCAAGTCCGCCATCCGATATGAAACGCGCCACAATTATTGAAGGGGACAGTCAGCGTATAATATTAATACTAATAAGGCCGGCTACCTACGACTCTGCTTTTTGTGACAACTATCTGATTGGAACAGTATTAGCGACATACTAGTACTAGCGGAAGGTTAATTATGCTGTGGGGTGATTCAATGAGTTTTTGTTAGGCGCAATCAGAACCAGGAGCCGGCGCCAGCGCATATTGTGTCAGATGCTGGTCGGTTCTTAGCCTATGGCAGTAATACTAATGAACAACGCTAAAAACTTGTGAAATGTGCGAGAAGCCCCCGGGAATCTATCACAGGACTTCGGGGAAAACGTATGATTACTTTTTATAAAAGCTTTTAAACTGTACCTACCTACCTAACCTTATATCAAAAAAGTTTTAAATACTAAGGTACATTCAAAAAGAGCGATGACGTAGGGCTGGTAACGCGCGCTTTGTATATCTAGCACTAGCCTCTGCCCGCAGCTTCGCACGCGTTGTACATAGGTACATGAAAAGTAAATTGTGTCCTTCCCCAAGACACAATAAATCTATTCTATAACCACACATTAGCTAATGAGTTATATAAATATTTTGCCATCTCTAATCATTAACAATACAATGATATAGACGAATCATACCTTAGCGCCACGGTAACTCATTATGTTATTATAGAATAGATCTTGGGCTTTGATGCTGTTGGTTCATTGAACTGACTAAAATATCGTAAACTTCGAACGATCTTATTATGTTTACCATAATTTAATATAATCATAATATATTTTTAAAATAATCTAAAAACCGGCTTCTTAACCCTGAATATCAATACCTCGAGTACCTACCTAATAGTAGTCCTTCGAAGGCCATGGTCTGGTCAACTGACATGCATGCATAACGTTATTGCCTGAGATCACCAAAACAATGCTTTTGCAATACATGAGCTGTTTGTCGTCGTAGAGTTCTGAGTTGTATATTCAAAGTCCATCAAGCCAGTCGTAATTGTCGGAGATATCAACAACATAAATAAGAAAAAATAATAATAATAATATAGCCGGATTGAGAACCTCCGTCTTTGTTAACAAACAAACAGTCAGACACTTTCGAATTAGTATTATTAGTATAGATTGCATGCATCTACTTCGGGCTACGCTGACCAGCAGGTGGGTCGTATGCTATTTTGCATTATACAGAAAACCCGACGCTGATCGTCTTGAGGCGAATTCCTTTTATTTACCAATTATTTAACAATTAGCTGGTTATTTCCTTGACACATTTTCCTTTAGAAATCGATTATTGCTGAAACTAATTAGTTTAATTGCAGTTAGCCACACTCCGATTTGCATAATTAATTACTGACTGCATTATAGCGAGTGCTAGTTGTCAATTATAGTAACAATGATGGATAGGTTAACGATGGTTATTAATTTGAACGTGCGAAGGAATCGAAGGACTCGAATGTTCCTCAGCACACACAGCAACTTTGTTGCATCCATCAGAGCAGTAATACAGTTAGTTCGTCAGTGAGCCGAGTTCACGCAGAACCTTCTGTACATTTCGAAGGTCCATGGCCAATTGGCCAAGCGCGTGTTAAACCACGCACAGTGAAGACTTCCGAAGTAAGCAGGGATAGGAATGTCCAGCGGTCAGGTCCCTTTCCCATTCACCACCATTAATCATGACAATCAACAGTTAGCAAAACAATACAATAGTATGAAGCTTTATGTATTTTTAAGGTATATACATCAGGTTGTTACTTAAAATCTAACCTCAAAATCGTGATAATTTCATTATTTTGTAATCTATGCTTCTGTTATGCTATATGCTACTTTAAAAACATTTCACGTTTTCAGAAACAGCGGCTTAACCGGCCAGAATACTGGCCACTTCAAGGCTTAATATTGACGACCTATGTGCCGCAGTGTGCTAAAATCCGGCTGAGACGCAGAAGGTTGCGTGTTCGATTCTCGCCGCGGGACAAATGTTTACATGATCTGCAAGTATTTGTTTCGGGTCTGGGTGTTTCTATGTATATATATATATTTATATATATGTATGTATTTACAAAAAATATATGAGTCGTATATCAGTCATGTGGTATCCATAACACAAGCTCTGCTTACTTGGGGCCAAATGATGCTGTGTGAAATGTTCGGTATTATTTATTTATTTTATTTATCAAACAAATATCGGCATAGGTATACAACTATTTAAGAAAACGGCCATATTTTTAAAACACTTGAGGACATATCCAACTATGTCCCACACGATGGGGTAATAGAAAGCCCCATTTTACATGTAGGGAAGATACTCCTAAAAATATTACTTTATAGGGCTGCTTTTACATGCACAATTTCATAGCTATAAATCCAGTCTGCGAGCTATCGGAATATCGGAACCCTAAAGAGTATAACTAAGGCTCGTATTTCAAAACAAAACTCTAACTTAGATCGAGAACTAATGCCCTAATACTGAATCGCCACTTAAGCATTTAAGACCAACTCAAACGAGGAAAAAGAAAAGAAAACGAGAAATTGTATGAGGAAAATGACGAAAACGTAATCTTAGTAGATAGGTGGCGTTACAGTATTCAAGCTTCTCGTGAACATTCTGACAGCTTTAAAATAAAAACTGTCAACAACCTGTTCAGTTGGTGTATGCTCAGGTTCGATCAGAGTTTGTGTTTTGTCATGGAATAACTTGACTGTCCTAAGTATGTAAATATGACATTTATCACAGCATATGGCACATTTCAATACATATCAATATTAATAAGCTTAGGTATCACGCTAACTAAAGACGTATGTTAAAAATTCGCAATGACATTTTCTTAATTACCTCAATAAAAACTATTCACATGCTGTCTGCACGCACGTCTTCCATCGCTGTTTTGGATCGAAACATTTGTAGGAGCTATAAAGGTAACACGCAATGGTTTGCGGTGATTGTGGAGTGTGCGAGTGTCTGGTGTGTGGTGGTGGCGAGGATTGGTATGTGGTGGTGCGGCCAGCGAGGGTTCCCACGGCACAGATGCCCATAGCGAGCGGCCAGTGCGCCTGCGCCTGCGCCGATTGTTGCTGACTCTGATTTGTCTCATTACTATGTATGCCTCTACTAGAGCCCGTGTCGCGCCAACTATATTTTATGAGATTGTATGCTTTTTGCGCACTTGATACGCAGAATTATTGTAATGAGCGTTTATTATAAATATAAGATAATGAAGGTTACCAAGTTACCGTTTCCATACTACGTCGTGCTACGGCAAGTCACTACGCAACACGATAGCGCAACAATCGTGCTCATGATTTAAGACTGAATTAAATAGGTATTTCGCGATAAACATCTGTAAATTATCAATAAATTAAAAAATAATTGAGCTACTTGATAAACGGTATTTTCCATCAATGCATATTTATAAAATAGTAATGCATGCATATCGTGTACAAATATGGCGGATAATTATGTTGATCTAGCGACGGGTATGCGCATGCGTCGCCTCCGAATGCGGGATTAACGCAAATGCGATGCGCTGCGATTCAAACGGTCGCCCGCTGCGCCCGCGCCCTGTTAGCAGGTATTCAGGTGAAATATGTGATATTAACAGTTGGATACTAATTAGATACTAACTAAAACCTACGTCGCTGAAGGCGTTACAGATGTCGTTAGTTAAGCAAACACGCTTCGTAAAAGCTAGTGCTTGGATTTTATTGAATATTCTTTTAAAGCTGATACCTGAGTTATAAAGAGTTTCACGCCAAGATAACAATGTTCGTCTCATTTGGTTCTTAGTGCCGGGTCCTGGGCAGTGGGCAGTGGGCAGTGGGCATGCAGGCGGGCGGGCGCTGCAGTGGGCGGGTAGCGCCACCTGCCGCCGTAATATCCTATTTATGAATAATGTTTTATTCTAAAAGCGTGCGACCCCCCGCCCGCGCGCCCCCTCCCCCGCCCAGCGAGAATACCAATCAGGGTTGCCAGCTGTTCTGTATGTTCAGGAGCATCCTGTACTGACTAGCTCATTTTTCACGTAAGCTGGTCGGTAAACAGTGCTATATTTCTAGTTACTTCGATTCCTTGTCAAACTGACACTGTAAGGTATCATATCACTAACCTATCACAATCAAGAACTCAGGACACTAAGTATACTTATGACAGCTAAGTATACTTTACTATAATTTACTTTAATATACTTAACTAATTATATCCATTATCGTTATTAACCAATATGTCAATGAAATACTTCCTGAGTTTGTTCTTTATTACTATTGCGGCATGCAAGAGTTACTTCTGAGAGTACTTTCGTACAAGTCAGTGGCCAACTAATACAAATACAAATCTTTCTTTATTCAATAAAATCACAAGGACCTCTTTAAATCGTCTTCTTATATGCTAGTGAATCTAGATGCCGGTTCCTCCTAACCCCAGTTCAAGAAGAATCCGACAAGTAACTCATCTGGTCTTAACACATTTTTGTGATCCTTGACAATTTTGTTACGGATGCCGAGTCGAGTTGGATCAGATTCATCCCAAGCTTTTTTATCATCTAAATAATCGGATATTTTATAATATGCTTTAATAGACAGATTCTGTTTATTTTTTAATCTGCCAATCGACAAATCTAACACGTCGCTTGGCAGCTTGGTATAGAAGCGTACACTTTGCCCTATAAAAGACTTATTAACTTTAGCGAGCCTTACAGTGGGAACAGCGAGTTTATCTTTATTTCTAGTATTAATAATATTATAATCGCATTTTTTTATAAATAAATGAACAGTTTTGTGTACATACATTAAATTATTGTAAATATACTGACATGGCACTGTCATGATATTTATTTCTTTAATTTTTTTCTAAGTGATTCTCTGGAGCTTTTGTTATGAATTGCACGAACAGCCCTCTTTTGCAACACAAATATGGTGTTTATGTCAGCAGCACTCTCCCACAGTAGCTGAAGTAAACAAGTCTAGCGGTATATACGTCGATAAAATGACGGATCTTTTTAACAGCGTATGCCGCAGAGCTAAGTCTCTTCGACAATTTATCTATGTGCGGGCCCCATTGCAGCTTATTATCTAAAATAATGCCTAAAACCACTGTTGTGTCGACGATATCTATCTTTTCGTTTGTAATTTTTACACTGGCAACTCCTGTTTAACATTGGGGCAGTATAAAACAAATGCATTTCGTTTTTTTCTCGTTAAGTAATAAGTTGTTTACATTAAACCATGTTACAACTTTAGAGATTGCATTGTTTATGTCGGCAAAAATAGTAAGTCGTCGCTTTAATATAAATAAAAGTGACGTGACCCAAACAGTACAATCTCGTTATCAACCTTTACAAGTTTAGGTAGATCATTTATACAAATTACAAACAAGAATGGTCCTAGTATTGATCCTTGTGGTTCACCCATTTTTACCATTGAATCCGTAGAACGCTTTCCATTTACATCTTCTCGTTGTATTTGGTCACTTAAGTAGGATGTGAGAAGATTAAGTGCAACTCTCTTAACACGAAAGTGATTTTGTTTCCTGATTAGAGTTTCATGGTGAACACAGTCAAAAGCTCTATACGGATCACAAAAAATACCTAAGGCATCGCGCGATTCCTTCCAAATTTCAAAAATATGTGATATTAACTCAACACCGGCATCAGTAGTTGAGCGTCCCTTTTGTCGGGACGGCCGGCCGAATTGTTTACTGTCTAGTAAATTGTTGGTATTAAAATGCCGTTGTAATTGATTTAGTATAAGTTTTTCAAATATAAAATATTTAAGGATATTTTAACCGGCACCTTTATAAGGATCGGAATGACTACCTGATTTGAATAGAGGTATGATCTTGCAATGTTCTATTAAATCAGGAAATACTCCACTGTCAATATATTGTTTAAATATGAAAGCTGGCTCTGGTGCAATAATGTCAATTAGTGGCTTTATGACACTGACTGAAATGCCCCAGAGATCAATGGTCTTTTTTACATTAATCACTTTAAATGCCTTGATAATATCGTTTTTGTCCACATGTTTAAAGTAAAATTGAGTGACACATTCAGGTAAACTATCTTTTAACAATGACTCTGCTATTACATCTCTGGGGACGGCGTTAATAGGATGTCCCGATGGCTCTTTCAAGGCCTAACAACAGATCTATAATCGATTAATCGATATGATCGATAATGATCGATTGAGAGGAGGAAAATTCGGAGTTGCTTTTGCATGATCTAGCTGCCATCGTGGTCTCATGGTCTGCGAACTCGGGCTCCTGGTATGAGGCTTGAAAATTTAAACTGAACGTATTAAGTAAGAGGTAGTGATCAAAATTATCTGATTTATTATAGCTGACTGTAAAATAAAATCAAAACAGCACTTTTCATGAAAGGATTCCGCGGTGATCGAATGCCAATATCAACGCCATTAAACAATATTAACGGCAATTCTTAGCGGAACTTAAACTCCCGAACTCCTTCCATAAATCCACATTCCAGGTGGTAGCCCTAGCGGCGTTATTGCTTGCTTTGTTTTTGCGAGGGGGTGAGTCTTTAATTAATGGAATAACTCCGGCTCTCTGCTCGAGTCACCCCCACTCTCCCTCTCACCCCCTTCCCTCTGGTCTAGTGGGGGCTCGTTACTGCATTCGCGACGTCGGGAAATCTTTAAAATATCGCTCTTAACTAATGTATTTGTTCGATTTATGACGGGGCGCGAGGTGAGATCATATTTCAGGCGAGTGCGCTATTTGCGCCGCCTCTGCACCGCGCTCGAGTCTCGGGTGGATATCTAATATTTAAGTTGGAAAATTTAAATCCTGAATTGTATAATGCCCGCTGGATATTTAATTTGAAAGCTTACGAGTCCTTGTCGGAACCGAAAGGAACAGACTTACAATTCAACACCCATCCCTCCCACACCTTAGGTACCTTCTTCTATATATATAGCAGTTTTTGAATATAATTTAAAAACTGTTGCTCCGTAGTGCCAATATAGTGCTGCTTCTTTAATCTTTTGAAAAACATATAAACTTAGTGACTGTGTTGTGAAGTGTTGGAAATAAGTTCCGAGGCGAGGCGAGGAGATACGATGTAGAGCAGAAACTCAATCATAGAACCTAAATCATATAAAACAGTTCCGCGGCCCGGGTCCGCTCCGCACCTTACATTATTATGATTTAGTGTAGTACAGTTGCAGCGCTGCAGCCTTCCTCCCTCCCTCCTGACCCCGGCACCCGCGTGAAGGAGGACCCCCCCAGGGGGAGGGGATGAAGTCAGCCATGGCAGTAATAAACCCAGCAATATTTCACACTTAGCGCGTAATGAGCTCGCGCCCAAATAATTGGATCACGTACATAACTCATTATTACCTCGCTCAGTTCAGAATGTATCATTACAAGCCTCCTTTCCCCCCACTCATATGGGCCCCTCTCACCTTAGCAAATACAATAGAAGTTAAAGTTATGAAGTAATAGAAGCTAAGGTGAGATAGTTTAGGATTCTGTTTGCGCCAGCGGACTGCGGCGGGCGGTCTTATTAAAGTTCGTTTGGGCGGAAACAGATGAATCCGATTTTTCAGTCGATTGGGCAAGCAGTTTACGTAGGCGAGAAACACACAACGCGCTTTAGTACAACGCTAGCCAAGGAGCAGAGATGTGTGAAACAAATAAGTATCTAAATAAATAAAAACGTTTAAATTTAAAATAATGTTTATATATTCGAATATGTTGTACGTTCTCAAAAGATCTATTTAACTAGATACTCGTATCTGAAGAAGTTTCTGCCAAGCCTGGGGAGTGCTGTCGCGAGCATATTTCTTTGTTTTTGTTTAGGCATCAAAAGTGAAAAGTTAAAACCAAAGTTTTCAATTCAAACATTATTTTCAATGCAAAGCACAAGGATCACTTTGAAACGTTTTACACGATAGGTGAATTTAGGAGCGAATTCTTCATAATGAAGAAAAATACGAAATTCTATCGAGTCTTACTGTCTACTTCCCTATTTGAATTGGATATTTTTCACGATTTTATTGGTTTTATTTTAAAGCGCGTAAGACTAATTCTTTTTTCAAAATAAAAGTACTCTATTAATTCCTTATAACATCAGCTATCTGCCAGAGTAAGTTCCGTCAAACTTGGTCTAGCTAAGAGTTCAGCCGAAACAAATAGATAGACAGACACGCATAAAGTTGTTATATGTATTTACATATTTTGCTCCCTGATCAGAAAGTCTAATTTTTAAGTTTTCTAAGAAGTAAAATGCCTAAATGTCATGTCTAAAAAGCAAAATACCTAAGATTCAGAACACCTAAAACGGTAGTATGCAATGCATGTTGCATACTACCTAAAATACTGCCTAAAATGCAAATTGTATAAATGTGAAACTTTCTAAGAAGCAAATAGTCTAAAATGCAATACACCTACATAGGAAGATGACTAAATCTTACGATAGTGACATATTGTTCAATAAGAGGTACCGATAGCAATTAGACCAACTGAATAACAATATTAGTACGCCATCACAACTTCTAAACAATGTTTGTACTTTAAAGAAGCGTATGTTTCGCAAAGAAGAAAAAGAAGGATATGATTAAGAACTTTGAATAAAATTTTAAATATTGTTTTGTTATATTAATTAATTTGAAAACATTTTCTGGGTAGATCATCTTCTGGAGCCTGAGAAGTTTAACGACTTGGTCACAATTTTTGGTATATTTAAGAAAAAAACTATCAAATGCATTCACAACCTCTTGTTCCGTTGTCAAAATAGAATTATTTAATTTTATATGTTTATCGTCGGCTTTCGAAACAATTTGTTGAATTGTATTTGGTTGAATTGGTTAAATATTATTTATAGAAAACCAAGAAACACTTGCTTCAGGATTTTTTAAACCTATCACTAAATGGTGAAATTAAGTGTTGAAGTTTGTAGGAAAATTTAAAAATATATGTGTTATTAAGATACGGGGTTCAAAATATGGACAAAAAAACGAAAGAATCGAAATTTGGATTACTATTACAATATGAAATAAGTTTTTCAACAACATTTGCTTTTTACGTGCGTGCCATACGAAGTTAGTCGGGGGTAGTCAGGTGCAAGTCAAAATATTAAGTTTGGCACACATGGCTGCTCACATGAGTAGGCAGCCCACAATGCATGACAGGTTGCAAGTCGACCGCAAGTTATTGTTGTACTTGGATTGAACCCATAACATTAACTTTCGTAGGACAACGTGATTACATACCAAAAGGTCAATATAGAACATAAATAATATAGTAAGGTATTTGTATATATTTTGGACACTAAATAGTTGGAAAAATATTTAGTGTTTTGTAATGGATTTCCGCAATGTCACGCCTGAATCAATTATCTATTATCAATTATCTATAAAACATCTAAGCATAATGCTAATTCTGCACTAATTCTCAACATCGCTAAAACGTGGTAACGTTGCGTTTAAAAGTTTTTATCTAGCTCTAACCGAACTTTGCTTTGAGCAAAAATGTTTAATATAAAGTCTCAAGCAAATCGCACCATGCGTTTAAAAAGCCCACACAAATTTTAACACCCCATTGTACCATGTCAGTTCAAGGATATATAACAAGGAAGTATAATTATTCCTCTTTCCACCTCATTAGAGGTACAAATCCATACATATATCTGTATGGATTTGTAGTGATGTATTAAGAATGGATTTTGTATATACAATTGTGTTGTATATACAACGGTATATCTGTATGGATTTGTTTTAGGTTTAGGGTGGTTTAGGGTGTGCGTTGTCTACGTAAATCAGTCAGCCGCTCAGTCAGTTTCTTACATAATTAGCGAAATTTATTAATTTTTATGTGAATTCTGCTTCCCTTTTCTTTTACATTTTCCAGTGTTTATAATATCGACAGCTAGCTGCTGCCCGCGACTGTGCACGTGTGGTATCTACATCAAAAGTAGCCCATGTCTGTCCCTAAGACCAGTCTATCTCCTTACAAATTTGCATTAAGATCCGTTCAGCCAAGTCGTGAAATGGTGACAAACAAACAGACATACAGATAGACAGAAAAACAGACAGACAGAGACAATTTAGAATTTATAATAAAGTATGGTTAATGGATGTGGATGGAAATACAGATTTCAAGTGTCTTTTTTAATTATCCATAGCCCGATTTGACCCTGCACTAATTGGGTATTGGCCTCCCGTAGTACATTTCCACACATACACAGATAAGCTATGTTGCAAGTATGTTATTATGATAGAAAGTAAATTTATTAAGACATTATTAATCAATTTATTTTATATAAAATGGTTAAATTTTGGGAACACACTGGATAATAATCAGTACCCAATAATACTGTACCGCTTACTTTCGCAGACATAACATTACGGCTGGCCGACACAACGGACAGATGCTTGTATATATTTTAAAAGGGACATCGCGAGATCTCAGTTCGGGGCGAACTACCTACTAGCATTCAATAAATAAAACTACTTTTCTAGAATCATGATTTCCTTTACTTACACTTCGAGCTGCAGTTATTATTTAAAAGTCAGTTTCCGGTACTGATACAGTTGACTGCTACTGTTTGCAGTAGCGGTGGCAAGTAGGCAGTGGGCAGTGGGCAGTGGGCAGGTATGCTAAATCCGTTGTTATAAACTCCGCCAGCGAGTGATGAAATGCCGAGGCAGCGGCGGCGTTTATGAAGCCGACTTAATTAGCGATAACTTTTTATTTTGTTGCCGTAATATGTAGATCTGGGTGTTTGATCCGGTGTCAGTGATGTGCCCGTCACGCCAACGCCACACTGCTGCGCAGGGGCACGCGGCCGCGGAGAGACCGCGTGCGACGTCACTGCGCAGAGCGCATGCGACTAGTCGGATTAAGGACAGGGTTAGCAATTTTGCATAATCAATAGTTGGCTTTCGAATTTTATGACTAATGAAATTACGATGAACTAGACTAAGCCACAATACAGCGCTTAAAAAATACATTCCGTTAGGATTAGTTACTTTCTTATCAAATACAGAATTAGATCTTATCAAATACAGAAGCTTCTGACATTTTCATCACCTTTATAATTCTTATTCACAACAAAACAAAGACTTTAACGAATATCTAACCTTTAAAACCGGATTGTACAGTTTTTGCGGTGTCAAATATGAACTGAGCTACAAGGTTAATTGGGCATTTCTCCTGCTCATGCGCTAACCCTAGCGGCGAGCTGCGCGCACGCAGTGTCGTTCAACTTTAGCATTTAGCCGCCGTTAGCATATTCATGCGAACGCGAGTATAATTTCACCCTTTCTTTGTAATGAGTAATAGTATCTACCTACCTGCCTATGCTAATGGAAGAAAGTTCTCAAGTTCTAAAAACTAGTTGCTACTGGAATAAGTAGACGGTCTCGTAGAAGCGTACCACTGAATACGACTACCAGCGCATAGAAACGCAACTTGGTACCTTCTGCTACCACTGCCGGTGCCGGTGCTGGTGCCGGTGCCGGTGCCGGCCTGGACGTTTCACGAAACTAGCTTACAGTAATGAGTGAGACTTATTCGGTGTGCGTTGTGTATTTATCTTTATTTACGTTTTTCTATAAAGGTTACTTGAAAGAATCGACTCGATGACCTCTGTGGTCTTGCCAAATTTCATGTAGATCGGATTAATGGTTCGAAAGTTATCGTCGAACAACGAAACATACAAAACATACAATACTTCTTTTTTTAATACATAAGTACATAGAAACACCCAGACCCGAGACAAATACATGCAGATCATACAAACATTTGTCCCGCGGCGGGAATCGAACCCGCAACCTTTTGCGTCTCAGCCGGACCTAAGCCTACTGTGCCACAGAGGTCGTCAAGTAATGTAATGTAAGTACTTATTCCTTCTTCTTTTATAATATATATATAATATACCTTTCGAACGAAGCCGACGACGACACGATACGCACCGGTATAAGTATTTAGAAACTTTCGCTTCTACGAGTATGTATTGCTACCATTTATAATAATGTTGAGTTTTTGCGCACTTGTCAGCTCTGTGCTGTCGACTGGTGATGCGCCGACCGACCGACGGTATTTTCTGCTATATAGATAATACCATCCTAGGAATAATCCTAGGATGCTATTATAATATAACTAGCTGTCCCGGCAAACGTTGTTTTGCCATGTATGTTATTTTTAGGAAACATTTTTATAGGTAAATATGATGTTTAAAAAACAAGGGTTGATCGTAGAGGGGTGAAAATTTAGGGTTGCATGTATTTTTGTATGATGTATCATAAAAAAATAAAAACAAAAAATTTTGTCTGAAAAATAAAAAAAAAAAATTAAGGGGTGGACCACCCTTAACATTTAGGGGGATGAAAAATAGATGTTGTTCGATTCTCCCCCCTGACTAATATCCTCGCTAAGGATCACGAAAATCGGTCGAGCCGTTTCGGAGGAGTTCGATTACGCACCCCGTGACAGAAGAATTTTATATATTAGATATGTCCATGGATAAAAACAATGATAGATTCAAAAGTTACATCCTTATACACGTGTCCATATATTTTTAACTAAAAAAAAGCAAAAATTAAAAATAAACATACTTAATTAAATAAACTTAAACTAGTTCATAGGGCAATGGGGATAAATTCAGCAGAAAGCTGCACCTAGGTGCAGCGCTATATTTTACGTCCGCATACCAACCAACTTTTAAGCTAATCGCTCCATGCGTTGTTAAGTCTCCATATTGCATTCCTATTGCACCCTTTTTTACGGGTTTTATGAAATCTTTGAAACATGTGTCTATTTATTTTGTATATAAGATATAAAAAGCATGTTTTAATGGCGCGTTTAAATGTCTCTATACAAATGTTAACACCCTATTATACCTTTTTTATTTTACGGGATGATTTGAAAAATCTTGCAATGCTATTTATATTTTATTTAACCAAGCATATCGGACCTCGCGTCAAAACGTGCATATATAACCACCCATTCTTAAGGTTTACTTAAAAACGAAATATTACATGTTTCAATTATTTGCAAAATAAAGATGAAGATTCTCTAGATGAATCGAAACAGTGTCGGTGCCTCCATCGACAAAAGAATACGTGAGTAAAGCCCGTGTTTATCAAAATGTATAGGACACATTGTGTCCATTTATTTTGTATAAAACCGAGTTTCATGCAAATCGCAATCGCACTACGCGATAAAATGTCCACATTCAAATGATAACCCCTTTTTGCACCTCTTTTTAAGGGTTAAACTAAAAAACTAAAAATAGGTTCGTTAAGAGATAAATTATTCAAAATGCGAGCTTTACGTTTCAGACACTTGTTTGAATAAAAATTCAGTTGTTTCAAAACTCAACAGTTTTGCCTCAAATATTACAGTTGTTCATATATGTTCACTTTGCCTTTTCAGTTTTTGAAGAGTCCTTTCTGACCTTCAAAGAAGAAAAAAAAAAAATTGGCAAAACCACGGGCAGATTATTCAAAATTAATAGTAATATGGCTTTTACAATTATCAAGTTTTGTCTCATTGTTTGACACTATATCGTCGGCTTTGATCTATTTAATCTGATTTTTATTAATAAATCTGGATAAGGCCTGGATGCAGGCATCCCTACCTGTTAAATTTTGAGGCTTATAGGTATTCGCAAATTTTCAAGTGTTTGTTTTCAATGGTTTTATCTTCCGTCTACACTAGTCATTTGGTTGAAAAAATCTAATTCCGTGCTTTCCGGCTAGTTCTGGCATCACTCATAAAATTTAATATCTGGGCTAGAAACGTTTGGAACAGTGCTTGCCCTAATTCCGGTACTCCCAAGAACCTTTCTGGCCAACGGCAATGGGACGGGACTCTATGTGAGCCTACATGAAATCATCTGTTTACCATCCTACCATCATTTAACATTGGCATCTTATTAGATCCTACAACATTTCGATTTGCAATTTGTCTGCGGTTGGGCGCGGGCTTCTGCGCCCCTCATCGGTGTCAGTGTGGTACAGCGGTCAACCAGCTTGGCCTCCACGGGTTATCGCGTTCTTGGGCCCCCGGTAGGATTGCCGCCACGCAAGTCTTAACGATGTCATTCGTCAGGGACTTACCAGTATCAACGTACCAGCTGTCGAACCGAACAGTCTGATACGTGATGACGATAAGGCACGATGGCTTGACTCTTGTCCCTTGGGACGTGGCCGCATTTCATCTGTCGGGGATCTGTTAGAGCTGGTGCTGCGGCTAAATGTGACGAGAACCTCAAAAGGCGCATATGCTTAGAACCTTTATTTTTATTTTTGTAAGGAATGCATTCTGTGCATCTAAAGAACATCTCATAAGTTTAATCCCCTATTTTACCCCCTTCGAGGATGATTTTGCAAAACCATTTAAACACGTATTTCTTTATTTCTAACCAAAAGTCAAAATAATTATGAATTTTCAGATCCCTAACTTAAGAAAATATGAGTTACCCAAACAAACATTCATCCCCTTTTTTACTTTTTTTTAAACTTTCATCCCTTTTTCTCAAGGTTGTTTTTAAGACAAAAAGTAACCTGTGTTCTTCCCCCAAATTCAATAGATCTTATCAAATTTCATCAAGATCTGTTCAACCGTTTAGCCATGAAAAAGTAACAAACAGACAGACAGAGAAACTTTCGCATTTATAATATTGTTATAGATTAAATGTTCATAGCTAACCTAACAATACACAATCGGAACATTTGAATGTGATCAATCGAATACGTCAATTATCTTATGTCAAATCATAGTATTTTATATACCTTACTAGCAACCCGCACCGACTTCAAAAGTATAACACCTAAACCTTCCACATGAATCAATCTATCCATTGATGGATTGGTGAAAACCGTATATGAAAAGTTTCTGACTTTATCGCGTTCAGACAAACAGACAGTCGCTGTGACAAACTTTGTTTTACTGATACCTAGACACAGAAAAAACTAATTATGAAACAAAAAGTTCTTCAGGTCCGTATATTCTTCAAACTTACACAACTGTGTTTCTATACTCCAATACAATACAGCCCTTTCCATAAAAAGCGGGTATCAGGAACAGGACGCCACCGGAAGCGATGTTTTTTCAATTGTGTCGCGCCATTATCTAATTATTGCTAATAATATCTGGATAATTGTCCGCCGGCAGCCGCGCTTATTCATCCACCTGGTGATACTATCTGTGTCCTATGGTTTATTGTACGAGTATCTACTTCAAGTTAACATAATCATATTTACTTCGGATTCAGCACTGTACACAGTACATACATACGTACCTGAGCGTCTAATTCCGTTAGATTTAGTTAAAATATGCAAAACTACACAAACAGATCATGCAGCAAACTCAACGAAACTGTTTTATTCAAAACCATCTTAAGGATCACTTTGAACCGCTTTACATGCGGACCAGAAACTCATCTTAATCTCTAGGATTTTTATTATTTTTATTTTAGGCTTTTTTGTATGATCCTTCTTACCTACCTAATCGATAATTAACAATATCAGTCTTGAAAACGTATGTGCGAGTATTTATGTAAGGGATTATCTTTGTTTACGTACCTGAGCGTTTAATTCCGTAATCTGCTAACAAGGCTGCAAAAAAGTCCAACAAAGAAAACTCACGGCAATTTGACATACAATTTACTCATTAAAATACACAAAGAAATGGCAATTATTCCTCACTGGACTCCACTTTCTACGCGTCTATAAATAGAACTGGATTAAAAAACCTAGTCTGGGCTTTGGCAGCCATCCACCGGAACCCAGTCCCGTTAATGCCTTGAGGAGTCTTTTGACATTTCGCATTACACCTGCCAACACTTCGCGTCAGCTTTCAGCCCTAACCCTTATCTGTACCATACTAGGGGCTATAATCCCTTGTGATTCTGACAGTGTTGCCCAACGGACCACGAATAATGAATGAAAACGAGTTAGTGTGAAAGTCAACGGTATCCGAAACATTGCGGTTATTAGTCAATGGAGATAAGACACGTCGTCTTCACGTCGTCCTCAGTGGAGCTGCTGAAGAAGGGTCTCCGCAATTTGGTATAATTTCAAGTATCTACTTAGTATTTATAGTAAACAACGAGTTAGTATTGTTTTAATGAATACTTGATAAAATAATAGGTTTATGAATGATAAGATGGAGAAAAATAGAGGATGATAGTTCAAATACAGCTGACTGCAATAACATGAACATGTGGTACCTTAACAGTTTAAAGTACAACGCTTTGGCCAAAACCAGCGGCACTTGCTCTCAATTTACGAGTCCACGCTTCAGCTCGGACGCTGATCTTTCCTCAAAATGCCACAGACCCTTCAGAAGTTAGTATATAGCCAGAATCAGCTCCTCAGCATCGCCACAGTAGAGTCAGCAGTTAGTGCGCAGATCGCGTCGTCAATAAGTCATCGTGAACGCATCGCGATGGGTGCGATCACGATACCGCGCGGTCACGACGCAGGCGCACATTTTATGAAAATATGCTGTAATTTAATTAGTAACGAGGTACACTAACATTTCTGCCTTGTATCAGAGCATCTACCTAGTTGTCAGTATATTATAAAAAAATGCGAACTCTAATTATATTAAATAATTTAAACGTTAAGATGGATCTGCGGAGTGACAAAAGTAGATAAAATAAGGAATAAGTATAAGAATAAGTATCAGAGGAAGTTTGAAGTTTGCACCAGTGACAGAAAAGATGAGGAGTCATGGTACAAGGAGGATCATGGATTTGAATGTGGAGAAATGCCGGAGTAGAGGACTAAGAAAAGATGGATGCTCTACTCGACCACGTCGAAAGGAGTAACTAGATAATACTCGTTACTCTAGCTCTAAAGATCATGATGGTTTAAGTCAATTACTTAGTACTCTGTATCTCTTTAAATTAAAAGCTCTACCAATTATGATTCGATAGTTTCGATACAATAAAGTATGCCCGTCTGTTGTGGAGTAGTGGAGCACCCTCCTCGATGCCATCTCCTCACGATCCTGAGTTACGAACCGGTGCGCCTGCGCAAGTGACGTCACAAACAATTATCCAGTCGCTATAGAGCGCTGCCACTTATCATCGTTAACAGATGTAATTTGCTCAAAAGTGATATCTGTAAATATTGCCGAGTACATTTACGACGAGATATCACTATTGAGCATTTGGTAATGGTTTATTTATGTAAATAATAGAAAACATATTTTATGGACAATTAAAATGTTTGTCGTATACAATCTGCCTTGTAGGTAATGAATGTAACTCTTGTTGCAACTGGGTTTAATAGAGAAACATGGAGAAAAGAAGAGAGATATGCGTCAGGGCAACTCACATTGAGCATTCGTAGAGAGCAAAAAATCTCTTGTAAGATTTATTATGTTTAAATGCTCACGCTGATGTTGAATGACCGCGCATACTCTCCCACAACTCCTCCCTCCCACCCCTTCGTAGGGGGAACATGCTCACGCAGCTAAACTACATTCTCGGCCGACACAAAAACCATCGTATTTTTAATAGCGATTATGTGTAATGCCTTGTTACGACGTCGCGCGTCCTATGATAATGCAATAACTCAGATATGATAGCCCGTACGTCCTGAGATAATCTGTTGAATTTTCCATGTGCAGGACATTGTCGCAGCAAAAAGTGCGGCGATCCGCGCTCGTTACATAATCAGAGTCACCGGCCGGCCGCTACGCTGGCGCTCGCCAGTCACCACCATTGCATTACAGAAGAGTACTACGCATTTTCACAAAGGCCAATTTTTTGCTTGGTCAAAACAATGGCAGCACTGATTGTTGATTTGAACCTGATGGACTAGTAACTTCATGATAGTTTCTATAGACTAAGTAGTGAGCCACCGTCACCCGTGATATATGGGGAATGGAATTTCTTCTAGGTTCAGCAAATCCGCACAGTGGCAGCGGTCAGCGACTTGCGGTCAGCGACTTGTGGTCAGCGACTTGCGGTCAGCGACTTGCGGTCAGCGTCTTGCGGTCTGCAACTTGCAGTGTACCGCAAGTCTCGATGAATTTGCGGTGAACTTTATGTTTGATGATAAATGTGAAATCATTGGGTTTTGAAACATGCAGTGATTCACTGAGCGGCATATTAAAGGCGCATCTCACGCGCAAAAAAGTGGCCCATTCATATGCACAGAGCAGGCTTCGGAGGGCGCGGGAGTGGTGCGGGGCGCGGGCGGTGGCGGCGCGGCTGCGGCGCGGGCAGTTTTTGCGCCGGCCGGACGTTCCCCGCGTTTTATTTGTAAATTGGGCGACGACGCGCGAGTAACGAGCCAGCGTCATTCTAATGCGCGCTCTGTGCTTCGCCTGCATCCACTGCGGTTGCGCAGCGGCAAGTTTTTGCGCGCGCGCGCATAATTGAATACGAATGCGTACTCGGAACGAATCTAAGCGCTGCGACGCGTAATGAGCGTTATTTATATTGCCCTCGAGCCCGCGCCCGCGCTTTGAATAGTGAAATGCCTTCATGAAACAGATTTCTTCTCGTACAATACACCCGAGTGATTGCAGCGACTCATTAATGCGCCACCGCTGCCGCCGCCAAGCGAGACTCTTCCGACTCATCGCCACTGCCACTTGGATAGTACAACTTTAATCACGATTATATACCGTGGTGTAACGGGGGGTCGGTGATCATGATAATAAAATATTTATTCAAAATTCAAATAGTACAATAATAAAACAAAATAAATCGTAATCACACAAAAGTAAGCTTAAACTAGGTAATCCTCCTTCAGATGAGAAGATTTTAAATAGGATCTAAAAATAATCACTAACTTATTTATTAATAAGGTCCGGCTGAAACGAAGAAGGCTTCGAGTTCGCTTCAAATGTTTGACAAATGTTTGTATGATCTGCAAGTATTTGCCTCGAGTCTGGTGTTTCTATGTATAATATTATGTATTTATTAACAAATAAAAGTATATAAGTAGTGTATCAGTCATGTGGTAACCATATCACGAGCTCTGCTTATTTTGGGGCCAGATGATGCTGTGTGAAAGGTCCGGTATTATTCATTTATTTATTATAATATATAATATATTGAAAACAAATAAATGCATGGTTATATAATGTAAACAAGGTAGACCTATGTTACAGTATAAAAATCAGAAAACTTAACCAACTTAACTTACTTTTTAGTAAATTAATTTCAATTAAAAATGTATATACACACAATTTAACAATTAACAACTTCTCTGTATGACAAACTTTGAAGATTGTTATACAATAACTGTAGTTAAGAGCATAGATATTGACGCAGTATATTACAATTCAGTCTATTATCGAGAAGCGGACCAAGGAACATGTACAATTTTGATGTAAAGGCATGTTTAGAGCCTGTTTGTTGAGGGCAAACTTTAGATATATACCTAGCCTTCCGCCTTTTGTTAGTAAGTGCAGTGCTATAAGGAAGGGCTGTGTGATGCTTTGGTACTATGCTTATTATAAATAACCGTCGGACTGTTAGTACCCTAGAGAAGGCTAGTGGGAAAAATGAAAGGGCAGGAAGTAGCCACTTTGAGTTTGAGTATGATTATATATAGTATGTATCCACCCCATGTGGTTATACAGTAAGTTATAGTTGATTGACATAGAGCAAAGTAAACTTGTCTTTTTATTATTTGATCCACAAATACAAATTCTAACTTACGAATCCTATTATTTAAAGCATTGATATGCGGTCTGAAAGGCAGAAACTTATTTTGTAGAATACCCAGATACATGCTTTACATTAATGAGCATACAATTTAATAATTTCTAATGTTGTGCTTAAGCCATTTATTTACAACATTTAATCCAAATTGCGCATGCATGGAGACAAAGAAGGGTAGTGTCGTTAGCGTAAGATATGATAGTGGCATGATTTAGTTTTAAATTACACAGGTCAATTTATACAAATCAAGAACAAATTGGGTTTTTCTGATCAGCACTGGGTACATTTTTTTTACCATCGATAAACCTGCGTTTGACCACGATTTTGCCTGATGTTAAGCGACGATGTGGCCGATGATGGGGCACGCAGGTCTAGAAGACACCTATATACTCGAGATTTGAAGAGACCCAGATTGTAGTTTTCCGGAAAGACAGACAACGGCAAAGCATTCTAATCCATGGCTGTACGCATTATAAATGTGGTAGCAAAGCGCTTTGTTCGTAAGGGTGGTAGGCTGACAAGGTATGGATGGTATTGACCGGTACGTCTGCTTGCCCTGTTGTGAAAAGGAGATGGTGGAATTAGGTCATGTAGTTCCTGGGCACATTCTCCGAAAGGTATCCTATAAAAGATCGAAAGGCAAGCAACTTTATCTCGGTGCTTGAGATTCTGGAACTTAGTCTCAGCGTTAAGCTGTTCACCCATCATTCTCAATGCTCTTCGCTCGATCGAGTCCAAAACAGCCAGCTGGTGTTTGGCTGAACCATCCCATAGATGATAGCAATATTCCATACCCGACCGGACTTAAGCTTTATATAAAGTGGAAAGCTGTCAAGGTGTGAAGTATCGCCTCACCTTGTTGAGGATGCCAAGCTTCATGGCAGCAGTCTTGGCCTTGGACTCAATATTGGAGCAAAAATTGAGAGTCCGTGTAAGTGAAACTCCCAAGAGTTCGAGGTGATCTTCTATACTTACCGGTACATTTCGGAAAACGGGGACTTAGAGAAACTCACTTTTTTTCGCCTAAAAGACAAAATTGTGTTTTGGATGCGTTGAACTTTACCAGATTGGCATCCCCCCAATTGGACACGAGAGTCAAATCCAGACGCATAAGCATCTCGTCTGAGTTTCTGAATGCCAGTTTTACTGGCTCGTGCGTTTCCAAAGTACTCCACAACTGTACTGTCGTCTGCATAGCCAATGATTTCGGGCATAAGCAGATCGTTTATGTGTAGTAAAAACAGTGTAGCAGAGAGCACTGACCCTTGAGGTACCTCGGCATTAATTGCCAATCGATCAGACGAGCAGGCGTCAACAACCACTTGAATGGATCTTTCCCTCAAGCAAGCTATGAGCAGAAATGAACTGGCAATCCGTAAGCTGGAAGCTTACCAATAAGGCTGCCAGACCCTGTCAAAGGCCTTTGGGATGTCAAATGAAACAGCTAATGCTTCACCGTGTTTCTCTATGGTCTCACTCCAAATGTGCGTGACATACGCAAGAAGATCCCCAGTAGATCGCTTTCGAGAAAACCATATTGTCGATCACTGAGGAGGTCGTTGTCTTCAAGGTATGTAAGGAGTTTCGTATTCAGGACACGTTCCATACATTTGCAAAGTAAGGAGGTACCGAAATTGGGCGATAATTTGATGGGTCAGCGCGACTTACTTTCTTGGGCACAGGTTGCACATTAGCAAGCTTCCAGGATTTTGGGACTATTCCAATTTTCAGAGATAGACGAAAAAATCTTGTGAGTATGGGAGACAACTCAGGGGCACAAGTTTTCAACGCTACAGCCAAAATGCCGTCCGGACCACTAGTTTTGTTTACGTTAAGACTTCGTAACGTTTTGAGCACTTCTTTTTGATGGATGCGAATTCCCTGCACTGTCGCTTCGCATCGAAGAAGGCTAGGTAAGGTTTCGTTAGAGGTGTCTAAACGTGAAGCATCTGCAAATTGAGCAGCAAAGAGATTTGCTTTCTCGATTGCAGTGTGGGCTAGAGATCCATCTGGTTTTAGTAATGGAGGGAGAGAAGGGCGGCTGAAGTTCGCTTCTTCCGACTTGGCCCAAGGACAAGAATGTGTCGCTAGCTTGGCAAACATTCGGCCAATTCGATTAAAGCGAGCCTTCCGTCGCACCTTGCAGGGCTTGGCAGATCCTTATAATGGGATTAGCTTTATCAAGTTCTTTCGCTATATAGTTAGTCAAAAAAATTCAAAATTCAATATAACTTTATTCAATAAAATCACAAGGACCACTTTGAATCGTCTTTTTACATGCTAGTGAATCTAGGTGCCAGTTCCTTCTAACCCCAGTTCAAAAAGAATCCAGCAAGAAACTTGTCTGGTCTTAACACTTTTTTGTATGATCCTTGACAATTTTGTTACGGATGCCGAGTCGAGTTGGAGCAGATTCATCCCAAGCTTTTTAGTCATCTAAATTATCAGATATTTTATAATATGCTTTAATAGACAGTTTCTGTTTAATTACGTTTTTAAATTTGCCAATCGACAAATCTAACACGATGCTTGGGACCTTGTTATAGAACACATTGCCCTATAAAATACTTATTAACTTTAGCGAGCCTAACAGTGGGAACAGCGAGTTTGTCTTCATTTCTAGTGTGGACAAGGCACTGTCATAATATTAATTTCTTTAAACTTATTTTTAAGTGATTCTCTGGGGCCCATGTTATAAATTGCACGAACAGCCCTCTTCTGCAACACAAATAAGGTGTTAATATCAGCAGCACCCCCCCACAACAGAATGCCATAAGACATAATGCTATGAAAGTAGCTGAAGTCAACGAGTCTACCGCTAGACTCGTTGACTTCTCGTTTGACTTCTATGTCAGTAAAATGACGGATCTTTTTAACAGCGTATGCTGCAGAGCTGAGTCTCTTCGACAATTTATCTATGTGCGGGCCCCATTGCAGCTTATTATCTAAAGTAATGCCTAAGAACACTGTGGTGTCGACGAGATCTATCTTTTCGTTTTTAATTTTTACGTTAGCTTTTACCTGTTTAACGTTGGGCAGTATAAAACGAATGCATGTGTGTGAGCAGTGAGGTGATGTACGGCGTCGGCAGCAGATAATTTGTGTCTAATTCCAAACTAGTCTTCAAACGAGTCTTCGAGACAAAATCGTTTTATCTTTATCTTAAAAAGTTGGTCAAGTATTTAGTACTTGACCAACTTTTTATGAATATTTGTTTCTAATATTTTCGATAAGGAAATCGGTCTATGATTTGTTACCTGTTCCTTACAGCCAGATTTGCACACCGGGACAACAACAGCTTTTTAAGGCATATAAGAAAGCGTCCTGCAGATAAACATTTGTTGATGGTATATTTACAATGGAGAAATTAAAAAGTGCCTCGGTTGTTTAATCATTTTAATTTCTCTGTGTTTCATACAACGAATAAGACCTGACGTGATCCACAGTTTAATCTTATATTTTTTGTTACTTACACGAATATTTATTTAATTTCTTGTAATTGCTTGCTGTTCGTTATTCAAAACAAATGATAGTCAAAACTGCAGGTCAGCGCAATTGTAAACAAAGTCAATGTGATGTAAATCTTCTTCATGTTTATGCATATTTAATTTAGAAATATTGCGAGAGTTGTTAATTTCTGGTATTGTACAATATAAGGTTAGCAGGGCAGCATTGTGCTTGGTTGTTGTAGAGTTCATAACAAGTGTTAGTTATAGGAAATCCGTCTTATCTATGACATGGTGCAAACATGACCCACTTTGATGAGTAGGGTGCGTGTGCGCAGGGTCAGGAGCATAGGTTGACGTATTCCTGTGCAGCTGGTTCGGAGCTCTCTGGCAGAATATTGACATAAAAATCATAGAAAACTTTGTTAATACCACATATAAGACAAATCTGAAGTCAAACAATAATGGCGTACCCCAGGGCAGCATTTTAAGGCCACTCCTTTTTCTACTATATATCTAATAATGATTTACCATTAGCTACAAAACGTCCGTGTGTACTTGTTGCAGATGACGTGTCCATAATTTATTTATATTGTGGCATAACTTTTATACTCCCTTCCCCACTTACCCCCTCTCTCTCTCTCCAATACACACAGATACACACACACACGCACACACACACATACACACACATACACACACACACACACACATACTCGCACAAACTTCGAAAACTTACAGCTTACAGTTGGTCATGTTCTTTATTAATAAGAGAACACAATATGTTCTCTTATTATTATAAATACTTACGGGTATTTATCGCGTTTATTTACCTATTTTTCCCGACGTTTCGACAGGTTTACACTCTGTCGTGGTCACGGGATGACGTCATCCCATATAATAATGTGTTCTGATCGCGTAAGTTTAAAAAACTGTGTGTTCTCTTAGTTTTTTGATTTCTTCTTTTAGATTTTAGATATTTATTTTATTTCTCCTGGATTGTCCTCCTTGTGTCTTGCCTTGTTTAAGTGTTATCTGTTTTGTTTTATCTTTATGTAGTTTGTGGAAATCGCTCATCTTATGCCTCTGGTCTCCCGCAATACAGGCTTGCCCTAGTGCGGGGACCATCAGTAAGTTTGTTAACACTGTATTTTATTATCTTGGTAAATAAATGAATTTGTATTTGTATGTGTTTGTATTTGTATAATTGTAATTGATAATGAGAAAAATCTATACATATAAAAGAGCTTAACCTGACTGACTGACTGATTCATCATTGCCAAGCCGAAACCGCTAAAGCTAGAAAGCTGAAACTTGGAAAGTAGCTTCCTTCTAGAGCAAATGACCCTCTAAGGCGGGATTTTTTGAAATTCAAACTCTAGGAGGGTGAATAGGGATGAAAACGAATGTATAAAACTTTTTAACGCGTAGTGCGATTTGCTTGAAACTTGATATGCATAAATAAAATGCAAAATAAATGGACACGTGTTACAGGATTTTTCGAAATAACCCTAACAAAGGGTAAAATGGGGTGTCAAAATTTGTATGAGAACTGTTTACAGGGTGGTGTGATTTCATAGAAACTTGGTTTGGATACTTAAAATGCAAAGTAAATGGACACGTGTTTCATGATTTTTTAAAATAAATTTTATAAAGGAGTAGATTTTTAATGGGTGGTGGGTGTGATTGGTATGAAACTTTGAAACTATAAAATTTGAAACTATAAAAAGTTTTAATATAAATTTGACATGTCGTGATGAATTTTGTTTATGTTAAATATTAAATCATTTTATTTTTGCTTTCAAACAGTACGGAACAGTCAGTCAGTACAGAAAACAGCATTGACAGCGTATCAGATATTATGTTGCTTTTGTTAAACAGAAGATACGAACTTCTCCTCTGATAACTCCACGGATGTTAATAGAGCTTTTATCATCCAAACGAAATGTATCAGAGCTGTATGTGGTGTTGAAACATTAGAATCGTGCAAACCGCTCTTACTACTACTCCTGCTACCTTAAGAGTTTGATCTTGAGTTTTATTTATGGTTATGACGAAGAAGACTTTGATAGGGAACTGCACTCTCTCAAATTCGAAGGGGTAATTTGATGGTGTTAGGGGAATCCTAGGAATATAATACTCTTCTCGAGAACAATCTGTGAGTATTGTTGCCTCGATTATATTGCGTGACATTCCAATTTTAAGAAGTATTGCATTGCACCAAGCTTTCATGTGAGTTCAACCTTTTTTGAATAAAATCGGATAGTGTTTTCAAACATGTGTCAAAAATAATATGTATTTAAAATCAATAGCACTAAGGAGTATTGATATCAACTTCGATGCAAATCACCCTCAAAATCAAAACCCTCACCCGTTTTTAACCCCGTTAAACGATGAGTTTCAATAACATACGAAACACATCTTTCATCAATTCAGTTAAATACTGTTTTTGCTAAATTTGAAGTAGATTGGACCAAGGAATCATTCGTTGTCCCAAATAAACTTTGCCCCCGTTTCTCACCCCCTTAGGGGTAAAATTTCGGAAAATCCTTTCTTATCGGATGCCTACATCATACAAAGAACACACCCTCTAAGTTTCAGGTCTCTACGATCAGCGGTTTAGGCTGTGCGTTGATCCGTCAGTCAGTTATTTGGGACAAAGTATTTTATACGTATAGTAGTAGTTTTTTAGACAAATAAAATTATTTTCCTTCTTTGTTTATTTTCTTATAAATATTAAACGTGACCTTGGTTTGCCTATAACCTTGTTTCAAAAATAACGTGTTTGAAACATTGTAGCTTTAGGAGGTTCTTTATCTAGATGGGACTGGTCGTGCAATGCATCACCCGCCGGCGCCGCTGGCCGCGCGCCAACATACGACAATGCCGTTTATTAGAGGGTGTTACCGATGAGCCTAGTTTGCCTACTGGCTAGATGTAACCATTTAGTAGCCGAAACGTAAACCCTGTGAGTGAAAAGCTGGTGCCGTGTCTATAAAAGCATTGGCCGTTTATACTCGTACAGTAGTAGTTAACCACGATACTACAACTTAGGCTTAGTTCTGTTGCAAGTGGTCGGTGGTTGGCGAATACTTCCAACGCTATGTTTTTAATCACCCAAATGTCTGAACACTCGCGATGAGTGAAGCGGTTCGATGCAGAGATCAGTATGCTGTTAATTTATTGCCTTATTTTAATTGAGCATCTCGGCGAGGCAGCGCATTCAATGTAAATGCGGGTACGAGTAATGGCCTCGATGCCAATTGAGCGCTTGTAGCCACTTCTACCGCGGACGCGGGTGCGGGTTGCCACTGCTATTACAAAGCAGAGCTGGTGAGATAAATACTACATTTCATGCCAAAATAGCAGTCTGAGATTTAATTCTAATACAGTGAAAAATTCTAGAGAACTGTGAAAGAAAGGGTCGTAAGGATTCTCTTAGTACTAACTAATAAAATACTACGTAAAATAACTGCTGCCTCTGATGCGAATCAGACTCCTTATAATGATTTGAGTTTGATAAGGTATGCCATGATGTAAGTAGTAGGTAGACGAGTTCCGATAACCTGCGTTATCTGTGATTGTGGGCATAGGCGCAGGCGCAGGTCAGCGAGCGGCAAAAACCAGAGACGAGTCGCAATGTTAGGATAACTAGCTCGGAGCCATCCGAAGAAGGACTGCAATTTTACATCTTCAATCTTCACAGTAATTTGTGCACGTTGTTCTTGTTTCATTAAAAAATCCACCGTCACCAGTTTGTTAATCAGTGAATAATGACGAGCTAACAGACTTTCATCGAACGAGCTTCGGGGAGAGGGGCACGGGTCGAGGGGGGTCAACGAATATAAATCCCGCGTAAAAAGGCCGCGACTGTTTTTTGCCGTTTCTTGTTATGCGGATTCCTTAGTTTTTGCACCATGTCCACAAACATGGTAGAGCCGGTTTTGTTCGGCCGAAACAATACACCAAGTTGTGCGCAGAGATTGCGCATGAGCAATGTGAGTCAAGTAGCCCAGCGGGAATCAAAACGCACCTGCACCGTCGGCTACGGGTTCCATGTTTGATCCAAGTATCGGAGCATTGTTCTATTATATCTGATAATGTTGTAAATGATCGTTAAAATTATGCAGTCCCGACTTCAACAGTCAGCAAAATGAGCATAGAGACATAATAAGTGTGGACGGTAACAGAAATGTGAAAGCCGCGGAGTTGTGATTGCGCTCGCGCAGGCGGCAGCGGCACATTTGCATGCCGCGGCCAATGAGGCGCGCGGACACGCCCCGCGGAACGCCTGCACTCGCGCCTGCCATCTAGCCTAGTGCTAGTGCTCACTACCTGTTAGTCTAGCTACTTACACAACATAGCTCACTCACCGTCAGATCTAGGTAAGCTACGCGCCCACTGCACCTCGTCATGAGGCTGATTCATAGTGACGAGCTATGGAGATGTTAGAATGTTACGCAGTCATTACATCTCTGAGCTCGTATCTATGAAGTAGCAGAATCAATCCATGGTTTAGTTTTGTGAATCATTCTACCTACTCAAAATACTGAATACTAACCCTTTTCTTAAAACCACAGTATTCACAGACCTTATGTCATTCGAATGTCAATTAATACCTAAAGATGGGTTCAGATTTAACCAACACATTATAAAACGTGTGATTTATAGGATATACCCAAAGTTTGCTGCTCCATGCTCCATTGGGCACAATACATAAGGGTATTTCAAATAGTGTTGTTGTTTTATACAAACTGAACATCTCTTTGCAATAATTGGTGATCTAACAACTTGCATACCTACTAATAGACGAAGGAGTGTCAGCCGACAGCCGGCAGCGCACTACGCGGTGAGGTGACGCAAGTGGATTGCAACGTGCTTACTTATTCAAATGTCCCAAATTGACTGACAGTCTTGTCTGCAGAGCTAGCCTTGGTGTTGAACGAGTACCGCTGTCTTTACATAAAATAACAATTTAATTTTAAATATTAAAAAAAAATCATCTTGGGAGTTTCGTAAAGAGCAATAGGACATAAAACAAACTAAAACAAAACTCTCTAGTTACATAAAACAGTAATAAAATACTAAGTATCTGTCTTTAGCGCGCACTTAACTAATGCTAACTGAATTTCAGTGTTGTCTGAATGGGTATATGCTAATATGAGTTCGAACTATCATTTAGATAGAAGCCGTCAGTTTTAGAAATATTCCATCATATGAAATACGTCATGTTTGTCTAAAAAGATTCTCAAAAATCGATTATAAAGTTTGCAATTTGTAAGTACCTAGTAAAATTTAAATCTCACGAGTCATTTCGATTTCGTTTATGAGAATTGAGATGTCTAGACTAGATTAGAAAACGAATGTGAGGAATATTTTACAGAATGTCTGGCAACAGCTAGCCAGTGATAGAACCGAACCTTGTTTAATAATAATACCAACAGAGGTCTGACCACCGGGAGTTGGACCTAACGACAGGCTAGCTAGGCTCAAACTTAGCCAGGATCTAACGGACCTATAAATGGTTTGCATTATAAAGCACTGAAGTGTTAGCTCATTTGTAAATGGTATAAAAATTAAATGACTCGTTAACATAATTAACATGCCTGCCTTTGTGGCTGTGATTGTGTTCCAAATAGAGACGCAAAGGTGTGACGCTCGCCGTACGTACCTACCGCGACTCCTTGTCCTCGACCAGTATGGGATGTCGTGGGACGTGACTTCTGCACCGAGCAGTTCATGTTGTTACAGTTTTACAATCATAGGTTAGTTCTTGGTTCGTAACAGATCAATATAATAATAAACATTTCTTGTACTTATAAGCTTGTATTAAAATTAACAGTACCCAGGATTGAGTCCACAACCATTACGCATTACGCATCGTGCTTGATTATGTAGCTCTTGTAACTGGTAATCTTATAAAAATACCAGCTACAACAATTATCCACGATTAATTTCGATTTCGATAGACACGATTAGTTTCGAGGTTTCAAGTCAAATAAATGTTTAACGCTATCATTATCACAAATCTGAGCCCTAAGTGAGTGTCTTATTTCAGAGAGTTTATATTAAAATGTAGTCGTCCCCCGGGAGCCCTCGTGTCTAATATTGAATTCACCTTTCCCCTTTATGCCAAGACGAGGCGAGGCGAGGCGAGGCGAGGGCGCAATATGTTTATGAGTTATGTTTACATCTCGAGACGACGACACCCGGTGATGGATGGCGTACTGGCTGTGTTGTGGTTAATGCGTTTAGGGTTTGAAGGTTTTATTGTTTAGTTTATTGTGTCATGAATAATGTTGGTAAGTGACCACAACTCAAACATTTTTTTGTGAACTTAGGTATCTAGCTGTATATTTTGTATAGATTGTAATAAAGGCAAAGCTGAATCAAAGCTTAGTAAACCTCTCAAAAATTTGTTTCTTTTATAACTTGTCTATTTTTCAACATAATAAATACCATTGCGATTATAGAAGCCCATAGCAACTCATGCATTTTGATATAGGTACCTACTTATCTAAACTCTAGTCTAGCCAAGTAAGCTCTCCCTAATTGAATTGTATTCTACAGTCAACAAAAAATGGAGATGTTTATCATTCAATAAACAGTTTATAGGTTTGTATTACAATGCGGGGCCGAGCGATCCCCTCGGCAAAGGGGTGACGCGAGCACATGTTGGCCAGCGTGCTGCGGACCCGATAAGCTGACCCTTGCGACCCTGCGACTCTGCGACCCTGCCTGCGCGCTATCCGCCCCGGCCCAGGGTCCGCTGATGTGCGCCGTATAGCGGCGACATGTGGCCCTGCGCGACGAATAAATCAACGTCTCTATTTATTCGGCAGAACTTATACGATTTCACGGTAATAAGGAATAAAACATGGTGTTTTTTGGAATAAAAAACAGTTTTTTTTATTTGAATAAATGAGGTAGGTAATTCAAAAGTGCATAGAAAACATTGTCGTTTGGCTTTCTATCAGGGAAAATCGATAACAAATAACATAAGTAGCTAGGTAACCCTTTCCCAGGATATCTCAGAAAAGCGATGAATGTTATGTTTATGATCGATAAACCCAGAACGTTCTAAGCACCAAACAGTTAATTAAAGAGAAACAATTGAAATTCCTTGGCTACTCTATGTCTGTACAGACGAGCCATCATCGAAATTATTCTTATTTATTGCAAGTTATAAAGTTATTATTGAACATGATCACGAGCACGTTTTGCGCGTGGACGGAGGCCGGAGGACCAGGCAGTTAGTATTGTTGTACTTGCTACTAGTGCTAGTACTAGTCTGACGCGTACTACAGCCAGAACTTAATAGTTAAAATATTGTAGGAGGCTGTATCGAAATATAAATTATGTTGAGCTAGGTGTCCTATGATTTCAAGTTAAATTTACTTTCAAACAAGTTATAAGGTTGAGTTAAAACAAACCTAGTAATTAATAAATAATACCGGTTATTACACACAGCATCTTCTGGCCCCAAAGTAAGGGCTTGTGTTATGGGTACCACATGACTGATATAAATAAATAAATAAAATAAAAATAAAAAAGCCTTTTTATTTTCTGCAAAAAAATAGTAACAGAGCTTTTGTTTAGTTTGCTTATTTTATAACTTATTATTTATAACACGTTTATTTTTACATAACTTAATCTACAAGAACCCCTCCTCGGGTGAAGGGCTCCTGCAAAGAAGCCCAGATTTCTCTGTATTGTGCTGTTTGTGTCCAGCTCGGACTTGCCGTTTTGATGATGTCGTCTGCCCATCTCGTAAGCGGTCTTCCTCTCTGACGTTTTCCCCGTGGGCCTTTCCATAATGTCACTCTTTTTATCCATCTATCGTCTATCAGCCTAGCTATATGTCCCGCCCACTTCCATTTCAGTTTTTGCGTAATTTTAAGCGCATCTGTGGCTTTGGTTATGCCCCTTATTTTAGTATGTCGTATTTTCTGGATTCTTTTGATCTTAAGCATGCTTCTTTCTAGACCTCTTTGACATGTGGCGATTTTTTTCTTTATTTTGCTCGTGTGTTTCCAGGTCTGGCAAGCATTGGTTAGGCATGGTAGAAGGCAGCTGGACATCACTTTGGTTTTTATCTTTACTGGCATATTGCTTTTAAAAATTTCTCTTAGGCTATAGTACTTGTTCCAGGTGAGTTGGATTCGTCTCTCGATTTCTAAGTAGTTGTTCTCTTTGTCGAAACTTATTTGTTTGCCTAGATAGATATATTTATTAGTGTATTTCAGTATTTCGTTGTCGACAGTAATTGTCCTTTCCAAACTGTTTGTCATCAGCATTGTTTTTATGAGGTTCATCTCTAAGCCCACCTCCTTACTTGCTGCATTTAGGGAGTGGATCATAGTTTGTAGTTGTGAGCTAGATTCTAATAGGAGCACCAAATCATATGCATTTTTTTTTTTTTTTTTTAATCATAAATAGACCCGGCGACGACGGTGCTCAGTCTCAGCGTTTAGCTGCTCACCTATCACCCTCAATGCTCTACGCTCAATCGAGTCCAAAGCACCCAGCTGGTGTTTGGCTGAACCATCCCACAGATGGCAGCAATACTCCATACCCGACCGGACTTGAGCTTTATATAAAGTGGAAAGCTGTCCAGGTGTGAGTATCGCCTCACCTTGTTGAGGATGCCAAGCTTCATGGCAGCAGTCTTGGCCTTGGACTCAATATAGGAGCCAAAATTGAAAGTCCGAGTGAGTGAACCTCCTAAGAGTTCGAGATGATCTTCTACAGATACCGGTACATTTCGAAAAACGGGGACTTGGAGAAACTGACTTTTTTTCGCCGAAAAGAGACAGGCTTGCGTTTTGGATGCGTTGAATTTAACAAGATTGGCATCGCCCTAATCGGACACGACCGGATCGTATCGTAGTGGATCGTAGATGGCTCAGGTATTTTCCGTTTATATTAATGCCGCAGGTTTTCCAGTCCAGCTTTCTTATTATCGTTTCTAGGATAGCTATAAACAGTTTCGGGGAGATCGGGTCTCCCTGTTTCACTCCTCTTTCTATGGGAAAACTTGGGCCCGCACTTTCCAATTTGACTCTACCTCTGTTGTTTTTATATATATTCTTTATTATTTGTATGTATTCATTGTCGACCCCTTGCTCTATTAGCGCCTTCCACATACTTAGAATGTGATACCGTGTCGAACGCTTTTTTGTAGTCGATGAAAACAATGTATATGTCTCTACGTTTTTCTTGGTATTTTTCAATCAGTAGTTCTTGAGTGTGAATATGGTCTATGGTCGAGTAATTCTTCCTAAATCCTGCTTGTTCTATGGGTTGTTCGGCTTCTAGTGTGATGCTCATTCCTTGGTCTATGAGAGAAGAGAATAGTTTGTACCCACTATGCAGTAAGCTAATTGGCCTGTAGTTTTCTACATCGTTTGGATCCCCCTTTTTATAAATAATTATTATATCTGACTCGGACCATTGTGTTGGTGTTATTGAAGATTCCAATATACGGTTAAAAAGGTGAGTTAGCGGTACGGCCAGAAGTGATACTGCCGATTTTATGGCTTCATTTGTGATATTGTCTGAGCCGGGGTTTTTATATGCTTTTAATCTATTTATTGCTTGTACTACTTCTGCTATAGTGAATGGTGTGTATTTTGTTGTATGTGATCCGGTCGGTTATTTTGATCAGGATCAGGGTTTTCATCGCAGTTTCCGCAGAAATTGGTGGCGATTTCTAAAACTTCTTGTCGTCTCTTTAGGGTGTTTCCTTCGCTCTTTAAACCAGCGATCCATGTCTTGTTTTTTCGTAGTTCTTTAAAAGCTCTTTTTGAGCTGCCTGTTTGAACTAAGTATTTCTCAATGGTGTTAGATCTGTATCTTGTGTAGTCGAGGTTTATGCGCTTGTTTGTAAGTTTGTATAACGCTGAGAGTTCGTTTTTCATAGACCTAGTTTTGTTCTTTGTATATTGTAGACGCTCTCTTCTTTCCAAAAGCGCTAGAGTGCTATCTTTTTTTTTTTTTTTTTTTTAATTAGTTTACAATTCCTAAAAATTATACTCTTATATTAAATTAAATCTTTATTTCAGACTACATTAGGTCCATAATATACATGAAATTATTATAAACATTAAAAATCATCTACATACATAATAATCAATTACAAAATAATAAGTACAATAGTCAAAACAAAGAAATACATTAAAAGACTTACACAAATTTATTTGGAATAAATATACTTTATGTTATTATTATTAGTGAAAACGTGCATCCTTGAGTAGAGATACATATAAATGCAGTCGAACCTATTTGCGAACATGCTCAGAATGCTATTGGAGCTGGCTCGGACCCTGCGCACCAGAGATGCTCCCCGCTTACGCATGGTGGTGTAGAAGCAGTCCACACGCGCCGAGGCGAACATCCCTGACGCGCTACAGAATCGAGGCAGCCCCATTAACACCCTGAACGCGTTATTGTATTCAACACGTAAAGCGCTATACTACTTTTGCGTATGATTCACCCACAGGCTGCATGTGTAAAAACTAGAACAGTAGGCTTTGAAAAGAGTTGTTTTTACTTCTCTAGAGCAGCGAGCGAACCTGCGGGCTATCATGTTCGCTCTTACAGACAGCGCCCTCCGTTCCCTCTCAATGTCAACATTATCCTTCAAGTCAGAGGTAAGGTAATTAGTCAGAGGTTAAGGGGAGACACTTTGTTAATGTGTTCTTTATGAATATATTGTATTGTCATTTTCACTTTCTCTTGAAACTGAATAACTGGGTCATCATCGCTGTCCGGCCGTGTCGCAACGGCTTTGTTGTGATGCGTTAGCACTTTGTACTGTAGGTACGCGCGATCGCGGGTGACACTACTGTTGTGATGCGTTAGCACTTTGTACTGTAGGTACGCGCGATCGCGGGTGACACTACTGTTGTGATGCGTTAGCACTTTGTACTGTAGGTACGCGCGATCGCGGGTGACACTACTGTTGTGATGCGTTAGCACTTTGTACTGTAGGTACGCGCGATCGCGGGTGACACTACTGTTGTGATGCGTTAGCACTTTGTACTGTAGGTACGCGCGATCGCGGGTGACACTACTGTTGTGATGCGTTAGAACTTTGTACTGTTGGTACGCGCGATCGCGGGTGACACTACTGTTGTGATGCGTTAGCACTTTGTACTGTAGGTACGCGCGATCGCGGGTGACACTACTGTTGTGAGGCGTTAGCACTTTGTACTGTAGGTACGCGCGATCGTGGGTGACACTACTGTTGTGATGCGTTAGCAATTTGTACTGTAGGTACGCGCGATCGCGGGTGACACTACTGTTTTCAGCGAAAATCGAACGATCACTGTGTGCTATCTGATAATATTTTATGTCTCTTATTTGTGTTTTTACTAGGTATTCGGGCTTTTTGGAGGCTTTGAGTGATTGTATTTTGTATGTTGTTATAATAGGTTTGTACTGTAGTATTTTCTTGAGGGTTTAGTAAATTTGGTAAGCTTGCTAAGATATACTCGTTATATCGAATTATTTCCTCTTCGCTCTTTAGACTAGAGTATTGGTTTTTATCTGTGAGAAACCAGTCCGGTTTCTTTTTGTTTTTGACAGTTTTATTGTTATTTACTACCATGCTAGGACTGTTTGACAGAATGTTGTCTATTTCATTCTTATATACACCGTTGGGTGAGCGCCATGTCCATCTTCGGTTGCATTTCTTTGGAAATTAAGTATTTAAAATTGCTGTTCTGTTATCTAGAGCAAAGTCGATAAGTCTTTGTCCTCTTGCGTTCTTGATGATTCATTTGGTCTTTGGTTAGAACAGACGTGTCTCAAATTTTTGTATTAAAATAAACAAATAATTACATGCTGACTCGTGATCTCGTTTACTGTGTCATACCTACTCTAGGTATAGAATATTATGTTAAGTGATTTCGTGAAAATGGACATGAATTATTAAGTTTAACTTAAATACTACAAAATGGACAACAGTCCCTTCAACCGGAGCAGCAGGACAGCTCGCTCGCCGCCGCCTGCGCCCTCGCCCGCACCTGCATCCCGCCCTACAGCATCTGACCGAGAAGATGATGTCGTAGAAGTTATTTCTACTCCTGAAATTCAGAACTGGATGAAATCAATCGAGCAGTATCTGAATGAAGTATGTACTATTGCATCGGAGGGGAAACTGAATACGGAACAAAAACTTCGCATAAGTACTTTGTGTCGTAAAGTAGGTCATGGTACATCGCAGATGGCAGTGCAATACCAGTTCCTTAAACAGAAAGCCGTTCAAGCCCACTCTGTCACTCAAGAACTGAAAGATAAACATGAACTTTCTCAGCGGCTTCAAGACCTTAAACAAAGTATTGATCAGTCCTCGAAACCCGTAGCAGGAACCTCTTTTGCCGAGATGGTTAAAAATGGAACTAATAACTACATAAAACCGATTAATCTTAGTTCAGTTGCCATTTATCCCAACGATAAACTGAAGACAAGTGAAGACACAAAATCACTTGACTAGAAAATGAACACTTAAGAATTCTTGTCTTGACCCGTTTTTAAGCTCAATTAGGTTAAGCCATAAGTCAGGCAAGAGGACATCTGAGACCTGCAACTACGTAATTGAAGTACCTGTAGATATACGTAAAGCCCTCGTAACAAAAGATAGAGTGTATGTGAATTGGTCATCTTGCCCAAGACTTTACTTTGATCACTCGATGTTATAAGTGCCAACAGTATGGACTGTGGCGTTTAGGTTTTTAGTGGCATATGACTACATGAAACGAAAACGTCAACAAACATTAAATATATATATATATATATATATATATATATTTATTAAAAAAAAATAGGATAAGGTCGGGGTTAACTATGCCGGTCTGGTTTGGCTTCGCGGTCCGGCACTCTCCTGATAGCTGCGGGTGGATTCTCGACGGCGGAGGGCAAAAGAGGCCGGTGATGTCAGCCGTCGAGGAAGTTCGTTCAGCCGTCGAAGTAGGTTGGCGGTCCAAGGGATGATGTCCGAGGTTGGACCCCTAGTGTAGGACCCTGTGAATAATGTTCACCATAAACATTTGCTCCGACCGCTTTCCGTGGATAGAGAACACCCTGTATTGACGAGCCTATGTGGTGAGCCGAGTACCTAGGTAAGCAGTTGGTGCAGAGGTGGTTCTCTACCAGAACGGAGTTACAAAGCAGTAAAACAATAAGGCACGATTAGTGTAATGAAATAGTTAAGCTAAATCAAATAGTTAGGTACCTACATAGTATGCGAACTGGAATTTAGAAGAAATTGACCAATGTAGGTACGTAGGTAAATTTAGCGGATAGAAGAATGAGAATGAATGTGCTCTAAAAATTACAATACGGAGTCCATCGGGATCCTACATACACCTATGGCTACTGTGCTGCTCCTGGTCACTCTATTAAGGAATGCACGAATAAGGCAGATGAACCAAAGTGCGCCACTTGCGTCCACTTAAATAAGCCGAGTAAACATTGTACTGGTACTGCTGAATGCCCGGCAAAAATAATAGCAGAAAAAGGTACATTAACTCCATAGATTATGGAGGTGCCTAAGAATGCCTAAGAAGACTATTGGAGGCGTCATTAAAAATATTTTTTTTTAAAAAAACAACATTTGCACATTTCCTAAGTTAAAATAATTACACGTAAAAACTAGAAAAATACTTACGTATCATTACTTTGTTTACAATTACCAGTTTACGATTCCGTTGACTCGCAGTTTGTTTATTATTTGATTTGTGTGTATTTTTTGATATTGTTTGCATTAAGCTTAGTTAAGATTTTTAATACTGTTCTATACATCTAACTGAAAATAAAATGTCAATGTAGGTGATTATTTTAGAATAAGATCTTCACGCCTGAGATACAGGATTACCTAGTTCAGGCTCGTATTATGCATACCATTAATTAAATAAGTTTTTGAATTTTGTTATTAGATATTATTTTAGTAGTATAGTAATTTTTTTTCAATAAATATTATTATTGTACCGAAGCCGTATGGTTTCGTAATCAAGTATTCGTCAGTTCTGGGTTGGCCTATTTTGGCATTGAAATCGCCCATGATTATATATGTATCGTGTGCAAGATCTATGGCTTTATACAAGTCTGTATAAAAGTTTTCGATTTTTTCTTCTTTTGCTGCCTCAGTATGCGCATACGATTGTATAATTGTCATTTTCTTTTCCTGTAATTTTAAGTTTAGTAGTGCAACTCTTTCAGATATTCCGATGAAGCTTTCTATGGTTCTCTTGAGTTCTAATTTAATTAGGAAGCCGACTCCGTACTGTCCCTGTGTCAGCCCTGTGTAGCAGAGTATACAGTTTTCATATTCTTCGATGTTTGTACCCAAGCGTCGGATTTCCGATAGTCCAATTATATCAAAATTTATGTTTTTAAGTGCTTCTATTAGTTCTAGTAGTCGCCCATACGACGACAACGTTCTGACATTGTATGAATGGTGTTGTATTATTTTATTAGTTTTCTTCTTTGGAGGGTTATGGTCATAATCTTCCACGGTGACCAGCCGGCTTGGAAGATGGGTTTCGTTTTTTGTTATTGCTTTTTATATGTGATGCATATGAGAGGGGGCGCTGGTTGCTATGCGATTACATTTTTCTTGTCCTGTTGCTTAGACACATTATTTGGGTGTTTAGTAGTTAGGAAATTAAGCATGCCTGGTTTGAAAACTCCTTCTGACAGACTGGAGTTTCGTTTATATGGTGCGGCGGTTTTATTCTTCTTGTTGACTTGCGTTTCTTTTCCAGTTTGAGAGGGGTGATTGTTTTCTGGGATATTGAGAGCATTCTCTTGTTGTTTTTTGTTGTGTTTGTATTTTTGTCTAATATTATAATTTGGCGTACTTTATTATAGCTAAATTTCCCTTCTCTCTCTCTCTATATTTACTTACTCTTGTAGTTCTTTCCTTTTCTCAAGTACATAATGTGGATATAGTCCTCTTTCATGTAGTATGCGGTTTCATTTAGGGCTGTTTTCTGCTTGAAAATATCTATTTTTATGCCTAGTGTGGAAAAAGTGACGATTTTAGATCGGGGTCTTTCCCCTTTCCTTCCTAGTCTCCTTACTTCTTGTATGTCTCTTCGTTCAAGTTCTATAGAAAAGTATTTTTTTATGAAATCAATCATGTTTCTTTCTAAATTTGAATAAGAAGTTTCCTTTTCTTCTATTCTGAAAAAGACAACATTTCTTTGCCTTGACTGATATACTACTTATATATATTTTTTGTATATATAAATAACTAAATAAATAAATAAATATTGGTGGACAATACATACAATACCATCTAGCCCCAAACTGAGCATAGCTTGTATTATGGTGACCAGATGACTAATAGAATACTTAGATATTTTAAATACATACTTATAATACTTTATAACACCATAATATATACATAGAAACAACCATGCCCGATACAAATACTTGCAGATCATACAAATTTGTGCCTCGGCAAGAATCGAACCCGCAATATTTTGCGTCTCAGCTGGACCTTTTACTACGCCACAGAAGTCGTCTTATGTAGATATCTCCTAGATGAAATTGATATCGTATACATTTTTTTCAACTACGCAACCCTAACGAAACCCGGTGCTGGAGTTGCAATAAAGTGCGAATGCGTTAATGCTCGCGACGCGAACGCGCGCGCATTCGTTCCGTGCGCCGGATTCGTCAAGCGTCGTGTGTGGGAGCCGCTCTCACATGAATTAGTCCTGCCTGGAGTGGATCCAGTCCACTACCTTCTCTATCGATTCTTCATATCAAGATTTCTTATAATAGGCGATAAAAATAAAATCCTTAGAAGCTTTGTTTCAGCTCTTACACAGAGGACCAGAAATAATAATAATGCATCAGTAAAATTGTCTAAACAAGAGACTCCCTCGCTCGGTATAACTCGAACTCGGGTTCCGCATCGAGCGGACGCAAACCGAATGGATTAGCGGCTCTTTTGTCTTATGCGTTTCGATATTTTATGTTCTGCGTGGTGCGTATAGAAGAAGGCATTAAGTGCACCGCCGTTACATTCGATTGTTAGGCTCGCATTCGCAAGTTGTAAAGTTACACATTCTTCCATGACTGATTTCATTACGATGCGTTTCGTTCGTCGTATCGTTGCTGGTTAACGAGGTGTGAGGTCAGTGACTGCAGGGCTTTATCCTTAAGTTCAGAGTGAGGTGTGCTGTCAGATGGATGTATGTGCGAATGCAACCACCATCCAGTCGTATGCAACTAGCTAGCCCTACTTGTTTGCTACTTTTCTAACAATGTGTCTGAAGATTACAACGATGAATAATGAATTTGACGAGTTGCAAGAAATTGTTTGAATGGTTCTAATTGTTCCCCATCATAATAATTCTACTGCGCCAAGTATGACATAAGAAGAGCATGACTTATTGTACATTACGCGGCGGTAGGTGCGCGCGCGCCGATTGACTCCTCACTCGTCACGTGGTCATTATGCTGTAAGCCGGGACTCGCGGCGGTAATCGGTAATGAGCCGCGTATGCGCAGGTAAACCACATGCGGTCAAATCACAGTCGAGTGTCTGCAGAATGAAATGTACTCGAACATTCAGCAAATGATTGTTCAACTACAAAAAATAAGAATTACGATTATTGTAAAAAGTACAATTTTTACATCATGCTCTAACTAAAAACTAATGTTATTGATATAATGACGCTGTATTCTCGTATAAAATTCATAATTGATTACCATAAAGTATTTCAAGGAACCCTCAATAACTCTTCAGGTGAATAAGACCAGGTTTGCAACAACTACTTACTCCAATATCAACAAGTATTCAAGTGTACTTACGCTGACTAGTGCTTCTGTGTGCCTGCTGCTGTGCTCAGTGCTCGCTGCTCACTGCTCAGGACACGCGCTGCGTCATTATAAGCGCATCAGTGCCAATTGTTTACGGTCCATCATCAGATTTGAATAATTTAGATGGATGGTGTCCGTGCCTCGCTCACACGGCGACACCAGCGTCTGTCGCGAGGAATTATTCCATTACTACTGTGGAATTGATTTATTTTACTGAGAACTCTTTTTTGCTTTTCTGCTCATGCGAACTGCATAACACAAGCTCTCCTTACTTTGGGACTAGATGACACTGTGTGAAATGTCTATCATTATTTATTACTAGCTGGTGCCCGCGACTTCGTCTGCGCAGGATTAGTATTTCGTGTAATTTTCTAACGATTTTTGCGACACACACCAGAATAGCTCGCAGATGGCAGATTTTTTTCCTACCTACTTGACACTTATCGTTATATTTTGGACTATTCACACAATATCTTTATAAATTATAGCCTATGTGTTATTCTGATGTATAAGCTATATTATTGTTTATATAAGTATAGTATTAAGTTTCATTAAAATCCTTTCGTAGTTTTAGCGTAAAGAGTAACAAACATACATAAAAACTTTCGTGTTTATAATATTAGTAAAGATTTTTAGGGATTTAGCCTATTATTAATAATGGTAGTTAGTGGTCGGTCCGTCTGATGTTAGGTAGTGACCACACAACTCCGACTCAGCTCGTCTCTAGCATTTGCGAAATAATTGGAGAGGACAGTTCAGTAAATGCCGCGTACCTACATCGTAGATAATCCAATAAATTGAAGGAACATCAATATCAATTAGATAAGAATGAGGGTCTTGGCCACTAATGACAAAGTTTGTATTTTGTAACGAGGTTATCCAAAACTTCCTCAACGGCCTGACGATCTAGTTGGAGGTACCACCACTCGCTCTTACAAGAATGTCCAATTATATTTAGAAACTTGTTGGAAATTTGCTTCAAGGTGGTTTTTTCGTCCAACAACAATTATTATGGTTTTGGCAAGCGTAGAGCTCTTATCATCGTACCATAAATTATGATGATTCGTGCTCTATAAATTAAGTTCGCTCTTATAAGTAACGTGATAGAACACTTCTTTGCTATAAAATTAACATTTAAAATTATGTTAAAGTAGGTTTATTTGTCAAGCCTCTGTGGTGCAGAATGTTACGGGTTCGTTTCCCGCTGGGACAAATGTTTGCATGATCTGCAAATATTTGTCTTGGGCCTAAATGTTTATCTATGTATAATATGTCTGTATTTCATAAAAGTTCATGAGTATTATATCATTCACGTGGTTCCCATAACACGAGCTCTGCTTACTTTGGGGCTAGATGATGCTGTGACTAATGTTCAGCGTTAGGTATTATTATTGTTATATTCGTATTATTAAATGTGTTATGGAGGTTGTTGAAGTAACTGCGTGTAAAAAGTTAATGATAATTCGTACAGTGTCAACGAAAGCTTCGTTTAAAATATTTATTTGTTTTCAACATCTGCACTAATAATAGTTAAATAGTCGAATATGTCGGTTATATTGTTTTTTTATGAATATTCGTTCTTAAAATATACGAATATTCATATGACGAACACGATTATTGCTTTTTTGAAACTTCTGTCTGTCTGCAAAAACTACTGGAGCGATTTGGATGCGACTTTCACTATATACTAGCTGGATCTCTAAGTTACATACTGGGGTATATCTTATTTGGCCTGCATTCAAAAGGGACAAATGTGGGGTTAAGTTTGTATGAGGACTTTTTACCCCGTTGTGCGATTGCAAATATGTTGTTTTGTTTGTTTGTTGGATGTTTTAAGGTTTTTCAAAATAACCTTAAAAAAGCCAAAAAAAACGAGTTTAAAAAAGAATTTACTTTGTTTTTGGTACATGGACAAGACTATATTTCAAAATACATTAGTTCAATTAAATGGTTTAAAGAAATAGATGCAGTACACGCTAGAACTAAAACGCGCCGTTAATGTCGCGAGCAGGACAACTAGTGCATTATAAAAATTTAAAATTAACTTAAGTTAAAAAACGTAGGTTTTTTATCTTAATTTCTGTACCTAAACGTTCGCAAATTCTTCTCTTGAAAGTCGTTGCATGCGTCGATTCGTTCTAAAGGTTTGTGCAACATGTGGTACAATAATTGCGAATCGTAGTGCTATTGCCGTAGATACTATGGAATAGTTCTTAGATAAGACTCATAGATGAAACTAAGAGTACTCCCCTTTGTCAAAACTCAGTGTGATTCGACATGCAGAAGCGAAGAACTCAGCCTTAGTGTATTGTCGAGAGGGTGCACAATCCACATAGGCTTCACTTTACCGTACCTATGTACCTAGGTTCTCAACCATCCACTTAACTCTAAACTAAGATAGGAATACAATATAATTAGATGAGATCCCGTGCATCATCTGCTCGGCGCAGCATCATTTGTAGCGATGTAATTCAGGAACAATAAGTGCATGTTTGAGATCATGCTTAGATTATGAACTGCGCCTGCGCACCACTGCAAGCTGTATTACTTAACAGCACTTTAATACTGCACTTATTTCTAAAGTTTCATCGATGGTGAGCTTGCTATACTTTACTGCGTACATTATTATGAGCTAAAACTACACAACTCAATTGCAACAAAGCAAATAAAGCAAATCAATTCTATCAAATGATTATTGTATTATATATATTACTTACTAGCTGGTGCCCGCAACTTCGTCTGCGCAGGATTAGTACTTCGAGTAGCTTATTTTATTCTCCAAGATCCTATTTATATTTATACCAAAATTCAACAAAATTGATTCTGCGGTTTAATGGTGAAGGCGTCACAGACAGACAGAGTCACTTTGAGAGACCCTATACTATAAATTTATTTTGATATAAGGATCGATCTGTTTCTACCAAATATGCATTAGAAATAAATTATCAGTTTATTTTGTATTTATGGTTCACTATTTTGGCGATAATGGCTTACACATAAAAGATGGATATAATGCTGTCGCGGGCTTTTTTGTAGAACGTGCAATTGTAACGGTTGATTCAGCGCCCGCCAGAATAGCTCGCAGACGGCAGAGTTTTTTCCTGCTTACTTGACACTTATAATATTTCGTTATATTTTGGAAAATTCACACAATGGTGGCAATTCGGTTGGTTCATTTCTAAAATTAGGAATTGTTTTAAATATATTTTATGTAGTCATAGCATATGTAAAACCTATTCGGTTGGTACCATCTAACTAAATTAGGATTGCTTAATTAAATTGGAATAAGTTGGTAACAGCAGAATACCAAGTTTCATTTGACACTTCTAAACCTAATTTTAGCTAAAATTAGTTAGGTTGGTGCCAACAGAGTTGAGGCCAATATTTTTATAAATTATAACCTATGTGTTATTCTGTTGTATAAGCTATACCTATTATTGTAAAGTTTCATTAAAATCCTTTCAGTTGTTTTTGCGTGAAAGAGTACCTAACAGACATACACCCATACATACATAAACGTTCGCGTTTATAATATTAGTAAGGACAAGAATCATTCTGTGCCTCCTGTGACCAGTGATAAAACTGAAAAATCACTACTTTACAGGACAGCAAAAACAAGTTTTTAAATATTCTAGTTCGTGTACTACGTGGGTAAGGTTACACTTAAGTGCCTTCTTTAGTAGATAAAACATTCTCTGTCATTGTGTATTTACATTTTTGTGGTAAATATTATAGTTTTAAGGTAGTTTATGAAAAACCTAACAATTGTACCTTTTTTTGATTTCTAATATGTGTTAAAATTACGTGACAAATGATACAAGTACAGTCAAATCATGTTGTCTTTGTGTTAACTGATATACAACAAATAAAAAAAAACGAATAACTCCCAAGAATATGTTCAAAACACAATGTTACTCAAACAAATCATAAAAATACTAGTTCAAAGATTCGACTTTTTTACTTATCAGTCCCCTATTTTCATATTTTACCTGAATTGTATCAGTTTGCTAAAATTCCAGTCTTTATAAATATGTGTTAAATGATACAAGTCTAGTTAAACCCCTCATTCAAATACCTATTTATGGTGTAAATGAATATAAGTGTTAGAAAAATAATGAATGTTTATTAAAGTCTTCCAAATTATAAATTTACTTATAAATAAGGCACAGTTTTACCAAAATTATTAAGAGATGTAAATTATGAGATCTTTTTAAATGCAAGTAGTGTTAAACTTAAATACTAAGAAAGTGCACAGATCAATCTAACTCAGCTATCACAATAATCAATGTTAACCTACTCAGTACAATACATAACAGCACAGCCATTGTGTGAATCTTTAAAACAATCTAGAAAAATAATACACAACAAAATTGCTAACATTTTAAAACTTACACAGCACAGTTAACAGCTGTCAACCTGTAATTCCACTCTATGAGAGGGGCAGTTTGTCGTAAAAGAATAAAGAGAACAAAACAGTACGTAGGTACTACCTACTTAAATCTAAATTATATTATTATTAAGAGCCCGTGATGTCCCACTGCAGGGCAAAGGCCTCCCTTCCTTTTCTCCAATCGTCCCTGTCTAAAGCCACTGTGGGCCAATCCTTAAGATGGGCGTCTAACTCTTCTCTCCATCTTCGCCGCGGTCTGCCGCGAGGTCGTTTTCCGTCCAGGGGTGTCCACTCTGTGGTGGCTTTAGCCCAGAACGCATCGGACATGCGGCAAACGTGGCCTGCTGGACTGGGCAGGCACTTCAATTTCCCTACTTGCTGTCCGACATCCGCGATTTGAGTTTTGGAACGCAGTGTACTATTTCGGACGTGGTCTGTGAGCTTGACTCCTAGAATACTGGCTCGCTGGCAAACCCTGAGTTTGGACTTTTGTGCGAAAATTTAAATCTAAATAAAAACCTTTAAAAGATCTTGGGTGTTAGATGAACTAGAAATTACTTATCATCAGAATCATTATCATTATCCGGAGCAGTGTCTTTGACATCATTCTTGCAGCTCAGACTTCTGTAAAACTCATGAGCGCTCTCATGAATAAAGCACAGCAAATCTAATAGATCCTTCTTCTTTTCGGTTGAAATATTAATCTTGGAGTGGTAGGCTTGCGCTACCGTATTTATTGTAATCATATCGTATGCTTTACCCCGTTTAGAACAATCCATGTTCATGTACTCAACATTTTTGAACCCAGGCAACTATCAGAGTAGATCAGCTTCTTGGCGTTTGGATTGAAATGCGGCAATTGATTTATGATAAAATCGTATAGACATGAAGCTATGTCGTTCGCTCCTCTATTCCCTTCACACTCCGTCCACATGTAACAGAAAGCTTTGTTTTTTTTTAAATCATGTACGGTCAAATGAAAGTTCCAAAGCTGTCTCTTGTAAAATGCTACATTCATTTGCAAGTGTGGGGTAGGCAACCATTGTTGCAAATCAAATGTTATGACCATTACATCTTCGCATGACTGAGCCAGTTCTTTATCTTTTTTCTTTTCTTCGTAAGCAGCCTTAAATGTTTATTGGTTCTCTTCGAATGTTTTCGTCAAATCTGCAGCCTGTACGTCGGATGCGTACTTAAGTTTCATATTTATGCAGTCACAATTGGAACAAGTATCTACTGGTGGCTTTTTGAAAGACAAATTCATGGTATCAAATACCTTTTTGAAAATGGTTTTGCTGACTGGAGTTTCAGTCTTCAGTTTGTACGAATTATAAAAAAACTTGTAAGTAGAGCTCAGAATTCAAGAATTTCTTAGTCATTTTGTTGCAGCTGGGATCAGGAATCAGGAATCGACTTACCGCCTCGACGTGTTCCCGCCACCCTCGTCATGTTTGCTCTTGTATCACTAGCACATCTTATTATTCATATAAAGCAAATTGATTGTGTTTGAATTTTAGATACAAATCAATTTATATTAAGTAGTTTACAAATAAAAAATGATTTGTGTTGAATGATTTAAGTCAAGATGTATCACTTATCACAGGTACTCAGTTAGTAGTACATGTTCAGTTGTACCCGAATCAATATTGAGAAAAATCGGTTTAAAGTGATATAACTCTAAATATATTATTATTCACAATAAATATTACTAAAAACACAATGTGAAAATTAATATCATCGCTCTTAAACCACGAGGTACGAAAAAAATGTGTGGAGCAATTACTTAAAGGGGTTACAACTTGACATATATCTAAATTCACGATAAATTTCCAAAAATCCTGACAGTTATATCACTTCGCACCAAATTATCTCCGAAACTATAGCAGATAGAATAGAATATATATAAAAGATAGAAGAACGTGAGTTAGACCAAAAAAACCGTAATTTTTTTCTGATAATTTCTATGTAAAAATCACAAAAAGGGTACAACTCAAGTTAAATCACCTTTCACAGGAAGCACAGCATTGAAGTTATGGATTCGGATAACGTGCTAATAGAGAGCAAACGTTTGAGTTGACGACTTCATTAGCCAAGACTAAATATTAAATAATTAACATAAACATTAAATGCTTACACAAGGCAGCTTCAAGTGGAAGCATATCCTCCGCGGTCCTCGGCCAGCCACAGATTACCAGCAGTTGATCGTTACCAGCGAGTCGAGCGACCAAGCTAATTTATTAGAAAGCCGATCACGCGCCGCCCAGGCTTCTAATCGTAACTCATCGATAAACAGGTGCTTAGTCCGAGCCAGCCGATAGGGACCTAGGCCCTGTACCCTGTATTTATTCGTTTTTGTACTCTATCGAAAGCATGTTGGATAAGTTCCGGCTGAGACGTGACGAATCCTAGATACAAATACAAAACTTTCTTTATTAATTAAAATCACAAGGACCACTTTGAATCGTCTTCTTACATGCTAGTGAATCTAGGTGCCGGTTCCTCCTAATCCCAGCTTAAGAAAAATCCTCCAAGAAACACCTCTGGTCTTAACACTTTTTTGTATGAGCTTTTTTGTCATCTAAATAGTCAGATATTTTATAATATGCTTTAATAGACAGTTTTTGTTTAATTACGTTTCTAAATTTGCCAATGGACAAATCTAACAGGTCGCTTGGGACCTTGTTATAGTAGCGTACACTTTGCCCTATAAATGACTTATTAACTTTAGCGATTAGGCTCGCTAAAGTTAATAAGTCATTTATAGGGCAGTGGAAACAGCGAGTATATCTTTATTTCTAGTGTTAATACTATTATAATCGCATTTTTTTAAATAAATGATCATTTTTGTGCACGTACTTACATTAAAATTTCGTATATATACTGACAAGGCACTGTCATGATATTTATTTCTTTAAAATTATTTCTAAGTGATTCTCTGGGGCCCATGTTATAATTTGCACGAACAGCCCTCTTTTGCAACACAAATATGGTTTTAATATCAGCAGCACTCCTCCACAACAGAATGCCATAAGACATAGAAAGAAAACTGTTTATTGACTACCACACGGAACGGAATATTACAATAACAATAACTAAACTTATTTAAGGCAATACAATGGGCGGCCTTATCGCTAATAGCGATAAGCGCCCATTGCCTCATAATACTATAAGAGAGATAGATAGATATTTATGTGCAGGACAAAGTGCTTTACCTACTCGTATGTGCATAATGTGAATCGATGGTGTTTTGTTTATTCAATTGACATCTGTAAATAAACGACTTTCAGTATACGCACGGCATACTCAAGGGTTAAGCCTTACGGTCCTATTTCTGAATAATACTCAGACCGAGAACTGATTTTTTTAATAGTTCGTAATGCAATGCTGTCCAAAACTAAGATTCTATGCTTATTATATAATTTATGCCTAGTCCTCGATCTGAGTTTATGTTTTGTTTATGTACGGCACTTATAAGCCGCACTCAGACTCATTAATAGTTACTTAAGTTGCTCCTTAGTATAGATTTAACAAAATCTGTACTAAGGATAATCTTAAGTATAATTATTTTTATTTTCTATAACCTAACATGTTTAGTTAGTAACTGTCTTCTAAATTATACGTTATAATTTATAAACATACAATGTATTTGTTATTGGCTGTAGGATAATCGCGTTAGATTATCTAATATGATATTTGAAGAGCTGTGGATTTGGTTTAATAAATAAAGTAAAATAGGTATTAAGGACTCTGCGTGCTGCTATAGCGTACTTAACTATTACTTACCGTTTACGAACCCGCATCTATTGAACTTAGCCTATATTTTTTTAAACATAGTCGTCTGTGTCACAGTGCGTAGTAGGTACCTTGCAGTGGTCCCACGGTGCGGACGCAGGCGCAATTATACAATTGCTGTTTCAACTTGTAAAAGTGGTCAGTTCGCGCGCGCGCTGCCGTTGCCGCCGTCGCCCCGCCACAGTGTGCGGACGTCAGTAGTGTATTTGTATTAATGGATATGAATAGGTCAAGAGAATTACTATTTTTCGATAGTACGAGTTCTAGTATATGTATCATTTGTAAGGTATATCACTTTTTTATTTATTATTTTTTTATTCTTATTTTATTTATTAAACAAAAACACAGCCCTTAAAAAATAACAGTAAATTCAAACTTGGCTAAAATTAAGACCAATAATGGATTTACATTGTAAAGGTATTGTTTATAAGAAGAGTAAAATTTACCTTACGGACATACTAAACAAAGTAAGTAAGTAACAAAAAGAAAAGCCCCAAAAATACACTTTGCGAAGTAATAAACTAATATGTATGTAAATAAATACAAATAATTCGTGTCGAATAACGTGTCCATTTATTTTGCATTTTATTTATTCAAATTATCTTTCAAGCAAATCGCACTATGCGTTAAAAAGTTTCATACATTCGTTTTCACCCCTTTTCACCGTCTTAGGGGTTGAAATTCAAAAAATCCCGCCTTAGTGGGTGGTTTTGCTATAAAAGGAAGCTACTTTCCAAATTTCAGCTTTCTAGCTTCAGCGGTTTCGTTTCGGTGATGATGAATCAGTCAGTCAGCCAGTCAGGTCAGTCAAGCTCTTTTATAGGTATAGATTATTGTTATGCCTGAAATAGTTAGCGTTTAGCAATGTTTTCTGTGTTATCTTTATGTACAATAAAGTATTAATCTATCTGTGTATATCTCTTGTATAGTGTTAGTTTTACTTTTAGTTAATTAGAAAAATCTGAGAAAAAGATGCACAAATTTAGGACGATAACCTAAATAGCATAATGAAAAACCATCCTTATTAATCACTTGGAATGAACATTAACTAGAAAACGAATAAACCCTTTTGATGACTCTTAACTAAACTTTAGTTGTAAAGTTAACATCGGTGTGTAGTTGTGTTACTGCGTCCCGCGCCGTGTCCTCGCGCTGTGTCCGTGGGAAACATCGGTAAAAGCTTGTAATTGGCGTGTCTTGTCGCGTCCACTTTGCGCCCAAACAATTACACACTATTTGGAATTGGTGCAGCAGTGCCAGTGTGGGGAAACATCAGATCGTGCGCCAGCGCAGACGATAGACGGTGCTGATGAACGGGCCATTACTGGAAGTAGTTTGATCTGAAAGCGGTAAAAAGTAAAAGAAATAATTGCGTTCGCAGCGAACTGTTGCTTTTTAAACTAAGCACATTAGATACAATCAAATACAATCAACATTTTAATTTTAATCGTCTTGATTCTTCAAAACTATTCCCAAAATTATATGTTAGAGTTTTACATTTGAAACGTTTGTATGATTGATAATGGTAAAATACACACAAATCACAATATATATATTATGCGCCGGCGCCTGTTGTCTGTAGGCAAATTATTTAATTGGCGCCCCTCGCTGCTATTCCTGTATACCGACTCTTCTTGAGCTGTGGTAGGGAGCCCTACTAACTATTTCGTGAGCTGTGAGTCGGCCGCGCATGCGCTCTGTAGTTAGGGGCCATAAATCTACGGCTTCGTCGCAAATTATTCAAAGGAGCCGGCTCTGGAGGAGCGAGCGTAGAGCTCACCGGGGCTGCCAGCTCGGCGGCCGAGCCGCGGCATAGGGAGCACGGATTTTGATGTTGCATTCAAATAATCAAATGGCATGTAATTTGTTTTGTCCTTGACTCTTATGCCATAAATTAATTTAGCTGCATGCCTGTATGCCTTTTTTACACAATAACCTTGCAGAAAATCGATTAATGTTTCAAATTCTCAATTCAAATTCAGTTTATTACCAATATAAAAGAATACATATAACCAACCCAATGCGTTTTATTTGGACATCATACAATATACGAAATAAAAATTGAATTTCTTTAATTTAGCTCCCTGTAAACTTAAGTTTATCATGTTTTAAGTAAAAGATAGAGTAGCCAATCAGTGCCGCTATGGCGATGCGTCAGATTTGTCGATTGGAAAATTGAAAAACGTATTAAAACAGAAACTGTCTCTTAAAGCATATAATAAAATAACAGATTATTTATATGGCAAAAAAGCTTGGGATTAATCTGCTCCAACACGACTCGATATCCGTAAAAAAAAAAAAATTTGCAAGGATCATACAAAAAAGTGTTAAGACCAGATGAGTTTCTTACCGGATTCTTCTTGAACTGGGGTTAGGAGGAGCCGGCAGATTTCCTAGATTCACTAGTAGTAAGAAGACGATTCAAAGTGGTCCTTTTGATTTTATTGAATAAAAAATGTTTTGACTTTGACTTTTACTATGTTTTAGGGTATGATAGATTAGGGAGTTAGAAGCCCTGTCGCACAGCGTCCACGCCAATCTGCGTCGGCCTAGATTGCGATGAGTTATGGCAGAGCGGCCGCAGAGCTGCGCCCGCGCCGTGACACGGCCCATTGTCTGTGATTAAAATGGGTTTTAGCAATTTGCCTCTTGAAAGGAAACCGCAGCATTAATTGGGGTACCTACTGGAATGTTCTCGACCACTTACCTACCTAGCGTTAGGCAGCAACGGATCTATGGAATCAAGATCAATGGAGGTGGAGCGTGTTCAACACTGATCTCTCGCCAGATCAAAAGTAACCAAGTATGACGACCTTTGTGGCGCAGTGGACTAAGGTCTGACTGAGACACAGAAGGTTGCGGGTTCGATTCCAGCCGCGGGACAAATGTTTGTATTATCTACAAGTAATTGTCTAGGATCTGGGTGTTTAAAAAAAATTTTTTACAACAAAATAAAGTATGTTATGTAGTATATCAGTCATGTGGTACCCATAACAAAAGTACAGTTACTTTGGGCCAGATGATGCTGTGCTGTGTTTCTGGCATTTATTTAAAAAAAAAGAAGTAAGTTGTGCATCAGAATAAAAAATTGGTTTCCTTTTGGAACTCTACAAAATTAATTGTGATTGTGAGCTGGTTACACAGTAGATGCATGTAAATTAATAAAGAATGCAGTTGGTCATACCCATCCCAATATTAGATCAATTATTTTCGTAAGAAACTTGGACATAAATTGTTGTAATTGAAGGCTGTTTGTTATCATTACCCTGTCCGCAGTTGGTGGTTAGTGTTTATCATCATTTTTCCTGCTGCATCGATTCTTTGTCTTAGACTATCCGATCTATTCCCGAATACAAAACAAAGCTAGCCATTGTTGCGCAACAGACAATGCTCTAGTTACCGCGACTGTCGCTTGATTCATGGGCTGCAGGAGTCTGTTTGTCCTTCCTGCCAGGGCTGCCAGCAGCTGCCAGGGGCTGCCAGGCTAGATGGCAGCCCCTGGCAGCTCCTGGCAGGCTCCTCCCGCTAGATGCACGGCTGGGTTTAACTATTTATAAGAACCAAGAAATGCCAAATTGGTGACCTCGGTGCGTTGTTAGCTGGTGGCTTTTGTAATTTTGCTTATCTAACGATACTTTGTGTTGAGATAAGCTTAAGCCAAAATTCTGAGAATGATTTTGATTTGAGTAAGTACCTATCTAAGAGGTTTAAGTCATGGGTCACCACCCTCATCCCCTCAAGTAGGCTCCTGGAGGTGGCCCTGGCTTGCGCTGCCGGGTGTCACTGATAGCGCGTATCGCTGCGTTTGCGCACAATCGAGCCTCTATCGCGCCATCGCCGTGAAATATTCCGCACATTCTACAATACTCCGCTCCAGCACCAGAATTTCATTACTCTTGGAAAAGCTTTAAGCTTATGCTAATAAGGTCGACAATTGTCTGTTGTAGGTGGCGACGTATCTCGGTAGAGCAATAACGACCTGCGCCCGCGTAATTCACGCCATAGCGTTCATCATGCAAAGTGGCTTCGAACGAAATTGCAATACATTTAAGACCTTATAGTCAGACTTTTAGGTCTTATATTGGTTGTTTAGCGAGAGATTTATGTCGCGGGGGAGTTAGTATTTTGTATCGGAATTTGAATTTGCGCAGGCGCAATGCGGAGTAGTGCTGCCGCGAGGTGTTTACGACTAACTATCTGGGATTTAGAGAATCACTTGTTCAGTGCTACGCTACGAGTATATTATTTGTTGTAAGATATTGCGTTATTTTAACAAATTACTTTTTAGGGTGTGATACTGTAGGTACTACCTATATAATATTGAATTAAGTATATAATATTGCATACAAAATAGTGCTTATTTTCTTCAGTAAAATAAATAAATATATTTAATAAATCGAATGTTCTACTGTCACCTAAAGAATAAGCATATGCAAAAGATCCTAAAAAATGAAACAGGTAATTTGAAAAGGGTTGAGACTGTTTGTATACCACAGCATACATGGCCACAGTTAAGTAGTTGATATTGTTCTCATATTTAAAAATGAAACAGGTAATTTGAAAAGGGTTGAGACTGTTTGTATACCACAGCATACATGGCCACAGTTAAGTAGTTGATATTGTTCTCATATTTAAAAATGAAACAGGTAATTTGAAAAGGGTTGAGTGAGACTGTTTGTATACCACAGCATACATGGCCACAGTTAAGTAGTTGATATTGTTCTCATATTTAAAAATGAAACAGGTAATTTGAAAAGGGTTGAGACAGTTTGTATACCACAGCATACATGGCCACAGTTAAGTAGTTGATATTGTTCTCATATTTAAAAGTGAGTGCCGTGCAGTGCAGGAGTACGGAGGCCCCGGGCCAGCACTAGCGGTGCGATACGCATCGGCTTGTTAGCACTATCTGATGCGCGATGCTGTAATTGGCACGGACCCCCGCGCACGCGCATCCATACGATATCAATATTTCTTTACTGTTTAATGAGACGCCCTCGGACAAAACATGATATTTCACGAATAAACGCTGATATAATGACCCCTGATACAGCGCAAATAGAACAGCAAACATTCATTGTTATAAATAAACTAGCCTAAGGGAAATTCGTACCTGGACAGGGTAGCCTTCCAACCAATGTAGATAATTAGGCTGATAGGTTTATAGGTCCTAATTCTAGTATGTTCCACTTATGCTATCTCAAAAATTACTTATCGTTGTTGCTTGAAGGTTAACTGTCCGAAGGTCAGGCTACAAAGTCGTGTGATGGACCGATGTCAGCTGGCATGCCCCTTTCGCGACGGACAGATTAGTGAGTGATTAAGCCTGCGCCTGCGCCGGCACGAATGAGCCGCAGACGCACGTCGTTATTAGCATACAATGCGGGCAGGACTGGACGGTGGCCGGCCACGAGATACCCCCTCAGATATGGCTGCATCTGATGGCTAGTAAAGATACTAGCGTTTGGTAAAAATGTTAAAACCCAGAAGGCTAAGTGCCAAGGAGCTTACGTTAATTCATCTAGCATGGTTCTTATTTAATCGATAATTTTATCATTTTGATTTTACTGGCTAGACTGACTGTAACTGGTATATCTTTATATCTATTATTTTGATATCCGTTGGCTTTGGGTAGGAATTGTATGATTTTTTATTGGTTTTACAATGACAATAACTTTAAATTAATGAATGAAATAGTCTATTTTGGTATTCATTGAGAATCGGCGAGAAGCTCCATGATCAAAGCGGCGGCGCGGCGCGCGGGTCAGCGGTGACTAGCGGAATAGTACACACTAAACAGTAGCACAATGAACTGTTGAATTCTGTTAGGTATCTTATCTTATTTGTATTTAAGTGTTATGAACTATCATAAGTGTAAGTGTAAGTATGTATTTAATATATATAAATATATATAAAATACATATAAATATAAAGCCATCAATCATCTGCTCACCATAATACATGCTATGTCTAAGCATAGCTACGTCCTTGTGTTCTGTACATAGCTACGTCCTTGTGTTCTGTACATAGCTACGTCCTTGTGTTCTGTACATAGCTACGGCCTTGTGTTCTGTACATTGTTTAACAATATTGATTACTTTCTCAAAATTAAATCTCAAATTTTTATTAAAATACTAAGGTATGACGAGACCCTATACACAGATATTTCCATATTTGAAATAGGGTCCCCCTATTTATTTATGGAAATATCCATTCCCATCCATATCCAACACCCATGAAATGTATCATTTATTCAGTATAGAGTAATACATATAATGTATTTGTATTGTCACAGTTTCAGCCTGGAAAGGTCCAAAAGGAAAAATAAGAGTTCTAGGCCACTAACTTGATGGACCGACGAAATAAAGAGAGTCCTGAGGGAAACAGACTGGTCTGAAACGGCAATAGATCGCGACAGATGGAAGGAACTGGATGAGGCCTTTACCCGAGAGGGGTCCTAACTGAATATCTACAAGAAAACACTCAATTAAACACAAATACAATTTATTCTAAATTATTATAAGTACTTTTTATGTATATTCACCGATTACTCGAAAAGGGATGCACCGATTTGAAAAATTCTTTTTTTTGTTTGAAAATCGGTCGAGCTGAAAGATCAACGAAAATCTAAAAATTGTATACATCGATGATGTTTTAATGTACTTCGATACCTCGCTGTCTCATTGGAGCGGTGCGTTTATTTGGCCTACCCATATTATATATATACAAAATACATCTACTTTCCACTAAAAATGTATTATAGGCTCAAATTTCAATCAATGAAGTCGGTTTCTTTTTAGTTTTTAAAACGTTATTATTATTTTATTTTAATTTCGTATGTGTAAACCCCACGTTGGGCACCAATCTAAAATATAGCCATAACTTTCTGTTTGTAAGATCTTCTTTACAAGATATCCTGTTATCAAATCATGTACATTACTGAGTGCTACACGTTATATTCATATCTAAATAGGGTTTCAATGTAGTTGTTTTACTTATAGCTGGTGCGCTGTGCAGTGGCCAGCACACTTCAAGTGCGGCGGTGTCGTGTCGTGTCTTCATTCAGTAATTAGCGCTCGTTAACGGTTTACGCATGTCATTGTTATGGAGCTGGCTTCTGACGGGATTACTGCGTCAGCCAATCAGACGACGATTTTCAGACCTTGAATTTTCATGAAGATTGATCAATAATAGCAATGCAAACCTTATCGTACTGAAACAATGACACATTCATATAAAATAATAAATTAGTCACGTGCATATGACAATGCCCAGTAAAAGCTGCCGAAGTCAGTAAAGATAAAAAATATTTGAATTCAGGTCCACCAATTGAACGCTACCTAATTAGTAAATTAAAATAATTTTATTCATGAGGTTAACAAATCAAGCTGTAACTTATAGTCTAGTAAAATCTCACAAGCTGTGTTCATTTTCCATTTAGTTACAGCATATACATTATATGCTAGGATGTTTAAAACATTTTAGGTTTAGCAGCGGTTTAGCTTCATATTTATCAAACAAATACGAGTACATGTACTTACCGAAAAATATAACATCTTTCAAAGAGCTGTCTAACGATATGCTACACGATGGAATAAAAAAATAACTGCACTATATATGTAGATAGTGCCCAAAAAACAAATTTTCAAGGTTTTTATTATTATAGCATTTTGCCACTAATATATATTAAAGTGCAAAATTTGATCACAGTAGGAGTAATAATAATAGTCTTAGAGCTCTCATTAGGTAGGGGTGAACAGATAAACAGAAAGGCAGACTGACAGGCAGAAAGGCGGACTGTCAGACAGACACCCACACAAACAGACAGATGGACGAAACTATAAGGGTTCTTTGTTGGAATTCGGAACGCTAAAAATAATACTCTTAGGTACATAAGGTAAACAATCCTTTGAGTAAGAAGATAGAAGAAAGGCTAGCATAATAATACAAAAAATGACATAAGTCTGAACACAACCAGACATCTCATAATTTGGGTTTGTCCTGAAAGGACTCAATCAAATAAAATCAAAATAAACTTTATTCAATACAATCACAAGGATCACTTTGAAACGTCTTACATACTATTAGGTGAATTTAGGTGCCAATTCATCCTAACCCAAGCTCGAGAAGAACTGGCAAGATACTCGTCGTGGTCCTAGCGCTCGCTTGCATGATTCATCTGATAACTACCTTAACTACGAAAAACAAGAGAGTTTATACATTTCAAATGTCGGTTAACTGTCTAATTGTCATAATTTATAATAATGTATATAAAGTTTTTTAAACTTACGCGATCAGAACACATTATTATAAATATTTACGGGTATTTATCGCGTTTATTTAGCTATTTTTCCCCATAAAAAAAAAAAAAATGTAAATAAACGCGATAAATAGGTAAATAAACGCGATAAATACCCGTAAACATTTATAAAAATAATGTATGTAATAATTATAATACGCTTTCTTCAAAAGACTACCCTCTATGTATGCTTTTAATTTCTGAAAAGGTAGTTTAGTTGCATTTCCAGGAAGCTTATTATAGAAGCGCACTGTGTTCCTCATAAAGGACTTATTTACTTTTTCTAGTCGAAACCTAGGTATTATAATTTGTTTCTATTCCTAGTATTGATTCTATGAAGGTCACTATTTTGTTGAAACCCATCTCTATTTTTATGAGTGTATAACAAATTTTCATATATATATTATATTGTGAGAATATTAATTTACTCGTATTTGAATTTTTCTCTCAAAGACTCTTGTGGTTTCATTTTATAAATGGCACGTATTGCCTTTTTTTTATTACAAATATTTTTTCAATATCAGCTGCTTTCCCCTGAGGATGATGCAATATGACATAACATTACGGAAGTAACTGAAATAAACTAGTCTAGCTGTAGCTTCATCAGTAAGCCACCGTATCGCACGAAACTACATATGCAGCGGAACTAAGCCTACCAGCAGGTGTTTCAATTTGTTTACCCCACTGTAGTTTTGCATCAATATTAAGACCTAGGATGATCGTGGAATCTGCAAGATTCATTGCCTCTCCATTAATTCAAATGCTGCTATTTGGCAAAGTGAATTTGATACATTTAGCTATTCACATAAGTCGGCCTGTGTCTGCCTCATACCTACGCTACGCTGTTCCTAAATATTTGAACGTATCCAAATCGTTTCACACGTGTGAGTCACGTGCGCGACAATCGCGAGGCCATCGCGCGCGCTGCACGCTGTGACATGATAACGCTTTTAAATATTTTGTTTCGTGGTAGCTAATCATGCAGAAAATAATACTCGAAAAGAATGGATCTTCAGAAATATCTGATTAGAAAGTGATGATATTCTGGCTTCTGTTCTGGCTCGACTCCAGTTTCATTAGATATTCTGGCTTCTGTTCTGGCTCGACTCCAGTTTCATTAGATACTCTGGCTTCTGTTCTGGCTAGACTCCAGTTTCATTAGAATATGCCGTTACGATTTAAGCTGCGTTCGGCTGACTGTGGGAATTTTGCAAAATATAAACTACTGCGCTCCATAATTATGCCAATTTCCTACCGCTAAGTGTGAGTAATTAACGAGGAATAACTTTCTTAGCGCAAACATGGCTTGATAAAGCAGTGAGATGTTCCCACGAGATGTCGCGTGAGAATGAATATGCATACGCGACACGTCGCGGCACTTGACACACTGCCGCCGGCGATATCGGACAATCGCTGAACCACTGAGAAAGTAGCTTAACAACTAAATCTCACAGGCGACCGATCATCTAGTGAAGCAAAATCAACAAGCATTTTTCTTACTTTATCTCTTACTTCTTTCACGTTTCGGTTTTCTCTCTCAAGCCACAAAAAGATAAGATTTACACTATCTTTCTTGTTGATCGGTCAACATTTAAAAAATAAAGGCACAGCAGCATTGAACAGTGAACAGATGCGGAGGCGGAGAGGTCGCCGGGGGCGCTCGGCCAGGCTGCTCTCGCCACAAACAATATGCACAGATTATCAGCACTCGCCAATTTATGTGCTGCTACCGAATGCCTACAGGCTCTACGTAGTACATACTATATTTTTATATCCACATCAACGGCTGCGGATTGAAATGATACAGTGGAATTTGAAAATATTTACTTACAAACAAACAATACTTGTGCAGTGCATTGTTACGTTGCTAACAAACAGAACTCCAAACGGGTTTTTCAGTTTCTAAAACGATAGGATACAAACAGCCTGATAGTTCGTTTGGCCTAATGAAGTCAATAAAAGTTCCACCTATAACCGCACCGCACGAGTTCAACACCTCTAAAGTAATAAACATAAATAAAGTAAAATACCTATTAGCTGTAGATTAGCCGTTGCGTTTTTGGTATGGCAAGTTATGTCGCAGTCTGGATCGGGCCATTACCGGCGATTTCACGCCATCTGTCGCCTCCTGGTGGCGCATGCGCATGCTGCAGCCACCAGCTGCCAGGTGTCGCAGAAACGACGTGATAACTTGTCTTTGCAAAGTGAGCAAAGTAGGTAGGTACTAGATAGCAAGGCATCTTAGCAACGAGGTAATTACTTAGGCCACAATCTTAAACTCTTTATGTCATATATTATCTACTCAGAAGAACGAACATTTTGAGGTATTGTTGATGGACTTTAAACCTTCCAGACGTGACGTGCAGACAGCCTCACCAGTATGGTCGATGCGTTGCCTGTAACGCCTGTACTGGTGTACAAACCATTATATCGTGTGATCACTTCACCTTTACAAGTTTTACAACAGAATATCAGTCGTCCAATTTACAATAACTAACATCTTATAAATAATTGAACCTTAAAACAGAATGAAGCTTCCGTAAATGAATTCACCGACAGCTATCCAAAAGTGTTCCCCTTGGTGTCGGAATTAAAAAAGCGTTGTCAATTGCGCAGGCGCCGACTCTGGACTCTTAAATACAGGTTGATTCTGAATTAAATACATTTACCTTCTCGTTTATGTTCGGAAGTACTTATTTTAGTACCAGTTTAAAGTTTGTGATTGTGATATTGACATAGTGGCAAGCAACGAAGATAACTCCTAAACCGGTACCTAAAGTAATTAACTAAAATGTACCTAAAAAAAAGAAAAAAACTCTGTACGTGATGCTTACAAGCATTAATGTTTCAAAATAAACGCGGTCCTTAACAATGAGAATACTAATACGGAACTTAAACTTGGCCATTCTTATTCATCCTTTCGATTCAAAACCACCCTGTACATTCGAAAATCGTAATTGAGACGGCTTTATTAGCCTGTCTTAGTTGACAGCCGCTAGCTTTTGCACAAGCAATTATTTAACAAAATGTTCAAGGCAATTATTTTATTGGCAAAATGGTAAATTGCGAGTTTGCGGATGTGACGCCTCGTCCTGGTGACACTGCGCTTAACTGAACAACGACGCTGTTAAATACCATTATGTGGTCACATGTAGTGCTAGATAGGTTGACGCGGTACATGTTTTAAACAAGAAGCACTCTAAGTAAGTTTGTATCACAAGCCAAATCTTTCTAGGTCTAAATGTTTATAAGAAACCCTACTTTGGGGCAACTTAAAAAAATGCGAAAAAAATCGCAGGTAGCTCTGTAAGGGTGCGGCCATATCATTTGACGTATCAATAAGCCAGTAGGAAGAAGTGTTAGTGGAATATGGGTGAAAAAGCCTTGGCAGGGTTATTACGAAAATGTAGAAGTAGCGACAGCAATATCTGCGAAAAAAGTTGCAAGTCGCCAGAAATACTTTAATGACAGAAGATAACCGTTGCCTTTTACTCGGCTGTCGACCCATAGGATACACCCATAGGTGAAAACACGAAGATCGTGAAAAAATTCAAAAAGAGATTAATTTGAGCCTGCACAATATTTTAGAATATGATATTTGATTGTTTGACTTTCAACTGTTTTTATATTCAGCTTTCTAATTTTCAATGGCCAATGCCAAGTTTGACCTGGGTCAAACGCCGCAATAATGCCTTAAAGCGAAGCTTACTCATAGAAAATGTATGGTAACTATTTGATTATTACTTCATGGCGTAATTCACTATAGCTTCTGCAGATCCAGTCAAGCAATAAAGGAAGACATCTAATGTGCTTAACAGCGCACAATGACGGCGAAGCTCTCTGAGAAACTGCCCCAACTCGTGAAATGATCTTCACCGTTATTGCTTCACGATAACGCAAGACCTCAAACTGCACGAGAAATACACTCATGAACTTATTTATCGATCGATCGAAATAATGGCCTATATTCAGGCCTTTACCTAAATGTTTAATTTAATAACTACGTTTTAAAAACTAAAAAGAAAACCGACTTCATTGAATGAAATTTGTGCGTATAATATTTTTTTAGTGGAAAGTAGATGTATTTTTTATACGAGTATATGTATAATATGGGTAGGCCAAATAAACGCACCGCTCTAATGAGACAGCGAGGTATCGAAGTACACGAAAACATCATCGATGTATACAATTTTTAGATTTTCGTTGATTTTTCAGCTCGACCGATTTTGATAAAATGTAAATGGGACACCCTGTGAAAAATACCCTTTCAAACAAAAAAAGAGTTTTCCAAATCGGTTTAGGCGTTTTCGAGTAATCGGTGAACATAGATAAAAAAAAAATAAAGACTCCGACGAATTGAGAACCTCCTCCTTTTTGATGAAGCCGGTTAAAAACGGGTTTTACTCAGGTATTATTTTGTCGAATGGAGGTACCGATACTGTAATACGTAATAAATACATCGACAAAATAATACGTGAGTTAATTCACGTGTTTTTTCAAAATGTATAGTGTAACTCACGAAAGTTTTGAAAGTGAAAATGTAAATAAGTCCCCTAGGGGGAACACAGTGTGCTTCCATAATAATGCTGCCTGAAAATGCAACTAAACTACCTATTAAGAAATGTAAAACTGACATATAGGGTAGTCTTTTGAAGAAAGCGTATTATAAAATGAATGACGATATTATTGATAAGAATGCATAGCCTCATGTTGCTCTGCACACAAACAGTTAACTTACAGATTTAAACTGTGTTAGTTTTTCGTAGTTAAGCTAGTGGATCGCTAAAAAAAGCGCTAGGACCAGAACGAGTTTCTTGCCAGTTCTTCTCGGGCTTGGGTTAGGAGGAATTGAAACCTAGATTCCTACATGAAGATAGCAGCACTCATATAACTTTTAAAACTATCATGGTTTTGCATATAATTTTCACTCAAAACGGGATATTTACCATGATATATGAGTTTTTCTGCTTCTCAAAAAAACAATTTTTACTCCTTTAAAGAAGATCTCACACTACCTGCGCTCACCTAAAGATAAGATTCCTCTTCAAACACCAGGAGTGTACAAGATTGACTGCAGCTGTGGGAGCTCTTACATCGGCTAAACAAAACGTACCATAGCTTGTCGAGTGACAGAACACATCCGGGCGGTCAAAAATATGGACACACAAAAGTCGGCCATAGCTACACATCTACTAGAATCTGGCTCAAACCACTGGATCGAGTTACACAATCCATAGGTAATCTCAACTGAAAAACATTACATCCCAAGATTGGTACAAGAGGCAATAGAGATTACCAAACACAGGAATTTCAATCGAGAAGACGGTTTTCAATTGTCTGGAGCCTGGAACCCTGTGGTGAGGATGTGTGGAAATCGTAAAAGTGAGGTACCAGTTATGCGTCCAGATACCGTGAGTGTTGTGTGTCGTAATCGTGATCGAGTTGTTAGTGACAGTGAAACCAGTAGTAGGGGTAATGTTCGCAGTAAAAGACTGAGAAAGAGGGTAGACCGTTTTGTCTGCCAATAACATCCACCCGCAAAGACTTCAGTTTATCTCGTGATCATGGCGCATGCAACTGTGACGAAATATCGAGAAGCAGAAAAACTCATATATCATGGTAAATATCCCATTTTGAGTGAAAATTATAGCAGCACTCGTAAATAAAAGCTAGTGCATTTCGTTGTTCATCTGTTGATGGTTACTCGCCAAAGTTTCAGCCATTTTGGACGCGCAGTTGTTATGTAACAGTTGTTTGAGTGAGTTGATGTGAGTATTTTTTATGAAAATGGACAAAATCGAGTATCGAGCTGTCGTTAAATATTTGTTTTTGAAAGGCAATACGCCTACGCAAATCAAAGATGAGTTGGATTCTGTAAATGGGGACTCAGCACAGCACCATCATTTACCACAGTGAAATTTTGGGCAGCTGAATTTAAACGTGACCGTAAGAGCTTGGGAGACGATGACCGTTCGGGACGTCCAAAAACTGACACTTCCGACGAAAACATCGCTAAAGTTCCTAGATGGTGCCAAATGGTGCTAGACGACCGCCTAATTAAAGTGAGAGAGCAGAGGTTATGAACATATCAAAGCGCAGTGCTGCGCCCCTCATCAGTGCCAGTGTGGTACAGCGGGCAACCAGCCTTGGTCTCAACGGATTATCGTGGTCTATGGAGTTACTGTTTCGATTCATCTAGAGAATCTTCATCAGGGCGAGTTTGATCCGCGGTTGCTGCTCGTTGCCGCTCGAGTTCACGGTTCGTGCTGAGTACTTATAGTATGTACTACTTCGCGCACTCGTGCTCGGCCGACGCTTTCAATATTATTATATCAAGAGCAGAAGATCTTATGCCGTAGCGAAGCACGGTGTGGGCAAGCTAAGCAAATCAACTGTTAGGTACTAAATTTGGAATTGTTTTTAATTATATTTCTTATTGTTTATCCTCATAAACAACTCTAGCGGTATGACATGACATTAAAGATATTAATCGTGGAGTAGACGGATCTAATGCGCCATTTTTACAGAGGAGGGATCTTTACAGTGAGATTGGGGCAGGAAGGTGATTATTATCGCTCTGATCTGATCACGACTCCCGGGAGATCTTGTTTTTGAATTAGAACTTGATTCGAACTTTTCAGTTCGAAAGATTTTAACTCACTGAAAACCAATAAGCTTTTAAATTAAGAGCCTTACTGTTATTTTATTACAATATTCTGCAAAAACATAAAACTCAAACATTGCGTGACCGTTATTCGTAGTTGAACAAATCAAAGTTTAGTCACGGATTTACGGCAATTAATGTGTCTAATGTGTATGTGTATGTAACCAACTAAATAACGTGTATGTTTGCATGCAGCGCGACCAGATGTAACTATAACTACAGCTACCTACTGCTGGTTCTGAGTAAGCTCGCTCAGGTATAAGTACAATGTACTTACAATGTTAAAGTATCGGCTTCGGAGGAAATCGATCGGAAAACATTCGGCCGCTCATTTTGCAGTCCAGTCGCGTTTTTACGTTTAATCCGCGGACACTACCTCGGCTACATTCAACACGAGAAAAAATTATATGTAGAGTTTTGTGGCCAATATTGACAATGTTTGGTCGAGCTGCCTTCTTGCGCGAGAAGCAACCCTACTACGACAGCAATAAAGTGGCAGTTGTTTTGCGCGGGTAGGGTGTAAGGCTGGTTTTACACGGTGCTTATGATTCCCGTCACAGCGAGCACAGGTGCGCGGCCGGCCCGGCGAGCGGCATGGCTCGGCCTATTAACGAATCTAGATGTTAATGCACGATTAAAATGTTGATTTTAAATTACATTAATTCAACGAGTGCTATTAGTTTAGGAAAGGAGTTATGGGGTATTTAGCCGATTTTGTACAGTTATTATTATCTACTAGCTGTTGCCCACGACTTCGTCCGCATTTTTTTTTGAAGGAATTTTAGCTTAAATCTTTCCCCTGGATGCAATTTATCTACTTGCCAAACTACAAGTTTCAAACCAATCACAACCAACCATTTAAAAGTTTCCATACAAACATTCACTCCTCATTTTACTCCTTTATGAGGGTTATTTTGAAAAATTCTGAAACACGTGTCCATTTATTTTGCATTTTAAGTATCCAAACCAAGTTTCTAAGAAATCACACCACCCGTTAAAAAGTTCCCATACAAACTTTGACACCCCATTTTAACACTTTGTAAGAACTATTTTGTAAAATTCTTAAATACGTGTCCATTTATTAACCGACTTTATCAAAAAGGAGGAGGTTCTCAATTCGTCGGAATCTTTTTTTTTTTTTATGTTTGTTCACCGATTACTCGAAAACGGCTGAACCGATTTGGAAAATTCTTTTTTTGTTTGAAAGGGTACTAAAAATTGTATACATCGATGATGTTTTCATGCCTCGCTGTCTCATTGGAGCGTTGCGTTTATTTGGCCTACCCATATTATACATCTACTATCCACTAAAAATGTATTATAGGCTCAAATTTCATTCAATGAAGTCGGTTTCTTTTTAGTTTTTAAAACGTAATTATACTTATTTTGCATTTTAATTATTCAAATCAAGTTTCAGGTAAACCGCACCACGCGTTTAAAAGTTTCATACATTAGTTTTCACCCTTTTTCACCCTCTTAGGGTTTGAATTTCAAAAATTCCGTCTTAGTGGATGGGTTTGCTATGAAAGTAAGCTACCTTCCAAATTTTAGCTTTCTAGCTTCAGCGGTTTCGGCTCGGCGATGATGAATCAGTCAGTCAGTCAGGTTAAGCTCTTTTATAGGTATAGATATAGATAATTGGCAAAGATTACTGTGAGATGGCGTCAGATATATTATGTAACAGGAATCGAATTTCAGGATGGGATGAAAAGGAAAACATGAGAGCTATAAAAAGAAATAGTACTTTTATATGGCTTAAACCAATAAACAAAGCATTTTATAAGGCCATTCATTATTTAATTCTGTGGGTAATTTTATTGTTTATATACAAACGTTGTTTCTCAAATATCAATCCACCTCGCATATCAATAAAACACATAACTCTTCTCTTGTTAAAACTCGTAAACGTACTTATACAATTTTAAATGAATTTTTTGGTCATCTCTACCGAGAAGTTGTGACAAAGAACTGGCACATTGCTTTATGCGACAGGCCTGTGAATGGTTTTAAAATGAACGTACTCATCGCGTCATAGTGAGCGCTGAGTGCGCTGTGGCTCGCGCCGCCGCCGCCGCCGCCGTCACCGCCGCCGCCGTCACCGCCGCCGCGGTGTCGCGCGACCGACCGCTGCGATGCGAGGCGCGACCAGCGCACGCGGATGACATCCCTAATTCACAGTTTTACATTCTTTGAACCGCCTCTTGCCGGAATTCAGTTTGAATAGCTGTTATCGTTATACCGATCAATGGGAATTTAATTATAAGAAATCTTACCTAATAAGTTACGAGTATAATTTCATAAAACATTAAACAGATAGACAAATATTATCTTTTTAATGTTTTGTACTGGATTTTCGCAAAGTCACGCCTGAATCACTTGTTGATAATATCATTTAAAATTGGAGTTGAAAACTATTTGCTCCTTCACGCTCACTTTACATTACTTTACATATTTTTACAACATTACAACAAGGTTACCTACAATCTTGTTTTAAACATCCATTCAAAATCTAGTGCCTAAATATATAGTAATATTTCGTTCAAAGTGTCTAAGAAACAGGTCCTTTAATTCGTAAAAATGATTCCAAATCTCGGTAAAGCTGTTCAACAATCAATCCATCATGTGCATTACTGGCAATGAGCAGTCCACTCACGCGCAGCTACAATAGAGCAGAGTGCGTGCGCGCATCGCAAACAGCCCTTCGGGGAAGGAAACGACACCTGTGGGTGACGCACCACGTGGGAGCTACTGACACTTATCTGCCTAATTTGATTTTATTTATACATATATTATCATTATTAATGCCTCGTTCGAAACGACATTACCAACGGCTACAAACGGAGCAGTGGTTTCCGATGCAGCGTGAGTCGACGTCATACAAACTATGGAATTGTCATCAGTCATTAAACTATAATCATGAGGAAGGTCTTGAAGAATTTATCACATCGAATTAAGATCAAATACAAGCTTACTTCTCTTTCATCATTATCATATTGTTCTTACCGACTGTTTGGTTGGTCTGCCGAGGCTTCTCTTGTATCTCTGGACCACTACGGCTTCACTGTAAGGCTTGACTCCCACCTGCAGTTAATAAACAAACATCACCAAGTAAGGTGGGCTGCACTGTACTTCACAGCAGCGGTTCCTTGTTTATATCTAAATGTGCATGACTGTGATTATGACCAAGTTTTTACAATAATAATTTAAAAACGAGCTGCGTTGAGCAATTAGTTTGACATGTAAATGCGCGCTGTCAGACGGTGACGGTTACCGTCGCGTGCGCACTCAACGAGCGCAGTTTATAGCCCACATCATCGCCGTCATTCCGTCTGTTGCTGGCTTCAAAATAACTCGCTAAATTAGTTTTTATGTAAATCTAATTGGTTTAATAATCCCAAGTATAATACGATTCTATAACATTTTCAAAACCCTTGCTTGTGCTATTCGACATGACATTATCGTTTCAGAAGGAACACACGTATGGTCCTAGGCAGGTAACGGAGGTATCTCCGTTACGCATAGCTCAGCCAACCCGCTGCTTAGATTATTGGTAAAGTAGACTCGATTACAGAACAGAGCTTTCTGTCCCGTTCCTAAATAATGGGGTGTGCGCGGGCGCAGTACCGTTAGGTCGCGGCGGTGTGGGGTGACCTTTAGCGGGAGCACGCGAGCTGCGGCCTTGACCGCGCACGCCGCTGGCCGGACACCTCTTATACCACCTATAGGGCTATTGTTGTCATCGCACTCTTCTACGCACATTTGGTGAACTGCATTCTTAAATATACAGTTTTATAGCAGTTTATGTTACCTGTATTTTAACAAAAACTGTCTCATAAAGCTTATTATAAAATATCTGATTAAATGGTTGTCGGATGTATGATTTATATGACAAAAAACTTGGGATGAATGTGTTTCTACTCAATAAAATTGACAAAATTAGCAAGGATCACCCAAAAAAGTTTAAAGACCAGATGAGTTTCTTGCCGGATTCTTCTTGAACTGGGGCTAGGACGAATTTAAATTCACTTAGCATATAATAAGACGGTTCAAAATGCTCCTTGTGATCTTATTGAATAAAAAATATTTTGATTTGATTTACCTTAGGATATTATTATATTTTCTACGAACTTTGGAAGTCGACAGTGGAATATGTAGGTATATGGACAAGTGCCAAATCGGACGTGCCTCTGACACCCCAGGCTTTGAGTCAATAGAGTTTCGAGGGATGTCTAGAGTCTACTCTCTACAGCAAAGCCTGGGTGATATTTCGAAATATTGTATTCGATAGAGGTTTTTTCATTAACAATTATTATTTGAGTTACTAATTAATGTCAGATAGGTTATCGAAAACACAAAAAGACTCTGCATTAACTTTATTGCATGCGGTTTAATGTTCATGTAGTATCAAAGAGGTATTTACATGAGTAAATTGAGATAGCCATATATTCAGGAGTAAGAGGGTGGGTGTGGGAGGGGGAGTGCTCAGCATTCAGCGAGCGTCGGGCCTCGGCGCGGCGCTGCTGGAGAGCGCTTTATATGGGGATTCAAATACATATTGCGTTATTACTATTCATACATGGCTTTAGTAGATACGTAACTCAACGTGCGCTTAAACATCTAACTTGGCTACTTTATTGTTCTATTTATTTAACATGAAGGTGTAAATAATAATAGACCTTCAAAACCTATCTATCCTGTGACCTATCTCACTAAGTTGTCATATTTAAAGCCACCTATAGCACACCGGCAGATGGACAAGTATTGTTTTACGGAACCCCACAATCAAAAGCCAACTTCAAGTGACCAATGCTTTGGAAAATGTAACATTTTTAGCTACTTATCCATTCGAGATTAGGGTTTAAACTCCATAGGATCGTACATAAGGCAGTGAGCTCCCACTATCTACACCATCAGTGCTACGTTTTGGCTGAACCGTTTCCTTTTGGGAAAACGAGGAATTTGCACCCTTACTTGTGATGCATAGGTACCTTATATTTTATCATAACTTTATAAGCATGTATGTGGATGGGCACTCGCGCGGAGAGCGGAAGACGCGACCCGTTCTTATCGAGCCGCACACTCGCCCCCCCACCCCTACCCCAGCCCGCGAGCCTCCCCCGTCCCCCCCCCGGCCCCTTCACCCGCGCGAATTTACAATGTACGGCCCTCCTCACACCGCTGCTACCTCCCGCTCGCTACAACCTTACTTTCCATCTCTCAAACGACTGTCAACTGTAAATAGAGAGGTGTGCGGTTGGATTTCCTCTAGGGGGGAAAGTAAAATGGCTTTGTAGGTGTGCGTGAGATTTTCTCGCCTGGAAATTCTAATGCGCCGCGCGACTGCGATAAAAAATGAACGGCGGGAAACGTGCATACATTATGAAGCGAGACGGAGCGAGCGCCTCCGCCCCGCTGCCAGCGACGGCAGCGGCAGCGCCGGCTACCTACCTACGTACTTTACACCACTTTATATTTTGAATCCGTCTGAAAGGGTCGGCTATGTGAGATTTCTGTATAAATTATTCACATTATGTATCTATGCAGGCCTCGGAGTCGGAGTCCCTCCCTCTGGATATTTGACAAAACATCTTGCTGGTTCAACGGGTGTTATGCGATATGCTGGCACTTCCTTATCACTTTATGTCTGGGAATGTATCGTATTACTTAACTGACCGACCTAAAACCGATGTTACATACAACCAGTCGCCCAGAACACTTGAACTCCCGCATGAAACTAAAACCAAAAGTCATCAAGTAAAGGTACCTACATAAGTATAAGTTATCAAGTTGAGATACAAATGTATCTTAACAAAGAAAAGACAGCCCCATGTCTTCAAGTAACGATTGTAGCCACTGTATAATCAAGATCAAAGTAATAAAAGATTTCGTTATCGAATTCCTTTTGAGCAAACTTCACAATAATACGAGTACATTAGTAAAGGCATTGATGGTCCCGCGCCTGAGACGTCTGACCCCGAAGGTACCCGCGCCCCTGACTCGCATTCCTACAACAAGCAGTCATCGATAGTGCGCGTGCGCACAGGTGGCGCCGACACTGGCACGGCTCGACAACCCTCTCTCGGCGCAGGTGTTAGGCATTAGACGCAAAAACGCACATAAAAAGGCCAAGGCCGCGCGTGCGCAACAAAAAATTACAACCCTTTGTCGCGTATATCGCGCGTTTTTCAAGCGGTTATTATGGCGCTATCTAACGCAAACCTCCACCTAATTACTAATTACACGTTAGATTCTCACGCTTCTGTTCATTTTCCAACACGTTATTATCATAAATGGTTTTTTTATCTATTAATTTGTTTTTCATGAGGGCTAAGCAAGCCATCGACGTAATGTACCTATCTACCTTTAGAATTCTATAATATTATAAGAAACTCGTATTTAATAATAAGGAATACATAATCTATAGTTTTCCATTAAATTTTAAGTTAGAGTTCCAGAGAGAGTTGTTACGAAACGTGTGGGTTACTTTCTTACTTTTTAACACTTGTTATGAGTTGGAACTTACTCTCTCTACTCTACATATTGGAGTTGGCCTAATTAAATGTAGAAGTATGTGTCGGCAGAAGGCTTCAACCGGAGGACGTGCTCTACGTGCTCTTTCAGTGCCTATTTGAACGCCATCCTGAGAAATAAACAATAAATAAAACAAGTGCGCATCGGACCTCGCACAGCTTCCGAAGTCGGTATAGGTACATAAAAAATACTAGTGTCAGGTCCGAAGCCCATTCAACAGTATTTAGTTAACTAAATCATTTAGTATGATGCTTTCAATATTTATATACTTAAAGTTTTTAAAATTAGCAAATCAAGTTGTTACTCAAATTCTTGTAAAGTCTTACTAACTGGGTTCATTTCCTTTTTTTACCTACGAAAAACAGAGGAGGTGAAAAAACTTGTAAAATGTTTTATTCATCATTATATGCCATTATTTTGAAAACATTATAGTTATTCCAAAACAATTGTTCCCCGATCCTCACCGGGTAGGAGGACTTGACTCTTTTCAAAATTATAACTTTATAGCTCAATATATACCTATATTAACAAATGTTTCCCCGGAACCCCGCAAAAGTGAATGCATCTTTACCAGCTCTATACGTTGGCGGTATTTAGATGGGTGATTGAGACGTTCTGTGTTCTGTTGGTGTACTTATAGAAGTTCTCCCGCGATGTTTTCCTCCGGCATTTGAGAGCATTAGTAAGTCGCTCCACTGCTGCAAAAGTAATGTGTTGTCGTCATCATGGTGATGTGATGTTGTTACAGAGACGGCGCGACCCGACGTCGTGGCTGGTGTACCCCGCGTCGCGGCTGCAGAGCCTGCTGAGCAGCGCCTGCTCCTCCCGCCCTCACCCCCGCACCCACCCTCACATCCACCATCGCTATGAGCAGACCAGGCCTTCCGTCATCACCGGTGAGTTCACCTGTTACTGCTTCCTGCTCTGTCCCAAGGTATGGCTCATATAGAAAATAAAACATTATAAAAAACGCCTGTGACATACAATTAAATAATCAAAACCTATAATAGTATATATTTAATGTATTTATTTAAATTATATATAAGTATTTTATCAGTGATCTGGTTCCCATACTACAAACTATGCTTAATTTGGGGTTAGAAAGTGTTATGTAGGTTGTCCGCCAATATATATTTAATAACTCTAATGGCGATATAAGCTTTTTGTCATTGATGAGTTCTATGAACGACAAGTTCCTATACAGCTATGTGTCGCCTGGGATCACCAATCACCAATACGATGCTGTGATTGCGATACATGAGCTATTTGTCCTTAAAGAGTTCTGTAGGGTACCTTCAAAGTTCATTGTCATTACGCAAATAGGTATTCCTTTAAGTTCTACTATATATTGGTCAAATATCACTCACACATTCATCAAGAAATCTCAGAAGCCTTTAAGGCCGTAGGTGCTTGCTAAGAAAGGTTTTCAAAAAAATCACTGGGATCATGATCAAACTGCGAAAACCGCGATTATGCTTGGTAATTTTTCCGAAACATTCATTCGTTCAATTATTATCATGTTACTTTTTATCTACCACGCAGGCACAGCGCGGGAAACAGCTAGTATTGTATAAAATAATTTAACAATTGTCGGAGGTATCAGGTAACATTACACAGAACCTCCGACTTTTTTTTGGGAGCTTGTTAAAATTATACTCTTAAGTCATACGAGTTGCCTTCCTCCTCTTTTGGGTTCATAAAAATAAAGTTACAACAAATTAATTGTTGGGGAAAAAACATTTATGTTTTAGTTTATAAGTTTTCCCTTAAATGGTCCGTAATGTTAACGCGTTCATTATGATAATAGTCACTTAAGATTCTGTATGCGTTTCAAATAAATAAAATAATGAATAAGTCTATAATGTGGCGCAAGGTAGGTAAAAAACGGAATCATATTTCTAAACGCATTCATTCAAGTTACGCAAAAATTGCCAGCCATTAGGTGCCGGGTACTGAATAAATTAGTGTTGTACTATATTTATGGATGCGATATATCGATACTCGCAGTGTCAGTGGGTCGGACGCGATAACTATCGATAAGAGCAGAGTTTCGCCGCGCGCCGCTGGAACTCTTCCAAGCGCTGAACGTTTATTCCATAGCTAATTAATAACGGATGGCGTGTTTCATCTAACTAATAGCAGTTTCAGAATAACACTCAACAACTATTTAATAGTTAAATAAGTAAATACATAATTACAAAATCGCAATTATGGACGATCTAATCCTGTATTACTCGTTACTGCAAAACGAGTTTAAGAAACGGTATTCGTAGGTAACCGTCATAAACGATGACGTGTGAGCTTCTCGTTATTGCCGCACGTGCTTTGTGAAATCAAACGGGTTAGTCTCATTTAGTCATTCATATACGCAAACGGTACCTGCATCAACTTGTCTAAAAATCATCCTGACACAAGCAGCAAGCAGCAAGTCAATAAAGTAATCGGTCGATGATGAAACTCCACTAAATATTTATCTGGCTAATTTCTTAGTTCGTAAATACATTAACTCGTCGTATAGGAAATCTGTGCAGGTTGTGGAATGATCTTTCTTTGAGGGTTTTCCGCTGGACTACAACATAAACCGCTTCAAGCTAAATGATTCCTGGATAACTTAAACAATTGTAACTATCAATCTATAAAACTATCGATCAACCGGTTCAAATAGTATTACACACTACATTTTATCTACTTACTAACATTAAACTTTATAATTTAACTGGTAAAAAAATGTATTTGTCAATGATCCTAAAGCGCTCAAACTGGTACCCTTTAAACCACCGGGAATATTTTCAGTAAGACCTATTGATTCTACGAGTAAGTTCAGTAAACAGAGAGACAAAGAGTTGTAAATGTCACACGTTCTTTGTGTCGCGATGTTGTGTTTAGGAAAGCAATTGTAAAGTAATCCATCAAGTCTGTGCGGCTGCATGAGCCTACGAGAGGGACCACTTGCACCACTACATACCGCACCCGCCACTGCCTGTTGCTTGAGCATTATACCTGGTATTGTTACTTGTCCTGTTGGTTTGAGGCTGGTGGCTTGTGGCTGGTGCCGGAGACGCACAAGACGAAGGAGTAATAATGTATTTTAATAGAACCATCTTTAACATCTATTAGGTACCTACTGGCTTTAACGTTTTAGTCCGCTTAAAGAGCCTTAATTTCTTTGGATATATGAAGAATGCTGTATCAATTTAAATTATCTTTAATTGATTATTGATTTCGTTTAGAATAAAGTAAAGCAAAGCGGTCGCTAGTGGGTATATATCAGTACCTGTACATGTACAGGTACTGACTGTACGGTGACATACATCTGTATATATTAGCGGGTGAATGGCGGCGATGTTCCTTGAATTATAAATAATTATTAAGTCAGACACAAAGTCGACTGCATCACTCGACTTCTTTCAATAAATGCACTTTTGATATTTGAATTATTAATGACGGGCTGTGTATCGGTATGACATCTTATTATAATCCATTTATAATGTTTCCACTTCTTTTATGTCTGGTTCGTCATTATAATATAAAAACATTTTTACTAACTCATATTTCAATAATATGAAAAAAAAATATAGGTAAATTAAAAATTGAATTCCACTCAGTAAGTAAATTGTAGATTATGTTTTTCAAATGTAAACACAGAGATTTAAATGAGAGCGCTCGACGAGGACAACAAAAGTACTAGTTTTCGCCTTATAGTGCGCAGTTTTTGTATCGCTAATTGAGCCGTGCGAGGCGAGGCGAGGCGAGGCGAGGGTGGATGAAGCCATTACTGCCCAACATGGCCCTCTGCTCGCTGCCCGCTGGCCGCCTTATGGATACTGCTGGACTTTGCTAGCTGGCTTCTGACAAATGTAGCCCACATCTGTTGAGAGTTGATCTGAGTCAGCACAGCGCTGGCACCCGGTGGTGCCTAGCTGAGCTCGCTCTCCCGGCCGCCGAGCGACAGTGGCGCGTGGCGCGTGGCGCGTGGCGCGTGGCGCGTGGCGCGGGGTTCAAGCGTTCAATAGTGTTTGCAAATGTTGTTGCAAATTTTAGCACTTAAATACTTGCACTACCTATATATATTTATTTTATTTTATTTTAAGAATTTGAAGAAACTTACAGCTAATAACAATACGGTAAATTACTTAACATGCAGTGTACTAATTACAAGTTTCTACAAGTTTCAAGTTTAAACTGATAAATCTATTGTGTTTTACTTTACATACATTAAAGATGTGTGGTGTACATTAAAGATATATGCATTATATTCTAGATTGCTCATAAATGAACGCTTTACCTACAAATGATATTCGTAATAAAGGCAATGTTTTAGTGATATAGTTACCTGTAGCGTCCGCAGTGTCCTGTAGTACACATCAGTTGGTCTGTGCCCCGTCCCGTCTCCTCGCAGAAGCTTTCGTCACTGTTTTATTGCACCGTCGGTTTTTACGGAATCGCAAGTTTTTGTAGAGGCGATCGTTATCGCCTTATTCTGATAACAAGCGCGCCCCGTGACGTCATCCGGGGCTCCGTCTGTGTCAGGCAGGCGCGAGCTCATCTTACTGCGCTCACTGATGCACTTTTATGGGTAACATGATTTAATAACAATTAAAAAATAAGTTATTTGCAAAGATAAAACGTAATTTTAAAATGTGGCACTGGTAGGTACACATCACAAATATAAATCTTGTAATTAATGATTCAATATCCAGTGGTGCGAGGCAGGTGCCCCTTCTATTTCATTAATCTACATCTGCGTGCGCGGTTATACGTTTGGCTCGTAAATCTGCATGCGTGGGGCACGTGCGGGGGCGAGAGGGTGAGGGGGGGACGGAGAACCAGGTGCGGGGGCGGCAGATGTCACTATGACCCATATCTCACCGGCATTAATACGAACACACGCGATTATGAACCCTCAGCATATGGACTTACGGGAGCGCTGCGTGTTGTTTGTTGACGGCTGAATTCGCGGGTCACCCGCACTCTACGGACAATAGATCTGTCGAATGCAGAGTGTTGTGCGTTAATGTGCCATTTCTATTGATATACTTAGATATATTGATAATATCATTTAATTGAGAATTACAACACAATAGACTTTAAACTTATATTTGGATGCATTTAAAACTATAAAAACACACAACTACTCGCACCAACTGCTAAAACTAAAAAACATGAATCCCTACTAGAGAAGTCATACAATAGAATTCGCGAACCTTCGAGCTGTGGACATGCTCGTCCTGACAGTGTACAGATTCATTCATCACGTTCGTAAATATTCATTATTAACATATTAAATACATCGTGAGGTTCGAGATGGGTGCCACAATATTGTCCACAGATTGGATCACAAGCTTTTTTTTTTCAATCACCTTTCAATAATCCCACTGGCTGGGCTACGTCTTCGTAGCATGCTACGCCATAGATATTGGAATACCTAGGTATATTATAATTTTCCAGACATAATTTGGTATGAGCACGCACGTCAATATTTCCCTGGAGTCGTGGTAGGTGACTGGTGTGGTGCGACTTGTGTCACATCACACACATCATCGACATCGAAGAACGCAGGTGCTGCTGCAGCAGAAGATCTCAGGAGACGGAAATATGCATCTGATGGGCAATGGTTATATATTTCTACCTTTTGGGTGAAAACTTTGGGTCTCTGAGGACCTAAAAGTGTGGCTATGTAAAGAGTTATCAAAGAAACTGGTGAACTAGGTGCTTCTGTCGGACAAAGGGTTGGTGTGGCTATATTCGAGGTAATATTGCCAGCTTTTTGAGTACTTTACCTGCGGTCAATGATCTGAACTCTGTTTTCTAATCATTAATAATTGTCTAAAATAATTAGGTTTTAAATACCTACTAAAAAGAAAACCGTCTACATTAAATGAAATTTCAGACATAAAAATACAATCGAAGTTGAAGTCGGTTAACACTAGGTAATTAATGGAAAGTCACAGAAAAGCAAAATATTTTCAAACAGGTTTATAATATATTAATAATGAAGTTAAAAAAAATACAATACAAAACAAAAAAATACAACATAATTGAGAACCTACTCCTTTTTTAAAGTTGGTAGAAAATATAGTTCATAGGTTTTAATAAAATAGGTTAGTTTATAAATTGATTCTGTCGATAAAACATTAACCCATTCAGATTTCAGATAATATTATAAGTAGATAGATAGATAGATAGATTAACACTTTATTGTACACAAAAAGAACACAGGAGAAATAATAGAAATAAAATTGTACAATGGGCGGCCTTATCGCTAAAAGCGATCTCTTCCAGGCAACCTTTGTATGGACAGGATAAACAAAAACAGAACGACGGCGGTGTACAAAAAGTTACTTAATAAACTAATACAAAACATAAAAATACAAAATATAGTTGTAATGATGCTAATCGATATACTTACACGATAAATTATTAACACATACAAACAACTTTCTATAAACAATAATAATAATCATAAGTAGTGATAAATGATATCAACCAGTTAGCAGATTCCAGATAGGGACAGATAATGATCATGAACTTTGTTTTTAAAGATATGGATAGATTTGGATGCGCGGATAGATGCAGGTAAGGAGTTCCATAAGCGTACGGCTTGAACAGTGAAGGATTCACCATACATAGCTGAACTATGGACAGGAGTAAAGAGCTGAAAAGTGTCAGAAGAGCGCAGAATACGATCGTTTGCCTGATGCAGGAAAACAAAACGTTCCTTTAGATAACAGGGAGAGGAAGACAGAAAAAGGATATTGTATAGAAAGGACAGGATATGAGCATTCCGGCGAAAACGAATAGGGAGCCACTTGAGCTTCATGCGAAATTCGGAAACATGGTCATACTTGCGCAAGCCAAATATGAACCGAATACAGAGATTTTGAAGGCGCTCAAGTTTATTTTGTAAAACTTCGGAGATATCAAGATAGCTTATTTAAGTATTAAGTATTAGATAAGTATTTTATGTTTAGTAGATTACGTGAAGAAGCTCTGTGTTCTTCTTTCTTTAGAGCCAATTTATTAAAGTTAAAGCCAAAAATGTTCACAAGGATCTAAAACGTTTTACATTCTGGATGAATTTAGATAACAAGCCCGAGGAGAATTGACGAGAAACTCATCGTGCTCCCTCCTTCCCTGGGCCTGGCTCTATTTTGTATGATCCTTCTTATGACAGTAGGTTTATACCTAAGTACCTATTGCAAATCAGCAGCATCAGGGCAGAGACACATGATGCCATGCATTCTTATCAACAATAAACCAGTCATTTATATTATAATAGCTACGCATTTTTCACAAGAATACCCTAAATGTGAGCCTTAAAATAGATAATAGTCCGAGAACTCACTGATAGTCTGCATGCTAGAATAAAACATAAGGTTAAGAAGTATGCTCATTTTTTTACTAACCTATACTTTCCCACTGTTGGGCAAAGGTCTCCCCCATATGGTATACATATATATTTTATGGTAATAATGAAATTAAAAGCATAATACTCAACTGGTTCAAAAACTTTGATTATGAGGCTTTAGAGAATATGCTCAAAGAATTTCGTTCTTAGGAATATAAGTAAAGAAGTTAAATTGTTTTTCTTAGGTTTGATAAAATTATAAGTTTGTATAACCACTAAACACCTATTTAAATATAAAATAATATTTCAGTATTATTTTGATAAGGATATAATAATACATTTAAAATCATAGGCCATTACACTATTCATATAACATAACATAACACGGGTAGCATTTCATTTCATTTTTTACATTTTTAGTTTTATAACTGATGGGAGAAGCCACTGGCTCCTGAAACACAGTTTTTACTAGTTCGGGAGCCCATGGATTCATTATAGGTAGATCTGTGACATTGTATTATGTCAACTAATTTATTTTTTGTTTGTTTGTTAAAAAATATAAAACCTAATTTTAAACTAGCCAAAAATTAACCGTGAATTTGAAAGAATATGATTTATGTAATGATAAGATTGAAGTTTACGCGGAGTGCGGAGTGCGGCTGCAGACTGACGGGTATAGATCGCACTCCACGTTAATTTGCGAGGGTTTGTTAGAGGTTCAAGTTCAGACGAATCGTCCCAGCGTGTCATTGACCTCTCGCCACGAAACCTCTGACGTAACACCTCGCTCAGCTCCCGTAGGTGATTCCAGATGAGATTATATCGCCCGAACTACTTACTCAACTATACATATTTTGCATCAGGAATGTCGGGGCACGTCTCTCTCATTGAAATGTTAAATTTTGGAATCGCTCCGATCCTCGGTCGAGGGACAAAAAGGGAATTCCGCTCGAGGTGGAACGGAGAGCGGGGTTGAGGCTCGAGGTGGGCCGCGTCGTGTCGTATGTAAATCGTCTTCGGGGAAAATCCATAACGGCACGCGGAAAACCCTTTTAATATACGGCACGTAAATAAGAGCTGCGGCGGGCGCGCGGGGGCGAGGCGCGCCTCTGCGATTGGTCGGCGGGAAGGCCCCGCCCCCGCCCGCGTTTAAAAAAGTGGTTCGCAAAAAGCGGGTGTCGGCACCGGCAGTGTCTCACGGACGCGCTCGCGACGCGGACGCACGGACGCACTCGCCGCGAGCCGCGACCCGCTCTCCGGGCCTCGGGCGCCATGCCCGCGCTCGCCACCTCCGCGCGCCGCGACCAGCCGCTCGACTGCTCCATGCGCCTGCGCGCTCTGCCCGCTCCCGCCTGGCCCCAGCCTAGACCCCGACCGAGGACTAGCCACGGTCAGTACTGCACCACCACACCACTACACCACCAGCGTCAGCGCCAGTGATACTCAGTGCCAGTGCGCGGACCCCTCGGCTCCGCTCCGCGATCTCTATTTGTTTATTGAATACTTTATTTATTGTCCGGTTCGCGAAGGCCGGCAGCGGCAGGCGCGCTTACAGATTGTAGTTTGATGGATGTTTTAGTGATGAAATACTTTTGTAATCGATCTGGTTGGGGTGAGTCTCAATATTTATGTTTGGATGCTGCTTCGACCGCTTCGTGTACCTACTATCTCGTAGCCCCCACCTCTACTAATACTTTACTACTAAGATTTTTTTTTCTAAACTTTTATAAAATTGAAACTATTTCTAGAAACAAGTAGACTGTCCACAAACCTATTTATCCCAATATCAAAATACAGTTAACGATGTCGGTAACTTACCACGTTTAAAACATCGGATATTTTTAAGTAATTAAAAAATAGCGTAGGTACACTTTAGAACACCTAGGTATTAACTACGTCAACTGAATAGGCCAAAGTCAGTATTAATACAATTATAATACTGACGAATACTAGGTAGATACTTTTGTAGTGGTAGTACCAATTACAATAATATTTACAGAAGAAGGTAACACAATCATATCCTACTAATTAAAATGCGAAACTTCGTTTGGACTTTTATTTCTTTTACCGGCTGAACGAATTTGGATGAAACTTGGAATATACCTATGTATGAAGTCTGACCTATTATAACTTAGAAGCTAGTACTAATAGGTACCTATATCGTTTATTTAACAAAAATCGGCGACATAAAAAAGTATTAGAACATTTATTCAACTATGAACAAATTATTTAAATAGGTAATGAATTCATTTATTTACAGAAGTTCGTTACAGATTTTAATACAAGAATTTAAAGTAGGTATCTGCACGTGAAAGAGTTAAGCTGTCTGCAGCTAAGGAACAAACTAAACTCAAACAATCTTTCAACAGAAGTTGTTCACATTGACTGGACAAAATAAGTCCATTCTTTAGAATAGGATAAAACATATACATTAAGTATTTTAAAATGTGAAACGTGAATGTGAACTCACACCGCACCAGGGGCTTAGAGCTTCATCACACTGGCTCTTTCTACATTACAAAGTGAACTATTTAAATCAATTACAATTATTTTGTTAGGTATTATATTTTTATTTATAATAATAATACCTCTTTAAAATAGCTCTCAAGTAATACCTATAATAGGCCTGTAATTACGACTGAATGAACAGATATCGCAAAATCTTTATCTAATCCAAATACAGGTATACCTACCTACTTATACCTACCTATAGGATTGTGTGCATGATGCAATAACATGATTAAATTAATGATGTAATAAAACATTTCATTAAATATTAATGTAATCCTACTAAAATTATATAAGTATGTAAAAGTTTGTTTGCATGTCTACAAGTTTGTTTGTCTTGGTAGGTATAGTTATACCTATAAGTACCAAGTTTGCTACTTACAGATGTAGTCTGAGACCTGACTCTCAGTCTACTACAATCATATAAAGTCTACTTTGTACGTAAGTACTTTGGGTACCTACGAAGCCGCGGGCTGTTGATAGTGTCTCATAAAAGTATTCACACATCTCTAACTTTTACGACAAGTAGACCTACGGATATATTAAAAATAAATACAAAAATAACACATTTCTCGCTCGTTATCGAACAGGTGATGCGAAATATATCCATTACCATACTTCCATACTAATATTATAAATTCGAAATCATTTCTGTCTGTCTGTCTGTCTGTATGTTGCCTCAGCTTAACGGCTGAATGGATCTTGTATCTTGGAGAGATACCTATCTAGATGGTATAGCCTTTTTATATAAACAATAAATGCGTTGTCAATCTCTTGTATTTTTAACCAACAGTTTGTAATTATTGTTAAATAGGTACTAAACATTTATAGGTATTATGAAAACCTATTTCGTTTACTAGTTAAGTTTATTGATTTATTTAATAAAATGTTTGTGCGAATCGAGGCGAGAAGGCACTGAGACATAACACCTCCGTCGAGGCGAGAAGGCACTGAGACATAACACCTCCGTCGAGGACACTCTCGGCCATTCGCTTCATTCACATTACGATACTATTTTATAATTATCTCAAAATGCTCATTATACTGTTATAGGTATAAACAGTTTTTGGTTAAATTAGAATACTACCTGCATAGGTAGTATGTTAAACTTTAAAACTGTTTTTGTATCAAAGTGATATTTCTGAACTTGGCACATATTTTGTTAATTTAACCAAAAACAGTTGTGTATCGAAGTGATATATGTGAACAATAATATGTGAACTTGGCACGTATTTTTCTTAATAAATTATCTAAATTATATTAATTTGGTCAATTCATTAAACACTTTTTGTTAAAGCATGATAATGTTTTGTTATAGCAATAAAGGATAAATGAGTGTTCTGTAACTTGGACCTATCATTTATATTGTAATATATTTACACAAGTTACTGACAATGTAACTTTAGTAATATCTCTGCGGATAACTTTAGTAATATATTTCATTATTTCACTAAAAGCATTGTTAATACAAAGCAGATGTAAATACCGCTTACAAAGTACAAAATAAATTGGAGTTGTTGAGTGTAATAACTGTAATTGGACCATAATCCTTTATCAGGAGTTATGTGGGGTCAGGTGTAATGTCGGCGGGTCGCATTGTGATTTAGCGCGGGTCGCAGGAAGCGGGCCGCGCTGCGAGGAAGGGTTGCGTCCCTGGGGCCCTCCGCAAATAATATTAACTCTCTTTATACGCGCCTTTTGTCACCTCGCCGCCTCTCCGCGCCCGGACAGCCATCTGCAAAATGACTCCTTTCAAACTCCTCAATGCACTTCACCTTTTATTGAAGATTCAAAGCTTTGTCCAGACTCAGTCGCTTCCACGTTCAGGCCGCCTACCCTACCCGCAGCCACACTCGAGCTACCGAACCTACCTACCCGTGTCCGTATGCGGTAATTGAAGATGTTCCAAGCCACCGTATCATTACCTAAATCATTCCAAGAGAATAAAGAGAGAAACGTAATGGCGGTCGTAGCGTCGAAAGCGATAAATCGACACCGATCATTGCGATGTCTTCATTAAAACAATAGCTTTATAATGCGGCGTCAGAGCTCTTGTCAAATTATATAGAAATTACAATAGAACTGTCATAGATTTATTGTGCGCTTGATTATATTCTAGAGGTGTAATAATGTCATCTAAGTGAATTAGCGGGTGATGGAGTCATGCGTCGTTTGGTAGCGTAATGGTGGCTTGGAGGTGTAACGGGTGTGCGGTGTGTCTGACCGCGGGAAGAGTTCGCAGGATGGCGGTGACCCGCGAGTCCAGTTGAGCTCGACACCTGCAGCTGCTGCCAAATAACACGACAACGTAATTCTAGCATCGCCGCATTATTTGACTAACCGATAACATTGATTAAATTGGGAATTTTAAATGATGACTAATGTAGATTGTTCATTAAAATAAAATAACAATAAATAAATTGTATTTATTACAATGTGGTCTCGTTGGATTGTGGCCACTTTAAAATAAACATAAAATTGGAAATCGGTTAACTTTTCTATACAATATTTCACACAACTTTTTTAACAATAACATCTGAAAAAAGATAAATAATTCAATAAGCAGTGCCGTCGTGCAAGTTAATGGGAATCTGCGAGCCTGCAAACCTAAGTCGCTCCAAGCTGTGACGAGACGGAGCTGAGCACTACATGAACTTCCTCGGAGTACAATAAGTACTGTTGTTGTTCGAGTTGTTGTGGACGGTTGTGGCATGAAGCGGCGTGGAGCGGCGTGGAGCGGCACGGGGCGTTGCGGTCGCGAATATCTGCCTCGATAACTCTCTAACAAGCATAATGCATTTGATTCGCCACTAAAACTGTTAATTACAAATTCGAAACGTTTTTTGTGTTGAATATTACTTATTAAAGTAATTTCAATCCGTGATTCACGAGCGGTAACGGGACCGCCGCTTACTGAAGTATCTCATTAGACGGTTACAACACAAGCCGACGCGCACTAAAACTTAAACCTCTGTTTGATCAAGGTATTACTTATGTTTCCGAATGGTTTTGTGTATTATTCGAGTGTTTAAGATTTAGCGGGCTGTTGTTGGCAGCGTGAGCTCGCGGTACGAGCTGGTGGCTGGTGGCTACCGGTAGCGATTTATGCTCGTTTTATTTTGCACCTTCTATGATTGTTAGTTGCATGTTTGTTTTACAAAAATAATGAGGTGGCCTGACTGGCTGACTGACTGGCCAGCGACTCGGCGAGCCAACAACAGCCATAACTTACGTTCAAGTATGCTCAATTTTTTATTAATTTTTTGCCTTAGAGTATTTTTTTTTCGCGTAGGCTCATCTTGTTAAGTTTTTAAAATTCGCATATTATATACAAACCGAAAATGATTATTGAGTCTTTTAGAGTCAAGCCATGTATACGAGCCGTAGCCGAGCTACGAGTATATTTAGCACTTTTGTTGTCAAAGTCAAAAGATACTTTATTCAATACAATAACAAGGATCACTTTGAAACGTCTTACATATAGAAGCGCACCTCGTTCCCATAAAGGACTTATTTACTTTTTCACTTTCAAAACTTTCATGAGTTACACTATACATTTTGATAAACAAAAAACAAAATAATACGTGAGTAAATCCCGTGATTTACTCACGTATTATTTTGTCGATGTATTACGTATTACAGTATCGGTGCCACCATCGACAAAATAATACCTGTTTAACAAAATGACTTATTTACTTTCTAGTCGAAACCTAGGGATGTATAATTTGTTACTGCTCCTGTATTGATTTTTGATGAAGATTTATTTTGCTGAAACCCATCTCTATTTTATGAGTGTATAATAAATTTTCATATATATATATATATATATTGTGAAGCTTTTGTGAGAATATTAATTTAAATGATTCTCGTGGTTTCATTTTATAAATGGCACGTATTGGCCTTTTTTGAATAACAAATATTTTACCAATATCCAGCTTTCCCCCAAATAATGATGCCATATGCCATAACTCTATTGAAGTAACTGAAATAAACGAGTCTATCTGTAGCTTCATCAGTAAGCCGCACGTTATATCGCACGAACTGCATGTGCAGCGGAACTAAGCCTACCAGCAAGTGTTTCAATTTGTAGTCTCCACTGTAGTTTTGCATCAATAAGATTAAGATTAAGATTAAGAGATCTAGGAAGATCGTGGAATCTACAAGATTCATTGCCTCTCCATTAATTTCAAAGTTGGTCGGGTTGGTTGTAAAATTGCAAACTAATGCCTTCTCGCAGGGATTTTGTGTACCTAATAAGGGCAGATTTATGCAATATCGTGCATAAGAAGTTATTTCGTTTTGCTTGTACGAGTATTTGATGTTGGTTTTTTTTGAGAACTGTAATAAGTTGAGCTGCTTTTCAGCTTAGTAGTGCTAGTTCAACTGACCCCAAGTAGTGCTAGTTCAACTGACCCCAAGCCAAAGTGAAATTATATGAACAATTTTAAATGACTCTCGATGTAGTTGTTATCACTGAAGCATGATTAATCTCTGCCTTGGATTTGGAGTAAAATTGGAATTTTCCGAAAATCCAAGTTTTCAACGCGAATTGATGTTTCAATAATGTCTACTGGCTACGCCGCGCCGTGCGCCGTAGCGTGCTACGGCAGGGTTTTAGGGATTATTGCAATAAGTCAATAAATAATCTGTCGACAATTGCACACAACCCCATCTAGAAAACTATGCATATTAGCTTGTACTATGGTAACTTGATGACTGATAGAATACTTAAATACTTAAACTTAAATAAATACTCCTTTTCTACTACTCATACAAATGTTTATCCTGGGAGCGAATCGAACCCGCAACCTACACTGAGAAAAATATTTCGTTCTACAGAACCAAAACTTTGTTTACCAGTTACATGAAATGAGTGACAACATAAGCAATGTAAGACTCAACTAAAGCCAGTTGGGTTACTAAAGGAATAGAGGGTATAACTTATGTATTTTAGTTTAATAATGTTAGCTTACCTGTCTCAGTGTTCCCAATCGATTAGTCTACTGTATAACTGATTACAAATTACCATTTGCAAAACAGTTCGGTTAATGTAGCATCTCTCAATGTTTCAGTAAGATACCTGTTTGTATTTGTGTAATTGTGTGTTGCGGTTGTTATTAACTATACGGTTTTTTTAAATCTAACCAAATAACGTAATTATACGCAATGTTACCTTCTCATTACGTTACTAAACACTTTTGCAGTACCTAGTCCACTAATCGTAATCAGTGAATCAAACAAATTTTGCTGCGCTTCCAAATGCTTTGCCTGCTATTAACTAAATACATAGTTATGTTTGTGATTTTCAAATAACTAGTTTGCTACATAAGTGCCTAACAGTTGGTAGTAGCTGGTAGTAGAAGACAGAGCTACCAATTGAGCTAATAGCAATAAATATTGGTTATTTGAATCACTTCTTTGACTAGTTACGTTGTCTAATGTTTACATCCCCGTGCGGGCAGCCGCCGGCCGGTTGGCAGCCGGTTGGCAGCCGACGCCGGCGGCGATCGCTAATTCTGTATCTATTTCGAGAGTATATTTGTGTCGTGAACTTGTGTCCGTGATCGATTTCCGTATGTAGGGCAACTGTTCTCGTTACTGCGTCATGTGCGAAGGTCTGCGTGACCCCGGGGGCGGCGGGAGGGGAAGGGGACAATTAGCCCGGTCAATGACCCCCAAACCACCCGCTATCCTTTACGTAACGTACACATCCTACTATTGTTGTTGTAGGAACACATTCATGTCTCATGGCTTTCGTCTAGCTGCAGACTAACTGCGGCCGGGCACATGGCAACTCTCGCGGGATATACTCGTATTCTTGGATCATATAGTTTATTTGACTTGACACAACCTCTTGTTGCACTAGAAAACATTGGCGTGATTAGTTTGACGCATTTACTGCTAACATAATTATGCTCTGCTATAATAATACTTGCTCAAAAATGATGTATGCGACGGTCGGGCGGCGCCGCCGGCCGCAAAGAGATATTGACATTGGAGCGTCACCTGTCGCGGCTTCACATTAGCTAAAAGTGGTCTTCGTGAAGTAGAATGATTTCACGATGATGATGCGAATCATTGGATTTTGAAATCAATGCTTTAAATGTAATCGCACAATCGCACAACTACCTATGTTAAAGATTTCAACGCGCTTTGACTTCGAAATTCTCAATCTCGAATTGGTTATATGTCAAGTAATAGTATATAGATACCTTTAATTCAATATAAATATATAAAATATTTACTCGTTTGATTCCTCTTTGTTTTTGTTGACAAACACAACAAAATATAGGCACCTGGAAACTATTACAGACTTGTAACTGTTTTTCGAATCTATCAACTCAATTACTTTTTGATTCCCATAAAAATAAATAGGTATTTTCAAAATATATATTCACAGAAGTGTTCGCAATGAGGGGTCATTACCATATCGATCATTTGGAAATGTCTTCACTTAATATGCCTCATTGCTATGCCGAGATGCGCGCACTCGCGCCACACCCAACATTGGTGATAGGTGAAAGCGGGATCCACTGTCCAATGTAATGACTCCTTTTGTTTTAACGCTTATTTCTGTTGTTATCATCAAATATGAGCCGATTTTACAAATAGCAAAGCCATGTTAAGTGAACCTATAATCACCTATAAAACCTATAGGCACGTCATGTTGTAGATAAACAAAAGCTTTCCATATATATTCCAAATACTTAGGTCTATGGAAGGTTGATTGTCTGAGGATTATCTCAGAAGGCGCAAGCCGTGATCTTTAGGACGGTCAAGTGACAGGTGAGTGCACCCGACGACAAACGTGCTCCACAGCGCCGGCGCCGCACAGGTTGTGTGCCGGGAGGTACGAGTAGGACATGTGTCGGTTCGCAGTCAAGTGGCTCCCCTCGAAGCCTCTGCAACAACTCCAAACCGACTATAACAATAAACGGTTTGTCCCAGAATTTACATTCGCGTCACGAACTCGCGGAGGGCGAGGGGCTCAAATTGGATTTAAACATTGTGAATTACCTTTCTTTGATTCGCGGGTTAGCCAAATGGGGACGATTTATGGAGTGGAGGCCTGCGTCCCGGGGGAGCGGCTCAGGCTCGGGCGCGTACTCCATCACGCGGCGCGATTTACTGCCGGACGCCGGACGCCGGACACGACCCGGACAGGCGGACAGGAGGCGGCCGGCGCCGGCCCGCGCCGCTGACCGGCGACCACCTGACCCCACTTTGAATAGAAACCATCCCGTTTATTCCCGCGTAATGCGATGCTATCTCTCACACCCCGATAAGGAAATAAGGGTTTCTAATGGACTGCCCGAAACTTGGCCCTTTGTATAATACAATGGCAAGGGTAACGCGAAAACTACTCAAAGTAACAAAGTAACGGACGCTCGGAACTAACTCTACTAACTAAATGTCCCCATAATAAAAGGATTTATTTACGTATTATCAGAATTCAATATCTCACTCGATGTTTATTTATCATTGATTCCAAAGGAGATAGGTACTTACTTACTCAGAATTTAATTGTAATAATAAACATGCCGGACATTTCACACACACCAACATGATATACTAATTATATACTTTTTTTGTAATTTTTTGTATATGTATATTGAACATTGAAAAACACCCCCCCGAGACCCCGAGACCCCCGAGACAAATACATTTGTTCCCATTTGTTCAACCTTCTGCGTCTCAGACAGGGCCTTTGCCCACTGCGCCACAGATGTCGTCTATATATTAGGAGAGTATTAGGAGGGAATATTAGGGAACTTACTTTAGTAGATACCAGGGTTCCTCACCCCTACCCTAGCCCTAGCTGACTTTCGTCTAAAAACAGACAGATAGATTTATTTTGTACCTGTGCAAAGAGGATGCGTATGCGCATACGAGCAGGTAAGTAGGTAGTGCGGTGAGTGGTGACACCGCGATGGTATCGCGTGGTCGCCGGCGCGATACCATCGCCCCGCCCGCCCCGCCCGCGCCCCGCCCGCACCCCGCCCGCGCCTTACATACACCACAATTACCCCGTCATTATAATACCCTCATACTTCGCGAACTTTCTTGCGAGTCGTAACTCACGACCGTCCCGGTCCCTGCCTGCTAAAATTGCACAAAAAATTCATCAATAGGCGAATAGTATTAGTTAATCAGAGTGGGAGGAACCGTTTCACACAATTTTGAATTCGATAATTGTCAATTTCCGTGCAGTTTTATTTTTCATAACGAGTGATCCGGATCTCTGTATGCGTCCTCGAATTACGTTCACCGCAAAATGATTAGTCTGCGTGGTGTCCTATTACAGTAGGCACTGGAGTTACGTGCGCGGCGACCGCAGCCGCCCACTGCCTCAGCCGTCCGAATTGTTACAATGTCCGAATGTCCAAAAGGTTCGTCGGTGTCGATCAGTTTGCAACGGTCGCTCCACAATGGGTGCAGGCGCAGCTGCAGTAGACGCGGGCTCGAGCTCATTGTCGCCCCAATACTCACGTTTTTACTTACTTTGAGCCTTTCGATCGTGGGTGGAGGGTGGATGACAGATTTGAGATATTGCACGACACTGGCACTGCCAGTATTGTGATGTAATCGACTCAAGATCTAATTTCCATACAAATTACCTACTACTCCTACTTGACAAGGGCTCTGTACAGCCGCTTCAAAAAATGTGTACCTAATGAGTAAATAGGTATAGGTACAACGACACCAAGAATTCCCAAGTGTTCCTAAGGTTCAATTAACAATTGAAATTGACGGGGAAGTTCATCGAATTTAAAGTTTGTTTAGATTTTTCAATTAAAAGTATTAACAGATTTATGGTGGCTCATCTCAAGTAGCTCTCGGGCTGACGCCGACGTGTCCATATTGTGTCACGTCTCTCAGCGCGCGCTAGCTCATTTATGGTGGCTCATCTCAAGTAGCTCTCGGGCCGACGCCGACGTGTCCATATTGTGTCACGTCTCTCAGCGCGCGCTAGCTCATTTATGGTGGCTCATCTCAAGTAGCTCTCGGGCCGACGCCGACGTGTCCATATTGTGTCACGTCTCTCAGCGCGCGCTAGCTCATTTATGGTGGCTCATCTCAAGTAGCTCTCGGGCCGACGCCGACGTGTCCATATTGTGTCACGTCTCTCAGCGCGCGCTAGCTCATTTATGGTGGCTCATCTCAAGTAGCTCTCGGGCTGACGCCGACGTGTCCATATTGTGTCACGTCTCTCAGCGCGCGCTAGCTCATTTATGGTGGCTCATCTCAAGTAGCTCTCGGGCCGACGCCGACGTGTCCATATTGTGTCACGTCTCTCAGCGCGCGCTAGCTCATTTATGGTGGCTCATCTCAAGTAGCTCTCGGGCCGACGCCGACGTGTCCATATTGTGTCACGTCTCTCAGCGCGCGCTAGCTCATTTATGGTGGCTCATCTCAAGTAGCTCTCGGGCCGACGCCGACGTGTCCATATTGTGTCACGTCTCTCAGGGCGCGCTAGCTCATTATATGTTTTCAAATAAAATGGAAATATAGAGTCACATTTTTAACAATAACAATGTAGGTATATTATTAATTTGTGACATCTTCCGAAAGGAAGAAAATTAGGGGATCATTCCATTTCCATCCCCCACAAGTGTACAAGTTGCACTTGTGCCTCGTTTACCTATATATTTTTAAATGTATAGGTACTTATGATACTTTTAAACACCTAGACACAGACCAAAAATCTATGTTCACTACACAAATGTTCGAAATCGAACACCCAACCTACACCGCAGAAGGTAAAGCTACAGATGATGCTGTGTGAAATGTCCGGCATTATTTATTTTTTAATTTTTATTTATTAACTGCCAACTGAACTGACAGGCCAGTGATATAATATATACATGATATAATATCGTCATAGTCACATAGAATAAACAACAATAAACAATAAACAATAAACAAACTTCATAGTCAGATGTCCCTGACTGTACGACTATCCTGTAGGTACTATCCGTCTGAGGTTTTGTGAAGACACAGAAGTCTAACCATTCCTGGTACCGATGCTCGTATCTAATTACATGAATATTGTTGCAGTGTCGGCTCGCGGTGACGTCAGCAGCTACTTCAACACACAGATGGTGCTCGACCTTAACGGTGAGTGCTAGAGCTTAGTATTGCATGTAGCGCCGCACCGAGCCGGCTCATTTGAATATCACGGAAGGTCGATGAATATTGAATCATATAATTATGTTTTTGTGCGTGGACCCGCACGTGAGAGCCCGCTGAGCCGCAGCTCGTTGCCGCTCCGAAGCCAGTTCGCCAGCGTAGCGCTGCGCCTCGTCCCGCCCTACAGCGCGCTCGCAGAAGCGTGACTCTAGAGACAAAAAGACGACATAATTAAATTAAAATTCAAAACTGAGCTGGGTTTTTGTGCATCCTCACTGCGAGTCGGCGACACCGAGACATTTCTAATTTTCATTCGGGCACGTTTTTTATCCGCGTTAATTACGAGATGAATGGTCAGTCGCGGTAAAAACTGATGGCGCAGCGCCGGACGCTTGGCGTTTTTGTGCTGCGCGTGCGTCACGGAGCGAAGCGGCTATTGTGCGTCGCGCGACACCGTCACGCGCGACGCCACGCCGTCACGTCCCGTCAAGTCACATCACATCACGTCACGCCGCGACAACGAACTCAGCAAGCCGTTACCTACCTAAGAAACAATCGTCACACTCAACCTTATCTTCTCTAATTATAATATTTGCAACAAACTATAGTGCTGCATGTAGGGCGACGCTCGCCACTGCAGCGGTGGTAGCCTCGGTGATGGACGTTCCGGCTGACAGATGAGATTGTGAATAACGTAATGTATTCATGAAATCGACAACAATCTCGATTACTCTTCTTGCATTTGAAAGGCAATAGATTCACTTTTATGTTGGTAATTAATTTGACGGAGTATTATTTCATTCAGAATGATTGTTTCTAAAGTTCACTCACTCTTTATTTGCAGTAATTATAATTACACAAATCATAATACAGCAGTTTGTACATTTATATCTTTATAACTTAAGATATAAATGTACAAAGTGCTAATAGTTGAGCTATCAAAACATCATCCGTTACAGTAACACTTCTTTCCAATACGTAATTATTCTTATATCTCGATCCAGATCCAGATAAATAGGTTAAATTATTATATAAATTACAATACCCTACGAAAATAGTTTTTGAGGTGCCGTGGGAACATTGTTGTTTTAATGACGGATTAATCAAAGCAGTAAACTCCCAATTTCCCGAATTGTGTAAATTGAATGGGAGGTGGTCAGTGGTGAGACGCAGGATTACGAAGCAGTTAGCGGTCGGTGGCGACTGGCGACAGGAGCGGTGAGGCGGCGGCACAAAAAGTGCTCCCACGGAGCGATGACGCGGCGCTTGCTCTCGTGACCGGACGGGTCCCCCCACCCTGCCGCACCTCACCGCACCTCACCGCACTAGCCACCACCACCGCCCTTTGTTGTGCAGCTTCTGCAGCTATGCGGCCAGAGGCAAAGCTTCTATTCAATGATAATTAAATCTAAAATAGTTAGACCTTAGGTAAAGGATATACCTACCTGCAATAAGATATAGGTTTGAGGTAGGAAAAATTCATGATAAGAATGTCTTAATTACTCCTTGTCTTCATGGATTGGGTGTACTCACAATAATACGTCATCTGTCATGTTTGTAGAAAGCTGTTTGATTAGCGTACAAACGGGCGTAGGTATCGCGATGCGCGCGCACGCGCTCATTACCGTAAATCTCGCAATAGCGGGTATTCCAGAGGCGGCACGCATGTCGCCACATACCTGTCTGCAATTCCGTATGCTAATGTAATGTCCAGCGGCCGCCAGCAGCCGGCAGCCGGCGCCAGCGGTCGGCACCAGCGGTCGGTTGGTAGTACGTTAGGACAGACCTAGTCTATATTCCAGAAGTAGCTTCCTTCGGGCTTTATATCTCACACAGCACAACAATCCAATGAACATTTAATATAAATTAATATCTAATATATCGACGCTTGAAAGGCAATAATTACTAAGCGACATATTGGCAACTTTACACCAGAGCATTTTAAAGTTTTTTTTTTTGGAAAAAAAATCGTCAAAAATCGCCTATTTATCATAACTACACAATTCTAATGAAATTTGAATGCTGTTTAAAAGCTTTATAAACTGGCATTTAAAGATTATGAATTTTCTCAATACTTCAAGAAATACTGTCGGTTCTAAAACTTTACTAAGTTTTAATCAAAATCAGAAACAGGTAAAAATTACTTAGAGACAACAAAACTTTATTATAAAACATGTAAAATTAACTAAACACCAGTATTTTATAATTGTGTTTGAAGCAAAACGACGCATCCAGAAGTAACAGAAGTATGACACAGGTTAAATTATCGAATTAAAATACAAAAAACTTTCCTGTCAGGCAATTTCAACCATAGTACAAATAAAATAAGGTAAGTGTAGGCCTTTTTTGAACAAGCAACAAAGAATTTAGGTTTCAGTGCACAAAATTAAAGACTTTCAGACAAAGGTTTTCGATAGATACCGTCATCATCAGCATCATCAGCATCAAAAGCCCTTGTAGTAATCTACAATCACTCACTACTGAGTATAGGCCCATCTGACGAGGGACAAATTAGAGCATACTCCGCCACGCTGCCTTAGTGCAGGTTGGTGAAGGTTTTAGGCCTGTGTTAATGACGTCTATATGAGCCTTCAACATACGAATATTGCAGTGAAATCTTTCGAAAAGTGTATAGCTGATTTTATAAAGAACATATAAGCTGTCGTTATAAATAACAAAGACATTTTATTTTTATTCATAGTATTTATTAGAAATTTCTAAATCAGTACATATAGGGAGGTAAAATACAATTTTAACGAAGAAGAAAATTACAAAAAATTCAAAGTTTGATTTGTTTTCTGGAACCTACCTATTCATTACTTAATTAAACCAAATTTGAATGAACCACATCAAGTATTTAAGGTTCAGATCAGATCAGAGCCTTCTTCAGCAGTCTTACACTATTATTTTATATTATATTTGACGACCTCTGTGTCGCAGTGGGCTTAGGTCCGGCTGAGACGCAAAAGGTTGCGGGTTCGATTCCCGCCGCAGGACAAATGTTTGTATGATCTGCAAGTATTTGTCTCGGGTCTGGGTGTTTCTATACATAATATGTATGTATTTACAAAAAAAAAGTATATGCGTAGTATTATATCAGTCATGTGGTACCCATAACACAAACTCTGCTTACTTTGGGGCCAGATGACGTAGTGTGAAATGTCCGGTATTATTATTATTATTATTATTACTTGGGAATTCAAAGTAGAACTACCTACAATACTAATAACTGTTTTTTTAGAAATTCTTTACTTTTGATATTTTCTTTCATCTTTATTATTGTAAGTACAAGTATATCCTTGATATCTTGGCCCCTAGAAATTACGATTTTATTATTAGTTGTGTCTATTAATTACGATTGAAAGAATATTTTTTTTAATTATTTAACTAAGCAGTTACATTACCAAGGTCAAATTCTCGCTATCCACACCGGCGTTTGACATAGCTCGCTTAATAATGTTATCTACTCGCTTATTTCGATTAATTATGAATCTTAAGAATACATTTAAATCAATACAAAATGCACATTATAAATAATCTAACACATAAAATCTTTACATTGCACTTACCAAGTACAGTTCAAGCTAAGCGATGAAGCACTATGTCCGATGCGCGTGAGTACGCGGGTTGCCTAAGCGACAGTTCGATGAAGACCAAATCATTATTTTGTTACCAACAGCCACTAAAAATCTGCTTTAGAGTGCGGATAAGCGACAAAACAAAATACGTGCATCAGGGATAAGCTCAGTTTTATACAAATTTAATTTCAGTAATAGTTATCTAAGTAACAGAAACAGTAAAAAAACGGTAGATAAAAAATTACCAAACGACAAAATATATCCTTTTTAGGCAGGTAAATATTACTACATTACGTTTTAAAGTCCATTGTATTTAGGTAAAAAGTACTAAATGAAAATGAATAAATCATTTAAGAAAGAAATTTAAGATTTTATTGTCGCTTGGTAACTCTAAAATAAACTAATTTTCTTAGTTTTCGGCGTCCAAGCTACTATAATTTTACCGATTTATTAATAACTTTTACTTAGTATGTATTCAATTTTTACTTTTTACACTTAGTAATTTTTGCCTAGACTCGAAATAATGCTTTTAAACATAAAGTATTTTATGCCTTGCGGTACCTAGGGTATAAACATTGCTTAAGAAATTTTACCTGAATGAATTTTTATTTTTCTCGTAATTTAAAACTTTTTAACACACCTAAAATGATTAATGTAGAAAAAGTTGATGTAACGGTAAAAACCAATAATTTTGTTGTTAATTTATATGAATTTAGTGTAGGTATCTACTTAATAAAACACTAGGTTCTTTTCTAAGAAACTTTTTAGTCAAAATCGATATAAAAACAAAGATAGGTGTCCTAATGAGGTAGGGTCATAGAACAATATGGTCAGGCTCGTCTGTGTCTCTTTGTTTTCTAGAATTTAACTGAAGAGTTACAAGAGATTTTGCTTTATTATGAGGTGTTATACAAGTACAGTGCAGTGTAGGTACTATTATAAAAACGTGCACAAAGATACAAAAAACCTTGTAAAACTATATGTATTTGAATAATTGATTGTAACGCTAATAGGTGATACCATTGGAGTCTTTTCTATAATAGCACTTTAGCTAATGTGTTGGCATCTCCATTCATATAAATTAGAATGAAAGGGACAAACTACAATCTAACGCCACGGTAACTAATTATGTTATAACAAGAAACAGTGTAGAATGTATTTCTACACTAGGTCGGATAAAACTCATAAGTTTACTCTTGGTAACCTTATCGACTAAAAATAAAACGGTTCAATTGAACTATACAGAATGACATACACATATGTATAAATTACGTGTGAAAAATTTGAGCTATCTAAGGACCGCTTAAAATGATCTATAGATAGCTCAACTGATACAGATCACAGGCAAAGGGCAGCGTCCCCAAGACACTGGCGGCATTACCACGTTGAATGGCGATGCTAATACGCTGCTGGCTCAGATGCTCGTATGAGCCAGCTCTTAGTTAGCCCTATATTTATTTTAGAACAATCTACAAAATCTAATATACTAATATACGCACACACACATATATTAATCCATACTAATATATAAATTTAAAAGTGTCTCTGTCTGTTACATTGTCACGGCTAAAAGGCAGAACGGATTGATGACATTTGGTGAGCAGATAGGCTGTATCTTGGGGACGGACACTGGCTTCTTTGTATGTACTTGTAGGTACCACGCATGCGAAGCTGCGGCCTGCGGCTAGTATATATATGAATGTTAAAATCACTAACGATGACTTCATGTTTGTGTCTTAGTACACGTTTTTATAATTGTCGTAATTCAAGATATAAAGAGTTAATAAATTGCGCATGTGCCTGAAGCCTTCACTGTGGGTGGCGCGCGCACACACACACACAAACACACACACACACACACACACACACACACACACACAGTGTACAGCGACGGCTTTTGAACCCAGTAATGATAAGAATGACTAGTGGTCAGATCGCAAACCAACTCAACACCATTTACACGTAGTAAAAAAAATGTTTGTGCCTTTTTGATTTTTTTTATCCTTACAAATCAGGCTATTACTCAAAATATAAAACAAAAAAGCCTTACTATAATCATAACTTTCCTTGTAAATTAATGATATATCCAATATTTTGTAAAATATTTCGGGTTTATCCAAACAGCAGTTAGCCGGAGGAAATGGCCACTTCAATGTTTCAACTTTATCAAACAATTCTGTATCGAAAAATTGTTAATGAAACCTCATAATATTTTTTATAAAGACCTATCCAACGATATATCACACGACGGGGTAATAATTGTTTTGAATAATTAACCCTACTTTACATATAGGGGCGGTCCTTAACAAGCGATTTTATAAGTTTTTATTGAATAACTTTGTAGGGGTCACTCAAACGTATTATCGTGCAAAATTTCATCTTGATAAACTACTAGCAGCCTGCGAGCGAGAGCAAGATTAGGGGCGGACTGACAGACGGATATAGCGAAACGATGTATAAATAAGGTTCCTTGTGGAGTTGCTAGGTAAGTACAACACGGATTAGTTTGACTGTAATAATGATTAATTAAACTACATATATATATTTCAATAAAAAAAATCATTAAAAAGTTTCATAGAAAAATATAAATTAATTTATTTAGGAGATATCTATCTGTTCCCATACATTTACAAAAAAATCAAAACTCCCAAAAACTGTTATTATTAGTTGTCTAGACTTGTCTAGACTCTTACATTAATACACATTATCTCGAGGGTAATAGCTGAAAATCTGTGTTTGCTTCTTAAACAATATTACAAATACTATGACTCGTTTTAAGTATCTAGTGTACCTTGGGTTTGATATTGTTACCTTTAGGTACCTACCATTGACTGTAGGTGTGTATGTTTTATCTATTTATCTACATATTTTAATTTACTTAAAAAAATCGACGGTGTGAAACAAAAAACTTGAAAAAATTACAGAAAATACCCTGTAATTTTTTAACAGGACTTATTCTCCCTAAATATAAGCTTTACTAATATTTTTTTGCCACTACCAAAGTAAAAAGATTTTTTTTTTGGCATGCTTATCATTGGTAGGTATAGACAACGCAATACTTGTTTTTTTTTTAAATCCTAAATATCCGAAAATTGGTTCTGTCATCCACATTTTCAGCAACTCCACTTAAAGGTTTTGTATTCGATTGTTTTTTGCTTGTGCAGACATAGGTATAAGGCATAGTGAGCGCACGCTCATCTTGCATGTAGCCGACTCAGGTATAACTGCAACTGATGCAAAGCATTTAATGGATTCGTCTTCGGCGAGTGGCAACTATCTCTCCTGGGCCCTCTCTGAACACTCACACTCAGATATTCATCTGAGCGTCCGTGTAATTTATGTAAACAATTTTTCTCCATAAAGATAATTGGATTTTTCCGCTGCGAGCTTTGAGTTTATAATTGATAGTACAATTAAATGATATTCAAATGTGAAATTAGATGTAGTACAGTGGTCTTCAATTAGTTATTTATTAAGCGAGATTAGCATAATAACGCGTAGGTGCCTGCGCTACGCATGCGCATACGCACGCCCCACAGCGGTGCGTGTCGCTCGCAACCACGCCACGTTTTAATCTAATTAAAGTTCTTCACAACGTTTGACTTTCCTTGAAGCTGTGGCCTGCATACTAAAAAATATCTGTTGTCATTCCGCAACATTTGGCAAAGAAATCGCAAACGGTTATGACATCGCGAGGCAGTGCGTGCGTCCCACCTTCTGGACGCCGGCCGCATACTGGATGAAGTTGTCATCAATCATTTAGCAGGCGCGTGGCAGCACCCGACGACGTGCCAGTCGATACCTCCTATTACGTGATATACCTACTCGTACCTCGTTGCAGAGGGCGGAATCACACATTATTATGCTGTTGCTAACAAATACTCAGAGAAAGTATTTATCTTGAAATCTTCATTACATTTCAATAATTATCTAGAAGCGGTCATTTCCATCGTCAGATCAAGATAAACAGTTACAAGAAGAATAGCGTTTTTGACGCATTCATCTTTCCTATCCTATCCTAAATTCCTGAGTCACAAAAACTAATCGCGATGGAAGCTTGCGAAATGGAGGCGAGTTTTTGCGGCCGCACACATTTGCATGTCGCCTCTACCTGCGCACATCTGCCACTTTTTCACCTCTCTGCAAACAATCAGTTCTACTTCTTACCATTCCGAGATCCATTAATTTTTTGTATCGTTTTGGATAAAGGCTTTTCTGTAAGATTTATTGCGAACGTGTGCGATCCGACAATGCATCGACTTGCGCGTCGCGTCGGTCGGACAGTCGGTTCCATGCTGCATCTATTACACGCTATCAACTAATTCGGAACACTACCAAGACTTTGTTGCAAGCTTCAATCACTAAAACCTTACTTGTGTTTTTTCTTCTAAACCTCAAGACAAGTCAAGCACGCCAATTGTTTTTGACACGACACAACATATATTGTACACAGACACAGGCAGCTGTACCTACATTGCACATTCTCTTATCGGTGATAAAATCGAAGCATCGAGTGCTTTCTTTACAGATAGCTCCGGGATCGCTTGGACAAACATGTAATTAAAGGCAAGCGATTGTTAGAAAGGTCCAGCGGTGGCGATGCTGCACCGGCCGAGGCTCCTTTCCAAGTCGACCACTACCTCTCTCGCGTTTTCTTGAATTGCTTCAAACTCTCCACAATAATTGGTTCTGCCGGTCAGTATTTGATTTTGTTAATAATTGCATCAATGAAGCTTTTGTGATAAACAAGAGACTTTATTTTAGATATTACCGTTTACCGGACAATCTGAAACCAAGTAGTATCTAACATTCCTTTCTTATCAACTTCTTTGCACAAACAATGCCAATAAAAAAATATAGCTACTAATACATACATACATCAGTATATTCATGTATGTATTGTTAATAATCTAGAATCATGTCTAGCGATCGTTTGAATAATGAAAGTGTAAAGTTAAATGTAAGCGGTCAAGCGAGTGCTCTTTAACCCGATATCTCCCGCGCGCATCGCTGGGTGGAGTGTAACAATAGCTGATAAAACAACTCGTTGTTTAACTAGTATTAGCCATAGAGTCGTAACTCAGCGGTGATGTTTGCGCGCGCGCATCATATCACCGCAGTCACGAGCGCACGAGCCGCGGACCGCGGACCCGCTACACGGAGTTATTTGTTTGAGCCGACAGCCTCTAGTGTAAGTAGCTGGCTGTAGTCTGTGGCTGCTCGGGGGAAACCAGATCGTGATTTACGCCAACGATCAATGACCGCCGAACTTAGGCTTCATTACTAACAAATACATTCGAAAACTGTTCACTTTTTCTCAATTTAGCAGTACAAGAACAAGTTGTACTTGTAATTAGTTTAATTTCAGTCGTTTTATGTAAAAATCTGTCTAATTGAATCATATGACTAGAATTCATAAGCACTATCTCCTGCTCAATTCATTCGTATCATCCGTGCATTATTTTCTCTCACTGTTTTAAGTGAAATAGCATGCACGTAGCACGTAGCACGTAGCATGTAGCTGCGCCCACTGACGAGTTTGTGCCGCTGACTAGTGTATTCTTAAAGTTATCGCAACAGTATTGCAATGATATCTCTTTTCCCTCCAATTATGTGATTTGCCTGTCACCGCCAGAAGCCCGTCGGGTGACACCTCGCCTGCGCCTGCACCGCCGGCCGCATTCCGCCGCGACTCGATGCTCGCGGATTAGCATACGCCATATACGCGGCGACTGCGTACGCGCATCAGGACTGCTTTTTGCATTTACAGTATTTGCATGTCTGGGAATAGAGGTTGTAGCGGTCGCTTAAGGTACTCATCAACATTAGCCTGATGAGGAGATGGCGTAGGTCGACCGGTTTCTGTCTCACCCTCCAGCTTGGCCTTTTCTGGTTCGCGTCACCTTTTAGTAACGTTGTTTTGTATCTTTATTTATTATATTATAATCATCTTTCGGTATGCCAACGGGACATCTACTATACTCGTATCTTCATCAGATACTAATGTTGGTCACACTACCTCGGTTGTCTATGCAGCGGGCTCGGTGCGTTGGATCGGCGGATGAGTGCAGCCGCCAGGTATGGGTACCTGCGGGAAGCTGCGCACGCGCAAAAAACTGATTTATCCTTGACCACGCTGGTGTGAGCTCGCCTATTCCGGCTGCTCCTCTAATTGGCATGCCTATGGAAATCATTCTTCTACTTTTATATACCTACATGTATGTACACGTATGTATATATAATTAGGCATTTATAAACACAAACACAATCATCTAAATTCTTTAAAGTTGCTGGAATTATAGTTATAGGTATAGGTTTTTCAAATCTCTTAAAATTAATGAATGCAAAACACATCATTACCATTTATGATGTTTTTGTACTAATTGTACTTGCCTCTGCATGAGTATATCATAACACTACTCAGGTAGCTGTGTTTATTACAGAGATGTTACGCCAGTAAAATGTTATTGCTTACTGTTGAGTTTAGACGAAGCTATGAATGAACAAGGGGTTGTTGTGGTCTATATATAAGAGTAACGGTGCAAGTATAGTGCTCCCGCGCATCCGAGAGCCCCTCTAGCCCTCTGTGGCTCTCACCTGCTGCACACTACTCGCGTTACTATGATGTTCATCAATTATTATGAATGCAATAAGACCGTTTGGTTTCACAATAACATCTCAGAGGCACCGGAGATAGGTACTCTTCCGACAAATAAATAAGGCAACCTTGCAGATTTCCAAAACTTCATTTTAGTTTTTATGTCGCTGCGAATGAATATCTTTCTCTATCTTTCATAAGAGAACTATCTCCCGAGTCCATAATTTGCTAAACGTCCCGGTGCTTTTCGTTTCCACCGTAGGACAGGTAGAGCGTTATTTTATACAAAAGGTCGATGATTGATCTTCGGTTTCCAAACGGACAAAAAGCTTCCGCGCAAAAAATCTCACCGTATGCAAATGTATTGTTGTAGCTAGATCCGTTCTCGCGCCAATGGATATTCAACTTTAATTTATAGATGATATTGAGTAATTTAGTTATCGGTGTGTTCGGTGTGTCGGCGGTGTGCACACATTCAAGCTTTGTTCATGGTTCGGTTTTAAGACGTGGAGTAATCTACGATCTACGTAGCTCGTAAATAACGCTATTCACAGCGAGGCTGCGTGCTCGCTGCGCACTACCCGCGTTCTAAATATCCTCATTCTAAGAAAACACATAAAACTAGGTGATCGATGAGTCCTGGAGGTTACGATTTCTCACGAAATCTGCATTTCGCAGCAAAAAACGCAATTTAATTCCATAAAAAGCGTATAGCTATGATGTAATTATTATCGTTATTTTATAATCTCTATTTCGCGGCTGCCTGCGCCTGCGCAAACGTCGTACACGACATTAAACTTAACGCCCTAGAACAACAACTATGAGGTGTAATAATCCGCGTTGTATGCCGACCACGGAGCATGGCCGGTCGGTGCTAATTGGGAATATTTGCATATTTTCATTGTTACAGTCGCTAGTTTTTTCTAAGATGAGCAGGAAAATATGTCGGCTACCGTCTCACGCACAGCCGCGACTCGCACCGCTGCTGTAGTCGTCGCCGCGCCGCTCCTAAACCATGCTGCTAATTAATAATGCTCAAGTTATTTTACAAAGCTTTGCCTCGATAGCGTGTTCTGATGCAAAATGCTATCTTATCTGTATCGGTCTGTCGGTACTTAGGTAGGTAGGTTCAACTACACACACTGCATCACCTCCGCAATGAAACTTCTGCGAGGGCTTCTGGATAATTAGTGCAAAGGTCGGCACTGCCACCCTCCGCACCAGTGCTCCACTGCGGTCCCGTTAGCCGGGGGAAGGGTGCGGGGGGTAATCATTGACATTTCGTTTTTGCTCGAGCAAGGGGTGAATAATGCAGCGGGACCCTAGACATAGACAGGTCTAGGGGCTGCGGGGGGAGGGATTGGGAGGTCTGGGGGTGAATGCGAGCTCGGTCCATTCATCGCGGCGACGCCCGACAAGACGACATGGACCTCGGTAAGAATTTATATTTATTAGTTCTATATTAGAATAACATCGCGGTGAAAGGTCACGGCGTGTTTGCCCAAATGTCAGAATCATAATTTACTCGGGAATTCTTAATGAGACCGCGGCTTAATTACCAGCGATGCCGACATCGCGTGTTCTCTGTACCCCCTTCTTTCTCCCCTCTTGCCCTTCTGCACCTACCCCTTCACCGGAATCGCTAAAATGTTTATGATGGTGTTCACCAACATCGGTTACTTTTTAAAGGTTTATTGACATCCGTCGAGCGAGCGGGTCCCGACCAGGACGGCCGTTAGCTGTATTTTCATTGAATGAGTTTTACTAGTACCTACCTATTAGATAATTAAAGCTTGTAAAACATTTCTCCCATAGAGATGTTTAAAAACAAATGGCATTGTGCGAGCAGGCTCTCCTCCTAAACCGTGTCGGACGCGACAAAAACAAACTTTCTAATATATTGTTCGAGTGCCGAAGGAACCGTTTAAAAAAGGAAAAACATAATAGATTAAAAATTGCACAAGGTTGCGCGGGCGCAGCAACACTAACGGTCTACACAATAACAACTGTTCGTTTACGACGCCTGTAAAAGAAAGTCTATTCATTTGCATGCCGAGCGCTATTCCCTAATTACAATACAATGTCATTGTTCCATTTAAATATTTTAATTACCGTATTCTAATGTTGATTTCAAAGAGCGTTGAGCTATTTGCTAATTATCGTACATTTTATATGTTGAAGTATGCGATGAATATTTTTATAAAAATGCCTTTGTATCGGCGAAGGCGGCGGCCGTGGATAAATGTTGGCCTTCCTTCTAAAATGTACAGACTTTACTCTCCGAGGGATCGTTCGCGATCTACTGGAGTGCGTGTGCTCGACGTGAGACACGACGTGACCGACGCGACGCGACGCTCGCGTCGCCCCAGCTGGGCGAACACTGAAGGGCTTGACACTGAAGGGTCAAACCTTTTAAAACTTTATACGAACTCTTTATATCTGCGAGCTCTACACAATATTTAATAAACTAGTTTCGACCGCGGCTTCGCATGCCTAGTGCGCTATTTATAAAGTATTCATTTGTTATTCCAGTCGATAATTAGGTATATTTTTATCATTTCTAATTAGTTTTGGTGCGATTGAGCCACACACAAATAACACATCCACGCAAACTCTCTACTTTATAAATATTGGTAGGATATGAGAATTAATTTGTTACGGTCAGATTCCATCCGCGGTTACGTTTTAAGACCGTCCGTAGCTTTCAATAGTGGCGTTATATTAAATAATACAAGACTAGTCCTAAGTTCACATTATTATTCATTTTCGTTTTATGCTTTCTAAGCAAAAAACACTTTCAAGTAGTTGGTGTGTCAAGGGGTGGCTCGGGGTGACCTTTGGGAGTCCCGTTAGTCCTCTCACCTGCCGCACGTTACGGTCCCGCTATACTACTCGCCATCGCATCACTCTGTCCACTGCCCACTGCCCACTGCCCACTGCCCACTGTCCAAAGTCTACTGTTGGGTCATCCACAGTTTTAACCAACTCTCTACAAACCGCACGGCGCACTCGCTATACATTATTATAGCTATAATTTATTATACCTACTTACATTATAATTCGCTTGGTATGTAGTAGCACTCTTTTTTCTCTGATTCATAAAACTTACGGAGCTCGGTTACAACATCTATCAAACGAAAATTATTCCATTTCGATATGCGAGCGCCAATAAAACCAAAAGTGTATTTCGGTTCGATTCCAATTTGTATAAGTAGGCTTTACATTATTTTCACCTCGAAGCAATCTCATTGAGATCGCATTATAATATTCCGATGATTACCTACCGACCGGGATCGAAGCGAACGGGACTGATATTACCATCCGTCCGAGTAAAGTGCAGGCGTCGCGGCGGCAGCGGGGCGGCGGCGTGGCGGGAACCTTGATAAAAACGGTTGAGAACGGAAATCATACACATTTATTGTATTTCGTCAACGCATACCACGTGGTCGAAATGTTTAGTTGACGAAAGACTCGTGCTATTGTCAATACATTAAAAAAATATGCAACTTACGGCCGCGAGTAATGTCGTCAAGCCAACGTTGTTTCAGTATAATGTTAGTTTTGTGATTACTCGTACAGTAGGGTGTCTCGGCTCCCGTCGCGTCAGGAGTGCACGCGCCCGCGCAGGCTCCCACGCGCGACGTACCGGGCTCGTATGTAAGTACGTACGTGCAGACACTTAGCCTACGTGCTGCGTCTCTCCAGCAGCTGCGGCCGGCTCTAGCAGCCCGATGGGCTACACGATCTTTACAGTTCACTCTACGACCTCATTCATTGTGATAACTACACTTTTAGCAGATCAGCATCATCAGATAATACTACCTTAAACCGCATGAACGCAGATTAACGGAGACACGTGTTCAAATTAGCAAACAGGAAAACTTGAGCGTTATTCAATTAAGTATTTTTGTGGCGGTTTTGTAGCTTGCCCGCCTCGCGTTCAGAACAAACACCGCCCGAGACGCTCCGGTGAGGGCTAGAGTAGGATCTCCTGAGATGAGATCGCCGTCCTGCCTCCGATAGCGATGTTGCGCAAGCGAATGCCGCTTTGTTTCCCGCGACAATGGCCGCGCAGGCGTCACGCGCGACAATGAGCGCGCGATGCGCAGTGCCGATTATTATAATTCTTTCCTTTGAATTTTATAATTTACTTTTCTTTAATCGGCATCGAACCAAGAGATAATTTAAGAATTCCATTACGGACTCGTGACGCATGCGCCCGCGCCGCTCCGATCTCGATCAGATTAGCGTTTGTAAATTATCGTGCCTTTATGAAAGTTCACATCGGACGACCCGATAAATAATGCGCCTGCGCAATTACTGCATGCAGGACTAACGGTATCGGGGGCGATATCTCGCGGGTGAGTGACACGTGTTGATATTTGAGCGGCGCGTGCGCACCTGCCGCCGCCGGCCGCCTCGGGGTCAAGGACGAGCCGAGCGCCCTTTTTGTGCATTTCGTTTGCGGTCACCTCGCTCTCATCGGGAGATCGGCCTTAATGGAGGGACGTGATCTGATCACCGGCGCAGACGCAGGCGGCGCGTTTATGCCGACCGGATCACCGCCGCCGAGTCGTTATCTCTTTAAAATTTCTCATGGAATTATAATTTTAAATGCAAAAAGGGTCTGTCTGGTTGTTCTTGAAACTTTTCCTCGTTCTCATTGTTCACCGCAGCTCCTCGTAAGTGCATTCGGAAGCGCTCGTTTGCACTCGGAGGAAATACTTGATTTATTTAGTGTCGGAATGTGTCGCGCGCGACTTGCATTGATGCAGCGAACTCCTGCGCACCGCCCGCCGGCGCCGGCTAGCGGCCGGTGCGTGCGAGCGGACAATTTGCCACTTCCTAGGAGTGGGAGCTTCTGCGTGACGAGTCACACTCGGTGATACCGAACAGACTCACCAGTTTTGTGTGGTGTCACATTCTATTCATTCGCCCACCACCCGTGACTTCTATACTTACGTGCGTTATAATGATGTCTCAACTCAACTCGAGTGTTGTGTGTAGAACGCCTTAGCGAGAGCACTCGTAAACATCGGCATCGGCGTAAGGCCGTCCGTCTCGTCTGTCCGCTGCCGTCCGGGGAATTAAGTTTTCTACTTCCGAAGGGGTTCCATGAGTAATGTCGCTATTCGCACGCGGAAGATTTACTGCTCCCAAACTTTAGTCCTTTTACGAACCGTTTATGCATATTTCAGAGATCCATTTATATAGACTTGTTTCTAAGTGTTTTGTATTTTACGTAAGTGTTCTATACCTACAGATGTGTAGCGAATAGTCGGTTTTTGCGTCTCTGTTATTCTACGTCGCTATAATTTAGGCTCTGTAATTTAATTAGCTCAGTAATTGATGTAGTATATAATGCGTAATATGCACAAAGCTCAGACCGGAGACGTACTCGAACTCGTGTTTAACACCGCTATTATCGCAAATAGCCCGCCCGCTGATGTGCGAGATACATCGCTGATACGCGCTGCGCCACAGATCCGTACAGAGTTACTACGCGGTACAGCCACTGCCTCATGTGCTTCTGCCAGATTCTGATAAACAATGCGAGTTACAGTTCTGATATTCCGATACTCGCTGACTTCAAGCCATGAGATGAAGCGTTCAATATTTAAAACCCTTTTTAGAATTCCGAAGTTCACAAGGAAGCTTATAGTTTCATTTTGTCCGTCTGTCTGTCTGTCTATCCTAGTTCTCTCTTCTAGTTAGAGTTCTCGCTTGCGCATTGTTCGTGTTATCGTGATTTACTTTTGCAAGTATTTACAGTCCCTACAAAAGTTTTAAAATAAACTTTGAAAAATGGTCCTCTCCATGTAAAGCATGTTAAACTGTTTTTTTCAACATATTGCTGGATAGGTCTTATATAAGGATATAGGGCATTTTCTAGAACTATTTTTCGATAAAGATATTCTTTTGATAAATATTAAGCTTTGCAATGAGTCCAATGTCACCCTCCTAGCGGCTAAACCGCTGTTTGAAATGTTTTCAAAATGAATATACGATGAAAATAGATTGAAAATTGCTATTACTAGCCTGATTAACAACCTTAAAAAATCGCGGTAGTTTAATACAACTTTATTTGCTGACTACAAGTAGAGGGTCTTGATTTGGTCTAAGAAGGAACTGATAACTTGCTATTCTTATTCATACTGATTTGACTTACGCACTTGGCCAATTTTTCATTATACTGCTTTCAATTTATTAGATCTTTATCCGAAAATTCGTAATCGGCTCTCACTGCAAGCAAGCGGTTCGGTTAATTCCTTTGAATGCAATTTTTTATTTCAATCCAAATTCAAGCTGTTGTTTAGCGTTTCCGCCATCGTCCAACGTCATGCCGGTCGTCACTTGTCAGTGAGGAGGTTTAATGAGTACCAGCAGGTACTTAAACAGTTATTTATGCTAATTCTTGTAATGAGAGCTCCGTCTTGTTTGCGTACATTAACGAAACACAATAAAATTATTATTAAAGCAGTGTTCGGTGCGGCGCGCGGCGTCTCCATGACGGATTACATGCAAATCAGTCGTGACTCGTGACTCGTGAGGGCACAGGCGCAGGCTTATTGCGACCCGCGCGTCTTAACAGGAGTACAGGAGAGGGACTCACTTCTCCAGGTTTATATTTATATATTATCTGATACCTTCATCATTCATTGTTGTCATCACTAAACTTTACCTAGTTACTCTTGCTCTGTTTTAGTGTTACTAGCAGCATGCTTATGTCATTCTTATTGTTTACTGTGAGTCTTGTAATTAGTTACCATATACTCGTAATAGAAACATTTCTCTTTGTGTTGTAGCCCTTGAATATTGACCCCCTCTCCCTGTTGCTGCAGTGTCCTGAGTAGGACCCTGGCGGCGTGGAGGCGCACAGACGCGGCCTCATTCCCCTCTGCCTTTACGATCACACTTTTAATTACTTACCGAGCATTATCTTATTCAAAATTAGTTTTTATGATTATCTGCCTACCCGCTCATTATTCTGACAAACGCGTAAATATTCATTGGACGGAGTTCAACGTAATTGTTTCTCCGTTGTAAATAGTCTTACAGATGTTACCTTATCGTTAGATAAGAACTTACGTTGTTTATATTTTGCGCTTTTTGATCTATAAATTAACGTTTTATGGTTTTGGAAAGAGCAGTTGTTTTTTGTTTTTTCTTCAAATGACAAACGTAGAGACAGAACCAGACCACTAGAGGCTAGTTGCTAATTTTTCAAGTTGCTGTCATCATTTCGGAAGGTACCTATCGTTCGTACCCGGCAGGTACTACGTAGTACGTAGATTGCATTCAAAACTTTTGTGAGTTGTACTATACATTTTGATAAACACGGGCTTTACTCACGTATTATTTTGTCGATGGAGGCACCGACACTGTTTCGATTCATCAAGAGAATCTTCAGTGCGAACCGTGAACTCGAGCGGCAACGAGCGGACCGCGGATCAAACTCACCCTGATGAAGATTCTCTAGATGAATCGAAACAGTGTCGTTGCCTCCATCGACTAAATAATACGTGAGTAAAGCCCGTGTTTATCAAAATGTAAGTAGATTGCAGTTTCTTATCTATTATTTATAATTCTTTATTTATATACTCAACCTCATTGGCACGACAAAATTTATGAATATACTTTAAATACTTAAAACATCTAAGTCAATACCGAATGAGACTCAGACAGATTAGTAAAGCAGTCGTAAAAGATAGATGCCGTGAGTAGCTCCTTTTTAATTGGTGATGCGAGTTCCCCTTTAGTTTGTTAACTTGTTGATGTTATCTGATATGTTTTGACTTGGCTGACTGTACAAGATGACGCGTCCACTTATACCTATTTGCCGACTACTGTTAGTGTACTCGCTTGACGTCGGTAGGTAGCTGCCGCGTGAGCATGACTTCGATATAATAATGCATTTCTCGGTTGGCACTTTACGCATTCATTCAGTTCAAATGTGCGGGCTAGTAATACATGGTAGTGGCATCGACAAAGCGTGACCTAGCATTGCACCTCGTGTACTTACATTAGTAAGTTTATTAACGACAACTTCATTCTCTATGGTTGCCATTAGTGCCTCTAATTATTTATAAAGAACCTGGCGCAGAGATGTTTTCTTGTGCTCAGGAATGTAGGTACTTACTTGTTATACTTTGCTGGTTCCTAAAATATGTAAAACACACAGATATTACGATGAGATGATTAGCATTAAACAAATGATGATCGCGAGTGCTTCCTGCGAAGCCAAGGGACGCCGCGTGCGCGTGCGCACCGTGCGGAACCAAAACCCATTATTGCTAACTGCACTTGACATCGCACCCCAACCTGCCTGTCTGTCCTACCTACTTACCTACCCAACACCACACACCTCACTTATCAATTAAATTGAAACACTGCGCAATACACATTATGCGCGTACCAACCGCTAGGTTTTTATGTCAGGTACTCCCCAACTCGATTAGTCTGTCATTACGAGTACACCAAACAAAACGCCCGCGCCTTGTCCGCACGTCAGTACAAATCAACCAAAGTCTGTTATCTTCATACAGAAACTGTAACTCTACAACACTGAATTGACGATGACGATTCGTAAGAGTCATGACATGAACCATCACATTACTGTTCCGTTGACCTAATGCTGACTTCACATCGTCCAGCTGTACTTGATACAAGCGGAATGTCTCTGTTCCTTGCATTCACCGCACCGCACTCACCGCACGTGCGGTGCGCTTATGCTCATGTTCAGATTAACAGTTCTATATCTGTTAACGCGCACTTTGAATTATACAAACACAAAACGTACAATTAATATACATAATTACATAAATTATAATCAGAAATGTTTATAATAACATAAATTAATTTCACTTGCTTATCATTAATTTAAAACAATTTCAGAGTGATCCAATTTCATTTCTATATTTTTAAGCAGTTCAGTTAGATATACTAATAATAAATATATACAAATTAACAAATTGTTAATAACAATTTTTGTCATAATTTAATGTTTTTATCCATTAGTTGAGTAAATACTAATTAATCTAATAAGATGCGGTTGATGACCTTCCTCAGATGTGACAGAAGTCGGTCGGTCATTCGTCGCCAGTTTTTGCAACACGGCATTAATATTCTAATTAGCTTAAATTAGCCAATTTGCAAATTGCAAATTGCCTTCAGCTACCGACTCCAAATTGTTCACTTTAAATTATTCCAAAAAAGAATATTTAATTTCAATATTTAAAAATAGCACATACAACCCAAACAAAAAATGTTTAATTTTTGCTATGAATGGCAAATGAGTTACTTGAACGTCTGAAAGCGTTCAAATTGTTCCCATAATATTTCTTGTTCGCGGAATGTGAAGTTATTTTGGACAAATATACTTACTTACCTACCGCAGAGTTTGATACGAGTAATTAGTGATCCTATGGCCGCTCTGCTAATCTGTTACTCTTACTGTAGCTTATCTTCCTACACAGCTACACACGTGGCACACGTCACACGTCACGGGAATGCGCAGAACATACGGACATCGTACTCTATTTAATTTCAGTGTACGTTTGTGCAGAGGCAGCTTACCATAATTCACGTAACAAGTAAGATTATTACAATAATAATCCCGGACATTTCACACAGCATCATCTGGCCCCAAAGTAAGCAGAGCTTGTGTTATGGGTACCACACATGACTGATATACTACTTATATACTTTTTTTTTGTAAATACATACATATTATACATAGAAACACCCAGACCCGAGACAAATACTTGCAGATCATACAAACATTTGTCCCGCGGCGGGAATCGAACCCGCAACCTTTTGCGTCTCAGCCGGACCTAAGCCCACTGCGCCACAGAGGTCGTCTATTCTTAGTGATCCTTTGATTGTATATAATAAATTTGATTTGAATTTGATTTAGAACAGTCCGTCCGTTATTCAATAGATGTATTCTCTTAAAATAAATATAGTCTGTTATTCCCGTTTCTATCACCAGTAGCCGGGTGCGCCCGCACTGGGCCGCATTCACTCCACATCTCGGCCAGTCCTAGTGGAAAATTGCATCTCATGTTGTAGGGGAGGCGCCGCTGGTCGGAGTCGGAGGTCATTCTTGTGTGCATCCCGGCCGATAAGCTTTGTTGTGCATGTTCCGTCGTATTGTAGGTGCTCGTACCCAGTCCTGCTTGAGTTTTGGATCTTACTAGTAAGAAGACATTGGACATTGAACGTCATTTAATGCTTATTTATCAATTTCTGGAATAAAACTATACGGTACCAAGTAGGTGTTATCAGTTATGTGTTTCTCATAACACAAGTTTCTCTTACTTTGGGGCTGTGTGAAATGTCCAGCTTTCATTATTTATTTATTTAAAAAGTTAATCAAATCAAATCAAAACAAATCAAAGTCATTTATTGCGTAATATGGGTTTGTAACAGTTGTTTGGTGATACATATTAGAACAGCCATAATCAGCGTGGTTCGCATGCAATATTTATTATACATTATACAGTATATTCAAATGAATTAGGTAGGTACAAACATGCTTTCAATTTAATTAAATTAATGTAAGTCAAGTTCTAAAATAATAATGTTATATGTCAATACTTTTATCATTTAAATAATCATAGGTAGAATAATAAGCCTTTTCTAATAATATTTTCTTCAGCCTTGCTTTAAACACCACTGGGTTTGAAGTCTCTAATAAAAATGAAGGTAGACGATTGTAGACACGAATAGCCATTACCAACACGCTTTTGTTGTATAACGCAGTTGTATTTGGGGGTAGCTAGAGTTTATTATTATGTCGTCTGGATCCAAAGTTAATAAATAGGTCCATATTATTTTTACAAAACAGACAATTCAAATATATACAGACAAGGCAATGTTAAAATGTTCAGTTGAGTGAAGTAAGGTTTACAATTTTCAGGTATTTGTAGTTTGTAAATATATGTAAAGTATTTAAAGTAGAATTGCCCCAAAATATAATGCCATATCGTAAAGCAGATTCATCAAATCCATGGTAAGATGTAATTACAGCTGCCTCATTTACTACTTTGCGGAGCATATACATTGCATAAGAGAATTGATTAATTTTTTTACATAAATTACTTACGTGTGTTTTCCAATACAACTTTTTCTCTAAATTTAGTTCCTAAATTTTGGTTACATCTGCTTTACTAATATTAATTCCTGAATAATTAACATTTATGTCAGATTAGTTTTTAGGATTATTATTATTAGAGAATGTCATAATATGAGTTTTATCTAAATTTATCAATAAATTATTACATTCAAGCCATTTGATTATTGTTTCTAAGGTAGTGTTGATCGTGCTCACTAAACGAGATCTACAGGTATCAGTAAACATCACAGTACTATCGTCAGCAAATAAAATCATCCGATCAGAAACTACTTTAGGAAGGTCATTTATATAAATTATAAAGTAAAGTGGGCCTAATACACTTCCCTGCGGAACTCTGAACTCAGTTACACGATATTCTGATCTATATTATTTCTTGTTACACTTTATGATTAATACGCGTTATATTAGTTGCTTGTATTCTATTAGCTAAGTAGGACTCAAAGAGTTTTAAGACATTTCCTCTTAAACCATATATTTCAAGTTTATTTAGCGGAATTTGATGATCAACATAGTCAAAGGCTTTACTTAGATCCATATAAAGTGCACATACTAGTTTTTTACGATCAAGATTGCTTACTACAGTTTGAAGAAACTTATAAATGGCCAAATTTATAGATTTATTCCTTCAAATCCTACTTGCTCTTTAGTAAAAATGTTGTTGGATTCAAAATAACTAGATACACTGTTGTTTATTACTTCTACTACTCAAATATTTTTGAAAAAACTGGTATAAGCGCAATGGGCCTATAGCAAGTTATTTCAGTTTTATCATTTTTTTTAAACATTGGTTTAATAATCGTTATCCTTAACTTATCTGGAAATATGCCTGATACTATTGAGAGATGAATGATGTGACTAAGAATTGGAGAAATATATTCAGATGATTCTTTTTTTCTTTTATTTTATTACTTACGTCATCATATCCAGTACTATTACTTTTTTTTAATGATTTAATAATTACAATAATGTCAAATGGTGTTGTCGGAGTCATAAATAAAGTTTGAGGAAAATTCATAGAAGTCATGGAGTCAATGTGAGATTTGGATTTTGGATTCGGATTAATATGATCAATGAAAAAATCATTAAACAATTTCGCGATTTCAATTGGATCATAAACACATTTGCCGTAAATGTTTAATTTACTTATCTCATTTTTGGAAAGTTATTTTTTTTTAAGTTAAGCAAACGTTAGAAATTAACCTTCTAGTTCTTTTCAAGGTTCTATTCATACCTATCAACCTGTCAAAAGTTTCAGTCTGTTTCAATGAGCAAATCGAGCATTCTGGAGTCCGCTAGCGCGTCGACAGACGACGGCATCGGCATAATGATAACGCGCGGCCTCGCCCGGACTCGCGCATTCCGAGGCGAGTGTTTATTCCGCTTATCTGAATTTTAAATTCATTCCCTCGCATCCCCCGGGCGCTGCGCGGTGCGGTGCGGAGGGTGGGAGAGGGGGTGGATTCCTAGCGGTCCATCAACTCGTCCGTAAAAACCCAATCAGCCGACGACGGACGCGAGCGTGATGCGTCGCGTCACCGACACACGAGTCCACTCGCGACGCGACGCGACACGACGCGACACGACTCGACATCACCGCACAAAATACACAAAGCCGTCGCATCGTCTTTTCAAAACTACAGAACGTAAAATTATCGTGATTAAGGTTTTTCTTTGGGTCGACGATTTGAGGCGATCACGCACGACTCTGTTATTTAAATTCGGATGATCGCATCCTGTGATGACCCTTCCCCCCGTTCCTGTGAGCTCCATCGTGCCCTTTGTCTGTGCAAGTACCTATAGGTACAACATATATGCTTAAACTTTATAAAGAAATAAGTAAATAGATCACCAATCGATTGCGTAGACAACATATCTTACCTACTTATCATTATGACCTTTCATGATCTAAAAGTCGTCTAGCGACACTTCCATCTTTATGTATATATCGAATAACAGATTAACAACAGATGATGGTTTTTAAAACTAACTCTAATAGAATACCAGAATCTTATAAAACATAAAACCAATTGATCAACATCATAAGAAATATTGCGTAATAGAAGTAAGTAGGTAGGTATCTAAAGTTTCCCACGAGACCATCCACATCCATACCGTAATCACTATATTCAAAGAAGTTCGGAATATTAATCAAATTGAATAATGAGCAATTTGGACGCAACTGACTCCATTACGCGTTACGTGGTGGCCGGCAGTCGACACGACATGTAATTGTGCTACCGGCCCGGCTGGCATGGCACCACCATCGCCGGGGCACGGCATCCGACGCGCGACTGACGACACCCGTCCATCGCGTCGCTCTGTCACGTCTTCTCTGAATCAACTCAATTTCTTTTAAAACTAACAAGAAAAGATTACTTGTACATTTTTATATTCCTAGAATTCGTTTCTATTGGAATCTAAAAAAAAAATAACTCAATTAGATTCGTCTTCTGCTCTAATAAGACTACCGTTGCATCTCGTTCGGAAGCAGCCGTGCCGTATGATGCACTGGTATGTAGCGCCGGGCGCCGCGCCCGCCACTATGAGCAGAGCAATGGTTCCCACATACGAGACTGTATCATTACGCCTAACGTGGTGTTTTGTTAATGCTTATACAAATCTTTATCGGCGGCACCAACTGGTGCGTCATGTTATTTAATATTCACGGCTACCGTGCGTCGCGTCGCGTCACCTGGCGACTTGTCGCGTCGCGTCATCGCGTGAGAACCTCCAGTCATCGCCAGCGGCGGCGAGCTTCCTCTCAACTCTGTTATTTTGATGGTTTTTCTTGGATGGTTATAAAGTTATAACGCATACCTTATTGTCATACTCCGACCTATTAAGGTAATTTAGAAGGGGTGGTGGAACTATTACGAGTATATTAATTAGTTATACGACTTGTTGCAAGCTGACATCTTATCGGAAGGGTAGATCAAGACATCTAGTTGCGTAGTATTAAGTACCTGCATTAGTTACTATTAGGTAACTCTAAATGGATTATGACTCTAAATGGATGCAGTTTGAGAAGGACTCCTGTAAAGAGCGAGCCATGCGTGTTCTATTAGTAAAATTCCTATCGGTGTAGTGTGGTGTGGTGTGGGCGGCCGGTCATGCAAGCGTTCATATACTCGTACATACCAGATCTTTGTTAGCAGTTCGAGCCCTTCAAGACAAGTCGCCCTTTTGAATTATTGTTAAAAGATCCAACGGAATTTACATGGATATGATTAGTTTCGCTTGATATTTGAAGGGTATAAAATCCAGTAAGAATTTAAAATAAATCAAATGAACTTGTTCATCAAAGGGAAGATCGATCAGTAGTTGTGTGGTTTGAAAGCGGTCCCGGCGACCCTGGGGCGGGGGCGGGGGTGGGGGCGGGTGCGGGATACGCGTTCTGCTTGCCTAAATGTCCTTCATGAGATATATTTTAATTCTTGTGTTACTTAAAAGGGAGTGCTTGTTTAATTTACGGTGGTCATTATTATTTTTGCAAAAACAATAAACATCATTTTGAAAGTTTATTAAAAAAACCATTAAATAAAATTGATCATGACTGTTATCCCAGATAGTAAAGCTAGTTATATTATTGTAAATTATTCTGTACATTTCTGTATAGGTATGTAATAAAATTAATATTGTTTAAAAATATAGTTAACCTAAATAATTATATTATTATTATATGAACAAATGAAATAATCTTACATACCAAAAGGCAGAATGTATTAAAAAGTAGCAGAACGTCATCAAAACAATGAATTTGAGCTTAAAACATCGTGCGTGTCTTAATGTTTTAATTAGTAATTACCTGGTCGGTCTGGGAGCACACCCGCCGCCGCGCGATGGACCCCCCGGCGGCCTCTACAATGTGCTCTACTGTGCTTTGAGTATCTGCATGAGTCGTGCAACCAAGTCTCGCTTCTAGAGAGGCTGTTCGCCACTCATCATCATCATCCGCCCCCCGCATCACCCCCTGCTGGGTATGGGCCTCTCGTTAGTATGTTTCATTCCAACCAGTTCTGTGCCCGCCAGCCGATATCATCTCCACGTCTCACAAAGCCACTTATACATAGGTAGGTACATCCTGTATCCGAAAGCACCCGAACTAAACATACATTATAGCGGATCGGATAATTTATTTAGTATTTAAATATTCGTGAAATGTTCGTCAGCTAATAAGAGCGGTCGGGAGGGACCGGCAGCCGACAACTACCGGCAACGGCTCTCTTGAGAAATTAATGGAAATGGAAAGTCTAGTTGGTTTTTGTCGCGGAAAATAGTCGTAACAGCTTCGGCGGCCTCGCCCCGGCCCCCGGGTCCGCTTCCACTATTTATCTTGCACAGTTTAGGGTCTAAACCCGACTCGAGTGATTAAGTTAAACGTTGAGTTGACTGATAATTCTTTTTTAGAGCCACATGTATTAAGAGAGTGCATAAAACATCCTGCAAACGAAATTTAAGTTTCCAATTTCAATTTATAGCTATAGTGAGTGTGATTATGTGTTGCGGTGTGTTGGCCGGTCGGCACGCCAGCGCCATGCACCGTCGTTAGTCGCGGCTTACTAAAGCATGCGCTACACGGTTTGAAACCGCAGTTTCTACCAAGGTGACCTTGGTAGAACGTTTTCTTTCTACACGGTTTTAAACAAACCCCAAACTTCAGTGTGTTTAAAACGCTCGTGCTGAATTGACGTGTGCAGAATGCTTGTAATGCACTATAACAGTTTACAAAAAGGCCATGGCTCCTTATTTATCAAAATGTCTAATGTTTGGAGTTTGTATGGCCTTTTTGTATGCATTTGAAGAAAAAAAAAACATTTTTTTTGGGTGGAGTCTTTGCACTCCTTAGACATTAAGTCCCTGAGACAGGGTAGGTCTCTAAATAACTCGATTAATTCAGTGATAACCTCACGTTCTTTCTCCATAATACCGTGCGTGCGCGCAATACGTCCGCGCTTGATGCGTGCAGTGGCGCGACTGTGGTACGCGTGGTTTTAAACAAGCGGCTAGACGGTTTGCAACCACCGCTTCTGCCAGTGGTTTGCTGGACAAGCCTTTCTACCAAGGGTGTTTACAGATCATGAGACATTTGGTTAGCTGGTAGCTAACCATATGTCTCACGGCTAGCAGTTTCTACCAAGGTGACCTTGGTAGAAACTTGGTCGGTTTCAAACCGTGTAGCACATGCTTAAAGGTCATCTGCCTAATTCATATTTCCTACCGAAAAAACTCCTATTATGTAAGATATTATAAGACTCGTGTTTTGTATGGTCGCATTAGTTAACATGTTGTAAGTGGGTACTTTTTTTACTTATATGTTATTTTAAATGAGAGGTACTATCTTGTTTTTGAATATAGTGTTCTTATTAGATCTACGAGTATGAACATAATTTTCACTCAAAACGGGATATTAACGGATATTTTGGCACAGTTGCATAAGCTCCGACTTTATCTCGTGATCATGGCACATGCAACTGTGCCGAAAACTCGGGAACTAGAAAAACTCATGTACTCGTATCATGTTAAATATCCCGTTTTGAGTGAAAATTATATTCAAAACAATGATAGTTTTAGAAGTTATACGAGTATAAATCCAAATTGGTAACCATTTTAGGCGAAGTGGTGAGGGAGTGCATAGATGGAAGCCACGTTCGGCAATAACGAGTCCATTAGTTGTATTTGCGCACGCGCACGCGCACTGGCTAATTATTGGCGTTCGCATGCAAATGGTCGCGCCATTGTTCGCGCAATCACTTCCCATTCCCGGCGCGTGTAAGGCTCTGGGTAGCAGCTTCGGGTAATTACAGTTCTATGCAGTATATATAGAGCTGTTTGTTGCTCTTGTGCTAAGTCTAGGCGGTAATTAGAAGGAGGTGCGGCGTGGGATGAAGCGTGAGGCGTGAGGCGCGAGGCGCGAGGCGTGAGGCGTGAGGCAGGGATGCAATTAAACGCAGTGAGATGCACGAAGACGCCATCGCACAATCGCCTAGTTAGGGCACTTGTAAACACGCACCCCGTCAATAAACCGGCTAATTATAAACACGGTGGACCCTGGATTAGTGACCGCGCCGTCAATCGCGCGGCATCGCGTCGGCTCCAGCCTCCATTCTATTTGGGATCCATTAATTGAACATGGACATCTTATTTCGTTTTGCTTTCTAATATGAATAGTTAAGAGTGTTAAAACATGTTACCAATTAGTTTTCATAGGTAAGAATATGCATCTAGCATGAGGTGGAACTCTTTTTGATTGACGTCAGTTAAAGTTGGTGACCCCTCAGAGTTGAGAGTTCAGGTCGGGTAGAGTTTACACATTAGAGAGTTGAACATGCTGTAGTCCAGTTAGAGTGCAACGTTTAAGAGGTTTGGAAACCTAACCATTATAAGTATTGCGGTTTTTCTGAGGGCACAGAGCGTGCGCATGCGCGTGGTAATGGCGCATACTGTGATGAATTACATACTTTAATTATATTATTAGTATGCGCAGCGCCATGCAGCCCGAGTGCAGCCCGAGTGCACCACTGCGGAATTAAGATTCTATGGAGATTGGAGATGCAGTTACCATACAATCTGAGGTCGCTGCCTCTCACTCAAAGGAGTCAGAGTTGGAACATGTGCGCGATTTTATATAGATATGTAGGTATCTACTTCTACTTCTTCTACTTGACTGGCCTGTCAGCCCATGCAGTTGGTAGTACTTTCTGCGCTTTAGGTTGAGGGTTCGTTTCCCTCCCATGATAAACATTTATATGATGAACACAGGTGTTTGTTCTGTGTATAGGTATTCTATCAGTCATCTGGTCACCATAATACAAGATATGTTTAGTTTGGAACTAGATGGTGCATTGTCCAGCAATATTTAAATTTTAAATACGGGTTTGATTCGGCTCATGTCTTACGGCCAATCTCGAGTCATGGTGGGAAGTTCAAAATAAATATTATTTTCATACCCGTTACTTTGCTGTTGCTTTTAAGATTAAAATAAAAATGCTATATTGAGCCCGTGAAAACCACAGCAGTAAACTCTGACATTTATTTTATAAATGCATCAAATGAATAAAAAGATAAAGTTTTAGTGTAGTTCCTTGTAGTTGTTTGGTTGATGTAGATACAATTATTATTGTATAATATCCGAACACGCATGTGCTGCAGCCGGAGTGAGAGGGACAGCTATGTATCCGATCCGAGAGCGACTGCGCGTGCGCAATGTGCGACGTCATACAAAAGATTTCAACGCGCAACATACGAACGACATATTTTAGCATGACGGCTATCGCTAAATACGACAAATATTTATTTTGTTTGGAAGTTCAGACAACCCAACGGCCATACTTTAAGGGAGTCTGTACGTTTATAGAATTATATTATTTTGATAAATAGATATAATTGTGATACCACTGTGTTGTGTGGTGTGTGTATTAAGTAAAACGGTAGCTACCTTCTCAATCAGTAAGCGTAAAACCCTTATAGTATCTTTATAACTATTTGTCTGTCTGTCCGCCCCTAATCAGAGCTCTAGCCCGCAGACAATAAGTCTTAATACCGTAATGAATGTTTGCAAATTAACTTGACAAGGAAAATTATTAGTACGGCTTTACTAGATTATGAGGAGCAGATTTGTAAACATAAAAAAAACATGAAAGCTCTGTTCAAAAATCTTTTATTATGCTAACGAGATGGTGTCGAATATGTTTTGGGAGCTGGCCACTAGTCATTCATATCTTAAATAATTTTGGAAGCTTTCAGTATGCGTGGTACATGCGCTTGACCAAATTATTTAATTAACCTTTGAGCTAATTTTATTAAGATTACCCGCAGTCACCTCAGTGCATTGAGCTTTATGTGAGATAGCTCACTGGGGCCGAGCGCAATCTTAAACATTTACGTAATACACCTATTTTGCGACCATTACGCGATCATATCCTATGCAATAGTGAAAACCCAATCGTTTTTTGACAGCTACAAACCAACAACTCTTCTTTATACTAAATGTGATCTTTGCTTCCTAGAATACATTCAAATGAGAATACACATTCAAATGAGTTATAGCAATGAATATTCCTATTTATATGTTTAAATGTCAAGGTTTGATTTATTATATTCATTTATGTGTGATTTATTTAAAATTTATCAGCTTCCGTCCACAGGCGCAGGCGCAGGCTCGCACGCGCGGTTTCTATATAAAGCCCTATTATGTAGCCTAGGTATATGTTATTCCAGGTCACAGACTACATTTGTACCAAGTTTCATCCAAATGCGTTCAGCCGTTACAGCGTTTTGAACAAACAAACATTATTAAACTTACAAACATCTCTACATCCAATGATACTTTCACATTATAAATGTAATATTAGTTGTTTCGGAAGTAGGATAGAATTCCTTGTGGGCTCATTACTATTTCTACTTCCTATCCAACTATTGGATCCTATCCTAGAGATAGGATAAATGTGTCTTCACATAATGCTTATAATATGTATACTGCATAATTATAATGGTTGACCGATTTGGATGGAACTTGCAATAGAGATTATCCCTCTATGTTAAGTCTCATCTGTCATTCTTATGTCAATTAGTAAAGATGGCGGCAGATTCAAACGACATATTAGCAATTGTTTAGAATTAATGTTGGCTATATTGCGAAGCAAAAATTGCGCTCTTATATTATATTCCGGGTTATTTTCGGTTTTATTATAAATGTTGTTGTTTTTATTTATATAGAGCGAGCTACAGTTATTGACTCGGGTGTAAATAACTAGAATAAAAGTTTTGTGTTTCTTTGTTATTAGAGCAACAATAATCCGTACAATTATTTTATAAGAAAAGACGTAATTTCTATTTTATATAAATAAAAAGGGCAAGATACGATTTAGTGACATATAAACAATATAAACACTTGACATTATTATGAGACATGCCAGTAACGAAGAAGAAGAAGCAGGTGTGTGATCACAAGATACACCAATAAAGTATATAACTCTTATGGGCTAACCATTATCTACGAGTATTTATCTATTTACAACCAATATAACCATTTATTTGGAACTAAAATCGTATTACTTAGATGAACAAGTACTTTATATGTAAGCCAGTTAGCGCAGCAGCTAGTTTATAACACTTACTGAGTAGAAATGCAAGCAGGTACATAACCTTTATCTTCATGCATTAATATTCATCTGTATTTTGGTTTTTATAGGTAATGAACTTACCTATAAAAACCACTGCGAGCGATGAGAGACCTGTTTTTTTGTCAAATCGGTAATGTAATAGTTAATAGTACCTACTGACTTCATTTTTAACGGCCCTTAGATAGCAACACTGGTTCACATGTATTTTATATAATTCTGTAGGTACATAATCTGTAATAAATGTGCATAACTGTTCCATTACAAATTACAAACTAAACGGTTCTAAACAATTAAGATTTGTACTAATGCGAGGTACTAAGTACTTACTACTTATGTAAATAACGTCTGTATATAAAACAAGTAGCGGTTTGCCTAGCGACATCCTGAACTTTGCAAAACGAATCAGGACCTTCGCACTCGCCAACTACGGGATATACCTAACCTACCTATCCAACAGCAAAATGCACTTTCCGAAATATAAACTTACATTAACACAATGCCAAGCCAGAACAGTACAGTACAGTACAGTACAGTACCCATATGAGACATGTGTGTTCAAACTTATAATAGGATACCTGACTACATCACATTTTTTTTTTAAAATAGCTTTTAAATAAATGTTTTACAATTTGTGAATATATTAATAATAGGGACATCAAAACTGTAACATTATTATTAAAATTATTATTATTTTTTTCCCTATTAACTAATATGAAATGACATTGGTTATTATTGCCTCGATTATTAATTCTAATACATCTCCCAAGAACATAAACTAAAGTTAAGAACTACGTTAAGAAAACGTTAGATAAAATTTGCAAACCAAAGAATACCTATGGTAGGACATACTCGTACTCGCAAATAAATAATTTTTCATTTCATTTTATTTAATGTCTCTGTTAAGTAAACTAACTGAAGTAATGTAAATATGTATAGGAGCCAAAATTAACTAAACTGTAAATACAGCAGAGTGCTGAGACTTCTACGGAACTCGTTATAGCGATATCGCAGGTGAACGACCTTGCCGATTAATAAATTAAGATAACAAAATTATAGCGATCGAACACAATACAAGCTTTGTCTAGCGCTGACCGACCGCTGAGTGCTCGCTTAGATATCCAATTTCACAATAATGATGGTGCAGGTGATACTGGTGTACCGGCTCGGCTACCACGGCGCCGGCGATGCTGATGCCCCGAGAGCTGCCTCCCTCTCCCCCGCGTGCCCTAAGAGAGCGATGGATGGCTAGCGCCAACTGCCACTGCCACCTCGCATTAGGGTTGCCAACGAGATATCTACCTAAAGACTTTGTACCGCCATTCTACACTATCTCGCTAGAGCTGGAGGCGCATCGGTGGCCTGTGGTGGCTCACCGTGATGTGATGAGCGGTGCTCAGTCGGCGGAAGCGGAGGTCGGTCGACGACAGTAATTGATTGACGCGCGCGAGGGCCAGCGCGAGCCTGCGCGGGCGCACGCGGCGGCGCGCACAAAGCGGATAATATCTTCATAAATCGATATTTCCACCGCTAATAAAGCGATATTAATTATCTAGTATTCAAATCTCGGATGTTGAGCATTCGTGCGGCGCTCGTGACTCTCCCTCTCCCCCCACCACAATACCGCGCCGCCCGCCGCGCATCTCGCTCGATTAATAATCGCGGTCGATGGCCGCGGCCCGATTATTCGATACTTAGTCGAGCTGGCTCATTCAAGTTCAAGAGTCCTTTCGCTCGTCAGTGCAAATGCATATGCAACCTGACAACAAAGCAGTGCATACAAGAGTCCTTTCACCTACCAGTCAACACTACCGCATCAGTAGCAAGCTCGCCAGCCCCTCTCGAGTGACACCGCTGAACATTGCTAAACAGTATAGACTATAGTTGGACCGCCACGTCTCGGTATAATTATATCAAATATTTTTGTTACTCAATCGTGCCACTTTACGGAGGTAACGGCTTAACAGTTTCGATTGAAATAACTATAAACAAAAATATGTAAGCAATTCAAAACCAGTTATTCCGAAAAAAAATGAACATGGAAATGAATTGCCAAATGAACATCAAAGTTAATGAACAGTATGAAAATGACAATACGCCAATGAGATTTCAATTGATAGTTTAAGAGTTTTCAGGCGTTAACAATTGGTAAAAAAATGGTATAAGTAGTATTTGGTGGCATCTCTCCGCACCAGCAATCCGTCAAGCTCAGAACGCTTCGTAAACTGCCCCCTTGTGAAACTTGTTTGCCAAACGGATTGGACCATAATATTATAAATGCCACTGTTTTTGTTCAATAAAATTAAATTCATTTATTTGTCAGAATGTAGGTTACAGGTTTACTACAATATTGTTATAATACAGTAGATATGTGATAATTATATAAAGTTCCAGAACAATCTTACCTTCGCTAGGCATGCAAATTTATAATATTTATTGACAAGACTTGTAAATAAATATTATAAATTAGTAACTCAGGACGTTTGTTTGTATATTTGTATGTTTTTGAAAATCTAAATGTTATTTAACCAATATCAACCATTTTTCGACTTTATACACACCCGATGCCGGTTACTCTTATACCCAGTTTAAGAAGAATCCGACTAGAAAGTGTCTGGTTCTAACGCTTTTTGTATGATCCTTGCTATTTTTATTGTGGATGCAGGGTCAATCAATGTCGCTCATTCACCGCGTAAGTAACACCTGACCGGATTTTCATGGTATATGGTTTACGAGCAGATATAATATTAATTATAGGCTACTTTTGATACATGTAGTAGCCGCAGGAAGCTAGTGAAACATAAATGTATAGCGGAGCCACACGCCGTGACGCCGCGTACAGTAATCTACTGAGCTGCTCCTGTCCGTGTATTACGTAAATCGCGACAACTAGCAACAGGATACAGCGAGTTTCTGTGTTCTGTTTCGGACTAGCTAAGATTTCGTAAAATACGAACGATTTTATTACGTTTGCACCAAATTGTGATTTTTAAAACACTTGTATAATTTACTGAATTGACATGTACTTTCACTTAAATTAGAGCTTATTATAGACGCTATGTATTTTGTTGTTGATTCGTTCAGCGAAACATTAGAAACATTGGCACCGGCGACTTGAAACTCATTTCGCTGATATTAATGTCGCATTGCTTGTGTACCTACTTGTGTACTTGTGTATCTCCGAAGGACCATTATTCAAAACTGTTTCATCTATTCATTTTATCCTTAACATGATTTGGTACGATAGAAGAAATCTAATAAATAATGAATTGCCTACGTTATGTACTTTAATGACTTTGATGTTTAACTTTTACTTTAATGTATTTCACATTCTTTATAAAATCTTTTAGGATACTTTCTACTTGTACATAATATTTGTATACAAAACAAAACAATAAGAAAGCCGTTCGCGTCGGTAGCACAAAGATCATTAAAATAAACAACAAAGAAGGATCCGTTTGTTAGTGATTAATAGATTTATGAGCGGCGCGGTGTCGGGTGTCATACTCGCACCGACGGCGAGACAGTGAGGCAGCGAGGCAGCGAGGCAGAGACGGGGACGCGTGCGCAGGTGCCACGGAAGTGCCCGACCCTGGAACTACCTCTCGTTCATTATTCAATCGTTAATTTATTTTTAATTTAGTTGAATATTCAACTCGCGGCAGATTTTCCATAACTACTTATCTTGTTAATCCACACAACCGATTCCTTAAAACTATGACGATGCATACTTACCTTACAATCATCAGTGGTCTCCAAGCGCAGACTGCGCGTGCGCTTAACGATTCCAACGATTTCACATCTCATCACTATGTTTAGTAACGTTTTATTTGAATATAAGTTTCGCGGGCGTAAATCGTAAATGAGATTGGCTCCCCAATCCTAGCTTTTAGCACGGTAGCAGTCTAGCAGTAAGTACTTACAAGAGAAGTGCCGGGAGTCGGGACAGGAACTCCTCGATAAGCGGTTCAATCTGAATGTGCGGCGCCTCGTTGACCGGTAATGGAGGATGCGCAGGTATCTATTGGCACAATATTGCGAGACTCTGTCCTCTGTCCTCTCAGTGAGCAGGGGGGACAGAGGGGGGGAACGGGAGGCAGGTAACCTCGTTAGCTGAATATGCACTACAATCTACGACGAAATCGAATTTGCGCCCTCTCGGGCCGGGCCGCGGCCGAGTGCCCTTTTAAAGGGCTGGAGATGGATTATTTGTGAAGTGGCGCCTTTGAAATCTTTAGAGCGTTAAAACGGAGGTAATCTCGTCCCTCGCTATGCCTCCCCTCCCCCCGCGCCCCTCGAGTGTAAATAGCCCGTAGCCTTCGTTTTGTTTACCTAATCATTTTATTGACCTCTACCTCCCCCGCGCCCCCCCCCCGGCTCCGGTGGGGGGCGCCGCGACAGATGTAGCAACCCTTCCCGCCTCCTGTACTACAAGCCACTATTACATTTTATCGAGAAAAAATCTCTGAGAAAACTTGATCGCAAGCTGCGAACGCAGTTTTTACATTTTTTACCCCAAAAATGTGTGTCAGAGGGGAGCGCGGCGCGACGCGAGACGGCTGAGGGGAGCAGGGGGGAGGGGGGCGACAGGTCCTGAGACGCGCAGAAATCCGTTTTTTAGCACAATTCGCAGGAAGCACAATGGTGACCCACTTCCCCGTGGGAAGGAATAACGACCGCGTCTCCGCGCTTTTACTATAAAAAATGCATTACCCCACATTTTTTAAAAATGTGTAAAAAGCGCGACTCGAATGCATTGTGTGATGGGATATTGAAATCGCAGACTCGGAAGGGTGAGATTTATGTCTAAAATAACGGTTTTTAACAAAAAAACGTAAAATCAGCTGCAGCCTGCGGAGCCGACAAAAGCACTCGTTAGCGCGAGCTGTACCGACAGCAGTACCTACCTACGAGAACCTGCTGCTGTGGGCAGTAGGCCCTACCCGCAACCGAATGAATTTGAGTTTCATTCATTTCTTAGCTCCGGTCTACCTCACGAGGTACACAATCCTCGCTCCTCTAGTCTCGACTAGTGCTTTAGGCCGGGCTGTTATGCCTATGTCAATAATGTTTTGCATAATTATTTTACTAACTCATCAAACTAAATAATTTACCTGCGTTTGTTTCCATTTAATTTATTATTGAGTAAAAATATGATCAAGACATAATTTCTAGCGCTGCCGCCGCTGCCGCCGCTGCCGCCGCACTTTTTATGAAATAATTAATTTTAGCTCTTTTTAATGTCCGGTTCATTTTACTAAACTTATTTCTTACAAAAATTACAAATTTACTTACAGAGAAATACTAGTTACTTAAAGTTATAATGATGTGCCGTCATGCATGCCTAGCTTGCATGCAAGTCTCCCCGTCTGTCTGTCTGTCTGTCTGAACCCGATAAACTCAATAATTACGTTTTGAAAACTAAAAAGACAAAAGACTTTATGTATATAAATAAATAATAGTTAAAAAAAACTAAAAAACACGCTTTATATAGAAAACCAAACTAAAAAATAGTAAATAAATTTTAATAAATGTAAGTAAGAAAAAAATGTTTTATATAAAAAAAAGCGTGGGGGGAAGAAGGATTATCATTTCGATAATATCTTAAAAAGCACCCCACGCTTTTTTTAAATAAAACATTTTTTTCTTACTTACATTTATTAAAATTTATTTTCCATTTTTTAGAAGGTTTTCTACATAAAGCGTGTTTTTTAGTTTTTTTAAATATTATTTATTTTCTACTTTTTAGTTATAGGATAATCGGATATATATATATATATATATATTTTTTAATTTTTATTCGAATTATTGCATTGTCATCGGTCTTTAACAGGTGTGCAAAATTTGCATGAAATCTGGCCGTTTAAAGTGGGTCAAAATTGCGTCCTATGGAGTCGGTTACAAACAAGTGAAGCTAATATAAAGCGTATAAAAATGTCATCAATGTATACAATTTTTCAATTATTGTTGATTCGATATGACCGATTTCGATAAAATTTAAACGGGACTACTTGGTATACTTGGCTACTAAGTATATAGTTTGCAAAAAAAAAATTTTTTAAATCGGTTCAGGCGTCTTTGAGTAAGTTCTCAAAGACGCCTGAATTGGTGAACATACGTAAAAGAAAGATTCCTAACGGAATAATTCACGAAGGAAGATTAGGTGTATAATTAATTAGTGCGAAGCCGGGGCGGGTTGCTACTTACTTATAAAAGTACTGTTCAAAAATAAATTTTGGTGTGCAGTACTAGTACCTACTTGGATAATGAAGTGAGTAAGCGATGCAAGTAGTGATTTTCAGGAGAGTTTTGGTCAAAACATCTTTTCGTTGATGATTTTACTAAATACATAACTCAGTCAAAACTAGCAACCAACGTTCTTAGCTAAATCACTGAATTTAGACTCATTTTTTAAATCAAAACTAGTTTTGACCGTAGCTTGCATTATAGATTTCAGAAAACTTTATAATACTTTTTAGCGTGTAAAATTACATATTAAGTTGGTTGTGTTAAGTATATTAGGTCAGAGTATGGTACTTTTGCCGCCCCGCGCCGCTCTCCGTCGATTACGCATCATTATCTGTATGTTCTGTCACACGCAGTGGATACTACGCCGTGCTTCATAATGGATAGTTAACTATAATTTGCACGTTCGTCGGTCGGTGTGCCCGTCTCTGTGTCCGGAGGGCGAGGGGATATAATTATAACTACTCAATTTGCAACTAAGTTGTTCCTCCACATTGCCAGCAAAAATTCAGTGACATTGCTAAACGCATGCAAATATTATGAAGTGTATTACCTCTGCATCCATCGCTAATCGTCAGCAGTAATATCTTGAAACTTTAAGGAGAACCCAACTAAAACAAGTTATGATCAGTTAGTATGATCGCTTAAATGTAATTGTTGATAATGGTTATTTAGTTTATTGGTAAGCAATCTAGACGTTACAAACATTATTTTTATTAAAAAGTGCAATTTCACGACGATAAATCGGCCGAAGCAGCTGACGTCACTGCGGACACTGTTGTTGTTATAAAGTGATACTCGTATCATTAGCTATGTAGCATGTCCCGGCCGGCGTCGGCGGCGCCGGTGTGCGCCGGTGTGTGCCGTTCTTGGGAAAACGATTAGATACCCACCACTTCAACTAAACCATGTAAAAATTGTTGCATTTAAGTAAGCGCTGCGCTGTCGTGGCGTAGGTAATCTCTGTTAATTTATAGAGATTTTGTTACTCAGTATTTAAATTATTACTAAATTACAATGTTGAGGGACAGCTGAGGTCGGTTGGGTTGCTCAGTTCCTTTCGTGCTGCATGTCATTATCGTGTTAACACTCCGTATAAACAGCCTAGATTTCTTCTTCGTTTGTGTGCTAGGAACCGGAAGGTTGTTTATTTAAATTAACTCAGCTTGTTTTGAAGACATTTTAAGTCGAGTTTTCTGCGTTTAATAACATAGATCAGTTTAGGCGAGTGTTGTCTGCGACTTGTGATGGCAGGTTGTGTGCGAGCAGACTGTTGCTGCGGCGCCTGCTCTGGCCACTGGGCTCGGGGCTCGGGGCTCGGGGCTCGGGGCTCGGGGCTCGGGGCTCGGGGCTCGGGGCTCGGGGCTCGGGGCTCGGGGCTCGGGGCTCGGGGCTCGAGGTTCGAGCGCAGGCGGCTGGGAGCGCGCGCGTGTGTCTCTACGTAGATAGATATATCTGCGGCGGGCGGGAGGAGGTCGGCGGCGGCAGTATGCAAACGAGCGCGAAGGGGCGGGGCCGCGACCTAAAAAACGCCTCTCACGACCCTTTCCCCCGCGCCTCGCACCCTGCAATGGAAATCTGTAAAAAATATCCGCAATCTGCCATACGCGACACAATGCGAGCTCGGCGAAGGGTTGGTGCTGTGCGCGCGCGCACGCTGCCAATGCCTTCCCCCTCCCCCTCCCCCCATTGCCCCCCCGATGTGCAACCCTTCGGCGCGCAGTGCACGTGCTACGTGTAACGGCATGTAGTGCTGCACTCGAGTACATGCGAAGGGATAGCGTTTCACTTTTGTCGATCCCGAGCGGAGCCGGGTTCCGTCGAAACAATGCTGACAATGAACATCGCGTTATTGTTCATATTTCGGTATTATTATGAGCTGCGGCAAAAAAACGCTCGAATCAATCGACTCTATATCGAAATTATAGCTAAATGCTCAAGAATTTTACGTAAACTTTATTGCCGCTTTTCTATATTTTTTTGTATGTCTTATACGGACTAACTCTAATGTTTATGTTTATACGATACGGCAAATGATATTTTAAAAATAAACTATAATTTATTTATTTTGGGGTGTTTCCCCGTTCGATCCAAAACATTTTAATTATGTTAGCATAACAGCATAACAAATATTTTAGAATTTTAAAATGTTTTAGAAATGATAAAATGAAATTTTAGAAATGAACCAACCGAATTGGCACAATAACATTCAAAATCCGTATTTTCGGTCCTTTTTGTGTTTGTTAGAATATTTAACTACTGGTCTAATAATAACGGCCATCAACTTCTTTTCGTCTTTTATAATTTTAACCTTTTTAAGTATTTTAAAAATCGCTTTCCTTGACTTTTTTAGCTTTAGTACCTACTTCGTTGTCTGTCACATTGATGTAGACCTTTCGGCTCTAGGATAGTAACTACTAACTAGACTGACAAGTAGGTAAGGTCAGAAGACCTAATGACGAAAAGTCGAATCAAATCAATAACAATAGTGTATTTTTAACCTCAGTTGATTGGATTACATATTAACTAATAAATCTACCTAGTTTGTGGAGTGGTGTAATTAATATATACATTAACACTTTTGAATTGAATGTAAGTGAAATAGTTATAATATCTTAATAAACCTCAAGTTATAATGACGTATTTTCAAATTATGCTCAAATTAAATGATTAATAAAGTAAGAGTTTAAACCACCACTTAAAATAAACTGAGACACATATTTTGTGTCGAAACAGAAACATTTAGTTCGCCTTGATGTCAGATCTCGCGGTGTCCGAATGTAATCGTATGTAATCGTATGTAATCGTATGTAATCGTATCGTCGTCGTTTACCTAGGTATCTACATAAAAGAGAATAATATATTTATACAGAAACTGGAAACCGGCTTCTAAACCCTGATATTCAAAACCCATGATATAAATTAACCACAGAAATCACAGGTGGAGATAAGTTATTACAAAAAAAAAAACATTTAAAACAACAATATATTTTATTATACTTTACGAGCCCTAACACTGGTATTTTACCTATTTTTATTCACTAAGAAGTGACATGGAACAGCTCCTGAGTCCATCATCAGTTCGCTGTCATTCAAATTTATCACTGTCATTCTTGACAGATATGCCAAGGTTCAGCTTAATCGGCCATTTTGTTGTCTAGTTCTGTTGAGCAACACTCTGGCACCATTCGATCTGCTCGCCGTCACCATAAACATAAACACATACCTTATACTTATTTTGTGTGCGGTGTTTAAGAAAATGATAAAGAAACTTCTCAAACGGAAATATTTCAAATTAAATCAGAAATCGAAAAGTCGCGTATGAAGTCAACAAAACTCTAGAGATTGAAAGCTGAAGTTAAAAAAGTTATTCATATGTTTTCAACAATCACAAAATAGACCGCGTGCCTGGTGCGTTGTGCGTAGCTATGTACTCGTATGTCACCCTTCTTTAAAGCAGTGGTTATAGAGAAGAATGTGATTTGTTTGTGTTTGGAGCGTTGTGTTGCGTTGCGTTGTTCAGATCAAAGGGCTCCACCGAGGAGGAAATGTTTAGTCGCGCGAGTGAGCAGCGGCCGTGCCTCCTAGTGGACTTGCGAAGCGCCGAGTGCAGCCGCGCATGTTGCTAGTGTGACCGCGGGCTAGCGGGGGCTGAGATGAGAGGGATGGTACATTTGGATGCTGTTTGATCTCGAGGCCCCTTCGGGCTGCCATCAGCAGATAGATTGATCTGCCACCTCTACCTCGTCTCTACCTACCGGTTCACATCGACTTTCAACTCATTTTGACAATTTATTTTGATATTATTAATGGATATAATTGGTTTCCAAAGATGTGCGCGCACGATTATCGTACATTGATTTCAACCTATCCTACCATAAATATAACGTTATTTGGGAAATCCCGACTCGCCTCCCCGTCCACTGTCCACGACACAAAACCTATTCATTTATGGCTGTTTCTTTGCTGTTTTATCAACATTCAAATATATCATCTACTGGAGTTATCAAGCCAGATCATCTTAAAACTCCTCTAAAGCGATCTTAAAGTTAAAAGATCACGTTTTAGTGTATCTACACTGTAAACTTCCTGTTATTTTGAAATAAATAATTCTAATTCTAAAGATCCTGTATTTTAGCAAATCCACTCAACAAGAGAAGGAATAGATACCGTTCAGTACAATGTATAACGGTAGTGCGCATATACTCTTTTATACTTATAAATAAATATATGGACTTGAAGTATGTATTTATACTTATGAGAATTATGGATTGTGACCCGCAATCAAATAAGTTTATTGGCACGCGTCGATAACCGCAGTTAGAAAACGACGGCTCGGCTGATCGGACATCAAACGTGATTAAAGCAATTTATAATGTTTATTCGGCCAAGATAAATTAAGGCGTATAGAGGCATAACGAGTCCTTTTTGGTGGCATGGGTGCGGGCGCGACGCGTTCGTGGCGCGGACGTGACGCGACCCGCATCGGGAGATACAGCGGCAGCGGTGCGTGCACCACACTTTGTTTAATTAAATGGAGTTAAATGCAGGGAAAGGGTTGCGCGCGTGCCGCGGATTGTCAGCCCTTCCCTCCCCCCGCCCCCGCCCCCGCCCGTCGGCAGCTGCGCAGCCTGCGCACGCGCAGCTCGCAGCCTGCACCATTCAAACGCCACTTTCTATAGTTCCGAGTTCGATTTCACTATCTCGTTATCTGCGAAACGAAATTTAAAGGCGATTTGTTGCACATGACGTTTCCAATTGCCGAATTATTTATACCCTTCCCACAGTACCTACGTGTACACCCGCTCGTCCGGGCCATTTTACTTTTATCGTTATTGTGGGAGTTCAAAGTAACCCTTGCACTCAGTTGGAATATAATATTAATATTGCTATCAGATCTATAATGTGCGTCCAATTTAAGATTGCTCATGTTTTGATTTATTTCATCAGTTCGCAACTGGATCGATGGTATGACAATATATGTATAATATAGCCCATTTTAACTTGTTTCATATCGGTTGCGAATCCCCAAGGAAAAGAGTGTAAACTTGATTTGAAGTAGGTATTTGACATTCATTTCATTGTGTAGTCTCGCGAGACCCTCGTATAAATATAAGTGGAGTGCTTATCGCGGATAAACAACCAGCCGGCCCCGGTCCGGTACCTCTCCGGAGCCGCGCCGGGCCTGGCCCGGGGCCGGGGCAGGCCTCTGTTTGCGCGGCGCTGCTCATAATGTTACTGTTTGCGATACATCCGAGTGTGTACATACCGACGTACAAGGAAATTCATAACATTGTATTCGAACTACGAGTATTTTTACGTATTTTCAAACGGATTTGTAAACAATATGGGTACCTACCTATAAGGTAAAGGAAAATTGTAATTACATTTTTGGGGGAATACTGAAGAAACCCTTCCGGTCAATATTATTTACTACGTTAACCTTTCTTGATCTCGTAGTACCTATTGGTACCTGTAACATTTTATATTATCGAAGAAAACCGGCCAAGCCACGAATAGAAATAGAAACATTATTCGAATCGAATACTAATGGTGATCTTAGTTGGTGACATTTGCGCGGGATATTTATTATAAATGCGGGCCGCATTAGTGCGTAGCTCGTTATATATTATACCGGCGACACGCGACGGGCGACGGCGCCGGCACCATTCATCATAGCGTTTTAAATTAAAAGCGTCACCGTGTCGATGTCGTCCCGCGGCGGCATCATTTCATAACCCTCATAAATCAGCGAGCATGTGCCGCGACAACCCTTTACTCCGAGCACCCCGCGCCCCCCGCGACTTAGTTTTTTACGTATCGCGAGTCGCCGCGACGCGAAGGGCGGCGCTCGGAACACCATCTACATATCATTTACATACGCAGCGACCAATGCCTATGCCGCCGCGCTCAGGTAACCCTTCCACCGGCACCGCCGTGATTGTCGCATTCTATTTACATAATGCTCTGATATCTACATAAAATCTCACTTAGCTACTGATAAAACAGGGCGAATGTATATGAAACGATTTCGTCTCGTATAATGATGAGTTTGTAGATACGTATAAGTAATAGCATATTAGATTCGATGTCGTGCTCTTCGAGGTTCGTTCTATAATACCTACAGGTACTTTTTAATAAAAGGTTACTTATCTGAGAAAGATCATTAATCAATATTTATTATTATCCCTTAATAATAAAAAATATCACCATTTATTTTCCAACTATTTTATGCTAAGCTATTTGTCCTTGTGCTGAGTTGACTAGGATCAAGTGAGGACGCGCATTGTGCACGTGTCCGAGGCGAGGCGAGCCGAGGCGCTTCATGCAGTGTGACAAGTGATACGGACCATTCCGAATAAGCTAATACTAAATTAAACAATTTTATAAGAAACCTATAAGCCTGGTAACTCTTGCAACAGTTGCATTCACTATTCAGTGAACAAATACTATTGATCAAGTCTATTTACATCAACATTGTTAGTCAGTGCATCACTCGCCTTATTGGGCAACTTATTGGACCTATATACTTAATCCGTCCTTTTGATTGTAAATAAAATATACTTACAACTTACATACCTAATACATAAATGTAACCATACCAAACCTAACCAACCTAAATATGTACATACTTAGGTTGGTTTAGATAAATAAAAAAAATACATAGGTACAACTAATGATCGAATGTTTCCACAATTAAAAAATGTGCATATCCAGTATGAGCTAATTAAGTTTATATATTAAAGATTGAGTTTTTAGCGCCCTTGTGTCACGCCACGTCTCGAAGATGGCGAATATATTTAAAGTAAACAAAGCTTTAATCATAAAATGGTTTGTTGCATTCCTATTTCGCACATTATAGTAAGTCTTACATCAATAATAATGTGAAGTAAATGCTTATTTATAATTTCCAGCACTTTTAAAAATCTGCTCGCATTACGAATGAATAAACAAAATGGTTCCAAAAGCTCAACTCAACTTGAAATAAAACTTTTGATTCGCGCATGAATAAGCGATTTGTAAGCGCAGGAGAGTCAGCTAGGGGCTCACACTCCGGACGAGCGCAGAGCAGAGGTAGCACTGCTTTTTTGTCTCTGCAAATCGACGGTCGACAAATGCTACCATAGTTTTGAAATCGAATTGCAAATTATTGACTGTTGGTGTAAATTATGTTGTAATCAAAATATGTTGTATATCAAAGTAAATCACAAGATGTGTATGCCTGTCCGTTATGCCTGTGCAATGGTTCCCAACTGGCAATGGTTTTAATACGCATTTAGCACGTCGCGTCAACACATCCATATCTTGATCGCGCAGAGCTCAGCGCTGGCTCTTTCATCTTGTTTCTTCCACTTCTAGAGAATCGTTCGTTTCGTTTCAAAATTTCTATATATATACAATCAACATCTTATTATTCAAAACACTATGTTGTAGTTCAGGAGGCTGCCTGTGGCCTATTCTAATTTTAATTTTAAAGGTGTGTATTGTCCTGTAATGCACAACTTGTGTTGGTGGAAACCACCCAGCATATCTGAATCTCAAACAAGCAGGCTTTGCGTGGTACAGCAAACTTACACACACACACCTGTATGTACATATAGGTAGGTGTGTATGAGTCTCCAGACTCCTATTGTCTAGAGCGTGGGTGCGGGAGAGGGGTGAAGGGGAGAGGGGATGGAGGGTGAGGGAGGGTTGCAACTGCAGCGGCTATTGATTAGCGCAATCAGCGACACCCGTCCCTCTGGTCAGCGACGCGCCCAAACCCTACTACTTTAAAACTGAAAATCTGTGTCTTAACTCTTGAGAAGTGTTCTTAAAAACAAACGGCGACCCGAATCTAAATGATGTGCAATACTGATTAGTAGTACTCGCATCACTATTGCACATACATTTGAACATGTGCAATACTGCTAGTTTAAAAAGTGGATGCGTCCAATCATGTTCGTACTTTGGACATGCTCCTGGCATCCTCAATAATCTAATCAGCTCTTGGGAGATGTTTTGGGGCATGTCTAATATGACTATTATCCGCCTTGCCATAGAGATCAATAGTCGTGAGCACATTTTTTTCTAATTAAGTCATTGTTTTTAATAAGTATTTTATTTTATATCATCATCATCATCATAATATCAGCCTTTAGGAAGTCCACTGCCGGACATAGTCCTCCCCAATTGATTTCCAGGAAGAACGATTTTGAGCTCTCTCCAGCCACCGACTTCCTGCGATCTTTACAATGTCGTCAGTCCATCGGGTGGGAGGTCGTCCTACGCTTCGTTTTATTCGTTGCTTCGTTTTAATTTTATATGTAGGACGTTTTATTCATCTGTTAAGCCCTTTAACTTAGTAAATATGTAAATGAGTTTAAACTCTGCTATTGTACTGACCCCTTTGATAGGTCGGCTATGTACTCGTACCAGCTAACGGGATTACTGCGGGGCGCAGGCGCAGGGGCGCAACCCTTCCGACTCAAATGCGCCGTGAAAATGAGCTCATTCAAAATGCAAATAATACGCTAATCCAACATGAAGGCCCCTCTCCCCCACCCCCACCTCCACCCCCGGCCCCGGCACCGATCACATCTTATCGCGAATTAGCTGCATCCTTGATGCAGTGCGAACTAATGATAAAGGTAGAAGTTAACTTTAATACATTTTCTATCAAAGTCGATGAAATGACTTATTCCATCGGCCAATAATTATAATAATATTTAAGATAAATATATGTGGGATAAATTACTATGTAAATATATGGTGGGCACTTAAATAAACCCATAATGTCGACATTTCATACTGCATTTCTCCTCAAAGTAAGCAGAGCTGCTTTTGGGTACCACATGACTGATACTAATTAATGATTTTTTGTAAATACATACATACATATAATACATAGAAACACGACAATTTGCTTCTGCGTTTCAGCCGAGCCACAGAGGTCTCAATTAATACAGCACCGCCCCAAAGTAAGCATAACTTGTGCCTACTATGGGAACAAGATGAAAGATGGAAAACTTAAGTAATGATTACCTATAATGTAGACGCCAGCGTTCGCGAGACAGCCCGCCCTCCAACCCTCACTCTCTATAAGCTCGGCTGATCATTATTTCTGGCTTCTGGAAACACACATTTAAAATAACATTGAAAATGGTTGCTTCAACACTTCTTCCGGCTCGACCCTCACTGCTGGCCGGTCCAATCTGTTTGCAAACTTAACAGCACTTCACCTTAAATCAACTTATCACTCAGAATAAATTGCCACCCAATAAGATTGTCGCATTCAATAAACGCTCCGTAAATAGGGCGTTAGAGGGCACTTACTGATCGTCGGCACGTGAGCCATGGGCCGTGGGACTGGGCACAGCGCACAACCCTTCACTCGACAAATCTTTAATTAAATATCTTGGTCCGAGGGTCACCCCGCACCCCGCACTCTGCACCCCTGCACTCGGCGACGTCTCTCGCGAACACAGAAATCAGTGTTTATAAAAAGTCCATAAGAACGGTAAACAGGTTGGGGTCGAGTCAAGACTCCCTCGCGCTACGAGCTACGAGCTACACGCTGACCGTTCTGCGCTGCGTCGCGTAGCAATAACGCTACGAAACAGGCAATCATTGCTTATATGATTAGGTCCGTAATTATAAATTTTTAAGGTAACGAATTAAACTCCAAAACTATTGGCAGTACATTCTCTGGATTAGAATCAACTAATTTAACTCTTTCTTCTTCTTCTTTAAAAACATTTTTAATATTTAATAAAGACAGTGGCCTCAATTCTGTTGGCACCAACTTAACTAGTTTTAGCTAAAATTAGGTTTAGAACTGTCAAATGAAACTTTGGTATTCTGCTGCTACCAACTTATCCTAATTTAATTTTATCTAATTTAATTAAGCGTTCCTAATTTAGTTAGATCGTACCAACCGAATAGGTTTTACAAATGCTATGACTAACTAAATATATTTTAGACAATTCCTAATTTTAGAAATGAACCAACTGAATTGCCACCAATAACGATCTTCTATTTTCCTACGAAAGATCTATTATTGTAAAAGTGTTGGTTGCGGCATTGTTTAAAATTGAAATAATATTGTTAATATTGCTAAAGCAGTAATATTGTTTTTAGATTTTACTTTAAATTCGCCGGCCACATTAAAATATTCATTGTTTGGCGAGCGCAGGCCGGGAGAGGCCGTTACGTAAACATGGAATTCAGTCTCGAGGAGTTCACAAAGAGAGCGCGCATTTTTTATTCAAAGTAGCAATATGTGGCGCCTAAACCAACACCGCACTTACTTCAGGAGAGAGGGAGAGGAGAAGGGGGGAGGGTCAGTAGCCGCTGTTTGCGCACATTACCATTACAAAGATGTGGACATCGGGCTACTATTTTCCAGTCCGCTGTCTGCACTCCAGCACTTGAGCAGATAACGCGGACATTACGGGAGCCGAACGAATTCAATGAATCAAGCATTTTGATTTAACCTAAACTCAGGCTTCAGAGGGTCTTTAGAGGTAATACCTAAATATTTGGCAGAATGATAAGCCCACACCGAGAAATTTCAGAGTCGTTTAGTCTAATTATCTGTAAGAATTTACAATTTGCATATATATTTTAAGATTGTTCACATCATACGTAACTAGATACGTAAGTTGTGTACTATTATTAGTATCGTGTTTGTAGAATGAAGCTGTAAAACAATTTAACACTTAAACCAGTCGTGTTCAGAGCTCACCACTCACCACTCACCACTCCGCCGCTGTTTAGCATTGCAATGAAATGCGATGCGGCGGTGAACCCGCGACCTGCATATCGTTATCCCTCCCTACACTTCAAAGGCGCGAGTAAACGGAGTCTTTCATGTTGACCTAAAGGACTTTCGATTCAAAGGGAAAGGAATTTTCATTTCATTTTCATTGAGACGTTCGACCCAATCTAAATAATAGCGTGGGGAATAAACAAGCTACCGGTGCGAAAAATCTATTTAGATTTAAGAGATAGATTTAGATCTAAATATATTTTGAAAAGATAGAATATACACTTTGGAACCTTCTCGAGCCTTAAAACATCGTGGAACATTATTAAGAGCAGCTAGCTAGAGTCCGTCGCGTGTTTGAGATGCTGCAGGCGGTGGCGTGGTGCTGGCGTGGAGAAGGAGAGCTACAGTTATTATCTATGTGTTGTCATGATCTGCAGTCACTAACGACGCTCGGCACGCTTGGCTCGATTGTGCGTTTTTCCTTGAATCAAACCCGATATCGGAATTCGCGCGTCGCGTCGGTTAGCCGAACCCGTCCGTCGCTCCCCTTTCCTATAAAAAATTAACAGCTTTTAAACTCGATCCGTTCGGCGAAAGCGCAAAAAAATCATCGCCAGGTAATAGAACGGGTCGCGAAAAAAATTCACTAAGGGCGGAAAAAGAAACGGATTTGAACAAAAAAGTTTGTAAAAATTTTAATTCGACGGTTGAGGGTCGTTGGAGGGGGCAGGGGTTGCGAGGGGTGAGTCGCAGCGCAGACACAGCCCCGAGAGCCGAGTCAGTCAGAGCCGAGCCGACAGCGCGCAGACTCGCTCGCCTCGCGCACTGCATCCATTCGCTCGAGCCCGCACCGCGCTGTGCTTCTCGTACCTCCTCGTACTCCCGACTCCCGACTGTCGGCTGAATCCGCGCCGCCGCCGCCGCCGTGCCGACATGGTGCTGTCCGCGTGCGTCCGCGCCTCCGCGCGTGCTTACTGCTCTTCCTACCGTGAGTATCGGCAGACTGCACCAGCGTTGTACTGCGCTACCCAAATTGCAAAATGCGCTAAAATTGAAAATAAAAACAGAGCTTTGTTTATTCCACACGCTTTTAAAACAAACATACCTACTACCTACTTCATTGTTTATTTGAACATAGGACGTTTATAACAAATATTTTTTTGTAATAATTACAGAAATAAATTATGTTTAATGCAATGATTACGAATAAAGTAGTATAAACGTTTTTCAGGTAGGTAATACAAGTTCTTTTACATAACCAGCCTCACTTTTTACTAAATTGTTTATAAAACGAAAATAAATAATGTATTTAAAGGTACTCCGTACTTTCCGTCGGTCGTGAAGATGTTTAATATTGTTATTGGTCATGAACTAAACATCGTAAAATACAAAATTTTCAGTAGGTTATTTTAGATTAAATTGTATTTACTTATGTTACCTAAGCTTTGACCGCGCGTTTCCTACAATGGCATTGCGCGGATATACATTTTTTGAATATAAAAACGACAGTTTTGTCAAATTATATTTTCATCTACTTATTTGCTGGAAACGTTTTCATAAACTGTCTATTTACTTTATGCTCAAATTATTTATATCCTTTTTTTTATATTGCAGCTCGAGTAAATAATCATAACAATATTTGGTTTCTACAGTACAGAACACGTTTTCTTATACAGAATATAAATGTATTGGCCAAAATCTCATCAAATTTATGTAATATTAAAACTCTTTAATGTATTAGTCAATCAAATATTAGGAGTTAGACCATTTCTTTTATTTCTCGTACTATATAATATAAATACCTATATTTTTTATTTTTATATAAGACATTATGAAAATATAAATCACCATCCATCGTTACGATTCTATTTTTACAAGAGTCTTTATATCTGAGCCCTGGGATATACATACATCTGTACACACAGCGTTTTTTGCAGTATAAATAGTATCATATAAGATTCTTCAGCGGTCCCCCAAAAACTAACTCCGTAACTTATCGACGAATAAAAATATGCATAGTATCCTAAAACTTGGTTTTTTTCCCAGTTCGTGAATATGGATCGCCCAAATAAAGCCTTAATGAAAATTAAACAACATGCTTTTCATAGACATTTAATTTAGATTATTTACAGAAAACCATAATTTCATACCTGTAATTAGTTATTTCAACTGGTTACTTAAATTTACGTTACTCTTTCTTTGGCAGTGAAATTAGTGTCATCGGCATAAAAACGAAGTCAATATTGGTATACTTACATACTACAGAAATATAATTCCCATAAATTATGAATAGTAAAAGCCCTAAATAGAACATTGAGGTACAATCGTAAGAAGACGACTCAAAATGGTCCTTGTGATTTTATTTAATAACGAATATTTTTGATTTGATTTGATTCGATTCCAGGTTTTTTATGAGTATATCATGAGATACTCAGTCAAAATCTTTGGAGAAAATTGTGATGGATCGATTGTAATAGTACATCAACCTTGTTGTGACATGTCTTGTCATTCGTCCGCCTATAAAATATGTTTCTCTAGTACTCGTATGTTAATTTACTTATGAAGCGGCACGACTTTTGCTATTTACAATTTGTCAGGGGAAGTAATAGACCCTTTGTCAATAGACTCGTAGTAAAAGTGCATAATAAGTACAGCCATTACACTGCTTATATATTAAAGTAAGTGGAGGGTAATATACCAGAAAGCATTACACTTTTTTATTTTTCACGCTTTTAATAAGCTGAATACTAACTTAGGAACCTAGGTAACTAAATAGGTTTCATTTAAAACTGCATGTCTGTCATTTGCAATTTTTATAAAACAATAAATATAGTTAGTAAATTTTAACTTAATATATAAACATGGTAGCTGCTGCCTGCGGCTTTACACGCGGGGTACACATTAAAAGTAGCCTACGGGGACGGACCCCGTAGATACTATTTATCTCAGAACCAAATTTCATCAAGATCCGTTAGCCGTTTAACCGTGAAAAGGTAACAAATAAACAAACAGACAAACGACTTTTTGAATTTATAATAATTATCAGCAATATTATACAAACTAAGATAGTTATACTATCAATACATTCTGCTATAACAAGACTGGATTATATAATTTTATAAAACATTATATTACACTTATCTTGACGCGGAGAACATTTCATTTCACATTTCAGTGAATTTTTATTTATTTTTTCACGTAATTTTTCAATTTGTTGTTATTAATTTAAACTAGACATAACACCTGATGGAAGAAGCATTCAGGAGTCTATGGATTTATGATAGATCTGTAACATTGTATTATGTCAATAAACTTATTTTTGTGTTGTTTATTCAATTAAGGTAAGTAAGGTATTTAATTCTGGTACCTGGCCGGCCGCCGCGGCTGTGTTTCGGTAATTTTATACCATTCCAGACGAATCCTTATAAAAAAGGATTCGATAATCCACATCCGTAAAAACTCTGCAACTGCCGTTTTTTAGATTAAAACATTTCGATACACCTCCGCGTCTATTTATTGTCTGGGAGTTCGATGTAGGTACCCTTTACAAGTTCATAACGAAATGCAAAAAATATTCGGTATAAGCAAAAAGTCGGTGTGACATTTCAATAAACTCTGCTCTGGCACAATGCCTTATAGTTTTTTAACTAAATCATCGGGTTTTTGTATGAACGCATCCTTTCAGTCGGCGGATATTTGAATAAGGTCGTGTTTTCGCGGATTGTGCGCGGGCGCAAATCTTTTTATCCGCAACAGTGAGGTTATGCAAGGCTTATCCGCAGGTACCCGCCGACGACGTCACGTTCCCACGACTGCTCTATTCAAAGTGATTGAACCTATTCAAAATAATAATGTAATGTAAGTCATAGCAAGGTACTTACCTACTACAATTCTATAATATATATCATTTGAACAGCACAATGAACTGCTTTTTACCTTAGTTCATAGTTATTTATTGGTAAATAGGATTAGAGGTCCTTATTTGTAAAATACAATTTGTCAACATAAATAGAATGAAAAATATATAACAAATATTTCAAATTAAATTTAAATAGACTCAAATCAATGTTAAATTCTAAAATTACTAATTTTTATGTTCATCAAATTGGTTTGGTGCGAGCTCAATGAGCCTCAATGATCAGACAGTAACCAGTATAACTGGTATAACTGGTGCATGTCATGGCTCCCTGCCAGTTTTGATGTCTCACCACGGTGCGGAATCGCCATCGCCTATGTTCGGACATAGCTATAGCGTAGCTGTGGCGTAGCTGTGGCGTAGCTGTGGCGTAGCTGTGGCGTAGCTGTGGCGTAGCGCGTTTGTAGAAAATCTACTCTTTATATATATAATTCTATTCTTAACACTATTTTTGACGTGTTTTATGGAAATATGAAATTGATTATAAGAAATAGTTGTTATGGGTGTGATTCCGCGCGCCGCCGCCGCCGCCGCGACGGACGCGACGCTGATCCAATTAATTCGGCTTCTGATCGCGTAATCCCGTTACCTGAGTACCTCGCTTGCTAGTTGCTAGTCGCTACCTACAACACCTTCACTAATTCTAATTAATTCAATTAGTCGGCTACTCACTTACTTTTTGCTATCAACGATAAACTCATTAACGAAGATATTTTATATTTCATTGAAATTTAATAAATCAAAGTAATTCAATGTTGTAGTCCATAAGCGCTGATTATATATTTTATTATTATTTTATTATTAAGTATATTAGATACATACTCAAAAAAAATAGACTGCAGTGCAGTGCTACCTTAATTACTGGTACAAACCACAATGCAAATATGAAATAACAATGCCATAAAATTCTTAAAATAATAATTAACATGCTGACAAAAGCTTGATAATTAGATTATTCTACGTTGAATAAAAAAATTTAAGACAAAATTTTAATTAAAAATATTATTATAAATATTTACGGCTATTTATCGGGTTTATTTACCTATTTTTCCCGACGTTTCGACAGGTTTACACTCTGTATATCTCTATAATAGGTAAATAAACGCGATAAATACCCGTAAATATTTATAATAATGTGTTCTGATCGCGTAAGTTCAAAAAACTATAAATTAAAAATATATATTCTACCCTGTCAAGAAAGTACCGGGAAACGATCAATAGTGCACAAAATGTTGTTGCAGTTATTCATCAACATTTATTTTATTTCCTTCAAAACGATACACTTACGAAAATGAATTATCCAATAATCAACTATTTTTTAAACGCTTTTTTGGAATTGAGCTCAGCTCTCGCCGCGAATTCTCCTTTATGTCTTCTACCGAATGAAAACGGTATCACGATGTGGTAATTTGAGTTTAGGAAAAAGAAAGAAGTTGGCTGGAGCCATACCTTTTGAATAAGGTGGCTCGTATTTCCGGCAAGAATTCCGAGTGCACAACACCGCGATTTTATTTTTTGTTATTATTTGTATGACATAAGTATCAATGTTTATCATGCAATATTTCTTTCTTTCTTATTATTCTAAATTATTATATTTCTATTATTATTGTAATAGTGTAAACTATACATAATTGCACGCCCATAAAGGGTAGACATTGAATATATACAAGTTGTAACATCTTTTTAAACATGTAATGATGCAATAAATATACCTTGACTTTGACTTTTTCGGTTTCGGTCCAGTTGGAAGGCGCCACTACGAAACTTGTTAATTAGTTTGCATGTAAAACTCGCGAACCCACGTCTCACCAGTAACAATGCGTTTCATGAATGTTGGGTCTGAATTGACTCGTTCTAGCATGTCCTCAGTGACTCTTATGCGATTGAGTTTTTGGAGAAAATTCAGGTCTTTTGGGACTAAATAAAATGAAATGAAATATGAAATAAAATATTATTTATTTGCTTGATCATATGTGATACAATTAGGTCTTATAATAGTTTGTCCATTGTATGTCCTAGCATATTCTTTGGAATGCTAATTTTATCTAAAGTGTCCTTAACCTAGTTCTTACCTTAAGTTTATTTTCTTGGGTGATATATTAGAATTAATTAATAAGTTAGGTTTATGTAAACAATGTCACTTCATATAAATTAATAATAGTTAATAGGAGATAAGAACTATCAGTGTGATTATTAACCAATTTGTATAAAAACATGTTGTCAAGCTATATCCGACGACAAACGTTTGAAACGAACTGACTTGATCCTCATAGCTTGGTATTTCTTTATCTAAATTACAACTGTAAGACAAGTGCAATAAACACCATTTCTGCAAACTTTCCAAACGTTTATTGTAAATGTCGTTATGTGGGTTCCACAAAACGCTGCAGTATTCTAGAGAGCTATGCAATTGAGCTCTATAAAAAGTTATTTTCGTCACCGGTTTTCGGAAATTTCTTCAATTACGCAATACAAATCTCACGGTTCTAAAGCTTTTTTTGACGATATTATCAACATGTGTATTAAATCGCAATTTTTTATCCAGGGTAACACCAAGGTCGCAAATATTTTCGATCTCCGACACCAGCTAATATTATAATGATATTATGATACTTTTTGACAGAACTTTTTACATTGTTAACGAATTTCTTGGAAACTAATGTTAATGCTAAAATAGAATACTGTATATGTATGCCTGTTCTTTGGTGAAATATGTGAACTGACTCTATGACTCAATATCTGTTAACTTCCATATTTCTTGCAAATAAATTATTTATAGTTCTATTTCTATGAACTAGTTTTTTTTACTGGTGAAACGAATCGCATGACATTTTTGGGTATTCAGGCTCATGCCGTTCAAACCACACCAAGAGACCAAACTGTCAAGATCGCTATGAAGAAGAAGGATATCTTCGGCAGAATTTTAAATCATCAGCGAACATATAAAATACATATAAAATTTTTAAACATCTACCAATATGTGTATAATTTATGAGGACATTAAAAAAACAGTATAATTCATCCTAAACTAGCAATCCAACATTAAGTTTAAGTTTAAGTTCAACAAAATAATGTTGTATCTAAGTAATAAACATGTGTTGTATGATAATTATTTTAAAATCATTATTTAGATAAAACAAATGTTTGCGTCTCATTCTTTCAAAAATGTAGTAAAAGACACGTTATAGTTTAAAGCGTTCAATAAAAGTGAATAGTTGTTGTAATACCGACCTACTGTTGGTCAAATGGTCCACTTCAGTAAACTCAATTCATTTTATTGAAAGCAATAAATAACTACCCATATTTTTTGGTAACATGAGGTCGAATAGTCGAGTTAGGTAAATGGAAATATAGTTATACAACTATATATTAACTAACTTGTGTCCGCTTCAATTGTATTATGTTAGTGTACTTGCCTACTGTTTGTAAAGTGAAGTCAAGGGGGGAGTAACGGTTGTCATTTGATGTTTCAGAAGAGTCGGGCGAGCTCATCAAGTCGCCTTCGCCGCCGCCCAGCCATGGTGAGTACATTTACACATTTTACCAAACAAAAACCCATAAGGCTCAAGGTACCCATGCAGTTGCTGGTATCAAGCTCAAAAAATATCATAAACATTCTATGAACAAATCTAGACACCCACGAAGCGCGCATACTCTAGTACCTACCTAATGTACGTACCTTGTAGGTAGATAGCAGCGCAGCAAGCAGTAGCAACCGGGCGTCGCGCGCGGCCTCTTGTATAATTACATGCTAATGAGATGTTATCTCTAAACATAATTAATTTTCTTTTTAATTATTAGGAACACTACTAAGCATTGATTGAAACTACTGATACTGTCATAAGCAAGTTATTCATAGACGATAATTCACCATAATTACATAACTAGATCCAAACAAACATTATCTCGCACCGAGCCGCTCCCGTCGCTCACGCGGCAGATCCCTTCACTTTCTCGTGCGGGGAAAAGGTTTCTACGTTATTACGAATTAATTTCGGGTTACGTCTTAACCGGAGTGATACAATAGCACCCTATCGTTGCGCACACGCGAAAGGAAAGGATTACACAGAGCGCGTGCTCCGCACGTTCCGCTACCTTACGAGTACCTGCGCCTTCCTTTTTGCACCTTCCGTTCACCCTTCCGCGAGCCGCCAAGCGAGCTATAGCTGCCTCTCACCGCATTGTTCGCGGTCGCCGCATTCTTCCTGCTGGCTTAGTGTCTGTGCGCTAGTATGTTTGTTTGTTTGTTTGTACATCTGTCGATTCGAGCCGAACCAAATCTCTACATTGCATTGTAGAACATATTGTCAAAAATAATATCCTGTGTAGGTATTGTGAGGCTTGGCAATTTGTATCCCCTTTTTCTTATCTGTAAGATACATTGATGATTTTTGAAACTCGAATGTGACAGAATGCAGGGAATTTCGCAAAGTACATTATTAGGTAGTTAATGTAGGTACCTCCTGACAAGGGATTGAGGCTAAGAGCAAGCCTCCCTCAATCGAAGTCTAGCTGACTCACAATTACGTCAGTATGGCAAGTTTGGCGTCTCGGAGACTGCGTTTACATAGATTTGACCAGAGGTACTGCAGTAGTGTTTTTGGCATATAAAAGAACTTTCATGCACTTGTATGTGCATGAAAAATATTTAAATATAATTTATAATGTTAGCCATAAATCACCGACAACATCACTTAGTCAATTTATTATGTAGAAATCCATAGTGATTACGAGAGAGGAATCTGCATTTCCTCAGCTAACCCCACATAAGTATTTTATTTAAAGCGAGTTCCCAGTCTAAAGAGGTGAGAAAAATCGACGTAAGTCGATTATTGCTGATTTCCTCGTGTCCATCAAAGTAATTAAGTACCGAAGCTTAATAATGTCAATCACCGTTTGCTGTTTCCAGATGGGTCGGCGAGTGGCGAGGGCGAGATCAGTGGCGACGAGCGGCCCCCCTCCCCCCCGCGCGCCCCCTCCGCTCCCCTGCCGCACGCCGCGCATCCCTCCCACCTGCCGGCCGCTAGCGCCGCCGCCACCGCCGCCGTCTTCGTGAGTACCACTATAACTATCATCGCACTAACATTCAATATAGCCTACTCGTATTATATTTTTGTACGATAACACCCAATCATATAATATTTTATCGATCATCGTTAACCACCGGAGGTTCGGTCGGGTCGTGATGCTAGTAGTCGCATGTGTTCCAGGGCGCGGGCGGCGCGGGCGGCGCCCTGGCGCAGCTGCAGCACCTGCTGCTCACCCAGCACGGCGCCCACTCGCTGCTGCTGCACACTCAGGTGAGCCCCTCCTCCTCCCCTCCGCCCCTCCTCTACTCCGCCTCTCCTCCGCCGCTCTCGAGTGTAACCCGCGTCGCGTGTCCGCAGGTGCAGCAGGCGGTGGCGCAGGCGGCGGCGCAGCAGCTGCAGCAGCTGCAGGCGCGCGCCGCGCAGCACTCCGCCGCGCCGCCGAGACCCACCACAGGTCGGTGCCTCCTCTCCGCAGCGAGCGCAGGAGTCCGAGCCTCCTCGAGTTGCGACTGACCGAGTGCGTTCCTCGTTGCAGAAGGGCGGTCGCCCTCCCCGCGCCGCACGCCGCCGGGCGCGGGGGCGTTCCTGACGCCGCCGACGCCGGGCGCCTTCCTGTCGCCCCCCCCCGGCGCGGCGCCCCCCCCGCGCTCCCCCGCCCTGCACACGCCGCTGCACGCGCACGCGCACAAGCCTCGCGCGCTGGAGCCGGGCGCGGACGACACGGCCGACCTGGAGGAGCTGGAGCACTTCGCGAAGACCTTCAAGCAGCGCCGCATCAAGCTAGGTGAGGTCCGCCTCCGCGGGTGAACTCTCGCGCGTTGTCGACTCGCCCGCTGACTCTCTCGTCCGTCCCGCAGGGTTCACGCAGGGCGACGTCGGGCTCGCGATGGGCAAGCTGTACGGCAACGACTTCTCGCAGACGACGATCTCGCGCTTCGAGGCGCTCAACCTGAGCTTCAAGAACATGTGCAAGCTGAAGCCGCTGCTGCAGAAGTGGCTCGAGGACGCGGACTCGTCGCTGGCGGGCGGCGGGGGCTCGGGCCCGGGCGGGGTGGGGGCGGGGGGCGCGGGGGGCCTGGCGGCCGAGGCCGTGGGTCGACGCCGCAAGAAGCGGACGTCCATCGAGTCCGGAGTGCGAGTGGCGCTGGAGAAGGCGTTCCTGCACAACCCGAAGCCGACGAGCGAGGAGATCGCGGCGCTGGCGGATGCGCTGTGCATGGAGAAGGAGGTGGTGCGCGTTTGGTTCTGCAACCGACGACAGAAGGTACCGGTGATACACATTTTCCGATTATCTTAGGCCGAGCTTTTGTATCTGTTTAATAATCTTTTAGAAGAATTTAAACTATCACAAACTAAACAAAAAGTCAAATATATTTTTATTCAATACAATCACAAGGTTTGAAACGTCTAACATACTAGGTTGTTACTACATATGTGCCGATTCATCCTGGCAAGAATCTCGTCCTGGTCCAAGCGTTTTTTTGTATGATCCACTAGCTTCACTACGAAAAACTAATACAAGAGCGTTTATATACACACATTCAAATGTGTCCGTTAACTGTCAGAGGGCAGAGCAACATGAGGCCATGCATATGATTTTGTCAATAATATAGTATTTATATTATAATACGCTCTATACGAAAGACTACCTTTTATGTAAACTTTAAATTAAGGAATTATTTAGAGACGCAGAAGGTTGTGGGTTCGATTCCCGCCGCGGGACAAATGTTTGTATGATCTTTGTATTTGTTTCAGGTCTGGGTGTTTGTATTTATAATATGTATGTATTTACAAAAAAAAGTATATAAGTAGTATATCAGTCATGTGGTACCCATTACACAAGCTCTGCTTACATTGGGGCCAAATGATGCTGTGTGAAATGTCCGGCATTATTATTAAGTATTATTAATATTTACTTTATTTTCGAAACCTAGAGGTATATAATTTATTTATTTGTTCCTAGTGTTGATTCTATGAAGATCACCATGTTGCTGAAACCCTATGCCCTATATACGCCTGTTTTTATGAGTGTATTTTTATTTTTATAACAAATTCAATTCAAGTTATTGTGAAAATATTAATTTCATTGAATATTTCTCTCAAAGTCTCTCGCAGTTTCATTTTAAAGTTCTTCAAAAAAAGAGCAATTTTTTCATGAACAAATATTTCTTGAGTATCAGTAGCTTTCCCCCAGAGAAAGATGCCATAAGACATAAAACTATGGAAGTAGCTGAAATAATCTAGTCTAGTTGTAGCTTCATCAGTAAGCCACCGTATCGTACGAATTGCATATAATAATAATAATAATAATGTTTGTTCAAAATTTTTTACATGGTTCAATAATATCTAAGAACAAAACTCAAACTCTTAATTAGCTAAAGGTATGCATAATACGAAACTGAACTAGGAAATCCTGTATCTCAGGCGTGAAGAGCTTACTTACATAGATTCTAATAAAAATCACCTATATAGACATTTTATTTTTCATATGCAGCACAACTAAGTCTACCAGCAAGTGTTTGAATTTGTGTCCTCACTGTAGTTTTGCATCAATATTTTGACCTAGGAAGATCGCGGAATCTACAAGATTAATAAGGCAATGAATCTTGTAGATTCCACGATCTTCATTAATTTGAACGTTGGTCGGTTTCCAGTTTACCAGTTAAGAACTATAGATAGGAATTAATTTAAGTTATCGCAAATACTCATTTTAACACTATCAACTTTAAAAATTAAAAACGCATCGTCAGCAAATAAAACAATATCTCCAATATTTATATAGATATTGTTTTATCGTTAAATCGTAACGTAAATCGTTAACGTATACTAAAAATAAAAAAGGGCCTAGTATCGAAACCTGTGGTACCCCTATAACAATATTTGATCCCGAAGACCTCTCACCACCCACGTCAACTTTTTGAACTCTATTGGATATTATTATCTATCCAATAGAGTCTAAAAAGTTGACTTATGAGGTCAACCGCCCGGTCTTGAATGCCATAATATTTTAACTTTGAGATTAGGGTTGCATCACTCATACAGTCGAAAGGATTTAAATAGATCACAAAATAAACCCCATATTCCTGCTTCTATAGATACCTTGTTACCTTGTAACCCCTAAACTTAACCCTATTTTACCAGCTCTAGACTATCGTATACAGACCGATATCATGCAGTGCGTGTCTTCATAAAAACTCCATTACGATCACAACATGAATTGGTCAAGCGCATGTGAGCAGGAAAAGTGAAGGCTTCGGAAGTCAGTAAGGTTATGAATGAGTGGTGTCGAGTTCTAAACCAATTCAACACCGTCAAGCTAACAAAACAAAAACCAGTGTACAACTATTCGTGATGATTTTTCCTGTAGTTTTATCATTAGATCAACTATTTTAAACATTTCAAGTTTCTCCAAACATTGAAAGAGGGGGACATTGGCCTCAAAATGCCTTGTTACTTCGCCTTCAATGTTCATAACCCCATTCTGTGTCATAATCCAACGATTATGACACAGAATGGGGTAGTAAATAAAAAAAACCTCATTACATGCAGTTGTTATAACTTTAAACTTTGTTACCATTTCTTCAAATATTTTATTTTATACATTTGTAGGGGCCTTTTATCACGATAAAATTAAGTCTGCGAACAAGAACTGTGGTGGAGAGACAGAGGCAGATGCACATAGCGAAACAATAAAGGTTCCTTGTGGACTTCGGAATCCTAAATACATAAAACTAACAATATTACAATATCTAGATAAGTAATTACATGTCCACGACACACGATACGACAATCACGAGTTGGTTGAATTTAGGCACAAACATATCAATTTCAATGTCATTCTTTGTCAAATCGTTGTACTGGGAAGCCATTTTAGTGGGGATATAAAAAGATATATTATTTTTATAGGTTAGCAACGAAATGCTGCGTGCCTTGGGGACACTGCCCTCTGCCCTCTGGCAGTAATCGGGATCAGTTGCTCCTTAGATAGCTCAACTGTTTTACATGTATTTTATATTATTGTATATTGTTCTGTACATTTCTGTTATTATTTTAAAACAATATTCCATTACGAAGAAAACGAATTATCAGAATTGTCTGTTCTAAATGTAATATTGAGTTGTATTACTGACAGAAACAAAGGGGTATCAATTATTAAGTGTAAATTTTTATGGAAATATATTATAATGAAATACTCGTATATTCGTCAAGCTTCTATCTTGTGTACATTCAATATAGCCTAAATTGTTTCCTTCAATAATAACAAATAAATAATGCTGGACATTCAACACATTGTCTTCTAGTCCCAAAGTAAGCTAGTGCCTATGTTATGGGTACCACATGACTGATATACTTTTTTTTGTAAATACTAAATATTACATTATAAATAAAAAAATACCCAAAATTAAGACAAATACTTGCAGATCATACAAACAAAAAAATTGTCCCGCGGCGGAAATCGAACCCGCATCCTTCTACGTCTCAAGCAGGCAATTTTCAGTTTTGGATTATTTAGTTAGGTGGCCGTATGCGGATGCCATATTCTAAAGCAGATCTCGCCAGAGCATTGACGAGATAATGATTAAAGACAAAACCTACGAGTTGGTTGGGTTTGGAAAGTTTGGATAATGCTGAGAATCCGCATGAAACGTAAATTTATCTTCGAACAAAATGCCGTCGGTATCGGTATAGTCATTTATAATTTATTGCGTTTATTCGGGTTTAAAATTACAAAACACTTGCCAATGTTTAGGTGATTCCAAACCTTTGGCATATTGTTTAGATCTCCTTATTCACAATCTGTATCCTTAGAGACGACGTTAAATATGTTTAAATCATCATATATGCAGAAAGATAGTTACAAGTTAAAAACAAAAACCCTGTAAAACCCAAGTAATTTATAAAAAAAACAAGAAAGAAGAAGAAGTGGTCTTAAGTAGAATTCTTGTAAGACTCCGGAAGTCACACCTCACCTCACCTGCGTGAGGCAATAAAACCTTTCAATGCTTCGAGCCTAGGACGTCGTATTTTCTCACAAGCTCACAAAAGGTATTGGATGACTAATTTTGACTAATGACTAGTGTAATGTCAAAGGCTTTAGAGAAATCAGTATAATGTATATTGAATCGACGTGGCCACACTTGGCATAGGTTTGAGGTAAGTTTTTATATTCCAGCAAATCAAAAACATGTGACAAATACACGAAAGGAGCCTTTGAGACACACTTTAATCTTTTCACCACACTGGTTTGAAATATGTAGTGACATGATAAGAAGAAGAAGATGCAAATTGGCTAGCGTCGAGCTACGTTTTACGTTTTACGACGCCGTGTTGCCTATCGTAGAGAACTGCTTTAATATGGCCATCAAAATTATAAAATGATACACTTGGCAAGTAGGCACTAGGGATTTCAATATTTTAGCGAAACGGTACAAAATGCTTATGGGGCGATAATATTCGCAAGCCGCCACTTGTATAGATTGGGATGATATGAGCGGGTTTTCAATGCCTTGGAAAACGCCACAGAGTCGTGTCGTATAAAATGCAAAGTGGAATAATGTAATTCCTTACCCCAAAACTTAAGGAATGATACACGAAATAAACCAGCTCCCATTACTTAATTTTTAACCGGCTTCCAAAAAAGGCACCGAGGTTGTATTCGGTTGTATTTTTTTATTAACCGATTTTCATTATTATTTGTATATCCTGTAGGGTATCACATATAACTTTAGTTAGGATCTAATTTTGGAAAACCTTATTAAAATACGAAACTCCTCAACGCATGAGAACAAATTCATCGCAAATTATTAATTATTTTGGTAGACTAAGGAAATACCTATTACTATAGTATATATCATTCAGTGGTCAACTGCCTTGACAACTGACATGAAGATTTCCTCTGAAGATACAGAACTCTACAACAAAGCTCTAGTGTCGCATTAAAGCAATGTATTGGTGATCGATCACAGGCAATAACTTTATGCATTTTTGTCAGTTGACACATTTGGGGTTGAAGTTACCCTGTAGAACTCTTGAAGAACAACAAGAAGCTCATGTTTTGCAGTTATGGCGTTGCATTGCTGATCTCAGCCAAGCTGAATAGGAACTTGTCATTTGATCCGACCATGGACTTGACCTTGACCATGAAGGTGTCCTATGGAACTCATCGATAACAAAAATATGTTATCGATGAGGTTTCCAAATTATCTGTACAATCTATGAGTTTTGTTTTTAATCATAATATTTAATTTAAAGGTTTACTAGGTAGGTACGTAGGTATACCGGATAGGATACGAAGAATATCTCATCGAAGTAAAGTTTTAGTCGTCTAAACACAATAAATAAATGAATTCTTACGTTTTCAGGAAAAACGCATCAACCCGCCAAGCGGGGAGATGGGGTCCATGGGCGGCATGAGCATGGGGTCAATGGGGGGCATGGGGGGCCTAGGGGCCCTGGGCGGCGGCATGGGGCCCGGCATGGGAGGCCCCCTGGGCGGCATGGCCCTGGCCCACGCCCACGCGCACTCGCACATGCAGCCGCTGGCGCTGCTGACGCGGCCGCCGCAGCGCGACTGACGCACACACATATCGACATATCGAGGAGCGAGTCCGGACCGCAGTGAACAGTGTAGACTTAGAGTGTACAGGGCGACTAGCGTAACTAAGTGACTAAGTTATACATATAGATATACGTGAAATTATTTATGTCGGGCGCGGCGGCGACGGCCGCTTGTACAGAACTCATATCACGCGCCCGGCGAGTGTGCGAGGTGGATGTGTAGGAAGCTATCTAAATGTTACGATAAAACATGATAGAGACTATTGATGACGACTTTCATTCGTGCACCTTCCGTCCTTCCCGATCCCGACCTTTCAACCTTATTCTTTGATCCTAGTAATGGATTCCTCGAATCAGATGTTTAAAATAAGTAGGTACCTAAATGATTTCAATTGTATGCCGTGTATTATGGTACCATACCTGGCAAGACGAACATGCGCTGTGTCAACTGTCATGTCGATTGTATGCCGTGTATTATGGTACCATACCTGACAAGACGAACATGCGCTGTGTCAACTGTCATGTCGATTGTATGCCGTGTATTATGGTACCATACCTGACAAGACGAACATGCGCTGTGTCAACTGTCATGTCGATTGATTCTTCTTCTTCTTAAGAGCATGTGACATAATAATGTAAATTTCTCGAGTGTCAAGTACATATTTATAGTATGTACCTAAATGTCACAAAGTCGTATTTTGTCGTTTGTCTTTTATATAATATTTAATATGAAATAATTATAAACATTATTTTTGAACCAATCACCAAGAAACTAAAAGCTTTTATTGCAATCATTCACATTCACAACCGAGTCAATAACTCTAGCTCGGACGAATCCAACTCGGATGGGCAGCGTTCCGGAAATTACGGCACATTTTCTCGTCAGAGATACCGAGACGAAAGTCTTTAATCAGTGCGTGTTGCCAGTGATGACTTATGGAACTGAGACTTGGTCGCTAACTATTGGCCTCATACACAATGCATACATTAGAGTCGCGCAACGAGCTATGGAGAGAGCTATGTTGGGTGATTCACTACGTAATAAAATCCGCAACGAGGAAATCCGTAGAAAAACCAAAGTCACTGATATAGCACTCAAAATTTGCAGGCCAAAATGGGCAGGCCATATTTATAGCTCGCAGAACTGATAACCGTTGGGGAGTAAAAGTTCTCGAATGGCGACCAAGGACAGGAAAACCAAGCGTAGGACGACCCCCACCCGATGGACTGACGACATTGTAAAGATCGCAGGAAGTCGGTGGATAGAGAGGGTTCAAAATCGTTCTTCCTGGAAATCAATTGGGGAGGCCTATGTCCAGCAGTGGACTTCCTAAAGGCTGATATGATGATGATGATGACAAGCATAGATTATGACGAGATAAATTGATATCACTCTTCGTTTTGATTGTTTTACATCAGGCGGTAGAGTGATCACCCCTCGACATTTGTATGGAAAGATGATCAACTAGTTCACTCTTAAGTCTATCTAGCAAACACCTAAACTAGTGGGTAAGTCGAATAGGTAGGTAAGTACACATTATTTCCGGCAGATAATTATGTTGATATTGAAACAATGGGCTGCAAGTGTAGTGTGAGTGCTAACTAAATGACCGCAAGGTCACCGCTCGCCCGACCGGCCGACCCGGTCGCTACCTACTGGTGTTACTCGTATTTACTAGAGCTCGAAGTACCATTACGTACCTACTAGCCGATCGCCGACCTCTCACACCGCAGCGCGCACTACCGACGAAGAAACAAGGTGTCTGTTCGATGGTAATGATGGTAATGCCCACCTATTGTCTGCTGCAATTCCAGTTCATCGCTTCCTCTCGAGAGTGCTAATTCTTCACGAAAAACATTCCATACGCCGTACACGCTCCACGCTCTCCGTAAGGTAGGTAGGCAGTTAATACGCGCAGGCGTAGTAGGTATCTGAATTATAAAATCACAGGAAGCTATTAATTTCCCAATTGTAGGTAGAATCTATCTAGGTAATAACCTACATACGAGTAGGCAACTCACTCGCAAGCACTGTTAACAATAAGAATAAGACTTTATTCAATAACAATTTTTACATTGTGTCTGAAATAAAGTTTTTATTTCAGACACAAATAAGTATAACACATTATTATAAATAATTACGGGTATTTATCGCGTTTATTTACCTATTTTTCCCGACGTTTCGACAGGTTTACACTCTGTCTGTCGTGGTCACGGGATGACTCAAAATAATAGGTAAATAAACGCGATAAATACCCGTAAGTATTTATAATAATTGTGTCTGAAATACTTAAGACTAAAAACATAATAATAATATAAAAGAGTAGCATCCTACATGCTACTCTTTTATATTTTATACCGAATAATTACAAAAAATCTAATTTTTCTTAATTTAAAGTCATGAAATGTACAGAAACACCCGTCCAGCAAAAGCTTTATCAATGCAGACTTAAGTGTAGTGGGACTTTCTATGATTTTCATAACCACAGGAAGAGAGTTGTACAGTGTGACGGCCTGCTAACAATATTCGGACACAGTGAGGTCACAAGATCTTTTCTCCTTGTATGTAGTCTTGTAGCTCTTTGTTCTTGTGTTTAATACTTTGACGGATGTCTGATAATGTCCATAAGAGCTACAAGGATATATAGGCTAGGTAGAATCAAAATATGGAAATTCATGAAATGATTTCTACATGATTGGTATGCGTACCATGGTACGTATTGCACGTTTCTGAATTGTAAATGTTCTATTTATATTGTAGTCATAGCTGTTACCCCAGAACTTAACACTATATCTCAGTTTTGACTCCACAAGAGCATAATAGGTCGTTTGCAGTTGTTCCATACTTACTTCGTCTCTAAGACTCCTTAATGCGTAACAAGCCGAATTGATTGCGTTCTCTATTGCCTCTAGCTCAGGTTTCCAGTTTATAAATTGGTCAATAAGGACTCCAAGGAATTTTACGCTATCCACAAACACCACTTTAACTCCATTACTGAAAGTTTCTATTATATCTTGCTTACGTGCGGTAGATCTAAACAAAATAGCACTTGTTTTAGCAATGTTAAATTTTAGATTATTAACACAGAACATATTATTAAAAGCCACAAATGCGTTGTCAAATTTAACTTTTAGATCTTGGATTCTTTGCTGGGATTATAGCATTAGTGTCATCTGCATAAACTACTAATTTAATTCCTGCTATTGTATTACTAATATAGCTTATTAGATGGTTTAAAAATATTAAAAAGAAAATAGGTCCCAATATTGATCCTTGAGGAACTCCTCGTCTTACACTGACTAGTTTTGACGTGTTCACTATTTTTAGCCCTTTCACAATATTTTTTATTTTAACGAATTGCTTTCTATTGTTTAGGTAAGATCTTACTATGCTTAGAGCAGTCCCCCTTATTCCATAAAATTCTAGTTTGGCCAAGAGTATCTCGTGTATCAAGAGTATCAAGACTATCAGGAGTATCAGCAAATCAACCGCGTCCACAGTTCCGAGCCTCATTTGGTAGCCAAATTGACGTTCATTAAGAATGTTATGTTGGTTAAGGTGTATCTCAATCCTATCTTGTATAAGTTTTTTATATAACTTTGATATCACGGGCACGGGTCACGGTCTAGTGATAGTGGCCCCGCCTTCTGATCCTAAGGCTGTTAGTTCGAATCCAGTAGCGTACCAAGTACCAATGGATTTTAATGATGTGCGTTATACCATACCTACCAGTACTTGAACTTGTACTACGGTGAAGGGAAGCATCGTGAGGATAACGGGAACTGAAGACATGTACCGCGCGCACGAGCGGAGCCTCTGAGGCGCACTTTAATCTTTTCACCACACTGGTTCAGATAAATAGTGACACGAAAAGAAGAAGTACCTAGGCAAATACAAAAAATACTCCTGCGCTCTCTTCAACGAGTCTCCGATGATCGCTAGTCGGCCAATGAACCGAGAGACTGCCTGCCTCCCGGAGAGCTCTACCTAGGTAGAGCTGTAGACGGAACAAAAGCCGCTGGATTTTACCCAATTCGTCCGTAAACATACGATTTTACAGTTGGTACGCTCTGGTAGGTCTAGATACCATATTAAAGATCTTACGAGTAAGTATCTATATAGGTAGGTAGGCATATCACAAATGTTTGCGAGACTCGTAAATTCGGTTCTATAGGTAGGTAGGTATATATTTTTTTTTTGAGTCAAGAATACAAGGACATTACTTAGGTTAGGTACCTGCTTTTAATAACACAGTTGTTTGATCCGATCCGAAAGTCGGACGCACGCACCGCGTGGTCGCCGGGATCTAGCAGTCAGCCCTTCAGCAGCATTCAGTGCGTTATCATTATCAGTGCGCGATTAGATACCGCGGCGAGCGCGCGCCACTCCGCGACCGCGACGCAGTGCACGGCGCGCGATACCTCCGGGGCAGACTCGTCGCTGCGGCGAAGTCTGGCACCGACACTCTGCCAGTGCCAATCTGCTGTGTCCGAACTCCAGCGTGCCTGCAGGGAGTCCATCGCCATGAGGAGTAAGGACCGGCTCGCCGAGCTGAAGCGCGTAAGTAGGTAGCTACCGGACTCGGTCAATGTCACTTTTCATCTCATTACCTTTTGTGCATATCATTTTGGGATCCATCCGGTACTACCTAATGATTTCTTTGCAATGGCACGCAAAGTTACACACTACCTTCTTAATCAAATAGGTAGGTAGGTAACGAATGAACTAAGAATAAATATATAGGTACCTACTTAAGGTACGTAAGTAGGTACTTACCTAACTAGGTACCTAATAGAACATTACCTACATAAAGTAAGTTCGTAGGTAGGTACCTATCTATGAAAACCACCGAAATAGTTGGGATTTTTATCATTCGAAGTTCCTATAATCTAAGCAATAAATAGTTTTAATTCAGTACCTATAGATTTTAATTTCGCTACATAAGTACCTACCTATCTAACCTACGTAATAGGTATACCTAATAGGTATATATATATAGGTATAAGCCGAGATAGAAGATCTTAGAGTATTTCATTTATGCAACTCTACCAGCTTAGATTACTGACTTATATAGGTACCTATGTTAGCAATCTAGGTAGGTACTTACCTACCTATACCTACTGTGTTGTGTGTGTCGAGGCGAGGTGCGATATAAATGTTTGGTGACATCACTCCCAGCCCAGTAATATTTAGAGTAAGTACACATTGCTAACGTCAGTGCGTGCACGTGTGTGTTTGTAGGTAGGTATGTGTGTGTGACTGTCATCCTTGGAGCTGCTTATCAGATAGGTAAGTACCTACCTACTTATTTCGAAAGCGCTAAAAAGATCAGTAGGTAAGTAAATACAAACACGGTGTAAGTGGATAGAGGTCTAACGCTCCTAGTAGGTACCTAAGCTAGGAGACGTGAGACCTCCACCTGCATCACTATTTAGGTCTTTTCGCAAGTGCTTTTCAAGCGTTGACCACAACATCAGGACATCTCACCATCTATTTATCTGAATAGCCTGTGAGTAAAGAAGTAGGTAGGCAAGTAACCAGTTATGGTAGGTACCTATTAAATGTTTCCGCTGGGTTGTAAGGAACTGGGTCACAGCTTACAGCTCACAGCACAGGAAAGCGAGCGACGTGACGCATCTCGGCAAACGGTCGGCACTATGAGTCTGCCGTGGCTTCACCCGCGCCAGTGCCGTAGGTAGGTACCTATCTACCCGAGCTGCAAAGAATGCTCTTGCAGCTGCTATGTGATGTGCCAGATCTGATAGGTACTTACTTAAACTTAGGTACTTATAGAATGTTGTGCAAGTGTTAACTCACGTGCGTGGATCGCGTTACGTTCACACTTCACACATAGGTAGGTACCTACTGACACATTTCACTGAGTCCGCAATTTGTGTCCGACGTCCGTCCGTCGACCCGCGGCAATCCCGCGACCGACCGTGCTACTTGCGAACTGTTTTTATAAACATTTAGAGTATACCTAAGTACTTAGGTACTTATCGAATTATTATCTGCTAGTATGTAGTCAACAAAGGTAAGTACCTACCAATAACTAGGTAACTAGGTAGGTAAATTATTACCTAGGAATATGCCGTGCTAAGTAAGCTTTGATGAAAACAAATAGGTAAGCGGTTATTTGTTTTCATCAAAGTAAGTAAGTATATGTTTGTCCACTGACATACCTACCTACCTACGTATGATCATACTGTTCTGCCGGCGCTGAGTGAGGCTATGTTGTGTTGGTTCCAGCTGGCGGAGAGTGCCGGGGTTGGGGGAGGGGTAGTGGGAGGGGCAGATGAAGGTGGAGTGTACCATGACACTGTGGAGCTGGTCGTGAAGCCGAGTGCGCATCAGGCCGAGATCGACGCAATCTTCCAAGAGGTAGGTACCTATCCTGCATCCCGTGCCAGGCCTTTGCCACTGTCTCCGTCACGTCATTGTTTGCGGCGTCGGTATGATGCAGGGAGACGGAAACAAAAAGAGCTATGCTGGATAAACGAACTTATTAGCATGATAGTTATGAACACGACACGGTTGCTTCAAATAATAGCGAGTTACGAACTCATTGCGTTAATTCTTGGGTAGATACTGTGATAATCGCAGCGTACCTAGTAATTGTTATACAAAATAATGTTTGTTTATTTATGGTGGATGGATACTACAATGCCGCTAGAAATCGCACGACGCTGGCGCCAGGTGTCATAGGTCAGGCGACGCAGATCGCAGTGCCTGCCAGTGACATTAGTACCTACCTAAGTACCTACAACAACATTGACAGGCCTTGTTGATGCCACACACTTTGTACTGTACCTACTTATAGGTAAGTAAGTAGGTACTTACTTACTAGATTTTTAGTACCTATTTCTCAAAACACGTACTTATCCACGTTAAATACCTTCTTACATTAATCATCATAAATGGTGGACATGTGTACGGCCTTAATGAGAACACTGCATGCTATTACATAAAACTAATTCTTACTCTTGAACAATAAGTAAATAGATATTGTTATTATTTATTTATTAAAATACCATAAGTAATAGGGTTTCCATGTTATGTTATACGATGTTACTTATATCTAAACAAAAAACATAATAGTCAGTATAAATTTAAGAAAAAACAAAACATAAGAACTGCCAACAGAAATAAACAAACAAAATAAACTTTTAACATTTCGTTTCTATGAGTAAAAGTATCTGTGCCATTTCCATGAGGTGTCTATCTACTTGATGTACTTATCTATCTACTTGTATGCACTTATCTATCTAATTATTTGCGTTGCGATGTATTATTTTCGTTTTCTTGATAGAGGTGAATCGCTTCGATTGATCGAGGGGAAATTATTATTTATATGAAAATTAAATTGAACGTCCTTACCGATCGCTCCGGTACACAATCACTATCAGAACTGACTGAACCGAACTGTGCCAGCCGCTAGGGAAGCTTATACATTTTATTTATTTAGCACAAATACACAATATAGATATTAGAAACATTTATAACGACTAAAAAGCTATTTAAAGGCCTTTAATAATTGCAACAAATTGGTTAGCCACGAGTAGATAAACGGACAAATTAAACTTTCTTATAACAAATAGTCATTAACAGTCACTGAAAAGGTATAACATAGATTATGAGAACTACTTACTCGTATGAAGGTTGCTAACCTAATGCAAAAGCTCAATTACTTTTCAGAATGGAGTTATTTGGCTTGTTCTCTTATTATCAAACCGAGTGGTTATTCCGTTTATTTTAAAGAGCAGGCACATCGTAGCTGAAACGGTCAAGGTCATATTTATTATGAGGCCAGATGATGCTGTGTGAAATGTCCAGCATTATATAGAGTTCAAATTATATTAAATTACATAATAAATTATATGTTGTTACTTGCACGATAGACAAAAGTATTCTGACAGTAGTTGGATACTGAGGGAAGATAAAATAAATTCAATTTACGGAATGTTCGAGTAGGAACAGGGAGCAGAGGCAGGGGTAGCAGGGATTATAGAAAATATTAAAGTACAGCTTATTTATAGCGAGACACCGTGATCGTTCGATGTTACTGGCTTAGATTCAGAAACCGTAAAAAACTCGTTATAGCCCCGTCTGTAACCGTTAGCCGGATGCTATCAAATCCTGGAATTCTGATCTCGATCATCCTCCGCTAAATCATCCCATCAACTCGGGACCGGTGTTCGCAGGTGGACCGCATGCGCAACTGGATCCACGAGATGAACGGAAACACGCAGCTGATGCGGCGTCTTCACGCCGACCCCACCTTCCACACCAACAAACGTCGGTAACCATCCTGCGGCCCCGAGTCCGTCTGCGACTTCCGCAACGGCGCCGGTACTATAGCTCCGCGCATTCCTAGATCTGCAGGCGCAGCTGGAGGCGGCGGCGACGCGCGCGCACGGCGCCGGCCTGCAGCTGTGCGGGGCTCTGCGGCGGCTCGAGGGGGGGCCCACCGCGGGGCGGGGGGGGGGAGTGGGGGGCCGCATAGCGCGCCTGCAGACCGCCTGCACGCGCCGCCTGTACGCCGACGCGCTGACGCAGCACGCCGCGACGCTGGACGCGCTGCGCGACGACCGGCGCCGGTTGCTGCGGGACCAGATCAAACTGAGTGAGGACCGAGTGCGCGAGCGCACATCTAAGTGCTTCGTTTCGATCGAACGTCGACCGATTGTAACTTTACCAATTCTTTCAGCGAATCTCGCAATATCGGACGAGGAGTGCGAAAGCCTCCTGGACTCCAAGAACGTCTCGCTGTTCGTGGATAACGTGAGTGCGGTACGGGTGGCGGGAAGCAGGATGAGTCTCGAGTCTCGCGGCTGGCGAGAGAGTGACTCGCGGTCTGTGTGCAGGTCCGCGCGGAGACGGCGGCGGCGCGCGCGGCGCTGTGCGACGCGGAGACGCGACGCGACGAGCTGGCGCGAGTGGAGCGCGCACTGCGGGACGTGCGGGACCTGTTCCTGCAGCTGGGACACCTCATCGCCGCGCAGGTGCCTACTTACTGGACGGGAGGGGGCGGGGGTAGGGGAGGGAGAGAGCTCCCTTCGGTAACGGCCGTGGTGTGTTGCAGGCGGAGCGAGTGGACAGCGTGGAATACTACGCGCTGCAAGCAACTGAGCACGTGGAGACCGGTCAGCACGAGCTGCTGAAGGGCACAGTCTCCAGAAACAAGACCAGAAAGGTTCGCCGGCGCTAAATTTTACGTACAACCTGTAAAAATAGAAATAGAAATAGAAATAATTTATTTGCAAGAAATATGGTAGGTAACAGATGTTGAGTCATTACAATATGACTTATTCACATATTTCACCAAAGAACATTGGCATGCAAATTTTAATGTTTTCAAAAACATCAAATTAAAGTATACAGTATTCTATTTTAGCATTAACATTAGTTTCCAAGAAATTCGTTAACAGTGTAAAAAGTTCTGTCAAAAAGCCACAATTTTAATTTTTTTACAAAGAGCCTTATTGGCAAGTCCTTAATTTCGTCAGGAATTTTATTAAATATTTGTCCACACATTGCAAAAGAACTTTTTTTATATAAGGCAGTTCTAGGCACTCTTGATAGAACAATTCTCTCAGGGTTTCTTACACATCTATGATAATTATGTCACGAGTTCTTGTAAAGAAATTCGGTTGTTTCTTAACAAACTTAGCTGCCTCTAAAATATACAAGCTGGGCAATGTCAACAGTTTTAGCTTACGAAAGATCGGCTTACATGACATTTTTTTGTGTACGCATTTTTTTGTGCAATAAAAGCTCTATTCACGTCCGTCGAGTTACCCCAGAGGATAATACCATACTGTATCACCGCCTAGTACTTCTTTAACTGAGTCACCAGTATGTTTAGTACGGCTTTACAAATTACGTTAACTATAATTTGTTTTTGTAGGCTCGCTTTACGAATAGTTTTGTTTTCTTTACATATCGGCAAACAGATAGACCAATGCTTCCGTATTGCCTCTTTTATTTTTTCAATGCTAGGAACGCAGCATGTATGAAAACAATACTTTCTTAAGTCAATTTGTGGTCACCAAATCGTCAGCAAATAAGACTATATCACAAATATTTTATACAAAAAAAGTAAATTGAATACTATACTAGGAATAAAAAAGAGCTTGTATCGAACCCGGCCGTCCCTATATCAATAATTGATCCTAAAGACCTCTCACCACCCACGTCAACTTTGTGGACTCTGTTGGATAGATAAGACTGTATGAGGTCAATCGCCCGGTTTTGAATGCCATAATATTTTAACTTTGTAATTAGGTTGCATGACTCACACAGCCAGTAAGGCCTTTGCCTTAGATAGATCACAGAATACTCCAATTGAATACCGCAAGTTCTGATTTCTCACAGGCGTCAAATATATGCTTTATAAGCACTACACCTGCATCAGCTGTTAATCGACCTTTAGCAAATTCATATTGATTACTATGTAGCAGGCCGTTAACGTTAAAGTGAGATAAAAACTGATTCAGAATGATTTTTTTAAAAGATTTTACTTAATGCAGGTAATGTTCAAAGTTCAAAGTTCATTTATTGCTTGAAGTACATTGTGTAATGTCGATCTTTAATTAGCGAGATCACTTTCACTTCCAGACTTAAACATAGAAATGAGTTTAGTGTGTTAAATGAGATTGGGAAAAACTCTCTCGTCGATACATCTATTAAAAGCTTAACATGATGCAATATCTAAAATAATGACACCCAACACCTTTGTAGACATTCATTAAAGATCTTCTGTATTTTTATATTTATTAACATGAATGCTTTTAGAATCCTCTCCTCTTCTCTTTACTATTTTTATCAACTCCATAACAGACAATTTAACATCCATCCTACCACCTGTATGCAGATGATCTTCAAATATACTGCCAATGCCAAACCACCATTGATAATATCAACGGTGCCATAAGTCTCCTAAACTCAGATTTAGACCGTGTTTTTGATTGGAGTAAATCTTAAGGACTTACGATTAATCCAAGCAAAACTTGTAGCATTACAATCTCTTCTATATAAAAAAGGATTGTAAGCTTCAATTAATTAAGAAATTTAGAGTTTACTGAGAGAAACTGCTTATTTGTTTTGAAATAAAAAAAAAATATAATGAGATAGTTATTATATTATATTATATGTACATTTAATAAAAAAAAACTGTTATATTTTATAGTTCTGCTAATATAAAAGTTTGTAGATTTCTTTCACTTGGCTTTTAGAAGATGTTAAGGTATCACTAACCGGAGAGTTCCACACGATAATTACGTTTTAAAAACTAAAAAGAAACCGACTTCATTGAATGAAATTTAGCCTTTAGCCACTTGTGAAGTATACCCTTTCAAACAAAAAAAGAATTTTCCAAATCGGGTCAGCCGTTTTTGAGTAATCGGTGAACATAAATAAAAAAAAAAAAAAAGATTCCGACGAATTGAGAACCTACTCCTTTTTGATAAAGTCGGTTAAAAAAGAGGATTATAAGTGGAGAGTTCCACACGTAGTTTCATGTTTAAGTTTATTTCCGTCCCTGGTACATTTCGAATGGATGGGGACCTCCTCTTTTCATCACTATTAGATCCTCACCACCATTTGTCCATTAATTGATATTGGTTCATAGTGCTTCTCTGCTGAGAATTGGATCTGACCCCTTATTTTTCTGACCACTTGTTGATTTTATTTTATCATTATTTTTGTCTCAAAAACTGGATCTGACTGCAGGTCAACCATGAAGATGGCAATCCGAAATTACGGATCCGTCCGACACACGCACGAAATAGGAAGGCTATACCTACCATGAGGTAACAACGGACTTATTTCTTTCGTTCGGGGTCTTTTCGTGATTGAATGAAAGATGAGAAGTTCTTTAACGTACACAATACACCGTGTGAAAAAATGAACTAGTATGAACCGACCATATTAAAAAGTCCATTCGTTTGTATTAGACATATGGTTATTCGTGAACACTTGAAATAAGTAGTTTAAAATATCGAATAAATCCTTACCTATGTCATGTCATTTCACGCAAAAACGTCACGCGAGATGTGATAATTTTACAGGACCTTTATTTACTTTATAAAAATGTAAGCATTTAAATCGCAACATTGGCAAAATTGTGGTCTCTTTCACAACCAAGAACACAGAAAGTTTCATAGTATTTTTGTGATGTGTTGGTCAAAGGAACAAAGACCTAGTGACGATGTAAATTACTTGAAAAGTTTTGTACGCATTTACGTAGAAAGTGTAACTCACATAGTGTTTCAAATGTTAGATAAACAGTCCTACTGTAACACAAATAGGTGCCAACCGGAAGAGCAACAAGAGTTAGCCCTCGGTCACTTGAAGAATGCAGGAAGTCACAACCACTCCAGAGATTTGTGGGCTTGGCTGACTGACGAGTTAAACTCTGGGTGTGTGCAATAAGAATGTTAAACAATTGCAGAAGATAAACATCTTGTAAGTATTCCGCTAGTAACCACCTAAGTATAACGTACCTAGTATTTGTCTGTGATAATTAATCGAAAACTATTGCCCCGACAAACAATATTTGCCAATATAAGCTGTGGACTGTCTACTACACGCTCGTAACGCTCTTGGCGTAGAAGGGTTTTTGGTGAACCCGATACAAATGTAGTTGGTGGTATAGGTAAGTTTAATAATGCAATAAATTTATTTCCGTGCCCAAGAACATATACTGATAATAAAGCCGCCCTCTGGGTCACCATCACTTGCATTTCCTGCATACAATAGTCTTGCACAATGACATGAGTATGTTATGTTTATTGAGTATAATAAACTAATTAATTTGATTAAGTACATCACAAAATACCTTTTTATTGTGTAGTAGCTGCTGACCGCAACTTCACATGCATTATATAAAAAAATAGACCATGCAGGTCTCTAAGATACTATCTCTATCTCCTTACCAAATTTCATCAAGATCTGTTCAGCCCTTTAGCTGTGAATAGGTAACAAAAGACAAAGACCCTTTTGAATTTATAATATTAATATGGATTCTGTATTTCATTGTCTTATCTGTAAAATTTTTTCAGCCCGGCTCGCATTCAGTGCCATGGAGAAGCCTACGTCCGGTAAATGACGGATCAATCTTGTGCACGCATCTCTTTGCTATTGAGGAGCAATGAGTGGTCACAGAGGGCCAAAGTCCCTCATCCGTGATACTATTCAGGAGCTGTGCATAGCAGTGCAGGCCAGCACCCAAAACATTTTGAGAAAAATAAAAACATTGCACAGATAACTTTTTATTATCTTAATAGTTTTAATAATAAGTACATAGTAATAAAAAAAAATTATTTATTAAAATTTAGTTTTATTATTATGATGCTCTTGGGTCTACCAAGTAATTGAATCAAAGCCTTTGCTCTTCGACCTTGTTCAGGGCTGCAGTAGTTGATTGTCTCGAGCAAAAGCATTAGCAAACGCTGCCATGGAGGTTGTTCATTATTGATGTCTTCTGGTGAGAGGTTAGGAACATTTATACCATGCTCATATACTTCTTGTATTTATGCCGTTCATCGTCTAATGCTTTGAAAATCCAATGCCAATCTCGCCATTGCCACTAGACTAGAATAGATATCAAACAAGAACTGACTCGTACGTAAGCAGGTAAGCTTGTTTTAGAAAATGTATAAATGATAATAACATCAAATAGTTCTAACTTTTAAAACTATCATGGTTTTGCACATAATTTTCACTCAAAACGGGATGTTTACCATGATATATGAGTTTTTCTGCTTCTCGATATTTCGGCACAGTTGCATGCGCCATGATCACGACTTAGATCGGAAATAAATACGGTTTATCTCGTGATCATGGCGCATGCAACTGTGCCGAAATATTGAGAATCAGAAAAACTCATATATCATGGTAAATATCCCGTTTTGAGTGAAAATTATCAAATAGTTCATTTAAAACACGTTTTACACTTAAACATTTCAACACAATCACGAATTAACAACTTTTCTGTCTATTAGAGTACCTACTTTAAACACTAAAATTGATAATTACGAGAGTAAAAAGTTAGCTCTTGAGCTTTCGTGAAATTGGAGGTTAAAATCACGAAAGAAGTGTTGTCAAATTGCCGTTATTTCGTTGGTACGGACGCTTCATAGTAGGAATTATGAATGACGGATTGTCGCGTGCCGTTTTCGGGACCGAAAGCGGAATAAATGTATTTTATGGTAGGAATTGACCGAAATTACGGTCCGTAATTTCGTCTTTTTAGTCCCCACTCCCTTCATCTTCTGCGCAAATCGCGCATTTCAAATCCATCTCGGATTTTGAATTTCAAGTTTCAGCCAGACAGTGTTGTGAAAGTTTCCATTGTAATATTAGCAGACCTCTCGCTAATTTGAGAATTTATGAAATATATTGACAGCTTCCTTCACCTTTCAATTTTGATTAAATAAAATATAAACAAAGATTTTACAATGAAAAGTTAATAAAGTAATATAAATAAACATCGTAAAATGTGGTAGAAATTTGTGATGGTGGTCAGATTAAACTGCTCGGAAACTCCGTATGAAATCAAGGATACAAAAGTAAAATGGAATAGGTACCATAAATATGGTTAAAGACGCAGCTTGTTTGTGTTGAGCAGTATAATCCGTTAAATATCCTCTGTAAGTAAAATAATATAATATGTACATAAAGAGCGTTTACGAGCTAAGTAGAAAAAAAAAGATATTACAAACTCAGGTCATTATAGTTCGTAGTGCGAGGCAAATTGCTAAGATTAATTACTCTCTTCTCTCACCTATTATATTTGATGGTACAAGAATAGCGATCAGCCAGACTGTGAAAAATCTTGGTATTATCATGGACAATAAGCTGTCTTGGCTCCCTATTCGTTTTCGTCGGAATGCTCATATCCTGTCCTTTCTATACAATATCATTTTTCTGTCTTCCTCTCCCGGTTATCTAAAGGAACGTTTTGTTTTCCTGCATCAGGCAAACTATCGTATTCTGCGCTCTTCTGACACTCTTTAGCTCTTTACTCCTGTCCATAGTTCAGCTATGTATGGTAAATCCTTCACTGTTCAAGCGGTACGCTTATGGAACTCCTTACCTGCATCTATCCGAGCATCCAAATCTATCCATATCTTTAAAGTCAAAGTTCATGATCATTATCTGTCCATTTCTGGAATTTGCTAACTGGTTGATATAATTTATCACTACTTATGATTATTATTATTGTTTATAGACAGTTGTTTGTATGTGTTCATAATAAAGTAAAGTAATATTTTATTGCATCAAATATATGTATGTAAGGAACATAGTTGTCGTATGTTAAATGTGAAACAATGTATTTGTACCGGTACGGCGTGCAATATTTTTATACAATGTCAAGGTAAAGAAAAAATATAATAAAATTGAAAAATAATAATCATACTTAAAATTAAAAATTGAAAAATCAAAAAAAAAGTTAAAATGTCAAAAATACAGCTTATCAATTTGCAGCCTACGTTCTTAAATCAAAGACATTTTTTTGTCTGCCATAAATTCACTAACTGTATAATAACATTTATGTTCCAAAATGGTTTTTAACTTTTTATGAAACTGTGAATGAGGTAGTTCTCTTAGCGGTTTGGGTAGTCTGTTATAAATTGAAGGCGCCATGCAAAAAATACTTTTGTGCATCAAAGCAGTCTTTGAGTTCGGCCTGCAGACCTTGCTTTGATCTCGTCGATTTCGAGGGACGACATCGGACAACTGACAATTAACTAATTATCGTGTATGTCGATTAGCATCATTACAACTATATTTTATATTTTCATATCTTTTGTGTTAGCATATTAAGTAACTTTTGTACACGGCCGTCGTTCTGTTTTTGTTTATCCTGTCCATACAAAGGTTGCCTGGAAGAGATCGCGTTTAGCGATAAGGCCGCCCATTGTACGATTTTATTTCTGTTATTTCTTCTGTGTTATTTTTGTGTACAATAAAGTGTTAATCTATCTATCATCTACAATCCTGGCATCGTTATTATCGCTAAAACTAAACTCATTCTTACGGTCGCTGCAGGCAAATGTATGAAGGGAAAAAAACTATCACCACTGTCAACACAATATACCAGCTATGCTTCGTTTGGGCTAGATGGTGTTCTGTACAATGCCCACCAATATTTATTTATATATTTATTTATCAAAACCCGTACTAGACGTACAAGACGTATATTTTGAGGTGAAACTGAAACTTTATAATGATAGTGCTTCGCCAGAAAAAAACAAGGAATGCGCCAGCCCTCTTTCATCAGTGACGCCAATACTGCATATTTTTATTAAACAATGTTTTTAAATATTAAAGTACCATGTTCTTGCAAACTTTACGAAAACTATCATAATAAGTAAAATACTAAATTCCTTTAAATAATTACATCGAGGTTGAGATAGTACATACAATATTTGCAATTTATGTCGTATGCAATAGTTATGCCACGCCGAATTGACCTGCAACCAATTAAAACGTCGCCATTTATTGTAACACTATCATATTTTGTAGAAAAAACTAAGCCTCTTCATCTGTCTCTCGGCGGGCTTCCTCGTGGTACTGCTCGTGCTTGTGTTCACATGACGTATCACCACGCCACATCACCACGCCACTCCACGCCTCTCCACAATACTCCACGCCATACCACGCCACTGCAGCAACATTGTTTCCAGGAAAACAATGTCAGGAAATCTTTTATGTAAATAGATTATGTTTAAATGATAATAAATAAAATATTATAAACTAATGTGGTCTTTATTTCAAAGTTAAGTTCGATTTTTTGGTATAAATAAATTTTTAAATAAAACTTTCTTGAATCCATTATTCATATTAGCTGATATTTTATTTGACATAAACATTGGTAAGAATCCGTTTTATTTTTGTTTTTTTAACTTTTGGTTAGGTAGGCAAGTCGTTAATTATTTATTTCTTTTACATTTTTGGTTTTTTGGTTTATTATTGGTTTGAACTAAATCTCTTTTTTTGTGTGTATCTAGATTTTTTATTAGATAATTTCGAAGTAACATTCTTGTTTATTGGATCAATTTAAAATCACTACATAGAATCAAACAAAATTGCTTCCCGCTATCTGTCAGTCCCGATGTATGCTTAGATCTTTAAAACTACGCAACTGGTTTTGTGGTGTCGTAAATAAACTCATATTTTTGCGCTTACATTGCAAACGCTGTCTGAACCCTACGAGATAGATCAAATTATTGTAAACTTTTTTGTAGACCTATTGAGTGTGTACAATACTGTAGTAGCTTTCTGATCAAAAAGTCTAACATTTAAGTTGCCTATGAAGTAAAATGCCTAATATGTAAAATTACTATTTTGCAGAAAACCTAAACAGAAAAATGACTAAAGTCCCATTGTGCCTAAAATATAAAAGGTCTAACATGTGTAATGCCTTAAATGTCAGAGGTCTAAGAAGGAGTATACCTAAAAAGATTTTCGCCAAACTTAGAAAACCTACCTAAGAAGGAAATTGCCTAAACTGTTAAAGCTCTCTATAACGAGTATGTTTAAGAAGTATAATAACGCGCACAATTTTTCTTCCACGAGTTATAAATAATAACGGTTTTAAACTGTAGTAACATTATTCTACTAATATTATAAATAGTTTGTTACACTTTCACGGCTAAACGGTTAAACCGATTTGCATGAAACTTGGAACATACATAGTTAGTGACCCACTACAACATATAGGCTACAACCTTTTATCCGGGTACCACGTGAGGAAAGTCGCGGGCGGACGCTTGTAAGTACAATAAAATATAGCAATTATTTTTTAAATGTTATTCACAGTTCTTATTCATATCCTTCTTCTTCTTCTTCGCGAAACACACGCTTCTTTAAAAAACGAATATTTTTAAGAAGCTGTAATGGCGTAATAATATTGCTGTTAAGATTCTCTAATTGTTTTCGGTAATTATTTGACCAAAGTAAAATAACTTATGTATATTCAGTCATTCAGCCACAGAATGACATTAACTAGACTCAAACTCAAGTGGCCGGTATCAATCAGATTAAAAAATCTATACGTAGCCGCAAGATTTTGTTATCTTCTTATGTAGGTGTATTGCATTTCAGACTTTTTGCTTTCTAGGCAGTTTCACATTTATACAATTAGCATTTTAGGCTTACTACCGTTTTAGTTTTTCAGAATCTTAGGCATTTTACTTCTTAGGCAACTTAAAAGTTAGACTTTCTGATCAGGAAGCCTGTAGTATTGTACACCCTCAATAGTTCTACAAAAAAGTCCACGATGGTATATAGCTATCTCTTAGGGATAACTATTCAGTATTATACTCGTAATTAGTATCAGCATTGCACCCGTGCATAGCCGGGGCGGGTGGCTAGTATAAAATAAAGTCGCTTCCCGATGTCTGTCTGTCCCTATGTATGCTTAGATCTTTAAAACTACGTAACGGATTTTGATGCGGTTTTTTTTAATAGATAGAGTGATTCAAGAGGAAGGTTTATTATGTTTAATACATGTACAACATACTAGAGAAACACTCATAATTTTAGAGGTTTTTAATCACATTAGACATTCTATAGTATATTTTAGTATCAGCATTGCACTAGTGTGAAGCCGGGGCGGGTCGCTAGTCTTAAATAAAATAATGATAAATAATGCCAGACATTTCACACAGCATCATCTGGCCCAAAGTAAGCAGACCTTGGTTATGATGACTGAAATCTACACGTACTTATCTTTATACTTTTTTTTGTAAATACATACTTATTAGGTAGGTATACATAGAAACACCCAGACCTGAGACAAATATTTGCAGATCACACAAACATTTGTCCCGCGGTTGGACAATAACTGACATTTTATTTATTAAAACTTATAATATACCTGAATTACTGGGTACAATATTTATATAATAATAATTTCATATTTGATAAAATATAAAAAATAATTCAGAATCTGTATTGTTATTTTATATTTCACAGTGAAGTTACGTTTTTAAAGATAAAGGTAAAGATTATTTATTTGCATAAACATGTGTAGATAGGATGATAAATTAATAGTATGTCACAACATGTTTTACCGATTTCGGTGTGCAAACCGAGAGAATGGCATGCTCTAGTGTAAACGGTGAATCAAATAACATATGAAATATTAGTATAATGTCGAGCAATAAAATTAAACAATACAATTACATAGGAAATTAAAATTTGTCATTTATAAATTCGTTAGTATTATAATAGCATTTTTCAATTAGTAATTTTTTTAATTTATTTATAAACTCATTACCACAAAGTTTCTGGTAGCTTTTTGGTATTTTATTATAAATTATTGGTGCCATACAGACTATACTTTTATGTAAAAATGCAGTTTAGTATCCAAATAAACAAATATTACCCTCACGTCTGTTTCGTTTTACATTTTTGGACATTAGTGGAAACAGGTGGGGATTATTTCTCACAAACAATGCTACCTCAAGTATATACAAGGACGGAAGCGTAAGAATTTTGTGTTTCAAGAAGAATGGTCTGCAACTATCTGTCACACGTATTTTAAACATAGCTCGTAGACAACGTTTTTGCGTTTTAAAAACAGTTTCTTTATCAGTCGAATTACCCCAGAAAATAATTCCGTACCTGAGTACTGATTCTACTAGGACGTAATATGCTATTATTAGTGTTTCTATATTTACAGTTATTGATAGTCGAAATAAGGCATATGCCGAGCTGCTTATTTACTTACTTATATACGCAACATGGCTTTTCCAATTAAGTTTTCGGTCAATTTGTAGGCCTAGGAATCGTGCAGAATCTGCTTGTTGTATTTTATTATTTCGAAATATTAGTTCAATGTCAGATGGATTATTATTTCTTTGATTAAAATGCATTATAAGGGTTTTTTTTAGGTTTATTTTTAAATTATTATTATCAAGCCATGTAATTATCGATGTGAATGATTGATTTATATTAGATTTATAATTATTTATGTCATTGCATTTTATAGTCACAGAACTGTCATCGGCAAACAATGTAATTGGGTGGTTAAGTTTATTTGGTAGGTCATTTATATATATGATAAATAGAAGTGGCCCAAGTACGCTTCCTTGAGGAACACCATAATAAATATCTCGTGCAGTGGATTTATAAGTAACCTCATACTTTGTATGAGGATTTAGGATAGGATTTCAAAGTCCAACAAGAAACTAGAATAGTTTCGCCAACCTCTCTATTAGTCTGTCTATCTGTCCGCCCATGATCAGAGCTGAACCTTGCCGACCTTAGTCTTATCGTAATGAAAACACGTATTAGTGGCCCCTACAAAGTTATTAAATGAAAAAAAAATTGTTTAATAAATTTCTACGGTATTTTTTTTTAATATTTTAAATATTTTCAGTCAAAGTCAAATTCAATTAAGTTCAGTTCAGTTTAATTACTTATTTTAAACATTACAAATACTATCTATCTTATGCGAAAAATAGGAAAACAGAACATCAGGAGAAAAAAGTAAAAGTTAGGTAACAAAAAAAAATAACTTACTGAAAAAAAGTAAAAGTAGGTAAATCTTACTTCTAAAAATAAAAATAATTTAATAATAAAAAGAACTTATACCTACACTAAATAATATTATGAGTAAGTATAGTTATATTTATACAAAACGTTCTCACAGTAGGTAAAGAACAGTCTCTCAATCGTCTTCCAGTCATCCGCAAACAGATCCGCCTGAGGATGTTCAGTGAGAAGCATATTTAATTGTCTCTGTACGCGGCAGATGGGCGACTGTTGTCGTGAAACAGTGCGTGAAGGTGTTTGTGCAAGCAAAGGGACATGTCCAGGTCTAAAGCGAGTACGGTTCTCAGGAACGGACAGTTTGGTAGCTTCGCTCAGTAGAGTTGGGCACTCTAGTTGCCCTCGTAGTATACGACACACTGTTAATAGCTGGTCATAAAGCCTTCTAGCTTCAAGCGAATTAAAAGTCAATGTACCTTGAAGAAACTTTGTAGGATACCATACATGTAAGGATAGTACCCGAATGATTTTTGCATGAACCTAAGGAACCTCTTCTGTAATATTTCTATCACTAAGGCATAGGTGGTTTCATGAGGGTTTCAAATAGATGCACTTGATTCTAATTTGGATCTCACTAACGTGGTGTAAAGTAGTTTGATAGCGTGTACAGAATAATATAGGTACAATAAGTAATATAACATTTATTCTGTGGAACAAGCAATCGAGAAGTATCAAGAGTTCAGAAGCCCTCTCTACCTTGCGCGTTATTGATTATAAAAAGGCTTTCCACTCAATAGAACATGAAGCTATCTGGAAAGCTCTACAAGAAGCCCAAGTGAACAATACTTACATCGATATTATCAAAAACATCTATAAAATTGCAAAAGTAGAATAAAACTAGAAACATCCGGAAAATATATCAACATCGAAAGAGGTGTAAGACAGGGAGATCCGCTCTCCCCAACTCTTTTTATAACCGTACTCCACTCTATTATGAGAACCCTCAACTGGAATGATACCGGAATATATGTAAACGACAAACATCTTACTCACCTAGCGTTCGCAGACGACATAGTCTTACTAGCAGACAACGCCCAAAAGCTACAATACATGCTAACGACTCTACATAAAGTTAGTACAAAAATTGGATTAGATATGAACCTACAAAAAACTCAAGTGATGAGCAATAACATAGAAAAAAAATATACATAGATAACACACAATTACATTATGTTCAAGAATATATTTACCTGGGAAGACAAATATCATTCAAGCCCACTAACAATATCGTGGAGATAGAAGAATAACCAAAGCCTGGAATAAATTTTGGAGCCCGAAGGAGGTTTTAAAGGGACCACTACCCTTACAATTAAAGAAAAAAGTTATAGATTACTGTATCCTACCAACACTTACATATGGGAGTCAAACATGCGACGTACACAAAGGAAGCAAAAAATATAATACTAAAATGTCAAAGAGCTAGGAGAGAAGCATAATGAAAATAAAACTTATTCACAAATAAAACACACATACATACGCAAACAAACAAAATTTATTGATGCTCTACAACATGCGATGAAAATGAAATGGCAATGGGCGGTACATGCAGCAAGAATGAACAAAGAAAGATGGGCGAATAGAGTGACAAACTGGAGGGGTCCGACTGGAAAAAGAAGAACAGGCAGACCGCTTGCCCGAATTGTCCGACGAAATTAAAAAAAATACCAACACACCGAACTGGACTGAGAAAGCAAAGGACCGCGAACAGTGGAAGCAGCTGGAGGAGGCCTTTACCCGAGAGGGGTCCTAACGTAATATATATACTCGAGAATGAAATCGTTATAATATAATTATATAATAAATATATAATCATAAAAAACATCCAATAATACAATATAAAGGGTCTTCCAATAGGCACGTCCGAACTTTGACAGTTGATAGCGGCCATCTTGTTGAAGCTACATTTGTCAAATTGGTTGTAATTTATTCATTCTGTTTTGCCAAATCATCATGGACAGCTATAGCATTCAACAACACGTGCAAATGATAAAATTGTTTTATCAAAATGAGTGTTCTGTTCGGGCAACGCACCGCGCGCTTCGCCCATTTTACGGTCGCCATAATCGTCCTACCGAGAGGACTATTCGGCGTGTGGTGGATAAATTTGAGTCCACTGGTTCGGTAAATGATCGACCAACACCCGTACGTCAACGAAACGCAAGGTCTGCCGAAAACATCGCCGCTGTCCGTGAGAGTGTGCAGGAGAATCGACGAGGCAGTCGATTTCGCGTCGCTCACAAGAACTCGGCCTTTCACAGACCACAACTTGGCGAATTTTGCGTCGTGACTTGGGCCTGCACCCGTATAAAATTCAACTCACCCAGGAATTGAAGGTAAACGGCCATAGACAACGACGTGTGTTCGCTGAATGGGCACTGGAGCAGTTAGCAACTGACCGTAATTTTCACAGAAAAATTATCTTCAGCGATGAGGCCCATTTCTGGATGAATGGGTACGTAAACAAACAAAATTGTCGAATTTGGGACGATACCAATCCACATGAGATCCAAGAGCGTCCAATGCATCCCGAAAAAGTTACAGTTTGGTGTGGGTTTTGGGCTGGCGGCGTCATCGGGCCATATTTCTTTGAGAACAACATTGGCCAGGCCATCACTGTCAACGGCGAGCGCTATAGGTCGATGATTACCATTTTTTTTTGGCATGAACTGGATCATCTGAACACCAACGACATGTGGTTTCAACAAGAAGGCGCTACGTGCCACACAGCTCATGCCACATTGAATATTCTGCATGAGAGATTTGAGGGCATGGTCATCTCACGTAGAGCTGATGTGAACTGGCCACCGAGATCTTGTGACTTAACCCCGCTAGACTTTTTCTTGTAGGGTTTTCTTAAGTCGCAGGTCTATGTGAATAAACCACAAATCACAGCGGCCCTCAAAGCCAACATGTCTGTCTGTCTGTCCCTATGTATGCTTAGATCTTTAAAACTACGCAACGGATTTTGATGCAGTTTTTTTAATAGATTGAGTGATTTAAGAGGAAGGTTTATTTGTATAATACATGCATAATATAGTAGAGAAACAATGATAATTTTATAGGTTTCTAATGTGATGTCGTAAATAAACTCATTTTTTTGAGCTTACATTGCAAACGCTGGCTGAACCATAATTCATAATTCATAATTCATTTATTGTGGAACATAGGTATAATACAGGTTTTATTATTTGGTAAGTTCGCTATGCTACCATTTGATAAATGGTGTACAATATTTTCTAACAATGTGAGACATTTATAAAAAAATAACTAGGTAACATAATAATAATTCAATATAAACGTCACTTAGGGATATTACATAATTAAATTTATGTCATTTTATTAATTCAGATACGTTACAAACCCTACAAGATAGATCAAAAAATTGTACTACAGTATTGTACACCTTAAAAAGTTCTACAAAAAAGTTCACGATGGTATATGTCTATCGCTTAGGTTATGTTATTCTCTTAGATAACGATGTATATAAAGACATTCTGTAGTATATTTAGTATCAGCATTGCACCCGTGCGAAGCCTGGCGCTGTAGCGTATAAACCAAGAGCCCGTGAACCCCAGACCTTCGTTATTTTATAAAAGCTGAAAGTTTGTCAGCGCATGCTCCCAACACAGCCGACTGGGCTACACCGTGTATCTATAGAAGTAGGAATACATTTATATGCTTCCAGAGAGACAATGTTAGATGATCCAGTTTTTATCTTACATGTTAAGAATTATTCAAAAGTCTTCAAAAAAGTTTGTCACTGTTTTTGAGAAAAATAATATTAAATTCAACAAATAAAATAAAAGCAACATGGTTGCGAGCCCTTGATTTACCTGTCTCATTATTATTTAACAGGTAAATCAAGGTAAATATACAGTTCTAATTAAATATAATTGGTACAATTTTGACAAAGGAACAGGATGTTGCGAATGCATTTGATAGTTTTCAAAAATTGTGACCAAATCGTTAAACTCTTCAGCCTCCAGAGCTTCCGTTCTATTACAATCTAGTGTTGCAAAATGTAAGAATGAGTTTAGTTTTACCTATATTAACGAGGCTAGTATTTTAAAAGCATTCGATTAATATAAAAAATACAGAAGATCTTTGGGGAATGTCTACAAAGGTGCTTGGTGTCATTATCTTAGATATTGCACCATGTTTAGCTTATATTTTTAAAAGATGTACCGACGAGGGAGTTTTTCCCGATCTCATGAAACACAGTAAACTCATTCCTGTTTAAGTCTGGAAGTGAAAGTGATCCCGCTAATTATAGACCAATATCGATACCACCTGCGTTAAGTAAAATCTTTGAAAAAATAATTCTGAATTATATCACTTTAACGTTAGCGGCCTGGTACATAGTAATCAATACGGATTTACTAAAGGTCGATCAACAGCTGATGCAGGTATAGCGCTCTTAAAGCATATATTTGAGGCCTGGGAGAAGTCACAGGATGCATTTGGGGTATTCTGCGATCTGTTTAAGGCCTTTGACTGTGTGAGTCATGCAACCCTAATTACAAAGTTAAAATATTATGGCATTAAAAACCGGGCGATTGACCTCATACAGTCTTATCTATCTAATAGAGTCCAGAAAGTAGACGTGGGTGGTGAGAGGTCTTCAGGATCAAATATTGATATAGGGGTACCTCAGGGTTCAATTCTAGGCTCTTTTTTATTACTAGTATACATTAACGATTTACCTTTTTTTGTAAAAAATATTTGTGATATAGTTTTATTTGCAGACGATACGTCTTTCATTTTTTAAATTTGATAGAGGTAAAACCAGTATTTGCGATAACGTAAATGAATCTTTATCGTTAGTTCTTAACTGGTTCACTGTAAATAATCTTTTGCTTAATTAAAAAAAACTAAATGTATCAAATTCACTTTGCTATTTGTTATTCATAGCCCGACCAACATTAAAATGAATGGAGAGGCAATGAATCTTGTAGATTCCACGATCTTCCTAGGTCTTAATATTGATGCAAAACTACAGTGGGGACCACAAATTGAAACACTTGCTGGTAGGCTTAGTTCCGCTGCATATGCAGTTCGTGCGATACGGTGGCTTACTGATGAAGCTACAGCTAGACTTGTTTATTTCAGTTACTTCCATAGTGTTATGTCATACGGCATCATTCTCTAGGGGAAAGCAGCTGATATTGGTAAAATATTTGTAATTCAAAAAATGGCAATACGTGCCACTTATAAAATGAAACCACGAGAATCTTTGAGAGATATATTCAAAGAAATTAATATTCTCACAATAGCTTCACAATATATATCGCACCTTTATTCGTAAACTGACCCAAACCAAAATTTTGATGAAATGAGTTAAGTTTACAGAACGACTCAAAAAAGCGCGCTCTATCGCCTAGTAAATTATAAACTGCCCTAATAAGTCTAGAAAAGGAGAAACGCAATCTTGTGTCCCTTTCTTAATAACGAATCTGGCGCCTTTCGTCATTACGAAGGTGACGTATTTAGTCAAGTGGTTGGAGTCAGATGCTGCGTAGCTAGTGAGAAAGTGCCATAAACATCAATGCGTCACATAGTACAAAACTTGGGGTAAGTTTACTACGTTAATTTCAATCGTAAAGCGACCGAAGTTTGTTTTGAGTCACTTACAACTGTAAACTGAGCTATTATTTGTGACTTAAAACAAGTTGGGTCGGTTTTGTACTGAATATTTTATCAGAACTATGGGCTTATTATAATTTAAGTCTGTATTTCATTAATTGATTTTTATATTTTGTGGACGTTTGGTTATGTCCATTGAGATACGCGACCGAATACCCACTTAGAGCGGGCGTGCTTTGTCTCAAACAATTAATCTAAAGGTGTGCAAAAAGTGATCAAACGGGCTTGAAATTTCTACAAGTCTATGTAAATTCATCTGAAGTCATTTGTCCAGAAAGTGCAAAACATTGTTTTCTATAAATAAAAAGTTATTTAGAAGAAACAACTAGAAAGGTGCAGTTCGTTTCAAGACTTTGACCTTCAAAACTGTGAGTTTTAACATTGAGTAGCAATGCATGTCCAAGTAGGTACATCAACTTACTGAGACAGTGGCATTTTCAGCGTGCTTCTTATAGGCTCGCTGGACTAGCGGTAGTGAGGTTTAGTTTTACTGTTTCGGGCGCGGAGGTTCAAGTCTCAGCGGGGATATTTCACTTTTTGTGGTTAACATTCTAACATGCGCCATCTAGCTATTCACGTCGACAGCTTCCTTGCTATAACATTGATCAAACACAAAATAAAATGGCAAAGTGCTCGGCTTGCTGTAAATTCCTCTCGGCAACAGGTGTCGCTAGTTGCGCAACCTGTACATCGATGTACCACAGGGGATGTGTTGGAATCGTAGAGACAACTACAATAAGTGAAAAATGGGTTTGTCCGGAGTGTAAGAAGAAATCAAGAATAGGCGGTGATAACAATAATACTCCTGTAAAAAGCATTTGTGGGACTCTTGGGCAGGAATCCTTTCACCCTTTTAATGCCTAGTACTTTGACACCGCGAGCCGACGTTCTGACAGATGGCACTAAAGGCAGGCGAGCTAGCGGAGTGCATGGTCGTGATGCGCGAGTTTCGACTTGAAATGGCGGAATTCCGGGCCTCCAGTCTGATATAGAGATTGGGCACCTACCCGAGGAAAAGGGAGAGAGTATTCTGCATACGATTACCGTACTAGCATCCAAATTGGGTGTAGCGCTGGAAAAGCGCGATATTGTATTTGCTGAGCGCGTTGGTGCCGCACAAGGCGCGGTTGCTGCGGGCGTGACGCCGCGCGGACGTCGCGTCGTGGTGCGTCTAGCTAGGCGCCATCTCCGAGATGAAATCCTGCAGGCAGCCAGCGTGCGTCGCACTCTCATTATCGCAGATGCCGGTCACACCGCTTCTGACGCCGCTGTAGTACCATCGCCACCATCACACGGGCGCATCTTTATAAACGAACGGCTGACACGCGAGAATCGGCTGCTTTTTTACCGTGTCCGTGAGGAGTGCCGCAAGTTACAGTGGCGCTTTTCGTGGACAAAGCGAGGTCGCATTTATGCACGACAAGCCGACGGGAAGCCTGCTCAGCACATAAGATCAGAAGCTGATTTCTCGCGGGTTTTTGCATCAGCTGTAGTTTGATCTTGCTTTTTTGTTTATCCATCTCTGTTAAATGTGATTTACGTCTCTTGCTGTAGTTTTAAATCAAACATAGGCTATTATGAATATGTACATGATTTCAGTACAAATATTGCACTGTATCTATGCGCTTCTTTGCATTGTTTCTGGTTGACTTATTTCAGTTACAATAATGATTAACAAATTTTAAAAATTGGTTTATTCAACCCAGGTTCCCTTGGTACTAACCATAATAACATTATAGCGTCAGTAGAGCGGCATGGTATGGACCTTTTAGCGATTAATGAGACTTGGCTCAAAAATGGTCAAGAGGGTCTAGGCCCTGCTATACCAGAGTATCGTTTACGACACACACCGCGGCCGCGATGCGATAGAAAGCGTGGAGGCAGAGTTGGTTTCTACATAAAGCGCGGACTAAACCCGCGCACCTGGTCTCACCCCGTGGACCCGCTACCCGTACTGGTAGAGGAAATGTGGCTTACCATGACTGTCAACGGGAAAAAGCTGGCAATCGGAACGGCATACCGACCTGATTGGATAGACGTTGACCTATTCTTTGATGCACTTACTGCCTCAATAAACTCACTCCCAACTCATGATCATTTAATTTTACTAGGTGATTTCAACGAAATTAAAGTAAAGTCTAAGTTTGACTCATTTCTTACATGTCTAAGTCTTTCACAGCTAGTTACAACATCAACCCATTTCACTAAAACTTCGGAGTCACTTATTGATGTAGTATGCACTGACCTTGGTGCAAAGAGTATCAGTGTAGAACACGTAGGCTCACTTTATGGCCATTGTCTGATAGTTTGCGACATTAAGCGTGATAAACCAAAACCTACAACTATTTCCTATAGACCACTGAAAAATATGTCCATTAGCAGTTTTGATAATGACTTACAAACTGTAAATTGGGATCTTATACAACAACTCGGAAATGTTAATCAGATGGTTGATTTCTTTAACCAAAACGTCATCCTCCTATTTGACATACACGCTCCTAAAACAACATTTCTTCCCAAAGCTCGCTCTTATCCATGGGTTACTGACACGATTAAATTAATGATGAAATTACGTGATACAGCCGCGGCAGATTATCATAAAACAAATTCTGATAGCAAGAAAGACTATTACAAAAGTTTAAAATCTACTGTGAACCAAGCTTTATACCAAGAAAAGAAGGCATATTTTAAATTTAACATCAACAATAAGTTCCATAAACCCAAACAGCTCTGAAAAAATATAAATAGTACCCTTTTGCCTAGTAAATGTATTGAACTTCCCTCCCACTTGCAGGATCCCAACGTTATCAATAACCATTTTTTAAACATACCCGAAGCTGAGGATGTGAATATATCGCACTTAACCTACTTTGAATTCCATAACTTTGGAGAAGCAGTCTTTTCCCTTGAGACAGTTAGTATGGATAGAGTTGCAAAAATTATTCGTAGTTTAAAGTCAAATGCAGAAGGATGTGATGAAATTAGCCTAGACATGCTTATAATGACTCTACCAAACACACTGGAAACGATAACTGCTATAATAAATACGTCAATAAGCACGTCTGCCTTCCCCGATATCTGAAAGTTATCAGTGGTACGTCCTCTGCCCAAAATAACAAACCCAGGCGAACTAAAAGATCTTAGGCCTATTAGTATTTTGCCATGTCTGTCCAAAATCTTAGAGAGAGCTGTCTGTGCCCAGGTAACTGAGTTTCTTGAAAAAAATGGTATATTGCCTGAACTTCAGTCAGGCTTTAGAAAGGGGCGGAGCACGGGCTTTACTTGATGTTACTTATAACATTCTCTATGCACAGGACAAAGGTATGTGCACACTGCTAGTTTTGCTTGATTACTCTAGAGCATTTGACTCCATAAATCTAGATCTCCTTCTCTCTTAACTTAAATATTATGGTTTTGATCACAGTGCCTTGTTATGAATTAACAGCTATCTCAGCAACCGACAACAACACGTTAAGCTCACACTCCATAGCAGTGGATCCACCGTATTCTCTGACAAAAGGTTTGTTAACAGAGGAGTACCACAAAGATCTATCTTGGGACCGATTCTTTTCATCCTATATGCGTCAGATCTCAAGTTTCATATAAAGTGCAGTAAATTTCATATTTATGCTGACGACATACAGGTGTACATCTCGTGTAAATCTTCCGACATCAACAATGCTGTCAGTAAACTCAACGCTGATCTCACGAGCATAGCAACATGGTCTAAGAATAATAATCTGTTACTCAACCCTACCAAAACCAAATACCTGGTTTTCGGCAATAGGCATCAACAAGCAAGCCTCAATCTACCAGCTAGTGTTATGCTAATGGGTGAACCAATTGAGCGTGTTTATAAGGCCCGTAACCTCATCTTGCAGATGGATTGCGATCTGCGCTTCGAAGAGCATATCGCTGAATCTGTAGCTGAATCTGAATATCGCTGGATCACGTGACACCTCACTTGAACGCACATTCCATCCTTAAGATGAGACATCGACGTAAGCTCCATCTTGCCTGTCTTCTTTTCGGTGTCTTAAAACATGCCGCACCTGCTTATATCATGGAAAAGTTAAAAAGCGCATCAAGTATGAGGTCCTGTGAACCACGGCAATGTTCGACTCAGCTATCGACGCAGAAGGACAGGACGGCAGCCTTCAGAGGTAGCTTTCGATACGCTGCGTCGAAATGCTGGAATAATATTCCACCACCAATAAGGAATCTGGGAAACATTCATAGTTTTAAAATAAAGTTAAAAACATATTTAATCGATTGGCAAAAGAAGCAGGAACGTATACTTGATACAAGTGCAATATAAGTGTTCCAAAACGCCTATCAGATTCCGCATTAGCAAAGCTGCGACCAGCGTTTGGCATTAGAATTAAGTTTTTTAAGGATTAGGTACTGTAGTTTTGTTGTTGACTCGCATTAGTGGTTGAGCAAGTACACGTCAAGCAAAGCAATTTATATCGTTTAATTTTAACTCCTAAAACCTTTAAATAGGGATATTCCAATACATGGTCCTGCAAGCCGGATACCCAGGATAACAGGGAAGTGATCAGTGATCGGTTTTACGGAATTTAACCCAATACTATTTTTCATAGGTTGCTGGCACATGCCTCTCATTATATGATAAGCAGAAACAAGGTTTGTCTGGTATATTATATACTCAGCGCCATTATTTATTGTTAGTAATAACGTTTCCTTTGCTTATTTTAGGCATTTGCTAGATTATTTTGAAAGAAAAAGTCATTGCATTATATTACCGGTACTTAACCTATAATTACATTTCAACAAGTTGCACATTTACATTTGTTTCAGTTTTGTCAAAAATCAACCAATATAATCAACCATTCTAATAGAAACTCAAATAACCAAAAGTTAATTACTTGTTTTAGTAGTTATATCTAAGAATTAAAGCAATTTAAGTCGTTAATTTGTAAAACTTAACTTATCAATTTCCATAGTCAATTGAACATTTTATTTGTAAAAGATATGTAAAATTGTAAAAGTTAATGTTCATTAGGCATCAAAATTATAAACTACAGCTATTATTTACTTGGATTACAACCTCACTTGAGTTCAAATTGTTTAATTTAGTATATTATTTTCAATTTGTAAATGATAGGTATCAAACCAAATGTTCATTGTGTGTTAGAAAGGTGTTAGCAAATTGTTTCATTGTATAATTTATCAATTCCAGACAAGCCAGGCTGCTCCTGAATACTCCCTAAAATGACAGAAAGAGAGGAAAGGGAACTAATTAAAAAGCGTGCCAGTTACAAAGGGCGCTTGACTGCGTTTGGCAAATATATTAATGAATTGAGTGGCACTGTGACACAGCAACAGGTAAATGTAAATGATGAGGTGCAAAAAAAAATAGAATGTCTGGTAGATGATTTACAGTCGCAAACTTCTGAACGGGATGAGTTTGAGTCAATATATTACAGGTTAATTGCTAAGGCCCAAGAGATTGTATCTCATACGCCAAAGTTATTGAAAAATGAAACCCTAGATAATTCTCGGTTAAACAACCATAACCTAGTTAAGCTACCTACCATTAACTTACCAAAGTTTCAAGGTTCTTATGACAACTGGCTTGAGTTTCATGACACATTTACTAGTCTTATACATTCGAATGATGGCATTGATGAAATAAATAAGTTTCATTATCTCAGAGCCTCCTTGGAGGGCTCCGCTGCTTTGATTATACAATCAATTGAGTTTTCTGCAAGCAACTATACTGTGGCTTGGCAGTTACTATGTGATAGGTATAGAAATAAGCGTTTACTTGTACAAAACCATGTCACAAACTTGTTTAATATTGATTCAATTAAAAGTGAGTCTTCAGTTAGCCTGAAGCGGTTGATTGACCAGCTTAATAAAAGCCTGCGCGCCTTGGAATTGGAACTAGGTGAACCAACCAAACATTGGGACACTCTACTTATTCATATTATTACTCGGAAACTTGATAATAAAACGTTTCGTGAATGGGAGGAGTGCAAGGGACGCCTGGATAAGGAGAAAGCTATAACCTTGGTAGGTTTCCTGGACTTCATTCGAGACCGTGCTGATTTACTGGAAACATTAGAGTTGTCACGTGCTAATGTATCTTTTCAGCCACCTAAGGGTGTAAATAAGCTTAAAACCATGGTCTCCATGGCAGGTTCTCAATCACAGGTATAAGTGATGATTACAATGGTTCGTCTATAAAGCCGTGTCCAAAATGTAAGGGTGACCATCATTTAGGAGAATGTCCGAAGTTTCTCGGGTTTAGCAACGAGAAAAGGTTAGAGTTGATCCCACAGTTTAGGGTATGTTACAACTGTTTTCGCACCGGCCATTATTCAAACCGCTGCAAAAAGAATGGTTGTAAGATATGTAAGCGCAAGCACAATACCTTAATTCATGTGTCAGATATACAAGATAAAAGGCCAGTCAACCCTGCCTCGGCTAGTGCAAATATAGGTGACGGCGGCAGTGACTCTGTCAAGTTGGATTCGTCCACCCCCCCTGATCAGGCTCAAAAATCTGCTAACTTAACTCTTACCACTTATTGTGTGAATGCGCCCTTAGAAACTCAGCAAGATGTTCTATTATCAACTGCTTTGGTAAAAATTGTTTACAGGAATGGTCGTGAATGCATTGTTCGTGCGCTTCTAGATTGTGGAAGTTCGTCTTGTATCATTACTGAAAAATTGTGTCATGCTTTAAATCTACATTATGTAGATATTGATAAACCGATATTTGGTATTAATAAATCTCAAACAAACACGACAAAAATGTGCCGTGTTTTAATTAACTCGTTAAATGAAAACTATTCAAAGGATCTACTTTGCTACGTGCTGCCATCCATAACTGATGATGTGCCTTGCCATTCAATTGATATTTCGCACTTAAATTTACCTGATGATATAACCCTAGCCGATCCCCAGTTTTATAGGGCGTCTGAAATAGACATGATAATCGGTAGTAATATATTTTGGGAAGTACTCGGGTCGCGAAAAATCAGTTTAGGAGCTAATAACCCTATTCTCTGGGAAACTCGCCTAGGTTGGTTAGTGTCCGGGCCCATTAATAGTGGCTATGGATCGTCTCCTATTAAATGCAATTTCACGAAAGTAGATAATAATAATGAATTTGGAAATGATGACGCTCAAAACATTTTATCCCGTTTTTGGCAACTAGAGGAAGTTGGCCCTAAGTCGTCATACTCCGAAGAAGAACGAATGTGCGAGGAACATTTTGTTCAAAGCACTACTCGTCTTACGGACGGTCGCTTCTGTGTCAGACTTCCGTTGAAACAGTCTCATGAGGTTTTGGGTGATTCATTGCAGCGAGCAAAGCAGTGTCTTTTCTCATTAGAGCGCAGATTTAAGAACTTGCCGTCTTTCCGTGATAGGTACGTCGATTTCATGTCTGAATATCTTTCACTCGGCCATATGACGGAGTGTGAATTAAAGCCCGGTTCAAATCCGTACTTTATTCCACATCATGGAGTATTGAACGAAAATAGTACTACTACTAAATTAAGAGTCGTTTTCAACGCTAGCAGTTCTACAACATCAGGCATATCTTTGAATAAAATTCAGATGATAGGACCCACTGTTCAAGATGACCTTCTGTCAATACTTCTTCGCTTCAGGCTATATAAATACGTCCTTGTTGCTGACATTGAGAAAATGTATAGGCAAGTGGCTGTTCATCCTTCCGATAGGCATCTTCAGCAAATTGTCTGGCGCGACCCTGCATCCTCGAAAATCCAAGTTTACCAGCTCAATACCGTCACTTACGGCTGTGCCAGTGCTAGTTACCTCGCAACGAGGTGCCTTAAGCAAGTAGGACTTGAGTGTAGTGATAAGCACGTGTCTGAAATTATCGTGCACGATTTTTATGTTGATGATCTGATCACTGGTTCTGATTCAGCTCAGGAGGCGTGGGAGATAAGGGAAAAGGTCACCACTGAACTTGCTTCATACGTATGCCCTTACGTAAATGGAAATCCAACAACCCCCAACTTATTACATCATCCGCAGCTACGTCTTTAAACCTAAATATTGGGTCTACTGGACCCAGCAAAACGTTAGGTATTGGATGGCAGACAGAGTCTGATGAACTCTGCGTTTACATTGATCCATCTATTTCCAAAGAATCAACGAAACGAGGATTGCTTTCGGTGATCGCACAAATCTTTGATCCCATGGGTCTGGTGTCCCCTTGTGTCATATCTATGAAGGTCTTGATGCAGAAATTATGGTTGTATAAATTATCGTGGGACGAACCATTGCCATTTGAAATTGTCAAAATATGGACCGAGATTATTAAGGGTCTCCCGATGTTAAATAATTTACGCATTCCTCGTCTCGTTGTTTGTGATTCTTATATCTCCTTAGAATTTCATATTTTTTCCGATGCATCACAAAGTGCTTATGGTGCCTGTCTTTATGTGAGAAGTGTTAATAAATGTGGTAAAGCTCATATAAAATTACTCTTGGCTAAAAGTAAAGTCGCACCCTTAAAGCCGACTACGATCCCCAGACTAGAGCTCTTTGGAGCTTTGGTGGGAGTACGCCTATATGAAAAGGCTATTTCTTCACTTCGTGTGAATGTTAAACATACCACTTTCTTCCACTTCACACAACAAACTCCAGCCCTTTGTTCGCAACCGAGCTGTTGAGATTTTAGAAAAGACTGAGAATTGTTCCTGGAGACATGTCCCCACCGATCGAAATCCTGCTGATTATATATCCCGCAGTGTTGACATTAGCGAGTTGCAGAGTCTCGATATGTGGTGGTCAGGCCCCCAATTCTTAAAACAGGACAAGACACAGTGGCCTCCTAATCCAATCAACGTGTCCGAGCTTCCTGAAGTTTGCCCCGCAGTAACATTACATTTGTCCCATACTCGTGATTATACATTAATCGATTTTGGCCGTTTTTCAAATGTTTCTCGGCTGAAACGTGCCGTAGCTTATGTTTTACGATTTGTTAGTTTAAGTAGAAACCCCTAAAAACCCTTACCCTAAAAACTGACCATCTAAGTATTGATGAACTACGGGGAAAACCCACGGATATTTACTCAGATAACGGCACCTCATTTGTTGGTGCTTATAACGAAATTAGGTTATTTTTAAAGGCGAGTTGCAGTTCATTACCTGCTAGCTTGGCCAATGAGGGTATAAAATTTCACTTGTGTCCACCCTACTCTCCTCATTTCGGGGGTCTTTGGGAAGCGGGAGTTAAGTCGATAAAGTATCATTTGTACAGAGTATTGGGCAATTGTAACCTAACGTATGAGGAACTGATCACTGTACTTACCCAGATTGAAGCCATCTTGAACTCTCGACCTCTTACCTGTCTTTCAAGCGACTCGAATGACCTTATGCCGCTTACGCCAGGACATTTTCTGATAGGAAGACCCCTTACAGCTCTTCCTGTTCCTGACTATGGAGACCCTGTGAGCCATTTAACTAGTTTCCAAAGATTGGAGCAGTTCCGTCAACATTTTTGGACCCGGTGGTCTAAGGAGTACATAAGTGAATTGCAGCAAAGAATCAAGTGGCGCTCCGATAACTCAACCCTAGAACCCAACAGTCTCGTTGTCATCAAAGAAGACAATCTGCCACCATTAAAATGGAGACTTGGCCGCATTGTAGCTGTTTATCCCGGAGTCGCCGACGGCATCAATCGAGTCGCCGATATTTGCATCGCCACTGGAGCAATTTTACGAAGATCCTTTGCAAAAATTTACCCATTGTTTGACACTAAGTCTTGTTGAAAGACAAGCTTTCAACGTCTGGGGGCATGTTCCAAAACGCCTATCAGATTCCGCATTAGCAAAGCTGCGACCAGCGTTTGGCATTAGAATTAAGTTTTTTAAGGATTACTGTAGTTTTGTTGTTGACTCGCATTAGTGGTTGAGCAAGTACACGTCAAGCAAAGCAATTTATATCTTTTAATTTCAACTGCTAAAACCTTTAAATAGGGATATTCCAATACAATAAGTATAGAAAACGTATGTGCGCAAGATCTGAGAGGTTCCGTTTTGTTTTTTTTTTTTTATTATTTTTTCTTACAATATTATCATTATTTTTCAAATTTCTAATTAATATTATTATTATATCATAGCTGAAACGATCATGTATTGTATACTTTATTCTTCATCTTTTATTTTATTTTTATATCTCCTATTTTTCATTTTTGTTTGTTTGTCACTTTTTCAAAAACACTTTTATATTTAGTTAAGTCCGCAATTTTAATTTTATTTTAGGAACTAGTCACAAACAGGTTCTAACGGAAGACCAGCGCAGGTTGTTTGCAACCTGCATATGCTGTGTAACGGGTCGCTCCCAAGTAGTCTCAAATGAGAATGCACTTTTAAACTGTTCAATATATTTATTGAGTGTTAATCTAAAAGGCTCTTAAGTCTCCACAAAGCCAACGAACAAGTGGCTTATATAGTAAAGGCAAAACGCAACGATAGCGCGATTCAGCTTTTGGCACAATTTAACAGTGACATCTAGTTGTGAATTTGGAACTAAAATTGCCCTTTGCTAATTTCTCACTAGTATGGTGCGTTATGACTTTGAATACATAAAAAAATGAGAACTAAACAAGATATTAACTGGTTTAAATATAATATTAGCTACCTAAACTGTACATACCACCCACCAAGAACATATGTTTATGTTCTTAACTTAAATAAATGTGGACATAAGTATATATAACAAAGTGGTGGACTGTAGGACATCAACTAACAAAATTTACATAACGTTGCTTCAATAGCGAACAAAACTAAAAACAATGTGGACTGTATAATACAACTAACCAAAATCTAAAAACTAAAAACAACATCAACTCAGAGTATAGCACAAACTTAAACATTTTTATAAAAATAGAACTTATGACTAAACCGTGACCGGCAAAACACATAACTTGGACACAGGACGCTTACATAAAGAACCGTTGCATTTGAGAGTCACGACTCTCGTGAATCCGTCCAAACCAGGGTGTTTTTGAACAACTTTACCTAACAACCAGCGAGCAGGAGGTACATTGTCTTCCTTGACCAGTACAACATCTCCAATATTTGGTTCAGGAACATGTTTATTCCATTTATGACGTTGCATCAAATGAACTAAATATTCGTTAGACCATCGCCGCCAAAATTCCTGCACTAGTCGCTGCGAAAACTGCCACCGTCTCAATGTACTCATATTACTATTTTCGTAATTCCGATCGGGCACCGTTATCAGAGGCTCGCCTATGAGAAAATGGCCAGGCGTTAAGGGAGTAGGGTCGTTAATATTGTCTGGCATCATAGACAACGGTCGTGAATTTAAGCAGGCTTCGACTTGGATCAAAACTGTGGACATTTCTTCGTATGTAAGAGTCGAATTGCCTATCACCCGTTTCAGGTGAAACTTAGTGGACTTCACTCCAGCCTCCCACAAACCTCCGAAATTAGGAGCATGAGGTGGAATGAAGTGCCACTTAGTACCGTTGTTACCTAACCATTCCATAATATCTACAGCTGCAGATGAATTTTCTGCAGCGACAAGGTGTTTGAGTTCTTTGGAGGCACCTACAAAATTGGTGCCGTTATCACTCCAAAGATCGCTAACAGCACCTCTACGTCCAACAAACCTTCTGAACCCTGCAATAAAGCCCTGAGATGTCAAGTCGCTTATGGCTTCTAAATGTATGGCCTTAGAAACCATACAAACAAACAAGCAGATATATCCTTTATAGGAACGATTACCACGACCTTTCGATACTCTGATGTTAACCGGACCAGCAAAGTCAACCCCACTGTGCCTAAATGGTCTTGCTGGTGTCACTCTACTTGACGGTAACTGACCCATTAACTGGGTTTGAGCCGATATAGAGTACCGTTTACAAGTGACACATTTGCGTACAAAAGCCTTCGACTTACATTCTTCTGGTCCTTCCATTTCAAAACCCTACGACAGTAAGCTATGACTCTTACTAGTTTCTGCAATGAAGAATATTTAGTCCACAGGGGATCTTCCGGTGAGTTCTCAGTAACCACGTGAGCCTTAACCGATCTCTGTTCCATATTTGTAGATATGGCTTTCGGTCTTGTGTACTCTATGACATTATTCCGTAGCCAAAGTGGACCTTGAGCCCATAAAACACTGCAAGAAAGCTCTTGCGGAGATAACCCTCTGGACGCAATATCTGCTGGGTTATGAGAAGACTGGACATGTGCCCAGTGTGAATTGTCGAACTGAGACAAAATGGCTGAAACTCTGTTCGCAACAAAGGTAGTCCATCGACTAGGGTGGCTGCTTAGCCATGCTAAAACGACGGATGAATCTGTCCAAGCATGAACCAGATTTTGAGGGATCTTCATAACCACAGACACTTCTGATAACAATTCAGCCAGCAGTACCGCACCCATCAATTCCAGCCTCGGAATGGATTGCTGTTTTACTGGGGAAACTTTCGTACGCGCAGTGACTAAACTAGTTGTGATAGATTTATCGAAGTGTGTAACTCTGGCATATACAACCGCAGCATAAGCAGCAACAGAGGCGTCAGAAAAGCCATGCAATTCTACACTGAAGTTATCAACTGACGTATAGATCCATCTAGGAATGCTGAACTTACACGTCACTTCAAGATTCTGTCGGTAAGTTTGCCACTCTATCAACAACTCTGATGGCAACTCTTCATCCCAACCTATTCCCGAAAGCCATAGCTTTTGAATAAATATTTTAGATGTGACAACACACGGTGCAGCCCATCCCAACGGGTCAAATAGGCGCGAGATGTCTGAAATTACTCGCCGCTTCGTGATAGGAGACTGTTGCGCAGGAAGTTTTACAGAATATCTGAAGTCATCATTATCTCGATCCCATGAAATTCCTAATATCTTCATAACGTCATCCGTTTTAATATCCCTTTCCTTTGTTTCCTGATCTCCTTCATCTTCTAACATCATGTCATTTAACTCTTTGCAGCTACTGATCCATTTTTGCAACTGGAAGCCACCTTTAGTAAGTACCTCTGTCATTTTCTTCTTCAGCATTAGTCCTTCTTCTATTGTCTGACATCCTGTCATTAGATCATCTACGTAATATTCTAGTTTTATTTTTTCAGCTATTTCAGGACAGTGTGAACATTCGTCGATGGCTACCTGCTGTAATGTCTTCACAGCAAGGTAAGGAGCTGCTGACGTCCCAAAGGTAACTCGCAGCATACGAAAATCTTCAATATCATTTGTGGGATTATCACTTGTCTGTACATTTTAATTATATCCGCACATAAGCTAATGGGGTACATTCTCCATTTCATAATGATGTGTCGCAGTGGCCGTTGCAAGGTGGGACCAACCAACAGGTCGTCATTCAGAGAGATCCCATTTAACCCCTTCATTGAAGCGTCGAACACAATTCGAACCTTGGTTGTCGACTTGTCCTCACGTACAACAGCGTGATGAGGTAAGTAAACCGCTTTCGCTCTTTTGGGATCATCACCACGTACGCGTTCCATGTGACCAAGATTAATGTATTCGTGGAACACCTCGGAATACCGCTTCTTCAAATCTGGATTCTTCTTGAACTTGTTTTCAGGAAGCTGAAATCTCTTTACAGCTAGATCTCTAGAACTGCTATACTGACACTGTGGATCAACATTGTGAAACGGAAGGTTTACAACATATCTACCACTTTCATCCTTGAAAGTGGTTTGGGAATAGATATCTTCGCATCGCTGCTCATCCTCAGAAAGGATCTTTGGCGATCCGGGAATCACTGACTCGATCTCCCAAAACTGCTTCAGCAGTGTATTGTCATCAGCTTGATCTAGCAGGCTAATGTTGGCGTGATGACAATGAATATTCGAGTCAGACTTTGATGGGATTTGACCAGACAAAATCCACCCCAAGGCTGTGTTCTGGGCTACGGGAAAGCCTGGGGGACCTTGAGTCAATCCTTCTCTAAGTACCTGGCCATACACTTCAGCGCCAAGCAAGATGTCAATCTTGTTTGGTGTATGATACTCTGGATCAGCTAAAGTGAGCTGTATCTCAGGCCAGTTGAGTTCTACAATTTTTTCAGAAGGTAGGAGCGATGTGATTGTACCTAACACGAATGATTCTACTTGGACACTGAAATTGGGATCAAAGCGCGAGTGAATCGTCACTGTGACTGTAAACCTAGAGGCAACACTTCTCTTACCCCCTATCCCTGATACGACCGTTTTGGTCGCTGTCTTCTTTAGTCCAAGAAGTTGTACTGCTGATTCGGTTATGAATGATGCCTGGGATCCCTGATCCAATAACACCCTCAACAGTTGTGTAGACCCGTATCTTGTTTGTGCTTCAACAAGAGCGGTAGCCAACAAAACTTGTGTAGGTACTGGTAGGAGAACTCGGCCGCTAGGGCGCCACAGAGGACCTCACCTCGGTAAAAAAGGAAATAAAACTATGGAAAGAGCTCTTGCAGAAATATTACCCCAGGCGGGTCCCGGCCTCTCAGGGGTCGGAGAATCCCGCAGTGCTCCGGCACTCTGCCCCTCGTATTCTGGGGGGGGCAACAAGCGCTCCGGACATTGTCCCACTAATTTAAAGAATAACGGGACGGGTTTTTCCGAAAACCCGGTATTGCAGGATCGGCAAGCGACGGAGGGGAGTCGGACGGTTCGGTGATGTCCGTCTCCTCTGTCGCATCATCGGAAAGGCATTGGCATCGGAAGAAGCCAATGGCGCCATGGTCTCCCAGGAGTCCAAGCGCGCCATGTTTCTGAGGGACAGGGGGGATGATGACAGCGATGTCTTTGACCCCCTTGTTGGGCCCTCAAAAACAAGGGCAAAGGACAAGCTGCCAAGTGGTATCGAGCTGGAGGAGGAGATGCGGGCGCAGACGACCGAGGAGCTGGGCGCCTGCATCAGGGTCGAGTTGCAGACCGTTGAGAAGATCGCCGACAAGTCTAAGAACTTGAAGGGCGATTTTATCAAGGGTCTGCGAACTGCGGCTAGGAGGGCAGAGGCGGTGTCGAAGGAGCTCGCTCAGCGGGCTTCTGTCGATGCCAACGTGGAGCGGCTAGAGCGAGAGAACGCTGAGCTGCGCACCAAGATGGCCGATCTCTCCAATAAAATGGAGAAGCTGACGGAGGTAATCCGTCGGCAGCAGGCCAGTTCCCAGGCCAGCGTTGAGAGCGCGGCCATACCGGCGGAGTCACCACCTGCCGCCGGAGGGAACGACTGGGAGGGCCGGTTCATGGAGCGCATAGCGGCTCTAATGGACCAGAAGTTGGCTGCAGCTCTAAGGGCTCAGCCGACTTCCTCCCAGGGATGCGCAGCTCCCGCTCCCGCTAGAGCAGGACCTTCGGGGTCTACCGGCAAGGCGCAGGCTAAACACCCGCCGCCGCCCATGCCGGCCTCCCCGCCACCCGTGCCGTCGCAAACCGCGTGGACTAAGGTGCCAACGGCACCAACGTCTTCGTGGGCGACTGTGACGGGGAGGAAGACGAGGAAGAAGGCCCCACCGCCTCAAAATCCCGGCCCGTCAGCTGGCCCAAGAACTAGCCGGAATGTTGGCCCGAAGACCGGCCCGAAGGCCGCTTCTCGGGCTGACCCAAGGGCCAGTCCAAGGGCCAACCAAAAGGCTGGGAGGCCCAAGGCGGCTCCGAGATCCGCGCTTGCGCGGCTGCCATCTTCCGCGGCGATTACAGTGACGGTTCCGGAGGGTTCTGACCTCACTCTTGCCTTGGTGATGGCGACCGCCAAGCTGCGGATCAGACTGGCTGATGTTGGAGTGGACCAGGTCCGCTCCAAAAAGGCGATTACTGGCGGTCTAATTTTGGAGGTGTCCGGGCCTGACTGCACCTCCAAAGCAGACGCCCTGGCCGAACGCATGCCCTCGCCGATCCCTCGCCCTCACCGATCTGGGTGTGCATGTTGCACGCCCGGTGAAAACGGGGGAGTTGCGGCTGAAGGACCTCGACGACAGCGTCACACCTCGTGAGGTGTTGATCGCGGTCGCCGAGGCCGGAAGCTGCAAGACCGATGATGTGCGGGTGGGCGACATACGCCGCTCACCCACTGCCCTGGGCACGGTATGGGTCCGTTGTCCACTAGCTTGCGTGCGCAAACTAGCAGCGGCAAAGCACATCGTCGTCGGCTGGGTGTCTGCTCGGGTCGACTATCTGACCTCGAGACCGCTCCAGTGCTTCCGGTGCTTGGAGTACGGGCACGTACGCAGCATGTGTCAGAGCACAGCGTACACTTTGTGCTACGCGTGTGGCGAACCCGACCATCGGGCTAGCGAGTGCACGCGTCCGAACCGGTGTCCGCTGTGCTCCGACAAGGGCTGTAAGGCTGACCACAGGATGGGTAGCAGAACATGCAACCCTCCTAAGGGGAGGAGGAAGACGCATCAGCCTCCTCCTCCTCCCCGCTCAGCCCCAGCACCGGAAGACAGGGCGGCCCCAACAAAGGGGGCCGCGGTCCAAAGTCAGGCCAAAGCCCGCCGCCCCAGGAGGCCATGGAGGCTTTGTAATGGATCACACCATTACAGTCCTCCAGTGCAATTTGAACCACTGTCGGGGTGCTCAGGACCTAGTCCTGCAAACCTTCGCGCAGTGGTCAATTGCACTTGCCGTAGTTGCGGAGCCCTATCGCGTACCGGACCACCCTCGCTGGTTCGGGGACGATATGGACTCCGTCGCTATTTACTGGGATGGCGGCCAAGGTGACCCCCCCTGTGCCCTTATTGAGAAAGGACAGGGTTTTGTGGCCACGAAATAGGGTCTGCATAGAGCTGCTGCAGAGCCTGCAAAGGTGTCCGGTGCGGACGCTTCGGCGTCACTAATGGAGGTGGTTGCTTCGGCAATGGTGAAGGCTAAGCCTTCAAAACAAGCGCGGGACGCCTCCAGGCGTTTCCTTAAAGGACCTTCTCAGAGCCAAACCAAAGGCTCTTCTCAGGGCCAAGCAAGAGGTGGTGAAGTATCGCATTATGGAGGAGACTCGGAGATTTCGGGAGCAGAAACTCCGATTTCGTTCCGCGATATTGAGATCGCCGAGAACAGTCGACGGAAGCGGCCGTCGTCGTCCTTGTTCTTCGCGCCCGGGTGTTTTGACTCGGACACGGAGTCTGCATCGCCGGTCCAACCTCCTTTGAGTGCGGATAAGAAGAGGGCGAACACCGCACCACCAAAACCTAAACCGGCTTAAAATCCCGCCTCTAACGAGGCCAGGACTTTCACCGGCAATGACGGACCCTCCACCTCTACTCATGGCCCAAACAAGGCTGCTCCACAGGAGCAAACCTGGGCCACAGTGGTAGGTAAAGGGAAAGGAAAGGGAAAGGGGAAGTCTCCCTTCCCTCTTCCTGTGCACCTGCAGCCCCCGCGGCCCGGGCTCCTGCCAAGAAGCAGGCAGCCAACACGGCCAAGGCAAAAAAGACGGCCTTGAAACCCCCTAAATCCGCGGCGGTTGTGCTGGCTCTTCAGCCGGCAGCTGTGGAGAAGGGGGTGACGTACAGCACCGTTCTCCAAATGGCGCAGGAGAAGGTAGATCTTAAGGAACTGGGTATCGACCAGCTCCGTTTCCGTCAGACGGCTACGGGGGCAAGGACGCTGGAAGTTCCTGGCCCCCAAAACTCCGAGAAGGCGGATCGACTCGCGGAGAAGCTCCACGGTGTCCTGTCGGAGGTGGCAAACATCGCCTCGAGATGCGCAATATGCGCAGAATCGAAGAGGCATTGCGGGCACGTAATGGGGGGACGTAACTGTGTCCCTCCACAGACAAAGGGAATGGCCAACAGGACCCGGCCGTCCCCTGCCGCCGGACGCCAAGCGGCAAACGAGGAGGTTGTGATGTCTGATTAATGGATCAAGTCCGACATCACAACCTTCTCCAGACGAACCTCAATCACTGCGCTGGTAGGTTCCATAAAATGGGGCCACCTACTGAACCCTGGACACATCCCTTGTTAGTTTCCCTTTTGCAGCTAACCCCAGCATATCTTATTTGAACACTCCTATCAGAAAGGTAGCTATCCATGATCTTGCGGATGTTCATGGGACATTGCATTTCTGCAAGTCTCATTCTGATGGCCGGCCACCAGGCACTGTCGAAGGCTCCCTCTATGTCTAATGATACTAATGTGATAAGTTTCTTTTGTTTCAGCTTTTGGCGTATGTGTTTAATTAGGACATAGAGGGAGTCCTCCGTGCTCTTCCTAGGCATAAACCCATACTGATTCGGGCTCATCTTGGGGATTAGGTGCCACTTCAATCTGCGCACTACCATCTTTTCCAGGATCTTTCCCAGCACCGGTAGTAGTCCTATAGGCCTGTAGGATTTGGGGTCACAATAATTGTCCTTGCCAGGTTTCCTTAGTGCTACTACCGTCGCTTCCTTCCAAATGCCCGGAAAATGACCCTTCTCCAGACATTTGTTTGCAAGGGAGAGGAAGATATCGGGATCCTGGATAATGGCATGTTTGCAGATGTCCGCGGTGAACCCGTCTGCTCCAGGAGCCTTCTTTGGGTTAAAATCTTCGTAGGCGACCTTCAGCTAATACTAATTGATACTAATTGCTAGACTAGAGTGCACACTGTATTGTATAGATTGTTTGTGTATGAGGTACTCTACTACCTCCTTAGCTCTTCTAGCTTCTCTTTCTTTTTGGCTCTTTGCAACCTCCTTCTTTGGTTTAGCGAGTTTTTTAGGGATTTCGTAATGTGCCTCTGTTTTGGGGATACTTACCCCGCACGTCTGTGTTTCTGTGTTTATGTTTGATTTTACTGTGTGGTTTAATGTGTCTGAAATGTCAACGTTGTGTGCCTGTTTAGTGTTATTGTCGCGCTGAAACTGTGCCCTTTTCTCATGAAAAGGGGCCAAGTTTACATTGCTATGGTATGTTTGTGCTGTGCGGTGTATGTATTGCCCCTTGGCGTTTTCCATTTTGCTCTCAATTGCTGCGCCCGGGACCACCTTAGCAATACGCCACCGTGGATCGGGCCAGAGCCTCCCATTTCTTCCTGACCGCGCATTCATCGCTGAATGCGTTGTGGTCGGCTCTGGACTGGTTGGTGTGCTTGCAGTTAGTGCATTCTGGTGGACTTCCCGAACGCCAGATCTCGCATGCTGCCCTCATGTGTGCCCCCCCGCAATGGCTGCACTTTTCGACGGTGTCCTTGCAGAACCGTCGCCCATGCCCGTAACCCAGGCACATTGAACACTATTAGTGGCGACTGGTCCGCAACCGTCACTCGCTGCAGGTCGATCATCACAGATCCTGCATCGATCAAGCGCTTCCATATGCAAGGGGACACCCTGATGACCACATGTCCCGTCTGTGGGTTGCGAGTCTTCTTTCTAAACAACACTTCAGTTTTGGTTTGGCTCCGCTCTATGCCCTGAAGTGTTGTTTTGGTTAGGTTAGTTTAGGTTAGGTTAGGTTAGGTTAGGTTAGGTTAGGTTAGGTTAGGTTAGGTTAGGTTAGGTTAGGTTAGGTTAGGTTCCACGGACCTGCTAGGTTGTCCTAGTGGGCGGGGAGGTGAACCCCGACGTGGCGCGTCCCCAGGTGGCGGATAGGGGATCGGCTCCCAGAAATGGTTGCTACCGGTTTACCGGCGCGGACCAAACACCAATGGGGGGAGTGCGGCGTCGTCCTGCCCGGTTTCCCGCGAGTCGGCTGTATGGGTCAGTTTCCTTGCGGGATTCCGAGTGGGGCGGTGCTTCGCTTTGGGGAGGGCAGAGTTGGGCTCGGCGTGCGCTTACCCCGCCGTCGGGCAGGCAGTGGGAGACTAGTCTTTCCTGCCACCAGCTCGAAATCGTAATCCTGCAACGGTAGCGGTCATGTCTCGTTACCTGAACAGGACCGATGGTCTTGGCTTGGTCGCCCGGGCTGCGAGGAGTTAACCTCTATAAAAAATCCCGTCGGACAAGTGGTGGTGGCAGCACGAGGTCCTTTCTCTTACGAGGATGGCTGGCCGGTAAAGTCAGTCGCTACTGCTACCTAGGCGTAGGCCTTGGTTAGGTCCACCTAACCCTTCCCGGATACACGTGGGCACTGTCCGGGTCGTAGTACCTTTCCCCGGTACTCGTGGGAATTTTGATGGATTTATTCGCTAAAACCCAAAAGGAGGGCGGTCGCCTTGAATGCCGCACTGAGGGAGCTGCTGCAGAGCCTGCAAAGGTGTCTGGTGCGGACGCTACGGCGTCACAGATGGAGGTGGTTGCTTCGGCAATAGTGAAGGCTAAGCCTTCAAAACAAGCGCGGGACGCCTCCGGGCGTTTCCTTAAAGGCCCTTCTCAGGGCCAAACCAAAGGCCCTTCTCAGGGCCAACCCAAAGGCCCTTCTCAGGGCCAACCCAAAGGCCCTTCTCGGGGCCAAACCGACGCATCGGCGTTGGCAGAGGTGCCCGTTTCGGCGGTCTGCCTGCATGGCAGAGCGGACGAGTCTTCGGACTCTGAAATGTCGGCCGACTTTGAGTCGGACGCCGGTCCAACGGCGCAATCGCGGAAGAGGGCTTTCCTCGAAGATGTGTCCAACTCGGACTCGTCTAAGGGGAAGGCCAAAAAGAAGGTCAAGGCCAAAAGGCGCTCCGCCATCGCCATTGTCGACACCCACGACGTTGGTCTGGCAGAGGCGGAGCGCCAGCTGAGCCTGGCAAGGCGGGCACAGGTCCAGCAGGACCTAGAGGAGCAGGTCGCTGCCAAGGAGCAGCAGGCGCGAACTGCGCGGGCCAGGGCCGGGTACGGCGCGTCTAGCGTCCTCTACACGGACCACTCCCTGGCCGAGCTGGAGCGCATGGCTCTGGAGGATGCGGGGGAGATCGTAGAGGTCGCCTCCAAGTCCTCCAACCTGAAGGGGACACTTCAGAAGTCGCTGAAGTGTCGTGCCGCGAGCATGCGTGGCATCGTCGGTGAGCTGGTGCAGCGCACCGCCACTGAAGAGACGCGGCAGCTGCAGGCGCGGGTCGACCGCCTGCAGTCGGAGGTCAGCCAGCTGCACCAAAAGCTGGCTGAAGTTACGGCCCGGCCTACCCAGGCTGATCCCAAATCGGCGGCTGCGGGCCCCTCCTCCTCCACCTCCAACCTTGAGGATATTATCCGAAAGGTTGTTATGGAGGAGAGGGCGTTCACAAGAGCCTGCCTCGATGGCATCGAGGATAGGCTCTTGCCCGAGAAACGCCTGCGTCCGCCACTAGCGGCAGACAAAAGGGCGAAAAAGCCGGGGCCACCTCCCCCAGAAAGGGAGGACGCCCAACTCCCTTCGACCACCCCATGCAACCAGTCATGGTCGGAGGTGGTCAAGAAGGGAAAGGGCAAGGCGAAAGCGGCCGCCGCCCCTACCACCCCTGCCACTTCATCCTGCCCGCCCCAGGCGGCAGGTAAGGGCAAGGGGAAAGGGAAGGGGAAGACGTCGGCCCCGAAGCCCGCCGCCGCTGCACCCGCAGCTAAACGGGCTCCCGCCGGTGGGAAGAAGCTTCGGGCTCCTCCCAAGACTGCGGCCGTCGTGGTGACTCTCACCGCGGAGGCTGCAGAGCGAGGGGAGACGTACGAGTCTGTCTTAAAGCGGGCTCGTACAAACGCCGATCCCACCCAACTGGGGATCGGTGCAGTCGCGTGCCGCCGAACGGTAACCGGGGCTCGAATCTTCGAGTTCCCGGGGGCCCAGGGCGGCGCCAACGCAGACCTCTTCGCAACAAAGTTGCGGGAGGTCATTGCGGACGCGGCCAAGGTGGCCAGGCCCGTGAAGTCGGCGGCCTTGCTGGTGACCGATCTAGACGATTCGGTCACCAAAGAGGAGGTGGTGGCGGCCATTGCAGCCATAGGGGGCTGCGATACCGCAGCGGTGCAGGGCCGGGACATTAGGCCTGGCCGCGGCGGCATGGGCACCATCCGCCTGGAGTGCCCAGTCGTGGTGGCCAAAGCCGTCCTCGCCAAGGGGCGGCTCCCGGTAGGATTCAGTTCCTGCCGGATCCGGGCACTTGAAGACCAGCCATTGCGCTGCTTCAGGTGCCACGGTCTCGGCCACATGCGGGCTCTCTGTCCGTCCAAGGTCGACAGGACAGAGAGTTGCTTCCGCTGCGGCAAGGACGGACATAAGTCAGTCGACTGTAAGGCCGCCAAGCCGCACTGCGCTATATGCGCAGCCAGCGGCTGCCCGGCGGAGCACATTATGAGGGGGAGGAACTGCAATCCTCCCCCGAAGAAGGGCAAAGCGCAGGCGCCGACCCCGCCTGTCACTGCGACCGCCCCGGCGGCCGATGAGGGAGAAGCGATGTCCGACTATGATGGATAGAGTCGGACATCGCATACTCCAGGCGAACACCAACCACTGCAAAGCAGCCCAGGACCTGCTAATGCAGGTCCTGGCTGAGTGGTTGGTGGACGTGGCGGTAGTCGCCGAGCCGTACTCGGTCCCTGGCTATTGGCTGGGTGACAGGGACGGCTTGGTTGCGTTGGTGACGCAGTCTTCCACGGACTCCCCTCCCCTCTCGCTTTTAGAGAGGGGACCGGGATACGTGGCCGCCGCGTGGGGAGAAATAGCCTTGGTAGGGGTGTATTTCTCCCCTAACCGCCCTCTTCAGGACTTCGAGAATTTTCTCGAAGTCCTGACCGCCGTTATCGGCCGGGCGGCGCCGCGCCAGGTCGCCGTTGTGGGCGACCTGAACGCCAAGTCGGCGGCCTGGGGAAACCCGGCCGCCACTTGCAACGTCCGGGGGAGGGCCGTCGAATTCTGGGCGGCCTCCTCCGGTGTGTCCCTCCTCAACAGAGGGACGGTCCAGACGTGTGTGCGGCGACGGGGAGGGTCAGTGGTGGACGTTTCGTTCGCCACCCCCGTTCTGGCCGCCCGCGTCGTGGACTGGCGGGTAGAATTGGTGGAAACGATGTCGGACCACAGATACGTGCGGTTCGACATCTCCACCAACCAGAACTCACCGAGGACGGCCCCATTGGGCCGTTCTCCCTTTCCACGGTGGGCTCTCACCCACCTCGACCGCGAGGCGGCCAAGGAGGGGGCGTTCCTCCGGGACTGGCTCGACCCACCCGTCGACGTCCTAGATGTCGACGGCGCAGCGGTCGAGCTCCGGAGGTCCCTGACTGAGGTGTGCAACCTAAGCATGCCTCGGTCACGCCGCCCGCCCCCCCGACGCGCCGTGTATTGGTGGTCAGGGGAATTGGCGGGACTCCGGGCCGCCTGCGTGGTGGCAAGGAGGGCGTTCGCGCGGAGCCGACGGCGGAGCCAGAGAGACCTCGAGCATGAGGACCTTCTTTATGCCTCCTACGTGGAGGCGAAGAAGGTCCTTAAGGTGGCGGTGAGCGTCGCCAAAGATGCGGCGCGAGCCGAGATGCTCGAGGGTCTCGACAGGGACCCGTACGGGAGACCATACAAGGCGGCGCGGAACAAACTGCGCCCCTTTGGTCCCCCGCTCACGGAGTCCCTGGAGCCGGCATTGCTGGATGGGGTGGTTCGGTCCCTATTTCCATCTGGGACCGACGATTTCACCCCACCAGCAATGGACCCCCCGCGGGGGATGGCTCCGCCGGAGGATGACGTCCCTCCGGTCACGGCGGAGGAGCTTGCCGCGGAGGTTCTTCGCCTTCGCGGTAAGAAGACGGCTCCGGGGCCGGACGGCGTCCCGGCACGGGTGGTGGCCATCGCCGCCTCCCAGATGGAGAGGAGGTTTCGGGACCTTTTCGGCGCGTGTTTCGTGTCGGAGAGGTTCCCGAAGCCTTGGAAGGAGGGGCAGCTGTGCCTCCTCCGGAAGGAGGGACGCCCGGCGGACTCCCCCTCGGCTTACCGACCCATCGTACTGCTCGATGAGGTCGGTAAACTGTTCGAGGGGATAGTCGCCGGGCGGCTAAAAGGCCTCCTCCGGGAGGTGGGGCCAGATCTGTCGGACGCCCAGTTCGGTTTCCGAAGGGGACGTTCGACGATCGACGCGCTGGCCCGCCTAAAGGGCCAGGTGCAGGAGGCAGTGGAGGTTGGGGACGGGGTGCTGGCTGTGTCGTTTGACATAGCCAACGCCTTCAATTCCGTTCCCCACTCCACGATACTTGAGGCACTCCGTTATCATGGAGTGCCTCAGTATCTGCGGAGGCTGCTGGCCAGCTACTTGGAGGACCGAGCGGTCCTCCTGGTAGATAAAGCTGGCCAGCTGCGGCGGTACGGGGCCGAGGCCGGTGTTCCACAGGGGTCTGTCCTAGGACCCCTCCTGTGGAACATCGGCTTCGATTGGCTCCTGCGGGGAGCTCTCCTCCGAGGGACGAGTGTCATTTGCTACGCAGATGACACTCTCCTTACTGCCCGGGGGAGAGACTGGAGGGAGGCGGCGAGCCTGGCCTCGGCCGGCGGATCGCTGGTCGCAGGCAGGATCCGCTGGCTTGGTTTGGGGGTTGCGCTACATAAAACCGAGGCCGTGTATTTTCACGGGCCTCGGCAGCGTATTCCTACTGACGCCCACATTTTTGTGGAGGGCGTCAGAATCGAGGTGAAGACCCAGATGAAATATCTGGGTCTAGTGCTCGACAGCAGGTGGCACTTCGGCCCGCACTTTAGCGGGCTGTCGACGCGCCTGCTGAAGACCGCGGGGGCGCTTTCGTGGCTCCTCCCAAATCTGGGAGGGCCCAAAGCGCGATGCCGGCATCTTTATGCCGGCATCCTGAAGAGTATGGCCCTTTACGGGGCCCCCATCTGGGCGGACTCCCTCCATAGGAGGGAGAATGCCACCGCACTGCGCAGGCCCCAAAGGGCCATCGCGCAGCGAGTGGCGAGAACCTACCGCTCAGTAGGTTTCTCGGCGGCATGCGCTCTGGCGGGCACCCCTCCTTGGGAACTCGAGGCGGGGGTGCTAGCCAGAGTGTATGAGTGGACGGCGGGGCGTAGGGCGCTCGGGGAGTGCCCCGCCCCGGAAGAGCGGGAAGCCGTTCGGCGAGAGGCAAAGGATGCCGTCGTCCAACATTGGACGGAGAACCTCGCCTCCGCCGTATTCGGGCGCCGGACGCTGGACGCTCTCGGGCCAGTCCTAAAGGATTGGCTCGAGAGGCCGCACGGCTTCCTGTCGTTCCGTCTGGTGCAGGTGCTTTCCGGGCATGGATGCTTCGGAAAATACCTGCATCAGATCGGAAGAGAGGCGGTGCCGTCGTGCCACGAATGTGGTGCGACGGAGGACACGGCGGAACACACCCTCGAGGTGTGCCCGTCGTGGTTCGAGCCGCGCCGCGCCCTGGTGGCGGCAGTGGGGCCGAACCTCTCGCTTCCCAGCGTGGTCAACGCCATGCTGGAGAGCGAGAGGGCCTGGGTGGCGGTGGCCTCCTTCTGCGAAGACGTCATGTCCCAGAAGGAGGCGGCAGAGCGCGCGCGGGAGGAAGATCCTCTCGCGGCGCCTCTGCGTAGGCGGAGAAGGGGTAGGAGAAGGCGACAATAGTCGTTTTCCCTATCTCTGTGGTGGCGAACAGCGGGAAATAGGCGTGGGGACGCCTTCTCCCGCATTGCACCGTTCACCACCCCCGTCGAGCGGGAACGGCCGTGCACTCGCGGTCATTCCCGGGCCCCTCTCTGTGATGAGGGGCGTGGAGGCCCCGCTGTAAAGGCGGGCGGTCGTCGGCGGGGGACTGGTTGCGAAGGCTCTTGCCGGTTTCCCAGTCCCCCTCCATGAAGACGATGCGGGAGTGCCGCTGGGTTGTTTAGTGGGTATACCGGTCCCTTACAGGGCCGGGGAGTCCCACATACCCCACCCCATCCCCATGGGGGGGGGATGCGTAATGCATTTTTCCCAGCGTCAAAAAAAAAAAAAAAAAAAAAAAAAAAAGGTTAGGTTAGGTTAGGTTAGGTTGGGGTGCAAGGTCGGGTAACCTCCTCGTGGTGCACCCTGGTAACATCGTGGGATACTTCTTTAGTACGCTAAAGAAGTATCGCACGGTGGCCAATAACCCGACACGGAGGATCTCTCCACGTGTCCCTCTGATTAGCAGAGGGCACAGTGAGACGAGACAGGGGGAGAGGACCGCATCTGCGGTCCAGGGATGGGCTTGTGGCCATGGCTCGCAGGGCTCTGTCTTGTAAGGCGCTCTGCTTTGCAAGACAGAGTTGTGCGGGCCACGTCCGAAAGCAACGAAGCGGGGACGTGCTTGGTGTGCATTTCCCAGTCGCTTGTCGGGAAGGGACACTCGCAATGTCGTTTTCTGACTTGCGACCGCTCGGAGATCCCCCACACTGGGTCGGGGAGACCCGTGGGCCGAGTGATCTTGGGGGCCTTTGATGGTAGGATTTAGGGCGTCCGAAGTCATTGGCCCTTGGGAGGGGTGACGGCACTTTGCGAGGAGGTGTCGTCGCATGCACCCAGGTAGGCTAAGGGGGATTTTCCTCCTGGCCAGCGTTCGGCCGCTCGGTATTCGCTGGGTCGCCAGACCTTAGTGGGACCGAGTGGCGGAAGGGATGGGGGCTTCCTCCGCGCGTCTCTTCAATGAGGGTGCAGTGGTTCAAGCGGGGACGAGCTTGGCGTGTATGTGTTGGTATGTGAAGTTGGCGGGGGACCCCGCATTACCCCTACTTCTGACCAGCGGCGGCATTCTGCGAGTAAATGTCGCTATTACACCCAGCAGGCTTATGAGATGGGATCTCCTTTGCCGACGTCTCGCCGCGAGGTATTCGCAGTTTCTTTTAGATTCTTGTGGGACTGAGCGGCGCACTGGGTCCGTGGGTAGTCGGAGTGAGGGCTCCCGGCTATCCGTTCGCGGGCTCGGGGAAGGCGGCAGTTAACATGTGTGACGTGTTCTGCCGTAAGCACCGGGTGGGTGTGCGGGGGTGGCTTGCCACTCCTGGGATGGGCTGCGGCCGCAGCACTTTGCGAGAGGGGCACCGGTGCGTTCCTATGGAGATCCCGGAGCCCCTTGACATGCAATGAGGCTGTTCACCGGGGAGTTTTAGTGAGTCGTCTGTCGTTTTTTAGACAGCCAACCTCACATATTCCATTTGCACCCCTCAGTGCATTGGAAATCTGTTTGCAGATTTCTCCTCGTCAAAAAAAAAAAAAAAAAAAGGTTCCACGGACCTGCTAGGTTGTCCTAGTGGGCGGGGAGGTGAACCCCGACGTGGCGCGTCCCCAGGTGGCGGATAGGGGATCGGCTCCCAGAAATGGGAGCTACCGGTTTACCGGCGCGGACCAAACACCAATGGGGGAAGTGCGGCGTCGTCCTGCCCGGTTTCCCGCGAGTCGGCTGTATGGGTCAGTTTCCTTGCGGGATTCCGAGTGGGGCGGTGCTTCGCTTTGGGGAGGGCAGAGTTGGGCTCGGCGTGCGCTTACCCCGCCGTCGGGCAGGCAGTGGGAGACTAGTCTTTCCTGCCACCAGCTCGAAATCGTAATCCTGCAACGGTAGCGGTCATGTCTCGTTACCTGAACAGGACCGATGGTCTTGGCTTGGTCGCCCGGGCTGCGAGGAGTTAACCTCTATAAAAAATCCCGTCGGACAAGTGGTGGTGGCAGCACGAGGTCCTTTCTCTTACGAGGATGGCTGGCCGGTAAAGTCAGTCGCTACTGCTACCTAGGCGTAGGCCTTGGTTAGGTCCACCTAACCCTTCCCGGATACACGTGGGCACTGTCCGGGTCGTAGTACCTTTCCCCGGTACTCGTGGGAATTTGATGGATTTGTTCGCTAAAACCCAAAAGGAGGGCGGTCGCCTTGAATGCCGCACTGAGGGAGCTGCTGCAGAGCCTGCAAAGGTGTCTGGTGCGGACGCTTCGGCGTCACAAATGGAGGTGGTTGCTTCGGCAACGATGAAGGCGAAGCCTTCAAAACAAGCGCGGGATGCCTCCGGGCGTTTCCTTAAAGGCCCTTCTCAGGGCCAACCCAAAGGCCCTTCTCAGGGCCAACCCAAAGGCCCTTCTCGGGGCCAAACCGACGCATCGGCGTTGGCAGAGGTGCCCGTTTCGGCGGTCTGCCTGCATGGCAGAGCGGACGAGTCTTCGGACTCTGAAATGTCGGCCGACTTTGAGTCGGACGCCGGTCCAACGGCGCAATCGCGGAAGAGGGCTTTCCTCGAAGATGTGTCCAACTCGGACTCGTCTAAGGGGAAGGCCAAAAAGAAGGTCAAGGCCAAAAGGCGCTCCGCCATCGCCATTGTCGACACCCACGACGTTGGTCTGGCAGAGGCGGAGCGCCAGCTGAGCTTGGCAAGGCGGGCACAGGTCCAGCAGGACCTAGAGGAGCAGGTCGCTGCCAAGGAGCAGCAGGCGCGAACTGCGCGGGCCAGGGCCGGGTACGGCGCGTCTAGCGTCCTCTACACGGACCACTCCCTGGCCGAGCTGGAGCGCATGGCTCAGGAGGATGCGGGGGAGATCGTAGAGGTCGCCTCCAAGTCCTCCAACCTGAAGGGGACACTTCAGAAGTCGCTGAAGTGTCGTGCCGCGAGCATGCGTGGCATCGTCGGTGAGCTGGTGCAGCGCACCGCCACTGAAGAGACGCGGCAGCTGCAGGCGCGGGTCGACCGCCTGCAGTCGGAGGTCAGCCAGCTGCACCAAAAGCTGGCTGAAGTTACGGCCCGGCCTACCCAGGCTGAGCCCAAATCGGCGGCAGCGGGCCCCTCTTCCTCCTCCTCCAACCTTGAGGATATTATCCGAAAGGTTGTTATGGAGGAGAGGGCGTTCACAAGAGCCTGCCTCGATGGCATCGAGGATAGGCTCTTGCCCGAGAAACGCCTGCGTCCGCCACTAGCGGCAGACAAAAGGGCGAAAAAGCCGGGGCCACCTCCCCCAGAAAGGGAGGACGCCCAACTCCCTTCGACCACCCCATGCAACCAGTCGTGGTCGGAGGTGGTCAAGAAGGGAAAGGGCAAGGCGAAAGCGGCCGCCGCCCCTACCACCCCTGCCACCTCATCCTGCCCGCCCCAGGCGGCAGGTAAGGGCAAGGGGAAAGGGAAGGGGAAGACGTCGGCCCCGAAGCCCGCCGCCGCTGCACCCGCAGCTAAACGGGCTCCCGCCGGTGGGAAGAAGCTTCGGGCTCCTCCCAAGACTGCGGCCGTCGTGGTGACTCTCACCGCGCAGGCTGCAGAGCGAGGGGAGACGTACGAGTCTGTCTTAAAGCGGGCTCGTACAAACGCCGATCCCACCCAACTTGGGATCGGTGCAGTCGCGTGCCGCCGAACGGTAACCGGGGCTCGAATCTTCGAGTTCCCGGGGGCCCAGGGTGGCGCCAACGCAGACCTCTTCGCAACGAAGTTGCGGGAGGTCATTGCGGACGCGGCCAAGGTGGCCAGGCCCGTGAAGTCGGCGGCCTTGCTGGTGACCGATCTAGACGATTCGGTCACCAAAGAGGAGGTGGTGGCGGCCATTGCAGCCATAGGGGGCTGCGATACCGCAGCGGTGCAGGGTCGGGACATTAGGCCTGGCCGCGGCGGCATGGGCACCATCCGCCTGGAGTGCCCAGTCGTGGTGGCCAAAGCCGTCCTCGCCAAGGGGCGGCTTCCGGTAGGATTCAGTTCCTGCCGGATCCGGGCACTTGAAGACCAGCCATTGCGCTGCTTCAGGTGCCACGGTCTCGGCCACATGCGGGCTCTCTGTCCGTCCAAGGTTGACAGGACAGAGAGTTGTTTCCGCTGCGGCAAGGACGGACATAAGTCCGTCGACTGTAAGGCCGCCAAGCCGCACTGCGCTATATGCGCAGCCAGCGGCTGCCCGGCGGAGCACATTATGAGGGGGAGGAACTGCAATCCTCCCCCGAAGAAGGGCAAAGCGCAGGTGCCGACCCCGCCTGTCGCTGCGACCGCCCCGGCGGCCGATGAGGGAGAAGCGATGTCCGACTATGATGGATAGAGTCGGACATCGCATACTCCAGGCGAACACCAACCACTGCAAAGCAGCCCAGGACCTGCTAATGCAGGTCCTGGCTGAGTGGTTGGTGGACGTGGCGGTAGTCGCCGAGCCGTACTCGGTCCCTGGCCATTGGCTGGGTGACAGGGACGGCTTGGTTGCGTTGGTGACGCAGTCTTCCACGGACTCCCCTCCCCTCTCGCTTTTAGAGAGGGGACCGGGATACGTGGCCGCCGCGTGGGGAGAAATAGCCTTGGTAGGGGTGTATTTCTCCCCTAACCGCCCTCTTCAGGACTTTGAGAATTTTCTCGAAGTCCTGACCGCCGTTATCGGCCGGGCGGCGCCGCGCCAGGTCGCCGTTGTGGGTGACCTGAACGCCAAGTCGGCGGCCTGGGGAAACCCGGCCGCCACTTGCAACGTCCGGGGGAGGGCCGTCGAATTCTGGGCGGCCTCCTCCGGTGTGTCCCTCCTCAACAGAGGGACAGTCCAGACGTGTGTGCGGCGACGGGGAGGGTCAGTGGTGGACGTTTCGTTCGCCACCCCCGTCCTGGCTGCCCGCGTCGTGGACTGGCGGGTAGAAATGGTGGAAACGATGTCGGACCACAGATACGTGCGGTTCGACATCTCCACCAACCAGAGCCCACCGAGGACGGCCCCATTGGGCCGTTCTCCCTTTCCACGGTGGGCTCTCACCCACCTCGACCGCGAGGCGGCCAAGGAGGCGGCCTTCCTCCGGGACTGGCTCGACCCTCCCATCGACGTCCTAGACGTCGACGGCGCAGCGGTCGAGCTCCGGAGGTCCCTGACTGAGGTGTGCAACTTAAGCATGCCTCGGTCACGCCGCCCGCCCCCCCGACGCGCCGTGTATTGGTGGTCGGGGGAATTGGCGGGACTCTGAGCCGCCTGCGTGGTGGCAAGGAGGGCGTTCGCGCGGAGCCGACGGCGGAGCCAGAGAGACCTCGAGCATGAGGACCTTCTTTACGCCTCCTACGTGGAGGCAAAGAGGGTCCTTAAGGTGGCGGTGAGCGCCGCCAAAGATGCGGCGCGAGCCGAGATGCTCGAGGGTCTCGACAGGGACCCGTACGGGAGGCCATACAAGGCGGCGCGGAACAAACTGCGCCCCTTTGGTCCCCCGCTCACGGAGTCCCTGGAGCCGGCATTGCTGGATGGGGTGGTTCGGTCCCTATTTCCATCTGGGACCGACGATTTCAGCCCACCAGCAATGGACCCCCCACGGGGGGTGGCTCCGCCGGAGGAAGACGTCCCTCCGGTCGCGGCGGAAGAGCTTGCCGCGGAGGTTCTCCGCCTTCGCGGTAAGAAGACGGCTCCGGGGCCGGACGGCGTTCCGGCACGGGTGGTGGCCATCGCTGCCTCCCAGATGGAGAGGAGGTTTCGGGACCTTTTCGGCGCTTGTTTCGCGTCGGAGAGGTTCCCGAAGCCTTGGAAGGAGGGGCAGCTGTGCCTCCTCCGGAAGGAGGGACGCCCGGCGGACTCCCCCTCGGCTTACCGACCCATCGTACTGCTCGATGAGGTCGGTAAACTGTTCGAGGGGATAGTCGCCGGGCGGCTAAAAGGCCTCCTCCGGGAGGTGGGGCCGGATCTGTCGGACGCCCAGTTCGGTTTCCGAAGGGGGCGTTCGACGATCGACGCGCTGGCCCGCCTAAAGGGCCAGGTGCGGGAGGCAGTGGAGGTGGGGGACGGGGTGTTGGCTGTGTCGTTTGACATAGCCAACGCCTTCAATTCCGTTCCCCACTCCACGATACTTGAGGCACTCCGTTATCATGGAGTGCCTCAGTATCTGCGGAGGCTGCTGGCCAGCTACTTGGAGGACCGAGCGGTCCTCCTGGTAGATAAAGCTGGCCAGCTGCGGCGGTACGGGGCCGAGGCCGGTGTTCCACAGGGGTCTGTCCTAGGACCCCTCCTGTGGAACATCGGCTTCGATTGGCTCCTGCGGGGAGCTCTCCTCCGAGGCACGAGTGTCATCTGCTACGCAGATGACACTCTCCTTACTGCCCGGGGGAGAGACTGGAGGGAGGCGGCGAGTCTGGCCTCGGCCGGCGGATCCCTGGTCGCGGGAAGGATTCGCCGACTAGGATTAATGGTTGCGCTGCAAAAGACCGAGGCCGTGTTTTTCCATGGGCCCCGGCAGCGTATTCCTACTGACGCCCACATTTTTGTGGAGGGCGTCAGAATTGAGGTGAAGACCCAGATGAAATATCTGGGTCTAGTGCTCGACAGCAGGTGGCGCTTCGGCCCGCACTTTAGCGGGCTGTCGACGCGCCTGCTGAAGACCGCGGGGGCGCTTTCGTGGCTCCTCCCAAATCTGGGAGGGCCCAAAGCGCGATGCCGGCATCTTTATGCCGGCATCCTAAAGAGTATGGCCCTTTACGGGGCCCCCATCTGGGCGGACTCCCTCCATAGGAGGGAGAATGCCACCGCACTGCGCAGGCCCCAAAGGGCCATCGCGCAGCGAGTGGCGAGAACCTACCGCTCAGTAGGTTTCTCGGCGGCATGCGCTCTGGCGGGCACCCCTCCTTGGGAACTCGAGGCGGGGGTGCTAGCCAGAGTGTATGAGTGGACGGCGGGGCGTAGGGCGCTCGGGGAGTGCCCCGCCCCGGAAGAGCGGGAAGCCGTTCGGCGAGAGGCGAGGGATGCCGTCGTCCAGCATTGGACGGAGAACCTCGCCTCCGCCGTATTCGGGCGCCGGACGCTGGACGCTCTCGGGCCAGTCCTAAAGGATTGGCTCGAGAGGCCGCACGGCTTCGCCTGGTGCAGGTGCTTTCCGGACATGGATGCTTCGGAAAATACTTGCATCAGATCGGAAGAGAGGCGGCGCCGTCGTGCCACGAATGCGGTGCGACGGAGGACACGGCAGAACACACCCTCGAGGTGTGCCAGTCGTGGTCCGAGCCGCGCCGCACCCTGGTGGCGGCAGTGGGGCCGAACCTCTCGCTTCCCAGCGTGGTCAACGCCATGCTGGAGAGCGAGAGGGCCTGGGTAGCGGTGGCCTCCTTCTGCGAAGACGTCATGTCCCAGAAGGAGGCGGCAGAGCGCGCGCGGGAGGAAGATCCTCTCGCGGCGCCTCTGCGTAGGCGGAGAAGGGGTAGGAGAAGGCGACAATAGTCGTTTTCCCTATCTCTGTGGTGGCGAACAGCGGGAGATAGGCGTGGGGACGCCTTCTCCCGCATTGCACCGTTCACCACCCCCGTCGAGCGGGAACGGCCGAGCACTGCGGTCGTTCCCGGGCCCCTCTCTGTGATGAGGGGCTTGGAGGCCCCGCTGTAAAGGCGGGCGGTCGTCGGCGGGGGACTGGTTGCGAAGGCTCTTGCCAGTTTCCCAGTCCCCCTCCATGAAGACGATGCGGGAGTGCCGCTGGGTTGTTTAGTGGGTATACCGGTCCCTTACAGGGCCGGGGAGTCCCACATACCCCTCCCCATCCCCATGGGGGGGGGATGCGTAATGCATTTTTCCCAGCGTCAAAAAAAAAAAAAAAAAAAAAAAAAAAAAAAAAAAAAAAAAAAAAAAAAAAAAAAAAAGGTTAGGTTAGGTTAGGTTAGGTTAGGTTAGGTTAGGTTAGGTTAGGTTAGGTTAGGTTAGGTTAGGTTAGGTTAGGTTAGGTTAGGTTAGGTTCCACGGACCTGCTAGGTTGTCCTAGTGGGCGGGGAGGTGAACCCCGACGTGGCGCGTCCCCGGGTGGCGGATAGGGGATCGGCTCCCAGATATGGGAGCTACCGGTATACCGGCGCGGACCAAACACCAATGGAGGGAGTGTTGCGTCGTCCTGACCGGTTTCCCGCGAGTCGGCTGTATGGGTCAGTTTCCTTGCGGGATTCCGAGTGGGGCGGTGCTTCGCTTCGTGGAGGGCAAAGTTGGGCTCGGCGTGCGCTTACCCCGCCGTCGGGCAGGCAGTGGGAGACTAGTCTTCCCTGCCACCAGCTCAAAGTCGTAATCCTGCGACGGTTGCGGTCATGTCTCGTAACCTGAACAGGACCGATGGTCTTGGCTTGGTCGCCCGGGCTGCGAGGAGTTAACCTCTATAAAAAATCCCGTCGGACAAGTGGTGGTGGCAGCACGAGGTCCTTTCTCTTACGAGGATGGCTGGCCGGTAAAGTCAGTCGCTACTGCTACCTAGGCGTAGGCCTTGGTTAGGTCCACCTAACCCTTCCCGAATACACGTGGGCACTGTTCGGGTCGTAGTACCTTTCCCCGGTACTCGTGGGAATTTTTATGGATTCATTCGCAAAAACCCTAAAGGAGGGCGGTCGCCTAAAATGCCGCATTGAAGGAGTTGCTGCAGAGCCTGCAAAGGTATCTGGTGCGGACGCTTCGGCGTCATCGAAGGGAGTAGACGCTTCGGTGTCGAATTTCGTCGCCAAGGAAGCCGTGGTGGTCCTGAAGAGAGTGGACGCCGTGGTGACCCCGGTGGCGGAAATACTACACAAGACCAGATGTCCATCCCTGGTCAGTAGTTTCGGGAGTGCAGAGTCACTGAACTCTGTTATGTCGGTCGTTTCCGACAGCCGGACTAGGTTCTGGCGAAAGAGGCCTAACGCCTCTAGGAGGAATAGTGAGAGCAGTGGGTCCGAGTCGGACCAGAACTCTCTCCCCGCAAAGCCGACCACGTCGTCAAAGCGCGGTCGCGGCAGGCCCCCAACAACGGGTCAGTATGTCGGCTTGGCCAAAGCCAAGGCCGCATACTTAGCCGCCGAGCGTCAGGCGATAGAGTTGGAGGCTGAAAAAGCGGTGGCGGCAGCAACGCCAGCATCGCGTTCTGACGCCGCCAACAAGTACCTGGGTACTGTGGCATCTTGGGGCCCGACAAGAGAGGCCCCAGCAGTCGCCCTGTCTACCCGGGTGAAGGAGAGCCTGACGGCTATAGAATTGGTCGGCAATAAGTCGGGCCACCTTAAAGGCACCTTTCAAAGTGCTTTGAAAAAGTCAGTGGAGGTGCTACGAGAGGTGTTTGAGGAGTTGGCCTCTCGAACGCCTGCGGAAGAGGTGACTCGGCTTCAAGCGGAGAACCACCTTCTTAAGGGACAGTTGGACCGGCTCGGTGAAGAGTTGGCCGCTCTCAGGGCCGAGGTGCGGAGCAACAGAGAGCGCACTGCTCCCACTCCTGTGGTCGAGCTGGAAGCTTTAGGGCAGGATCTCCGAGCCTCTTTGGCAAGAGTCGATGCTCGGCTTGAGAGCTTGGAGGTGGACGGGCGGCTTCTGCCAGCTAAACGCCACCGTCCACCTCTGGCGGTAGATCGACCGCGGGAGGCTCCGCAAAGAGAGAAAGAAGTGGCGGCGCCTGTGCCACCGGCCCCGGCCCCTAGGAAGGCTAGGCCCCTCGGACCGGCTCAAAAGCCTACCCCAACTCCGGCTGCAAGGCCGAGTAAGAAGACGCTAGCGCCTCCGAAATCTGCCGCCATACCTGGCAAAAAGAAGGCGAAAGAGGGCAGTGGTACTGCACCCCCCCTAGCTGCCTCTCCTCCGGCCGACCCTGCTCCGACAAGCAATGCTAGTCGGACTCAGGATAAGGAGGGGTGGCAGACGGTAGGCCCACGGCGCAACAAGCAGCGCAAGGCCCCGGCAGACAAGGCGCCAAGGACATCGGCGCCTGTCAAGGCAGTACCACCCCAACCGGGTGTTAAAAAACTCCGGGCTCGCCGTTCCACTGCGGTTGTGATCGCGCTGCAGCAGGGAGCTGAGGAGAGAGGGAGGACGTACGGGGAAGTGATCGCCGAGGCCAAGTCCAAACTCGACTTGGAAGACCTCGGGATCCCCTCCGTACGCTTTCGGCAAGCGGCAACTGGGGCACGCATTTTAGAGGTCCCAGGAGCAGCAAGTGGGGACAAGGCCGACTTACTGGCGGAAAAGCTTCGAGGGCTGTTCGCCTCGGAGGACGTGAAGGTCTCCAGGCCGATAACCTCAGTCGACCTTAGGGTAACCGGTCTGGATGACTCGGTCACCCCGGAGGAGCTGGCGGCTGCAGTCGCTAAAGCTGGAGGGTGTTCGCCGGACAATGTAAAGTCTGGCGATATACGGAAGGGACCTTCCGGCGCGGGCACAGCACTAGTAAAGTGCCCCGTTGCAGCTGCCAAAAAAGTGGCAGCCGGACGCCTCCGGGTCGGATGGGTGGCAGTCGGGGTGAAGATCCTCGACACCCCTCCACGCCGGTGTTTCAGGTGCTTCGCACAGGGCCACATCTGGGCCCAGTGTTTATCAGAGGTCGACCGCAGCCAGAACTGTCTGCGCTGCGGTCAAGCGGGCCACAAAGCCCGGGAGTGCTCCGCCAAGCCCCACTGCCCTGTATGTGAGGCAGCTGGGAAGAAGGCGGACCACCTCGCTGGGGGCAAGGCCTGTGCCAAGCCCCCAACAAAGAAGGCAGCTAAGAAGGCCGCGGCAAAAGCTAAAATGGCTAAGCCGCAGCCTGCCAACCCGCCTCCAGCGGGTAGCTCGGAGGATCCAATGGAGGTTCATTAGTTATGGACCTCCGATTCCTGCAGGGGAACCTTAACCACTCCGCCGCGGCTCAAGACCTGTTGGTCCAAGCTATGGCGGAGAGGCAGGTCCATCTTGCTGTTGTCGCCGAGCCGTATCGCATCCCGACCCGTTCGGATTGGGTTGGAGATCGTGACGGCTTGGTGGCAATATTACAGCGCTGCGCGTCGGGAGGCCCCCCTCTCACCACCATCAATAGAGGTGAGGGCTTCGTGGTAGCCAAAGTCGGTGAGCTGGTCGTACTAGGGGTTTATTTCTCCCCTAATCGACCGCTTGCTGACTTCGAGAGATATCTCGCGCTGTTAGGGGTCGCCGTTGGCCAGTGCTCTCCCCGTCCCGTCGTTGTCCTTGGAGACCTCAACGCCAAGTCTAGGGCCTGGGGTTCAGCGACGACGGACCTTAGGGGGAGAGTGTTGGAGGAGTGGCTGGTGGAGTGCGAGTTGGGCATCCTAAACCGCGGCACAGTGGACACGTGCGTGCGTCGTAATGGGGGGTCAGTCGTGGATGTGACATTCGCGACCCCGTCCATTGCAGGCCGTGTCCAGGGGTGGACGGTTCTGGAGAATGAGGAAACGCTGTCGGATCACAGATACATAGCCTTCAGCGTTTCCTCACCGACTCCAGTCACCCCGAGCGCCTTGTGCCAGCCACGACTGGACGGCCCGCGCTGGGCGATAAAGCGCCTAAATAAAGAATTGCTGCTGGAGGCAGCCCTTGTTCAGGCGTGGCTCCCAGAACCACCACCGGTAGACGTGAACGGGGATGTGGCTCGACTCTGCGAGGCTATGACGCAGGCTTGCGATGCAGCCATGCCTCGCATCAGGGCCACCCCGTCCAAAAAGGCAGTCTACTGGTGGAACGAGGAGATTGCCCGGCTCCGTCGCTCCTGCGTAGAGGAGCGCCGCGCCTTCCAGCGGTATCGGAGGCGCCGAAACCGCAATGAAGGCGAGGAGGACCGGTTGTACGCCGTGTACAGGGAGGTGGCGGTGGCGCTCCGCCTTGCCATAAACCGGTCCAAGGCCGCAATGTGGGAGGAACTGCTGGAGACGCTAAAGAGGGATCCCTGGGGTAGGCCGTACAAGTTAGTACGGCAAAAGCTACGCCCTTGGACTCCTCCTATCACCAGCGGCTTAGAGCCGGCGGTCCTCATGAGGGTGGTCGAGGCACTGTTTCCGACGATAAGAACCGGTATCCGTTCCGATAGGAACGGATTTTGTGCCTCCCACCATGGCACCACCAGCTTCGGAAGAGGGAGACTCGGGTAATGAGGATGTGCCCGAAGTCTCGAAAGAGGAGGTGGGCAGGGCCGTGTTACGAATCAAGAACAAAAACACGGCCCCGGGACCCGATGGCATTCCTTGCCGCGCCTGGGTCCTTGCCCTTAGCGGGGAGCTGGAAGTTCTAGAGCCCCAACTAAGGGCTCTGTTTAGTAGGTGCGTGCGGGAAGGCGTCTTCCCGCACAGATGGAAGGAAGGCCGCCTGGTCTTACTTCGTAAGGATGGACGGCCAGCCGCTGACCCATCGGGATATCGGCCTATAGTTTTGCTCGATGAGGCGGGGAAGCTACTGGAGAGGGTGATAGCCAACCGCCTCATCGAGCATATGGAGGTGGTGGGTCCAAACCTTTCGGACGCCCAATTCGGGTTCCGCTGTGGCCGGTCGACCATTGACGCGATCGGCCACCTGCGGAACATGGCGGAAGACGCGATTTCAAAGGATGGGCTGTTGTTGGCTGTGTCCCTGGACATAAAAAATGCCTTCAACAGCCTACCCTGGGTGACAATTATGGAGGCACTCCGCTATCATGGAGTGCCTCCATACTTGAAGAGACTAGTGGGGAACTACCTATCGGACAGGGCGGTAGTTTTCCCCACCAGTGATGGCGCGGGTGCACGTCGGCGGATGTCGTGCGGTGTACCCCAGGGGTCCGTACTTGGGCCCCTGCTATGGAACATCGGGTATGATCACGTCCTTCGCTGCGCTAACCTGCGCGGCGTGGACGTGATCTGCTACGCCGACGACACCCTTGTAACGGCCCGGGGTTCTGATCTTCGGGCCACCACCGTGTTGGCCACTGCCGGTGTCGCGGCAGTGGTGTCGAGGATCCGGAGATTGGGGCTAGAGGTGGCCCTCCATAAGTCCGAGGCCATCTGTTTTTACGGGCCTCGGCAGAGACCACCACCGGGTACCACCATAGTGGTTGGGGGAACGCCAATCCCAGTCAAGACGACGCTGAAGTACCTTGGCGTCGTCCTCGACAGCAAGTGGGACTTCGGGTTTCATCTCGAGCGCCTAGTTCCGAGGTTGGTGGATACGGCAGGCGCCCTTAGCCGCCTGCTTCCCAACCTAGGTGGAGGAAATGGGAGCTGCCGCCGCCTGTACATGGGGGTGGTCCGATCAATGGCCCTTTATGGGGCCCCGATCTGGGCGGAGTCCCTAAAGAACCGCCACAAAGCCCTTCTGCACCAAGCGCAAAGGGTCATGGCGGTTCGGGTGATAAGGGGCTATCGGACCATATCCCATGATGTGGCATGCGCCCTTGCCGGGTCCCTCCCGTGGGAACTTGAAGCCGAGGTTCAATCCTCGGTCTACTGGCAACGGGCGCATGCCCGGAGCTTGGGCAACCGCCCCGCACCCGACGAAGTGGTGCGGTGGCGCATAGATGCCCAGAAAGCGGCTCTGGGCAAGTGGCGGCAGCGGCTTGAAGGCCTAAGCGCTGCAGCTGTGGAGTCCCGACGCCGATCGTTGGAGGGCGTCCTGCCCATTCTGGAGGAATGGGTCGGAAGGGAGGGGGGTCAGATGACATTCCGGCTTACACAGGTTCTCTCGGGTCATGGTTGCTTCGGGAGGTACCTGTGTAATGTAGCCGGAAAAGAGTCGACCCGGGAATGCCACCATTGTGGCTATGCGGAGGATACTGCACAGCACACGATGGAGGCATGCCCTGCATGGGCGGGGCCGCGGGTAGAGCTTACTGCGGCCCTAGAAGGAGGGGACCTTTCACTACCGACTGTCATGAAAAAGATGGTCGGCAGTGAAAGGGTATGGGAGGCAATGGTCTCCTTCTGTGAGGACGTGATGTCGCAGAAGGAGGTCTCAGAGCGTGAGAGAGAGCGAGATCCGCTCTCTCAACGGCTCCATCGTGGGCGGGGCAGGCGAGCTACGCGCTCGCAACACGACCCGCCAGGAGGGTCTCGGGTAGTAGGTGCGGGGGCACCAGCTGCCCATTAACGAGACCTTCCTGAGAAGGTAGGAGGGGGTTACCCCTCTGAGGAGGTCTGCCCATGCCATCGGGCAGATGCGGGCTACAGGCGAGGCCAGGCGGACTGTTGAGTCACCGCCGGCTTCGCCTTTGCCAACAGAGTCGTCTGTAGTGAGGTTTTTAGTGGGTATACCCGAAAGGGGAGTCCCACATACCCCGTCGATGCCCCCCGGCACGGCGGGGATGCGTAACGCATTTTCCTCACGTTAAAAAAAAAAAAAAAAAAAAAAGGTTAGGTTAGGTTAGGTTAGGTTAGGTTAGGTTTTTTTTTTTTTTTTTTTTTTTTTTTTTTTGCTTTAGGGGGGGGAAATCCTCATGGATACCCTTGCGGGTTATGTCGGACTCTTACCGACTAAAACCCTAACCCCTGTGCGTGAGATCCTCTGACGTAATCAGAGACTTTGTCATTCTTATTTGAATTGTGCATGTTTTACATAATCGAGGCCTCATGAGGCAAAATGGGCTAAAATTTGTTAAATATAAAATTGACTAGTGCACATAATATTAATACTGTTTCCTACTTACTAATATCACATTTACTTAATCTAACAGTTTATAACAAAAAGCTTATTCTACTTATGCTAACATATTACTATAACTAATTCATTTTTATGCAGTAGCGTATTTTCAAAATAAGTTCTAACATAAATAAATACCAGTTATATTAATTGCTAGTGTAAGTTGTTTGTGTCTGAGGTATTCTACTACCTCCTTAGCTCTTCTAGCTACTCCTTCTTTTTGGCTATTTGCAACCTCCTTCTTTGGTTTGGCGAGATTTTTAGGGATTCCGTAATGTGCCTCTGTTTTGGGGATACTTACCCCGCACGTTTGTGTTTCTGTGTTTGTGTTTGATTTTACTGTGTTGCATAATGTGTCTAGTGTGTCTAAATTGTATGTCTGTGTAGTGTTATTGTCGCGCTGAAACTGTGCCCTTTTCTCATGAAAAGGGGCCAAGTTTTCATTGCTTTGGTGTGTTTGTGCTGTGCGGTGTACGTATTGCCCCTTGGCGTTTTCCATTTTTCTCTCAATTGCTGCGCCCGGGACCACCTTAGCAATACGCCACTGTGGATCGGGCCAGAGCCTCCCATTTCTTCCTGACCGCGCATTCGTCGCTGAATGCGTTGTGGTCGGCTCTGGACTGGTTGGCGTGCTTGCAGTTCGTGCATTCTGGTGGACTTCCCGAACGCCAGATCTCGCATGTTGCCCTCATGTGTGCCCCCCCGCAATGGCTGCACTTTTCGACGGTGTCCTTGCAGAACCGTCGCCCATGCCCGTAACCCAGGCACATTGAACACTGGATTAGTGGCGACTGGTCCGCAACCGTCACTCGCTGCAGGTCGATCATCACAGACCCTGCCTCGACCAAGCGCTTCCATATGCAAGGGGACACCCTGATGACTACATGTCCCGTCTGTGGGTTGCGAGTCTTCTTTCTAAACAGCACTTCAGTCTTGGTTTGGCTCCGCTCTATGCCCTGAAGTGCTTGCTTATTTTGAGCCCATAGTGCCCCAAGGACGTCCTCATTCGTGTTGTAGGAAAACACGTTTTTGAGGACTACGAGTGGGTCCTTGTTTTTGGCGTCTTCGACCGTTAGGTATTCCTCGGCCTTCTTTAGTTTTTCTTTCACTTTTTCCCTTTCTTCCTTCGTTCGGCACCCCACGATGACTTTCTGGTCTTTGGCCTTTCTAATTTTCTCTACCGTCACTTCACCTTCCTTGGCGTTAACAGCGCTCCTGATCCTCTGGATGATCTCATCCCCGGTCTCCGTCTCATCCTTGGCGGAGACCACTACAGAGTGGAGCGCCGTTCGGTCTGTCTGTAGTTTTTTAGGGAGCCCCGCGACACTGGCGTATGATGGTCTCTCTTGCCTTCCCACTGTTTCTTGGAGTTCCGCCATTCTCCGGGTGTTCTCCGCTATGAGATGGGCTTGCTCCTCCAATCGCTCAAATAGGCGTTTGGAGAAGCAGTCCATATCCGCCTTCACCAGAGTTTGGTGGTCTTCTTTTGGAGTGGTCGTCGCGTCGGTCTGCGTCCCTAATTCTGCCAAGGTGCTCTGTGCTGCTGGGGGTAGTGACGGTCTCGACCTCTTAATTAGGTCGGATTCTTTGACCAGCTGGAAGAGCCGGTCAGTTATTATCAAGATTTCTTTCTTGATTACCCCGTTCATGTTTCGAGTCTTATCTAGCTGTCTACCTATCTCTTTTACACATGCTTCCGCTTCGGCTTTTCTGTCGATTGGTTTTGATTTGACCGGTGCTGTAGGTGGGCTCCGCTCTACTCTGGTCGTTTGCGGGAGCACCAGCTTTAGCTTCGTCCTGGTCAAATCATCGGCAGGCCTCTTTGGCGTGGTGGAAAGCCGTAGCGGCGCATGTGTTCCGGCTGCCTCCAGTTTGTCGATGCTGAGCCGTACTCTACTCGAAGCTGATGTCGTGGAGGGGCCCGATGGTCCGGCCCTCTCCGTTTGAACGGGGGATTTGGTGCTCTTCTTTGGCACGGTTGGGGTGCGAACGGCAACCATTGTGTAAGTGGTCGGTCAGATAATGTGTCAACACGAAAAATTTACAATTTAAAAGATACGGAAAAAATTTTAAGAAAGAGTATAGGGTCTTGTAACTCTGAAAAGTGATATATAGGTCAAGTTTTTAAAAATGTAAAATTACTAAAATAAGAGTTACTGACTAGCTAAAAAACGATCACACTACAAGGAACACGTAAAACAACACAAGTTAAAATGACAAAGGACAGATTTGGATGGTCATACACAATAATATTTATATAAAATGAAAGTTACAAAAGATCATAAAAGCTTGTAACTCTGTACAAAAAGTGTACGAAATCAATAAAAGTGTAGAGTTCAAGTACTGTCGGGATTTAACTAAAATAATAAAAAACCAATGTCAAATTACTTAAAATATAAAACTAAAGTAAATTAAAAATTTTCAAAAGAAAATTTTTAATACACAAACAAACACAAAATAAATCCGTCAAATTAACCCTAAAATAAAATACAGTCAAAGAGTAAAGTTTTATGTAGGCACAGCCTATCGCAGTCGGTTTTTTTTGCGATTTACGATTTTTATTTTTCGTTTCCTGTACACTTTTGTACACAAAAATTTTTTATCTTATTTTTTTGTTTCCCAATGTAGAAGAAACTGTTTCAAGGGTATGGCTGTGGTCAAAATTGCCCTTACCCTTGCAGTTTCTGAGTTACAAGTCTTACAAACTATTAGCTTTTTGCGGTTGGTAAACTTGTTTATACCGAAATATTTTCGCGCGCTGATGCGACAAAAATCTTAAATTTATATAAATCTATAGTTCTAAATGTGCACGACCTACACACAAAATTTTGACCTAGGTCGTCACTGCTAATCTATTTTAAAATGACTAACAAACTAAACTACAACCGCAAAAAGCTAAAATACCTATCACTTAACCTAAACTTATCTTAAAAATCCGCTGAAGGTGCCTCCCTGGTCCTGGTAGCGTCCTCTTCAGTGTGGTGCGGTCAAATGTGCCAAAAGGTCACTGAATCAGTGACCTTGTGGCCACGTGAATGTTGTTTTTTTGGCCTTTATTCCGCCGTGGTAAGCGGAAAAAGTCCAAAAAAGGTGTCAGCAGAAAGGGCTTTGCAAGGCGCTTCTAGCCGTGCTAATAAAGCTATAGGTCACCACTGTAGTTTTAGCACAAATTCACTTTAAATTTTCAGGATGTCGTAAAATTCACTTCTTCACTTGTATCTCCGCGGATTTTTCACTGGGAGGGGCGCGGTTTTCACTATCGTGTGCGCCTCGTCTCCCCGCAACTTTTAAGGTATCGCACGGGTATTTTTCGTCACTTTTTCCCACAACTTTGGTTTTTCGACCGCGAGTTAGCTTCGATACTCGCCGGTTTTGGAGGCGCCAAGAGCCTTGCTCCGTGGCATGCGCCCGTGTGCACGTGCACGTGCATACGTACGCACGTGTTCACTGTGCCGCGGTTTAGGATGCACAAATCGCACTCCACCAGCCATTCCTCTAACACTCTCCCCCTAAGGTCCGTCGTCGCTGAACCCCAAGCCGCAGATTTGGCATTGAGGTCTCCAAGGACAACGACGGGACGGGAAGAGCACTGACCAACGGCAGCTCCCAACAACACGAGGTAGCCCTCAAAGTCGGTAAGCGGTCGATTAGGGGAGAAATAAACCCCTATCACGACCAGCTCACCGACTTTGGCCACCACGAAGCCCTCACCTCTGTTGATGGTGGTAAGAGGGGGGCATCCCAACGCGCAGCGCTGTATTATCGCCACCAAGCCGTCACGATCCCCGACCCAGTCTGAACGGGTCGGGACGCGATACGGCTCGGCGACAACAGCAATATGAACCTGCCTCTCTGCCATGGCCTGGACCAACAGGTCTTGAGCCGCGGCGGAGTGGTTGAGGTTCCCCTGCAGGAATTGGAGGTCCATAGTTAATGAACCTCCATTGGATCCTCCGAGCCACCCGCTGGAGGCGGGTTGGCAGGCTGCGGCTTAGCTGTTTTGGCTTTTGCCGCGGCCTTCTTCGCTGCCTTCTTTGTTGGGGGCTTGGCACAAGCCTTGCCCCCAGCAAGGACTGTTGGGTTAGGTTAGGTTAGGTTAGGTTAGGTTGGGGTGCAAGGTCGGGTAACCTCCTCGTGGTGCACCCTGGTAACATCGTGGGATACTTCTTTAGTACGCTAAAGAAGTATCGCACGGTGGCCAATAACCCGACACGGAGGATCTCTCCACGTGTCCCTCTGATTAGCAGAGGGCACAGTGAGACGAGACAGGAGGAGAGGACCGCATCTGCGGTCCAGGGATGGGCTTGTGGGCATGGCTCGCAGAGCTCTGTCTTGTAAGGCGCTCTGCTTTGCAATACAGAGTTGTGCGGGCCACGTCCGAAAGCAACAAAGCGGGGACGTGCTTGGTGTGCATTTCCCAGTCGCTTGTCGGGAAGGGACACTCGCAATGTCGTTTTCTGACTTGCGGCCGCTCGGAGATCCCCCACACTGGGTCGGGGAGACCCGTGGGCCGAGTGATCTTGGGGGCCTTTGATGGTAGGATTTAGGGCGTCCGAAGTCATTGGCCCTTGGGAGGGGTGACGGCACTTTGCGAGGAGGTGTCGTCGCATGCACCCAGGTAGGCTAAGGGGGATTTTCCTCCTGGCCAGCGTTCGGCCGCTTGGTATTCGCTGGGTCGCCAGACCTTAGTGGGACCGAGTGGCGGAAGGGATGGGGGCTTCCTCCGCGCGTCTCTTCAATGAGGGTGCAGTGGTTGAAGCGGGGACGGGCTTGGCGTGTATGTGTTGGTATGTGAAGTTGGCGGGGGACCCCGCATTACCCCTACTTCTGACCAGCGGCGGCATTCTGCGAGTAAATGTCGCTATTACACCCAGCAGGCTTATGAGATGGGATCTCCTTTGCCGACGTCTCGCCGCGAGGTATTCGCAGTTTCTTTTAGATTCTTGTGGGACTGAGCGGCGCACTGGGTCCGTGGGTAGTCGGAGTGAGGGCTCCCGGCTATCCATTCGCGGGCTCGGGGAAGGCGGCAGTTAACATGTGTGACGTGTTCTGCCGTAAGCACCGGGAGGGTGTGCGGGGGTGGCTTGCCACTCCTGGGATGGGCTGCGGCCGCAGCACTTTGCGAGAGGGGCACCGGTGCGTTCCTATGGAGATCCCGGAGCCCCTTGACATGCAATGAGGCTGGTCACCGGGGAGTTTTAGTGAGTCGTCTGTCGTTTTTTTAGACAGCCAACCTCACATATTCCATTTGCACCCCTCAGTGCATTGGAAATCTGTTTGCAGATTTCTCCTCGTCAAAAAAAAAAAAAAAAAAAAAAAAAAAAAAAAAAAAAAGGTTAGGTTAGGTTAGGTTAGGTTAGGTTAGGTTAGGTTAGGTTAGGTTAGGTTGGGGTGCAAGGTCGGGTAACCTCCTCGTGCACCCTGGTAACACCGTGGGATACTTCTTTAGTTCGCTAAAGAAGTATCGCACGGTGGCCAATAACCCGACACGGAGGATCTCTCCACGTGTCCCTCTGATTAGCAGAGGGCACAGTGAGACGAGGCAGGAGGAGAGGACCGCACCTGCGGTCCAGGGAAGGGCTTGTGGCCATGGCTCGCAGAGCTCTGTCTTGGAAGGCGCGCTGCCTTGTAAGACAGAGTTGTGCGGGCCACGTCCGAAAGCAACGAAGCGGGGACGTGCTTGGTGTGCATTTCCCAGTCGCTTGTCGGGAAGGGACACTCGCAATGTCGTTTTCTGACTTGCGGCCGCTCGGAGATCCCCCACACTGGGTCGGGGAGACCCGTGGGCCGAGTGATCTTGGGGGCCTTTGATGGTAGGATTTAGGGCGTCCGAAGTCATTGGCCCTTGGGAGGGGTGACGGCACTTTGCGAGGAGGTGTCGTCGCATGCACCCAGGTAGGCTAAGGGGGATTTTCCTCCTGGCCAGCGTTCGGCCGCTCGGTATTCGCTGGGTCGCCAGACCTTAGTGGGACCGAGTGGCGGTAGGGATGGGGGCTTCCTCCGCGCGTCTCTTCAATGAGGGTGCAGTGGTTGAAGCGGGGACGAGCTTGGCGTGTAGTTGCCTGGATAAGAATTCTGGCGGGGGACCCCGCAGTACCACTAGTTCTGACCGGCGGCGGCACTCTGCGAGTAAGTGTCGTCTATACACCCAGCAGGCTTACGAGATGGGATCTCCTTTGCCGACGTCTCGCCGCGAGGTATTCGCAGTTTCTTTTAGATTCTTGTGGGACTGAGCGGCGCACTGGGTCCGTGGGTAGTCGGAGTGAGGGCTCCCGGCTATCTGTTCGCGGGCTCGGGGAAGGCGGCAGTTAACATGTGTGACGTGTTCTGCTGTAAGCACCGGGCGGGTGTGCGGGGGTGGCTTGCCACTCCTGGGATGGGCTGCGGCCGCAGCACTTTGCGAGAGGGGCACCGGTGCGTTCCTATGGAGATCCCGGAGCCCCTTGACATGCAATGAGGCTGGTCACCGGGGAGTTTTAGTGAGTCGTCTGTCGTTTTTTTTTTTTTTTTTTTTTTTTTTTTTTTTTTTTTTTTTTTTTTTTTTTTAGACAGCCAACCTCACATATTCCATTTGCACCCCTCAGTGCATTGGAAATCTGTTTGCAGATTTCTCCTCGTCAACAAAAAAAAAAAAAAAAAAAAGGTTAGGTTAGGGTAGGTTAGGTTAGGTTAGGTTAGGTTAGGTTAGGTTAGGTTAGGTTCCACGGACCTGCTAGGTTGTCCCCACGGACCTGCTAGGTTGTCCTAGTGGGCGGGGAGGTGAACCCCGACGTGGCGCGTCCCCAGGTGGCGGATAGGGGATCGGCTCCCAGAAATGGGAGCTACCGGTTTACCGGCGCGGACCAAACACCAAAGGAGGGAGTGTTGCGTCGTTCTGCCTGGTTTTCCGCGAGTCGGCTGTATGGGTCAGTTTCCTTGCGGGATTCCGGGTGGGGCGGTGCTTCGCCCTCGTGTCTCTTCCACGTATCTCTCTGAGCAGCGGGCATAGCAGAGGGCACAGTGGATGAGGCACGGTGAGGGGACCTAAGAAGGTCACTCGCCACGTGGCGAAGAAGGGGTGAGAGAAGGCGGTCGCGGTATAGCCGTCCATCTTACCTGGTGGTGAGTAGCGGGAGACAAGCGCGGGGGCGCCATCTCCCGTATTGCACGTACTCACCTCCTCCGTCGGGCGGGAATGGCCGTGCACTCGCGGTCGTTTCCGGGCCCCTGCCTTCTGGAAGGGGTATGCGGGCCCCGCGTAAGCGGGCGGTCGTCGGAGGAGAACTGGTTGTTAAGGCTCTGCCGGTTTCCCAGTCCTCCCCCACAAAGACGATGCCGGAAGGCCGCTGGGTTGTTTAGTGGGTATACCGGCCTAGCCGGGGAGTCCCACATAACCCCCCCACTCCCAATGGGGGGGTATGCGTAATGCATTTTTCCCAGCGTCAACAAAAAAAAAAAAAAAAAAACAAAAAAAAAAAAAAAAAAAAGGTTAGGTTAGGTTCCACGGACCTCCACGGACCTGCTAGGTTGTCCTAGTGGGCGGGGAGGTGAACCCCGACGTGGCGCGTCCCCGGGTGGCGGATAGGGGATCGGCTCCCAGATATGGGAGCTACCGGTATACCGGCGCGGACCAAACACCAATGGGGGGAGTGCGGCGTCGTCCTGCCCGGTTTCCCGCGAGTCGGCTGTATGGGTCAGTTTCCTTGCGGGATTCCGAGTGGGGCGTTGCTTCGCTTCGGGGAGGGCAGAGTTGGGCTCGGCGTGCGCTTACCCCGCCGTCGGGCAGGCAGTGGGAGACTAGTCTTCCCTGCCACCAGCTCGAAGTCGTAATCCTGCGACGGTTGCGGTCATGTCTCGTAACCTGAACAGGACCGATGGTCTTGGCTTGGTCGCCCGGGCTGCGAGGAGTAAACCTCTATAAAAAATCCCGTCGGACAAGTGGTGGTGGCAGCACGAGGTCCTTTCTCTTACGAGGATGGCTGGCCGGTAAAGTCAGTCGCTACTGCTACCTAGGCGTAGGCCTTGGTTAGGTCCACCTAACCCTTCCCGGATACACGTGGGCACTGTCCGGGTCGTAGTACCTTTCCCCGGTACTCGTGGGAATTTTGATGGATTTATTCGCTAAAACCCAAAAGGAGGGCGGTCGCCTGGAATGCCGCACTGAGGGAGCTGCTGCAGAGCCTGCAAAGGTGTCTGGTGCGGACGCTTCGGCGTCACTAATGGAGGTGGTTGCTTCGGCAATGGTGAAGGCTAAGCCTTCAAAACAAGCGCGGGACGCCTCCGGGCGATTCCTTAAAGGCCCTTCTCAGGGCCAAACCAAAGGCCCTTCTCAGGGCCAAGCAAGAGGTGGCGAAGTATCGCATTATGGAGGAGATTCGGAAGTTTCGGGTGCAGAAACTCCGATTTCGTTCCGCGATATTGAGATCGCCGAGGGCAGTCGACGGAAGCGGCCGTCCTCGTCCTTGTTCTTCGCACCCGGGTGTTTTGACTCGGACACGGAGACTGAGGCTACGGCAGCCGTTAAAGTCAGCACGGCTCGGAGAGGGAGGGGGAAGACCACTGCGGCGGGACTATCCTTCCGTAAAGACTTCCCTAGGCCTGTGTCGTCGGATGGCGAGTTAGAGGAGATCCTCCAACGCAGGCAGTTTAAGAAGGGTTCTATTATGGAGGCTTCTTGCTCCGCTATAGATACCGGCGCTGATTCGGATGCCGTGACAATGGGGATTGACGTCACGGAACTGAACGCGCAGGAGTTGAGGGCACATGCGGGCGAGAAACTCGCCAGCATTTTGGAGGTTGCCAGGAAATCTGGGAACCTCAAAGGAGAGTTTATTGGTCGCCTCAAGAGCTCTGCGTCGACTTTGAGGGAAGTCGTGGATGCCCTTGCATCCAGGAGCGAAGCTGAGGAGACGCGACAGCTGAGGGCGACCAATAGCCGCCTGAAGCTGGAAGTGGAGGCCATGAAGGCCGAGGTAAAGGCGCTACGTCGTGGCTTCACAGAAGCCAAGACGGCCGCAGCTGCTACTACCACCACTGCTGCCGAGACGGAGGCTACTCCTTTGGGGACGGCCGATATCCTCGAAAAACTGGAGAGGTCCCTAACAATAAGGTTAGGGAATATGCTGGACGCCCGACTCGCGGGACTAATGGATCGGTCTGTGCCAGCATTACCGGTCCGCCCTCCTTTGAGTGCGGATAAGAAGAGGGCGACTGCGGCGGCAGCGGTGGCAGCGGCAGCGGCTACCACCGCGCCACCAAAACCTAAACCGGCTCGAAATTCCGCCTCTAAAGCGGCCAGGACTCCCGCCGGCAATGACGGACCCTCTACCTCCACTCATGGCCCAAACCAGGCTGCTCCACAGGAGCAAACCTGGGCCACAGTGGTGGGAAAGGGGAAAGGAAAGGGAAAGGGGAAAGGAAAGGGAAAGGGGAAGTCCTCCCTTCCCTCGTCCTCAGCACGTGCTGCCCCCGCGGCCCAGGCTCCTGCCAAGAGGCAGGCAGCCAAAACGGCTGACAAGCCTAAAAAGACGGCCCTGAAACACCCTAAATCCGCAGCGGTTGTGCTGGCTCTTCAGCCAGAAGCCGCGGAAAAGGGGGTTACGTACAGCGCCATTCTCCAAATGGCGCAGGAGAAGGTGGACCTTAAGGAGCTGGGTATCGACCAGCTCCGCTTCCGCCAGACGGCCACGGGAGCAAGGATGCTGGAAGTTCCTGGCCCCCAAAACTCCGAGAAGGCGGATCGACTCGCGGAGAAGCTCCGCGGTGTCCTTTCGGAGGTGGCAAACATCGCCAGGCCTACTAAGACCGCCGATCTTAAGATCACGGGCCTGGACGATGCCGCCACGAAGGAGAAGGTAGCGAAGGCGGTAGCAGAGGCCGGATCCTGCGACGTCCGGCTAGTTGTGGCCCGGGAGATCCACCCCGGCCCCTACGGCACTGGCTCCATTCTAGTGTCCTGCCCGGTTTCGGCAGCCAAAGTGCTGTCGGATAAGGGCAGAATACTAATTGGCTGGAGCTCAGTGCGAGTGGTGGCGTTAGAGGCGCTTCCCATGCGCTGCTATAAGTGTATGGGACTAGGGCACACCCGTGCCCTGTGCACCGAGTCGACTGACAGGAGGGACCAGTGTTTCCGGTGTGGAGACACAGGTCATTGGGCGGCCGCCTGCGGTAAGGCCGAACCGCGATGCGCAATATGCGCAGAGTCGAAGAGGCCTTGCGGGCACGTGATGGGGGGACGCAAGTGTGTCCCTCCAAAGACAAAAGGGATGGCAAACAGGACCCAGGCTACCCCTGCGGCCACTGTTCCGCCCGCCGCTGAAGCCGGACGCCAAGCGGCAAACGAGGAGGTTGTGATGTCTGATTAATGAATCAAGTCCGACATCACAACCTCCTCCAGACGAACCTCAACCACTGCGCTGGGGCCCAGGATCTTCTGATGCAGACCCTAGCACAGTGGCAGATAGACCTAGCGGTTGCTGCGGAGCCGTACTACGTCCCCCCCCATTCCTGTTGGGTGGGGGATCTGGACGGCTCCGTGGCCATTATAGGACGGTCGGGGTCAGCCGTCCCTCTCTTAGCTGAAGAGAGGGGCTCTGGGTACGTGGTGGCCAAGTGGGGAGGGTACGCCGTCGTTGGCGTATACTTCTCCCCCAACAAAACCGCTGCAGCACTGGAGGTCTTTATGGACCTCCTAGCCGCGGCGGTGCAAAGACAGGCACCGCGTCAGGTCCTTCTAATGGGCGACCTGAACGCAAAAGCCCGGGACTGGGGCAACCGCCTTACTGACTCTCGCGGAGAGATTGTTAGGGAGTGGGCGGTTGCCACAGGACTGACCCTGCTGAACAGAGGGTCGGCCCACACGTGCGTGCAATATAACGGGGGGTCCGTGGTGGACTTATCGTTCGCCTCCCCGGCTGCTGCAGCACGTGTGCAGTCCTGGAGGGTAATGTCGGAAGTGGAGAATCTCTCGGATCATAAATACATCCGGTTCGAGCTTCTCCACTCCGACAACCCAGGATCTCGGCGCGTGGTGCGGGCGAATTTCCCGCGCTGGACGATTGGTCGCCTTGATGCCGAACTGGCAAAAGAGGCGGCTATCGTCCAGTCGTGGTCTACCACAGCCACGCACCCGGAAGTGGACGTTGCAGCGATCCACTTCCGCGAGGCGGTGACGGCAGTGTGCGACGCTGCAATGCCGAGATCACGTGGCCGTCCCGACCGCCGCCAGGTCTACTGGTGGTGCTCGGAGATTGCGGATCTCCGAGCTGTCTGCTCAGAGGTGCGTCGTCCTTACGCCCGCTGCAGGGGGCGGCGTAACGGACGCACCGATGAGCAGATGCCAGCCGAGGAGCTAGAGGCCGAGCGCCAGCTGTACAGCGCTTACCGCGAGGCAAAGCGGGAGCTGCAGCTGGCGATCTCCCGGGCTAAGTCCCAAGCCTGGGATGAGGTCCTGGAGGACCTCGACAGGGACCCCTGGGGGCGTCCATACAAGGCCGCCCGGAAAAAGTTCCGGGGCCAGACGTCCCCAGTCGCGGGATCGCTTGATCCGGAGGTGTTGGTTAGGGTGTTGGGGGGGCTATTCCCTGACAGTAGCCCTAATCACACCCCTCCAACGATGGTGCCGTCCTTTCCGGAGGACCCGGAGGAACCGGCCTCCGTCCCGACTGTATCCGAGACGGAGATGGCGGTGGCGGTTGGCCACCTCCGGGGCAAGAGGACTGCCCCGGGTCCAGACGGGGTTCCGTGTCGAGTCCTCGGGATCGCTCTAAAGGAGATGAGCGATCAGCTTCGGGAACTCTTTGACGTGTGCCTCGCGTCGGGGCGGTTCCCGAAGCTGTGGAAGGATGGCCGATTGTGCCTGTTAAGGAAGGAGGGTCGACCCGCCGACTCTCCTTCTGGATACAGGCCAATCGTGTTGCTGGATGACACGGGCAAGCTGCTTGAAAGAGTGATAGCTTCCCGTGTCATTCGGCACCTGGAGGGGACTGGGCCAGGACTCTCCGAGGCCCAGTATGGGTTCAGAGCGGGGCGGTCTACAATAGACGCCTTGCTCTGGCTCAAAGGGTGGACGCAGCAGGCGGTCAGCGAGGGCAACAAGGCGTTGGCGGTGTCTCTTGACATAGCCAACGCCTTCAACAGCCTCCCGCACGGAACAATACAGGAGGCGCTCCGGTACCACGGAGTGCCCCTGTATTTGCGGAGGTTGTTGGCTGACTACCTCCAGGACCGCGAGGTCCTGGTGGAAGGACGCGACGGTCTGAGGCGCCGTCGCGTCGCCTGCGGGGTTCCACAGGGGTCGGTCCTGGGACCACTTCTGTGGAACATTGGCTACGACTGGGTGCTCCGCGGCACGCTTCCTGCAAGTATGCAGGTTGCGTGCTACGCGGATGACACCCTAGTCGTAGTTAAGGGGAGGGACCTCAGGGAAGCGGTGCGGTTGGCCACGGTCGGTACAACGCTCGTGGTCGACCGCATACGCTCCCTGGGGCTGAAGGTAGCCCTCTCTAAGACCGAGGCCCTATTGTTCCATGGGCCTCGGGGGGGACCCCCTCCAGGTACGCGGGTGTTACTGGACGGGGTCTCCGTCCGGGTTGGGACCCAGATGAGGTACCTGGGTCTCATCCTGGATGGGAGGTGGGCTTTTGGGGCCCACTTTACACAGTTGGCCCCAAAAGTCGTAGGAGCCGCAGCCGCCTTAGGGCGGCTGCTGCCCAACGTGGGTGGCCCGAATGCCACATGCCGCCGACTATACTCCGGAGTGATCCGGAGTATGGCCATGTATGGGGCACCGGTCTGGGCGGACGCCCTCGTTCGCAGCAATAGGACCCTACTGCGGCGTCCGCAGCGGGTCATTGCGACGAGGGCAATACGCGCGTACCGGACGGTGTCCTGGACAGCGGCGTGCGTGCTGGCCGGAGATCCCCCCTGGGAGCTCCAAGCGGAGATCCTCGCCGAAATATACCACTTCGTGGCGGCGAGGAGATCCGGTGGAGACCCCCCAGCGTGGGACGAAGTCGCCAGCATGCGGCGGCGGGCGCGGGCCGCCCTGTTGCGGCGGTGGACGGAGGACCTGGCTCCACCGGTCCCTGGGCAGTGGACGGTGGAGGCGATACGCCCGGTCCTCCAGAGGTGGATTGATCGGCGATTTGGTTCGCTGACCTTCCGACTGGTGCAGGTGCTTTCCGGACACGGATGTTTCGGAAAGTACTTGCACCAGATCGCGAGACGGGAGGCCGACCCGGCCTGCCAAGAGTGTGGGGCGCCGGAAGACACGGCGCTCCACACGCTGGAGGTGTGTGCTGCGTGGGGTCCCCAGCGGCACACGCTTACAGCATTAGTGGGCCCTGACCTCTCTTTACCGAGCGTGGTTAATGCCATGCTTGGGAGCGAGAGGTCGTGGCAGGCGGTGGTCTCCTTCTGCGAAGCCGTAATTTCGCAGAAGGAGACCGCGGAGCGGGTAAGAGAGAACGACGCACAAGCTGACCCGCTCCGGCGCAGACGTACAGGAGGTAGGAGGAGGCGTTTCGCCCACCTCCTCCCTCCTCCGTAGTGGGGTTACTGTTGGAGAGTCGGGGGACTCACCAACGGTCTGCACGACCCCACTCGTTGTCTGTGGGGTGACCTGATATGAGCCAGGTCACCCCACCAAAGGCGCAGTGGCCCTACTAAGGGCCACCCACCGGGGCAAGATGGTGAATGCTCACGCGACCCCATCTTGCCCCACATAGGTGGAGGACGGACTCATCCCGGGTTTTTAGTGGGTATGCCACCCTCTTGGGTGGAGACTCCCACATAACCACCTCGCCCCCCCGGGCGAGTGTGGTATCCATAAAGGATTTTCCCGGGTCAAAAAAAAAAAAAAAAAAAAAAAAGGTTCCACGGACCTGCTAGGTTGTCCTAGTGGGCGGGGAGGTGAACCCCGCCGTGGCGCGTCCCCAGGTGGCGGATAGGGGATCGGCTCCCAGAAATGGGAGCTACCGGTTTACCGGCGCGGACCAAACACCAAAGGAGGGAGGGTTGCGTCGTCCTGCCCGGTTTTCCGCGAGTCGGCTGTATGGGTCAGTTTCCTTGCGGGATTCCGAGTGGGGCGGCACTTCGTGCGGTGCTTTATGCAGCGCATCTCGCGCAGGCGGGACGCCCTTTTCAGGGCGCAAGGGGGGGTTACTGTTGGAGAATCGGGGGACTCTCTAACGGTCTGCACGACCCCCCTGTGTGAGGGCACGAGGGGTGATTTTTGGTATGAGCAAATTTACCCCTCCATAGAGGAGAAAGGGCCCTTTTTAGGGCCAACCACCGGGGCAAGATGGTTGAATGCTAACGCGACCCCATCTTGTCCCAGAAAGGTGGAAGAGGGACTCATCCCAGGTTTTTAGTGGGTATGCCGCCGTGAGGTAGGCGGAGACTCCCACATAACCACCTTGCTCCCCTGGGCAGGTGGTATCCATAAAGGATTTTCCTGGGTAAAAAAAAAAAAAAAAAAAAAAAGGTTAGGTTAGGTTAGGTTAGGTTAGGTTAGGTTAGGTTAGGTTAGGTTCCACGGACCTGCTAGGTTGTCCTAGTGGGCGGGGAGGTGAACCCCGACGTGGCGCGTCCCCAGGTGGCGGATAGGGGATCGGCTCCCAGTAATGGGAGCTACCGGTTTACCGGCGCGGACCAAACACCAATGGGGGAAGTGCGGCGTCGTCCTGCCCGGTTTCCCGCGAGTCGGCTGTATGGGTCAGTTTCCTTGCGGGATTCCGAGTGGGGCGGTGCTTCGCTTTGGGGAGGGCAGAGTTGGGCTCGGCGTGCGCTTACCCCGCCGTCGGGCAGGCAGTGGGAGACTAGTCTTTCCTGCCACCAGCTCGAAATCGTAATCCTGCAACGGTAGCGGTCATGTCTCGTTACCTGAACAGGACCGATGGTCTTGGCTTGGTCGCCCGGGCTGCGAGGAGTTAACCTCTATAAAAAATCCCGTCGGACAAGTGGTGGTGGCAGCACGAGGTCCTTTCTCTTACGAGGATGGCTGGCCGGTAAAGTCAGTCGCTACTGCTACCTAGGCGTAGGCCTTGGTTAGGTCCACCTAACCCTTCCCGGATACACGTGGGCACTGTCCGGGTCGTAGTACCTTTCCCCGGTACTCGTGGGAATTTGATGGATTTGTTCGCTAAAACCCAAAAGGAGGGCGGTCGCCTTGAATGCCGCACTGAGGGAGCTGCTGCAGAGCCTGCAAAGGTGTCTGGTGCGGACGCTTCGGCGTCACAAATGGAGGTGGTTGCTTCGGCAACGATGAAGGCGAAGCCTTCAAAACAAGCGCGGGATGCCTCCGGGCGTTTCCTTAAAGGCCCTTCTCAGGGCCAACCCAAAGGCCCTTCTCAGGGCCAACCCAAAGGCCCTTCTCAGGGCCAACCCAAAGGCCCTTCTCGGGGCCAAACCGACGCATCGGCGTTGGCAGAGGTGCCCGTTTCGGCGGTCTGCCTGCATGGCAGAGCGGACGAGTCTTCGGACTCTGAAATGTCGGCCGACTTTGAGTCGGACGCCGGTCCAACGGCGCAATCGCGGAAGAGGGCTTTCCTCGAAGATGTGTCCAACTCGGACTCGTCTAAGGGGAAGGCCAAAAAGAAGGTCAAGGCCAAAAGGCGCTCCGCCATCGCCATTGTCGACACCCACGACGTTGGTCTGGCAGAGGCGGAGCGCCAGCTGAGCTTGGCAAGGCGGGCACAGGTCCAGCAGGACCTAGAGGAGCAGGTCGCTGCCAAGGAGCAGCAGGCGCGAACTGCGCGGGCCAGGGCCGGGTACGGCGCGTCTAGCGTCCTCTACACGGACCACTCCCTGGCCGAGCTGGAGCGCATGGCTCAGGAGGATGCGGGGGAGATCGTAGAGGTCGCCTCCAAGTCCTCCAACCTGAAGGGGACACTTCAGAAGTCGCTGAAGTGTCGTGCCGCGAGCATGCGTGGCATCGTCGGTGAGCTGGTGCAGCGCACCGCCACTGAAGAGACGCGGCAGCTGCAGGCGCGGGTCGACCGCCTGCAGTCGGAGGTCAGCCAGCTGCACCAAAAGCTGGCTGAAGTTACGGCCCGGCCTACCCAGGCTGAGCCCAAATCGGCGGCAGCGGGCCCCTCCTCCTCCTCCTCCAACCTTGAGGATATTATCCGAAAGGTTGTTATGGAGGAGAGGGCGTTCACAAGAGCCTGCCTCGATGGCATCGAGGATAGGCTCTTGCCCGAGAAACGCCTGCGTCCGCCACTAGCGGCAGACAAAAGGGCGAAAAAGCCGGGGCCACCTCCCCCAGAAAGGGAGGACGCCCAACTCCCTTCGACCACCCCATCCAACCATTCGTGGTCGGAGGTGGTCAAGAAGGGAAAGGGCAAGGCGAAAGCGACCGCCGCCCCTACCACCCCTGCCACCTCATCCTGCCCGCCCCAGGCGGCAGGTAAGGGCAAGGGGAAAGGGAAGGGGAAGACGTCGGCCCCGAAGCCCGCCGCCGCTGCACCCGCAGCTAAACGGGCTCCCGCCGGTGGGAAGAAGCTTCGGGCTCCTCCCAAGACTGCGGCCGTCGTGGTGACTCTCACCACAGAGGCTGCAGAGCGAGGGGAGACGTACGAGTCTGTCTTGAAGCGGGCTCGTAAAAACGCCGATCCCACCCAACTGGGGATCGGTGCAGTCGCGTGCCGCCGAACGGTAACCGGGGCTCGAATCTTCGAGTTCCCGGGGGCCCAGGGCGGCGCCAACGCAGACCTCTTCGCAACGAAGTTGCGGGAGGTCATTGCGGACGCGGCCAAGGTGGCCAGGCCCGTGAAGTCGGCGGCCTTGCTGGTGACCGATCTAGACGATTCGGTCACCAAAGAGGAGGTGGTGGCGGCCATTGCAGCCATAGGGGGCTGCGATACCGCAGCGGTGCAGGGTCGGGATATTAGGCCTGGCCGCGGCGGCATGGGCACCATCCGCCTGGAGTGCCCAGTCGTGGTGGCCAAAGCCGTCCTCGCCAAGGGGCGGCTTCCGGTAGGATTCAGTTCCTGCCGGATCCGGGCACTTGAAGACCAGCCATTGCGCTGCTTCAGGTGCCACGGTCTCGGCCACATGCGGGCTCTCTGTCCGTCCAAGGTCGACAGGACAGAGAGTTGTTTCCGCTGCGGCAAGGACGGACATAAGTCCGTCGACTGTAAGGCCGCCAAGCCGCACTGCGCTATATGCGCAGCCAGCGGCTGCCCGGCGGAGCACATTATGAGGGGGAGGAACTGCAATCCTCCCCCGAAGAAGGGCAAAGCGCAGGCGCCGACCCCGCCTGTCGCTGCGACCGCCCCGGCGGCCGATGAGGGAGAAGCGATGTCCGACTATGATGGATAGAGTCGGACATCGCATACTCCAGGCGAACACCAACCACTGCAAAGCAGCCCAGGACCTGCTATTGCAGGTCCTGGCTGAGTGGTTGGTGGACGTGGCGGTAGTCGCCGAGCCGTACTCGGTCCCTGGCCATTGGCTGGGTGACAGGGACGGCTTGGTTGCGTTGGTGACGCAGTCTTCCACGGACTCCCCTCCCCTCTCGCTTTTAGAGAGGGGACCGGGATACGTGGCCGCCGCGTGGGGAGAAATGGCCTTGGTAGGGGTGTATTTCTCCCCTAACCGCCCTCTTCAGGACTTCGAGAATTTTCTCGAAGTCCTGACAGCCGTTATCGGCCGGGCGGCGCCGCGCCAGGTCGCCGTTGTGGGCGACCTGAACGCCAAGTCAGCGGCCTGGGGAAACCCGGCCGCCACTTGCAACGTCCGGGGGAGGGCCGTCGAATTCTGGGCGGCCTCCTCCGGTGTGTCCCTCCTCAACAGAGGGACGGTCCAGACGTGTGTGCGGCGACGGGGAGGGTCAGTGGTGGACGTTTCGTTCGCCACCCCCGTTCTGGCCGCACGCGTCGTGGACTGGCGGGTAGAATTGGTGGAAACGATGTCGGACCACAGATACGTGCGGTTCGACATCTCCACCAACCAGAGCCCACCGAGGACGGCCCCATTGGGCCGTTCTCCCTTTCCACGGTGGGCTCTCACCCGCCTCGACCGCGAGGCGGCCAAGGAGGCGGCCTTCCTCCGGGACTGGCTCGACCCTCCCATCGACGTCCTAGACGTCGACGGCGCAGCGGTTGAGCTCCGGAGGTCCCTGACTGAGGTGTGCAACTTAAGCATGCCTCGGTCACGCCGCCCGCCCCCCCGACGCGCCGTGTATTGGTGGTCGGGGGAATTGGCGGGACTCCGGGCCGCCTGCGTAGTGGCAAGGAGGGCGTTCGCGCGGAGCCGACGGCGGAGCCAGAGAGACCTCGAGCATGAGGACCTTCTTTACGCCTCCTACGTGGAGGCAAAGAGGGTCCTTAAGGTGGCGGTGAGCGCCGCCAAAGATGCGGCGCGAGCCGAGATGCTCGAGGGTCTCGACAGGGACCCGTACGGGAGGCCATACAAGGCGGCGCGGAACAAACTGCGCCCCTTTGGTCCCCCGCTCACGGAGTCCCTGGAGCCGGCATTGCTGGATGGGGTGGTTCGGTCCCTATTTCCATCTGGGACCGACGATTTCAGCCCACCAGCAATGGACCCCCCACGGGGGGTGGCTCCGCCGGAGGAGGACGTCCCTCCGGTCGCGGCGGAAGAGCTTGCCGCGGAGGTTCTTCGCCTTCGCGGTAAGAAGACGGCTCCGGGGCCGGACGGCGTCCCGGCACGGGTGGTGGCCATCGCTGCCTCCCAGATGGAGAGGAGGTTTCGGGACCTTTTCGGCGCTTGTTTCGAGTCTGAGAAGTTCCCGAAGCCTTGGAAGGAGGGGCAGCTGTGCCTCCTCCGGAAGGAGGGACGCCCGGCGGACTCCCCCTCGGCTTACCGACCCATCGTACTGCTCGATGAGGTCGGTAAACTGTTCGAGGGGATAGTCGCCGGGCGGCTAAAAGGCCTCCTCCGGGAGGTGGGGCCGGATCTGTCGGACGCCCAGTTCGGTTTCCGAAGGGGGCGTTCGACGATCGACGCGCTGGCCCGCCTAAAGGGCCAGGTGCGGGAGGCAGTGGAGGTGGGGGACGGGGTGTTGGCTGTGTCGTTTGACATAGCCAATGCCTTCAATTCCGTTCCCCACTCCACGATACTTGAGGCACTCCGTTATCATAGAGTGCCTCAGTATCTGCGGAGGCTGCTGGCCAGCTACCTGGAGGACCGAGCGGTCCTCTTGGTAGATAAAGCTGGCCAGCTGCGGCGGTACGGGGCCGAGGCCGGTGTTCCACAGGGGTCTGTCCTAGGACCCCTCCTGTGGAACATCGGCTTCGATTGGCTCCTGCGGGGAGCTCTTCTCCGAGGCACGAGTGTCATCTGCTACGCAGATGACACTCTCCTTACTGCCCGGGGGAGAGACTGGAGGGAGGCGGCGAGCCTGGCCTCGGCCGGCGGATCGCTGGTCGCAGGCAGGATCCGCCGGCTTGGTTTGGGGGTTGCGCTGCATAAAACCGAGGCCGTGTATTTTCACGGGCCTCGGCAGCGCACCCCACCTGACGCCCACATCGTAGTTGAGGGCGTCAGGGTCGAAGTGAAGGCCCAGATGAAGTATCTGGGCCTTGTGCTTGATAGCAGGTGGCGCTTCGGCCCGCACTTTAGCGGGCTGTCGACGCGCCTGCTGAAGACCGCAGGGGCGCTTTCGTGGCTCCTCCCAAATCTGGGAGGGCCCAAAGCGCGATGCCGGCAACTTTATGCCGGCATCCTGAAGAGTATGGCCCTTTACGGGGCCCCCATCTGGGCGGACTCCCTCCATAGGAGGGAGAATGCGACCGCACTGCGCAGGCCCCAAAGGGCCATCGCGCAGCGAGTGGCGAGAACCTACCGCTCAGTAGGTTTCTCGGCGGCATGCGCTCTGGCGGGCACCCCTCCTTGGGAACTCGAGGCGGGGGTGCTAGCCAGAGTGTATGAGTGGACGGCGGGGCGTAGGGCGCTCGGGCAGTGCCCCGCCCCGGAAGAGCGGGAAGCCGTTCGGCGAGAGGCGAGGGATGCCGTCGTCCAGCATTGGACAGAGAACCTCGCCTCCGCCGTATTCGGGCGCCGGACGCTGGACGCTCTCGGGCCAGTCCTAAAGGATTGGCTCGAGAGGCCGCACGGCTTCCTGTCGTTCCGTCTGGTGCAGGTGCTTTCCGGGCATGGATGCTTCGGAAAATACCTGCATCAGATCGGAAGAGAGGCGGCGCCGTCGTGCCACGAATGTGGTGCGACGGAGGACACGGCGGAACACACCCTCGAGGTGTGCCCGTCGTGGTTCGAGCCGCGCCGCGCCCTGGTGGCGGCAGTGGGGCCGAACCTCTCGCTTCCTAGCATGGTCAACGCCATGCTGGAGAGCGAGGGGGCCTGGGTGGCGGTGGCCTCCTTCTGCGAAGACGTCATGTCCCAGAAGGAGGCGGCAGAGCGTGCGCGGGAGGAAGATCCTCTCGCGGCGCCTCTGCGTAGGCGGAGAAGGGGTAGGAGAAGGCGACAATAGTCGTTTTCCCTATCTCTGTGGTGGCGAACAGCGGGAGATAGGCGTGGGGACGCCTTCTCCCGCATTGCACCGTTCACCACCCCCGTCGAGCGGGAACGGCCGAGCACTGCGGTCGTTCCCGGGCCCCTCTCTGTGATGAGGGGCGTGGAGGCCCCGCTGTAAAGGCGGGCGGTCGTCGGCGGGGGACTGGTTGCGAAGGCTCTTGCCAGTTTCCCAGTCCCCCTCCATGAAGACGATGCGGGAGTGCCGCTGGGTTGTTTAGTGGGTATACCGGTCCCTTACAGGGCCGGGGAGTCCCACATACCCCACCCCATCCCCATGGGGGGGGGATGCGTAATGCATTTTTCCCAGCGTCAAAAAAAAAAAAAAAAAAAAAAAAAAAAGGTTAGGTTAGGTTAGGTTAGGTTAGGTTAGGTTAGGTTAGGTTAGGTTAGGTTCCACGGACCTGCTAGGTTCTGTCCTAGTGGGCGGGGAGGTGTACCCCGACGTGGCGCGTCCCCAGGTGGCGGATAGGGGATCGGCTCCCAGATATGGGAGCTACCGGTATACCGGCGCGGACCAAACACAAAAATGTGCTCCTGGATCTGTTGGTTTTGCGTCGTTCTGCTCGATATCCCGCGGGTCGGCTGTATGGGTCAGTTTCCTCGCGGGATCTCGGGTGGAGCGGCGCTTTTCTTGCGGATTCGGGGGCACTAGGGGGGAAGGGCTCATTTATGGGCGCGACTAGCAGGGAGGCTAGGAAGCAGGAGTCCAAATCTCAAGGTCTGGCGCTCGCCGAGGGGAGTACTGATATGTGAATCGAGAACTGTGCTATTTTGGTACAGGTCTGGATTCACATACCGGTATGGTCGGGGGGAACCCGGCCGCTAGGGCGCCACAAAGAGGACCTCACCTCGTTAAAAAAGGAAAAAACAACTATGGAACAAGCGAATGTGGAAAAACTACCCCAGGCGGGTCCTGTCCTCTCAGAGGATGGAGAATCCCGCAGTGCTCCGGCACTCTGCCCCTCGTATTCTGGGGGGGGCAACAAACGCTTAAACCCTATGGGTTCTTCGTCGATGTTGGTGGCAGGCATACCTGCGAATGCGAATTTCGTCGCCAAGGAAGCTGTGGTGGTCCTGAAGAGAGTGGACACCGTGGTGACCCCGGTGGCAGAAATGCTACACAAGACCAGATGTCCATCCCTGGTCAGTAGCTTCGGGAGTGCAGAGTCCCTGAACTCTGTTATGTCGGTCGTTTCCGACAGCCGGACTAGGTTCTGGCGAAAGAGGCCCAACGCCTCTAGGAGGAATAGTGGGAGCAGTGGGTCCGAGTCAGACCAAAACCCTCTCCCCGCTAGGACGGCCACGTCGGCCACAAAACGCGGTCGCGGTAGGCCCCCAACAACGGGTCAGTATGTCGGCTTGGCCAAAGCCAAGGCCGCATACGTAGCCGCCGAGCGTCAGGCGATAGAATTGGAGGCGGAGAAAGCGGTGGCGGCAGCAACGCCCGCATCGCGTTCTGACGCCGCAAATAAGTACCTGAGTACAGTGACGTCCTGGGGCCCGACGAGAGAGGCCCCAGCCGTCGCCTTGTCCACCCGGGTAAAGGAGAGCCTGACGGCGATCGAATTGGTCGGTAGCAAATCGGGCCACCTTAAAGGCACTTTTCAAAGTGCCTTAAAAAAGTCGGTGGAGGTGCTGCGAGAGGTGTTTGAGGAGTTGGCCTCTCGAACGCCTGCGGATGAGGTGAGTCGGCTCCAAGCGGAGAACCATCTCCTGAAGGGCCAGTTGGACCGGCTCGGTGAAGAGTTGGCAGCTCTCAGAGCCGAGGTGCGGAGCAACAGAGAGCGCGCTGCTCCCACTCCGGTGGTTGAGCTTGAAGCCTTAGGGCAGGATCTCCGAGCTTCTTTGGCAAGAGTCGATGCTCGGCTTGAGAGCCTGGAGCTAGACGGGCGGCTTTTGCCAGCTAAACGCCACCGTCCACCTTTGGCGGTAGATCGATCGATCGAAAGAGAGAAGGAAGTGGCGGCACCTGAGCTACCGGCCCCGGCCCCGGCCCCTAAGAAGGCTAGGCCCCTAGGACCGGCTCAAAAGCTTGCCCCAACTCTGGCTGCAACGGCGAATAAGAAGACGCCAGTGGCTCCAAAAGTTGCCGCCAGACCTGGCAAGAAGAAGGGGAAAGAGGGCAGTGGTACTGCACCCTCCCCAGCTCCCTCTCCTTTGGCTGACCCTGCTCCGACAAGCAAGGCTGGTCGGACTCAGGATGAGGAAGGGTGGCAGACGGTAGGCCCTCGGCGCAATAAGCAGCGCAAGGCCCCGGCAGACAAGGCGCCAAGGACATCGGCGCCTGTCAAGCCAGTAGCATCCCAACCGGGTACTAAAAAACTCCGGACCCGCCGTTCCACTGCGGTTGTGATCGCGCTGCAACAGGGGGCTGAAGAGAGAGGGCGGACGTACGGGAACCTGATCGCCGAGGCCAAGTCCAAACTGGACTTGGCAGATCTCGGGATCCCATCAGTACGCTTTCGGCAAGCGGCGACTGGGGCACGAATTTTAGAGGTCCCAGGTGCAGCAAGTGGGGACAAGGCCGATCTATTGGCCGAAAAGCTCCGGGGGCTGTTTGCCTCGGAGGACGTGAAGGTCTCCAGGCCGGTGACTACAGTCGACCTTAGGGTAACCGGTCTGGATGACTCGGTTACCTCGGAGGAGCTGGCGACTGCGGTCGCTAAAGCTGGAGGGTGTTCGCCGGACAACGTAAAGTGTGGCGAAATAAAGAAGGGACCCTCCGGCGCGGGTACAGCACTAGTAAAGTGCCCCGTTGCAGCCGCCAAAAAAGTGGTAGTCGGTCGCCTCCGGGTCGGATGGGTGGCGGTCGGGGTGAAGATCCTCGACACCACTCCACTCCGGTGTTTCCGGTGCTTTGCGCAGGGTCATATTTGGGCCCAGTGTTTGTCAGAGGTCGACCGCAGTCAGAATTGTCTGCGTTGTGGTCAAGCGGGCCACAAAGCCCGAGAGTGCTGCTCCAAGCCCCACTGCCCCGTATGTGAGGCAGCTGGAAAAAAGGCGGACCACCTTGCTGGGGGCAAGGCTTGTGCCAAGCCCCCAACAAAGAAGGCAGCGAAGAAGGCCGCGGCAAAAGCCAAAACAGCTAAGCCGCAGCCTGCCAACCCGCCTCCAGCGGGTGGCTCGGAGGATCCAATGGAGGTTCATTAACTATGGACCTCCAATTCCTGCAGGGGAACCTCAACCACTCCGCCGCGGCTCAAGACCTGTTGGTCCAGGCCATGGCAGAGAGGCAGGTTCATATTGCTGTTGTCGCCGAGCCGTATCGCGTCCCGACCCGTTCAGACTGGGTCGGGGATCGTGACGGCTTGGTGGCGATAATACAGCGCTGCGCGTTGGGATGCCCCCCTCTTACCACCATCAACAGAGGTGAGGGCTTCGTGGTGGCCAAAGTCGGTGAGCTGGTCGTGATAGGGGTTTATTTCTCCCCTAATCGACCGCTTACCGACTTTGAGGGCTACCTCGTGTTGTTGGGAGCTGCCGTTGGTCAGTGCTCTTCCCGTCCCGTCGTTGTCCTTGGAGACCTCAATGCCAAATCTGCGGCTTGGGGTTCAGCGACGACGGACCTTAGGGGGAGAGTGTTAGAGGAATGGCTGGTGGAGTGCGATTTGTGCATCCTAAACCGCGGCACAGTGAACACGTGCGTACGTCGTAATGGGGGGTCAGTCGTGGATGTGACATTCGCGAACCCGCCCATGGCAGGTCGTGTCCAAGGGTGGGAGGTTATGGAGAATGAGGAAACGCTGTCGGATCACAGATACATAGCCTTCAGTGTTTCCTCACCGACTCCAGTCACCCCGAGCTCTTCGAGCCAGCCACGACTTGATGGCCCGCGCTGGGCGATAAAGCGCTTGAACAAGGAGCTGCTGCTGGAGGCGGCCCTTATTCAGGCGTGGCTCCCGGAACCACCACCGGTAGATGTAGACGGGGATGTGGCCCGACTCTGCGAGGCCATGACGCAGGCTTGCGATGCAAGCATGCCTCGCATTAGGGCCCCTCCGTCCAAAAAGACAGTCTACTGGTGGACTGAGGAGATTGCAAGGCTCCGCCGCTCATGCGTAGAGGAGCGCCGCGCCTTCCAGCGGTATCGGAGGCGCCGAATCCGCGAAGAAGGCGAGGAGGACCGGTTGTACGCTGTGTACAGGGAGGTGGCGGTGGCGCTCCGCCTGGCCATAAACCGGTCGAAGGCCGCGATGTGGGAGGAACTACTGGAGACGCTGAAGAGGGATCCCTGGGGTAGGCCGTACAAATTAGTACGGCAAAAGCTACGCCCTTGGACTCCTCCTATTTCCAGCGGGCTCGAGCCGGCGGTCCTTCAGAGGGTGGTCGAGGCACTGTTCCCGACCATTGAAACGGACTTTGTGCCTCCCACCATGGCACCGCCAGCTCCGGATGGGGGAGACTCGGGAAATGAAGACGTCCCCGAAGTCTCGAAAGAGGAGATGGGTGTGGCCGTGTTACGCGTCAAGGGCAAAAACACGGCCCCAGGACCCGATGGTATTCCTTGCCGTGCCTGGGTCCTGACCCTTAGCGGGGAGCTCGAAGTTCTGGAGCCCCGACTAAGGGCTCTGTTTAATAGGTGCATGCGGGAAGGTATCTTCCCGCACAGATGGAAAGAGGGCCGCCTGGTCCTCCTCCGTAAGGAGGGACGGCCGGCTGATGACCCATCGGGGTATCGGCCTATAGTTTTGCTCGATGAGGCGGGGAAGCTACTGGAGAGGGTGATAGCCAACCGCCTCATCGAGCATATGGAGGTTGTGGGTCCGAAACTTTCGGACGCCCAATTCGGATTCCGCTGCGGCCGGTCGACCATTGACGCGATCGGTCGCCTGCGAGACATGGCGAAAGAGGCGGTGTCAGAAGGTGGGCTGTTGTTGGCTGTGTCACTCGACATAAAAAATGCCTTCAACAGTCTTCCCTGGGTGACAATTATGGAAGCACTCCGTTATCATGGAGTGCCCCTATACTTAAAGAAACTTGTGGGGAACTATCTATCGGACAGGGCGGTAGTTTTCCCCACCAGTGATGGTGTAGGTGGTCGTCGGCGGATGTCGCGCGGTGTTCCCCAGGGGTCTGTTCTTGGGCCCCTACTATGGAACATTGGATACGATCATGTCCTTCGCTGCGCTAACCTGCGCGGCGTGGACGTGATCTGCTACGCCGACGACACCCTTGTAACGGCCCGGGGTTCCGATCTTCGGGCCGCTACGTTGTTGGCCACTGCCGGTGTCGCGGCAGTAGTGTCGAGGATTCGGCGACTGGGGCTGGAGGTGGCCCTCCATAAGTCCGAGGCCATCTGCTTCTACGGGCCACGGCGGAGACTACCAGCAGGCACCACCATAGTGGTCGGAGGGACACCCATCCCAGTCGGGACGACGCTGAAGTACCTAGGCGTCGTCCTCGACAGCAGGTGGGATTTCGGGGTACACCTCGAGAGACTTGCCCATAGGTTGGTGAGTACGGCAGGCGCCCTTAGTCGCCTGCTTCCCAACCTAGGTGGAGGAAATGGGAGCTGCCGCCGCCTGTACATGGGGGTGGTCAAATCAATGGCTCTTTATGGGGCCCCGATCTGGGCGGAGTCCCTAAAGGACCGCCACAAAGCCCTTCTGCACCGTGCGCAGAGGGTCATGGCAGTCCGGGTGATAAGGGGCTACCGCACCATATCGCATGATGTGGCATGCGCCCTTGCCGGGTCCCTCCCGTGGGACCTTGAGGCCGAGGTTCAATCCTCGGTCTATTGGCAACGTGCGCACGCCCGTAGCCTGGGAAACCGTCCCGCACCCGACGAAGTGGTGCGGTGGCGTATAGATGCCCAGGAAGCAGCTCTGGGCGAGTGGCGGCAATGGCTCGAAGGCCTGACCGCTACAGGTGCGGAATCCCGACGCCGAGCGTTGGAGGGGGTCCTGCCTATTCTGGAGGAATGGGCCGGAAGGGAAGGGGGTCAGATGACTTTCCGACTTACACAGGTTCTCTCGGGGCATGGCTGCTTCGGGAGGTACCTTTGTAATGTAGCCGGAAAGGAGTCGACCCGAGAATGCCACCATTGTGGCAATGTGGAGGATACCGCACAGCACACGATGGAGGCATGCCCTGCATGGGCGGAGCCGCGGGTAGTGCTCACTGCGGCCCTAGAAGGAGGGGACCTTTCACTACCGACTGTCATGGAAAAGATGGTCGGCAGTGAAAGGGTATGGGAGGCAATGGTCTCCTTCTGTGAGGACGTGATGTCGCAGAAGGAGGCCGCGGAGCGGGAGAGAGAGCGAGATCCGCTCTCGCAACGGCTCCATCGTGGGCGGGGCAGGCGAGCTGAGCGCTTGCAACACGACCCGCCAGGAGGGTCTCGGGTAGTAGGTGCGGGGGCACCAGCTGCCCATTAACGAGACCTGCCGGAGAAGGTATGAGGGGGCCACCCCTGAGGAGGTCCGCCCATGTCATCGGGCGGACGCGGGCTACAGGCGAGGCCAAGCGGACTGTTGAGTCACCGCTGGCTTCGCCTTTGCCAACAAAGGCGGAAGTAGTGAGGTTTTTAGTGGGTATACCCGAAAGGGGAGTCCCACATACCCCGTCGATGCCCCCCGGCGCGGCGGGGATGCGTAACGCATTTTCCTCACTTAAAAAAAAAAAGAAAAAAAAAAAAGGTTAGGTTAGGTTAGGTTAGGTTAGGTTAGGTTAGGTTAGGTTAGGTTAGGTTAGGTTAGGTTAGGTTAGGTTAGGTTAGGTTAGGTTAGGTTAGGTTAGGTTAGGTTAGGTTAGGTTAGGTTAGGTTAGGTTAGGTTAGGTTAGGTTAGGTTAGGTTAGGTTAGGTTAGGTTAGGTTAGGTTAGGTTAGGTTAGGTTAGGTTAGGTTAGGTTAGGTTAGGTTAGGTTAGGTTAGGTTAGGTTAGGTTAGGTTAGGTTTTTTTTTTTTTTTTTTTTTTTTTTTTTTTTTTTTTTTTGACGTCTCGAAACGTCACTAGAAGCGAAGCCCTCTGACTTGATCAGAGTCCTTATATACTAGGGTGGATAGTGATAGACAGGGTTTTATTTTATTAATTTACCTGCTGGAGGATTTGGGGTTTAAGTCTAATTTTTATTTTTACAGTTTTCATCTTATCTAATTCATAATCGTATATCTATGGTTTACATCTATTTCGTAATGCTAACATTTTTATATCATATATCAATCTTTTTATTTTATCTTATTTTACTATTGCTAAAGTATAATATTATATAATATTATGTTTATCAATATTTACTTAGTCTTATTTCTATCAATTACCTTTTGTGCTATTTGTACACAATATGTTATAAAGTTGCTTCTGACATTTTTATCGCTTATATAACTACTAACATTTTTCTCTATAATATCTATGTCATATTTTATTTCAGCTTCGTATCTCTCTAGAGAATATATTGGGCACTCAAAAAGTATGTGGGGGACAGATTCGCTAACGCCCGGTTCACATGGGCAGGACGGATCCTCTTTGCACCTAAATCGGTTTAGGTACTCTGAGAATCCGCCGTGCCCCGTCATGACCTGCGTTGCGATTCCGGTCGGGATAATCTTCCTCACTACTTTGTACGCTTTTACGGCATCGGGAAAAAATAATTTGGTAATAGCCGCCCTATTGCTGGTTTGGTATCTCCTGTTCCATTCGTTAAGAGTTCCTTCTCGGATTTGTCGCTTAACGAACGAAACAGGACACACGTCGTAGTGTGGTTTAGTCTTTATTCTAGTGGCTGCTTCTTTGGCGAGTTCGTCTGCGCGTTCGTTACCAACAAGTCCCGCGTGTGCTCTTATCCAATAAAGTGCGACTGTCTTGTTCATCTCTGCGCACTTCTTGACGTTTTCGCGGGTTTTCACTGCCAGTGGGTGGGTAGATCCATGATTTATTACAGATTGCAGTGCAGCTCTTGAATCGCTGTATACAGCATGTCTTGTTTCTTTGGTGCTCATTATTACCTCTGTGGCTTTGCAAATGGCCAGCAATTCCGCCTGGTAGACCGTGCAGTGGGACGAAAGCTTCAGTTTGAGGGTTTTGGTCTCGGTCCCATGTGTCCATATGGACAATGCGGCTCCGACCTTTCCCTCAATCTTACTGCCGTCCGTGAACACGCGGATTGCGTAATCGCTGTGCGCGTCCACCTGCTCTTGGTCTTCCAGGCACACGAATTCCAGGGCCTTTTGTTCAGCTGGGTGAGGTTTCTTTGCATATGCCGTCATTTTTTCAACCTCCCTGTCTCCCAGTGCTAGTCGGGGGATGCCTCTCCTTGCCTCATACAGGGCGGCTGCCTCCTGTATCCTGAGGTCGAGAGGAAGTATGCCGGCCAGCACCAGTGCCGAGTTCAGGGAGACTGTTCTATATGCGCGGCATAGTTTTTGAGCGAATCCCCTTTGGACATTGTTCAGCTGTTTTTGTGTCATGATCTTCTCTGTGGCTGGTGCCCAAACTCCTGACGCGTACATGATTATTGGCTCCACGACTGCCGTGTAGATGGATCGCACTACCTGCGGATGCAGGCCCCAGCTTATTTTGGCGGCTTTTGATAGGCGTTTGTATATGCTTTGCGCCTTTTTGCAGACATTGACCACGTGTTGGTTGTAGGTCAGTTTCTCATCGATGGTGAGCCCCAAGATTTTAAGCTCACTGGACATGGCGATGTCTACCCCGCCCATCCTCAGCCGTGGTGTGTCATACTTCAGTTTTCTTGTCACGACCATGGCGTTTGTTTTATGTGGCGCGAACTTCAACTTATTCTTGACACCCCACCGCTGAACACGGGCGAGAGCGGCATTTGCCTGTTCCTGTACCTCTGAGCCGGTGTCACCATCGAATACCAACACCACGTCATCGGCGAAAGCTTGTGCATAGTGGCCGTTTTCTTGGAGTTCCTTGAGGAGTGGGTCAATTAGCAGGTTCCAGAGTACTGGTCCCCCGATTGAGCCCTGTACGCATCCTTTCGTGGTTTCTTTGGGGACTTCTTCACCTGCGTATCTCAGGTTGACCCTTCTTCCATCAAGGTAACTGTCTATGATTCTTCTTATATTTCCTGGGCATCCTTCCTCAGCCAGCCGAACTCGTATCGCGGGCCACCAAGCACTATCGAATGCGCCCTCTATGTCCAAGGAAACCACTGTTGTTACTTTTTTGTGGTCAAGTTTCTGGTTGATGTATTTCGTTAGATCATAGAGGGCGTCTTCCGTGCTCTTTTGTGGCGTGAATCCGTACTGACGAGTACTGAGCCTTGGAAGAATATGCCATTTAATTCTGCCGACCACTATTTTTTCGAGTATTTTCCCCAATACCGGAAGCAGCCCTATCGGTCTGTAGGATTTGGGGCTCAGATAGTTCTTCTTTCCTGGCTTTTGTAGTACAACGACTGTTGCCATCTTCCATGCCCTTGGGAAACAACCGAGTTCCAAACATTTATTTGCTAATGCCTGGAAGGCTTCAGGGTCGTTCGTTATTGCGTGATGACATATATCTGCTGTGAATCCTTCGGACCCTGGAGCCTTTTTTGGGTTAAAGCTGGCGACCGCTGTTTTTATTTCTTCAAGGGTAAAAGGTGGGTCATGGTTCTCAGCATGACCCGGTCCGTTTACCTTGTCTGCCAGTTTCCTAGTGTTTTGGTGATCCGCGTTGTCTTGTTCCTGCTTGTCTTCTGGAAAGAAGGTCTCGGCAAGCAGTGTCGCGGATTCCCTAGGTGTTAGGGATTTCCCATCCTTTTCCAGTAGCATGTCCTCTTGTCTCCTTGTCGTCCTCCCAATTACCCTATATATCCCTTCCCACATCCCTTCTCTGTCTTGCTTTCCACAAAACTCCTTCCAACTTTCTATTTGTGCTTGTTTAGCCCTTGTTTCATATATTTCTTTCTGTTTCAGGTACTCCCGGATGACTCCCTCTCTTCGGACTGGCGCGGCGCAGCGGATTCTCCTCTTCTTCGTGCGGACGTCTTTCTTAAGGCGGGCGAGATCCTCCGACCACCAAGGTAAGGAAAATTTGCTACTTGTTTTCTTTTTTGGGATGGCGTGGTTGCATGCTTCTGTTATTATGCTTGTGTATGTTTCTATTGCTTCTTCTAGTTCTTTTGTGCTAGTTATTTGATCTATGTATTCTGTCTTTAGCTTTTTATCTATTTGCGATTGGGTCAGTTTCTCATGAAACTGATCCCAATTCGCTTTTTTGCTGTTATAGATCCTTGTGGTTCTAGCTATGTCCACGCCTCTTGCCTTTTCTAACCTTATTCGGAAAACAATTGCGTTATGGTCGGAGTTTATGAGCTGTTCGTCTACCTTCCAGTCCTCCACGTAGCTGAGGAGATCCACTGAGCATGCCGTAATGTCAACGAAGCTGGAGTACCTTTTACTACCTCGTATTGTGTCGAAAGTTGGGGTTTCGCCGTCGTTGATGATTTGCAGACCTATATCCTCCAAAGTTCCGGCCAGGTCTATTCCTCGTTGGTCAAGCGTTTGCGAGCCCCACCAGGTGTTGTGTGCATTTGCATCTCCTCCGCATATGATCTTCGTGGATTTGGTGACCTGCTGTACCTTTTCCAGGTGCTCGAGGTACGGCTGATATGGTGTGTTTGATCCTTCGGGCTCAAAGTAGAAAGAGACCAGCACGATCTCCCAGGCGCTCGTTCTTATTTTGACCACAACGATGTTGTGCGTGGTCAGGTCAGGGTACTGGATGACGTCAAGTTCGCTGTCAAAAACAACTATAGCAGCCTTGATGTTTTGGTCGTCCTGACTGGCGCACTGGAAGATCCTGGTTCCTCTGCTTTGTCTCATTCTACCTGTATTCCCCACGTACGGCTCCTGCAGTAGCGCTATAGCCATATTCCTCTTTGTTGCTTCCAGCATCAGCTCTTGCGTGGCTAGTTGCCTGCGCTGGAGGTTGGCTTGGACTATGGTATATGCTTTCCCAGAGGGGGGGTTTGTCGGCGTTTGTTCCCGTGAGACAACTTTAGCAATAGGCCACCGAGGCTCGGGCCAAGGTGTCCCACTTCTTCCTTACCGGGCACTCCTGGCTAAAGGCGTTATGCTCTTTTTTATCTATTTTAGCTTGAGCGCAGTTACAGCAGGAGGGCATTTCATCCGCGAGCCATTCTGGGCATTTGGCTTTTAAGTGCGGCCCCCCGCAGTGGCTGCACTTCTCTACCGTTTCTTTACAGAATCGCCTGCCATGGCCGAATGCTAGACATAGGGAGCATTGTACTAGTGGCGACTGATCCGCCACTTTTATTCTCTGGAGGTCGATGTGTACCTCTCCTATGTCTAGCATCCGGTTCCATATTTGTGGGGATACCTTCACTACCACGTGATTTAGGTACGGGTTCCTAGTTTTTCTTCTGTACCGAACCTCAAGCCTGTCTTGTCCACTTAGGTTTCGGAACACCTTATCGTTTTGGGTCCTCAGAGCTTTTAAGATGTCCTCATCTGTATTATACTCAAGGACATCTTTGAGGATTAAGAGAGGGTCTTTGTTTCTGATCTCCTCGACGATAAGGTGTTCTTCGGCCTTTTTCAGCCTTTCCTTTATCTTGTCTCTTTCTCCTTCGGTTCGACATCCAACAATTACCTTTCTGTCTTTGGCCTTTCTTACCCTGTCTACTCTTATACCTCCTTCCTTCGCATTTACTACCTCTCTTATCTTGTTTAGGACCTGCTCTCCTGTGTCTCCTTCGTCCTTTGAAGAGACCACTACGGAGTGTAGTGTGGTTGATTCGCTAGGCTGCCTTCTGGTCTGTCCAGCGGCTACGCTCGCGTATGTGGTCCTTTCCAAGGTTTCCTTTTGCAGGTCCAGGGCTTCTTTCAAGGTCTCCATTCTCCGGTTGTTTTCTCGGAGTAGGAGGCTGTGTTCCGCTATTTTTGTTTTGAGGTCTTCTACCTCCTCTTGGCTTTCCCCTTTTTTCTCTTTTTCCTCTACCATCACTTTGTCTGTGTCCTCTATCGTTACTTTAGCTTTCTCCCCTGCTTTCCCGTTTGTTCCTCTTCGTTGCTTCTCTCTTGGCTGTTCTTCGCCTTCTTTTACCAACTGGTAGAGTCGGTCGATCGCCAGGGTGACTTCAGTTTTTATGTCTCGCCTGATGTTGTTTCCTTGGCCGAGGTAGTGCTTTGCCTTTACTACGGCTTTCCTTGCCTCGGCTGTCCTTGTTCCGGCTCTCAAGGGGCTTTCCTGGCTCTCTACCGACTGATTTGCTGGGTTTGGGGGGGTCTGCTTGGCTTTTATGCCCAGCCCTGTAACTTCTTTCGGCTCCGAGTGTACTTCGGCTCTTGTTTTGACCGTGACTGGGGCATGTGACTCGGCCTTTTTAGGCGAGGGGCTGCCCAACACTTTTTGTTGCTCTATTTGTATCAGCGCTATTTCCTTTACTTCCAGTGCCTGTAGTGCGGTCTTTTTTGGTGGTGTTGTTTCCTTTGAGCGCGTGGTTGCGGGTCTCAGTCTTTGAGACAATTGCGTCTCCGGCTTTTTAGCTGGTGGTGTCAGTGGTTTTGGCTCTACCACTGGTTCTGGTGTCTTCCTAGTTTCCGGCGATTTTGTCAGATTTTTACCGGCCACCTCCAGCCTTTCAATGCTTTTTCTGACGTCTACTGATGTTTTCGCCAGGTCGACCAGGTCGTAGGTAGTGTTGGCTGCGCCAGAGGGTCCTGCCTCCATGCTTGTCGGGGATTTCGGGGATATCGAGGGCACTGGGAGGCGACACTCGCTTTCTTTTCCAATTTTTGCGGGTGTTCGGAACATGTTGGTCTTACAGATATACAATTTATACAATTTTAATTTAAACACAAGATTAGTCAATTTAATAAAATCCTAAAATTAACACGAAGATAAGAACACCTATATTACTATAGGGTCAAAAAACTTGTTGCCGTAAAAGCGTATGAAGTTTTGAGACTTTACACAAGATGTAGAGTATCGCTCTACAAAAAAATTTTTTGAACTCTACGTAGAGTCAGTTTCTTGTCTGTAGCTAGAAGTACCCACGATGCTGATTTTGTCGGAAAAAACCGCGTTCAATTCGGTCCAGTAGTTTGAGAGATACGAAGCTTTGAAGATTTTCAAGATGGCCGCCAAAATGGCTGCCAGATATTGCGAGTTCCGTATCTCGGTCAATTTTACTCCTAAGATATTGGGGTTTTTTCCCCAAGGGAGCCCTTGTCGTTATCTTTAATTTTGGGGGGGGGGGGGTCACAGGGGGGGGGGGGGGGGGGGGGGTCTTACTGTCTGTGCTATCTACACTTCTGTTTCAGGTTGGGTTGGGGAGAGAGGGGGGTGGGGGTGGTGGGGGCGGTGGGGGCGGTGGTGGGTACTCTAGGTCGGTTCTTACAATTAGTACTTAAATTAACTTATATTTAAAATATTTACAATTTTTCGTCTAAGTCCCGGGGGTGATCTGGTCCTGGGGGGTGGTCCTCCTGGGGGTGGACTTGATGGGTCCCAAAGGGTTTGGGTACCAAACCGTGGGGGGGGTAGATAGGGGGGGGGCCCCCGGAATTTCGTCCGTTTTCCTCTAGGACGCACCGTTCCCGAGATAATCGCTTTGTCGGCCTTTATGCGGTTGGTAAACTGCCCTGTTTCACTGGTTTTGGCCTCTGGCTCTGAATACACTGGTCTCTGGGGTCCGGGACTAGTAATGTTTTGTTGGGGCGGGTTTTCTGCTGGCCAGTGCGTTTATTCCTATCCCTTAAGCGGTGGCGTTCTCCAGATATCCCACCTGGAAGAAAACGGGAGACTGGCGGTCGACCGCAAAAAGCCAACTTCTAAACGGGAAGAGCTGGACTCGATCTGTTTTTTCTAGATGGTAGGGGCAGCAGTTCTCTCTTAATTGGGATCTCCAGGTCCCCGATCTGGTGTTCTGGGGAGGCCTGGTACACGCTGGAAGGTCTGGAACTGCTCCTGGAGGGCTGATGGTGGATGGATCTTGTTCGTTGCCCCTAAGATCGCTTCTCGAGTCAGAGAACGAAAATGTGGTTATTTTTTCGATCCGACGCTCCGTTCCAGGGTTATAGGCCCGACCAACTTATTCGGTAATGGCGATTTCCGGCCTTGATCGACTAGAAAATTCGCCAAAAATCGATCCTTATCCCGATTCGTTCCCGACCTTCGGCACTTTTGTCACCCACAGACTCCGGCTCCCAATCCAAGGTTCGTCTGGAGTGCTCCTGGTTTCCCGGATTTTTGGTAGCCTGTCAGAATTTTACCAAATTTCGTGAAAACCGCAAAAAGGCCTTTTTGACTGGAACCTGGGCCGGGACGTCAAAAATCTTCCCTGATCCGTCAAGACTGTCTTCCTACAAGACAGTTGGCACCGTCGGGGTCGCTCCCGGACCTGGATTCTGGATACCACGTGTCCACGTGCTCGACTCGAAGATCCCAGATCTCGGGTTTTATCCACCGGAAAATTCCCGAATTTGGTGGGAATGTCGGGAGCAGTGTGTGGATTGATTTCCCGGTGGAAGAGTGGTGGGTCACAGATCCCGTTTGGGTGTCAGATGACGGGTACTGTTTCATGCACGTGTACAAAGTGGTTTTTGGGTTCCACGTCAGTCAGTTCTGGTCCGATTTTTAAAATCTTTACGTCCTTGAGGAGGCCTAGTGGTCGCGCAGCTTTTGAGCTGTCGCACGTCGTGCTACGTGCTAATTCTTAGCAACGTGGTCAAGTTTGCAACTCACCGAACTTCCTCAAAAGTGGTCCCAAAAATCCAAGATTTCGCAGAAAGTTGCTCCTTTGTGTAACACACCGGATCACTCGAAAAAACTTATGGCTCGTCGCTGAAAATCCGGCAGCGCACGAGGTTTTAGTTTTTCCGAGGTTATCACGGTGGTTATTTGGTCACAGTTCCCTCAGTTTTTCACTTTTCCACAAAATTTTTTCACTATCCTGTGTGAATTCACTGCGCGCACGTTTACTGAATTTTCCAGATTTTTTGGAGCGTTTTCACTGATTTGGCTACTTAAGAACCGCGGAGCGACGTTTTAGAGCTTGCGTTTTGTCAAAGTCCGCAGTTAGACTGTGGTTAGGTTAGGTTAGGTTAGGTTAGGTTAGGTTAGGTTAGGTTAGGTTAGGTTAGGTTAGGTTAGGTTAGGTTAGGTTAGGTTAGGTTAGGTTAGGTTAGGTTAGGTTAGGTTAGGTTAGGTTAGGTTAGGTTAGGTTAGGTTAGGTTAGGTTAGGTTAGGTTAGGTTAGGTTAGGTTAGGTTAGGTTAGGTTAGGTTAGGTTAGGTTAGGTTAGGTTAGGTTAGGTTAGGTTAGGTTAGGTTAGGTTAGGTTAGGTTAGGTTAGGTTAGGTTAGGTTTTTTTTTTTTTTTTTTTTTTTTTTTTTTTTTTTTTTTTTTTTTTTTTTTTTTTACGCCATCTCGAAATGGCACTACGTCGTTTTCCCCTAATATTCTTTAGGGACCTTGTTCTTACATTATTATGGGATAGGGTGTGGGTTAAATAAGTTTTTCAGTACGCGGACATCTTCATTTCTACATTTTTCTTTCATGCTACCTTAACTGCCTCTTTTACATATTTCATTATTACTATGACTATTACATATTTAGCGGGTTTCTTATTTTATCTTTCTTATTCAATCTTATATCTATTACATTTCTTTTACTATGTTACAATTATTATTTTCTACCTTAGTATCTATCTTTACTATTTGTACCTTAACTATTTGTTTGTTACATACTTTATTACACATATTTGCTGATCGTATATTCACTATACGTAACATTATGCTTTCCTATACCTATTTATTTCTGTTTATCACTATGTTCGCTATTTTTGTACAGAATGTTAAGAACTTTGGACGGTTCATCTTGTCCTTCATGATACTACTGATATTATCGGCGTTAACTGTTGTATTTATTTGTTGTTCTACTTCATACCTCTCCAAACCGAAAACCGGACATTCAAATAGGATATGAGCCACCGTCTCATCCCTACCTGGTTCGCAGATGCACGACGGGTTCTCCTTACACTTGAATCGGTTCAAGTATTCGGAGAACCCACCGTGCCCCGACATCACCTGTGTCATGACGCTAGTTGGCTCAAGCTGCCTGACTATTTTATATGCTTGAAGAGCATCAGGGAAGAACATTTTTGTGACGGCTGCTGTCTCACCTGTTTGGTACCTCTTGTTCCATTCGTCAAGCGACCTCGCACGGATCTGTCGCTTGACGAATGAAACAGGGCACAGATCATAATCTGGGCTTCTTTTGATGTAAATAGCTGCCTCCTTTGCAAGCTGGTCTGCTCGTTCGTTCCCCTCCAACCCTGCGTGGGCTTTGATCCAGAATAAAGTAACATCTTTTTTCTGGAGCCGACAGTTTTTAATGTTTGCTCTGGTTTCCACTGCCAGGGGATGGAGGGAACTATGGTTGACCACGGACTCTAGTGCTGACCGTGAGTCACTATAAATTCCGTAGCTCTTGTCTGTGCTTTTCAGGATCAGCCTTGTGGCCCGACATAGGTTAGGTTAGGTTAGGTTAGGTTAGGTTTAACATCGTGGGATACTTCTAACATCGTGGGATACTTCTTTAGTACGCTACAGAAGTATCGCACGGTGGCCAATAACCCGACACGGAGGATCTCTCCACGTGTCCCTCTGATTAGCAGAGGGCACCGTGAGACGAGGCAGGGGGAGAGGACCGCACCTGCGGTCCAGGGAAGGGCTTGTGGCCATGGCTTGCGGGGCTCTGTCTTGTAAGGCGCTCTGCCTTGTAAGACAGAGCTGTGCAGGCCATGTCCGAAAGCAAGGGGACGTACTTGGTGCATTCGTTTGTTGGAGAAGGATACTCGCAGTGTCTTTTTCTGGCTCGCGGCCGCTCGGTATCCACATTAGGGTCGGGGAGACCAGTGGGACCGAGTAATCTGGGGAGCCATTTGACGGGCGGGGCTCGTTATTTGGCCCCCTGGAGGGGCAGCGGCACTTTGCGAGGGAGTGTCGTCGCATGCACTCAGGTAGTCCGGCCGCTCGGTATCCGCTGGGTCGTCAGACTTTTGTGGGACCGAGTGGCAGAAGGAATGGGGGCTTCCTCCGCGCGTCTCTTCAATGAGGGTGCAGTGGTTGAAGCGGGGACGGGCTTGGTGTGTATTTTACCCTGGATGGAAGTTGGCAGAGAAATCTGCAACCCACCTTCTTCTAACCGGGCGGCGGCACTCTGCGAGTAAGTGTCGTCGATACACCCAGCAGGCTTACGAGATGGGATCTCTTTTGCCGACGTCTCGCCGCGAGGTATACGCAGTTTCTTTTAGACTCTTGTGGGACTGAGCGGCGCACTGGGTCCGTGGGTAGTCGGAGTGAGGGCTCCCGGCTATCCATTCGCGGGCTCGGGGAAGGCGGCAGTTAACATGAGTGACGTGTTCTGCCGTAAGCACCAGGCGGGTGTACGGGGGTGGCTTGCCACTCCTGGGATGGGCTGCGGCCGCAGCACTTTGCGAGAGGGGCACCGGTGCGTTCCTATGGAGATCCCGGAGCCCTTTGACATGCAACGAGGCTGGTCACCGGGGAGTTTTAGTGAGTCGTCTGTCGCTTTTTAGACAGCCAACCTCACATATTCCATTTGCATCCCTCAGTGCATTGGAAATCTGTTTGCAGATTTCTCCTCGTCAAAAAAAAAAAAAAAAAAAGGTTAGGTTAGGTTAGGTTAGGTTAGGTTAGGTTAGGTTAGGTTAGGTTAGGTTAGGTTAGGTTAGGTTAGGTTAGGTTTTTTTTTTTTTTTTTTTTTTTTTTTTTTTTTGCGTTAGGGGGGGGAAATCCTCATGGATACCCTTGCGGGTTATGTCGGACTCTTACCGACTAAAACCCACCCCCTGTGCGTGAAATCCTCTGACATAAATCAGAGACCTTGTCTTTCAAGTTCTGTTGTGCATTTTTTTTTAAAAAGTTATCAGGGCCTCATGAGGCTATTTGGGCTTGGACTGGTTACTTTAACATGTACTAAAGAGCAAGTTTACAATACTGTTACCTATTACTAATATCACAATTTACTTAATAGCTAACAGTTTATCACAATTGAATACTTAATCTAACATATTATTATAACTAATTCTATTCTATGCTAGTAAGCGTATTTTCAAAATAAGTTCTATCATAAACAAATACTAGTTATACTAATTGCTAGACCAGAGTGCACATTGTATTGTGTACATTGTTTGTGTCTGAGGTATTCTACTACCTCCTTAGCTCTTCTAGCTTCTCTTTCTTCTTGGCTCTTTGCAACCTCCTTCTCTGGTTTGGCGAGTTTCTTAGGGATTTTATAATGTGCCTCTGTTTTGGGGATACTTACCCCGCACGTTTGTGTTTCTGTTTTTGTGTTTGATTTTACTGTGTGGCTTAATGTGTCTGAAATGTCAAAGTTGTGTGTCTGTTTAGTGTTTTTGTCGCGCTGAAACTGTGCCCTTTTCTCATGAAAAGGGGCCAAGTTTTCATTGCTATGGTCTGTTTGTGCTGTGCGGTGTACGTATTGCCCCTTGGCGTTTTCCATTTTGCTCTCAATTGCTGCGCCCGGGACCACCTTAGCAATACGCCACCGTGGATCGGGCCAGAGCCTCCCATTTCTTCCTGACCGCGCATTCATCGCTGAATGCGTTGTGGTCGGCTCTGGACTGGTTGGCGTGCTTGCAGTTCGTGCATTCTGGTGGACTTCCCGAACGCCAGATCTCGCATGTTGCCCTCATGTGTGCCCCCCCGCAATGGCTGCACTTTTCGACGGTGTCCTTGCAGAACCGTCGCCCATGCCCGTAACCCAGGCACATTGAACACTGGATTAGTGGCGACTGGTCCGCAACCGTCACTCGCTGCAGGTCGATCATCACAGACCCTGCCTCGACCAAGCGCTTCCATATGCAAGGGGACACCCTGATGACTACATGTCCCGTCTGTGGGTTGCGAGTCTTCTTTCTAAACAACACTTCAGTTTTGGTTTGGCTCCGCTCTATGCCCTGAAGTGTTGTTTTGTTCTGAGCCCATAGCGCCACAAGGACGTCCTCATTCGTGTTGTAAGAGAACACGTTTTTGAGGACTATTAGTGGGTCCTTGTTTTTTGCGTCTTCGACCGTTAGATATTCCTCGGCTTTCTTCGACTTTTTGGTCTTTGGCCTTTCTAATTTTCTCTACCGTCACTTCCCCTTCCTTGGCGTTAACAGCGCTCCTGATCCTCTGGATGATCTCGTCCCCGGTCTCCGTCTCATCCTTGGCGGAGACCACTACAGAGTGGAGCGCCGTTCTGTCTATCTGTGACTTCTTAGGGAGCCCCGCGACACTGGCGTACGATGGTCTGTCTTGCCTTTCCACTGATTCTTGGAGGTCCACCATTCTCTGGGTGTTCTCCGCTATGAGATGGGCTTGCTCCTCCAATCGCTCAAATAGGCGTTTGGAGAAGCAGTCCATATCCGCCTTCACCAGAGTTTGGTGGTTCTCTTTTGGAGTGGTCGTCGCGTCGGTCTGCGTCCCTATTTCTGCCAAGGTGCTCTGTGCTGCTGGGGGTAGTGACGGTCTCGACCTCTTGATTAGGTCGGATTCTTTGACCAGCTGGAAGAGCCGGTCAGTTATTATCAGAATTTCTTTCTTGATCATCCCGTTCATGTTTCGAGTCTTATCGAGCTGTCTGCCTATCTCTTTAACACATGCTTCCGCTTCGGTTTTTCTGTCGATTGGTTTTGATTTGACCGGTGCTGTAGGTGGGCTCCGCTCTACTCTGGTCGTTTGCGGGAGCACCAGCTTTAGCTTCGTCCTGGTCAAATCATCGGCAGGCCTCTTTGGCGTGGTAGAAAGCCGCAGCGGCGCATGTGTTCCGGCTGCCTCGAGTTTGTCGATGCTGAGCCTTACTCTACTCGAGGCTGATGTCGTGGAGGGACCCGATGGTCCGGCCCTCTCCGTTTGAACGGGGGATTTGGTGCTCTTCTTTGGCACGGTTGGGGTGCGAACGGCGACCATTATGTATAGTGGTCGGTCAGGAGATGTGTCAACACAAAATAGTAAAAAAAAATAAAAGATACGGAAAAAATTTTAAAAAGAATATAAGGTCTTGCAACTTGTATAGTAAAAATATAGGTCAAGTTCATAAATGTTTAAAATTACTAAAATACAAGTTGCTAACTGGATAAAAAACGGTCACACTACAAAGCACATATAAGACAACACAAGTTAAAATGACAAACGACAGTCTTCAATGCTCATACACGAAAATATTGGAATAACAAGAAAGTGTCAAGAGACTATAAGAGTCTTGTAACTTTGTACAAAAAGTGTACAAAGTCAGATAAAAATGTAGGATTGAAGAACTGTCGGAATAAAATTTAAAACAGTAAAAGTCAAATGTCAAATTAAATAAAATGTCATGCACAATAAAACTTAACTAAATTAAAAATTTTCAATAAAAAATTTTTAATACACAAACAAACACAAAAAAATATGTCAAATTAACCTAAAATAAACATAGATAACCAGAAATTTTTAATGGTAGGCACAGCCTATCGCAGTCGATTTTTTTGCGATTTACGACTTTTCTTTTTATTCCCTGTACACTTTCGTACACGAAAAATTTTTTATCTCTTTTTTTTGGTTCTTAGGGTAGAGGAGACTGTTTCAAGGGTATGGCTGTGGTCAAAATTGCCCTTACCCTTGCAGTCTCTGAGGTACACGTCTTACAAACTATTAGCTTTTTGCGGTTGGTAAACTGATTTAAACCGAAATATTTTCGCGCGCTGATGCGACAAAAATCTAAAATTTATATAACTCTATAGTACTAAACGTGCACGACCTACCCACAAAATTTTGACCTAGGTCGTCACTGCTAATCTATTTTAAAATGACTAACAAATTAAACTACAACCGCAAAAAACTAAAATACCTATAACTTAACCTAAACTTATCTTAAAAATCCGCTGAAGGTGCCTCCCTGGTCTTCTCAGTGTCCTCTTCAAAGTGGCGTGGCCAAAAATGCCAAAAGGTCACTGGATAAGTGACCTTGTGGCCACGTGAAAGTTGTTTTTTTGGCGATAACCCAGCCGCCCTGCGTGGAAATTTTCAGGAGAAGGTGTTGCCTGAAAGGGCTTCGCAGGGCGCTTCTAGCCGTGGTATAAAAACACTGGGTCACCGCTGTAATTTCACCACAAATCCACTTTGAAGATTAACTTTTGCACGAAAAACACTATTGGACGAATAACTCCGCGGTCACAACACTAGGAGCGGCGCGGTTTTCACAAGCGTGTGCGCCTTTTCTCTCCGCAACTTTTGGTATATGACCCGGGTATTTTGGAACACTTTGTACTACCACTTTGGTTTTTCGTGCGCGAGGTAGCTCGTTTACTCGCCGGTTTTGGAGGCGCCAGGAGCTGGACTGTGGTTAGGTTAGGTTAGGTTAGGTTAGGTTAGGTTAGGTTAGGTTAGGTTAGGTTAGGTTAGGTTAGGTTAGGTTAGGTTAGGTTAGGTTAGGTTAGGTTAGGTTAGGTTAGGTTAGGTTAGGTTAGGTTAGGTTAGGTTAGGTTAGGTTAGGTTAGGTTAGGTTAGGTTAGGTTAGGTTAGGTTAGGTTAGGTTAGGTTAGGTTAGGTTAGGTTAGGTTAGGTTAGGTTAGGTTAGGTTAGGTTAGGTTAGGTTAGGTTAGGTTAGGTTAGGTTAGGTTAGGTTAGGTTAGGTTAGGTTAGGTTAGGTTAGGTTAGGTTAGGTTAGGTTAGGTTAGGTTAGGTTAGGTTAGGTTAGGTTAGGTTAGGTTAGGTTAGGTTAGGTTAGGTTAGGTTAGGTTAGGTTAGGTTAGGTTAGGTTAGGTTAGGTTAGGTTAGGTTAGGTTAGGTTAGGTTAGGTTAGGTTAGGTTAGGTTAGGTTAGGTTAGGTTAGGTTAGGTTAGGTTAGGTTAGGTTAGGTTAGGTTAGGTTAGGTTAGGTTAGGTTAGGTTAGGTTAGGTTAGGTTAGGTTAGGTTAGGTTAGGTTAGGTTAGGTTAGGTTAGGTTAGGTTAGGTTAGGTTAGGTTAGGTTAGGTTAGGTTAGGTTAGGTTAGGTTAGGTTAGGTTAGGTTAGGTTAGGTTAGGTTAGGTTAGGTTAGGTTAGGTTAGGTTAGGTTAGGTTAGGTTAGGTTAGGTTAGGTTAGGTTAGGTTAGGTTAGGTTAGGTTAGGTTAGGTTAGGTTAGGTTAGGTTAGGTTAGGTTAGGTTAGGTTAGGTTAGGTTAGGTTAGGTTAGGTTAGGTTAGGTTAGGTTAGGTTAGGTTAGGTTAGGTTAGGTTAGGTTAGGTTAGGTTAGGTTAGGTTAGGTTAGGTTAGGTTAGGTTAGGTTAGGTTAGGTTAGGTTAGGTTAGGTTAGGTTAGGTTAGGTTAGGTTAGGTTAGGTTAGGTTAGGTTAGGTTAGGTTAGGTTAGGTTAGGTTAGGTTAGGTTAGGTTTTTTTTTTTTTTTTTTTTTTTTTTTTTTTTTTTTTTTTTTTTTGCGTTAGGGGGGGGAAATCCTCATGGATACCCTTGCGGGTTATGTCGGACTCTTACCGACTAAAACCCTAACCCCTGTGCGTGAAATCCTCTGACATAAATCAGAGACCTTGTCTTTCTAAATTGTGTTGTGCATTTTTAAAACGTAATCAGGGCCTCATGAGGCTAACTGGGCTTGGTCTGGTTACTTTTACATTTACTAAAGAGCAATTTATCAATACTGTTACCTATTACTAATATCACAATTTACTTAATGGCTAACAGTTTATCACAATTGAATACTAAATCTAACATATTATTATAACTAATTCTATTCTATGCTAGTAAGCGTATATTCAAATATGTTCTATCATAAACAAATATCAGTTATATTAATTGCTAGCAGATTGTATTGTGTACATTGTTTGTGTCTGAGGTATTCTACTACCTCCTTAGCTCTTCTAGCTTCTCTTTCTTCTTGGCTCTTTGCAACCTCCTTCTCTGGTTTGGCGAGTTTCTTAGGGATTTTATAATGTGCCTCTGTTTTGGGGATACTTACCCCGCACGTTTGTGTTTCTGTTTTTGTGTTTGATTTTACTGTGTGGCTTAATGTGTCTGAAATGTCAAAGTTGTGTGTCTGTTTAGTGTTATTGTCGCGCTGAAACTGTGCCCTTTTCTCATGAAAAGGGGCCAAGTTTTCATTGCTATGGTCTGTTTGTGCTGTGCGGTGTACGTATTGCCCCTTGGCGTTTTCCATTTTGCTCTCAATTGCTGCGCCCGGGACCACCTTAGCAATACGCCACCGTGGATCGGGCCAGAGCCTCCCATTTCTTCCTGACCGCGCATTCATTGCTGAATGCGTTGTGGTCGGCTCTGGGCTGGTTGGTATGCACACAGTTGGTACATTTAGCTGGCTCACCTGAAGTCCAAGCCTCGCACGCGGACCTCATGTGGGGCCCCCCACAGTGGCTGCACTTTGCGACGGTGTCCTTGCAGAACCGTCGCCCATGCCCGTAACCCAGGCACATTGAGCACTGGATTAGTGGCGACTGGTCCGCAACCGTCACTCGCTGCAGGTCGATCATGACAGACCCTGCATCGATTAAGCGCTTCCACATGTTGGGGGGGACCCTCATGACCACGTGGCCCGTCTGTGGGTTTCGGGTCTTCTTTCTGAAGAGGACTTCGGTCTTGGTTTGGCTCTTGTCTAGTTCCTGTAGTATTCCACTATTCTGCGCCCACAGAGCACCAATGATATCCTCACTTGTGTTATAGTTGAACACACTTTTGAGGCATATCAATGGGTTCTTGTTCTTCGCATCTTGGATGATCAGATGTTCTTCGGCCCTTTTTAGTCTGTCTTTGACTTTTTCCCTCTCTTCTTTAGTTGGGCATCCCACTATGACTTTGCGGTCTTTGGCCTTACGTATGCTTTCGACCATTATGCCCCCTTCTTTGGCGTTTACTGCTGACCGGATCCTCTGGAGGACTTCTTCCCCGGTCTCCGTCTCATCCCTGGCGGAGACCACCACAGAGTGAAGTGCGGTCTGGTCCGGTTTCTGCCTCTTGGGGAGCCCTGCTACATCGGCGTATGACCTTTTCTCCTGCTTTTCTAGGGTTTCTTTAAGGCTCTCAATCTTTTGGTTGTTCTGTGCAATGAGATGGGCTTGCTCCTCCATCTGCTCAAGCAAGCGTTTGGAGAGGCAGTCCATCTCTGCCTTACCCAGCGTTTTGCTCCCTTCTGGAGTGTCCTGTGCGTCAGTCTGAATCCCCGCCTCGGCGGTTTTTCCTTCTCCGGGGGGTAGTGACGGTCTCGATCTTTTAATGAGGTCGAACTCCTTGACCAATTCGAGAAGTCTGTCTGCTTTGGTCAAGATTTCCCTCTTTATTAGGCCGTTTATATTTCGTGATTTGTCAAGTTGTTTCACGATTTCCTTAACGCATGCCTCTGCTTCTGCTCTTCTGTCAAGAGGCTTTGGCTTGACTGGGGCTTTGGGTGGGCTTCGCTCTACTCGGTTCGTTTGCGGGATTATAAGCTTCAACTTTACCTTGCCAGTGTCTTCGACAGGCTTCTTTGGTGTTGTTGAGAGCCGAGGAGGTGCATGCGTTCCGACCGCTTCTAGCCTCTCAATGCTCCGTCTGACCTTTGAGTTCTTACTCAGGTCCGGCGTTGTCGTAGTGGGGCCCGAGGGTCCTGCCCTCTCTGTCTGGGCAGGGGGCTTTTCGTCGCGTTTGGGGACGTTGGGGGTGCGGATGGCTACCATTTTACTGTGTCAGAGGACTTTGACTATGACTTAAAATGAAAATAAAAATAAAAATAAAAAGTGCCAAAAGAGCATAAAAGTGTTGTAAATTGCAAACGTATAAAAAAGGATTACGTTACAAATAAAATGAATGTACCAAAAAAGTGTACAAAGTCAAATCAATAAAATAAAAGTAAATGCTTAATGTCAAAATAAAAATGTAAGATTAAACTAAGACACAGAAAAAACGGTAAATACACAAAACACAACACAAGTAATGCAAGTACACAACAAAAATAAAAAGAGAAATAGGCACTGCCTATCTTTGTCGTTTTTGGGCAAAGTGGGAATTTTCTTTTTCACTCACTTTTTTTTTTTTTTTTTTTTTTTTTCCACCTGGTAGGTTTTGTACTAGAAACTTGTGGGAGGGTTAGGCCGTGGTCAGAATTGTCCTAACCCTTACCGTTCCCAAGTTATGGGAGTTTTAGTCTGCGGTTTTTTTATTTCTTCTTCTTCTTCTTTTTCTTTCCGGGCTAGGTTGGGATAGAAACTTTTCTAAGATTATTTTAGCTCTACTCAAATTTGCCTGACCCTTACCGTTTAGGAAATACAAGCTAAGAGAGGAAGAAAAACGGTAATTAGGTCAATCTATAAATAGATTTTTTTTATATTTTTCTTCTTTTTTGTATTTTTTTTTGTTGAATCGGGTAATAGAAGTTGTTTTAAGATTAAAGCTATGTTCAGAATTGGCCTGTGACTTACCAGTTCCAAAATACAGGTGTTTTTGCAAAATTTCCCTAAAGTTTAAATATTACCGCGCGCTTTAGTGCTAAAAATCTAAAAATTTAATATAATTGTTCTACTAAATAGGCTCTATCAACACACAAAATTTTAGCCTAGGTCATCACAGTAAAAATTGAATAAAAGTGTTTCTAAAATAACCTAAAACTGCACAAAACTTAAAGTCTTTAATCTATGTCTAAACTTAACTTAAAAATTTGTCCGAAGGTGCCTCCTGAGTCTCCGTTGCGTCCTCTTGAGGGTGGTGTGGTCCAAAGTCCCGAAAGGTCACTGGGTCACTGACCTCGTGACCACGTGGGACTTGTTTTTTTGGCCTTTATTCCGCCGTGGTAAGCGGAAAAAACCCAAAATTGGTATCACCAGAAAGGGCTTTAGAAGGCGCTTCTAGCCGTGCCTAAATAAGACTAGGTCACCGCTGTAGATGTTACACAAAATCACTTTGAAGTTTGAATATTCCCAAAAAATCACTGTTTCACCGATAACTCCGCGGATTTTTGACTGGGAGGGGCGCGGTTTTCACTATTGTGTGCGCCTCGTCTCCCCGCAACTTTTAACGTATCACACGGGTACCTTTCGTCACTTTATCCTACAACTTCGAATTTTCGAGCGCGAGGTAGCCTGTTTACTCGCCGGTTTTGGAGGCGCCAAGAGCCGGACTCGGTTAGGTTAGGTTAGGTTAGGTTAGGTTAGGTTAGGTTAGGTTAGGTTAGGTTAGGTTAGGTTAGGTTAGGTTAGGTTAGGTTAGGTTAGGTTAGGTTAGGTTAGGTTAGGTTAGGTTAGGTTAGGTTAGGTTAGGTTAGGTTAGGTTAGGTTAGGTTAGGTTAGGTTAGGTTAGGTTAGGTTAGGTTAGGTTAGGTTAGGTTAGGTTAGGTTAGGTTAGGTTAGGTTAGGTTAGGTTAGGTTAGGTTAGGTTAGGTTAGGTTAGGTTAGGTTAGGTTAGGTTAGGTTAGGTTAGGTTAGGTTAGGTTAGGTTAGGTTAGGTTAGGTTAGGTTAGGTTAGGTTAGGTTAGGTTAGGTTAGGTTAGGTTAGGTTAGGTTAGGTTAGGTTAGGTTAGGTTAGGTTAGGTTAGGTTAGGTTAGGTTAGGTTAGGTTAGGTTAGGTTAGGTTAGGTTAGGTTAGGTTAGGTTAGGTTAGGTTAGGTTAGGTTAGGTTAGGTTAGGTTAGGTTAGGTTAGGTTAGGTTAGGTTAGGTTAGGTTAGGTTAGGTTAGGTTAGGTTAGGTTAGGTTAGGTTAGGTTAGGTTAGGTTAGGTTAGGTTAGGTTAGGTTAGGTTAGGTTAGGTTAGGTTAGGTTAGGTTAGGTTAGGTTAGGTTAGGTTAGGTTAGGTTAGGTTAGGTTAGGTTAGGTTAGGTTAGGTTAGGTTAGGTTAGGTTAGGTTAGGTTAGGTTAGGTTAGGTTAGGTTAGGTTAGGTTAGGTTAGGTTAGGTTAGGTTAGGTTAGGTTAGGTTAGGTTAGGTTAGGTTAGGTTAGGTTAGGTTAGGTTAGGTTAGGTTAGGTTAGGTTAGGTTAGGTTAGGTTAGGTTAGGTTAGGTTAGGTTAGGTAGGTTAGGTTAGGTTAGGTTAGGTTAGGTTAGGTTAGGTTAGGTTAGGTTAGGTTAGGTTAGGTTAGGTTAGGTTAGGTTAGGTTAGGTTAGGTTAGGTTAGGTTAGGTTAGGTTAGGTTAGGTTAGGTTAGGTTAGGTTAGGTTAGGTTAGGTTAGGTTAGGTTAGGTTAGGTTAGGTTAGGTTAGGTTAGGTTAGGTTAGGTTAGGTTAGGTTAGGTTAGGTTAGGTTAGGTTAGGTTAGGTTAGGTTAGGTTAGGTTAGGTTAGGTTAGGTTAGGTTAGGTTAGGTTAGGTTAGGTTAGGTTAGGTTAGGTTAGGTTAGGTTAGGTTAGGTTAGGTTAGGTTAGGTTAGGTTAGGTTAGGTTAGGTTAGGTTAGGTTAGGTTAGGTTAGGTTAGGTTAGGTTAGGTTAGGTTAGGTTAGGTTAGGTTAGGTTAGGTTAGGTTAGGTTAGGTTAGGTTAGGTTAGGTTAGGTTAGGTTAGGTTAGGTTAGGTTAGGTTAGGTTAGGTTAGGTTAGGTTAGGTTAGGTTAGGTTAGGTTAGGTTAGGTTAGGTTAGGTTAGGTTAGGTTAGGTTAGGTTAGGTTAGGTTAGGTTAGGTTAGGTTAGGTTAGGTTAGGTTAGGTTAGGTTAGGTTAGGTTAGGTTAGGTTAGGTTAGGTTAGGTTAGGTTAGGTTAGGTTAGGTTAGGTTAGGTTAGGTTAGGTTAGGTTAGGTTAGGTTAGGTTAGGTTAGGTTAGGTTAGGTTAGGTTAGGTTAGGTTAGGTTAGGTTAGGTTAGGTTAGGTTAGGTTAGGTTAGGTTAGGTTAGGTTAGGTTAGGTTAGGTTAGGTTAGGTTAGGTTAGGTTAGGTTAGGTTAGGTTAGGTTAGGTTAGGTTAGGTTAGGTTAGGTTAGGTTAGGTTAGGTTAGGTTAGGTTAGGTTAGGTTAGGTTAGGTTAGGTTAGGTTAGGTTAGGTTAGGTTAGGTTAGGTTAGGTTAGGTTAGGTTAGGTTAGGTTAGGTTAGGTTAGGTTAGGTTAGGTTAGGTTAGGTTAGGTTAGGTTAGGTTAGGTTAGGTTAGGTTAGGTTAGGTTAGGTTAGGTTAGGTTAGGTTAGGTTAGGTTAGGTTAGGTTAGGTTAGGTTAGGTTAGGTTAGGTTAGGTTAGGTTAGGTTAGGTTAGGTTAGGTTAGGTTAGGTTAGGTTAGGTTAGGTTAGGTTAGGTTAGGTTAGGTTAGGTTAGGTTAGGTTAGGTTAGGTTAGGTTAGGTTAGGTTAGGTTAGGTTAGGTTAGGTTAGGTTAGGTTAGGTTAGGTTAGGTTAGGTTAGGTTAGGTTAGGTTAGGTTAGGTTAGGTTAGGTTAGGTTAGGTTAGGTTAGGTTAGGTTAGGTTAGGTTAGGTTAGGTTAGGTTAGGTTAGGTTAGGTTAGGTTAGGTTAGGTTAGGTTAGGTTAGGTTAGGTTAGGTTAGGTTAGGTTAGGTTAGGTTAGGTTAGGTTAGGTTAGGTTAGGTTAGGTTAGGTTAGGTTAGGTTAGGTTAGGTTAGGTTAGGTTAGGTTAGGTTAGGTTAGGTTAGGTTAGGTTAGGTTAGGTTAGGTTAGGTTAGGTTAGGTTAGGTTAGGTTAGGTTAGGTTAGGTTAGGTTAGGTTAGGTTAGGTTAGGTTAGGTTAGGTTAGGTTAGGTTAGGTTAGGTTAGGTTAGGTTAGGTTAGGTTAGGTTAGGTTAGGTTAGGTTAGGTTAGGTTAGGTTAGGTTAGGTTAGGTTAGGTTAGGTTAGGTTAGGTTAGGTTAGGTTAGGTTAGGTTAGGTTAGGTTAGGTTAGGTTAGGTTAGGTTAGGTTAGGTTAGGTTAGGTTAGGTTAGGTTAGGTTAGGTTAGGTTAGGTTAGGTTAGGTTAGGTTAGGTTAGGTTAGGTTAGGTTAGGTTAGGTTAGGTTAGGTTAGGTTAGGTTAGGTTAGGTTAGGTTAGGTTAGGTTAGGTTAGGTTAGGTTAGGTTAGGTTAGGTTAGGTTAGGTTAGGTTAGGTTAGGTTAGGTTAGGTTAGGTTAGGTTAGGTTAGGTTAGGTTAGGTTAGGTTAGGTTAGGTTAGGTTAGGTTAGGTTAGGTTAGGTTAGGTTAGGTTAGGTTAGGTTAGGTTAGGTTAGGTTAGGTTAGGTTAGGTTAGGTTAGGTTAGGTTAGGTTAGGTTAGGTTAGGTTAGGTTAGGTTAGGTTAGGTTAGGTTAGGTTAGGTTAGGTTAGGTTAGGTTAGGTTAGGTTAGGTTAGGTTAGGTTAGGTTAGGTTAGGTTAGGTTAGGTTAGGTTAGGTTAGGTTAGGTTAGGTTAGGTTAGGTTAGGTTAGGTTAGGTTAGGTTAGGTTAGGTTAGGTTAGGTTAGGTTAGGTTAGGTTAGGTTAGGTTAGGTTAGGTTAGGTTAGGTTAGGTTAGGTTAGGTTAGGTTAGGTTAGGTTAGGTTAGGTTAGGTTAGGTTAGGTTAGGTTAGGTTAGGTTAGGTTAGGTTAGGTTAGGTTAGGTTAGGTTAGGTTAGGTTAGGTTAGGTTAGGTTAGGTTAGGTTAGGTTAGGTTAGGTTAGGTTAGGTTAGGTTAGGTTAGGTTAGGTTAGGTTAGGTTAGGTTAGGTTAGGTTAGGTTAGGTTAGGTTAGGTTAGGTTAGGTTAGGTTAGGTTAGGTTAGGTTAGGTTAGGTTAGGTTAGGTTAGGTTAGGTTAGGTTAGGTTAGGTTAGGTTAGGTTAGGTTAGGTTAGGTTAGGTTAGGTTAGGTTAGGTTAGGTTAGGTTAGGTTAGGTTAGGTTAGGTTAGGTTAGGTTAGGTTAGGTTAGGTTAGGTTAGGTTAGGTTAGGTTAGGTTAGGTTAGGTTAGGTTAGGTTAGGTTAGGTTAGGTTAGGTTAGGTTAGGTTAGGTTAGGTTAGGTTAGGTTAGGTTAGGTTAGGTTAGGTTAGGTTAGGTTAGGTTAGGTTAGGTTAGGTTAGGTTAGGTTAGGTTAGGTTAGGTTAGGTTAGGTTAGGTTAGGTTAGGTTAGGTTAGGTTAGGTTAGGTTAGGTTAGGTTAGGTTAGGTTAGGTTAGGTTAGGTTAGGTTAGGTTAGGTTAGGTTAGGTTAGGTTAGGTTAGGTTAGGTTAGGTTAGGTTAGGTTAGGTTAGGTTAGGTTAGGTTAGGTTAGGTTAGGTTAGGTTAGGTTAGGTTAGGTTAGGTTAGGTTAGGTTAGGTTAGGTTAGGTTAGGTTAGGTTAGGTTAGGTTAGGTTAGGTTAGGTTAGGTTAGGTTAGGTTAGGTTAGGTTAGGTTAGGTTAGGTTAGGTTAGGTTAGGTTAGGTTAGGTTAGGTTAGGTTAGGTTAGGTTAGGTTAGGTTAGGTTAGGTTAGGTTAGGTTAGGTTAGGTTAGGTTAGGTTAGGTTAGGTTAGGTTAGGTTAGGTTAGGTTAGGTTAGGTTAGGTTAGGTTAGGTTAGGTTAGGTTAGGTTAGGTTAGGTTAGGTTAGGTTAGGTTAGGTTAGGTTAGGTTAGGTTAGGTTAGGTTAGGTTAGGTTAGGTTAGGTTAGGTTAGGTTAGGTTAGGTTAGGTTAGGTTAGGTTAGGTTAGGTTAGGTTAGGTTAGGTTAGGTTAGGTTAGGTTAGGTTAGGTTAGGTTAGGTTAGGTTAGGTTAGGTTAGGTTAGGTTAGGTTAGGTTAGGTTAGGTTAGGTTAGGTTAGGTTAGGTTAGGTTAGGTTAGGTTAGGTTAGGTTAGGTTAGGTTAGGTTAGGTTAGGTTAGGTTAGGTTAGGTTAGGTTAGGTTAGGTTAGGTTAGGTTAGGTTAGGTTAGGTTAGGTTAGGTTAGGTTAGGTTAGGTTAGGTTAGGTTAGGTTAGGTTAGGTTAGGTTAGGTTAGGTTAGGTTAGGTTAGGTTAGGTTAGGTTAGGTTAGGTTAGGTTAGGTTAGGTTAGGTTAGGTTAGGTTAGGTTAGGTTAGGTTAGGTTAGGTTAGGTTAGGTTAGGTTAGGTTAGGTTAGGTTAGGTTAGGTTAGGTTAGGTTAGGTTAGGTTAGGTTAGGTTAGGTTAGGTTAGGTTAGGTTAGGTTAGGTTAGGTTAGGTTAGGTTAGGTTAGGTTAGGTTAGGTTAGGTTAGGTTAGGTTAGGTTAGGTTAGGTTAGGTTAGGTTAGGTTAGGTTAGGTTAGGATAGGTTAGGTTAGGTTAGGTTAGGTTAGGTTAGGTTAGGTTAGGTTAGGTTAGGTTAGGTTAGGTTAGGTTAGGTTAGGTTAGGTTAGGTTAGGTTAGGTTAGGTTAGGTTAGGTTAGGTTAGGTTAGGTTAGGTTAGGTTAGGTTAGGTTAGGTTAGGTTAGGTTAGGTTAGGTTAGGTTAGG